>OV121046.1:5660000-8166486 GCA_921293045.1 Aplocera efformata
CATACAATTTAATTCATGTTCCAATTTTGTTCATTTTGTTCATAATACTACTTTATTTTTATCGAGAAATATTAACAATAGAATTATAATAAAGAGCAGCAACTACATCTTTGCAATGCAATGCTGATGACTGATGCTATGGACTGCATCAAATGAGCTCATGTCCATTAAAAGTATAGCCTTTTTACAAAATTTTGCTCAAAATGTTCAACGTGTGTTAATTTAGGTATTGTATTAGACGTAGGTTATAAGGGAAAGTCGTAACTGTTATTCAACTTTGAACAAACTCTCTATAAATAAATAAAGATTAAAAAAGGAGGAAATAAATGTGAAACGAAGAAAAAGTTGAGGCGTAGCAAAGTTCTACGGAAATTACGTAGGTCTGCTACAAGGCATCTACAAACTCTTTGACATAACTTTACATTTCTTTCATTCCAGGAGAGAAACCGTACGTGTGCGAAGTTTGTAACAAAGCTTTTGCAAGGCGAGATAAACTGGTACTGCACATGAACAAACTGAAACACATAACGCCTTCGAATATCGCGCCTTTAGGTAAACGGACCATTTCGATACCTCGTAAGTATAAATTAAGGTGTGGTTAACTACCAGAGATCATCATTAACAGTGACAAATGATGATGCCTAGGCGTAATGAAAATATAGAAAAAATATTTTTAGCCAGCTTTGGGGTAGACGTTTTTACGATAACTTTTTATGATTTATGAAATATTTTCCTTGTTCACAACATATGATAGTAGTATTGTAGCTTGCTACCTTATTATCTAAAGTTTTTTTTAATAATTTTTACTGTCAAGTTTCATATATTCGTAAGTTATTTTCATAAGTCCAGTTGATTCATCAGTTTCATTCATAAGTTATTTTTTAAATAAGTTTTTGTGTCAGGTTTCAGAGATTCGTCCATAAAAATCATAAGCACTTTACTAGTGATAGACGATGCCAAAATAACAAAAAAAGACATTCTGATTAAACCTATTCAAAACGCGGATGTTCTTCGTTGCAGCTCTAAAACTAGACGATGTGAAGCCACAATTGACCAAACAGGAAGACACAAAGCCAAGTCAAGCGGAGATCGCAGCCGTTCAGCAACAGCACCACCAGCAGCCAATTCAGGTCTGCCAGGTACCCGGCCACAACTTCACGGTAAATCCCGTTCCAACGCATGGTTCGAAGAGTCACCTCATTCAGCATGGTTCAATTTTCGGCCTCATTTTTCCGGACCATACAGTTCAAAATCATTTCCATTGTGAATTGTCTTACAAATTCTATTTTTATTCACCTTGTTTTATTCAAAAGTTTTGTTTCTTATATATCCGCTGCAACCAGTTTGGTTAACTAGTCTCTTGTGCGATGCGTTGTAAGAGACAGAAATGTTTACAGTAGCTGCTTCATATGTTTCTTATAATTTTGGATTTTAACTTGGCTTCAACTTTGTTTCGATTTAGATTTAGGTAGACGTTTCTGTTTCTGATTGGATTAAGTAATTTTATAAGTAATAGGATAGGAAGTTATTCATCCCCATGTTTTTTATTATTTACATCTGTAGAATCGTTTTATAAATATATTGATTGCTTTGCATTCAAATTACGTATGATGTTTTATCACCTTAGAAATTGTATTTTTACATTAGGATGTACATGTATTTTTACAGTTTTAAGATTTTATCAAATCACTTTATTTCTTTATGAAAATGGCAATGTGCTTATCTACAGTGAATTAACCTCTTCCATCTATTGAGTCTCCTTTTATATCAGATTTGATCAAATCTCAGTCATAGAAAATTCTATTTCCTAAAAAATTTGCTTGCCACCAGCTGCCATCTCCAACAAAATTTCAGAATTCTAACCTGGTACACACAAGCCCGGCCACAGCAGTTGCAGCGGCGACTGCCGGAATGGTGGTGTCGTGGTCGTGCGAGCTATGTGGTCGTCTCTTTGCAACGAGGGACGAGTGGAGTGCACATGCCAAGTCTCACCTACCTGACAATAAGCTGCTTCAGGACAAAATGCAGCAAGCAACGCAACAACATCAGGTTTTCTGTCAATTCTTCTATATATTTTTCATCTCTTAGTTCTATCTTCTGTTTTGCCTTTTTGTTCAAGTTCCAATTCTCGCCGAGGTACATTGTCATCATAGTTGTGGTAGATGTGTAGCCAGTATCTATGTACCTGGTGGAAAATAATCTGTTTATAACACTGTTCTCCAACTATATAGCCACAACATTGAGAAGTAGTCAAGTCGAAGATTCTTCTAATACCTTTATTTTTAATTAATTCTAATAGACTTGATCATATTGATAATGATATCAATGAAACTAGCTTCCTTGCATCTACCTGATGTGTTTTCAATAATACCATTTGTAAAGTATTGTTTTGTGATTATTGTTGTATTTCGCAGCAACAGCAGCAGCAACAACAAGAAAAAGTCCACTTATCAAATCAAGAAAAGCTACAACTTCTACACCACCACAACCAGAACCAGCAGATCCTGAACGGGCACATAACCACCGCCTCCTCCGTGTCTTCCGCCACCGTCGTGAACGAGGGCGGCGGAGGGGGCGGGTACTTCACACACGGGCATAATCACTACACGCAGGAGAGACAACACACACATGCGCACCACTTGTGTCTCATGTGTCGCCAAGAGTTCAGCAGTAAAGCTGAGTTCATGTTCCACGTCAGAGGTCACTTCGAGGGCAAAGTCAGTGACATCGCCGCCGCAGACGTGTTAGCGAGATCGCTAGTGGATAACTCTGGACTGTGTACCTGAGCCGAGTCCAAGCCCGTCAGTGCATATCAAGCGGATGAGGGCTTCTTTCAAGATGAAAACATTATGAAATTCTAAAATTGATAAATATGAGTGTGAATTAGGATTTGTAAAAGTGTAAATTTTAATGACTGTAAGGAGAATTCTACAAATATTGGTTTAACGACTTGCACAATTCCTACTTTAAATGTGTCTAGTCATCAAAGTACGTGAAAAATAAAAGATTAAAGTCATATCGCAAATAAGATAACAAACACAAATTACATCGAATCTTAGACCAAGTCATGCAAAGATAAATGGGATATCTGTATTATATGGTGTTTAAGCATAAATTAAAAACATTTACATTGTAATGAAAGGTGTTTGAAGAGAACAAGGTTATTGTATTGGTGTAACTTTTTTCAAAGCTTGGCCAAGCAGGGTATTTGTTATTCCTCTAACAATTCCGATATTTAATTTTTTTTTTTTTGGGTATAATAATTACACATTTAATGAAAAATCTATATTTGTTGGTGGAAAGAACAAAATCTCTGAAAAACAAATCAAGATTATGATTATAATTAACGATGTATTAATTTAGCACTGATTATCAAGCTACATAATTAGTATAACTAGTAATAAGTATGATCCAAGATGAGCCGATTTATGAAGATAGCAAAATATTAAACTACTCTAATCGCCGAATTTAAACTCAAACTCATTTACTCCTTTTGGCACTCAAGTTTACCGGCAGACAGTACATATTCATCCGCATATTAAGTGACACAGGAGTATTCACCACGGCGGAGCTATGTTCTTAGTTCAACTAGATACATAAATCTTATTAAATTTACCAAACAATAGGTAACTATTAACATATTGTAGACATTATGCTATAACGGAAAGATAAGGAAAAGTAAATAAAAACCTAATACCGTTTCAAGGTTATCACGTAATCATTTCAAAAGGTAATCACAATATTACTGCTATTTACTGCTTATAAATTTGCCCAAAATAAATATTTTGCTGTTTTCAGAAGTTTGACATTTTATAGTTTTCGCAAGTAATAAAACGTGTCTGTTCAACTTTGTGGCAATGGCTCAAGGCTATGAATTAGCTAAATTGAGCTCCTTTGTTGCGGCTTAAGTTTATGCTTGCGGTACTTTGGTTTTGCGTTGGCTTCGCCACTGCTCCGCTGCGCACCGAAAACATCCTTAGGTTCCTTGACTCTCAAAAGGTAATTTTACCTTGGTCGAAATTCAGCCAAAATAAATATAGATAAGTAGATTTTAATATATTTAGAATAGACAACAAGTTTATAAGAATCCAATATTTCTCGCTTTACCTAATTTTACGGTAAATTTAAGAATAGAGTTAACAGATTTGTAAATAATTATAAGGAAGAGTACATCTACGTCATTTTCTATACTAAGAAATTTTGGTCTAGTCACTGATTTATATCATACTGGACGTGTAACTAAAAACCTTATTGGTTAGATGGAATTTATTTGAGTTTAGAATAGTTTTTTTTTTACACGTAGCCTAACTAAAAATATAACACTTTTATTTGTTGTCATCCGCCGCCAAGCAGTGATGCACTCGTATTGCTGTGTTCCGGTGGAAGGGTGTGGATGCCGGTGAATTTACAGGCGCATCAGATGTTACTTACACATCACAGTGACGGGCGTCACGCGATGCGGCTTGGGTCTTATTTCGTTAGAGAAGACTGGAGTTGTTTTGCTGATGTCTATAGGTGACAGTAAGCACTTAACATCAGGTAGGCTGTCAGCTCGACCTGTCCCCTTAATCGCATAATAAAGGTAATTAATTATAATATCCAGAACAATAACTCTAGTTTAATAAAAATACCATTGGGTATGGTTGGACTTTGATTCAACGTATAAAAGTATTATTAAAATCTCTGTGGACAAAATCTAACTAAGGAATTGTTCAGAAATTTCTACTGTTAGGTAACTGCCGAGCGGCTAATATCTGTCGTCATGCATTGGAACACATTCCGTTGAATTATGATAAATAGTAGTTTTACATTTAGGTACGGTGTTAATCAATAAGTATCAAAGTATTAACTAAGAGCAGCCAAAGGCCTTTACAGACGTCACTTTGTTCTTAATAAAATTTACAATACTTACATGGAATGAAATTCCAGGTTAATATTTGAATGCAAGGTTTTGGAATCATCTTCCAATATTTATGATTTGGCGTGGTTAGTTAGAAATTAGTTGGAAATGGAATATGTGAATTGAAATATTTTCGGCGCTCAAAAAATGTATCTGACTTTGTAGTTCTTCAAGAAAACTTTAAATTTTCATATTGAACTTGTTCATACATGAGTTTTCGAAATATTGTTATTTTTAGAGTGATTATTAGAATGATCATAATCCTTTTAACATAATTGAGCGTTGCAAAAATATTTTATGGATTAGTTGGTAAGGTCTAGTGTAAAGTCCACATTAAATTAGTTAGGTCACTTTTGATGTATTGACGCATTGTTTAAATAATTCCAGCAAATAAAATTACAATAGAGATTGAGTACATTTTCAATTTGAATTAAAACTAAACAAAGGAAAACATAGTAAACTGTAATTCGTTCTAGAATATCAAGGGTTCTGTACCACCCGTTGTATTGTTGCCATACAATGTAAGATGTACTTTATTTAATAACCACTTAATTTCTAAATACCTACTATACCATAATTGACAAATAAGGTATCGTTAGAAGCGTCTTGATAGTTTACTGGCAGAGGCTATGAAATTTTGAAAACTAGTTTTAAACATCAAATATCAATAATTTAATTCTATTAAAAATATAAAAAAAAGTGTTAAAAATTTGAGGTGACAGTGCATAAGCCGTGCACAAGATTGTAATGAAAATTGAGTATTCAGAAGATTCTACGAAATCTACAATGAAAAACCGATAAATGTAATTGACAAAAAACATGCAAAATAAAAATTACGAAATAGTAGCTAAAACCCGAACGTAAAGCCATAAATAAGATTATTATAAAAACTGAGTAGTGGTTATATTTTAAACCACTGTCAACTCGCGGATTATATGACAAATGAGACTTGTATTTGTTGTCATTGTACCAGTAAATATTTTTATACACACAGACAGATATGTCTACACGTACCCCCTGGGTGGTGCTAAAGGAGCAACCAAAAGTAGCAGTAGAACTTGTGCCAAGTTCGTCCGGAGAGGTACTGCCACCACATCTGGAATCTGCCGCCAAGCAGTAGTGGTTGCATTACTGTGTTCCGGTGGAAGGGTGTGGCTGCCGGTGAAATCACATGCGCATGAGCCGTATCATCTCCGTCTCGGGTGATGGACGCAGCAGGATGAATGCGACTCAGTAAAGATTTGGATCTCATACTGAGTCGCGCGCATTAATGTTGTCATGGGCGAGGGTCACCACTTACCATCAGGTGGGCCCTCAGCTCGTTCCGTAACTTACTCACATAAAGAAAAAAAAAAAAAACTTAGCTTGATTGATTTTAGTAATATAATCTGATGTGGATTTTACACAGAAAGTGTTTGTCTGTGACAAAACAGAGCACGATGATAGCTACAAATTCGCTTAAGGATAGGTTTGTATGTAGATAGGGGCATTGTTCGATGGACATTGGAATATTGGTCATAGGTGGGGACGGTTTTGCAATATATATAGTTCTTATTTTAAACATTTTCAAAAAGTCTTTATGTAATTAAATGGTAACCTACATGGTATCATAATATGATAAGAATATCGCAAAGTTCCGAGTGAGTTTGTAAATAATTTAGAAAAGTATAGCGTTCTTTTCGGAGATTCGATGATAGCTAAATGAGGTTGGAGTCGCGCGGCACTACTTGTACTGGTTTTATTACACGAAAAAAAATCTTTTTTTCTATTGCATAATGGAGTATTGCGAGGGTCGTTTGTATGGAATGAAGGTTTGTTTTTATTGAAAAGTGCATCGTGCCTTATAATGAAATATTTTATTTAAAGCAAGATTATGATATTAAGTTCCAAAAGTAGCACTGACCAGATTTTTGTAGCTAAGTAAAATCTACTCAGCTCAAAATAAGTACATTAAGGTGTAAATTAATAAATCGGCTTTCAAGTGATCTCAAAGTCTAGTCTATAGAGATAATAATGCTAGATTGTGTTATGCCTTAAAATATAAAAGTTGTATTGTATATAAATCATTGTATTTTTATAGAGTTTAGCAATAAGGAACTTAATTTTTTTCTTCAGTTAAAATTACAAGAATTTTATTTAATTCAATGTCTAAGTGAACTTGAAATGGGATTTACCTTAATTATTAAAGTCAACATCTTGAATGTTTGAAATTTGAATTTAGCGATTTGTAATTTTGAATGTTTTCATTTAAGACCTGTAGGTAAGAAGTTCATATATATATTTGCCTTTTTTTGATATGCATTGTTAAATTCTGATTCCAAGACTTAATAATGGTGAATTTTCTATCTTCAAATATTGTTCAAATATTTCACAGGGCGGTCAGGCAACTATCGCAAGTAGTTGCTAACTTACTAAAACAGGCTGTAACTGCCCCCGTTCTGCAGATAAGTTTATGCGTATAATGCTTACAATTACCCCGATTGACTCTTATAGCTATGGTTCAATTTGGAATTTGGAATTCAAATTTAAAATAAATACTATTTTTAATGCCAAATAAGTTACTAATTTATCATACAAAACCAAATTTATTGTTTGTTTGCAAATGTGCTATATAATATACATATGAATATTGTATTTCTTTGACCATTCGAACATTGAAACTATACTTCTCTCAAACGGTAGGCAATATCAATGAAGTATACGGACACATCATTGCTTATAAAGAATGTATGCTTTACTGGTTTAATCACTTTAGTTCGGGGAATTTTGATCGCACCAATGAATCTCGTGGCCAAATGAAAAAAAAGAGTTCATGACTCATGAACTAAAGGCGATAGTGCCACCGGATCTGTCTCTAATAAAGGCGTTGCTTGCGTCTGACGCCTGGGTGGCCTGGGTGGTGCCCCAAAGCAGTAACAGTATTACTTGTACCAAGTTTGTCTGGTTCCTGATAATCTGCCGGCAAGCAGTGATGTACTCGTATGGATGTGTGCCGGTGGAAGTGTGTGAGCGCCGGTGAAATCACAGGTGCATGAGAGACGTAAAATCTCCGTCTCGGGTGACGGGCGCAACTTGGGTTTAGTATAAACTTAGGTCGGGGAAGACCTAAGTCATATTCAGCACATCGTGAGGCTGAGAATTAAAAAAACAAGTGATATGGCGTGTTGTTTGAGATACTTGGTTTCATGTTGGATGTCGTTTTCATAGAAAATATAACCCAAATAAAAACAAAGAAACAAATAACTGATTTAAATAAAACTCGCCTTAACCAAATCATGGATTTAAATTAATAATTCTAAATGAAAACCACAGCTATAACAGTTCGAAGTGGCCAGTCCGTAATATTTTGCCAGTAGTACAGGATAATTCAGTGTTAAAAGTTCATCGGTTCAGTTAAAATTGTATCTCTGTAGCTCGCTTTACCCAATTTGTGCATCGATGTAAATAAAATGTACCAAAGTATAAATTATATGAGCAATAATTACTTACCTAATGGTTCGCATATCGTAATAAAATTTGTAAAAATGGAGATAAGTAATATAAGATTGTAATTTAGAATGAGTTTGAATAATAAATGACTTAAATTGTAAAATCTATTTATTTTTCTTAAATACTTTATGAAATACACTCAATTACAGAGTTTTCATTTCAAAGTCAAAGTTGAAAATCTCTATTCTAAATAATTCTTCTTTTTAATATAAATTTGAATAATATCACGCTTTATTATTACAATCGGCAATAGTTCAAACCCCAAGGTAGGTCGGATGGGGTTTCTATGATGAACTATGCATTAAAGTACGCAATTCAGTACTGACAATTTCAGACTTCCTACGGGAACCGTACACTTTTCCAGGATAAAACTTAGCCTATTTGCTATTCCAGACTATAATCTATCTCTGTGCCAAATTTCATCCAGGTCCGTTCAGCCGTTCTGGCGTGATTGGGTAACAAACATCCAATCCATACTTACAAACTTTCGCGCTTATAATATTTTATAATATTATAGTAGGATAGCGTGTAAGTCCCATAGAATTTTATCCTTAAGGGCGAAAAATAAGGAAATAGATAGGAGTCAGTTTTATTGATTTTAAAATCAGTATCTTGTTGCATCAATAATTCTATACCTGTAACTGCAACAATAAGTTTAGGGTTCGACGGGGCTCGCATACTCGCGTAGCCAAAAAAAATAATATATAATAGTTCAAAACTTGGAAACAAACTTGACAAATAATAATGAATGAACGTAACCTTTAATGAACCAACTTGATAAACAAATTTAAGTAACATTTCAAAATCAAACCTGGTTTGAAGTGGCATTCCAAAAGTGCTGGCCAGCCTGAAGTAGTTCCGCTGACATATCCAAAAAATGACAGATTAATCATGTTCCCATTTAAGCGTGACATAAATTGTCTCTGATATAATATTGTGAATATATCGTGTTACGTTAGCACTTAACAAGTTATATTCACGTAGGCAGACTGACATCACAGCTCAGCTGATAGCAGCTCCGGATTCATTGCTGTAGGTCGTGGGTTCAATTCCACCCAGAACAAGCATTTGTGAGATGACCATGGATGTTTCTTCTGTGTCTAAAAGTTAATATGTATTATAAGTATGTATTTAAAAAATATATCTTAGTTATACAGTATAATAATCTTAAAGTCATATGGTATAATTTTATTAGTTCTCTAGTTTTAATAGCACAACAACATAGGTTGTTAGGTTGTTATGCACAGGCACAACCTATGCCTAGTTTGGGGCTAGATGGGGCTGTGTGAAATGTCCATGAATATTCATTTTATTCATTAACTTAGGCTCATTTGAGCATAAGTTAATTAATTAAGTGTATTTACACTGCCAAAGTAAATGTTTCTTGGACACTCGTATATGTTTACAAAGACGCCTATCCAGTCAACTACTATTACAGATCAGTGGGTTTATCTCATTTTGTGACAAGTGAGTGACAAAGTTGACAAAATAATGACTTTCGTAACAAACTGATCAGCTTTGATTATTTTACAAAAATTATTGGTTTTTTCAACTAAATTATGTGTTGACGTGCTCTATAATATTATAACAACTTACTTCGTATACTTGCCAGGTAGATGTTCAATAGTTTCTTGTGGAAAAATCAAAGCAAGGTAAGTGGTTTACAGGAAGTAGTTTGTTATTCTATGGCTCTTACAGACATTTGGATTTCGTGACCACAGGGCTTTATAACGTTATAAACCAATTTTTATTTCTAATAACTAACAAACATAACTTTCATTTAAAAATGTTCAACTTTAAGGCGTAATCCCGATTATAAATCATTTCATTGCGTCTACACGCTCTATTTGTTACGGAACGCTAAAGAAGTGATAAAATCTGAAAGTAGTCAAATAATCATTAATTTCTAAAACTTTCACCTCATGCTATAAATCATAGTGTTGTAAACGTAGCTTCTCTGAAGTTCGGAACACAAGTTTATGCTTTATGATAAACAGCAAGCATATTTTGTGGCTCACTTCATTCGAGCAAACGTTAAATAGGTTTATCTTATGCAATAAAAAGCAGACATACCTTCAGTATGCAGCTTAAAGTTTCTGCATGTAAATATAGACACTTTCAATCGAGTATTGTACTATACAGACAAAATTGATTAGTTTACTGTACTGTACAGACTACAATAAAGCACAATGGTTTTCAATTTAGTTCCTAGACGAAAATGAAAACCATTATGCTTTATAACTTTATATGCTGCTTTAAACCATTACCATTATAGTTCCTAGACGAAAATGAAAACCATTATGCTTTATTTTTAAGAAATTAACTTCCAATTTCTTATTTTGTTCTTAATGGTTTTATGAAAAATAAATTCCTATTTGACCTAAGAAAACAGATATTTTTTTTTCAGATTTTTTTAGTCGTAATATGGAAACGGCCAGTTTGCGAATAAAATTTACACCACTTTTAAATAATGCTCTAAAGAATAGTTCAGAATGCTACCTGGAAATAGTCCCGGAAGTGTCATGCGTTCAGAATTTAGATAAAATTTCATGGAAACAGAAAAGAGACTTGATAGAATATACCATTCCGATGACGTATAAGATCATACTCAAAAGGCGGGATATTCAAAAGGAAACTAAAAAAATTACCGCAGAATGTGAGAAAATATACTATTCATGTGTTGACCTATTGCCTTCGTCATCAATGACAGATGCTGACTTTGGCTCCGGCGATGTCACAAGAATGATAAGTGATACCTATATACTGGGTACTTTAAAAGCTAAAGTGGACAGTGACAAACCAATTGTAAATAGAAATGTTGATGAGATTAACAAAAAAACACATATTACTAAAAACAAATACAATGACAGTCTACAAGAGGGTCTTGTTCATGGACAAGTACTAAATATCACCGGTGATAGGGAGGATAATGTTGCAATTTTAAAGAATAATGGTTAATATTAAATCCTTATAAATCCATTCGTTATGATTAATAATATCCGTCAATTTAAACTATGGGTAACGATGACCACTTTTCATCAGGTGGCCCGGCCCGTAAGCTCATATGTTTGTTAATCATAAAACATATCCAATGGAAATAAAAAACTACATCTACAATACTTACATAGCGATAGTTGATTTTTATATTTTTTTCTTTTAGCTGTCTCTAAATCTTTTGTGTTGGATGATCTATGTGATGGTGTTAAATACCCTCTAGATAAAATCACAAATACTGAAAATGGCTTTCACAGAGTGTATAAGGAAACTAGAACTCAATATGTAGAAACTACTACTGAGATATCGATGAGTTGCGATGGCTCAAAGCGAAAACTGAGTATTTCTCCAATTTGTTCTATCAACACTAATGATAATCCATTTCCTGAAGCTGTTAAAGAGATGAATTTGGTAGTTGATCGTATATTCCGATATGGTAAAAAAAACCAAAGCAGTGTAACACTCGAACATCCTGTACGGAACGAAGCCTACGAGAAAGAAATTGATAAAAAGAATGAAAGTGATTACCACAATTTAAATATAGATAATACATTTCACAAAATACACAAAAGGGAATTACCAGCAGTGCGAGTAGCGAAGTTTGTAAAAAAAATGGAAAGCGAGATATTGCCACTTCAAATAATGTTAAATGAAATTTTACATAAATGCTCGACTTTAGGGTTACCAAAACATAACTACACCGCTCCCAATTTAGTTTTATATAGATCTGTCCCCAGTCGATTGAATCAATTTCCAAAATATTGTAAATCCGAAGGTAGGACCAGATCAAACCGTGTTGTTTATTCTGTGGTGTTTGATGGTTAATCTCATTCAGAAATAAACTATTATTTATTTTTGATTTCTTATTTTTTGGAACCTATTTACGCCGGATCTTCATATTATATAATCATATTTTATTTAATAAAAATATCTTATGACTTTAGTCAATGTAGAAAATTATTTGGAAGTGCATTTGGCTTCCGTTCTGTAGTTCGTGAGTAAGAATCCACGAATCGGCCTGACCTTCCCTAGGTGAAGGAAATCACCGTGAGGAAACCAAAATGTGACAAGTAGCTGATGTAAGAATAAAAAAAAAACCGACTCCGATACTTTCAAAGTAGCAAAATACGCAATTTCGTTTACTTGGATGACATTTTTACAGTTATTTTGATTTAACAACTTATTGAACCGATTTTGATTAAAAAAAATATGGGATCAATCAGAAAGCATTTGAAAAATTCTTTTTTTATCCTTTCAAATAAAAAAAGAATTTTTCAAATCAGTTTATATGGCGGAGAAATCGGTGTATATACATAAAAAAAATACAGTGGAACATAGAACATCCTCGTTTTTTTGAAGTTGGCTAAAAATAAAGGACTGTCAAGGTGACACCCTCAAGTACAAAATCTTGATGGTTCCGTAGCTAAGTTGGTTGCCTTCGAAGAAAAGGGTTCTGGGTTCGATCCCCAGTCAACTATTGTAAACGAGCATAGTTGCAAGTTCAGATAAAGGTTCGGGTTTCCAATTATTATCTTTTAATTTAATTAAGGATTTAGATGCTGAGTAAATATTCTTTTAAACTAATTAAAAATAATTTAAATTTATGTTGTGAAAAAATTCAATATCTAAATATATTGTGAATTATTCAAAGAAAATATTTGTTATAATATTTTCTAACTTATTTAAAATTAATATTGTCTTGTAACTCGTACAAAGTGAAACTTCTTAGATCAACTCAAAAATTTCTAAAAATAAAAAATAAACATTTAGTATATTTCAAAATTTTCTTCTTTCTAGTATAATGCATAACGGCACTGTTGTGGATCAAATTTTACGAAGCTTGTCGTTTGATGTAGAAGCAGTTCCTCAAAATAATTTAATTGAAGTAACGACTACGTCTAAGACAACTCCTTTGAATGTAAAAATTAGAGTCAGGAAGAAAGACAAAGATGGAAGCCAAAACGGTGCCGTGTCACTGTTTAAATCGAACCATAATGATATACCTGAAAGAATTCGACTCGTGAGCAGTGACCAGACTATCATGTCTTTTAACGTAATTATGGAACAAGACATTCAAAAACCTATAAGAAAACCTCGTACAAATCTTTTAGGCATATTTAAACCAAGTAAGTTTCCAGTTTGACGTATCTTCAGGGTCAGTGATAATTATTGAACAATAAATGTCTTCCAAAATAATTTGTTTCTTTTTTATGAAATATAGTGATTAACTTGGTTTGTCGACAGCTATTTGCTTAGGGGCTCAAGCTGATGAAGATGAATATGCCTATTTACCGAGATCAATCAATAAAGCTGACATTGACGAAGACAGCATAAGTAAATCGAATGAAACCAAATTCACTTTATCTAAAAATGATGACAGGATTAAAACATCATTACCACGGAAAAATAAAGACTTTTTCGGGAAGTGTAAGCCAGGTAAAATATTGGAAATAATTACAAATGATATAGCTTTGGGCACTTATAACAAACATAACATTATTCGGAATATGTTATGTTTGTTATAAGTCAGTCAAACCTGAAACCAAAGTCCCTTTTCACTTAATGATGTCTCTACCAAGAAAACGTTAACAATTGGTGAGTGAGTATCGCCACCGTCTTTTTCTTACAAATAGCTATGCTCACACACTCCTTCAGTAAAATAAATCGTTCCGTAATAAGCTGACAGCCAAAACAAACCAATAATGACGATAAATAATCCCAATAAGTCGGAAAGAACAATAATTCACTTTTTCTTGCAGGAGGATGCCTAGATCCACCATTTGGTGAAGATAAAGATCCATACAGAATTTCAATGGAAAATGAACAAACATCAACATCAGAATATACTACAAAAGATAAAACAAGTTCCATTTTCAGCAAAATATTATACAAATGGAATAAAAAGAGCAACAGTGAACAGGAATTTCATAAAGAGTCTATAAAAACAGAATCTGTTCTCAATTTATTTCATGCAGGGTCATTACATACAAATTCTTATTCTAACTCGATCATTACTTACCCTCCTACGTTACATTCTAGTGAAATTCGGTTAAAAGAGGATAAAACACAATTCAATAAAAAAAATGATGACACTTTATCAAAACAAAACTCATTTGATGAAAGCTCAGGTACATATTTTACTATGCCAAAAAAGCCACTAAACTCAATAGACAAAAGCAACATAACCAAATTAAAAGATGACGGCATTACTGATGAGGTTTACCCAAAATGTGATACTACTAAATTAAACACTCGAAACTCTACAGACAGTAATGTAATACAAGGAAAAACAAAAAGTTCACCAATAAAACAGAAAGTTATTGGAATTACCGATAGCAATATTGGGACACTCCAAGTAACTGATATGGAAGATAAACGGAATTTGGAAATTTCTATACCAGTTAGAAAATTAAATACGTCGTCTTCATTTATTCCTTCTGAGCATAAATCAAACTCTGGTATTGTGAAAGAATCAAAACGCGATAAAATTGATACAGATAAAAACCACACTGCTATCTTAATAAATATTAGTAAATCAGTTCCGAATAATTTAGAAGCGGAATCGAAAGTACATGATTATGTAACCATAGATTCAAAGCCACCGAACTTTAATGATGGAGTAGAAAATTTATGGATACCTGAGAAATATTCAAATAATTCAAATATGCTTGTAATCCCAGACTCTGCAGAAATAGGAAAAATTGATAATCACCATGATTTAGATGATGAACCCTTGACAAAATTGAATGATTTAAATATTAGTCAAAATAAACAAAAAAATTACCCGACGACGAAGGAACAAAATTATTCAAAGTTAAGCGACAACAAGTCTGAAAATTATGATGTACCTAGTGAAAAAATAAATCTTTTATACAATACAGCTAGTGAAAATAACAAAGCTGCATCTGATGATATAATCAACCTTAAAAATAAAACAAACCTAGATAAAAATATTGAACTACAGCCCATATCAAATAAAAAACAATTGAAGGGTCAAAACTCGACAGGAATAGGAAAAAATGATAATAACCTTGATTCAGATATTAAACCCCTGACAAAATTAAATGATTTGATTACTAATCAAACTAAACAAACAAATGACCCTACGACAAAACAACAAAATTATTCAAACATAAGAGACAACGAAGAGTCTGAAAATTATGTTGTACCCAGTGAAAAAATAAATCTTTTATACAATACAGCTAGTGAAAATAACAAAGCTGTACCTGATGATATAATCAAAATTAAAAATAATACAAACCTTGATAAAAATATTGAACTACAGACAATACCAAATGAAAAACAATCGCAGGTTCAAAATTCGACAGAAACAGGAAAAAATGATAATAACCTTGATACAGATATTGAAGCGTTGAATAATTTAAATGATTTGAATATTAATAAATCTGAACAAAAAAAATCCCCGACGATAAAAGAACAAAATTATTCAATAAGAAGTGAAAACGAAGCGTCTCAAAACTATATTGTACTCAGTGAAAAAATAAATCTTTTATACAATACAGCCAGTGAAAATAACAAAGCTGTACCTGATGATATAATCAAAATTAAAAATAATACAAACCTTGACAAAAATATTGAACTACAGACAATACCAAATGAAAAACAATCGCAGGTTCAAAATTCGACAGAAACAGGAAAAAATGATAATAACCTTGATTCAGATATTAAACCGTTGAAGAATTTAAACGATTTGAATATTATTAAATCTGAACAAAAAAAATCCCCGACGATTAAAGAACAAAATTATTCAATAAGAAGAGAATACGAAGAGTCTGAAAATTATGTTGTACCCAGTGAAAAAAACAATCTATACGATACAGCAAGTGAAAATTACAAAGTTTTAGCTGATGATATAATCAAACCTGAAAATAATACAAACCTTGATAAAAATATCGAACTACAGTTTATATTAAATGAAAAGCAATTAGCTGTTCAGAAAAACATGGAAATAAATAAGCTGAATACCGAAACATACGGTGACTTAAATACGGTAAAGGTGAGCAACCTTTCCCGTGAATTGAGCCAAAAAGATCCTGAAATGTTTGAAGGAATATACAAAAAAAACAATAAATCTGATACATTGAAACCAGACAAAAGAGAATATGAAATTGTTCAGATCAATAACCTGAAATCTGAAAATAAAGATCAAGAATTCCTTTCATCTGGAAAATCTACAGATAGTTTAAAAACAATACCGTTAAATAAGCAAAATATTGACATTAACAAAGGATCTGACCATTCGCGGTCTCGTTCGAATTTGGATAAAAATACAGCTAGTAAAATAAGTGATATGATCCAGCAAAAGTCTGTAGATACTTCAGTATTAGTTTCTGAATCTGGTGTAAGAACAGAATTAAAAATTATTCCCAATACTAATAAAAATAATGTTAAAACAGAAGAAGAATTGAAATTATCTAGAAAATCTGCCGATAATAAGATGACCATACCATTTGAGAAGCAAAGTGTTGAAGTGTGTACAGAAACAAACTCGGTTTTAGTACACACTACTATTGAGTCGCAGACTAATTTGAATAAAAATACTGAAAGTTTTACATTCCAAACAAAACATGAAATGTCTAATTATGACATTTTCAATACAAATACAGATAAAAAATTAGCTGAAAATAAATCAGCTTCAAATGATGATATCGTATATAATAAACTTCTTAGGGAAGGTAATCCTCAGAATATATCTTTTACCAATAATATCTCCTTAGATATACTTGGTAATAAAGACAATGATTTATTAAATATTTGGGAAAATACTAAACAACCAAATGTATCACACCGTATAATTGATACAGATCACGATATAAGCAAACAATTTAATACAAAAGAAAACATGACCACAGATACAAATGAAAACATCAAAAAAACAGATGACATACTGTATATGGATAGTATAGATGAATCTAGACAAAGAGATATTGAAGATACTGATGATCCAAGTATTTCTAAAATGAACGCAGAAAAACAGAATATTACTAACAAAATAAACGCTGCTATGAATTTAGAGAACGTTCTATCTGATAGCAATATTGAAAATCATAATAAAACATCCATACATTTTCAATCTTCGGGGGCAGATTTGTCTCAAATAATGTATAATAGTGAAACAGAATTGCAAAAACCGAATAATCAATCAATTAATATTAGAAACTCCCTAAATAAGATAAAATCACCTGACAACCTAATAACAAAATCTGAAGAACATGAAAGCATACTCATGAAGCCATCCATGAGTTTTAAAGACAATGACCGTAAATCAGCTCTTTTACTGTCTCCATCATTAAAAAAAGACAAGGAACAAAAGACAGATTTGCTCAACGGTACATTCCCACACCAAAATGAATCCAACACGGAAAATAAACTCAAGGAAAATGATAAATTAAAAAATAATTACTATTCTAAAACATCTCACCTACCAAACATTGTAAAACAAGAGCGTCAACACCAATTAAATCAACAGATGGAACTAAAATCAGATCAATCTGATCTCATTAGACATAATAATGCAGAGATAAATAATAGTTTGCCGGATTATCACAGCTCAAGTAAAATTTTGACACCTGAAATTAAAAATAAAAGTACGGGTGCCGTTACAGAAATTGATTTTGCTATACAAAGTTACTCAGGAGACAACAGAAAAGTGATTGTTAAGAGTTTAAATACTGATATAGAAGGTGATCGTTATCCAAACGACAATTATGTTTTAATAAAACGTAATTTGGAGTTGAACGATGAAATAAAAGTACCTATTACTTTAAAACATAATTTGTGTATTCAAGTCAAAAGTAATAACCAAGATATTGACGGAGGTAATTGGTTTGATAGCACTAGCACAAATGGTCATATATTTAAAAATGTATATACAGCAGCCGTTTAAACAATATATATTTTTTAAGGTGTTAGCAGGAGATCTGAAGCCAGTTTTAATTACGACATGGATTTAAGCAAACGTCATGACATGATCGCTGATGATATACGAAGAACCCTCATGGCTGTACATGAAGAGGAATTAGTACCTCTACGAAATACCATAACAGAGCTACGAGAAAATATAACATATTTAATTTCACAGCAAATAATAATAAGAGATCACATGTTCAAAAAGGTCAAGCATAATAGGATGATTACACCAAGGAAATGTGGCTGTATGAGGAAATAAAGGGTATGTTCATATAACCACCAATATAGCATAAGCTTCTATCGTGCAGGTATACGTTCAAATACAATAGGAGTGGTCGCTAAGCGACAAAGCCCTTTTTCTTCTGTCAATAAATTAAAAAAAAAAAAAAAAATACAATAGGAGGATATTCATGCAATCGTGGCCAAGAGTGGGAAATAGAACGACAATGTGACTTGTATATCACAAATAAAGCCCTATTTGCATATATAACACTTGCAATGACCCAACTTTGTTTTTAACAGGCTGGCTCTTTTTAAATTTCTATAAGTCAAAAGTCTATCGTAGGTATATGTTGCTGCAGAAGTTATCAATGGAATTTAAAATGCGTTGCAAATTTATCACAGGTGGGGAAAAAATCATGAAGTGTGCGTCTGGTTAGTGTTTGTAGATATTGAAAAAGGTGGGAGACAACACGCTGCCTTATGGCATCTCACATGGAAGCGGCAGATTATTTTATAAACACTATCTAAATTTTTCTATTCATTCAATCAAGTATTATCTGGTCAATTTTAAAAGGACGTTTTTTAAGAATTTGGAATATAAAATTGGCATCCAAAATTGGATTAGAACGTAGAAATAATTCTATGTTCAATTCCAATTGCCAGATGCCAGATGCCGCCACCCTTAAATGTCTCTAATTCCCTTTTGCAAAGTCAAAGTAAAAAAAAGATATTTCCGAATTGTTGAAACATCGCCTGAAATAGACCATTTTTAAATTAAATTTAAACCTTTTGTTGGCCGCGTGGTCTGATTGGGATAGTCTTCATTTTAATTGTAATAGCGTTGTGTAATGAAATAAAATAAAAAAAGACAAACACGTGTATTAAAATTTTTTTGAATATTCTACCTTGAACATTAATTATACAGTTTTAATTACTAAGAAAATAATAATTAAGCACGCTTAATTGATGACTAAGTTCGTATCGTGTCGTTTTATAGGTAATTTTATGTATAATTATCATGAACATATACGTTAACAAATAAGTTTTGTGGACTAATTATATTTTCGATTTCATTATATACATATACAAAAGAAAAGTAGTGCAAACAATTAATTAAAAAAACTCTTCTGCGTGCTTGATGAAATTTGGTACCAGGATAGCTTATATTCTGGATTGGATACTATTAATTAAGCTACGGAGCTGTTTAGTGCTAAATTGAATATAATGGATTCTATAACATAAATATGGATGAAATGATAAAACCTGTAAAGTGCGGATCGGACTCGCGCACGAAGGGTTCCGTACCATTATCTCTAGTAAAAACTGGAAAAAAAAATCATTTCTGCTGTACCTATGGGGCGCGAGTTAAAGTACAATTGGAGCCATCTAGTTTCTTCATATCGAACTTTATCCTAAAAATCACGTTTTTGTATGAGAGCCCCCTTAAATATTTATTTTATTCTGTTTTTTTAGTATTTGTTGTTATAGCGGCAACAAAATACATCATCTGTGATAGTTTCAACTCTCATGAGATACGGCCTGGTGACAGACGGATAGACAGACAGACGGACAGCGGAGTCTTAGTAATAGGGTCCCGTTTTACCCTTTGGGTACGGAACTCAAAAAATGCAGAAATTAGGTTAGACCAAACCTATCAGGCTAAGTTTTAAGTTGCTCCTTTCTAATTATTTAAGTTGATCCAAAGGTTGTCTGGAACTTTATGAGCGATAAGGCCACCATCATTCCGCCCACCTCTAAATTTGTTATTTTAAGTTATTCTTTATTTTTACTAGTACAGTTGAGCGGTACAAATCTATCAATTTATCTAGCTTTATCATCACATAATACATTCATGCCTATTTATTATGAACTTTTAATGAGAAACGTAGCTCATTGATCCCAAGATTATTTATTGTCGTTTTTGCTCTTCCTTATATTTTTACTTATTTAAATGTGGAATAACATGATTGTCTCCTTTCTTAAATTACCTACTTACATTTCTAACAGTTACAGTTAGATTTCTCATAATAGTCACTTTTGTAAGTGTGCCTAGGTACTGTGTGAAAATAAGGTCAAAACTCCTGTAGGTTTTGCTCTAATTTCCTTTCTTTACTTGGTCACGAACTATACATTTGAATTGAATAGAATTGCATGCGAATTATCATCATTTCACTATCACTATAAACCGATCGTGTTTCTGAATGGAATAGTTTCATAAGAACCGTTTAAAAATGAATACTTACCTACAGTACTGTTTTTATTTATTATTAATTGTCTGACTCAGAAGTCTGCTTCTTACCGATCGCACGGAACGTGGCGTACCTAGGCAACGACACACTGAATTGGGTCGAAAAAACAAGAAAATAAAACCAATTAACAACGAGTACATGCAATAAATTAAATACGACGTCATGTCACCCATACACAATTAATTCGTGATACTCGTATGCTGATAGTATCGTGGGTTTATTATTCTGCTATATATCTGGCGCGTTCGTTGTGTATTGTCGTGTCTTATTACCTCACACGAGTTTTCCAAAAATACAGCAAGTATACTTACAGTATCATAGAAGTGTGTGTGTTCGAATGTTTTATAAGTGATCATGAGAGACAAGGTAATGAGTGTGTCGAAAAATGTAGATGATAAGGAAATCGCAGTGGATATGGATCATGCATTAGCTGTAGCAGGTTAGTTAATTGTAATCCAATATTTTTATAGCGTTATTTTGTCGTGTAAAATGGGGCCTCGACATTATTAGTTAGAATATTTTTTTAGTCTTTCCACTATTATTGTGAAGAAAAACATGCCTACCTAGAGATGTAATTTTCACATATTTATGGCAGCATTCCAAGAACTAATAAAATTTGCAGTGTTTATTTCAATACGATGTTTCCGCCGTTGAATCAAAAAATGCTTGTTATTTATTAAGGATAGTGATTAAGACTCAGCTTTCCGGGACAGTAAATTTATGAGCAATGCATTCACGGCAATCGAGCTGTTTGAAGGGTAGCCGATACCGAAGGTAAAGGGAATATTTCGACGAGACTTCCTTGTCTCTGTTCGTAATGCCAAGGTAGTTTGACATTCTCCAAAACTGGTGATATCTAAGTATGTTATCGACTTTGTATAATAAGGCCCTTCGACAGAAAATAATTGAAAACACATATGAAAGGCTCCTTTTCGCTAATTAAGAAGGTATGACTATCAAAGGCATAATGAATATCGTCGATTGAACGCTTCGAGTTCAGCGACCACTCTATTCATAGGCTTTTTGGGGGGTCCAATTGCTCGCTTCCGTAAACGAGAACCCTCTGTACCCCTATGTACCCGCTGGTTGGCGCCAATGGAGTAACTAAAAGTAGCATTAGAACTTTTCAAGTTCATCCGGAGAAGTACTGCCTCCACATCTGGTAATCTGCTGCCAAGCAGTGATGCACTCGTATTGCTGTGTTCTAGTTGAAGAATGTGGGTGCTGGTGAAATCATAGGTGCATGGGACGTAACTACCCGTCTTAGGTGACGGGCGTAACGGGATGACTTGACGGCTCCGTGGCTTAGTTGGTAGTAGCTTTTGTAGCGAGGGGTTCCGGTTTCGATTGCCGGCCGAGGCACACTTTGTGAGGTGAGCATGAAGTTTGTTTTCGAGACTTGGTTGTTTCTCTTGTGTTTCTATGTTTGTCCATGCCATCTGCGACACAGAGAATCGTAGTGCAGAGGTATGTAAATGTTTACGTTTATAACCCAGGTAGTTAATATGGGCGGAGGTAACCACTTACCATCAGGTGTGCTTTCAGCTCGTCCAGTAGTATAAAAAGTCCAGAAGTATAATATAATAAAGACTGCAAACTTGCTTCAAAACTAAAGGCATAAATACACACGTTACCCGTTAAACCGGAACTTATTTTTCAGGCATCGGTCTCTACAACATTAAATACTGCTTGGTGTTAGCACTGTTTCTCATAGCGGCAATCGTAGAACCGGTCGGATACTCTTTTGTGCTACCAGCCTCTATCTGTGATCTTAATATGAGCAATTCTATGAGGGGATTCATCGCTTCAATACCCTATATTGGTATGTTAAACAAAGGTACAACTACTGAAAGCCTGATCGATTCAAAAAATTTGCTAACCGCCTGTAGAGAAAGTCGACATTGAAATTTTCCCGAGCTCTGATTGGATGACGTTAGATTTGACTGATGATCAACAAATTTTTGAGATGATCGGCCTTCAGAAACTAGTTGTAAGTCTTGTTATAGGCATCTTAATCGTAAGTTAGATAGAAACACGTACATGTAAGTTATGCATCATTGCAGTTATAGAATTGTATAGAGTATAACAGGAGAATATAAAAAATACATTATATCGCTCATTTGTGAAACCTAAACATAACCGATGTGAGTTCCATTTTATAATATTAGCACTGCTGCGACACGCTTGCTTAATTTCCACCAAATGTAACGGAATTTACATACCAGCTTAGAAAATTGAGACTCGAAGGCATGTCCTTACACACTAGAGTCGCCCGTACAACTATTTCACCATAGACTTATACGGGGTGCATCGCTTTGCGCTTTGGGTGCAAGCACTTGACTTTTTTAATACAATTCTTTACTATTTTATCTGTTATTTTAGATTTTTTAAGGCTCTTCTCTATAAAATAAACGACCGATTCGACCGATTAAGGAACACCGTGATTCCTTATATCGGCAGGTTCACCTGACATTCAATGCATGGTTGAATTACATTATTTATATTGTACCTATTATATCCAACATAAAACATGACGAAATATTTAATTTACAAGTATGAAATTGACTGTAGCAGTTATTTCCGTTTTCAGGTATTGTCCTAACATCTTTCCCTTGGGGTTATTTGGTAGACACAAAAGGTCGGAAAAATATGATTATCTACAGTTCGCTGGTAGCTGGCGGGTTCAGCATCTTGTCAGCGTTTATGCCAGAACTCATCAGCTTTACTATCTGCAAGTTCATCACTTCACTATGGTGATAATATACGTATATTTTACTTGGGGAACGTGGTGGCTCTTAAATCAGGAAGAGAAACATCGAAGCGGTTAAGGAAACATCTTGATGAAGCCGACATGTTTTGAAGCCAAAATTTGGAAAACAGGCATCTCAAACTCATACTTTGGTGGGGAGGACCTGATTCATGTTGCTGTTATGGGCATCAACATGAATCAGGTCCTCGTTACTATAGTAAAATTAAGTAAAGTTGATAAAAAAAACAAACTAATTAAGTGAAACACAATATTCCGTGTATCCCCCTTTATATGAATTTTCTGCGAAGAATTATTTATTTTGACTTCTTTCCTTATTACTGAAACAACTGATTGATGCAATGATTTTTTTATATTTGACTCCGCCCTTTCTCAACAGATGTCGTTTTTAGTATTGTTTACGTGTACTAATAAATGACCATACTTGTATTCGATAGTACTGAATGTCAGCTATCTAACGCATTTTATGATATTTGGTTGAAGTGTAAGCAACAATTGTTTTCACCTTTTCGAAAATGTCGGTTTTTATTCCAAATAAACGTCATTTGCGGGAAGTGTTATTACATTATTTTATTGCGAAGAAAACTGCAGCGGAAACTTATCGTTTGCTTGTGGAGATTTATGGTGAGCATGCTCCGTCTAATACAACTTGCAAGGAATGGTTTCGACGATTTCAAAATAACGATTTTAGTACTGAGGATAAAGAACATGGAAAACCACCAAAAAAATTTGAAGATGCTGAATTGGAAGCATTATTGGCGGAAGATTCTTGCCAAACTCAATCAGAATTAGCTGCAGCATTAAATGTTGATCGTTCAACTGTTGCAAAGCGTTTACAAATGATGGGAATGATTCAAAAAGCCGGTTACTGGTTTCCACATGATTTAAAAGAAAGAGACATGGAACGTCGGAAAACCATTTGTGAAATGCTGCTTCAAAGACAGCAAAGAAAAGGATTTTTGCATCGGATAGTCACAGGAGACGAAAAATGGATACACTACGAAAATCCTAAACGCAAAAAAGCTTGGGTGAAACCAGGCGAACCAGGCCCATCACAGCCAAAAATAAATATTCACTGTGCCAAGGTCATGCTCTGTATTTGGTGGGATCAGAAAGGTATTGTCTATTATGAGTTGCTCAAACCCTCTGAAACTATTAATGGAGAAGTTTACCGACGACAACTAATGCGTTTGAAGCGAGCCATAGAAGAAAAACGACCAGAATGGGTGAATAGACATAACAAATTAGTTCTTCAGCATGACAATGCCAAACCGCATACCGCAGAAGTCGTAAAAAGATATTTAGAGGGACAGGACTGGGAAGTGTTACCCCACCCGCCATATTCACCAGACATAGCTCCTTCGGATTACCACCTATTCCGGACGATGCAGACAGACCTTACTGGAGAAAAGTTTACTTCATGTGAAAGTATCAAAATTTGGATTGACAACTGGATAAGCTCAAAAGACCAGGACTTCTTCCAGCAAGGAATACGAAAACTACCTGAACGATGGGCGAAGGTTGTAGCTGCAGATGGAGCATACTTTCAATAATTTTTTTTTTTAATTTTGTAAGCGAACAAATGTGTTTTATTTTGACAAAAAGGGGCGGAGTCATATTCACACACCCAATATTATTCGTGCAACTACTGCTTCATACAAACAGCGTGTAATATTTCTTACTGAAAGAAAAATTCTTGTAATTTTCATTAGCATAGCGTGTCCTGCCGCGGTACCCTACAGTTTTATAGGAGAAATTTTACCGCAGAAAAATAGAGATATCGTCCTCTCTATAACTAATGCATTACAAATAACTGGATCAGCTCTTGTACCAAGTAAGTTGCCTAGTTTCTTGGAGTTTATCACAAAACCTAGAGACAATTATTTTTGTGGTCTGTGGAGACGAGTTCAATTGTAATATGTAATCGTAAACCATGTTTCAGTATTTGCTTGGGCCATACTACCGCTGGACTTCAGAATAGATTTTGGTCTTTACTATTTCCGTTCATGGCGTCTTCTCACCATAGTTTATTCAAGTTTATTCTTCTTAGCGGCTCTCCTGATGTCGTTTGGTCCGGAAAGCCCTAAATATCTCTTGTCGCAAGGAAAACAAGAAGAGGCCTTGAATGTTCTTCAAACAATTTATGCGGGCAATAAACACAAATCACCTGAAGATTATCCTGTGAGTGCATATCATACGTATTCCATTGTAATGAGATAAGTTTTATGTGCCTTTAACACTTATTTAAGTATATTGTTAAAAGAAGGCAAATACATATGAGTACTACACGTGTACTCACATGTGAATATACAACTATGCTATGTACTAAAATTTAATTTAATTCCAGGTTAAATGGTTGAAATCGGAAGACGCAACTGGAAGAAAGAATATGGGGTTGCTAGCTTCACTAAAAGTGCAAACTATTCCTATCCTGAGACCACCGTATGTCAAATGGTTGGCGTTAAACGGATTCTTACTATTTGGGATATTTTCAACGTAAGTTACCAATGGAGTATAAGGAGTAATGTATGTTAATAGAAGGTACCTACAGAACTGTGATTTATAAACGGCGGAGTTATATAAAAACATATTATAATACGACTCAAGTCCTCCCCGACGCAATTATGAGAAGACCCAAATCGCATTATTGCGCATGTCACCGAAGACATGCGATATTTGATCCCAATACGTCTATATTAGCTTGGAATATCACTGGATATCCCAAGACCTATCCTATTGAAGAAAATTGTGGATGAGAGCTAAATACCTACAATAAATTCAGTTCCTTTGAAATCTGTGATGGACCGATTTTGTTGTATGTATACCTCTTGATGTATACCTTTTGTATTTTTTATATATATTTTTTGTATGCCTATATAAGTAAAGGCCCAGCCACCTGATGCTAAGTGGTTACCTTTTTTCATAAAGACAGCAATACGACTTAGGTCCTCGACGATCGAAGTATCAGAAGACCTAAGTCGCATCCCGATGCGTTCATCAACTACTTATTGTTGATTGTTAATTTCAGAGCAAATGGACTGTACATGTGGGTTCCCGATGTACTGAACCGCGTGATATCTGGGTCAAGTACAGGCATGACTGCGTGCGGAGTCATCGCACAAAGGCTCAATACGGTAAGTTACCAATGGATCCAGGTTACCACAGTCAATTAGGTTATCTCTGGCACACTATTGGCAAAACAAGATTAGCAAATCTTTATCGCATTAAATTTTATACGATAATTAATTTAATACAATATATTATTGTAAGTTAAATTAGGTGACTTTCTTTTAGAAAATATAATATATGGATCTGATCATTTAAAAAAGTATAGTTGTGAAAAAGCCGTTATACCTCCGGGCCTAAGTAAGTTGTTTTTTTTTTTGCATATTTTATATGCTGAGAACATGGGCAATAAGTTAGGATAGTTTTAAATAGTTGGGTACCTACATACGGTTAAATAAAAGGTTGTTATAATAACAATCAACACTGTTATATATTAAATCTTATATCATGGTCAAAAAATAGAACATTGCGTTTTTAACACATGTAATAACTCAACATAAAGCTAAAATAATAAAAAATAACTAGCAAAAATGGTCTTCCCATTCAATTCCGAACAGTTGTTACTGCAATAGTTATTATTTTTATTATTCCATACATACCGACAAACTTTCACATTTATAATGTGGGTGTGTGAATATGACTCCGCCCTTTCTCAACAGATGTCGTTTTTAGTATTGTTTACGTGTACTAATAAATGACCATACTTGTATTCGATAGTACTGAATGTCAGCTATCTAACGCATTTTATGATATTTGGTTGAAGTGTAAGCAACAATTGTTTTCACCTTTTCGAAAATGTCGGTTTTTATTCCAAATAAACGTCATTTGCGGGAAGTGTTATTACATTATTTTATTGCGAAGAAAACTGCAGCGGAAACTTATCGTTTGCTTGTGGAGATTTATGGTGAGCATGCTCCGTCTAATACAACTTGCAAGGAATGGTTTCGACGATTTCAAAATAACGATTTTAGTACTGAGGATAAAGAACATGGAAAACCACCAAAAAAATTTGAAGATGCTGAATTGGAAGCATTATTGGCGGAAGATTCTTGCCAAACTCAATCAGAATTAGCTGCAGCATTAAATGTTGATCGTTCAACTGTTGCAAAGCGTTTACAAATGATGGGAATGATTCAAAAAGCCGGTTACTGGTTTCCACATGATTTAAAAGAAAGAGACATGGAACGTCGGAAAACCATTTGTGAAATGCTGCTTCAAAGACAGCAAAGAAAAGGATTTTTGCATCGGATAGTCACAGGAGACGAAAAATGGATACACTACGAAAATCCTAAACGCAAAAAAGCTTGGGTGAAACCAGGCGAACCAGGCCCATCACAGCCAAAAATAAATATTCACTGTGCCAAGGTCATGCTCTGTATTTGGTGGGATCAGAAAGGTATTGTCTATTATGAGTTGCTCAAACCCTCTGAAACTATTAATGGAGAAGTTTACCGACGACAACTAATGCGTTTGAAGCGAGCCATAGAAGAAAAACGACCAGAATGGGTGAATAGACATAACAAATTAGTTCTTCAGCATGACAATGCCAAACCGCATACCGCAGAAGTCGTAAAAAGATATTTAGAGGGACAGGACTGGGAAGTGTTACCCCACCCGCCATATTCACCAGACATAGCTCCTTCGGATTACCACCTATTCCGGACGATGCAGACAGACCTTACTGGAGAAAAGTTTACTTCATGTGAAAGTATCAAAATTTGGATTGACAACTGGATAAGCTCAAAAGACCAGGACTTCTTCCAGCAAGGAATACGAAAACTACCTGAACGATGGGCGAAGGTTGTAGCTGCAGATGGAGCATACTTTCAATAATTTTTTTTTTAATTTTGTAAGCGAACAAATGTGTTTTATTTTGACAAAAAGGGGCGGAGTCATATTGGAAAATTACCAGCTGAATATTACAACCTACCGATTAAATATTTTTATTAGCATCAATGACAGGCAAAAATCATCTGAGGATCTGAGCAAAATCTATACTAATATTATAAAGCTGCAGAGTTTGTTTGTTTGAACGCGCTAATCCTGGAACTACTGGTCCGATTTGAATGATTCTTTCAGTGTTGGGTAGTCCATTTATCGAGGAAAGCTATAGGCTATGTATATATTTTTTTTCATAATTAGGGATCCGTAAGTAAATTGCTATTTTGTAACACAAGGTGTAAAATCGAAAACCTATTGTTGCGTGCGCTGCAAAAACTATTGACAATAGAACAAAATGATGTAATACGGGTTTGTAGAGCCCATTAAGACCTACAAAAAAGTCTGCCAGAACATATATCTAGCTATCATGGTTTAATCACAATAACCGATTTTTTGTATCAAATTTGTACACCGTGTGCAGTTTGATCCAACTTGAAAGATAGGATAGCTCACATCTCAATTTATGATCGCAATATTATTTTATTGCAAATTATAATATCGTATGACAAAAACGTTGGCCACAGCAACGCGTGGCCCGGTCAGCTAGTATTAGATAAGATTTTATCTTTCTAGAAAGAAGGAAACATACTTTATTGACAAAACAAAAAGTAGGTACATATATAAAAAAAACGAAATCAAAGGATTATACACCTAGTTTTTTTTTTAAAGTATTGTAGGTTACTTTCCGTAGGCGTTTCTATAGCTCAGCATGTCTTGCACTGGCGGGCAGTGTAAATCTGGTATTCTGCTAGAGCTTGGAGGTGGTTATCATCTAGGGACATAGAATATAGAGTTAATGTAGGAAAAAAAAAACAACAAAAAAACAACGTTAACACACTCATACCTCTGAACTAGGATTTCCTGTGTCGCAGATGGCATGGACAAACACGGAAACAAAAGATAAACACCCAAGACCCGAGAACAATCTTCATGCTCACCACACAAAGTGAGCCCAGGCCGGGAATCGAACCCGGGACCCCACACTTCGAAGGCAGGGCTACTACCAACGTCTTTGTGTATACGCATGCGCATAATGTGTTAGTATTGTTATACATACAAACATACATTTTTTGTATTGTATTTGATTTGATTACAAACCGACAACATCAACAGACTCTACTAAGTACTACCTGTACATGTATCCTTAAATGCGATATCTTTTCATCTTCCAGACTTCAGAGGCAGCGGAATGCGATGACACGATAGACACAATAACGTTTACCATAAACTCCATAGCGAACTTATCGTGTGCAGTAATAGCAGTCTTCGTTAGCAGTTCAATCAATTTCATTGGCAAGAAGCTTCTACTGATCATAGTGTATATTTTGATTGGAACATTCTGCATTCTGATCAATGTCACTACGCAAAATATGGTATTTGCCGTGCTGCTGTCTTCAATTCCCATCCTGGGGCTCACGATAGGGCCTGTGAATGCGTTTGCTGTGGAGATATTTCCTACACATTTAAGGTAGGTAGGTTCACAAAGTTGCAACACATCTTTCCTTACCGCCAGTCGACGCAAATTTTTGAAATATAGAATTTCTAATGTTTACACATTCATTCGTTAACATAAATTGCTAATAATAATGAACGTAATGTAAGGGTGTGCGTTCCGGTGGAATTACATGCGCATAAGTCGTTACATCTGCGTCTCGGGTAACGGGCGCAACGGGGTGCGTCTTTTCATACTTCGGCCTACGACGGTATTGCTGTTGTTATGGATGGATGCAACCACTTAACATCAAGTAGGCTTTCAGGTCATCCAGTCACATTTGTTACTTACAATAAAAAAATAATTAATTACGAGGGTAAGAGGCTGCATTATTCCCAAATGCATTCGTTACACATGTCGCCAGGATTTTCTTAAATTTTGAGTTAAGTTTCGAGGGAGAAAATCTCAGAAAACTTACCTCGGTAAGTTTTCTGGGATTCAAAACCTCTGGAACTTTAGTTAGGTTGAAAGGTATGTATATACCTCCAACTAAATTCGGTTAAATTAAGTTGTAGGTTAAAATTTACTGTTTCCAAATGATATCCATATTTCCAGGGGCATGGCAGTGAGTTTGACGATGATGATCGGTAGATTCGGCTCTGTGGTCGGTACAAACGTCGCCGGGATCTTGCTGAACGTTGCTTGTGAAGTCACTTTCTACGCCTTTGGAGGATTACTTATATGTAAGAAGGGTCAAACAGCACTTCTCATTTCGTGCCATTGTTTACAGAGGAGGTTCTTAATTCGCCTGCATGGTTTTTGCTGTGTATATTGTATATAAAGTGAAATATCTTCGCAAATTGTGGAAAGATTTGGAGTACAAGCTTCTTGAAAAAAATCCACTATATTTCACGCAATTTTAAGTTTAGACAATCGAAATTATCAGTCATTTTTTCAAGGATAAAGTTGTCTTTTAAAATTCGATTCTATTGCGATTGCTGTATCTACTTAGGTGCTAAATGGGATGAAACGGAAGTAACAGGAAGACGAATGAGTACCTCCCCTTTTTTAAAGTGAGATAAAAACAAAGTCTAGCTTTACTTTTATACTTAATAATCATTCTGGGGGACCATGTTGCTCGCATCCTTAGGAGATTACCCTTAAAATCCCTACACTTGAACGCCAGAGCTTCCTTATTTTATGAAAGCGCACTCTTCTGCCTATGTCGGATAGGCAGGAATACTACTATGAACTTTGGATCATTATAGGTAACAGATAGCAATCCGAAATTGAGAAAGTATAGAGCGTAATTATCTTTCTTTTGTCGAAATAACATTACAAATAAAATCATGTCATGCATGCCAGGCACTTAGTACCTATCGTGACAATCCTTTATCAGACACAACTTCGATAAATTGCAACTGTACTTGCGTAATAGCATAAAAACTGAATTTTGGTCAGCGTGACACTAAAATCAGCCTGAATTAATAGCTAAAAATACACAATAAATATTAACTATCGAAAAATATTTCAAAATACAAGTGCTATCAGTCCTGTTACTTGTAGCGCAAGGTTTTACTATTGGTCACGCGTTTCTATTTCTACCTTATCTATAAATTTAGATTTTACGGTTCTGAGTGTTGTTTAAATAATAATATACATATTTGAAATAGTATTTAAATACCTGATAGAGTTTTAAGTTAAACACTGGCAGAATTTGACAAACCGATTAAAATGGTACTGGCTATTTTGGCTGTACCCAACCATTAATGTCTTGTTGTATAACATTGTAGCCCATTGTTCCTACCTATGTTGGGCAAATGTGTAGAGAAACTTTCAGCTTTTGTCAAATGAGAAAGGCCTGGCATTAACGTGCTCTTAGATTTAATGAATAATATTTTTTTAAGCCATATTCAGACTTACGCGCTATATACCTCGCGCTGCCGCTGTGGGTTCCGAGTGGTTAGTAATGCGTTAAACGCAGTGTTCACACCAAAGCGGTTTCACTACCATAGAATTCTTGATTTTCGCCCGTTAGTCATTTCTGTCGTTAGAACCTCTCACAATATTTTATTTAGTGATCGATAGCGATGAAGAAGCATTACTTTTATTAGCTCTAATAGGCCGACCAGTTCAGAATCAATAATTAAATTAACAAACAACACTGGACTCATGCAGAATTAGGTAAAGAATAGCTGCTGTATAGTGGCATTATCAAGAAAAAGATACATTATAATTTAACATATAATTATATTATATATAATAATATACTATATGTTCCATATTTATATTTAATATAAAATATATAAAGTATAGTGGCATGTCAAATCAATTTAAATATCAACGATACATATAGATTAAATTGAATCGTTATAATATAATTTAGCTGCTGTATACTGGCATTGACAATGACATCAACTTTGATGAAATATTTACGCTTACGAATAGTATGAGTGTGTAGTAATCACATCGGTTTGCGTGGTGAGCGAGGAGGCGTGCGTGACGCTCGCTGCTCCCGTGCCGCCCGCGGGAACCTGTTTCGCCAAACAAGCGAAACGTACCTCGATACCGCCGACGGTACAAGTTTCGCTTTAGTCACGGAATTCCATACAATTTACAAATTTAAGGGTATTTCCCTTTACCCGCAGCGGTAGCACATAACGCGCAGGTCTGTATTTGCCTTTATCCATCGATTTATAATGTTATTTCATTTATTTACAGTATGCGGTGTATTATCATTACTTTTGCCTAAGAGTGAAAAGAAGCCAACCGGAAAATTTTCAACTAAACTTTGAAATGCTTACATCTAAGTCATTAAAAAGAAGCGTAATCTTAATTACTGTGCTATTTTAGTAATAAATACGATTTAAAATTAAATGCGGTTTTCTATTAAGGTACCCTATATCTAAGTCTAGTTATACTAGCCTTAAGTTGCGCGTACATATTTTGAATCGGTGAGATACGACTTTTGTCTACAGCGTGTAAAGTTATAGCTAAAGATAGGTATATCTAAAGTTATTAGGTTATTGTTTAGCTCCTGGTTGTTAAAGGTTGAGACACTGCTGTTCCAAATAGTATTTATAAGGAATATATTGTACACTAATATAGAGCCCTGACAATGCAACTGGTTAGATGACACTGATGATCTCAAAATTATACAAGTCGTATTTCATTCCCGAAAAACTAGCAGGGACTATAATTGCAGGTTCTAAAATGGATTGCTTTTTAATTTGAATATAATGTTGGTGCGTCCTGTCAACACCTGATATTAAGTGGTTACCGGCACCGCTACCTAAAGCAATAGCAATACGACACAGGTTCTTCCGTACCGAAGTATAACAAGACACTGATTTAGAAATCGAATAAAGCGACCAATACTTGAAAGTTTCCTTTCATTCTTAGGGGTAAATTTATATGCAACCACTGCAGGTAGAGATCGAAGGTCAAAACCAACCTATCAAATAAAAAAATAATCATCTAACTTGGATAACAATTGACGAAAACACCGCGTAAGTAAAATAAAAAGAAAACAGCCTTTAGAATCATCTTTTTTCGGCGCCGGTAAAAAGGCACAAGTCGTTACGAGACGACCAAGAAACACGTTCAAAAACCACATTCTGGCTGACACAGCCGACTATTCAATGCTGTTTTAAACCTTTTAGGAACAGGTACTAATATAGATACCATACAGGCCTACTACTGTACAGGTAAAAAGAATAAAGCAGCAATAATTAAAAACTTTATTCATGGAAACAGTTTACAATCAGCTATCACAGGCTAGCGCGTGTTAACTATAATCACAATATACATATTTGCAGAAAAATGAACGTTATTTTAGTCTAAGAGCTACATTGAGTGATTGATGAATGAGACTCGGTTACGTTATAAATTCTTATGATAATGTCCTCTATCTTAATACAACAAAGCACTGGAATTACCTTTAAATGATATTGTATATAAGATAAAGGAACAAAAAAACTGTATTTTGACTATGGTCCGGTTACGTATAAGTACAACGCATTTCTAGAAAGATATATTTTTCTCGTTTTATCTCACGTTAGTCATATAGTCACAATACGGTTTTCTTAAAAACCCCTTAATAGTAAATGAATTTGGTAAAAAATAATGGCTTAAGTAAATAAATTGAGATTTTATGTTACGCTTGCCAATCAGCTATATGGGCGAGCGGACATCTGAAACGAAAAAAAAAGTAATCATATATTTCATATTATATTTTTTATCTAACCTTGAAATACTACGTTGCATGTACGAGTATGATTCACAAAACGTTACGTTTGTGTTAAGGTAATTTCTTGCACCAATAACGATAAAGTTCGCGGATATTGAAATACCGGTTAAGCGCGATTCGATTCTGATTCGCACATTGGGGGTTCCGTAGAAGGCTGAAAGTTGAAAGGGTTCGTTGTCGAGAGTATTGTATTGTGGGAACATTTAAAGGATGTTTTTTTTTGTATTGTAATAGTGACTTAACGTGCTGACGGGCCTTTCGATGTTAAGTGGTCACCCCACCGAATAAGACTCAGGGGTCTCACCTAACGAAGTATGAGGACAACTAAAAGTCGTCACTGAGGCGGGGATGTAATCAAGAGCCTGTTATTTCACCATCTTGTCCCGTTGCCCGCGTCCGTAGGTGAGAACCCTCTATCCCTACACTTACCCCCTGGGTGGTGCTAAAGGACCAACTATTATAAAAGTAACAGTTGAGCTTGTGCCAAGTTCGTCGGGAGAAGTGCTGCCTCGACATCTGGTAATCTGCCGCCAAGCAGTGATGCACTCGTATTGCTGTGTTCCGGTGGAAGGGAGTGGACGCCGGTGAAATCACAGGTATTTGAGACGTGACATCCTCGTCTCGGGTGACGGACGCAACGGTATGCGACTTGGGTAAGAGGACCTAAGTCGAATTGACGATATCATATGACAAAAACGTTAGCCACAGCAACGTGCGTGGCCGGGTCAGCTAGTAATAGTATAAATAAAAACATACCAGTTCCTTTTCTCGCGGTACATCCTCACGTAGGCGGCGTCTGAAGAGGAACAGAGGCCGATCTTCTGGCAGACGCCCTTGGTGCCGTATTGTTCGATCAGGTGAATCACGCTGTCGCCGTAGATCTCCATCATTGTGTGGCACTGCAACAAAATAACATCAAAAACACCCGAGACTTGTATTTGCTACAAATGTCGGTTAGCGTTTGAACAAGCGCCAAACTTAGTTTGTTTTTATTACTGGCCTCGTAACTCAGTTGGTAGTAGATCTGCCTTCTGTGCTGTGGGTCATCGGTTCGATCCCCACCCAGGACAAACATTTGTGTGACGAACATAAATGTTTGTATATGTATGTATGTATTTACAAAAAAAAAAAAAATACTATTATAGTATTCTATCAGTCATCTAGTTCCCATACTACAAGCTATGCCTAGTTTGAGGGTAGATGGCGCTATGTGAAATGTCCATGTCCTTACTTATTATTATTATTTAATATGCAACTAAGCTGACGGAACGAGCTGGCGGCCCACCTGATGTTAAGTGGTTACCGCCGCCAGTAAACAGCAACAATACGACTCAGGTCTTCCCCTACCCCAATTACGAGAATGTCCGAGTCGCATCGCGTTGCGCCCATCACTCTGAGGTGGGTTAACGCCTCAAGTGCTTGTAATTTCGTGGTATTTCGTGAAGTTCGTTTCGAATGTCGTAAGTTCAAATCATGATGAGAAACAAGTTTTCGCATGAAATAAAAATTATAGTTTGTGTAGAGTACACTTAGCTCTTCCCTCTACAAGCAAGAGTGAATAGGCTTTAATCTACCACAGAGCCTTATCCAGATAGGTAGATGTCACATGCCTGCAAAATATTAGAAGAAATACGTGATTCCTCACAATGTTTTTGCTAGTTTTGAAAAAGCGAAGCGAAAAAGCGAAAAATTCAATTCGCATTGAAAATCAGCGTGTCTGATGGCTAGTACGATTCTGATGGTTGACTCACCCTATCGGAATACTTGGCGGGCAGCAGGCCGCAAGATTTCTCGACGATTTTAACGATGTTATGGTCGACTTTGTCGTTGCTCAACACTTTCTTCACCGCCATCACAACGGTCTCGCATACGGCGCAGTCCAGGATCTCCTCTGCTGAACATTACATGTAAGGATTATATGTTGCTCCAAGAAGGTCGAAGCAGCGGTTTAGTTACCGCTTATTAATCGGTTTAGTTATCAAATTCGTAATCTGAGCTATGACTGGCCTTAAAACTCAATTGGTAGAGCTCTGTTTTCTGCGCTGTAGGTCATGGATTCGAAATCCTAAGGAGTAGCATTTGTGTCACAAACATAAATGTTTGTTCTTTCTCTAGGTGTCTATATATATTATATGTGTGTATTCACAAAAAAGGTACTCTATATGTAGCTAGTTCCCATAGTACAAGCTATGCTTAGTTTGGGGCTAGATGGCGCTGTATATAATTTCCATCAATATAATAAATAATAATACACATTCATTCCCCTGCACTAGGATTCCCTGTGTCGCAGGACAAACACAGAAACACAAGACAAATACCCAAGACCCGAGAACATTCATGTTCACCCCCGTTCCCCGGCCGGGAATCGAACCCGGGACCCCACGCTTCGAAGGCAGGACCAACTAAGCCACGGAGTCGTCATATATTTAATTAATTTCTTTCTTTTTATTCATAATGTCGCAAGCCACCCGCAACTTTCAATTAATTAGATTAGCCAGTTTTACATATTTATCAGTTATATAGTGGTAGAATATTTTTTACCACAGAATAACGCCTTTTGACCGTACCAAACCATACAATAACTCTGTAATTGCTTTCATTTATTTTATTTGATGGGACGTACATAAGCAGCTAACCGTGACTATATAATGATGAGTGCATTAAGACGTTTTAATTTATTTTGTTATAAATTGCATATTTAATGTGCAGTGGTTTTTATTTATATAGCTATATTGATTAGTTAGTTTAATAAAATACATCCAATGCTCCTACTAAAATCTGTTACTCCTTGTCCATCCAAGGTTGTCTGTAAGAGATCGCTTTAAAGCGATAAGACCGCCCATTGTTTCACATTACTTGTGTAGTATTATTTTTTTGTTGTTATTTTGTTTATGTGAGAAATAAAGTGTTATCTATCTATCTTGATTATGACGAACGAAAATCGTACCTTTGACAGCGGTGATGCCAGCATTCTTAGGGCACAATTTCAGCTCCTCACAGATGGTCGAAGGCTCGAGTTCTTGCGCCAGCAGACTGATCACCAACTCGCCGTATTTCTCCACGAACTGGTCACACTCGCCTCGGACAGACTTGGGCATTACTTTGCATATGCCGTGCACTTTCTCCATGATTTCGTCCTGAAATAAAACAGAAGGATATTATATATCTTGACACATGTGCACACGTCAGTAAAAGGAAACATTTCGTACTACAAAGCATGCCCAAGTGTCAGTCGTTTTCAAACCATATTTAAACACCTTTTTTGAGACTTGAATATCATTTCGTTAAAATTTGCTCTTTGTTAACTTTTTTTGGGTAATCTACGAAACGGCTGGACCTATTTTGACGGGATTTTCACTGATATACAATATGAGGACTAATTTAGGCTTTTAGGGAAAAAATCTACTTGGACGAAGTCGCGTGCAACAGCTAGTAAATAATAGTTACCCTGTTGTGTTTGTCTTTGATCTGCTCATCAAGTTCCTTCATGACGAACTCGCAGACCACGCAGACGGTCTTCGGCTGCTGTCCGTGAGCGGTCACGATGCGGCCGTTCACCGTGTTGTCGGGGATCTCATTCGTCTCTGAAGTTAAATTTAATGCAATAACATATGAATTATTGTAAAAAAATAAAACATATACAAATCAATTGCTGTTCGTTAGTCTTGCAAAATCACGAAAATGGCTGGACCGATGTGCCTGATTTCTATTTCGTTGTGTCCGTAATATTCAGTACAAGATTTGTATGATACAATTTCATGAGAAATCGGGAATTACTGAAAGTACATATATGTGTGACACAGGACAAGTATATGTGTGAAAAACATAGTTTTATATTCTGTGTATGTCCATTAATATTGATTTATATAAACTTACCAATATCACCACGAGCCAGCATGTGTTTGGGCAATATATTCTTTCCCCTAAAGTTATTCCTGTCGGCCCTCAACCTCGGATTCTCGAAGAACTTGTCGATATTACTGGTACCGGTGAGCTTCAACGGGTCGTGCACTTCGTCCTTGCAAAGTTTCAGGTACACGCATATCTCCTGGGGATCGAGATCGGCGGACAGCATTTCGACTAGTTGTTGCGAGTACGAGTCTACGAAGTCGACGCAGTTGGTACGTAGTTTCTGTGAGAGATGAGTGCAGAGGTCGTCCAGTGCTTTGCGGATGCTTTCCTGTGAACGTGTTAGTGAATTAGTAAGAATCTGAACGAACTCTCCGAGAAACACTAAAATAAGAGAAATCATTATCAAATACTTAGAAATACGAATATATTCTTGTTGGATTCCTGTACATATTTTTGCACTCTTAGACATTTGTAGCATATCTATCTGATATTTTTAGCATTGACAAGAAATATTATTGTCATGTTGAACTTACCTCGCTGTTGTTGTCTTTAAGCATAGCCTTGAGCTGTTCAACTGCGAATAAACAAAGGGGACAGCTCGACTTGCCAGCGTTGATGGAAACGCGACGCACTTCTTCGGTCTTAGGGCATAAGTTGAGTGCGGGACAAACCTGTAAAAATGTCATGTTAGGTAATATTGGCAAGGAAAAGAGGCGAGTGTCGCGAAGGGGCTGCGGATCAATGCTGTATTATTTATTCTTCTTTTGTTGTGGCTTCGAATGGGTAAACCAATTCATTCGCCAATTATTATCTATCTCTTGGGTGCGTCCCAGTGTACTGTTTCGCACTATCGGAAAGAATCTAAAGTGTAACAATATAACATACCTTTTGGATCCAATAAAAATAAGTAGACTTACACTGGCGGGGTCGATTTCTTGGACGAGCAGTGCGACGACCGATGGGCCATATTGGTCGACGAATTGTTTGCACTCTCCCTTGACGGAGGCCGGTAGTTTATCGCACGCCGAATCCACAGCTTCCGTCACGCGTTCCTGTCAGCATAATGTAAATAAGCCTTAGATGTGTTTTATCTGTAATGGTAATTGTGACGGAACAACCAGATAATCCATCTGGGGGTCTATTCTATCTGATATGAATGAATGAATGAATGAAATTTACATTTTTCGTATTGCGACTTTTTTAGTTAGTGTGTGTAGTGTGTTAGTTTGAGTTAGTGGAAACTGAACTTAATGTAAAATGTAACCATAGAAAAGATTATAAGATTTTGATTGACACTTTGACTAAAACAAAACTACTTCTTAATACTGTTGTATTTGTTGTTGTTGTATCAACGTTACTATTGATCTCAATAAGAAGTCGTAGTGTTTTAAGAACACGCGTTTCACAAAATTATTAGGTAACATCTACAAGAGACTTGAATCTTATGAAGGACACAATAGGGGTGAATAAAAAGCTGAATGAAAAATATGAATCCGGTGTTATAACTGTACCAGATCAATAGACCAGATCAATCGATTATGAATATTATGATAAAGTTCACTTACGATGTTAGTTGTGTCGCTGAGCTCAACTTGCAGGTAATGGAGGAAGTACTCGCAGAAGGAGCAGACAGGTTTGCTCATAGGCGTGGATACCAACATGCGTTCAATTGGCAACACTCCAGCAACGTCGCTGGGTACACTCGTCGGGGGCGTTAAACGAACGTTCGTAGAGGATTTCGATAGAGGAACGCGGGCCAACTGTCAATGGAAAATTATATTAAATACTTGTGAAAAAATTATATATGTATATATCTCTAATCGTTCAAAGCAAATTCGCTGTTTCTCCGCCAAATCTTCTAAACTATGCAACGGATTTTGATACGATTTTTAGTGTCATTAAAGATTTTTTTCCGAAAGATTTATCTGTATAATACTATATATTATAATAGTAAAGAAAACCCCAAGATCTGCAATGATTTGTTATGATGTCGTAAACAACATATTTTGCTCCCGGAATGTTTGCTAAACCTTACGAGATAGATCAATATGATATACAACGCAATTGTATTAAGACCTACGTCACGCACACTGTACAATCGTGCGAAGCCGGGGCGGGTCGCTAGCATATATACCTGTGTTATGTTTAACTGGCTTCACAGTACAATTGCCAAACATTTAGTGACGAACATAGATATTGGTTCTGTGCTGATACGTATTAAATGTATGAATTTACGACAAAATATCAATATTCTAACACTAATCTGGGTTCTATAGTGCAAGCTATACTTAGTTTGGGAATAGATGGCGCTGTGTGTAATGTTTATAAATATGATTATATCATTCTGTTAGTTTAAGGCCTATATCAAATCTGATAGATCGGATCAGCGCATAATTGACTGACAAAATAATAATGACTTGGTTGGCCTTGATACAATGTTGCAAATTTATCACCCTCGAGCACTCTGCTTAGTGATGAGTGCGGATACGTGAACTTAACTTTTTTTTTTGACAAAGTGGAAAAACTTTGCGTTTCCCCCATGCCTTGGGGAAGCATGGGGTTATGTGTGCCCCACCCCCAACACTACTCAGAAATAACAGTAACAATACACACTAAAACCCCCTTGGTGTTCCTGCACTACGCCTTCACGCTGGGGCTACGGGTACGGTATCTCGGTCCCAGCGGCATATCGGTAAAGCCTACAATATTTTGCCAGTGAAAATGCGCTGCTGTCCAGTTATCGGGATATGAAATAGGCATAAGAACTACTCTTAATTTTGGTACCAATTCTCTCGGTGTCAAACATAACTACAAAACGAAACTAATCAGCATCCATCTATTTGCTACAAGCAACTAAAAGAGACTGTAATAATTTACGAACAATTAAAGCCGATTTGAGTTTAGTTTATTGCCAGCGGAATCGTTATTAAAATTCTTTGTATTGGGAGTTGTCGGCAGAATAAGTCAAACCAACCTGAGGAGTATTGTAGCTATTTTTCTCATCATTTCCAATGAGTTGGTTTTGGAACTTAACATTAAGTTCCTGAGGCAGCAGAGTTATCGTGACCTCAGAGGACGGATTGCAGACTCCCATGTATCCACAGACTTCAGCTGGTTTCATCTCCTCGGTAAGAAACTTGTACATGATCGGGTAGTATTGTTCGGCGAGGTGCAGACATTCGTCCTTGAATTTACCGCTTTGTTTGCAGAGGCCTGTATATAAAAGAAAAATCATTGAATCAGACGAGCAATATAGCAGCCATGTTTCTGTATCTTCAAGTGCCGTACGGGTCCGAGTTGCGTCCACGTAGAAATTGACAAATTAATGGTTTTTTTTGACACAATTACACATTTTCTTTCTCTATAGTCGCAAGCAAGTTTGTGTGATTGTTTGATCTGAGATATCTATAAACAAATCGTATACATATAAGCTAAAAACCCAACGTGTATAATTAAATGTCCTGGCAATACAAATAGCACTTTATCGTATTAATATGGCTTATGGGAACACTTACGTTACTCTCGGTCTTATTACAAAATCATCAGTTTTTAAACTCATGTGGACTGAAATATACGCATATAGACAATGTTGTGAAATGACGGCGAATCAATGTACCTTGTAACACTTTGTAGAATTCAATTTCGGTTGTGTTGGCGACCAGAGTGTCACGCATGTGTTTTACTAACTGCTCACACAGCTCACAGGGAATACTGAAACAGCAAAAATACCTTTGGTTAGATCTTGTTGGCTTTGGTAGGATTATGATGGAACTAACGTATAGTCATCGGTAGAAATCGTCAAAGTCGAGTCGCAAATTATCAATACATATAATTCTATTTCGATTCTTCCAGCAATATTTAATTCACACATACTGTACACAACAATGAAAAACACATTAAGAAAGGGACAAAATAACAACAAATAAAAAATTAAAAGAAATAAATATTAATTTTCCAGACATGATTTGTATGAAAGATGAAGCATACTTAATATTGTATTGCTCAATGTCGCGGATGTAACCATACATTGAATTCTCCGCATATGATTATTAAGGTGCAAAAATTAGTACACCCACTCTTACTAGCGCAAAGTTTTGAACTAAGAACCCATTTTCAGCCTGTTGATACAATAAGCAACGTTCACTGCACTCTTTGCGATGTCAAGTATTGATCTAAAGTTCCAAATGAATAGCATACTCACTCATCGCCCATGTTCACGGGCTCCTCTGCCGGGAACTCGAATGCGTCGTGTTGATGGTACTTGTAAGAACACTGGCCAGTGACGTGGCACACACTCTGTGGCGTCAGGTCTTTCTTGAATGCTTCTAGGATGTTTTCGTAGTACTTGAAGACGAGCATTGAACAAGAGTCTGATAGGGAGTCCATTTCACGGCACACCTAAAATTAGTGGCATTATTTTATATATAAAAATATCAATTGCTGTTCGTTTGTCTCGCTAAAACTCGAGAACTGCTGGACCGATTTGGCTGATTTCTATTTACTGAGTTCTTAATAGGCAGGGCAACGTTTGTATCATTTTAATCTATTTGGAAAATTCATGGGAAAAGTCGAAAATCGGGAAGAACTAAAAGTACATTTATTCTATAGGATTTTTGCAACATATCGTATGACGACCGATTGACAAATTGTAAATCAAGACATTAAAACATCTGCCGGGTCAGCTAGTTAAGAATATAACTGAATGACGACCCTAATATTGGACATACGAAAGTCTCTCTGTTTCACGTCGAAACACTAAACGGAGCTGTAGCTGTTTCTTTTAAGGCAGGCCGATATATCGATTTTACAGAAGTACAGTTACGCGAGCTTAGCTCAAGTACAACCCTCATATTATTACACAGATTAGAACTGGCATCCTTTTCATGTGGAGACATTTTCTTCGCGATAATAAAAGCTGTATTAGATGACTGTTTTAGTTTAAATAATGAAAGTAACTCTGTTATTGTAAACCACAAGATTTAATTTACCTTAAGCATTCCAACAAGGAAGTCTTCATATGAAGTAGCGTCGAATTTTTTCCTCAGAGCGCCGACGGTTCCAGAACAGTTATTGCAGCCGTCGCGCAGCTTTAATTGGGCATTCTAGAACAAAGTACGTACGAGTATTAGAAGTTGATTTAAGTTGGTTTTTGTTGAAGCTCTAATTTATTTTATCCTTTGTATCAAGTATCGTTTGTGCACGTCAAAATTAACACGCTAAAACATGCATACCTATATAACGAGCCACAGGCCTGATATCTACAATATATAATATAGATATGTCAAATTATAGTTACTTTCCATGTTTAAATATTCTTATTTGTTAAGATCTAATATATAAACAAACAATAACAGGATAAAGGCTGTTCACAGAGAATCCTAGTGCAGAGGTATGAGTGTGTAACGTTGTTTGTTTGTTTATTCCAACCCTGTCTGACGTGACGATTTATTTACTTCCAATAAACCACTATATTTCCTGATTCTATTCACCTTTAATAATAGGACCGAATGAGTAAAACACAACAAGCTGCAACAATAAGTGACATTGTGTATTCCATATTTTAAAATTCTTTAAAATTCCAATTTGCAATAACTATAATTATATGTCATGTGTTTCATACTAGGCGACGATGTAATTTTATGTATATACCAATTTATTGTCGTGTATTTGCCACTGCAAAATTCAACAATAATGATTAACGTTCATATTCAGTGGCAAGTAGATAATAAACGTTGAAATGGCGTGATACGAGGTCGCCGGCGCAAATGTATCGTATATAGTGGCAGGCGATAACCTGCTAGTCGATTAATGGCCATTGTTTTTATATTAAAGGTTCATGAACTATAATAGGATAAAGGAAAAAACTTTCAGTTCTGTTTCAGATTCTTAGGACTACCGTGGTTATCAACAATATTTGAGGTTATTTTTTACGTGAAGAAAGAACGTAAGTCGATGTTGAGCCTGTCACTCCAGGATGGGCCCAACTCTTAAAAATTCATAGGCCTGTAATTTCACCGGGTTTTTACCTGACAGGGAGGCCGGTAGGGAAGTACTTTATTTTTTTTATTATGTGAACTTTTGTATCTGATAACAGCAGGAAGATAATTAAATCATTATATCTTTGGCATAAAATAACCAACGAAAGTTACGAAAATTTTACAGGGCCCACCGGTCTATACAGGAGAGAACGGGAGCTCAATTTTCTTCACATAGAAACCAGTATTTGTTACGAGAATGGCATTGCTAATACTTCTATAATTGGATAATTTTATCTTAATTCAAATTTAGCTAGTTTAATACGAGTAACACGAGCCAATTACATTAATATGTCAGATAAGGTTTAATAACTGAATATGTTATCAATCAAGCATATCCTGTTGCAGTACTCATTATCGTAATACTTAATTCCAGTAGGATATTAAATAGCTTTATAGTAATAATTAAATTAAATAGTTGTATATAATTAATTAAAATCTAAAAGTCTCCCATTCATTGGAGAATTAATCGTGAAATATTAAGAACCTTGTTCAAGAAATTGAATCATACTCGAACTTTTATAATTTTTATGCGAAAAACTAGGTAACATTTTAATACCATTGATTGGACGATATAGTAAACTAATTACCAAGCGATGATTTCGTAACATGGGACTTCATAATTGGTTCATTTTGTGGGGTCAAAGCCTTTCTTTATATTAAAAATTGTCATCCCTGGGGGCCGTTTCATTTGACAAGTGGGGCACAAGATCATTCGCCAGCTTAATGCATTATTTCCTCAGGATATTGATATATAGATAATACTTTATTGCACACCAAATCAAATTACAATTAACGAGATCAGCTGGCAAGAAAACCAACTTTATTTACACGAATGGTACTTACGTATTCGATCAGCATTTGGTCGATCTTCTCGTTGTTGCACAGTCCTGCGACGGAGCACACGGTCTGAGGGTTCATCTCGGAGGACAGAGTTTCAACCAGCTCGGGCACGAAATCATCCGCCATCTTAATGCATTCCTTCCTAACGATCTTGATCGGTATCAGCTGGCATGAGCCTTCGAACACCTGTTTTAGTTCCTCCTGTAAAAACAAGCCTTTGTTTATTATCGTATAGGCGTTGTGTATCCTTTAGCTGTATAGTAGCTTTTGAAACGCAACCATGTCAGAAATATTAAAAATAAAAACTATTTTGATATCACTTTGGAAGAGCGTCTCGAATGGCCCAGTGCTAGACACCGAGTATCAATCACAAGGTCGCTGGTTCAAATCCAGAAGTGCAGCAATGAGTTTTAGGTTTGAGAAATATACCAAAACCAAAAAATCAAAGAAATGTGACACAAATTAATTTGGATTGGGCTGTTGTGGATGATTAAAGCCCGTTCACTTTTACTTGTCCAGAGTAGGTACACACTGAGGTTTCCATACCAACGATTGTATTTATTGATTACGAAACTATCATCATGAAATTAAGCATACGTGTTGTCAGGAGTACAGAAAAGGACGTAGCAGTTGAAGCCGCGGGCAAAATGCAGTAACATATATTCTGTGAAAATTTCAGTTCACTTCTTCTTGCGGCTCAAAAGATACACAATCCTTTAAATATATAATAGATATACAGATGTAGAATAAGTAATGAAGTTTCTTTTCCCTTTGTGTACGGACTCCTATAAAGGCTTACGGCGAGGTAATTTCGATGCATTCAAGCCATATTGACCAGTATTACTATTTATTCTGACATGTGAAAATAAAGTACTAATGGTACCAACAAGTCAAGATAAGACGCTTTATTAAACTAAATTAATATCTGCAGCTCCATTTTAATTAGATATTATAATCTAATCACAGTGCAAAAATATTCGTGACCCCAGCACTACACGCTAGTAATGAAACGAGGCATAACTCTCCAACTTACTGCAGATTGTATGCATACAATCCATGATTCAGTTTGTAATTAAGTCAATAAGACTTAACGACAGTTGTAAAAATCTTTTTACGACCGATTTTATTTGTACTGATAAACCACGTAAAGTATTTTTCCAAGTAATCTGCTCAAATTACTGACACCTACATAACATATTAGTTTATGTTTAACAATTGTTTGTCTGAGCATAACACCATTGTGCGACAAAAGATATCAATGAGTCTTGGCCTGTATGTTATTCCTACAAAAAATCTGTATTATTCCTTATACAAATTATGAAATTAATATGTGCTACTGATTAAAATGTGGTAGAAATTTCGGGATAATTACCATTATCGGTCCCTGACTGAGCCTGACAATGCGTGGAGTTCATGGCTTGTTTGTTTTACTGATAAGGATGTGGGTGTTGTGACCTCAAATTAAAACAAATAAAGGGCATAGAGCAAACAATGATCTGTATGTCTTCCAGTCCTAAGTACGTTAGATTAAACGTCATAAGGCAAGTCAAATGAGTTGTAATGTACCTAATAGCTGCAACAGTCTTACCTGCCTACGGGAATCGTAAATATTTCCGGCATAATAAGCCGGGATAATAGTCTGGAGTACCACATTCTTCCGGTATAATGTGGTACTCCAGACTATAATCTATCTCTGTGTGAAATCTCATCCAGATCCGTTCAGCTGTTCTGGTGTGATTGAGTAACAAACATTCATCCATCCAAACTATCGCATTATAATTGATGTTGTATTATGGTTTGCGGGTTCGGCAGAGTACGACCGGAGTCTTTTTGTGGTATTTAATGGCGGCAGCAACCACTTAACATCAGATGGGCATTCAGCTCGTCCCGTCACAATACGATGTATGTAGTCAGTTTTCTGACTGTCTGCGCCGATTTTCAGTCAGCTCTTCATCGCTTTGTATTTTGGTTTGATGTCATTTTCAATGTATGTATTTACCTATCCATGGGTGGATAACGTTATGATGATATGACAAGTAACACCAGATATGTGACAATTATGTTCAGGTTCTTCTGACGTCACCATCTATTCGTGGCGATTATAAGGCATTAGCAAAAGATTACTCGGAACGTGACAATCACAACATTGCTTCCATGTAAACAGTAGGTATTAATAATATCTAAATTGTCTGCAACTTTATTCCCCACATTTAGAGCTTAGGTTACCTGCGTCTCGTTGCTCTGTAGCTGATCGCGGGCCTGCTTCACCATATCGGTACAGATCTTGCAAATGCTGTCGTTGTCTTCAGCGTAAGTTCTCGTGGGCCACACTCTGGATATGCAGTGCTGTATCGCCTTGCATTCGTGGCTTGTGCTGTGTGAACAAAGTAAATAAATAAATATTCACGGACAAATCACACAACGCAATCTAGCCCAAACTAAGCATAGCTTGTAGCGTGGGAACCAGATAACTGACATATTATAATATCTATTTAGTATTTTAACCCAGACACAGAACAAACATCTATATTTGTCACACAAACAGCAGGCAGAGCAACTACCAACTAAGCCGTGAGACCAGTCAAAGTGTATGAAAACATGTTATAATACCATAACTATAAAGGTAGTATAGATCTGGAAGCCACAGAGTAAAGGCCAAGGAACACCGGAATGCGTACGCAGAGTAAACATGTAGACGTTTATGTTTCAAAACTTTGGAATGTATGGAAAAGTATGGGACACGGTAAACCGCTACCGTGTCGTTTGCGTACACAAAATCGTGCACGTGATTTTGTAATGTACAGAACTGCATCAGTTTCGTACGATACAATGCATTTGATCTTGGTCAAGATGACTTCCAGTGTGAACTTGCCGATCTAGTGAATACAGTTCTGCAGGAATCAATCAACAGACGCTTATCTATATAATATAATCATATACTGAACTGTGTATTCTCTAATAATTTGCATTATACTAGAAGCATAATAGTACACCTGAACAATTAAAATCTTACTTTATTAATTCCATATCATAACAACCTGATCTAAGCACCAAAGTAGCTATAACCAAACTTATAAGTAGAAATTGTAGTACTAAAGATTGAGTTACGTAAAAGTGTTGCTGGTCTTAAATAACAATAGCGTGGAATTTCAAATCGTTAAACAGACGGTCTTCTTAGTGCCATAGATTGTTTAAAACGCCTTGAATTGATACTGTTATGGTTCTTGGTTTGTTTTGATAACTTCAGTTGGTCGATTCAGTAGGCTAAGTTTGTAAACTTGACAAGCAGATAGGATCATTCTTGCAAAATTACTACTTCCTGCCTCGAGTTTATACTCATGAAGTATCGTAGATATATATTTATGTAACAAATGTGGCGGGACGATCTGAAAGACCACCTGATGTTAAGTTAACCTCCGCCCATAACAACTGCAATACGACTTAGGTCCTCCCCGACCGAAGTATAAGAAGACCTTAGTCGCACCCCGCTGCACCCGTCACCCGAGACGTCTCATGCGCATGTGATTTCAAAGTATATGAGATAGATTTAGATAGGTAAGGTCGGACGGTTGTAGGTCATATCTTACCTGAAGTTGCTGCACCAATAAGAGGGTCCCCAAGTGCATCGTGAAGACCCCAGCAGGGGACCTGAAAGTAAAACATTGTGAATTATATGACCTCCAATAATCACGGTACTACCAGTAATAAATAAATATCATGGACATTTGACACATCGTCTTGTAACAATAACTAATAAGCATGTGAACAGAGCAAACATTTATGTTCGTCTCACAAATGGTTGTCCTGAGTGGGAATCGGACTCACGACCTGCCGCGCAGAATGCAGAGCTATACCAACTGAGCTAATTGAGCGAAGACAGGCAATTGGGTAAGTAATAAATGATAACAATTAATACTAATTGGGTATTCAATTCTGGCACAATTCACTGCTCTTAAATGATCTTGGTAATTTTCGACGTCATAGGGCTTGTTGTAATTATTGTTGGTTTTGTCTGGCTATCGGTTAATTAATGTTTTATGTCGGACGGTTAATGTTGCGGATTCAAAGTATAAGCAGAGTTATTTGTGGGAAACAATGGTGGGAACTCACTGGGTGAAAAGTGGTTCTTTCAGGTTCTGCATACCCCTTCGGAGAATTCATACGAGTTTCAAATTCTTCCTCCTAATCATATTAATATTTTAAATGCGAAAGTTTGTCTGTATGTGTGTTTGTTACTCTAACACAGCTAAACGGCTGAAGGGATTTGAATGATTCATTTATTATTAGTTTCATTAGATTATTATTTTTAGTGAATTGCAAAAATCAACTTTGCCAGTTTTTCATAATCATTTAGCATAATCTACCAAGTTTATATAAATCACTTTCGCTACAATCAAGGAATGGCGTCTAATTTGAAAAAGTTTTATGATGAAATAGTTCATAAGTATTGTAAAATAAAGCCCATGAACTTACTCTTTTTCTTAGCGGGTTCAACAGGTTTCTTCTGCAAATAAATATCACGAGATTAGCTTAATAGTTTAATCGAAACTCTTCATGTTGTCGACGGCTCTGTAGCTAGACGGTTAGTAAACTTGCCTTCGAGGCAAGGTTACTTTGTTCGATTCCCGAACGGGGAACTTTGTGTAGTGAGCATAGATAAGAACCCATTACCTGTGTTATGCAATAAAGTTATTTGTATTTGGGAATGTTAATCTACGTGCGTAAGCGTATTTTTTCGAATGCGACAATGTATAGCAATCTAAAGACACACTCACCTTCAAAGAAATTGCGTTGTCCACCTTTTGGTTATTGCACATTCCGATGATGGAGCACATAGTCTGTGGTGACGTTTGCGACTTCAGCACATGGTGGACGTACTGCTCCAGCCCAGCGGTGTTGCCCTTACATATGTTCGCAATGGTCGGGTAAGGTACATCGTGGCAGGCTGACGCCACGCGACTTGCTAGGTAGTCCTGGATGTCAAATAGGAAGTTATACGTCTTTGTATAGGCATGATATACATAAAAAAAAAACAAGTAACTATAACATAAAAAAAAGTTGTATAGTGTACAATATAGTGGGCTCCTCTACTACTATTAGGAGTACAAATAAGTTTCCGCCGTTTTTTAACACAAATTCAATATTTATTGTAGAAGAACGGTAATATAAATTTATTCAAAATATTGCCCATCACTTGCAACCACTTTTTCCCATCTCTCAGGCAGCATTCGAATCCCACGTCTGAAGAACTCCTTGTCTTTTGAGGTTATCCACGAATCAACCCAATTTTTGGTATCCTCATAAGATGTGAACCGCTGCGCCGTCAGAGCATGTGCTACGGACCGGAACAGGTGATAATCGGACGGTGCAATGTCTGGTGAATACGGCGGGTGGGGTAACACTTCCCAATCAAGTGTTTCCAAGTACTTTTTCACGGGAGCCGCAACATGTGGACGAGCATTGTCATGCAGAAGAATAATTTTTTCGTGTCTAGAATAATATTGAGGGCGTTTTTCCTTCAGAGCTCGGCTCAATCTCATCAATTGTGTTCGATAGAGGGCTCCAGTAATTGTTTCGCTCGGATTAAGCAACTCATAATACACTACACCTAGCTGATCCCACCAAATACACAGAATAAGTTTTTTTCCGTGAATATTCGGTTTTGCTGTTGATGTTGACGCGTGGCCAGGTAATCCCCATGATTTTCTTCTTTTTGGATTGTCATAATGTATCCACTTCTCATCACCAGTTATGATACGATGAAAAAAACCCTTTTTTTATGTCTAGCTAGCAGCATTTCACTTAAGCATAATCGGCGTTCAATATCTCTCGGCTTTAATTCGTACGGAACCCAATTTCCTTGTTTATGAATCATTCCTAATGATTTTAAACGATGTGAGACTGCTTGCTGAGTGACTTCTAATGTTAGAGCAAGTTCTTTTTGTGTTTGAGATGAATCTTCCTCCAATAATTCCTCCAATTCTGCATCCTCGTAAATTTTTGGCCTTCCACTGCGATCTTTGTCTTCTACGTCGAAATCACCATTTTTAAACTTTTGAAACCACTCTCGACACGTTCTCTCACTCAAAGCAACCTCACCATATGCTTCTACGAGCAATCGATGCGCCTCAGCAGCAGATTTCTTTAAATTAAAGAAGTAAACTAATATTTCCCGCAAATGACGCTTACTTGGCTCAAATTTTGACATTTTCAACTTATAAAAATTATATTTTACCAATATAAAATCAATGATATTAATAGGTTATGTTGTTCTTGAATGTCCAAACTATTTTTTAAGCCGGTTATCATCTGCGAAAGCTAACCGAAACTCCGTACCGCGCCATCTACAATAAAACGGCGGAATCTTATTTGTACTCCTAATATATTGCATAGTGTACAATATAGTAGTAGATATGCTAAATGGGGATTTAATAGTTTAGATGCTCCAAGTGTCTCTGATATCGAAGGTATATTTATCTGCCGACTTGCGTGGTGGGGGTAGCCATCAGGAGGGGAAGAAAATAAAAATTGATTGCAGTCAATCAAAAAATGGTCTCATTCAAAAGACTGACGACCGCCGACTGACTGACTGACTGAAGACTGTGTGACGCGAGTGCAACTATTTCTACAGCTAACTAATAATAAACTAAATATAAAACTACAAAACAGTAGGTTATTTGAAACCAAAGATCTAACTAAACATTCAAACAGGAAAATATGAAAATTATTATTGTCAACGTTATTATTCAAATTATTTAGTGGCGCAAAATAGCGCAATAAGCAATTAAAATATTTAAAATTACATTTAAAGCAGGTTTTAAAAAGCAGATTATTTTGTATAAGACATATTGTATGTACCTACATAGTATTAGAGCCGCCGACTCATACTATGTAGGTATTCTGTATTAAACACCGCTCTGTGGCTTAATATGTGGCTGTCCTGTCTTCGAATTGAGGGGTCCCGGGTTCAATCCCGGCTGGGGTAGACTGTGTGAAGATGATAAGCGTAAAGCATATCGGCATGTTAACAGTACCCTAGTATTTGTTATGTATTTCTGTGTTTCGAGGGTCGGATAGGGTTTGAACAAGGGCTAAGTTGATGCATGACGCACCTACATATATATTAAAAAAAGTACCGTTTCCAAGTATTTTTTTAAGAATTTAACGCAGATAAAGTATTTTGATTTTGACTCCATGGCACCTGTGACAAAGGGACTTCTAGTGCTGGGGTAAGAGTGGGTAAACAATAAAAAGGCAAAAAGGCGGTAGGTATTGCTGTATTTGCCCAAAATAATTCGAGTATTTGTAGATACAAACTATACCAAATGGCAAAAACAGCATGCCAATATGTTTGCTTATTCAGAAACCTATGATGCGAAACTTAAAACCGACAACTGGACGGAATTGCGTTTCTACTATTTGGGTTTGTTTACGTAAAAAAACTAGCTGAAGGCTCACCTGATGTTAGATGGCCGTCCATAACCACAATAATACGAGTTAGATTTTACCCGACGCAAGCATGAGAAGATCTCATACGCCTGTGATTTAACCGGCACCCACACCTTCCACCGGAGCACAATAATTCGAGTGCAGTACTGATTGGCAACAGAGAATCAGGTGTGGTGGCAGTACGAAGTATTTGAGCAAATTAAGCGAAATATAACTTCTCCATACATCGCAGTATTTACACAAATTCCTTAAAGCATAATAACGAGGTGTTTACGTAGATGTTTATATGAATCGGGCGATTTCGTTTCTGTAAACACAATTGTAGGTATAATGTATACCTCTTCTAAAGCAGTTCCACGATTATTCTGCGCTTGTGCCGACTTATTACAGCTGCAGCTGTTTGAAAGTTATGTAAATGTTCTTGTTTTCGGTTAAGAAACTTACGTCATCGATGAGGTCTTTCACATCCTTCAGCTGTCTGAAGATGCGTACGAATTGGTCGGATATATCGTTTGAGGTGACCTCCTGGTTGTTGGTCTCCCATACTGTGCTGGAACAGTGACCCACTGCGCCACAGTCAGCTGCGATCCTGATAACAGAAGTCTCTTACTCATGAGCATAAAGTTTAATGTTATATTAATTTCGTTATAGTTAATTTCACCTGCAGAACAGGGAATTCTAGTGCAGGGGCAAAGGCACAGATATGTCTACCTTATTTGTAGACTTCACAGGTTCAGAGACTACTTTATACGAGTCTCTAAATCTCTATAACTTCCATAAATAAATGAATAAATATTTATGGAAATTTCTCAAGCAAAACAGAACTGGTACAGTGGGATCTAGATTACAGATAGAATACTTATAAAGTACTGTTTCTGTAATTACGTATTAAAACCCATAAAACAGAAAAATACACCGATGTTCATCCCACAAATACTTGTCCTGGGGGAATCTGACCTAAAACCAATAGCCTATAGCGCAGATTACAGAACTACTAAGAACTGAAGTATGAGTAGCATAAGTTATATTTTATATGTACGGTAAGTAATGTATCTAACAAGTAGGTACATTATTTTCACCTTTCGTAATGAATATGAACTGAACCGGACATAAATCACACGCCACGATGCACTTGGGAGGGGTTCATTACACACAACGTTCGTACCAGCAACAGGCGATAGAGGGGCAATAATATTGCAAATTAAAGTGAATCATCAATGATAAACGTGTTTGTTATTTTCCACGGTAATATTGTAAGAATGAGTCCTGTTTCCGTATTAGTTATAAACAAATCGTAATTTTAAAAAGCTGAAAAAAGAAACGGCCTAACTGTGAGTCGACTAGCGCACCAAGGGTTCCGCACGAACTTGTTTTTTTTTGTTGCGATGCAACTTATATATAATATATAATAGGCATTATACTTAGGCCAGCCTGATTCAATTAAGTAATGATTAATTCTATGCGTCATGTCTTACTAAATACTATTATCCCAATCTAGTAACAACATGTTCTAAGTTTCTTATTAGCTTGACTCATTCTGGCCAGAAATGGAATAAATAAATCGTCATGGACATTTCAGCACTTTCTAGCCTCAAACAATGCATACTATGGGATAGAATATTCCTCAACAACTTTTTACATACATTACAACACCCAGATCAGAACAAACATCTATGTTCGTCACACAAATGACCTACAGGGTAGAAGGCAGAGCTGTGGGATTAGTCATCAAGTCTGGAATGATCAAACTACAATTAGTAATCATTATAACTGAAGAAGTGCCTATAATTAGTCATAATAGATCAGCGTGGTATGCAAGTCTAACCCTGCCTGCCAAGCAAGGGTTCCGGGGATTCCCAATAAAAATGTAAGGTTTCAAAATAGATAATAATTTACAAATACTAAATTAAAATCTAATAAACTTGCTAAAACTTTAAAAAAATGTGAATTATTTAAAATTTTTGATATTATGTCATACATACCAAACACAACCCTAACACTATTCTGTGTTATTTGTATAAGAAATTAGTGATGATACTGATACTAAACCAAAGTATATACCTAACTTGGAAACATTTTGCAAAGGCATGGAAATCAATCCTATACATAAAAATTTGCTGCTTCATCCGCTATGCAACCTAGTTGCAATGGAAAATAATGATAAACACATTAGGTACTTAGGTAATTACCTCAAACTTTGGCACCAATATGACGGTCCTTTGGAGCATTCTTTTGGCACTTGTCGTGCAAACGATAGATCTGCAAATAAAACACATGTGCTATCAATACTGAAATACTATTGAACAAAGATTAATAAAAATAAATGAGTAAAGGTCATTTGAGGTTGTTAATTTTTTTTCAAAAAGCTGGTTAGCTAGTACCAAAGTACTGAAATGATTATTTTTGAATCACTAAGTATCTGTATGTTAAATGTTCTTTGTGAGTGTGTTTAACAATATCAAGTCTGTTGCCATCAAACTAGATTGCCTGGAAGAGAATGCTTTTAACTATAAGGCTGTCCATTGTGCCACCTATCTGTTTTATTTATTTTTTATGATTACTTATAATGTTTCATTTGTATAAAGCCCTGTTTGAAATACAAACAGGGCTTTTATTCAAGTTATTTTAATAAAATAATAGGTGTGTGAATATGACTCCGCCCCTTTTTGTCAAAATAAAACACATTTGTTCGCTTACAAAATTAAAAAAAAAAATTATTGAAAGTATGCTCCATCTGCAGCTACAACCTTCGCCCATCGTTCAGGTAGTTTTCGTATTCCTTGCTGGAAGAAGTCCTGGTCTTTTGAGCTTATCCAGTTGTCAATCCAAATTTTGATACTTTCACATGAAGTAAACTTTTCTCCAGTAAGGTCTGTCTGCATCGTCCGGAATAGGTGGTAATCCGAAGGAGCTATGTCTGGTGAATATGGCGGGTGGGGTAACACTTCCCAGTCCTGTCCCTCTAAATATCTTTTTACGACTTCTGCGGTATGCGGTTTGGCATTGTCATGCTGAAGAACTAATTTGTTATGTCTATTCACCCATTCTGGTCGTTTTTCTTCTATGGCTCGCTTCAAACGCATTAGTTGTCGTCGGTAAACTTCTCCATTAATAGTTTCAGAGGGTTTGAGCAACTCATAATATACAATACCTTTCTGATCCCACCAAATACAGAGCATGACCTTGGCACAGTGAATATTTATTTTTGGCTGTGATGGGCCTGGTTCGCCTGGTTTCACCCAAGCTTTTTTGCGTTTAGGATTTTCGTAGTGTATCCATTTTTCGTCTCCTGTGACTATCCGATGCAAAAATCCTTTTCTTTGCTGTCTTTGAAGCAGCATTTCACAAATGGTTTTCCGACGTTCCATGTCTCTTTCTTTTAAATCATGTGGAACCCAGTAACCGGCTTTTTGAATCATTCCCATCATTTGTAAACGCTTTGCAACAGTTGAACGATCAACATTTAATGCTGCAGCTAATTCTGATTGAGTTTGGCAAGAATCTTCCGCCAATAATGCTTCCAATCCAGCATCTTCAAATTTTTTTGGTGGTTTTTTTTGAAATCGTCGAAACCATTCCTTGCAAGTTGTATTAGACGGAGCATGCTCACCATAAATCTCCACAAGCAAACGATAAGTTTCCGCTGCAGTTTTCTTCGCAATAAAATAATGTAATAACACTTCCCGCAAATGACGTTTATTTGGAATAAAAACCGACATTTTCGAAAAGGTGAAAACAATTGTTGCTTACACTTCAACCAAATATCATAAAATGCGTTAGATAGCTGACATTCAGTACTATCGAATACAAGTATGGTCATTTATTAGTACACGTAAACAATACTAAAAACGACATCTGTTAAGAAAGGGCGGAGTCATATTCACACACCCAATACTTTCTATTTTATTATGTTATGATTTTGTGATCAAATGGCCTACACCCAAGCCGAGCAGTAAAACATATTAAATGTAAAAATAGTTTATAAAAGGAAGAAACTGTTTATACATGCATATTTTTTCTACTACTGAAATTGGTACAAGTGTAAAGGCAGACTGCTTTTGAAATGCCTTTGCAGCTTGATTGGAAATTGTATGTTCTGTACATGTTAAATAAACATAATTACATTACTATAGCCCTTAATGAATTGAATTAGCTGTGGGGAAGTGTTTCTTTGTGCTGATGACTGCAAAATTCCACTTTTATATTAACCACATTTTCAAGGATTATCAATTATTTATGTTGATTGCTTCTATGTAAGTAAAATAAAAAAGAAATATTTTTCTGAAAATGACCAAATCAGAAATAATAGGTACGTAGAAATATGCTTACTTGCACAACAAAAGGCGAAAAGACAAACAACTAGCGTGTTTGCCATTGTTGAAGTTCGCGGATTATCTTGAAAAGTCCAGTTTTGTCTTCTGCGGGTATCAAACTGAATATTAACACCGTCAACCCTACTAAATTCAGTTTGATTAAAAGTTATTGCGTAGATAATTTATAACGAGCTTCGAGATAAACACAAATGACAAGTCACTTCGCCTTCGCTTCAATAACTAACACAAATTAAAAAAAAACATTCATTCAGGTAGCCAACTACGATTCAGGATCGAAAACAAATCGTACATCGTCATTGTCATTCGCTTCATCAGTCAGCTGAGTCAATGTCAAACAAAATAGGGAATATCATAGGTACATACAATATCGATATCGATGAACTAAAATCTTTACCGAGGTTGTAATACGAATTCTTGCGAAAGAATTCCCGGGAAGAATTAAAGAGATGATTTTGCCGTTCAATTTAGAAAACCCAAAAAAATTATGGGCCTCTTGACAGATAATAATGTTGTCGTGATTTCTTTTTTTTTCCCGGCATCTGTAAGTTAATTATAGGTAAGATTGTTGACCACCGAAGATTGTAAAATATTTATATCGATTATAGTCCAACAAAATGATGTTTTTATTAACTATACCTTGTTGACCGTAAATGACCATGACAAGTTTGTCCGGTTTTGATAATACGATGAGATCTACTATCGATATAGTGTGTTTTTTCTTCTCTCGCCAAGGACATCACGTCGGATGGTACAGATAAAAAATAATCTTTGTTGTAGCGATACTACCACCATCTATTATTTTTTTATAGAGTATTGCTCTCGTATGCTACTCGTTACTAGATGGCGCTAATAATTTTCTGTTTCACTAGTCGGCACTAGATGACACTACAGGGACACTGTACGTAGTACGTGCAATATATCTAGATAAAAATGGATCTTATAACCAATGATGTCAGTCTGTATTAGGTGCATACTTATATAAGTTAGCGTAAGTATGTTTTTGTACCTAAACATTTTTTTTTAAGTTGGAAATATAAACGTACTTCAACTAATCTAACCAAAAATCTATTTAATACTTTTTATAGTATTACCTATTTTCTGAGGTACGCATTATTTTTCAACTATCATTTTTTTATTATTTATATAACATCAGGTAGATGTTACTTTTAGCAGTTCATCCAATGTGATCTCTAAGTAGGCCCAGAGATAATTATTTCATAATAATCGTTTACACATAAGGGACTGTTCGATTCGAGTCGAGTTCGACCAAGAACAAATTATCCTGCATAACTTTAAAGTCTTGCAAAGTATGATGCAAAGTATGATACTACCACTACCACTAATATTATAAATCTTGTTTATCTATATGAGGTTAGTTTTGATCCTTCCGGATGTATGTATTGTATGTACTTATGTTCGGAACACTTTCACGTCAAAACTACATGAAGGATTAATCTGAAATTTTGTAGAGATATATAACGGAATATCAGTCAAAGGCTACCAATACTTATGATGCTGTGACCTTGCGGGCTAAGCCTTGGGTATGATAGAGAGTAGGTACCTAACAATTATATTGCTAATGCTTACGTCCACACTCATCTCGTTGCTTCATCATTGGTTATAACCCAAAGTAATATTCATAGTATTCTTTTCACTATTTAAAGGACTATTTGTGTTGCAGACAGGCTATATATTGTACCTACTAGCTGCGCCCCGCGGTGATACCCGCAGTTTTCCGGGATTTTTTTGCGCTACTTTCTTATTTTTTTCTTTCATAAGAACCTTCTTCGCGCGTCTTGAGAACTCCGACACCAGAGCTGGCCACTTCCCACGAAAGAAGAGGAAGCATATTTTAATTTATGTTTTGGTGGTAATCGATCTAGAAACTACGGCGGCGTATTAAAAAGTTCTTATCTATGTGATTTGGCACTAAAGCAAGGACAATTAAGCAACGGTGAAAACAAAACGTTGTGCTTAAAGTTTTGAGGAGTGTTAGTATTTTTAACAGAATTTAAACAAAGGAGGCTGTATTTTATTATAGTATTTTCGTTTCTTAATTTTGTGGACGTGAGGTACTGAATATTATTGAAGTTGGTATTTCGATTTTTTTGCTATTAGAATGCCTACCCATATGTTAGCATCTTGAATAGCCAGTTTAAAGGCACACGGAGTATTTTACTGGACGTCATTTCCCATTCTCCAATATATACGTAGTGTATAACGAAATGAAATTGGTATTTCCAGGTTGTTTTTTCCTGAGACACAATTAGGACATTTTCCTCTGGGGACGGGCTGGGTCGTAATAAAATTAAGGAGACGCCGCGCCGGTCGCAGTCGCCGTCTTCCGTGGGCATAAAACAAATCCGCCAGAGCCGGTCCGGGAACTGGACACGAATGGTATAGAGCCGCGTTTTAATAGAACATTATTGCAAAGGACGTGAAATAGTGCATACATTGTGGCATACATAGAGCTTTTCTCAAAATAATGCAAGGAAATAAAACATACTTTAATATTATACATTTAATTTAATTAAGAATAAAAGTTACATTAGTCATATTGGGCAATTACTAAAAGAAAGAGTATTTAATAACTCCGGCACGCCATTTCATACAACACAGCTGGAGTGTTGTAATGTTCCAAATTCAAAAAACGCTCCAGAAACGGATTTGTTTTTCTTTGTTCGTAAATTTTTCGCGTGTTCTTTTTTCGAAAATAATGACAAAATTTTCATGCATGTTTGAGAAAAAATACATGTCTGTAAGAGATTGCTTTATAGCGATAATACGGGCGGTATTGTGTCACCTTTTCATCAGTTAAGATTACTATTTTTAAACTATTGTTATCTTTTTGTTTGGTATGAAATAGTGCAATAGTTCAATGGTGTGCACCTGTCTATTTAGTAATCACTCCTTGGTTCTTGCAGAGGTTGGTGGAGCTTTCACAGTTCTCATTCTGATAAGAAAATCTGAAATTATCAATAAAATCAGTAAAAGAAACATATGAAATCCATTCCCACTTCAAACACTTTTCTCTTGCCTTAAAGGTTTGCTGGAAGAAAACTTTTGTTAGGGTTCAATTCTCCTTTGTACATGCCATTCTTGTAACAATACTGTGTATTTTTTATTGTGTACATTGATAATTTTGAACATTATTTAAATATAGATAAAGTTTAAAGATCAAAATTTTTACCTCGTTTGAAATTTCGGAAATAAAGGCTGCTTAAAAACTTTAAGGAAATTTAATCAACCTAGATAACGATAGAAAGTAACCATTAGCTACCAATGAGGATTTAAAACAAATGAATGAACATTTCCTGAAATAAAAAATGATATCTGCTTTATGCTTATTCTATATAACTGCAAAAGAGACTTCTAATTTGCTGAGGTAGTCTACTCTATTCCAAGCTCAGAAAAGCATGTCAAAATACAAGATAAAAACGCATTAGGTACATTTGGTATAAATTCATTTGTCGATTCAATTCATAGGTTTGCGCTTCTTCATCGAACCTAAATATCAAGTTCATATTATTGTATAAAATACATTTATTAATACTCACATGGTTGGATTTGACTATATGTAGCAGACTGTGGCACCACGAATACGATTGGGAACATACTCGAATAACACTATAAGACAAATGTTAGGTACTTCTACCCATAACCAGACTTCTTATTACTCTGCAAATATTAGGATTTATAAGTTGCTTTAACTACGGATCATTAAACGAATCTCTACAATTTTAGGACAACGCGGTGTCTCCACAGCTTTGGCCACGTACGTCATGTTCACATATTCTGAATAACACTTCAATAGCGGCCCCTAACGTACTGGACACTGGACTCCGCTCATATCCTCACGTGACCAGACTCTGTATTGCTCTGTACTTGAATATAGCAGAAGTACTGGCAATAAACCGACTTCTGACCTAATAAACCGGTAGAATGTATACTAGCTAAAGTAGCATCTGCTAATGTTTTCACAAGCATCCTCTCGAAGAGTTTTATCATGTTTGTTTACAAAGAAAATCGATTTCGAAGTGCCTAAATGTGAACCTGTGAACTTCAAGTTGAAAATCGGATTAGGCCTGCTCCCTTCTGACTTTTATCGAAACGCTACTTGTATCCTGTATTGTAGAGCAACCTATAAAAACATTTTCGGACCACCAACTTTTCTATGATTTTTTCTAATATCTCTACTGAAGCCAACCTAGCTGCCCGAGCGCATTTACAAGGACAACTGCAATATAAATATGTAAAAGCATTCTGAAGTTAATTCCCCAAAGCCTCTGGCTCGGTAGCACAACCAGTGCATTCCACTATTTCGGGCACTTTATCCCGTTTGGCCTGTACAAAGTACCTGTACTCGGAATATACGAGTGGCCAGCTCGAGTCGCGAAGTTCGCCGCAGTTACGGAAGATTTGTCGCGCGCCCGGTCTAATGCTCTACTCCTCTTGTAAGTAAAAATTATGATTATCGCCCACCGAGAGCTGAGCCCTTGATCCCCAACTAACGGCGAACCGCCGGAGACGCGAGACTTTCCTTTTCTTCTCATAACTCTTTTTTATTGCCCAGCCCAGTTGCAACCACTGGATTACGGGCTGACCTAACTGATAGCTAAAGTAAGGACTCTTGAAGGAAGGTGGTTTATTTACAAAATCGGGAGGATTTGTTTTTTGGAAAATGAGCTTGACCCGGTTCCTCGTAAAGGAAGGGACCACTCACTGGTGGAAGCTTACGATTACTTTTGTGACGTCGTAAAAGTCACCTTTAGGTACGAATACCTACCTGACTTGGAAATTAACTGAGGTTGAATTGGCAGAATAATTTGTTTTTCTTTTGTACGGCTGAATTGAAAAGGGTGACTTTGATCAAAAATACCTCTCTGCGTTTTGTTTTATAAAATAAACTTATTATTCAACTTTTTAGAGTGTTAGAGTGTGTTGCACATACTCTAAGATGTTGAATTATGCAATGAAAAACACATTGTAGCGAAACAAAAGTCTGACACCCCAGGTGCCTTAATATCTGAAACCATTATTTTAATTCAACCCATGAGAAGCCACGAATTCGAAACCTGTGATTTGAGAAACATGTATAATAAACTTTCGTTATTCCTTATATCTTATATATTCCTTATATATTATATCTTATGTCATAAAATCATAATTATTTTCCGTCCTATACATAATATTTAATCGAGGCGAAAAAAAAATAGTATAATAATATATTGTATGATGTACTAATAATATATGAGTGTACTCACCAATAATGGTTATCCATCTGTGAAGTGAATCTGCCTCCAACGTTTCTTAATCAGTCGACAATGACCAGACAAGATACGAAGGGTTTGAAAAACAAACAAACTGGTTACATGTAAATAACAAATTATCGGTAAAGTATCAAAACCCATATTCAAATGGTCGTTGGTCAGATAAACCTCAGGCTAGATTTCGACTAATCCTATTACGCTTGGATCAAAGCGTTCATTATAAGTGGAATAATAAATCCTGGAAATACGGAAGGAATTTCAGAAACTTGTAACTGTAGAATTGCAGCAAATTGCAACAGAACAAACTTGTGTAGCCTCGATACGGTAAGCTGCCCATTTATTCAATTCAGTGCATGAGTAGGTGTTAGGCGCGAACCTAGATACCTAGGAACCGATTTTATTTTTGTTGCACAACTCTCCTTCGTTGTAGGTAGAGCACATTTGTTAGAGAAAAATGGTTTCAATCAAGTACAAGAATCAAAGTTCATAATTACGCTACCGCATATTTACAAAAAAGCAATGTTTTCAATAACCAGGTAGGTATTTACTCCGGAAAAATGGGGAAAAGTAAAAAAAATGAGTCGATGGTATTACAACCACAGGAAATATAAGCATGAAATTTCGTTTTTAAATTTTGCGTACCCTATCACATCCACATCCTCCTGTTACATCCTGTCTGTTTGTCATACCTTAATGCTTTTTTACCGTACTAACTAGCCATTTTTTTTTTTCATTTCAGTTTTGTGGTACGTAACCTCCCTGTGCGAGTTTGAATCATCGATTAATTGATAATTTATTGTCTCGATAACAGAGGTCAACAAGATGTCTGTTTTATTTAGTTGAAAGAAATTTTCTTAATTGACTCAAATGAATTGACATTTATAGGTAAGTGCCCTATGTGCCTATACACAAAGGGCGCTAGAGATACATATATAAGATCTCACAAGTGCAATACAATTTATAAATGAGTCGGACCCCAGGCGGAGGCTGCGACGGTCGATTAAGGAAGCGAGTGCACCGTTGCCTTGACAACGCCGCCATCTTGACACCCCAAAACACCCCCAAAACACCCCCTGGCCCCTCGGCCCCCACTGTAAACAACTGGCTGTATCGTTGCACTGAAATACTCGATATAATTTAAAAGGCTGGCTCGAGTCTCTCGAATGCCAGTCGACGGATGAAATTGTCAATTTATTGAGGATCAAAAAAATGTAATTGCGCGCGGAGACTGCGACTTTTGATGAGTGTTTTGTTATTTTTTTATTGAATAAATATTTTTGTTGTAAAAGCTTGTTAAATATGGCAGACATTTTGTATTGAGACGCAAATATTGATGATGGAACCAAACTGTATCATCAAATCATAAAATGTGTTGCAATAAAGCGACCCGTGTAAAGCGATGAACCACATTATATGATGAAACATATTAGTACATACCGTCAGTGTGATATTTATCATCCGATTTTGTTCAAATGTTTTTTTATGTTTTGTACCTACATATGATTAAATTATATAACAATTCAGTGTGAATTTTAACCTATAGTATAACAATCTTATAATGGGCACGAAAAGTATATAAGTATATAATTTAATATATATATAAGCTTAAACAATAATAAGTAATTTACAGTTACGTAACATAATTAAAGACGCCGTGGTCCCGTGCAGTAGATAAAAGTTATGGATACTTTAGTAAGGCATCACATAGAAATCTACAGTATATCTACAGTAGAAAATATTACGAGTACAGTGTCATGCTGAGCTGTAAAGGGGTCCGTTTGTTCTCAACTACCCACGGCAAAAAAACACATCTTTATCTTAGTATTGTATCATCAAATTAAGATATGTCTATGTGACATCTATCAACCCGGATTACGCTCATGATATAAATTCATGCACATTTTGTCTCGCTATTGATAATAAAGGAAAGTATTTGTATCTAGTATTAACTATTCAAAAGTTATGAGAGGTTGAAATCAGTGAATTTCAGGAATGTAAATGGTGATCGCCCTATTCCAGCACGTGGTCAGAGCCGAAGACAAATAGGCGCCATTATTCAAGATTAGGCACATGGCTTCCTTCGGCTGTGACGTACACAGAATTAAATCATTTTTATTGCCACTTCATAGCACTTTTGTTCGTATTAGTTGGTGGTAAATATTTGGAAAATTAAAAGTTTATTAAACACTTATATATTTAAAAAAACTTTTGCAACATCAATTGTAACAAGCGTAATCCGAACAATAAGTCTGACAGGATGAATATTTGGAAAATTATAAGCTTAATAAAAAATGTGTTTACAAAATGTTTCCAACATAAATTGGACTAGGTGTAATCTTAGCAATAAGGCTAACAGGGGCAGTATACTCGGCCAGACTACTATAATTAGTATTGATAGTAAAATATTGAGAGTTGTAAATGGTTAGAGGAAACTTTACATATTTATATGTTCTTACTTTGAAATTGAATTTAGTGTATCTTCTCAAATGGGGCGGAGAATAGATAAGTTAAAATTGATGGTAACTTGAAGGGATCGCTCTTTAGACTCGTGAATATATAACGTAAATGTAGTTTTATCAAAATATTGTTATATCCACACGATTTATATTCATATCCGTACCAGCCTCTAATGTTCCTACTACAGGGACACCGGCCTACTCTCGATAATTGAGAGAATGGGCTCTGATCTACCACGGGAGCCCAATCCGGATTGGTAGATGTCACATGTCGTCGAATTTTTTGGTTCTACGACATGCCGGTTTCCTCACGATGTTTTCCGTCACCGTTTCGAGAACGTGGTATTGCGCACATAAATTTTTCAAGTGAAAATACTCATTGGTGTACTTGTGGGTTTGAACCAGCGACCTTCAGATTGAAAGTCGGCGTCTGTGCCCCTGGGCCACCACGTTCTACCGGTGGCCTATATTCATATAATGAAGTAAAAGGTATTGAATTTGATATTAATGCTAGTAATAATAAAATAATGATGATAGGATTCAGTAAAATTTTAATTAATGCAACCGGTATTCAGTTTTAATTACTTTTATTACTTGATACATTGATTTCTGATGCTATTCAAAATCATTAACACCCACTACTTTTAGTAGCGGCGAACGCAATTTTTTACTGTTCTAATTGCAAAAACGCTGTATCGGGTTTTTGTTAATCGTGTTATTTGTATTTCAGCGACTCAGCTATTTTAGACTCGAGTATTTCGACTGAAAAATTTACATGCTCATTACCACGTAATCAAAACGGAGAAGGATAAAACAATCAGTAAAAGTGGCATATCCTCCACCAAAAAATTCAAATATATGCAACATCTACCAATCCGAATTGGACTCCCGTGTTAAAAGCCCATTTACTCTCACTTGACGAGAGTAGGATGATTAGGATGATAGAGTAGGAATATTAGGCTGATACGCTAATCACTGATCATTGCTGCTAAAACATGTGTAAAATCTTGTACAGATCAAAAGTTATTTTTTCCTACAAGTGTGCACCGCAGTCGCTGTATCAAGGTTCGGATGAGTGAATAAATATAATTATAAATATATATTTGTGGCCCTATCACACAGCGCCATTTGACCCCAAACTAACCATACCTTGTACTATGGGAATCAGGTTGAGAGATCGGCGATATAGTATCGGTAGTATCGGTGAGATCGTTCATAATAGTTTTTTTTTGTAAATTCATACATATATTACATACTAGCTGTTCCCTGCCTTCGTGCGCGTGGAATATAATTTTTTTTGTGCAAAACTAGTGCCAGTGAAGATCCCGTTAAAATTGGTCCAGCCGTTTAGGAGATTAGCCGGAAAAACCAGACAGACATACATTTTGAAAATTGATTTTGTGGTTATAAGTACCGTATACACTTTCAAATGCATGTAGTAAAAATATGTTATTTTGACATTACAAACAGACACTTTCATTGTATTTACTTGTAAATCTACTATACATACCTACGTATGTATAGTCGATTTATTGGACAGGCAAAAAGGCCGAAAAAAAAAATATGTTCGACACACAAAAGGTTTTCCTGGATGGGAATCGAACCCACGACCTACAGAATACAGAGTCACTACCAACTGAGCTGTGAGGCAAGTCAATTCAATGTCAAAACAAAACATGCCAATAGATTCAGTAATACAAAATAGTGACAGACACGTACAAACTGTATCATTTCATACCGCATTTTAAGGGATTTTCTGAACTGTTGTGATAAACTTAGAATTATGTCTCAGTGTGACACGAAAAGTATATGAATTCGTGCCTCCTTTTAGTTCAAAGCTTTTCATAAAAGCAAAGGCAATCTGTACTGTTTTAATGTATTATGTAGAATTATAAAGGCGCCGTGCCCAGCTTACTTCTTATGATTTATTCATGAGCTCCGTTAAATTTGAACATGCCTGTACACAGTTTTAGAGAAATTTTGAGTGGTTTATTAAGTAATTTGTTCTTAGTAATTAATTATTTATTGGAAATTTGCTGTTTGAACGATACTCGTTTAGAGGGTAGGTGTAACAAACACCCATGTTCCAAAGTAAAATTTTATATGATAGAAACAACTAACCACTTTTTAAGCTACCCACAGTTTTTCGGGATCAAAATTAGCCTATTTGTTAATACAGTATATAAGCTATCCTGGTACAAATTTTATCCAAATCTGTTGAGCCGTTTACTGCCGTATACTTGTTTACTGCGTCATAATGGTATCAGTCAATTAGGCATCATTACAAAATGTCAGGCATCTATTCAGTGTACTAAGAATAGAGATCAGTGTAACAATGTTATTAATTAACCTACCATAGTTTAATAATTAATGAATTTCCGGACCGAATTCTTATGAATAACTATTATTGTCCATTAGTGTAACTAGAATTAAAATGTTTAAGTGTAGCCCGATTTAAAGACTTTAAACCATCAGCAACAACATATAATATATTCATTACATCCTAGAAGAGGAGTTTACTAATGCATTTTGTTAGCGTACAATATTCGCAACACCGTCGGTTGCAATACACCACGACAAAACTTTGTGCTACCCGCGCCCGCCGGCTTCCAGCGCTCCAACTATTTTATACACATAATATTTCTAAAAGAAAAACTTCTTTGAAGTCGGGAACAAAGCCAATCCGCCGCGGTTATCCGTGATATTTTCAGCCAAAGTCGTACCTTATTCGCAAACATCGAATTCCATATACAATACAGTGCGAAACGAAATTCGAAGGATAGATAATTTCGGAGAGAAAGAAATAAGGCGAACGAAAGGGAAAAAAATATAAATTGAATAGTCGAATACACGCATCCCGGCATTACCATAAAGGCAACAGGGATCAAGCGGGATTCCTCTACGAACTTTTTTATTTTCCTTCCACCTCTAAATCTCCCAGGGAAAGCTTCGCGAATCTGCAAATGTTGATTTGATGATGTCGTGTCGCGCGACAAGTCGCGTCTAGGAGCCGTTATTGCGGACCTGACTTTTATCGACGTCGTGCTGTCAGCGTGACACACTATTAGCTCGTATGACTCTGGGTATATCTAGTACTTTTATTGCCTATCTGAGCCGTGTTTTTATTAAGATTATATATTTCGTTGTTATTAAAGTAATTCGTTGGTCAAATTTATAATGTCAAGCCTGAATATAGATCTTTTGTTGCATTCGAATCACACTTAAGTTCTACGATCGTTAAAATAGTGTCTTTATCTGATGCTGTTCAATATGAGGGTTACACTAAGGAGTCTAGACTTTTTTTGCGTACACTGGATAACCACTGGATAATATGCGACATATTGTATATTTTAAATTTAGATATCCAAATGAAATATTAAGTTTTATCCTTTCTTCGATTTCTTCGATTTCTTGACGACTCCGTGGCTCAGTTGGTAATAGCCCTGCCTTCGAAGCAAGGGGTCCCGGGTTCGATTCCTGGCCGGGGCACACTTTGTGTGGTGTGCATGAAGTTTGTTCTCGGGTCTTGGGTGTTTGTCTTGTGTTTCTGTGTTTTTCCATGCCATCTGCGACACAGGAAATCCTAGTGCAGTGGTATGAGTGTGTAAACGTTTTGTGTCTCCGTAGGATGGTAAAGTACGTCGAAGACCCAAGAACAGACTTTATGCTCATTATACAAAGTTTGCTTGGGCGAGAATCGAACTCGGAACCCCGGGCTTGGCAGGAAGGGTCTAAGCATATCAAACAAACAAAATTGAGGGCCATTTATTTATTTTCGAGCTATAATTTAGTGAATCAACTTAGTACACTGCTAGATATTTGCCTGCTGGAATATTAACTGATTTATGGTGAAGAACGTTCAAGATAAGAGCATCGTCAAAACCTTCTCATTAATGCTCATCTATGCAGACTCTTCTAACGTTCAAGTTAGAAGAGTCTGAAACATCACAGAAACATCTGCTCTGCAATACAGCATAACCTGTAATACAAAGCGTTATGTTTTCATAACTTTTACTACTTCAATTTAGGTTAATATCAATTAGCCTTTGTGTTATTTCAGATTCTTCGTGCCTTGTCCTCAACAAAACCATTCTTCCATGGAATTAAGATGCGCATTCAAAAACAAACAAATGTTTTATTTAAACCAATACGAAAAACAATCGACTTCATGCGAGTGTACATTAGGTAAAGTGTAGAGGAAAGGTTGCGGGCGTGAGCTGGAGGGCGGATTAGGGCGGCCATCCATTGTGGTCATTAAGACACATTACCCCCCTACCCCCTACAAACAAACCCGCTTTTTAATTCAACTTTCCTCCTTCAATTTGCATGATTACTTTCGTTTTTATTATGCTCCTCCGCTGACTCCGAGCTCTATTAAGCTAAAGAATTGGTTATTCGGATAAGTCGTATAGTTTAAATGCTAAAAAAATCTCTTACATTTCTCGTGGCAAATGTCTGAAAGAAACTCTGGAAATTATGTCATGTTCGCAGTTATGGTTCAATAGATTGTAAATCTCTATCGTATTGAAAGTTACCCACGGAGTTTATATCTAAACAATGAATACCTATAATACATACCTATGTAGAAGACACTTACTTAATGAAGTTGACTATTGTGGGCCATTATTCCACTAGAATACATTCCAACTACTATCAGGGGTGCAATTTCTAAACAATTTCCTCCAGCTCAATATCGTAAGATTAAGAAAGTCCACGGTCGGAATTAGGATTTGGGTGAATGAGGGCAAACCGTCTTAACAGCCCGACTCCACAAATTGCGGACCTTAACGAGGGCATAAAACTCGAGTCGCACTCCCGGAGACGCCGCAGATTGTGCTCAGACTTAGTTCAGGATTAATGGTGCAGAAAACAGATTATCATTGGCTGGATTTCCATTAGTAGTAGACTGTAGACCCCTGCCATCGGCGCGTGAAAACTCTTCAGATAACAGCCACTCCGTGTTATTATTTTCCACATAACGGAGCAGCTCTCCCAATTTAATTCTATTACGTTCAGTCGCGTTTGAACGACAGGACAATAAAGTTGTTTGAGTCGCGAAGATGGCGATGACGCGCGACGCTCCGTAGTGGCAGGGAAACGGGTAATCATTGCGTTGAGCATCACATCGCAACCCAAAAAGTATAATTATTTATATACGATTTATGTCATAGCGCCTTATCAGAATCACGATATTGACCACAATAATTACTATAATTTTACTTAAGGATTTCGTAGTCACTGGTAAAACCTATCAGTCGTGACATTAGTCATGTCACGAAAATATAAGCGCTTGTAAATTAGATCTACAAAAAAATGCTCAAATTAATCTTTAAAAAATTGGGTATCTACTTATGGATTTCGTGCCAATATAGTTGGAGCTCGCGATACAACCCGAAGTCGACAGCAGCTTCGTGCCTTTATTGAATTCGCTGATTTGATTTGCTGGATGCTTTGTTTTGAATTTGGTATGATATCGGCACAAAATATACAGCACTAAAATGGTAGAATAATCTATGGCTTGGCGATGTAACAATACACAGATTTAATGAAATTGTCAAATGTATGTGAATGTGACTTTTTACCCGAAGCCTGGCGCACAGAAGGAGGGTTATGTTTGTATATTTCTTTGGCACGCTCGGTAGCTTAAACGGCTTGATGAATTTTGGCTTAAGAGGTGTCTTTCAATTCATATCATTCGAGTATTGAAGTCGGTTTTTCGATTTTTTTATTTAATAAGTTACTAGTTGTAATGGAATTGTTGAAAATTCAATTATTTCACTTAATCATTAATTAGGTAAAGTATTTAACAATGTTTAGTATTTATCAGTCTAACAGTAAATTAATAACTCCCTTTTCGTATCATTCGTACAGTTATTCGGAGAGATTTTTCTCTCTATTATTTCCCACGTCAACACTATCATTATGATATGTGATATCCATTGGAGTGGGCGGCCAAAATCAAGGGGGCGCGAAGCCTCCCCGAATGAAGATTTACGACGCCGGCATAACGAGCACTAGATGAGGCGTAAAGAAGCCCAATTCCCGTTATTATACCTATAAACCAGCTGTATAACGATATATTTGTAAGATTTTATGCTTCGCTGACTTTATATTGGATTATAGCGAAAATTTTTGTCGATTAAGAGCTTTGGGTTTTGGGTGGTAAAGTTTAAACTATCTGTAAATACTGTTGGTTGTCGTTTTTGGTGCATTTCTCATTCTTACATAAATACCTGCTGAGTTGTTGACCACTAATATGTATTTAATAGTTTTGGTACTCAAATTCGTTAGTTCGAACCAGTCTTGTCTATTTCGATATGGTTTTAAGGTATTTGTATGTCAAATATAACAGCTATCTAGCATTGTATTAAAAAAAACACTTCCTTTTTCAAATACATTGACATTACTTTACCAAAAGTTTAAATTTCGTACATTGCGAATCATTTAGTACAAAATGGAAAACTTACGCGTCATATGCGATAGTGTGAACTTAAAAACAGTTTACAGTAATAAAGACTTATTAATAAGATTCCGTCTGCTACTCAAAAGATGTTACAATATCTACAGCATGTTTACAATATTATTCTGTTAACGAAGAATCACAAAATTTCTGTTCTGAATATGATGTGTAGTTAGCCATCTCTAGGGCTCCCGGAGTGTATCGGGGCGTACTGGGGTGCAGGCAGAGCGGGACCCGTAACTAATTTGTGGATTAAGCACATTTGCAAATGTAATTTGTATTCATTAAAACAACAGCGATGTACGTGTTATGTTTTTAAACGTTCCAACGGCATTACAAATGAAGCATTGTTTTAGCGTTAGTTCGTACAATAGAGCGGTTTCGCTGTCAGAGCTTTTGAATAATAGAAATAATAAAAAATATATAATACAACTGGTTACTTTTTGTGCTAGATAATTACTGTATATGCTAGATAATTGTAGGTACTCCAGGCAATCATGCCTTCAATCACTAACAATTTTTCTATATTTTTGTTAGGTTTTTATTGTATACACGATGCAGCACGAAGTATTGGCTAAATAAGTATCATGTGTATTATAGATCATTCTGCTTTAGTCATATTACTTTGGTATTTGTGGCGTGTAAGAGTATCAAACATTACTCCAATCATCGAACATACTTTAGCATTTATAATAAAAAAGTGAGAAGTGTAATTTAAATATAGTTTCTTTGCGATTACTAATTGCGACATAAACTAGTTTTATTTGTCAAATGTTTATTTTATTTCTTATAGTAACATTATGATACTAGCGGATGGAATTATCCGGATGTGAAGACAGTATTAAAAGAGTTGTTGGATATATACAATACATTTAACTACTATCATCTAGTACACAGATAAATAAGTAGTATTCACACAGGATAAAAGATCAGCATTTGATAGAATAAGATTTGAATTCGACTAGGAAATAAGGTATTCATTTCAGAGCTCCGTACCGTAGGGGGAATCCTATATCTAAAGCTACAACGCCTGGCTGTCTTCGTGTCTGAACTTCAATGGGATGTATCTTTTGAATCATAAGCCGTAGCGGGCTGAAATTGTCACAGAATATGTGTTGCTATACCGGATATCCTAACAACTATAATATATTAAAACACAATTAGTGGTACGGACCCTCATTGTGCGAGTCTGAATCGTATTTGATCGATTTTTATAACCGTGTGCACAATCTTGTATAACAATTTTGATATAACAAGATTCCATAAGTACTTAAACTGTAAAGATTGATTGATTCTTTCAATAACAAAGATTTATAGATTTTTTGCAATAATCGTTAAGTAGCTTCCACAAATAGGTTTACTTGTTTGTGTAAACTTTGACGTGACCAAACGATACTTGAGATCTAAAGGAAAAAATGAGTTTATCGATTATTTTGTATGATATTTGCTTGACAGTAAACATTTTGATGTGCAATAAAGAAAGTACTATGTCTAAATGATATACTTTCATAGAACTTCAAGAATCGTGACACGAAATGTATTGCATGATTCTGGCAATAAATTGCCGTCGCAGTGTACCTATTTATCCCTGCGCCCCGAGTCTGCCCACGTACGATGCATACACGACCTGAAAGGTTTTTAAATGTCGCTGTCTTTTCTATCATTGTAAAGCATGTCTTAATTTTTTGCATGCCCTTATACCACAAATGCGAGATTATTAGAATCACATAAGGAGCCCGTGGAAATATTTGATGAAATTTTTTCCCTTCCAGTTTTCTCTCGTAACTTTACTCTTACTATCTCTCTCTCTCTCTCTTATATATTTTTTTTATATAATAATTTAAATTTAGAAATATAGATAAATTCGTGATTCTACGGTGGAATTCCGGAGAACAGAATTTGAGAGAACGTGCCAATGGCCATGATAATTCAACTTAGGGCTTTTCCTTCTATATGTATCCCAAGTCACATTGCATTGCTGCTGTCATTCTGTGATATGGACAGAGTATAACATGTCAATAACAGAAAAGCAACGCCAGCTTTAAAAAATAATACGAGAATTGCCGACAAGAAGATTTATTGTAGGTAATATTCACACCCTTGATAACACACTTCAAACCAAACACAATGTATTATTGCTTAGCGGCAGAAATTTGTGGCAGTATTTCCTCGGACAAAATCTGCACATTAATCTGTATGTGCAGATTTCTTCTACTGCTAAAGCGTTGCAATTATTAAGATACAAACTATTAATTGCATTAAAGTGCAAAGAAGCTTACTGAAATGTTTATCCAATTTTAGTTAATTTTATTTATTATGATCATGTTCATTTATTCATTTTTTAAGCTAAACGGATGTGTATGGTGTAATATGGTGGAAATACTAGTCTACCAGTACTTTGTTGTGATAGGGAAACATAACATAACATGCACAAAGCCACCTCAACAATGCATGCTTCATAAGTTCGTACAAAGCGTGCGCACGAACGATATTATTTTGTAGTCAAGCGGCTTCAGGCACGGAACACAATTAACTTGTAAGATTGTCTGCGGAGGCTGCACTCGCTCCCTCACCCTCCCCATCCATCTACCCTCCCTTCCAAACAAAACATCAATAAACCTACTCCAACAATACAAAAGCAACCTTAACCTCGCAGCTATATAATACAAAATTGCACGGTACGCAATAAGTTTTATGTGCCGCATTTATTTCGTGTAGGTATAGTCAGTCCAGTTACCCTTGATTGGTTGTCGTTCCTCTAATCCCGTTTTGATCCTTTCCACCCAAAACCTAGCCCTCTTCGGTCCTGAATTAACTATTGACGTGTACCTGTAGGTGTGTATACGCTTTAATTTATCTACATACGTGGGGGAGATCTTTTGGTTGTATTTTATCCTGAAATTTTGAACCGTTGTCACATCGTAATGGTATGTCTCTTTCGAGAAAATATCCATAAAGTTTTTATGGCCAAAATACTAATTATACAATAAATCTCTTTGAACTTTAATTACATTACAATTTTGAATCTTTGTTAGACTATATTTATAAAGCACTGTTAATATTTAAATGTTCTCGTACCAGCTTGTAATGTTCCATCTGTAGCGGCACTTGTTTGCTCTCGACAAGCGAGAGGGAATGTACTGTAATACGCCGCGAGAGCTCAATTCAGGTTGATATGTGTCAAATCTCTTCGTATATTTGATTCTAGAACATGCCAATTTCACAATAATATAATAATGGGGGATATTATTGTGAAATTGGCATGTTCTAGAATCAAATATACGAAGAGATTCGAACAGTACTTTATAATAAACGTTAAACGTTTACACACTCATACCTCTGCACTAGGATACCCTGTGTCGCAGATGGCATGGACAAACACAGAAACACAAGATAAACACCCAAGACCCGAGAACAAACTTCATGCTCACCACACAAAGCGTGCCCCGGCCGGGAATCGAACCCGGGACCCCTCGCTTCGAAGGCAGGGCTACTACCAACTAAGCCACGGAGCCGTCACAAATATAAATATAGTCTAACAAAGATTCACTCACCGATTAAGAAGCGGTATTACGCTCATGTTTTAACTGTTTAATCGCGTTTGGGTTGAAAGTTTGCGTCAGCGATTTTAAGTTCACGTGTAAATAATCTGTTTAACTACCGAATATGATAAATCACATAACGAGAATTAGTCCGTTCGTATCAGCCTCTAATATTCCCACTGCAGGGACACCGGTCTACTCTCCTTATTTGAGAGTGAGAATTAGTAGATAAGTTATAAACAAGATATTTGAGGCTTCATGGTGAAAATCTCTCCTAAGCACTAAAGATTTGATTCCATTTTGTCTTCCGTTCGGCCAGTAGAATGCTCTGCCTGCCTTTGTTTTCCCCGATCAATATCATTTGGGAGCTTTCATATATACAATGAATACTACTACTATACTACCTACTAGACAAGCATCTAGGCATCTTCAACCGCATCATTCACCATCAGGTAAGATAACGGCGCTTGGCTAAAAAGTTATAATGTTACGTCGTCATTATATATTGTTTGCTGGTAAATATTTTATATAGGGTTGATATGATAAGGCAGACCCCAGACCTCGGTGACTAACACGATCCTTGATAAAATAAAAACTTCATCGTGATGTTTGCCACCATAAAGATAAGTTGTGACGTTAGATGCGGCCACCACACACGTGCTTGGTACCGTAGCCACGAGCAAATACAAAAATACGTTAATTAAACAAAATAATAAAAAGTCGACATTGACTCTGCGATAACCAAGACATGTATATTATATTTTCACAGACACAAAGCCGACCTTTGACGTCAACATTTATATTTGCCATTGAGTCTTTAGTCTTAATATAATAACCTAATAGACATTTTATTTTAAATATCATGTGTTTTAGATACTCATTTATAATTTGAAATATATTGTAAACTCGGCTAACGGTGTAATTATGATAGGGCTTCGTAAGGCAAAGAGAACCTTATTACGAAGCCTGCAAGATCTTTCTGTCTATCCTACTTTCAAAGTTTATAACCAAAAGCTGAAGCGGGCTTAAAATCAAACCTTTTTCTTCTTTCTAGTGAGTGTCAACTCTTGTGTTGGAGTTATCAACCCGCCTGAAGGCCTCCGTCATGGCTTAAAAATATTTGTTTTACGAAAATTGTGTTATTATGGCGGATAATAGAATGGATTTGAAAATATAATTGGTGGTATGGAATCCTCGGAGTACGATTCTGAATCACGATGCCCAGATCTTTTTCCGCTGACGTCTCACTTCAGGGAACAACTGAGATACATCTATAAAATTTTCAGTGTCACGACCGCTTCTAGATACTTTGCACACCAAGGTACACAATAGATAGGCCTAGAAATGGTCGTCATCACTTCTTAGCCTCACGTCTTCGAATATTCAAACTAAATGCATTTGAGGATCGGTTGATCGCGAAATCAATGCGATAAACATCGAATTCGTCGTTTTTGTAGACGTGCTCAGTACTGAAGACATCACCATACATACTTAGTTTTTTGGTCCTAGGACATACATCTCAAAACAACGTGAAAGCACACATACATTTTTCGTTGTTTCTGGATTTGAACCAGCGACTTCTGGGTTGATCGCCAATGTTTTGCCACCACGTTCTTAATTAGTATTTATTCCAATTTAATGCTACTATAAATTGAATTTAAAAATATTTAAATGATCGTAGCCTTCTACTAGTGTAGGTTACCATAACCTTAGATTCGGTTATCTTCAAAAAACTTGAATAGCGTCGCATAAATGTTTGAATGTTTCCATCTCCTTAATTACTAACCCGATGTTAAATTTAGGGATTTTACAACGGGATTCGGACGTGGTGCGCTAGTCCGCGAAAGCTCCCACCAAAAGGAGCAAAGAATCGGAAAGCGATACGACTAATCCCACTAATCGGGGAGCAATTGAAAAATAAAAATGTAGATGGCGGAATGATTCCATTTAGAGCCAAAACGATGCGACAAAATAATAAAAAAGGTGCGGGCGGAACGGAACGGAATGGCCCTGCCCGGCGGCCGGAGGCTAATATTGAAAGCAAATCCTCGGCTAAATCCTTAAAGCGCTTGGATTGAAGCACCTGGAAAACTGTGTGTTTGCGCGCCCGCGCCGCTCCTGATAATCATTCTGGATTATTGTATACTTTCCGCTTAATGTCGCGCGATTTGCGTGAATCAATTGTTTCCTACTTATTAGCTTTGGGAGATTTGATTTTTAATGCTCGGTTATCGGGATTTTGTGGAAATATTATTTTAACATTTATTTTTGTAATACCCACGGGATTTGCACAGTTAAATACTTTTTATTTAAGAGAGGATGTTCAAGTACAAAGCAGACTAAATAATGCTACATGTCATCTAAAGGTTCCTGCGTAGCCGTAGCATGTTGCTACGCTATAATGCGAATTTGTGTGCAAATCATGAATTTGCTTTTTACCAAGTTTCGCTTATAAACTAATCAAATTAATTACTCAAAGTAAATGAATGAGTTACAAATACACCTCAAGGCTTAATGTTATCACAGTCTCAGACAGAAAAGAATAATGAGTTAGCAATGATGAGTTAGTAAATGAGTTAGCGCGTCAGTTTGTGACATTAAACGTTGGTTTGGGCCTGAAGTTTTATAACTGACCTGTATTCGTATTGTTATTAACGGCATTAAGTTTAGTGTGAGTGAAACAATAATATCCCCGTTTCTGGTGGCGGGTGCAATAGTAGGCCCGGCCCGCCACCAGAAACGGAGAACCAAGGTCATATTTTTGTTATTATGGGCGGAGGTATCCACTTTCCATCAGGTGGATCTTCACCTCGTCCAGTCATTCTGAAGTGACGGCACGAGCCTGTAAAACAATAACCTTGTAGCCGATTGTTACAATAAGGTAACTCTTTTCATTATCTGTTATTTCGAGGGATGCGAACGTGTAGTCCTATGTTACTTAGCATAAGACGCTCATTGGTGCAGTCCGTGACAACTCAATATCACTATATTCGTGAGTAAAAGTTCATACCTTACGTCCGTGGGGACCTAAGTCGTGTTATTGTTATCCATGGGCAGTGGTGAATACTTAACATCAGGTGGACCTAAAACTCGTTTCGTCACTTTCAACGCATAAAAAAGACTCTCCCAGTAAAACGTCACAGAAACCTTCGTAGGCTTGCTCTTTCTGCCAGTAACTTTCAGCAAGTCACCGCTCTATCTGACTAGGGGCGCTTTACTTTACGTAACATAGGACTACCCACTCGCATCTCTCGAAATAACATGAAAAGGGATTTCTTATTGTAACAATTCGGCTACAAGGCTATTGTCAAACAGGCTCGGCCCTTCACTTCAGAGTGAACTGACTGGACGAGCTGAACATCCACCGATGGAAAGTGGATAACAACAGAACCTCTCGCTCGCATCTCTCAAAATAACATATAATGAAAAGGGACATCTTATTGTAACAATTTGACTCCAAGCTATTGTCAAACCGGTTAGTTTGTTTCATTTAGCTCCTTGAACCGCTGGTCCTTGCCAGTATAAAATTGTTTGCCCATTTTAAAAGCTGTTCGCTACAAGTTTACTGAATGCAAACAGTCCCTGTCTGCAGCTTCCACTATGGAATAGCTTACACTAACGTAAAATTTATTTCATTTTCAATAATGCACATATTTCACCCCAACTCTCTGTATTTTTAAAATGGATTTATTTTGTCATTTTAGTGAGTTTGAGAAATATTTATTGGTAAATGGAATAATAAATACTAGTGGATCGCCCCGAATTGTTGTAACATTTACTACTGACAATCCAGATAAATGGGCTTTAATCTACCACAAGGGTCTATGTGGTAGATCAAAGCAAATTTACTCTCACTTATTGAGAGAAAGCGAGTGTCAATATTGGGCAAATTAGAAGCTAATAGATAAGTTAAATGTTTGAGAGTGTAAATAAAACGGTAAGTATATTATCAGTGATATTTTTATTATGACTAGAGGTTTTTAATTACAAAACAACCTAGTTCAATTGGGATTTCACAAAATATTAACAAATGGATTGCAGATACTTAGTTTGATATGTATAAAATGAAAACCTCAATTTTTTATCTCATTTAATATTAATATTCTAATGGTAAATATTTACAATTTTCACAATTTGATAATTATTCACTGATACGTAGGTAGGCACACGGAAAGGTATTCTAATTCGTGGTTTAAACTAAAATTAAGTCTATGTTATTTAAATGCTAACAATTTTTACAGTAAAATTTCTGTTTTACTTTATAAATATTTTAATAAATTATTGAGATCCAGGTTACGCTAATCTCATTTATTTGTAGGCGGGTATTTTGAAGGTAGCTGCATATTGGTTTTTCAAATATGATAGACTTATCGTGTCGTTCCATAGAATTTAAAAATAATTAAATATGTTTCTTTCGAAATTGAAATGCAGAGAATTTAATTTATGTTAATTTCTACATAGAACGGTTTAAAAAAGTATTGAAATAAACATACGCGTATCTATCGTATCACTGAGATAAACAGTCTAGCTTTTTGTAAATAAAAAAGAACACCTCAAAATGCTCGCTCTATGTTTTATTAAGTTATATTAAACACTAATATTTACAATACTCGGAATTATTCTACAAACATAAAGCTAAAAATGTTAATCTAATAAGCTTGTAAAAATTGCACACATCGCTTTGGTATACATACACATAACTACAGTATTTACAATTATTATTAAAAACGTCGTTATGTTTTTATTGCCAGAAGTTTCAAACGAACATTTTACAATAAATGTTTTCCATATATTTAATTATCTTTATGATTCTTTACCAATAAAAACTTTTACATTATGTAGATACCTATACGGTTATTTTTACCGTCAAAAGAATGAATGGAATCCTTTTAATTATATGATTATTTAGTAATAACATATCTCTTTACTGTTACATAACATTTAAGTCAACTATTTTGAGATATATTGCTCAACATTTCTTACTGAGGATTGTGAAACTTATGTTTCATTATAAAATTGCTTGCAAATTCGTTTCCAAACGAAAATAATACAGACATTTACTAGTCAACATTTAAGTTGGGTCCTCTTTGGTATTTTATTACTCCTGACGTGTTTTTGTAAAAAATCCCAGAATATGGAAGAAAACATAAAAAGATATCGAACAATATGGATTTTATAAATCCAGTCGGGTAGGAATTTAATGATAATCTGAAAAAGTTTTATAAATTATTTTTTTCAGTACAAAGATTACTAGTTATGAAATAAATTATTTGATATTTTTCTCGTCTTGCGATTCCACTGGCGTTCATTCCATAGCGTATATTAATTCCGACAGGAACGAACATTCGCGGATGAACATTCGCGCTATCATTAAGTATAATTTTATCCCCGCGGACAGAATGACCAGAGCTAACGAGGAAAAATCTCAAACCATATTCATGAAAACGCGCACACACCCATAATTCCCGATCCACTGAGTACATTTCCGATTTCTATTTTAACAACCATCCGAATTATTCATACAACAATCACTATAAAAATTATTGCATTATTGTTTTAACTCGCGTCACCTCATTTTACGCACGTACACATCACTCGAGCCATTCCCACAGGTTGGGTGCGTTCAGTGTGCGCGCGGGCGGCGACTAGGAGACGCGCGCGAGCAGCGGCGAGCGAGCATCGTCGCGGCCGCGCGCCTCGTCTCAGAGCCGATCGGACACGCCGCCCGCGTACTGGCAAGCGGAGAGCGGGGCGGAACCCGCGCGGGACACTGGCGATACCGACCCGTAGCTTCCAACGAACCCGGAATGTTGCTTTGCTTTTAGCCGCAGCGAGGCTATGGATGAGGACATTGCTGGACACGGCTCGGCTCGGTACATGCTGTAGGGGTTGGGTGGTGCGGTGTAGGGGCAGGGAGCCACGCCGCCACCGACGCCGGCCGACCCCGCTACTGACATGCCGCCACCGCCACCGACGACGCCCATTGAGGTTGCTGTGTTGAAGCAGTTCACCGAACCTGAGGATGACAAGGGAGTGTGAAAATTATTTCCCAAATAAAAAAGTGTGCATAAACACTTTATCTAGTGATTAGAATAAATAATTGTTTATTTTGTACAGAAGCTACCCTTAAAACAATTTTTAGCATGTCATCAATAATTCATTTAATTGCAAGATTCAATCCAATAATTTCAAACAAACAGGAAATATTAAAGCCTGATGATTAAAAAGAGAGCGGTATAAGAGATGATGATTATGAGTAAGTTTTAAATTGAGATATATTATCGACATAATTTTTTATTCGGGAATACTAATAGAATAGGTATTATAGTAATTTGTACCTTGATGATGGCTCGAAGGCACGACAGACCCCAGAGGGTTTACGGGCCACGGGAAGCTCTTAGTACCGAGAGGGCTGGGCACCTTGGCCGCCCAATTGTTGTAAGGATACGAGGAGTAAAGGTCGGTGTCCGGGAAGGGCTGCATTAGGCCATTGAATTGCGTGCTAAAACCGTTTTTGAAGTCTGCAGCGGCGGCTGCGGCAGCGTTCATGGCATTCCGCTCGCGTTTTCGCCATTTTGCACGCCGATTCTTGAACCACACCTGCAGAAATAAAATAGGTACAGAATATTGTCATCCATTATATTACTTAAATTATGAATTGAGATCTCATTTTGTTTCTATAGTATATATAGAGATTGGAAAAAATACATTAACACTAGAAAATAAATAGACAGTAGAAGTAATCAGATTGTGTTTTTGGCAAAGAAAGCAAACGCCACAAGCTCCGCAAGTTTTAACGAGATTCAGCACGAGAACGCTACCCGCGTTGCGTAGTTATTAACTTTGCTCATTACAAAGTTGACAGTGAGACGGCACGAGGGTAGGTATTCTTGCCACGTAGCGGAGGCCGCAACCAACCACCCGTCTAATTGCGACCGCGAAATGAAGATAAACGAGCGCCGCGATTGGGCGGGACGGGTCGCTACCACTCGCCGAGCCGCAACAAATGAGCGGGCCGGTCGGATCGATGTTGTTGTTTAACCGGACGGTGGAAGCCGGGCAGGCGGGCGGCGCAGCACGATGTCGATAAGTCGCCGTGAGCGCAGATAACGCGCCCGCTGATATATGGCCGCGTCCGTCACATGGCGATCGATCGCACGACGACACCTCGCGATAAATTGCGCAATCCAGCGACTGCAATAAATATCGCGCCGGCAGCGGTATTTGTCTCACTCACTGTGGCGGGTTCACCCAGCCGAAACGGTAAATAATACCCTCTTTCCTCGGTTAAGTGAACATAAACGGTCGTTTCCACCCCATATACGATCGTTTATTTTTCGAAACATAAATTTCACAAATTCGCATGAGCGCTTGTTTTGTACGGTGACACAGGTAAACCGCGGGTCGTGCCAACAAATCACAGTCCAGTGGATGACGTTTTTTGTAACTTTTACATCGATAATCTCTATCCGCTTCTACTGATTACCACTGAAGACGGAACTAAGCAAACGATTGCACCACAGAATATAGCAAAGTAGTGCCAGCCGTCACTTCCCACCAAAACCACGAACAAACGGGTGAAAATACCTCCACAGCGGGGTTCAATAATGACAGCGGAATGATATTTATTTAGGTGCACATATGTGGAAATGATTTCCATTATTTGAATAGCGAGCAAGAGGAGGGTCGCGATATTGCGAGCGGGCTAATCCTTTAAATATATTATTGGGATGGTGGCCGAGGCGCCCTCACAAGACCCCGTTTTTTAATGCCCCGAAATCGATACTAATGCGTGTTTGTAAATTATTCAATGTTGCTTATCGCTGTAGTTAGTAGGGGTTTCCTACGACAGTTTATTTTCTAAAGTATAAAGTATTATGTTTATCAGTTTTATTTTTAAACGATATATATATTTAATGACAAATGCACTCAACTCAGTTTTTTTGTAGTAACGAAGACGATAATTTGCTTTTACCGATTTTCCAAATGAACTAAATCTCAAGAAAATTTAGAAGACCGATAATAATTTAATTGAAATGTAGTTTATGTTTAAGATGCTTTCTAGCTACTGAAACCTTCCCTTAGAAGTCATAATCTTGTAATTAAGCCAAGCTTATATAATCACTGCTTACGGCTTCGAACAGTCATCACATCGCTTCCGTCACAATCCTTATTAGGATTACGGCGACCGTACAGGATAGCTAAGCATCACTTGAGTCTTGATCTGTAGATTTGCTAATAGTCTAATCAAAGCCTAGGTATCATCATTAATGAAGTGAACTGCGATTGTAATGGACACATTACTATTAAGGATGTAGGAGTCCATTAAGTGTTTGGTAACTACAATGAAATTTATAGTAATGGGATTGCAAAACAGTTTGGGCAAATTTAATGAAAAGGTGCTATTAGGTTTAGCATACGAAAGTGAGTACATACTCAATACTTAATACATTTATTGCTTCTCATAATGGTACAAGTACTCCCATAAACCTTTGGAGATTTCCATATTATAGTAATTTGTACCTTGATGATGGCTCGAAGGCATAAACGATAAACCATTTCTTTTTTATCAATTCAACACACAAATTCCCTTTTGAACAAACGCAATTAAATAATTAAAATAGAATAAAAATTAAAAAAATGATATACATTATAATTATGAACCCATTCATAAAAAAATCTATAAGAGATCAATAGGCTGTGTGGTCCATATCGTCATCAAGTACAATGCCAATATTCTTTATCTAGCAGGAATTCACTCGGTTTACAATAAGCCCTTTTTAAGATTATGAATACAATATTCAAAAAATTATGTGTATTAATAAATAAATTAAAAAATGTATTTAATATTTATGTGACGTGAGTAAGTGCCTATGACACCTGCGACACGGTAAATTCTAGTGCATAAGTGTTATAGCGTGGTATTATTAAAATAAAATGTTTGAAGGAATCATTTCAAATTTTCTTTCTTTATTTATTTACATTGGTAGTATTAAGTTAATTTCAATTTTTGAAATCTTGCTAAAGGGGAGGATCTGAGTCGTAATACTGATGTTTTGTGGGTGGCTGTAACTACTTACAATCAGGTGAGTCGTCAGCTCATGCTGTTATGACATAAAAAAGGACAGCCAGACAATAACGATATATATAAATATTCATAGTCATTTCACACAGCGTCATCTAGCCCAAAACTGCTGTTTCTTAGCTTGTACTCTAGAGTGTAGCTCACGACCTATAGCGCAGAAGGCATAGCTACTAACAACAGAACTATGAAGCCAGTCTGTTTTTGTACAGTCTTTTTTTTTTGTTCCGACACCCTTTAAAAGCTGTTTCACTTCAAACTACAATTTCTCAATTTCCCGCATATCACCGAGATGTTAGTGTCAAACTTCCAACACTTCCCTTATTGGATAGTAGTGATGAATGACCCCGGCTTCCTCAGTAATGAACCATTTTACGGTCAGAAGGACCACGGGGTAAACTGCCTTAAATTTAAATTAAACTGGAATCACAGTTTTATTAGCACCATCAATCAAACAACGAGCGAATAAACCGGTATCGTAACCAGGGGCAGAGGGATTATGGACCTTATTTGTATAGCGGGTAGAGCTATATAATTAGATTGAGTTAAACTATTCCGGAGTCAAATAAACACGCGCTCGTATAAATGGATATAGAATATAAACTCGGAAATTGACACGTGTCTGAGCCAGGGTTGCCAGGTTTTGGGAAAATACTATTACTTTAATATGCATGGAAATTATTGATTAAACGACATGATAACATGACATTCAAAATGTCCATGCATAACGTCATGAAACTTGTTATCATGCTTTTAAGAAACCATTGATTTTAAGAATATGGTACTATGGCAAGTACTATTAAGTTGTAAGAAAATATTTTATTGAAATTATAAGTATGTTAAGTGTATTGTGGGTAAGCAGCTTTTAACAAAAAGAAACAAGAATTCCTGATACAAATCTATATTTTGTTATTCTCAACAAAACCTTAATATTATCGCCTAAATAAAATTGGGTTATATGAGACAGACAATATTAGTCATATTACGAGTAATAAAGAGTACTTCGCCGGAGCTTTTTGGTAATTTCGTTAGTAAAAGTTTTGTCCTAGCTTATCATGGAATTATTACATAGAAACGTGTAAGCAGAAACGTGTGTGTGTGTGTAGGATTTGTGTGTGAAAAATAAAACGGTGGTAATTAACCACTTGTCAAGTCTACGTTCCAATGATAGTGTAACCTACAACGTGAAAAGTGGCCTATCAGTAACGAGAGATCTCGGATTCAATTCTCGGCCGGTGCCAACTTTGTTGTCTTGTGTGTTCTGGGTCTGTCTATGTTACCTGCGACACAAGGAATCGTTAGGGGTATGATAATGATTGTGTAATCGTTATCGATGCTCTGCTTAACTCTTCGGGAAAACTGCGTTAATCTATTGAGTAGTATTGAGTAGTAATAGGGTTTTCTTTGATTACAAATCATGTTTAAGTTTGTGATAGTGGCAACCCTGAGAGGGGTAGATTATTAAATGCACCCTGCCGAGAGGACGGCAGTGGCAACGGACTCTACTACGTAATGATAGGAAACCGCAAAATTTCCACTGGACAAAACTATTGCGGCGGTTCCGTTTTGGGATTTCGTCGTTTATGGTATGGGATACTCGGTATTATAAAACCAAAGCCATAAGATAATTAGGGTTTTGTTTGCCTTTAACTTATTTTAATAAAAGAACTCAATCTGGGTGTATGGTGTTTTTGTGTTTGTTTCGGGATGTCTTCGAACTCTGTGTGTTTACATACACACACATATACCCTCATACTTATACACATCCAACACACCCTTTCACACATCCACACGCCCAACTTCTCAATTTTAAAAAGTATTATCGCATACTGAGAATGATAATATTTATCTACAATAAGTTAAGTAAGAGTTGTGATTTTTAAAAAATTTCTTTTGTTTTCTCTTTAATTTCAAAGTTTATATTTTTTATATTTTGTTTCTTTTTTTTCTTTTTGTTAAGTACTTTTAAGACTTTATTTTCCTAAATTCGATACCAATTTATCAACACCAAAGATCAAAATCATTATATTAACATAACGTATACTTTCAGCTGTACTTACTTATTTCCTTATATGTAAAATCTATTCACTACATAGTATAAAACAAAGTCGCTTTCTCTGTCCCTATATCCCTATGTATACTTAAATCTTTAAAACTACGCAACGGATTTTGATGCGGTTTTTTTTAATAGATAGAGTGATTCAAGAGGAAGGTTTATATGTATAATACACTAGGAAGTCACCCCGGCTTCGCACGGGTAGTTTCTGATACGACACTGATGCGACATAACCGTGCGAAACCGGGGCGGGTCGCTAGTAGGTCTATAAAGCAAATCCGGTTCTGGATATTTCAATATAAATATTATCATATCTTTTTTCTTAAGATCTGTGGATTTTGTGACCTACTACAATAAAAAGAAAATGTGTTTTCAATAAACGAATTTCTCACTCGGAGCAAGTGATTTATTTAATCGAGGCAGATATCCAGAAATCACAACTCCAATGATAGAGCGCATCAAAACACTGGGATAAGCTGAATTGATATCACTATCCAGCCATTACAACATTCAATAATAGACCCTAAAATATTGAGGGCTGAGATCAATTCAGCTAAACCAACTGACGAATGCACACAGATAAACAAATGCTGAAATTCTAATATTCTATCGCTTGTTTACTGAAACAAATTCTTCTTGGTACATTAATAGACATTAATGCTGGTGCTAAGCCAATTTTGATTAAAACACGACAACGCATTAAATAATTCGCTTAGTATTGATTATTTAAGCTCTGATTGCTGCGAGATTAACGCTGCGTCGGAATAGAAATTTCCTGGATTATAAACCAACAATGTTTGATTTGAAGCATGTAAATTCGACTTATCGTGTTTTACTTATTCTAAAGTGTATCCTTATCCCCTTCACCTTTTGACATATATGTCTAAGTACTTCTGTTCGTTCAATATTGTTGCGATGACATGTGGTTAGACATTGTAACACCTACATACGAGCTTCCTGTAAATCTTATATCATATCGTGCCGGCGTCATGAGTCAGTTCAATCAGCCCCTTTTTAAATGACAGAAGAACATGTTAAACTAACTGAAATGAAATTTATTGGTTATCAAGTAGGTTTCATATTAACAGCAAAGTTTAAATCTAGCTATATTAATTTGTTGCAACGTTGTTAAGACATTAGTTAGACGGCGCATTGAGTTTCGGATGTTCCACTTCCAGTTATCTCGGTCAGGTCTGGCTAAACTACTGAATATTTTACGTATTTTAGACTCGGTAATAAGGTTCGCTTTAGCATTTCGATACTTACATAACCCTAAAAATAACAGTAGTTTGAAGGGAAGCTAGAAATTACAGGCATACAATTTGTGCTACCTCAATTATTGAATTATAGTTGTTTGCTTTCGTATAATCCAGTATCATTCCCTGTTCGTATCTATTTCAATACGATCGGATTTGCGATCGCTGTAAAACAAGGTAAACTCTGCTAAACTGTTTGCACGAAACGAGACAGTGGACATTGGTCGGGGATGTGCTCTAAAAGCATTGCAAAAAAACCCGGTGGTTGAACACATAGGGGGTTAATTCTCAAAAAACGGTCGTTGTACCGCGTACGATTTCATTATAGCCATCAAACCACCTAAAAATTCTATTCTGAATGATGATATTTTATCATAAAAGCTGTAATGATAGTTACGTTTATTATGAAGATGCAAACACATAGTGAAATTAAGAAAAGCTATATAGGTATGGGATAACAGGCTATCTTAAGTAACTTGCTACTGTGTCGTTGGGTTGATGAACTACGACGTAGCCTATTACTTACTACATACTTAGCAGCTACATTTGACCTATTAACAAGATTTGAAAATCGAACAAAAACCGACTTAAATCCTTCTATCCCTTATTGGGAAAAATCTGAACGTATATGCTAAAAAGTTTTTTTTTTCGTTTGTAAGAATTGTTTAACTAATATATATAAAAAATACAGCATAATTGATAACCTCTGGAAAACGGCTCTACATAGACCAAAAATCACATTTTTATTTGTTTATTATAATAATATTTTTAGAGGAACCTTTTTCAAGCCAACAACATCTTATCCATTTGCCATTTAAAACTATGAAACCTTTAGCGCTATAGGCATGAAATCTTCACACAATATTTGTTACAGATATCCTAACGTCATACGAAGATGTCATACGAGAAGTGTATAATCTAGTATGCGAGATTTTGTCCGAGAATAAAATCCAGATACGTTCACGTAAAATAAATAATGCGCCATGCTCGACGGCTGTCGACGCGTTTGATACATGCTTTTTTTCGCGTAAAAACTAAAAGGTTTTCCTATTACGAGTGTGTTTTTAAAGCGAGTAAAGGGATCGGGATAAAAAAACTGTCAACTCTATGTGCGAGCTTTCGATAGAAATAAATCACTGAACGAATTATTAATGTGTAACAACTATTATGGTGAAATTAGAAACTCTGTTTTACCAATACTGACATATCGAAAGGTTACGAACACATAGCGTAGTGGACGAATTTGATCAATCATATTATTACTGATGGTTTTAATGATTGTTCGGATCGAAAAAATACTCATACCCATACTCACGATAGGAATGCTGTGGAATACTAGGTCAAATGATGATGTACATAGGATACCCAAAAACAGGAACTTGAAACAGACAAGACCTTATAAACTTTTTTAATATGTACCTAATTTGCATAGAACAATTCACATGGCTCTGCGACTCCATGTAAAAATTTGGGAGACAAATGAAACACAATCTGACCTCGTTCGATAACATTTGTGAGAGGAACAAAATTGATGTTTGTTCTACCTGGGTGTTGCATATGCATATTTTACGTATGTCTTTACAAAAATAAAATACTTATAAGTAGAGTATAGTACTAGATCCCATATACAATAGTAAGTTCAACTATAATGATAATATAATGTTCATTATTATTAATCATGTCTATCAAGATTTTTCTAAATAAATAAAATTATCAATAGATATCAATTCCCGTTGTAACCAGAGACACGGTACTCAACGATAGCGAAATTATCTGTTTGTATCGAATAGATCGATGGTCTAATTCCGGGGTATCCCACTCCCACTCGGCGATCGGTGGCAAATGAAATGTGTCAAGAGCTGTTTCACGGACGATTGCCGGCGAAACGAGCGTTCTGAGAAGGCGGTACGATTGACAAATTAGTTGGGAGACAAAAAATGTGTTCTTACATCTTTAGTGGGTGATTTAAATGTATATCGGAACGTTTTGAACATTTTCTTTTAGGTTGCTATATATTTTTTTTTTTATGTGGAGACCTCCTCCTGTGACCACTGTAATACGACTCAGTATAAGATTTGGGTGTTACACTGAGACGCATTCATCCTGTTGCGTCCATCACCCGAGTCGGGGATGATACGTCTCATGCGCATGTGACCCGCACCCTTCCACCGGAACACAGTAATGCGAGCACTTGCTTGGCGGTAGATTCCAGGTGTGGTGGCAGGACCTCTGCGGATGAACTTGGCACAAGTTCTACTGATACTTTAAGTTGCTCCTTTAGCACCACCCACCACGTATCCCTACGTGTAAGGAATCAAAGTGTACACACCTAAGGACGCGATCAACTGGACCCTGAGTTTGAGTTTGAGTTTGAGTTTGAAATTAAAAGCACTAGATCGATCATCGGACAACAAAACATTTACATCTTGCACATTTAAAATGTGGTTTGATTTGACACGTATAATTTGCATGAAATACTTTAAAGAAAACATTGAGACTAACGTCTCATATTTTACACGTTGTAATTGAGTCAATAAGCAGGCAATGACCCTAATGAGTGGGTAACAAAAATAATGTTGTACGATTTATCGCTGCGCGCGCGCACAGATTTATTCGACGCGAGCGATGCGGCGGCGCTGTTGGACGGGCCACGCTAATCCCCAACAGGGTTGACACAAAAAAATCGTTAAATATCTATTTATGTGGATGTATGAATGAACGGCACATAAACGATTTACGAACGCTGAATCCTCCTTTTCACAGATAGACTGTCAACCAATTGATATATGAATAGATATTGTAGTAGGCATTTACCCAATAATATTTCCCATCGGCAATAACTCAGGATTAAGGAACCAACTTCCATGCAAACTTTCATCGCCTAATTAAAGAATTAAACATCTTAGTGATACTTTAAAAACTAATGCTCATCTACGTTTTTTAAGAATATTTTGAAATTTCATCTACCCACCGGCTTAGGCTTTGCGTTGTCAGTCATTCAGTATTTATAAAACGTAGGCCTTAAATATCCAAGTACCTAAACGTAAAAGTACATAAATGTTTTAAAAATTGTAGTTATCTCGATTATGAATCCAATGGAAAAAGGGTTCTTACACTGATTTTATAGAACCTTATAAAACCGAATATAACAAAACTCTTAGAATTGTATATTCATGTTCATACTTCTACTTTTTATGCAGTCAATGAAATCACAAAAATTCAGTTGCAATTCACTAATTCGACATTTTAATTCAATTCTTTCTTTCTTTAGTTCTCATACTCTTACAGCTATGAAAATTAAATGAAAGAATGAAATCACGGCAAAAAATACAATAAAGATGGCCCTTTTGCCCGGAAAAGCGTGAGCTATGGCCCGGAACTGCTACTAAAACTGCTACTACTGCTATTAAAAATGCGAAAGTTTGGGTGGATGGATGGATCGATGTTTGTTACTCAATCGCGCCAAACTGCTGAACGGATATGAATGAAATTTGGCATAGAGATAGATTATAGTCTAGAATAGTAGATAGCCTACTTTTTATTCCGAACAAATTTTCAGTTACCGTACATTATATATAAGAAACAAGGAGAAACAATAAACAGTAATGAATGTTAATGCAGTGATATGATAATTTGCGTTTCTGGCCAACCCTATAAACGAGACTGTTTTGAAGAACACACGCGAGCAATACGAATCAGTCGAGTACCGATTCAACCAGTACTTATACAAACTATGTGCTAATCTACGCCTAAACTAACACTTGAACTCGGTATTTAGCGCAGAATATCGATTTCATATTCTTAATCATGATCTGCCTTCACCCTATGGAAGTTTAAATAAAAGTATGTGTACTATTCGGTCTGAATCCAATTAGTTTTTGTGATCTTTATAATTTTTTTTCACCTTAATATTTTTTTTTATAATAAATTCAAATGCCAGTTTATTTATTGAACGACTTTGGATAATGCAGTAGTAAAACGTATGTCGCATTTTCTAGACTGTAAGCAGTAGATAGATGATAAGAGTCTTTAAGATCTAGATATTAGATACTGCAGCAAAAATAGATTTTAAAGGTTATTTCGATTACAAAAAGATTTAAAAATATATTACAGTAACTTAATTGTAATTATGAAAAAATATTTAAATAAGTAGTACTTAAACATGAGTCTTATCAATTAACATATTTTAGTTAATATATGTTTTTTTTTTCTTTTTGGTGCCCGGCAACCTTTAGCTATTAGCTCATTAACTATGAATAAGTGATTATGAATAAGGCACTTTGTCAACTATCTTGTTTCTCTTTATTTAATCTACTGATAAAAGTTACGGAATAGTTGATGAAACGGGACATTTTCTATAGCTCACATAGACTCACTCAAAATAAAGCCAAAGAATGTTAATTAGAACAAAGAAGCAAACGACCCAAACAAAGTCACTATGCTAATCCAAATATCCAGCTAATACACATGTCCAAAGCTCAACCAAAACACACACGCGGCGAATACCGAAGAAACCAAAAATTCTATGAATCCGAAACGAAGAGTACAAATAGGTTTGGAACCGCAGAATCTAACGGGGGCCTTCCAAAACTATTGACAGTGAGTGTGGATGCGATCAGACTTAAGCCAGGGATTATGAAGAGACCGAAATAGACGCATCAAATCCTGTAGGATTAAGGGATTCGGTGTTCCGTCCGACGGCTCGGCACAAAAATACCGAATGCGCGCCGGATGCGACGATTAGCCTAAACATCTAGATCGTTAATATTGTAATGCACTTTTTCTACTCAAGCTTTGGTTAAAAAAGTAAACTGTAGCAAGTTTATCAATGTCGATGGCAGCTGCTTTTGTTTGACAAACAACACTGTAGTCTGGTAACGTATAAGTTGGATTCGCAATCATGTTTTTGATGTCATTCATAAGAAGATCGGTAATGAAAGAAGAAGAAGTTTGAATTATTAAGTATCGATTTTTTAAACTTCAAATTATATTCGCATTCGACTTACTAGCAGATTGGTGTCCTGATGTTAATCGATATCCTTTAACAATTTCATAGGTTGGTAGGTAGGTCATTCTTTTAAACGTTTCTTTGCTTAAGAAGTATCTTAAAAAGGACTCTTTATTTTTATCCCCGTCCATTCCTTTATATTTTGTAAGATGTTTTCCTACTACCGATGCTTAACAACAACAATAACGATAAAAATATAATTCATGATGTAACTACCGTTTTAAACTTGTTTAGATTTTCCAACACTATGTTGAAAAGTAATATTTATAAAAGTTTTTTGATAAATTTACCCTAGATTTATTTTATAGTGGCTTACCCTGACTCTGGCTTCAGTAAGGTTGGTCCACATCGCGATTTCTTCGCGAGTTGACATATCCGGGTAGCGGTTCCGCGCGAACGTCGCCTCCAACTCCTGAAGCTGCTGACTCGTGAAGTGGGTCCTCTGCCGCCTTTGTCTCTTGTTCTTTTTATCCCCCTTATCGTCTAGCGACTGGTCATCTGGACCAACTCCTGGGGTTGTCGACTCCGTTTTGATGGTTGGCTCTGATGTCAAAGGTCGGTCTGTTGATAGAAAAAAAGATGATATAGTCTGTGTGTTGATAAATCTTCACTTAGACGAAAACCAAGATTACCATTCAATTAGAATGCTTTTTGAACTTGGGTTTTTAATACTTTTGATTATATTTCTTTTTTTTAAACGAGGTTCTCAATTCGACTGTATTTTTTATTGTGTAAAGACTGGAACAAAAATAACAAAAAAATCTGAACCTATTAAGATGTTAACAGGTTCAGATTTTTTTTCTATGTCTATGTCTATTGTCTAAATAAATGCATCAAATTAGTGGCGCTTGAGTGGAAAGATTTATGTTTATGTCGTTATGTTTTACTCAATCCAATATTAAATTGATATAAACAATACATAATTCAATACAAGCGCAATCACAATTAAGCCTCGATTGCTAAGTACCGGCTATAATACTGTGGCTTAGCACAAATCCATGTTTAGTTTCAATACAAAAAATCCTGCATAACACATATATATCTAAAATCAAACATGATTCAATACAAGTGCAATCACAATTAAGCCCCGGGTGCCAAGTGCCGGCTATAATACCGCGGCTTAGCACAATCCTATATTTATTTGCATTACATGTTAAATACAAAATACAAAAATTACTGCATAACCCATATCTATCTAAAATCAATACAAGTGAAATCACACTTAAGCCCCGGTTACTAAGTGCCGGCTATAATACTGTGGCTTAGCACAATCCTATATTTATTTGCATTACATGTTCAATACAAAAATTCCTGCATAACCCATGTCTATCTAAAATCAAACATGGTTCACAAGTTGAACCAGTGAATCAGGGCCACGGTCGCAGTGCCGGTAGCAAGCCCATAATACCGCGGCTTAGCTCAGGCGCAACTAAATACTTTTACAACACATTGTAAATTCGTCCGCCCGATCGTCACATCGTAATTTATATCACCTGTAAAGTCTATTTGGGCTGTATATTTTTGTAGGGATACTGATAAGTAGAAGTACTCGCGTGTTTTTCGTATTATCGAAGTAGGTAACACTGAAATGGGCAAATTGTTATGACATGTATGTATTTGGTTTTTAAAAATAATATGTTTGTATTCAGTTTTTAAGTACTTCAATGAAAGGAGGCGGTTTTCAATATAGCAGTATGAATATTACAATAAAAAAAAAAGTTAACAATTAAGTTAATTATTTCAATCTTCTTAATATCATCTTTAATAGATAATAATAATAAAATCATCTTTGATAGATGTAGAGGCCAAAAGATGATTAATCTCATTATAAATCATCTTATTGTCAAGAGTTTAATAAGTCTTTGAGACTCATCATAATTTCCGAACGCGATAACACGGGCTTTAAATGTATCTATTTTTAATTTGACGATCTGTAGAAAACTATAGCTACTTTTCCGACTTTAAATCCTAAGGTCGCTGGTTCAAAGTGAGACGGGTACCGATTAATTTTCACTTGAAACATTTATGTTTGCAATACTACGTTTTCGAAACGGAGATGGAAAATATCGTGAGGAAACCGGTAAGTCTTACAACCAAAAATTCTAATAATTGGGATCCCGTAGTAATTAAAATCCCGTAGTACACTCTCACTCATCACGAGTAGACCGGTGTCCTTATAGTGGGACCCGGCCCACCCCATTACAAGCTGATACGGATAACAAAGGAATTACCGATGCGGGAAATTGCAACACTCAACAGTATAATTTAGGCATCAATAGTTACGTAAAATTGGTTATATAGGTACACAAACAATTGCATTTACATTTTGCTACAAAACCCGAATACTCTTAGCACTACACTCGTTGAAATCGTATATTTCAAAAACCCCTACACTCGTTTGTATTTGCACGTAATGTGGAGCTTGCGAGCTATACTGAGATAATAACTTTCCTAAAATGCTCTCGTCCCGTCACAGCTTTGAGCGAGAAAATGATCGTATTCAAGAGATTTCAGACTGCAATCAGTAGAGTTGTAAGCCTGTTGTGTTATTATCCTACTTTTGTATGATAATGATGGCTCCATAGCTAAGTTGTTAGTAACCCTGCATTTGTAGCGAAATCCCGGGTTCGATTCTAACTTGTGTGATGTTTAGTTTCTTCTCGGTCTTGGTTTGTAATTTGTTTGTCTTTCGTCCATGCCCCTTACAGCATAGATAATGCAGGAGTAAGAGTGTGTAATTTTGGAAATAAAAATCAGTAATTATGGGACATGATTACTGATTTTTATTTCCAAAATTACACACTCTTACTCCTGCATTATCTATGCTGTAGGGGGCATGGACGAAAGACAACTCTAGGATCCGCGCAACTAATTTAATCTAAAAAAAAAATTAATAAAATTTTGTGCAAATTAAATTTTATCTACCACGAAAGCTGAATTGTTAGATGACACAACCTACAAGTTTTGTTCTTACAAAAATATTTTTTTTAGGTTTCAGCCATCATATATACGAGTACCTATGTACACACTGGTGTGTACTTTACACTGACCTTTGTATTGAAAACCGCGTCCTTGATACTGCCACTACACTCGTTCTGAAGACTATGAATTTTCAGAGTACGTATTCTCGCTTACCTACTTCAGTATCAGTACCACGCCATGCGACGCAACGCGTGTTAACTGAGCTCGATCGATACTTTCGAACTTGGTTCTAGCATTGCCGATGTAGATTAGTAATATAAATGATCAGTCGTTCACATGACAAGATGTACAAGATTTTTAAGTCAGCATGTGTGAAGGTATAGGATATTCAAGAAGAATTGTTGTTAACGTATGCAAAACTTATGCCCGTCAAATTATTCGTCATTATACCCTATCCTCTATACATCATCGTGAGGATCCAAACATCGTGAGGAAACCAAAATTTCACCGGAACCAAAAATTCGAATAAATGTAATATCTACCAATCCGAGGTAGATCAAAGTCATCATTCACTCTCAATTATCGCTCTACTCTACATTAGAGGCTGATACGGTAAAGTATCTGCTAGTCTGATAATGACAACGATGAAATTCAACTCAAAACTCTGAATATTACCGAACCAAAAAGCGGAGACCTGCAGCAATTGATAGGGATTTCCATAAATCCAATATACGAGGCTTGATTGCAGGCAGGCGTTATCAGTAACGAATTGATGTAATAACACCATATCACCCTCCCAGATAGCTCCGCTCGCACTTTTGTAATAATGCACAATGACAATCGGGTCAGTAGTTTATTGACAGGTATTTTTAAATGACCAAAAAATGGAGGTTCTCTATTCACCTGTATGAGTTTATAAATTTGTTATGCGTAACATAACCAATAGTCTATGCTATCTATTATGTATTGTTATTTCTTGAGGCATGTGGTGTTTGCCTGCAAACGATTACGTAGCATGAATTCCTACAGAGATATTTTTTAAAGGTTATACTGTTGATGAAACTCAATAAATAAAAATAAATATAGAACGCATAAGTTATCGTATACGAACAATGTTATAAATCGTTCACGATTTTTTTAAATACATATGGCGGAAAATACTTGAAGAAAATTGCATTCGCAAATGAGATGGTAGGAATCTATTTTAGAGTAGTGATTTTGTGTAGGATATTATTTATGTATCATAAAAATTGTACGTACCTAATTTCTATTTGTGAACTAAACTAATGCACATCTTGGCTTCAACTTGATTCCTTGGTTACTTGGAAAATCCAACTGATAATTATTTTTCACGACTGATTAAACTTTTATCAACAAAATTGCTTTAATTTGTAATTTATTGGATATCGGATTACTGTTAAAGATTATATTGTTATTATCAATGTCAAATATTATCTAGTATTCGATATTAATATAGGACGTACATAGTCAAAATAATAGATGTTATACATATTTAAATGTAAGTGATCATCTGATCATCAATCAATCAAAGAATGATCACGACAAGAACTTTTCGAATTTTAAGGATACGTAGGTTTCATCAGGAACAAATTGATTTACATAATCTCTATTAACGCGAGAAAAAGCTAGTTAGTATATACTGTGGAAATTGGCCTACTCTCGACAAGTAAATGGGCTTGGCTACGAGAGTGCAATCCGGATTGATAGATGCTGCTACATTTGTTTGAATTTTTGGTTCATGCTGGTTTCCTTGGTTCCTATTCCAATAGTAGTATCCCCTACATTTTTATCCACTGACAGTAATTGGTAATAGACCCGATTGGGGATCATACTGGAATAGAATAACTCGTTGCCTCAAGATATTTTCTTCAATTTAGAAAACGCGCATTTTTCAAGCAAAATCTCGTTGGCGTACGCTGGGGTTGAACCAGTGCTTTCGCATTAAAAGTTGGCGAAAATGTTCACAAAATAGTGACAAAGGTCTGAAATAAAAAAAAAACAAAGACCACACAAACTGACAGTAAAACTAAAAGCAAACGCAGTAAACCGTCCGAAAATCTACGGCAAATACAGCGCGCCGTTCTAATGCTTTCACAAATAGCAGGTGGTTGCCCAACGGCGATAATGGTTTCGTTTGGCGCAGCCTTAATCTGTACCTATAATTATGTATTTTCACGTAAAATTTAAACTAATTTTCAAGTCTAAACTTAACAATACATTGAAATGTTAGTGCGCTTACAGACTGTTAGCCTCAGAAAATTAAATTAAAAAGAAGTGACTGCGAAGCTTTGTTTGTAGTTACACTGCCTTCGAAGCGAGTGATCCCGAATTTAATTATGACCGGGAAAAAGTTTGTGCTTGTTCTTAGGTCTTGTGTTTCTGTGTACATAGAGATTTTGATATTAATTTATTTAGTTTCGACTTTGACTATTAATTTTACTATTATAGAATTATTTGTATCGATTTAATCGCTTGACAGTTTTATCCACATTCATTATTAAAGGCTACCGGCCTTGCACCGGTGATGCAAGGCGATAGTAATCTTAATCTGTATTTCAATGCACACTGAAGTTTTGAACGCGATAAAGGTTGATTATAGATAGTTGTATCCTACCAATTATATTAATGACACGCGACTAGATTTGGGCTTTTGATATGGTCTCGCCCGCATCCGAAATGAGTAACAAGTCAGTTACTATCCGGTTAAACCAAAAATATTAGCATTAAAATAAATGCTAAGCACGGATTCACATTTGCACACCGTTAGGTTCTTTCCTATTGTATATATACAATATAATATACACAAATGATACAGTATTACTTTAGCAATAGGATTCCTTTCATTCTTCGATTACGGTTCCATTAAAACAATATTTTACCAATTTTACTGTTCTAGCTAAGCATTTTGAAAACGCCTTCCATCGAAGATTTAATTAAATTTTTATAGGTATTGTAGTTTATTATTATAGTATAATTTGTTCAGAGAAAGATAGATAGATATTTATACAATTGGAAAAAAAATACTCATCATAGCAATCAAAACGGTTCTGGATGGGGTGAACAGTAAATCTTTCAGGATTTATAGCCTATGCTCTGTTCTGGTTCATCAGATCATCAGATCTGTTTGACGATATCATAATAATATCATATCATCAAAGACATGAATACGACAGTGGCATGAAACCAAATAAAAGTCAATACTAGTAATATCGGTCATTAACCACGTCATTGAAATTAAACATTAAAAGCTTTTTAAATTGCATTTCATTCACAAATGCAGCCACTAACAACAGATTAAGGGCCGTAAAACGCCATCCATGTCATATAAATCGCTACCAACTTTGTGCCTGATTGACATAGGACATTCTCACTATTTACAAGCAAACACATTAAAGGAAACGCAGCGTTATCAATCGAGTGTTGTGAAGTGGCAGTCGTGTTACATATCAGAAACACATGTAAAGTAGAGTGGCGGTACAACCAAAGGTGTAGATACCGTAGATTATAGAAGGCTAGTTCGGTGATGGATGGGGCGGCGAGTCAAAGCATGTCGATAAACGCTATCGTTATCGCCTTTATCGATGCCTAGGGCTGTCGTTTGCCGGTGGTCAGTGTTAGCGTGCGAGAGTAGGCGAGCGTGAAAATTTCAAAATAACAATAAAATGTTTTTATAATACTAAAATATATATTTCGAGTAAAAGTAAATTGCTACACACATAAAATTGCCAAAATTGAACCAAAATTAGTAATGGACATTGGTAAATTTTGGTCCAATTTTGTCACTGTCAGCGAAGTGAAGTTATCTTGAAAGTTTGCGCTATCAAAGTCATGTCGGACCGAGTTACATCATAACAAATATAGCATTACAACGAAAACATTATCGACAGTTATTGAATAACGAAAGATACGCTAAACTAAAAGCTTGAAAAAATTTAATACAAATTAAGTTTTATCGTCGTGGCAGCCCTGTAATCTATCGTGAAATTGTAATCGAGGTGAGCGGTAGCGTTGCTAACCTTTGAGACCGTAATCCCGCCTTGTTCATTATAGACCAATGAGATTGTAGCGTGTACAGATTGATGATTTTAATAAGTTCTTCTATATTATCATAATGTGCTAAAAAGGTAGAAAATAAAGTTTTCATTGAGAAATATTATGGCTTGCTTTCCCAGAACCAGTAGTAGGTACTATGACGACGTTTTTAGGTTTACCCATGTTTATATTTGGCAAGTATATTATTATTATATTTATTTTAGTTTAGACTAAGGATTCTTCATCACTGTTTCACTGAAAATCATTACTCGCATACCGCTTATTACATTTTAAACTGTAAGGAAGTTTAGCTTGTTCTTAGAGATACATTTTTGTTTTAATAGCTCTTCCATCGTGGAGTCGATTCCCACTCAGGAAAAAAACCATTTTTATGATGAAGATATTCATTATTTAATTTCCAAAAAAAAAACTATTTAGTAGACAGTTTTTAAAGTAGGTATTCTATCAGTGTTCTGGTTCTCATAGTACAAGCAAAGCTTCGTTTGAGGTCTAGCCCCAAATGAAGCGTTGCTTGTCTGGCGTTGTATGTAACACCCATGTTTTTTTTTAATTTAGCGAGCACGCTTGCTTTATCAGAATAATAACTTACTGTCATCGGTGTGTTTCCGATCGCGTCGCGGCCGCGGGGGCGCGTACAGTGACTGCTCAACACCGGAGCCCCCGGACGCGAGCGACGAATGCCCACTGTCCCGAAACTCGCCTGTTTCTGCCCATACTGTTGACAAAAAATCTATTTCAATTCAGTGGCACAATTTGTTATGATTATAATTGTTTCCAGAGAGCAGGACAGATAGGTACCGCCAACCGTAGCCGAAATCAAGTGGGCTGTTAGCTTGTAGTCAACTCATATCGTTGTTTCAGTTTTGAGATCTATTTGAAAAAAACAGTTTTTTAATGTAGTTCAAATTGAAAAATTAACTTACGTAAGTTAAGGAGTACAAATATATTTGCGTCTTTACGTAAGTGCTAATAAATATTAGAAGCAACCATATAAATGAAAATGTAAATATGAAATATTATATGGTTCACATTTTATTGATGGAGCAGTATGAAATATCAACAAAGCGTGTTTATTACCTACAATAGAATATGCGTTCACATCTGATAAATGTAAAACGTCACACTTTCATGCAAGTCTGAAAGTCTTCCAAAAACATCGTAGTCTCAAACTATAATAAATGAATCACGGAAACGATCTATTAAATTAACGTCACAAATACGCTCATTACTCACGAGAGGACTACAAAGTAATGGGCGAACGGCGATGTCTCCGGAACGAAATGTCCCTGAACACTTGTTAACATATTACTCACTTTAAATGTGCACTCGTCCTTATTTGATAACGAAATTTTGCTCATTTTGTCTATGTATTGTACATTGATAATCCTCACAAGGATTGCTTTTCCTCACACTTTGTCATAAGACTGAAATAATTAACATAAATATACCTTTTTTCAAAGTTAACTTGTTGACATATTTACAAAAATGTATAATACACATTAAAGGGTTCTCGATAAAGTAAAATAGATTTGAATACATACCGATATGTTAAATATATAAAGATTTTCACAGAAATTGCCATGATATTTGGAATCATTTCATACACATAAAAATTTATTCGACTGCTAGCAATAGGCAGCTTGAAGAAACAAAACTGGGTCCATAAATTTCATGAAGTTCACTTAGTTTAGTTTGGCCACAAATAAATTACTCAAACTGGCATCTGCCGGGTCTAAGCAAAACGCGGCCAATTGTTTGATAAGTATATTTAATACTCCCTTATTATGAAATATTTTATAATCATGTTTTCGATTCATAGTCCCATTGTTTAGGTTCATCAATAATAAATCTTGATAAGTGAGACGCAGTCTCACCACCCATTGTACCACCCATTGTATATCCTAATATTGATTGCGACATCCGCCATTATGACAATATAGTCCGGTCCGGTCCGGTCCGGCCGGTGAATACTGGAGGAGGTCTTAGATGCACTATTATAAATAAAAATGTATTTTTACGTAACACACACCACATAACGTTGCCGAGGAAATTGCAAAAATCTGATATTTTTGACTTTTGACCATGAATATTTTTTGGACATATAGGACCGATGGGGACGTTTAGCATTTAATATCCAATGCTTGCTTTTATGGGATTTTTTGCAATTCGAAATGATTATTCTGAGCGGGCTATTATTTTAGCAACATTATAGCCCGCTACAGATTTCAGTTGAAAAAAAAAATCTTTAAATGATACACAGACAGTGCAGATTTAGTTATAGGGTTTTTTCTGTCCTCTGGGTATGGAGCCATAAAACTTTTAAATGATATTATAAGTAACCATAACATTTTGAAGTCCGTCCAAACAGTTTTTTTTAAATACCAATCAATATACATCGCAAACTAATAATTCAATCTATCTCGATTTATTTACGCAAGTCATTTTATTTGCATCAAACAATAAATTTTTTGTTACAACAGATTTTTATTGATATTTATTTAAAGTCGTCTCTACATTGTGACATCTGTGATCCCACTGTTTTCGGGAATGTCACGTACTGCCGATTGATGGCTCTATGCAGATGGTAATTACAATTTAAAACAACATTATGCGGTAATATTCAGACAGTATAATAACAGCTCTCATTGCCAGGAAAAACATTTTATATGCATTTTTTTTTGTCTAATTGAAATTCCCGACGATTTTCTTCGCTGCGTTTCAGAAACATTATAATGTCCAGTGCCAAACAATCAATATAATAGACGCGATGCACATACTATCTAGAGTACCTACTGACAATTACATCAGTACTATTGATATTCCATGCTAGTAGAGCGAACAAATTTACACCTACAGTTTTATTTACTAGATACCCAAAGATAATTTACGAGCCAAAATTGGACTAATTATATATGTATTTTTTCACCTGAACTTGTCCTGTAACCATGTCACGTTATCAGTAGAACAAACGTCGGTCCAACAAACGTACGTAGTACACAAATACGTAGTGTTTGGTTTGATAGCGATGATAACTGCTTTTATTGTTTTATTGCGGGCTTTAAACGAGAACGAAAGTACAGTGGTGGTGGAATTTGAACTAAAAAAATAATGACATAAAAATTGAAACCATTTCGAATTTGCTCGCATCCGTAGGTCTCTCAGAGTCCCTACACGTACCCCCTGGGTTGTGCTAAAGGAGCAACAAAAAGTAGCAGTAGAACTTGTGCAAAGTTCGTCCGGAGAAGTACTGCCTCATGGTAATGTGCACTCGCATTGCTGTGTTCCGTTGGAAGGACATGGGTGCCAGTGAAATCACATGCGCATGAGACGTAACATTGCCGTCTCAGGTGAAGGGCAATACGGGGTGCGACTTGGGTCTTCTCATACTTCGGTCGCAGAGGACCTATGTTGTATTGCTGTTGTTATGGGCGGAGGTAATCACTTAACACCAGATGATCGTCCCGTCACTACTGTTACATTAAAAAAAAATACAAATTTTGTAAATTTTTGTATATTTGCGTACCTCTTATTATTAATATTATTTGTATTGGGTACGTCTACATGATGCCACGGTCAATATGATCGGAAAGTTCCAGACCCACTTGACAAAATTTGATAGGAGACCCTTTTGGGTTGCTGGAATCCCGGCAAACCATATTGAATCCATGGCTATGATACTCTTAGTCTTTGTCTTGCTATACTAGCAAACATTTGACGAAATATTTTAAATGTGTGTCTCATTGCATAACAGCACTACCGGACTTTTAACTATTCCTCAATTATTTTAAGAATAATAATACAAAAAATACCCTGCTGTATACAAGCTGTAAAATACGGCCTTTATTACATTGACGAATTATAAAATTACAAAACAACTTCAATTTCGATCAGCGCATATAACATAAACAACCTACTTAAGAAAAACGTACCAGTTAAAAAAGAACTCAACATGACACCATTTACCCTGAGACTTTATTCTTGAACCGACTGTACCTACTGTTTCGCCTGTTATTAAGCTGTTTGTTTATTAAACAATTGATCATAATTTTTATGACGAACCGCTTGAATAGAATTTTGTTTGGAAAAGTAACGATATGTTAATAATTGGATGAATTTAGAAAATACAAGTGTGATCCAACAAAATATGGAACATAGAAACAACTTGATAAATACGATTTAACAGTTATGTAAGATAATTCAGAGTGCATATCTTTATTGGCATCAGATAAAATATTATCGTAAAGAACTAGCGTATGCATTTTATTATAGATTTCAATATTAGATAAACTTATATATGTAATATTTAAATTTATTATAGAGCTTTCGCCAGCGGCTTTCCTCGCGTTAATGCAGATTTAGTCTGGTTATTTCTGGTTGGAAGGTACTCTGAGAATTTTTTGGTACCCCTCAAAACGTATATATGCAACATTTCATGATTATCAGTTGAGTATTAAAGCGTAACAAAAAAACAAATCGACGGCTCCGTAGCAGAGTTGGTACTAAATCTGCCTTCGAAGAGAAGAGAAGAGGGGTCCCGGGTTCGATTCTCGGTCGGCACAATTTTATGATGAGGATGAAGTTTGTTCTCGGGTCATGGGTGTTTGTCTTGTTTTTCTATGTGAGTCCATGCCATCTGCGACATCCTTAATAAACTACTAAACTCACATTCGCATCCACAACGTTAAGTGAAAAATATATATATCCCATATATATTTTTTAGGACACAAGATATCTTTTTTTATAAATCAACATGATATAATTTGACAGACAATCTTAACAAACAAGAATACCTATAAAATTAAAACTAACTAAAATCTGACATAATCTCTTCGTGTAATGTGCCTAAGGAGGTCCTGTAACACATATAACTATGCGCACGAATATGTTTATTTGTGCGTGTGAATTTTCACATGTCCAAACATTACCTTGAGATCTAAAGAAATAAACAAATTTGAGTTTGTTGTTCTTTTGACGCCCGCTTCGATACCGAAGAACATTATACTTTCATGCACCAGTAAAATGTGATTTATTCAAGACATAAATTGTAAAGTTTGTTAAAAATATACAAAAATATAAATACATTTGGTACTGGCGTTAAAGAGATAGTGGATAGACGCAAATACAAGGTGATAAGTTATAATTTATGACTTTTGATGATAGTAACATATAATTTTGACTTTTTATAGCTAAGTAAATTAAAACCGAATTTGATACTTGACTCTTTTAGTTTATATGAAACTGAAAGCGACGGGTATCTCAATATTAAAAATTATCTGTCTATTGCATATTGGAACACATTTTCAAGTCATTTAAAAACAGTATATCTAGCTGTATATGTAGAGTTCACATTAGAGCTAGAGTTAGATGCAATATTTTTTTCCCAGTGCAGGGTTGGATAGAGTTTTAAACATGCAACATAGCAATTAAACGGCGTAATCTTCAGATAACATAAAAAATAAATGTCTAAAATAGTGTTTCCCAAATTTTTTCCGCAATACAAATCTTTGACTTTGAGAAGGTGTCAAATGCAGTGCGATGTGTCTTGGGTCCTCTACGTGATGTCATCTACTTAAGTCCCATATTTAAGAGGAAGACCTAAATCGTGTTTGTGCTTTATTTACACAAATACACGGCTACATATTCGCTAGTGTGTGATATATCGCACACCTCGTCAACAGGACTGGATCCTTCTCTTCAACTCGTTTATAGGAACTTCAAATAAACATAAAACTCTTTGTTGGTACTTGAAGAATCACACGTTAATCCCGACCACTATTATCAGACCACCATGCACCAGCGCTCGTGCTAGGCTGGTTAATAACATAATCCTGATAACGGTGGAAGTAACGGTCGAGTGGGTGTTTCCGGTACAGCCGCTAGCACATATCCTGGTTTCGAAGACACGTCAAAAAATTCAACAAGTATGGCTAAAAAGGAAGTTCCCATCGCAGTGATAATTTAATAAATATTGTTCAGCTACACCTTATAAATAATAATGCACGTCGATTCTAGACACAAATATATCTAGGAGATATAAATAAGCTCATTAAGATATACAACTTCGAATAAGGTGTGCAAAACCAATCTCTGAATTTAATCAACTGCTGATTCAACTGGGCCGGTGCATACTGTTTAACACTTTATGAATTTTAACATGAACATTTTGAGTTATTATAATTCGTGAGTTTTGTTGTCCCGATATTTTGACACGGTTTCATGCGTCAGTTTACCCGGGACTTTGTCTGAGTTATTGATATATGTAACTCAAACAAAATCACGGATGCGCTTCATTTTAAAAGTCCCTTATGTCACCTAACAAAGTAATAAAGTACCAAATTGTTGAACATGATTGATCTGTGAGGAAAGAAAGTGCTTTGCTGCCGGCAATGTTGCCATGTCAATCGGTATGGCCCCAAAGACACAACCACAATAAAAAAAAATGCTAATAAAGTGCGCTGCTATAATTAAGTAGTTGACTGTACATCCCTAGTTAAGTAACAAGTGCAATGGCACGTGGTGCTGACACTTGAGATTAGGACCACAGGGGATGCTTGGCCACGGATGAATTACAGCACATTATATTACCTGCAATAGCTTTCATTGGATAAAATTTACTACTCCCTATCCGCGAAATTCTAGACTAGACTATATGGGATATATATATTTTCCGAAGGGTTAGGCAATTGTAGTTCGTGAATTGGATACATCAATAAAATAAAATAATAACATTAATCATACTGAAAGTACATAATTATAAAGAACATATATGATATCTTATTACATTTATCTTATAGTAGAATGAATAATTAATGAAAATTATAAACGCTGTTGTAACGTTGTGCTGGGTACCAGTCAGTTTAATACTTTAATGCAATGAAATATTAATTGGATGAAAAACATCAATCCAGTGCAGGAAACGGGAAATACGAGCATTATATACCACAAAATTGATTAGATTACCTGTCAACTGATAATCAGAGTAATAGGCTCATGGAGCCACTACTGTGTACCTATCTATACCTACCGAAATATCTACAGCCAATGGCATCACCATTCATGAATTATCGCTCAAATTAATGGCGTGTATGTTATAAATGGCCGCAGGATTAGGATCCATCCATTTTATTCCTATTTTACCTACCATAAAGAACCTTCATTGAAAACGTACACAAATTCACGAGAGCATCCACTAATTTTCCCCGAGTTGGTCCTGTTCGCACTTACCGCGGAAACCTATACCTCTCTCCCTTTAGCGACCCTTTCATCCGACGCGATTCATCATCGTTTCGCGGTTTACTGATTTTCCATTCAGGCTGAGGATCGGCCGCTTTCGAAAGCTTCTCGGTTAAAGCAATTACGTGCAATTTGCTCCTACTGAAAACATTTTCATAAGATCCCACCGTTTTATGATATCGTAGCGCCCACTACGAGTATCTTAAAAAAGAAAGGACAAGACATTCGAAGTCCCTACGACCCCAATTAGTATTCCAAATAGCCGCCGACATATCGTACACGTACATAAAGCTGCATAAAGTGTAAAGAGTGGACCGCTTCGCAGTCACGAACGTCGCATAACTTTCGCGTGGATGATTCGTTTACTTCCAACTTCAATCTTAGAATAACAGGGGTAAGTGCTAAAGTTGTCCGCAAGTATTCTGAGAGTTGGCCCCAGTCGCCGTTTTTACTTCACCCAAGCAATAACCGTCTTACGGCGTTCGCGAGTAGGTTCAAAACGATGGAGTCTCCGGCGGCGGCGTCGAGTGCGGGACTTTGAGGCTTATGGTAATTGTAATAAAGCGGAGTGCAGCAGTTATGGGACGTGAGAGGTTCTAGACCAAATCCCAAGTAAGCTGTAACTTCCTTTTGGATTTTCGGAAGCCATTTATCAGTCTGATGTGGGCGTCTGGAAATTTTTCATGTTTCGTTATTGTAGTAGAGACATGACACGTACGCGCCGAGCATTCCTCGTTTGTTTATTGGCTGCGTGTCTATCGGTCTCAAGGACAATTCTTGTTTTATTTTCCAGGTCAGATGAAGCGCTATAAGATTACGTTGAAACATCTATTCTCATTACAAAACTAGTTAGTCCGTTTCTGCAAATCCGTATATTTATGACGATATCAAAGAAAGGTACCCTACTAAATCACAGTGAATTTTAGTGGAGCAACTAATTTGCGGTCTATGAATTAGTGTTTATGTTCGTAGATGCGAATAGTGCCCCAGGCGCGCATTACGAGCGAGATAAATCAAGCAACCCTTCCCTGGCGCAAGCAAATTGAGACCACCTGAGACTAGTAAAAATACCCCGCAAATTAGACTTGTGGTCGCTACAGTCGCTAAATGAAACTTAGGGGAGAAAGCTCATTTAATTTTGTCAAGCAAGTCTCAAAAAAATGTTTCTTTGTTACGAGACGTGAAATATTGTAGTGTTTTTTCTTTGGATTTGCGGATCTTTGTAACATAAAAACAAAATTAAGTGGGTCTGTAGGACTAGAATAATTTTACGTAATGAAAACGGCATTACGATTTTTCTTATCACGAAACGCTATTTTGGTGACAAATAAAAACTTACTTTGTGTATAAAGCATCGCAATAAAATACATTTACACAGCCCAAATGAAAGCAGAATGTTCGCCATACCACAATATTAAAAGGTCTAAGGAGTTGAAGGGTCGCGAAATTGGCCACCAAAATACTATCTAGCGGTCGAGGGTGAAACTGTTCAGAAGGCAATCACAGGTCCCATATGGGCACAAATTACTTTCCCTATTTGCTTCACAGATACACTGCGATGACATTGCGAATGGGGTGTTGGCGCTTGTATTTCGACCATTGTGGTAGGGTTAACTGAGATGAGATGTTTGTATTTAAGAAAAATAAATGTCAATGGTTTGTTTGTGGTTAAATTCTATAAAGTTAATGACTGATCCCTATCAATTATTCACTAGCAGTTGCTCTACCGAGATTAGGATTTAAGTGTTTAATTACTTTAGGATCTGCTCACACTGCGGTAGAGGAGGGCTTAAGACATTTAGCAGTTGAATGTTGGCGTCGGTAACCGGGCCATAATCAATAAAAAATACATTGTGATACATCGTGGTTTCACAGATCGTATCGTCTTTTACAAAATGAAATAAGAAAATTCCGTGTCCAATCGAACTCACGATATTTTATTCATTTTCATATACTATTAGAATAGATTCGAAATACAATAAAAATGAGTCATGGTTATGGAGACGAAAAGAGCAGCTCGTTCTGGCATATGTCGGTTCGGGCTCCACTGTGCCGGGATTAGGGTAGCATAAGCGATGCCATTCTGTACGATTTCAATTTGCATAAATATTAGTGGGAGCTATAATGTCATAAATATATTAGTGCGGTGATACAGATTTTATGGTGATTACAAAATTATAGCACCGATCGGTTCGCGAGGGTAACACCCTGCCCTCGCCGGCTTTGCTAAATGACGTTTGGTTGTAACGTAAGATAAATGTTATTAGATTTGAAAAATAGTAAGAAAACACCAGTATAAAAATATAAGGGGTGCCGGAGTAATAAGCTCTAACGCGTAAAATGTGCCAATACAATAGGCTATCTCCCACCTCAGAGGGTTTGAGCCTCGCAGAGATATTTCGTGGAATAATGTGAAGTCATAATATTATAATTATAAGGCAGGGTCCCAGAGACCGACGTGTCTCATAAAGCGACGTCATTCACCATTGTTAGAATTTTCGCGTCATATATCACATGATGTGTCAACGTAACGTACAGAAATACCTCATCAGTTAGGTTTGGTCGGACATTAAATTCAAACATGGTACGTATTGTTATATTGTTTTATTTCTATGAATAAACCGACGTGACTATTCGGTAGCGTCTTACCGATGATTTTTATTGCGAGATCGCTTCTTGTATCAATAATACTATTGTATGTTTTATTTTTGGTTTTGAATGCCCTATATGCGATAAATTATTGTGACGATGCATTATTTTGTGTACTTTGTGACCGATATTACGGTAGGGCGTTATTGTATTTATGTTAACAAATGGTTCGTGTTGTGATGTCGGCGTTAGGCCATCATAGACCATTATGTCACTATTTGTTCTAGATCCATTGTTGCAGCGAAGCGAGGGTAACTGAGTTCAGACAACAATTTGTCATAAAATAAAAAGATTTATTGCCAAAGTATTGGATGTGTGCGATGCGCGCCACTCTTTTAACAACCGTTATTCTTCCCTTTTATAGCGTCAAATAAAATGAGAATAAACGAAAAGTAATATTTAACAAAAAGATGAGGCTATTATTTTAGAAATGTATTACCTGTGCGCTGTAAAATCCGCGAATTTACGGGCGCATTACTTTTGATAAGTAATAAAATGTATATCGGGTTGTCTTTTGCGCGACACCTTCCATACATAAATTACTGTTCTGTTTGCAAACAAATCATTTCCTGGAACGGGGTTTCTGCGGGTGAATGTGTGGAAAAAGGGTGTAGATCTAACTGACCATTATAACGGGTACGAGTGACAGATGGTGGTCGTCGGCGCAAGGGTTACCGTTTCCATCTGTCTGGACTATCAATCACTGACGTTGTAAATATTGTGATGCACCCATTGACTTATTGTTGATAGATCAGTCAGTTTCATGCTGCGTTGTATCGTTAAATTACTTTTATACCAACTAGTGAAAGTCAAATTATTTGGATTCACAAACTATCTGTCACAATAATGATATTTGATGTCTTTGATATATAGCGCGAATTGAAATTCCAGTAGACCATTCATCAAGTCGTGTACATGCAATTTGATTTACTTGGATTCGTTGAAGAAAGTCGTGGCCTTAAAATGTCAAGTATGTCAAATGCGATTAATGTTCGATGTTGACCTCGAACATTTTGGAAATTGATGCACTTCGCGTGTTGCGCGGGGCGTGACCGCGAATTCTGCGCAACAGATGTTAGGATGCATCCGCCCTCGGATTGCCTCCAAAAAATGCGTCTGGAAGGCGTGGTAGCAATAAATTTTGTCAAAATATGCTCGACACAAACACTTCCCATAGCTCGCCCTATTAGAATAACAGAACAAATCTTTTTAATTTGTTAACAGGCGTTCAGAATGGGTGTCACATGTCTCGGTTGGCGCGAGGTATGCTCGACGAATTTATTTAGTTTCGACATCACTAATTGCCGATGACAAAGTTTAATAGCTGGAGCACATGTTAATAGGTGACAAAAAAGCTAAACAAAAGGATTATAAATATCGCGTAATGGTGAGTTTCTAATTTTGTGACTAAATATTTAGTATTTTGGTTTATTTTGAAACAGTTCATCGACGAAAGTTAGTACAGGCACAAATATATTATAAAGTATTAATATATTGTATTGTATAATAGCAAATACTTTTTTGTTTGTTACTAAAAATAATTGGAGTATTATCAAAAATCAATTATTTAATTATCTAAACAGATTACAGATATCAAAAAATGCGATGGTATAACGATATGAATGGACATAAAAGCAGCCCTGCTCCCCGTGGACACATCAGGAGGGTCTCTATTTTTTTTTATTTATGAAAAAAGCTACGGTCCTGACACCTCTAGGGTGTAGTCAGACAGTGTGGCACCGGGTTTTTGTTTAATAGTTTTTGTATTAATATATCACACGTCGTTTGTAAGTTTGGCGGTGTAGTATCAAAGGTCTCGTGTTAGCAATAAGTTTCGCTGATAGACACGAGTTTTTGCCCTGCCAATTGGGATGTCCATCAAAGTTCAGCGATGTAGCAATAGAAGATTGGTTTAAGAGCCGGCGTAAGAGCCGTTTCTGAGATGCTTGAAATAAATATACAAGAACTCGTTTAAAGTAATAAGATTGGGATGTCAATATGACAGGATATGATTATTTAGAGTAGAATAGAGTTCTAAAGCATTACGGTGCTGGACTGAAACATTGGCCGTGGGATAAGATTATTTTGCGCAACAACAAAGTACAATAATAACATAAAAAATACAATACCGTAGTGTACATTACTATCATTAATCTTGAATATTAAAATACCTATTATAATATGAACCAGTATCCGGTTTGGATCTCAGTAATTTTATCAGACTGTTGCGCATGCGTCGGTCAGATTTAGTTACATTCAGATAAAGTGTAATCTCCTAGACACGGCAAATATTTGTTCCATCCCGGCCTCACACCTATCTGGATGCACCTTAGCTTTGCATAGCTGTGTTATATTGTAGCATCGGTGCCCAAAATTTGATAAGAAGCATAGGAAATTCAAAGTGAGAGTGAGTTCCTATACTATTATAAGAGAAATAAATCATATATTAAAGATGATTAAAAAAAGAAAGATTGAATGGTTTCTTGCTTATTCTTCCCCATGGCAGGTCGGATAAGGTTTGAACAAGCGGTAAAGATAAGCGTTCTCGTAGATACTTATTTATTAAAAAAAGAAATTGACGTTGACGTTAAGTAATTTTTTTTTTGATTCATCCCTCTATAAAAACAATAAAGAAAAAAATAATATTCGGATATAAAGATTTTTGACTTTGACTTTGAAAAGGCTCATATCAGCGTGATATTATACTCTCCTGTTTTCCTAATTACTATTAGTCTGGTACTATGGCCGTTTTCATGCGTGGCAGTGCATCGCGTAACAGAATTTCATAATTTTATTTTTTGAAAAAAAAAAAAAATTATTCACAAAACACTTTATAAAACCTGAGCAATATAGCAGTACAACTTATACCAATTTCATCCGGAGAAGTGCTGCCTCCACACCTAGTAACCTTACTGCCAAGCAGTAATGCACTTGTATTGCTGTTTTCCGGTGGACGGGTGTGGGTGCCGGTGAAATCACAGCTGCAAGAGACATAACATCCCCGTCTCGGGTGATGGGTGAAATTTAGTAAAAAGCTGTTATTTTGACATTACAAACAGATACTTTAATTTTAATATTTTTTTATAAACAAAACATTAAATACTAATCTCAAAGGAAAATAAAAAGTAAAGTGTTTATTGTATTTGTGTAAATTCGTAATGTATAATGTGTATATTCGTATTGTAACACAAGGTACCGTACCAGCCTCTAATGTTCCCACTGCAGGGACACCGGCCTACTCTCGATAATTGAGAGTGAATGGGCTTTGACCTACCACGGGAGCCCAATCCGGATTGGTAGATGTCACATGTCGTCGAATTTTTGGTTCTACGACATGCCGGTTTTCTCACGATGTTTTCCGTCACCGTTTTGAGAACGTGGTATAGCGCACATAATTTTTTTCTAGTGATAAAACTCATTGGTGCTCGTGTGGGTTTGAACCAGCAACCTTCAGATTGAAAGTCGGCGTCTATGTCCCTAGGCCACCACGCTCTCACACACAAGGTAAAATCTTTTAATAAGTAAAATTGTTATAAACCTCAGCCCAGTTATACCTGAGTAACTATAATCAGAAGAAGTTACGCAAGTTGTAATCCTCCCGTCGCAAATGGTCGATTATATAAGACTCGAAGCCTTGTTCCAACATTATTTGACGAACTTCTACAAGTTCAGATTGTTGATGTTTGTATTTTATACAGACCTACTACGATACAAATATGAAGAGTTCATAAGAAAATCGGATTGAGGAGAGATATTTTTTCACTTTTCAGCATAATTTATGGGAAACTCTTTACATAATTAAGTACGCAGTGAAGAGTTACAATTCAAATTATTACTACGCTGCTGATAAAAAGCGTAAAAGAATTAACCAATTATCCTTTAAAGCAATGGAAACATGCATTAGGATCGCATATAAAAAATTGAGCCCTATATAATTAATTTCCAATATTTTTCCGCAGAAATAATGAGATCTCGGTAAAGGTAAAAATGGCGACGACAATCGAGAAGGCTTAACCAAGATTTTTGCAGAATCTGATCAATTTAAAATTAAAGCCACGAAACGTGTTTTTCGCCTATTTTATAAAAACCTCGGATATGAGAACAATCTTCGACGGATAAGCTCGGCATACGCAGATCTGATGGGATTTCTTCCGAGCACCTTCTCCTAAAAAACGAACACGATTGTTCGCAAATTTCGGTTTGACATATTTAATCAAAATTGGCCTACAATTTACGGGATGTTATCATATTTAAACATTATTAAAACTTGGTAAGTTTAAGGTTCATATAAAATAAGTATGCCATGTAATATACCTAGGCCTTCTTTTTTTAATGAAAGTAGTCAAAAAAGAAGTTTAGATATATATGATACAGCTCAGTTGGTAGTAGCTCTGCCTTCTGCGCTGTAGGTCGTGAGTTTGATTTCCACTCAGGACAAGCATTTATGTGACCAACATAAATATTTGTTATGTATAATATAATATGTGTTAATACATATTAACACATGTATACATTACCAAAAAAATACTCTTAAGTTGAGTATTATATCAGTTATCTCGTTCCCACAGTACAAGCTATGCTTAGTTTCGGGCTAGCTGGTGCTGTGCATGAATATTTATTTATTTATTACTTATTATCAGTAGATTGATATCTTCTTACACAATTAGCCGGTGTTTTTTTATAAGTCTATGATAATTGACACCCATCATCATTCAAAAATACAATACCCGTACGACGACATCAATCGCGTAATGAACTTAGCACAATAGCTTTAATAAATAAAATGTGCATTTTAATCCCCCATTTAAATTCAATAGCAAGCAAGTGCAGGCCTAATCATCGCAATATAATGGTCCACCGAGTCTAGGGGTGTTTTTTAAAGTGCGAGCGAGATAGTTCGATTGTAACGTATTCAAGTATGAACGAGAGATATACTCGGTTCATCCGAATTGACTTTAAATGATCGCTACTGTTTCCCTTTTTGTACGCCAGTGATGGATTGCAAATCGTTGCGTTTACGCCAGACTCGCTTTTGATCAATGATATGGACGCATTGTTTGCTATTTTTTTATTGTGATAAACCGTTCTTTATTTCAAATAATACGAAATTTTTCAAACTGACAGTATTTAGCAGGTATATAGGGTCCGGAGACGGACAGCCGTGGCGGGTTCGCGGATGTGTGTGTTAACGTTCCCGTGTTCCCGCCACTAAGCGGCAGAGGAGGACACCGTGGGGTTTTAGTGGGTCTAGTCCCACATAACCGCTCTGTCTCCCCGTGGCAGGGCGGTATGCGAGTGCATTTCCCCACGAAAAAAAAAAAAAAAGGTATATAGCATAATTCCTTTTCGTAGAATAACATCGCATATGATTTCGACCCTTACATAATCGAACCTCGAATCAAACCTTATAAAATCGTGATAGTAGCTTTTACTTTATTTTCATTATCAATATATTTCACTTCAGTGGATGATTCGTTAGTTTGGTTAGTATCATAAAAAAATAAATTTCTACCAACCAAACATCAAAATATAACCTCTAGAAGTTTGGAAATTGCATCAAAATAAAACATTTTTAAAATTTGTTTTTGGGTAGAGCATCTTTCAATAGCACCGTGCCCCAAAGGGCATGACTAATTGCGTAACTAAACATTGGGGGGTGTAATCCGACACTGATGTGTTTGCAAAAACTATCAGATTAGCCCCGCTCTTGGCGAAGCTGTTGTGTTTGTGATTATTTTATCTTGTAGCAGGTGATTTTACGAAACAAGTAGGTATTAAAATGAATGAGATAGTTACCAAATAAAAAAAAATACTAGATTTTTAAAAGCTGTCAAGAAGAAATTAAACGGATTCCTTACCTTTTTTGAGTAAATATGAGATCCGTTGGACAGCAATAGTGTTTTAATATATTAAATATATAGTGTTATTTTATTGAAATTGTAAGTTTTTATTTGCAAAAATCACCAAATCAGAAAAAGTGCTTATTCTCAATACTCAATACATTTATTACTTGCATGATAGTACAAGGTGATGTTCTGGTTTTACATTCAGAGTTTCACATGTAACTTTGTTAGGATGTTGCAATGTTAATAGCAGTGCGCCTTTTAATGGGTGAGTACATCGATTTCCAGGGTATACACCGATTACTGCCAAATACGGCAAAAAAAAATAATCCCATCCACCAAATCGGACTATCTCTTTAGGTACCAAGGAATTGTCAACATATAACATAAATATTGTTAATTCCTAATTCCCTTTCCGTTCCTTTCCGTTAGGTAGACATAAGATTGAAATCTCGATTACTTTCTAGTACATACTCTACTACAGACTAATAGAATCTAAAATTTGAGGACATCTTAAATCTACCAATAAGGGTCTGGCCCCCATTGTAGATCAAACCTCATTGACTCACATGTAGAAGTATGCCGATGTCCTGCAGTCCATTAGAAGCATTAGCTGCAGGACACCGTCATACTCAGGATACACGCCTTCTATACTCGGAGACATTGATAACCTTAGAGCGACGATGTTTGATGTTCTGTGCTGCGATGATATTAAATCCAGGGCATTCTCAAATGTTTGCACCTTGAAAGTGGCAATCAATATTACGGAATATATGGTTTAAGCAAACAGAGACGGAAAATTGCGCATCATTGAGACAGGGGTCGGCAACTATTGTGTACACTGTGGGTTTGAATAATCCCTAATTTTGTATGAAGCCCACATCCCGTCACGGTCCTCGCATGATTGCATTGACGGTGGAGGAATAAAGTTGTCGAATTTTTAGCACGTGTGCGATGTTTTTGTATTTTTATTGAGCATCAATATCAAATTGTATCATAAGATTCTATTAACAATTTTACGTGGAACACTCAGTAAGTTGAAAAAATGGAATAAAATGTTCTAAAGAGCAATTTTTTTTATTAAGTCTCTTCAAAGAAATTTCCATCAGAATTTTTGCAAGGTTTCATGAGTCTGAACCAATATCCAAAATACTTTTCTAATCCGCCTCAGAATCCCTCTCTACAGCATTAATGCTACGTTGATCCTGTAAAGGTTTGACTACAGATTCTTGTTAAACTATTATAGCATACTTGATAACTCATAATGAATAAACTAGCAATCAAAATCTTCCTTGCGCTTCTCAAATAAAAATCAGAATTGAAACAAAAGACTAGAACGAGAGAAAACGAAAGACGGAGAAAGGAAAATGGGATCGTCATTACAAAAAGGAATTCGTTCAAAGATAATTTAAAAACAAATTGAAATGACTGTTATTGTCTCAGAATCTGTATCAGCAGAGCATCCTATCAGCACCCGCTACATATCTTCATAAAACAAAACGGCCGAGGAAACGACTCGATCGAACACTCCGATGAAATGGAAGTCCCTTTATTTTATTTACTATCCTACTTTGTTTAAAACGGGATATATTTGTATAATGTAACAGGTTTTAGTAAGAAGATTGGAACGCTCCCATTTAGGCGAATCACACAGACACAATAAATATTATTGCCCTTAGCTCAGAAGATGTCAATGAAATTATATGAATGTGATTTGTTGTTGGTTGCCTACGTAGACTCAACTCTCGAAAGACGAACCTGGGTTCAATCCCTGTCTAAGACAAACTTTGTGAGATGAGTATTAAGTTTGTTTTCGGCTCTTATCTGTTTGCGCCCGAGACAGTGATGTTTCGTCTCATGCGCATGTTATTTCACCGGCACACACACCCTTCCATCGGAACACACTAATTCGAGTACAGCACTGCTTGGCGGCAGATTACCAAGTGTGTAGGCAGTACTTCTTGGGGCGAACGACGCACAAGTTCTCTGCCATTACACCAAGTCGGTGGTTTTTACATTGAACTAGTATTAACAGAAATGTCAACAAAGAGTCCTCAATAATTTTCTCATTTTAGGTACTTACATTTGAGCTTCTCAAGCGGCTCGTGGTGCAAAGGCGGCGCGTGGTGCAGTGGCGCGTGCTGCGGTTCGTGGTGCAATGGTGCCATGAGGCTTGATATCGCAGAACCGACAGACGCCGCCACTGACTCGTGGAGGTGCGCGCCGCCATGTAGATCCAGCTCGGATAGACAAAGCCCGTTCTCGCTTAGCGGCTCCATGCCAGCCGCCAGCGCCTCTTTGTACACCCGGAGGTGAATGGTGATGCCTTTGTGGGCGGGGGCGAATAGCCGCAGTTTCAAGCGACCATTGCTGGTCTGCTGGAAAGGAAAGTCGCAGTGAGCTTGGCTATATTTATATTAACAAGATGGCATGGGAACAAGAAAAACAGCCAAGAACCGAGAATAAATAAAAAATGGATAATATTATTATGTAAAATATTTATTGACCCTTTTTGTATTAAACTTATCTACATGACGTACGTGAGAAGCAATATGGAATCCCCTATATGTAACTTATAAAGAAAGAATTGAACACATACAATATAAATTTATAACATAACTAGCAGCCCGTCCCGGCTTCGCACGGGGTAGACAATTATTTATTTTTGGAAATTTGGATATAAAACACTTTGTTCTTCAATATTGTTGTACATTATTTTGTTCTATCGCTAATAGTTTCGGCAGCGCATTCGACGAAAGACATTTTAAGACTCATTTTTCTACACCTTCGGTTACATTGTTCAAATTTTACCAAGGATCCCTAATTTTTTTCAAAATGAAATGTAGCCTATGTCAAATTGGAAGAATGTAGCATTCTATTGGTGAAAGAATTATTTAAATCGGCCCATTACTTTTTGAGCCTATTCATTACAAACATACAAACATACAAAAATAGGTACAAATCTTTCCTCTTTATAATATTAGTGTAGATAAATGATGCCAAATTTCGATTTTCTTAATATCTTGCTTTTGTCTGATCGGCTATTTCGAATAATTTTGCCCCGCGGTAAAATTATGAACAATGCTCTTTCAATCCCACCATACACATCCGGGTTTCATAACAGTTTGTGGATGGTGATCACTGGTGAGTGATCTTTTAAAGAATGGTTCGGTTTCATTACGTTTTACTAGGGAATCGCAGATGAGAACATTTTTAGCTTTCTTTTAATGAGTTCGTGTAGTGTCCATATATTGTTTTTCTTTTGTATATACAGACAAGAGTTGATTATTTTGTGGTCGTTGTCCAGATTTTTTGCAATGTCGTAACTGTGTGCCTATGTGCCTATCATGCTTCACTTTTTCAAAAACTGCATAATTTCCTAACTGAAAACGCTTATACCAACTGCTAATTACTGACACCACATAAGGTTTTTCGCAGTTGGTAACGCTTTTTTGTATAAAACTAGAAAAATTATCGAATTTCTTTGTTAGATTCACAATTTTTTTAGGCTAATTTAATAATAAGGTAAATTAATACCAAGCAATAAGGTAAATCATTTTATTAATTTTTAATATAACACACATGCGATCTCGGAAGACTATTAAACAGTCCATAATTAACTTCTTATTCATCTACCTTCCATATCACGAATATTCTAAAGAGAAAATAAATCAATCCCGTTAAAACATCAGCGTGATATAAGGTAAGCACACACAGAACTGTTTGAGCAGTAAAAAAAATAAGCGCCATAAAAAAACTATGCGATGGAGATATACGGCTTTACAACTTTCATAACTCAAATAGCCGTCAGCTGCTGGGCATCGTTGTAGCTTAGGAGCTAATCATTCTATTCTCACGTTATTCACCTAAAAGCACTTTATGTAAATACTTTATTTAACAACCGAATAAACAGAGTGGTGTTATAAGTTTGACTGCTGTGTTAATCTGTATGTGGTGTTGTGGTAATTATTTTTTTCAGGTAACATAACTCCTCAAGTCTATGGTGCTATATAAGTGGTTTTTTATTCACTGATTGAAGATGTGTCTTTATCATATTGACTAAAAAAGCAGAGGGTAGCAAAAAAAAAAACAAAAAACATTACTTATAAACAAATTTCAATTAGATTAAACTAAAGTATGCAACAAAATGGATTCAGTGGTTATTGAATATTTGTATAATTACTTGTGAGAAAAACCAGATTATTATTTAATGGTATATGTTGTGACAAATTTATTTTAGAAGGTGATTTAACTAACAGGCTATAGATAAAAAAAAATTTATCATTAAAAAATATTACTATTATGCTCCATTCAGTCCAGAAAGTTACCAGTTACAAGTCAACAAAATATTTTACCAAACAGTTTTATCAAGATAAAAAATATCTCTAGCTCCCTTGCAATTTCAGTGTGCGCATAAAAGCCGTAATGGGTAAGAGAAGAAAAAGTGGGAAAGGCACATACATTGATTTATAGGTTTAATTGCACACGCTCCTATATACTGCCGGGAATTGAATATTCAGCAAAAGGAGGAAGAGGCGTTGAAGCGAGAATAGAGCCGTTATCGCTCGTCTGGACTCCGCTTTATATCCAATTTTAACAAATATGTGTTTTATTATACATTGTATTCAATTGGTATTTTATATTATGAAACATTATGTGAATACATAATGTTTCATAATATAAAATACCAATACCAAGCCCTATGTATGAAACTGCTCTACATAATTAAGTATTTTATCTGGTAACGTAGTGATTTTTTTTAGATAGAAATGTATCAACGTTGGATGTATTTGGATTTGAATACATCTCGCCTGGAGATTGGGATTGTGTTTATTCAGAAAAACTATTTTCGCGATACTTTGAAAAATGTAGAATTGAAATAGTGCCTATAGTAGGTATTTCGATTCATAAATCCCTTTCAGTATTTACCACACCGTAGGAAAAGTCGATTTACAAAGATCCCATACCCAAGAGGTAAAGGGTACAAAGTTACAATTTAACAAGCTTACTTTGTCTGTTTATCTTTAAAGAGTTTTATCTTTTAATGGTATTAGCTAGTTGAAATGTTCGCAAGTCCATTATAGTGGATATGATAATAAAGAATACAATTAGTGGTACGGCATCCGAGTCGAAATTGTACTTAGCATTATTTTTTGTTAGTAGTTAGTATATTAGTTACTAGATGTACCCGCGTGGCTGTGGAGCGTGCTATGAGAAAAATGCTTTTGTTCAAAAATCATGTACGGCACCACTGAAAACCAATGCTACAGCAGCCATGCTTCTGTAGCAAATACTGAGTGGCGGCCGATTTGTGCTCACATGTATAAATAATTATTTGTATTTTGTTTTAATTTTTAAGGTGTGGTACATATAAATACTTTCTTATTCATTTACTATAATCAATTTAGATTTGGCTTTATTTGCCCATAGCTCTATTGGACACAATTAACTCTTTGCTCTTTGAAAGAGCTTCATGCTCACCACACAATGTGTGTCGTGGCCGGGAATCGAACCCGGGACCTCTCTGTTCAAAGTGCTGCGTGAATCCCGTTCAAACACACAAGCATTTTAACAATACAACAATAAATTTTGTTGTATTCTTCTTATCATTATTAAAATCATCATACAATAAATAAATAAAAAATATTAGTACATAATTAATATTTTTCTCTGATCCTTTATTTTATGTAATGATTTTAATATAAACCTAAAAACATTAATCCATTAAATCCATTATAAAGGTTGGTTATTCATAACACAACAGTATTATGGTCTACTAACAGCAGAACCGAATCTAAAAACAAAGCAAAAGCTTGAAAATTAAAGGTTGACAGAACAAATCCAGTGCTCTCGTCACAGCCGCAAATTGTTCCTAATACAAAGAGATACTAATCTTGGCCGAAGAGTAATTGGGCGAAGCCGAAGGCAGCAATCGGGCCCAGCTCTCTCATCCTTTAAACCGATGCAAAGCCTTTTTTAAGCCGAAAGCTTTAAGTTGGCGAAAGTGCTTCGCTCTATTAAAACACCATCTCATTGGAATTTCACTTCGTTCCTCGATCATTTCCTCTCTCTGAGATTCGTTTTCAGTTGACCAACATTGAAAATAGAATACCGTGGAACATCGCTCCAAAATAAATTGTTTGGTTTTTTATTTTATGTTCTAAATACAAAACAAGGCTAAGTTAAAATGGCCCCTTTGTTTAAGGCTGAGTAGTTTTCTGTAGGTTTATTTCGTTAAGTCCAACTTGAAATTAAAAACTTTTAACACAAGTCACTAATTTAAAAACGAATTAACCTACTTCAATACTTCTAATCCTTATTTTCCCCTTAAAGATAAACTTTATTCATGAAATTTCTATTAGACTACCATGAAGATACACTAACAAATACAAAAAATAATCATCCACATTGAACCACAATTGGTGAAGAAATTGAGTTACAAACATAGAAATAAATTAAAAATATACAATACATACAGCCGAATGCGTTCTCCTAAGTCATAAGTCATAAGTATTTATTGGTAAAGAACATTTACAGGTCAATTTATACATATTGTATACAAAATAAAAAATAAAAATTTGGTAAATAGTCCATAAAATCAAAAATAAATGTCAATATACAATATAAAGTTAAAAATAATAATAATAATAATAACATTATAAATCAATTTCAATTGTCAAACAAAATCAGGTAATAATTGAATTATTAACACTTCTTTAATACAAATTCGTCAAAACTATAAAATGTCTGCTCGATTAGCCACCTTTTTAGCTTTTAGCTTTTTTTGAAATAAAAACTATATCAATATATAGCTTGGTAATTTGCTTTTGACTTTATACAAGTGGCCTACATAAAGTTATGTCTATTGAACAGACGGGTAAACTATTATAGGAACAAAATGTATTGTTTACCTATTAATTTTAAAATTTTCAATTCTTATCTAATACATAACATATGAATCTGCCATATCGAATATATTGACGATGCGTCCAAGAATACTTTTTTCACTTGTCCAATAATTTTAGAGATTGCTCACACAGATAAAGTTTTTATTTTGATGATGACATATGTATTAGATAATATGAAAGATTACGTAGTATACATATTATTGTATACGGCTCTCTAGCTAAGTTCATAGCCTCCCTGCTTTCGAGCGAGGACTTCGGGTTCAATTCCCGGGGTGTGTTGAGGTGTCTAACTCATAAAAACAGAATGGCCGCCAGAGTTTCTAGTCATACCCATGACAACCGCCGTATCGCCAGCTTACGCCGAAAATATATCAGCACAGCGTGCTTATACAGAGTCCATTGAACGTGAATTATAACATTGACAAAATAACGAATAATAGACAGCCGAAATATGACTCCTACCGAAATATAAGAAGACCTAAGTCGTATCGCATTCCACGGATGTCACGTGTATGTAATTTTACCGGAGCCCTCACCTTTTCACCGGAACATAGCAATGCGGTACACCACTGCTTGGCGGCTGATCACCAGGTGTGATTGCAGTATTGCTTCGGAAGAACTTGGCACAAGTTCTTCTGCTTTGCACTCAAGATGGGATTACAATGGAATTCACCTACAAACGTGAGCAACATGTTCCCTCAAAACTCCGTCACTTCACATAAATAAAGAATACGTATACGTATATATTAATAAAACTATCTAACAATACTTTCAAGTCGCCGTTGCATATCACCCAATCTATAATACGACATGAATCGACTAACTTGTTTAACATGTGTAACTGCATGTCGTCAGTGTAAATATTTAGCTATTGTACCTTTCCCTATGTCTGACTGATAAGGCGCGATATCGATATTGACGAATAGACATCAACATATAGTGCAATATGAGTAGTTTTAAAAACTACGTTATTGTTTACAGCCCATCGTTTTATTGTTTTTGTTATATCAGCGTACATAATTTATATTGTACAAGTCTTGCACACGGACAAAATTGCTGGTTTTACTGAATTTTTACTATACAATTGCTGTTGAAATTACTATTTTTTGATGTGAATCTATTGGCGTGCAGTAAAAGCAAGTTCGAGTAGAGTAAAATACATAAGTGAAGGTTGCAATTGAAGAAAAAATATAATAATATTCCAATCGACAGTATACAAAACTCGATGGGATGGGAGATATTTGTTTTTTTTTTTTTTTAAATAACCTTCAAAAAGTACAAAAATGAATACTTAACAATTTTTTGAGAAATTCAAAAATACTGTAAACATAGTCTCGTCCTATATCTTTGCAATTAAGTTTGCATTGAAATACAATTTACAAATTTACAATTGCCGAACATATCGCGTTTGTTACGCGATATGTTCGGCAATAGTAAAAAAAAAAAATTACTGAATGAGAACCTCCTTTTCTTTTGGAAGTCAGTCAAAAAAGAGCAATTATTGTTTCGTACATTACTAAGAGTGTATGGACATGGACAGTCCTTCTCCAACAAAATTACTCGCATAAGAAAAGTGCATCTGAAAGTTGGTTGTAATAATGATTCTTTCAAATTCTGTATATTCATTCTACTCGACGTAATTTCAATTTATCTACACATACCTATGCGTTATCATGCCGACACGATAAAATTATCATTCAGAGATAGCGTGCCACACAAACACAGAACTCACATTTTTTGTGTAGCTTTACACCTATTTATAGGTAGCTGAATAATATCGCTCTGTAATACAGGAATATTGTTTTATTGTTATCATACAGATACATTTTTTGCTACTATTTCATAATGCCTGCTATATAAAATATAGCAGGCATTATGAAATAGTATGTACCCATTCTTTTTTCCCTGGGAGACATATTTTTATTGGTATTGGTCAAACCAACATGGAGATGGCGGAACGAGCTCAACAAATATCAACAGGACACAAACGGTAAAGAACACTGTGGTGCATGGAAAAATAGGGGAAGCTTTTGCCCAGCAGTGGGACCCTGATTTTAATAATAATAATATTGTTATTTAAATGCAATTAACTAATTCTTTATTGAACACTATAAACGTATGAACTGTTTGTTTGCATAAATAATTCCTGTGAACAAATTCAAAGCACTTTTGAGCAGCATAAGTGTAACGAAGAAAGTTCTCTTTCGTATATTCTACAAACAAATGTTTAGAGATATGGAATCATGGCAACATCATTATCTGCCAAATTTCTGTTCATATTCAGACCACTATCAGACTATCTTGCTATGGTGAACTTTTTCTGATCTCCAGTCTCACACTTGTAAGTCAAATATTTGAACTGGCTCTTAAGAACTTCGCTTGTTTCGCTCATGTTGTTCAATAATGATTTATATTTTTTCAAAAGAATTTATTCGCAGAAACAGAACTGCAGAGATTGATCATAATTATTGTTTTAAGATGTAGTACGTTTTCATGAATGTCAATCAACTTCAATAATTTCAGTATAGTAATAATTTTATTGCCATTTTTTTTATTGGACTACGAGTAAAACGTTACTTTGTTAAAAAAGAACACCATAAATTTTCATCCAAATCATTAGAGCCGTTTCCCAGATACGCGAAATAAATATAAGTATTGCTCGTTTAAAGCCTAATTAATGTGTATTATATTATTTCAGCTACTTAGTCTTCATAGTACAAACTATGCTTAGTTTGGGGCTAGTTGGCGATGTGTAAAATATCGAAGTATATTTATATAATATTATAAACAAACAACCGGCATGTTCTAGGGCCAAAAATTCTATGCCATGACATTCACTAAACCGGATTGGTGTCCATTGGTAGATCAAAAGCCCAGAGATCAAGAGTGTTAGAAGTAGATAGAGAGCTTACTCTCAGTTGTCGAGAGTAGTCCAGTGTCCGTGCATAGATCAACAAACAACGGCTATTGCGATATTGTTTCAAGAGTGTAAGTTTACAATCCGTTAGATACAATTACATTTAGGATAATTTCAACAGCTTGAACTCCTAAAATTGTAATATAAAGTGCTTTTTATGTTAAAAATAGTCAATCTCTTTTTAACCCCCGACTACTGGATATTTGACAGCAAGGTTTGTCTGTCTATCCTAGGGTTAATCAATTTTCGTAGAAATCGGTTAAACTGTAACCGTTTCCAAAGTCATCAGATCTGAAAGAATTCTGACCATTGTTTATCAAAAATCATACAACTTATAAAATATAAAACTGGTCGACGTTTTATTGGATATTTAAGGCTAACGAAGACATAATTATTTAATCGAATTATCTTTCTGTAAATTATAAATTATAGCTAATGAATAAATGTGGGAAAATCATATCAACTACCTATTTTTGTAAATGAAACTCATTAAATGTATACAGTAAAGTGTGTACATAGATTTCAAAAATAATAAGCTAGATCAACCGCAATTTGCTTATGAAAATGGCGGAAAGTAACTAGCATTCATCTTAATTATTAAAATGCAGTGGTGAATAAAAACTTCTTTAAAAAGCCCTGCCCAGTAAGCACATTTACTTAATTCGCTATTAGTATTTTACCGGATTCAATGAAGCAGGGATTTCCCAATTCTACTGTGTTTTATTTAAATATATTAATAATATTAAAAACTGCTTTTAAAAACTATTTAATAAAAATCTGATTTACTTCGAAGGCTATGGTGAAACCTATGGTGGAGTGGAGTGCGGTTAAACTGTGCTTCTGTGTGATATCTGCTGCCGGGGTTCGACGCAAGCCTCCCAGATACAGGTAAGTGGTTATCCCGCGAAGACAATTATATGTTTAACGCCTACACAGAACTCTTTAATATGTCAGAAATTTTTAATCACTTGTTATACTATTCCCGATAAAATATTAATTCTCGCCCGGACCTCACTATTGTTAAATGCCGTTTGTTGTTTAATACTAATGTATGTGCTACCTTTCTCTCTATTTTTCTCTTTTACTCGAGCCATTTTTTATAGCTTTATAGACGGCGGTAGTAATGATAATGAAAGTTAAATTAAGCCACGAAAAGTATTTTAAGACCTAATTATTATAGTATTTTAAGAATAATTCTGTTACTTAATTTTTTACTAAAGAATCTTTACATGATTTTAAGTAAGTATATTTTACTTACTTAAAATTAAGTTGTGTAATATTTTCATCTGTAAGTCTATAAGTGTATACTGCAGCGATATTAATTAGACTAAATTATTGGGTACTTATGTTAAACCGAGTTAATTCCTACTCTAAGTATCACTTGGGATTCGGAAAGCTTAGATACAGTTTTCAATACTTGTATTATGGCTTGATGATATAAAAATAGTTCAGATCTGAGCATCGGGCAGTTTTGCTACCAAAAAGATGAATGTTTAGTGATTCAAAAAATATGGTTAACACAACTAGGTTTCCTTTTTATTTGGTTGTATAGAAACGTGGCAGCTATGTAGGCCATATTTCATTTATTTACATAATTCAGGTAACACTCACATTTAAAATCACAATACTCACTGTTTACAAGAGATTAAAGCCGAGTCCAGAAATAAGATTAGTCGACCTGATGATTCCACGGAAAGCTGATTTCACTGTGTGTGTACACGAAATCCGACGATATCCGTCATAATCTGGTACAAGCCACGGGATTACGCGCGTCCACCGGTGGCGGTCACCACTAACGTAAACACCAGAAAACAAACCGAAACGTATCCGATACCGATAAATCAAAGCGCACGACGACGACGTCGCTTATCCGCTAAATCCTGCCGGGATCGCGTAAAAAATACTAGTATTAAAAACAGTCTTAAGGGCTTACGTACGCGGCGCGGTGCGGCCCGCGCTGACTCTAATCTCGGCCACTTCCCGGAGCAATTTGAACCTAACTCCACCACTCTATACATCATCCGGCGCCCGCCCATCGCGCCGGTCCGCGGCCGCGCCGGCCCATGCCTATGTCCCGCTCGCACTCGCCTGCTCATCCTACACCCGTCTCACTCACCCTGAAATCTCGCCACACTGAAAATTCTGTGCGTGGCGTCGTATCGCGGGGCGCGGGGTACAGTCAGCTGGCCGAACTTGTGCGAATGAAATCGACTTTTTATCGGCTCGATGACGCTTCGTGACGTCACTGTTTACTTCTGGTCCCGAGTGTGGACACTGGATCTTAGATCTCGAAAGACCACAGTGACGTAACCGGGTTACGATATAGTTAGATTGTGTCATAGTTCCATGTGGTGAGTAATCGAGTCATAGTTAACCGGCGAGTAAAGTAAAAGTAAAGTTTGAGTCATTATAAAACATAATGTTGAGTAAGTGTATCCAAGAGCGCTCACATAAAAAAGATTCATGCGTATCATCCATCTACATTTAGCAAATTATCCTGTAAAACTCATTTAAATGTTGCAATATGTTTTCCTTATAGCGTAAAATAATTGCAGTTTAAATCGTACCGTGCAGCGAGTCACCCGCAATAAATAAGCTCTCGCAACGTAAACAGATCGGGCGCATTAACCGCGCGTCGGCGTACATAAAGAGAACGGTATAAATATAAAGTTCCCACTCGCCGCGGCGCAAACTTAGCTAAACAACGCCATAATTGCCTTCATTACTTAAATTACTGAAATTATTTATTCAAAAAGCTGGCAACATTGAGGTGAAGGAGGCCCCGCCCGCTTCGAGGCTTCCGGCCAATGGGAATGGTTGGCGGTGCGGGGGGCGGGTCGCCGGGCAATATGGCGGCATCCGGCGTGTAGCGACGCTCCGACGGTGGCACCGGCATGCTGTTTCAGTCTGATTCTCACGCGTCCACTTTCGCGTGTTTTCAAGTGGTTAATTAGTTAGGCTATTTTGTTCATTAGTGGTAAGGTGTATGCGATGCTACGAGCGCGCTACGCGTGTGCTACGGTGGGTTACGAATCGCTACGCAGCTACGCGGCCACACGTGGCGAAAGTGCCGACGCGGGCGGGTTTCTGTTCTATCGACCGCCTGCCGACGGAACCTTTGTGTCGGAGAAAAGCGGAACATTTTATGTGAATCGTACCAGACTGAGTGATAACCGATCAGATAGGAATTTATCGTGTATTTTCCATGTCTCTAGAAATATATAGAACGTACCTACGAGTGCATTACTCAAATTGTATAACATCAGTAAGACTAAGAGAGCATCATTTAGTTGAAAGTGTATATTGAATGAATATTAAAATATTATGCAACGGTCATGGGTCATAAAGTTGAAAGCTTAATTGAAAAAAATGTATTTCTCACATTAATATACCTGCAATTATTTTACTTACTCCTTAAAATATATCATACCTTAAATTAGCAAGTTTTAAGAATATTCAAACCAAACTAAAAAATTGTCTTTCATGAATAACAATTATCTTATTAAGTGCAGCAAATGTAACTATTTAGCAAATGATATAAAAGTTTAATGAAGCGTACATTGCTTAAATTGGAATTTGTCAATTAAAATTATGTTTCGCTCTTTGTGCGATGCCTTGAATGTACAATACAACAGAATAGGTATATTTATTTCATAATTTGCTCTAAGCATTGTTAATGAGATTTTATCTTATTGGTACACTAGTTTTCACCTAATTTTAGCCGTAGAAAATGCTCTTTTAGCTGCTTTCTAAATTAGATAATACCGTAGACAAAAAAAAACGCACAGACACACAAATGTTCTGAACTTAGTTTAGTTAGGGTTTAAAAGTGTATTTGTATTTTAAAAGTTTGTTAGATTTGTGTACCTGGTTTGATTGCCTAGGCCATTCTTGTGTCGTACTACAGCACTTTCTTAAAATATAATATAACTTGTATTTGATATGCTTCGACAAATAAAATTTAAAGTGTTGTAGCCTTTTTATCACCACATGAACAATAAAATATGTACATAATCAATTTACAAAGTTACAATGATATTATTACTACAGTACAATAATGCGTCTTGAGATATTTCATACCAAATAGAAATCACAAATATTGTGGTTTGATACTTTTTCCAGATTAAACTGGAAGAGTGTTTTACTGCCTTTGTTTGCTCCAGTGACCAGTACCAACGTTTCTTAGAATTAGTGTTATTTGTTTATTTTTGTTATTGTTGATTATACAGACCGACATAATCGCATAAGATCAAGCTCTTTAATAAAGATTAAAAAAAAATACAAAAAATTATTTTTGATAACTGTAACTATCGTATCTAACAATATGTTGTTAACAATAAAATATGCAAATTTGTATAAAACCTGAAACATTGAAACTAAATAGTCTGTGAAATAGATAAGAGCAGAAATTTATTATTAAAAACTTATTCTTAACTCTAGCTTAGTGTTTATTCATTTTATGTATTGTATGTATTATATATCATTCTGTAAAATGTATTATATATCATTCTGTCTTAGTACCTAACGCTAATTTAAGTAATCTAACTAATTGAAGCATATCTTCTGGTGTCATAAGTTTCAAACAGTCTAGTTTTCGAAATTTATCACTAATATGCGCCTATGAAAATGAATGCGATGATTTTATGCCATTTCATGCCATGATTTTATATAAACTAGAATAGGTCATGTAACATCTTTTAATATAAGATAGTATTATCTTTGATAGTATTATCGCTTGATCGTTCTTAAAGAAATTCCAAAAAATGCATAAAATTACAAGTCCTATTTCATTTACGGTACTTGTAATTTTATCTTTGTAATTTTTGTTGTCATTTATATTAGTGAAGTTCTTACTTGTAACTTTTATTTTTTATACGGCATCAGGTAATGGCGCAAGGAATAAAACATGTAAAGCATTGTATTACGCTTCTGAAAATAAATGTATCTAATAATAACTGACCACTTTATTTATATCATTATAAGAATAATAATTAATTAATCTGCTACTATACTATACATATACACAATACAAACAACAACAACAGCCTAACAACAAAACAAAAGCCTTGAATATGTTGCAAATCGACTAATAAGTCCTCATTAGTCGATTTGCACCTATTGACACATGTAAATTACTATAATATTATAATAAATATTATAGTAATTTACTTTTATATTATTATAAAATAAAATAAATTACTATATTTTTTTCTGATTACAGAAAGTTATAACACATTCTTAGTTTTATTCTTCAATGGTATCGTAACTGGTTTTGAAGCATAATTAAAGTAATATGGCATAAGTACATGGAGAAAAATATATCGTAAAACTCTCCTCGTAAATAATTTTGTTCATCAGTCTTAGATTGCTATTTTTAACACACCTTTTTATAAAGTAGGCACAGATGTTTAATCCAAAAATAAACTTCTATTTAGTTTCGATTTTTCCACAGAGAACACAGAATAAAGGCCTATTTAGAGCCGATACCTTAGATTTAATCCACTAGCAAACAGTCGCACACGTGATATGTTCAGGTGGAAGAGTGTGATTTATTGATTTACTAACTGTGCCCCGCGGTTTTCCAGAATCAATAGTAGCATATAAGCTATCCTGGTACCAAATTTTATCCAAATCCTTTGAGCTGTTTAAGCAAAAAGAAGTAACAAACATTCAAACTTTCCCCTTTATAATATAAGTGTGATAAATTTATCGAACAGAAGAATCGCATGAAAATAACTAAAATATATAGCTACGTTTCTTTCTAATTATAAAGTGCCACAGCTGTAGATTTGTAGATGATAGATAATAGGTATACCTACTCAATGATGACGCGTAAGAACTTACATCCCCGTCGCCCGCAACGGGCGAACGCGATACTTTTTTTTATAAGTACTTCGGTAGGGGAAAACCTGAGTTGTATTGCAGATTTGGGGGGTCCAGTGGCTTGCATCTGTAGGTAAACACTCTCATCCCTACACGTATCCCCTGGGTGCTGCTAAAGGAGCAACAAATAGTAACAGTAGAAGTTATGCAAAGTTCGCCCGGAGAAGTACTGCCTCCGCACCTGATAATCTGCAGCCAAGCAGTGATGCACTCGCATTGCTGTGTTCGGGTGAAAGGATGTGGGTGCCGGTGAAATCACTTGCGCATGACTTATAAACCATCTATAGACTTTTAAACCATCCAACCGATGTTCCCCAAACCGGTTTCATTTGAAAGGCAATAATACGACGATGGTTTTAGACTACTAAAACAATGGTTTAGGCACAAAATGTATTTCTTTTTTAGAGTATCCGCTAGTAAATTATTATGTAGGTCTAATAACAATAGTAGCACTTCAGCAGAAAAGTTACAGCTGAATAATAATGTACGGTATTTAAGATAGTATTGTTTCTAATCGAAGATGTACTTCATAGGTCCATGTTGACGTATAAATATCCACGTGAACGGTCGAAGATTACAACCAGATTAGCTGTAAGAACATAATCCAGCTGCCGTGCGAACTTGACCGAACATTGGTGTAACATACGAGTATTATATTGCAGTGCGCCACATGGTCTAGCAGAGATAAGCAAGCAATATTGTAGCCGCATGTTGCCTGCGCACACTCCCATCAAGTGAGAGTGAACAGACGTTAATCAGCCTTCAATGTTGCCACCGAACGTGCACAGTCCTACTCTCGATAAATCTATCGAAGTGTACAATAAAGAGTAGTCATTCATTCATTCTTTTGTATTTTGTGAAACTGTAATGGACAAAGGAATTTTTAATACCTTTGACCAATAAAGTTATTGTTGCTTTTGGTAAAATGACAACGTTCTATTAACGATAACGAATTATACACCTATGAATCATCATCACAAAGGAAATATGTGATTTTTGACTTTGCAACGTTCACAATGCACAACTATGTTCTAGATTAAGTATTGTATTGACCCTTATGCAGCAGGTTTTTATTTATGTCCTGAATTTAAACACTATTTAAATTATACGCCTAATTTAATTCTTGACATCTGCTTTTATTATTTTATTTATTTTTACATTTTCAATTTGATTGTTTTATCATTTAATTAATTTATTGTATTATGAACTAAGCCCTTCTACAGCTGCCATTATAGTTATCAAGCGTAGTACGGCGTACAGCCGGCTGAAATTTCTTAAAGCTTCCACTATAGCGTAATCAATGGTTTTAGTACATTTTGTTTTGTATGGGGACGCAAGCATCACACAGCACACACAGACGCGGTAAAACCGCGCGTTTTAAAAACGTAAGTAAAAACACGCGACGTAAAACATCCGGCGTTCTGAGATCTCAACAAAAAAAAAAGATTCTTTAAAACTAGAATAGATTAGAATCTCTTTATTAAATGAATATGTGCTTTCAATACCATAAATACTATCAAGTCGGAACACAGCAATTACAAATACACAATCTGAGCCCGAAGCTTTATAGTTAGGTTATTAATAGCTTATAGTTTTTAATATATAAAACTTATAGTTATTATATATTAATGAGGAATATTACAAACAACGATTTTTTTATGTGCAGATATTCCCTCTGAATTAGGTTAATGCCAACCAGCGAGGCAAAGATCGTTCCATTGTGACACCGATTCCGAATCTGCATAATTTCCATAATTAAAGCAATGAAATGATTAATAATGGGGATTTCTGTGCCTACGATGTCTTAGTATGTCCATATTTTAGCCATAATTAGGACAGAGAGAATCTTTCCAATATTAAACTAATAGATGTCTAGAGATAGATTACTATAGCAACATTGTATATTTGCTTACGAAGTATCAAACATGTATGAAACTTTTTGCCAGATAATCATCTTGTAATAACAATGTGTCTCCTTAATCATCTTTTAGTTTAGTATAAAAACTGGTCATTAATAGTAATTAGACGTGTTAACTTATTGGTTGGTTATAAAATGTAAATAGTATAATACTAAACATGAAAACATATATATTAGTATACCTTGTACTGTGGGTACTGAAAATTAAAAAAGCAACGTGACACTTAGTTTTATAATAATATAATATATTCATTCATATATAATATGGTTCAATCATATATAACACAAGGTTGACCATTCGTAGCATGTGACATGGACAAACAAAAATACAAAACATCCAATACCTGGGAACGAACTTTATGACATATAACTAACGTAACCCTACAGTTACATTATGGATATGATCGAGATAATTAATAAAACACAAATTTTGCCTCGGCCGGTGGTCGATTTCTATTTAGTTCTATTATTATTTAGATTTCTATTTAGTTTAGTTAATTAGCTGTTTCTCGCGACTTCGTGGAATTTAATACTTTTTTACGCGGAACCCTTATTCTTTTTTTTCTAATATAAAAGTAGCCTATGTTACCGTATCACATTAGCTATCTGACAGTGAAAGTCCCATCAAAATCGGTGCAGATGTTTCGGAGATTACCCGGAACAAACAGACCGACAAAAAATTTCAAAAATTTTTTTTTTGTTATATGTACAATTTGTAAAAAGCTGTTGTTTTGACATTACAAACAGACACTTCAATTTTATTTATTTCTATATATTTAGCTACGGAGCTATCATGACGTTCATGATTTATTCAGTTGGTTTTACACATTTAATAATTATTATTGAGTACCTAAAGCGATACGCGAATCATTGCCACTCTAGGCACCCCAAGACAATGGTCCCGATTTCTGCAAAATATTATCTCACAAGTTCGTATTCCCGAATAAGTAAAGCGCGTATTGAAGTTAACGTTTTGAATATTCAAAGGGAATAAATTAAGTTAAGCGATGCTAAACAAAAGCGGCAAAACAAATTGCCGTTGTAATTATGAAGCCTTTGTTAACGATAAGTAAATGTTTGGTATATCTACGTACATAATAGAGGATATATTTTGACATAACTATTATATAAATGGTTTTGTTATTAAGCGTTAGTCGCGGTATTTGTAGAGAGACTATGGTTACAAACTCATCACTGATCAAGTCTTCTTTTCACGATCATGTAATCACAATAATTGCACTTACCCACCTCTCAAATTTTCGTATCAGAGTAGTAACTCAGTGGAGGCAAAAGGGTTTTAATCAGAAAAGTAATGAATGTGATCCACGGGCCAAATTAATTTACTTGGCCGCCTCCCGGCAGATGTCGCTACGAACTTCACAAATTGAGATTTTTATCTTTTAATACGACTTTGACAGCAAGTGAACGGACTAATCTTGGGGTATTTATTCCTTGATTTTGTTAACAAAACTACATTATGAAATAACGCCGCAGCCACACTGACGTTCCTTCTTTTTCTGGTCAGTAACACAATTTTTGTTCGACCGTTACCTTGACGAAGGAAACGCTGAAACAGAGCTGCCAAAAACAACCCAGAGTCCTTCTCCGGTACATGAAGGAGTTGGGATGGCTGGGGTAAAGTGAAGTTAACAACAGGGTTGCCCGCGTCCGTAGGTGAGTACCCTTAGGATCCCTACACGGGTCCCCCGGGTAGTATGAAAGGAGCAACGAAAAGTAGCAGTAGAACTATGCGGGAGTGTTCAGTGAACGTTTAGTCACCACTACCCAGAATTTGAATTAGACCGTAACTACATCATCCTTAAAATTGGCTTCTAGAAGGTACCTACTGAAGAATACAGGGTTCCACTTTACGGTCACAAGAGCAAGTGTGGCATATCTTGATGGGACCTAAAATGCACTTGAGATGACTCTTCTTGACGTATTTGGTAAACCGATTTTGATTTTTATGTTCTTTCATATAAATATAGGACATAGTTGCCGATGCTAAGAAGCGCACACAATTTTAAAACTTTTAATAATTATTATTAGGATACAAATAAGTTTCCGCCGTTTTTTAACACAAATTAAATATTTATTTTAGAAGAACGGTAATATAAATTTATTCAAAATATTGCCCATCACTTGCAACCACTTTTTCCCATCTCTCAGGCAGCATTCGAATCCCACGTCTGAAGAACTCCTTGTCTTTTGAGGTTATCCACGAATCAACCCAATTTTTGGTATCCTCATAAGATGTGAACCGCTGCGCCGTCAGAGCATGTGCTACGGACCGGAACAGGTGATAATCGGACGGTGCAATGTCTGGTGAATACGGCGGGTGGGGTAACACTTCCCAATCAAGTGTTTCCAAGTACTTTTTCACGGGAGCCGCAACATGAGGGCGTTTTTCCTTCAGAGCTCGGCTCAATCTCATCAATTGTGTTCGATAGAGGGCTCCAGTAATTGTTTCGCTCGGATTAAGCAACTCATAATACACTACACCTAGCTGATCCCACCAAATACACAGCATAAGTTTTTTTCCGTGAATATTCGGTTTTGCTGTTGATGTTGACGCGTGGCCAGGTAATCCCCATGATTTTCTTCTTTTTGGATTGTCATAATGTATCCACTTCTCATCACCAGTTATGATACGATGTAAAAAACCCTTTTTTTATGTCTAGCTAGCAGCATTTCACTTAAGCATAATCGGCGTTCAATATCTCTCGGCTTTAATTCGTACGGAACCCAATTTCCTTGTTTATGAATCATTCCTAATGATTTTAAACGATGTGAGACTGCTTGCTGAGTGACTTCTAATGTTAGAGCAAGTTCTTTTTGTGTTTGAGATGAATCTTCCTCCAATAATTCCTCCAATTCTGCATCCTCGTAAATTTTTGGCCTTCCACTGCGATCTTTGTCTTCTACGTCGAAATCACCATTTTTAAACTTTTGAAACCACTCTCGACACGTTCTCTCACTCAAAGCAACCTCACCATATGCTTCTACGAGCAATCGATGCGCCTCAGCAGCAGATTTCTTTAAATTAAAGAAGTAAACTAATATTTCCCGCAAATGACGCTTACTTGGCTCAAATTTTGACATTTTCAACTTATAAAAATTATATTTTACCAATATAAAATCAATGATATTAATAGGTTATGTTGTTCTTGAATGTCCAAACTATTTTTTAAGCCGGTTATCATCTGCAAAAGCTAACCGAAACTCCGTGCCGCGCCATCTACAATAAAACGGCGGAATCTTATTTGTACTCCTAATATTATATTTAGTGAAATCAAAACTGCCTCCTGGAAAATCTTTTTTATAAATTCAAATATTCTTTTTGTAAATAGTTTGTAAACGTTGTGTTTACTGATAATTTTTTTTATTCGTAAACTCATAAAAAGTAATTATATTGTGATGCTCAATAATCCACCCTATAACTTACAAAGTCACTGTGAATTACTGCATCGTCATCCTAACTAGCGTATAAACTCGAAATCAATTAAACTAAAGTCATAGACTAACTATGTACTCGTATATTCAAGACGCGCAATTCAGTACTGAGAATTCCGCGCGTGAGATGTAACTCGTTTATTCAGTGCGAGTCAACTTTGAATGAGAGGATAGTTTAAAATTAAGGAAGAAAATTTTTACTCGAATTTGGTAAGGCCAAAAATTTAAATACTATAATATAATTTTATAATAAGAACTAAACGGATACGCAAAACTTTTAACGTGAAAACTGCATACTGTGAAAGGAATTTTATTCCAAAATGCGTCTCTATAGAATATAAGTTTATGACTAAAGTCGTATAATTAAAGTGTATCAATAAAGCAAGGAGACGAGTTAATGGAATAGTTAGAGTCAATCACACGCCTCGTAAAGCTGTAGTGACTGTGGACCACTGGCTCTCAACATAAAGTCCCGGAGGGTTGTAATGACTTTTCCCTTTCTTTTCATGTGCGTGTGGTCACAGAAAAATAGTCAAATTCCCTTTCGACCGACTTCCAGATGAGGTTATCAATTGCGTTGTAATTTTTTTATTATTTTTTTTACCTCTATATTCCGTCATTTGTGAACCTATTTTAAAAATTCTTTTTCATTTAATATTTATGAATTTTCTAGGGGTTTATTTTTTTCTGAATCTTAAAGCTTATGCTTTCAGATTTTTCCCGTAGAAAATTTATCAAAATCGGTTGAGTAGTTTGGTTGTTAAATCAAAATAACTGGAAAAACTATGTCATCAAATTAAACAAAATTCATCAATTTAACAAATTTCTTCATCTAGACAGAACAAGTAGATATGCTCTTTTTTAATATTTCTTAACTAGCTGCGCCCCTCGGTTAAAAAGTCTACACGAGACGATATAAAACTGACAGAAGGTGTTTTACAAATCACTAAAAAAATATTTCATTAAACAATGCGGGATAAAAAGCCTATGTGTTAATCCTGGGTGCTACCTTTTTAACCAATTTCATCCAATTCCGTTTATCCGTTGAGGCGTGAAGAAATAACAAACATTGACACCGACTAACATTCGCATTCATAATATTCGTATACACTTCCCACTGCAGAGAGATTTTCACGGGAGTGTATTCCTCAAAGAAATCTGTATACTCGGAATTAATATTTGAACCTGATTACAATGATGAAAACAAAAATAAAATATGTTTACTGTTCAAGATTTTTTTTTTTTTTTCATATGAATGTGTTATGGAACAAGCTGATACCTGATGGTAAGTGGTGACCCTCGCCCATGACAACAGTAATGCGTGCGACTCAGTATGAGATCCAAATCTTTACTGAATCGCATTTAACCTGCTCCGTCCATCACCCGAGTCGGGGATGATACGTCTCATGCGCATGTCATTTCACCGGCAGATACTCTTCCACCGGAACACAGTAATGCAACCAGTATTGCTTGGCGGCAGATTCCAGATGTGGCAGATTGAGAACCACATGGTAGTAGTGAGGGTAGTTACTTCCACTAGATATAATTACGATTGAATTTACGACGCGCGTAGCAAGTGTACCTTAAACTATGGCCATTACGCGCAAGACGTCTATCAGCTAAGATATACTGCCATCTGTGTTCTAATTAGAATTAGTCAATTATGACGTTACTGAGATAAATAAACGCCGAGGAAATTATGTAGAGCCTCGATTTATAAACGTTGTATTTCATTAAAGAGTATTATAGAGAGTATAAGAGTATTTCATTTAAGAGTAGTATTAATGTTTTATCAAATTAATGTTATAAAAACGAAAGTTTGTCTGTTTATGTGTATGTGTGTCTGAATGTTTGTTATTCCTTCACACTTAAACGGCTCAACGGATTTGGATAAAATTTGGTAGCAGGCTAACTTATATCTCGGACTAACACATGGGCTACTTTTGATCCCGGAAAATTGCGAGTAACACCGCGGGGCGCAACTAATTTTCAATAAAAATGAACCGACTTAAAAAAGGGTTCCAATTGATAATGTTAAATTCTGGTCGGTTTTTTTGTTTGTTACACGATTTCTTCGCCAATTGTGTACCGATTATTTATATATGAAAAAAAGGAGGTTCTCAATGCGGCGGTGTGTTTTTTTTTTGTATTTACATATGTTATACGATTGTTTTGCCAATTGTTGACCAATAGGTATGGATGATTCTTTTTTTATTTATTAGCGTGTACCATGGAGTTACACCCTACCTCTGAGGTGGTCGCATAGATTTCATGGAGAAATTTAATATTTAACCCTCAGACTCAAAGGAATGTAAGTTCAATTCACGTCTACTAAGTATTTGAACGTGGCCGAATCGGATAGAAAAGAATACCAATACACGAACAAGAAAGAAAAAAATATTTTATCGTACATGGGAATTCTTGATACAACAACAGGTCAGGAGCCGCAAAAATGGTCTTCTAACTAGCCAATCCATAAATCACGTAATCCCATCCCACACAAAATCAATCTATTCCGGTAATGTGACAAAATTAGCGTGTAATATTTCCTGTTCAAATTATAAATGCCCTCTTTTCCCGCCAAAATACTGTCCATGCGGATGCAAGATAAAGGCGCCCTCACACTTGCCGGTGCGGCACGCGAGCGACACGCGACCGGCACGCGGCGCGCGAAATTTCCGCACCCTCTCAGTATTTATTCTACAACTATCCTCTCATTTAAAACTCGTGTCATCCGACCGACAGACGCAACGCCCCGTGTAAATTCAGTTTAGATTTCATCAGATCACCCCCGCTCGTTCACAAAGCAAACAACGTTCTCAAATTGTATTATTTAATTGTTTCGAGTGTAATTTCTTTTGTCCGTAATTTGAGTCGTGTGCTACGATTTTTAGACGTTTTTGACGTACGATACGAATCATTGAATATGTATGATACAATGTATGGCTCATACAAATACATTTTGTTTTTTTACTACCTACTAAATGTAGGTAGTGCTAATCTCACTTATTTATAAGATACTTAAGTCTAAAAAATCTAATTAATTTTGGTTCTTACATTTAATCACTTAAGTTCCACATGGTTTATGTCCATTATATTTTTAAGTTGGTTTTCATAAAATTCGGGCAACTTCCAGTTCGGATTCAATTTTGATACGAGCACAATGTTAACAATTACTTAATAAAAATTCAATCACTAATCACACTTTTATAAAGTCGTAGCAACACCGCGCGGTTCGCTCCGACGGCGCACGCTCTCGCTTTGCTAAATGCAATGATTGCTCAGGAACCACAGGTTGGATTTGGATGAAATTTGGTACCAAGATAGATAGAAAAATAGATAAAAGAAAGATGAACACATAGGCTACTTTTGATCCCGGAAAACCGCGGGTAACACTGCGGGGCGCAGTTAGTTGATTTATTTTGGAGTTACACCATTTTTTAATAGTTTGAAATTAATGAAAGTGTATAAAAATACGTCGCCATTTTTTAATATTTTTTTTAGTATGTTTTATTGTAACCTAGTGAATAAAGTGCCTACAGTATTGTATTTCATTTATTTAACGTTCATTACGCATCGTCCACAAACTGGTAAGCAAAGCGCTGCTGCTGGCCATACATCAACCGCCTCCATTCTAATGGTAATGTGGGATATACCGCTCGCCGATATTGTGCCCGTCCCTTCCGCCATAACAAATGTTTATTTTATACACAACGCCACTAACAATAGTGTGCAAATACCTAAACACCGTAAATGGTGGCGCGATGCGATTTAGATGATAATGCCCGGCAGAAATAATAACGACGTCGCTTCATAATTTCGCCTTGTTTATTCTAAGCGCGGTGTGTACGGTCCCTATTGTTTTTGCGCTATTGAATTTGCATGTGACGTGTGAGATTTTTTGTTTGGGTTAAAGCAAGAAGACGGATGTAGAAAAGTGAGAGGTTTTTTTGTATGTATCTATTGTGAAGGGAGGAGCTCGAGGTCCACCTGATGTTAAGTGGTTACCTTCGCCCATAACAACATCAATGCAAGTTAGGTTCTCCCTGAAGTATGAGAAGATCCAAGTCGCACGTCGTTGCGCCCGTCATCCGTGATAAGATGTTACGTCTCAGGGGCATGTGATTTCACCGGCACCCACACCCTTCTATCGGAACAGCAATGCGAGTGCATGATTAATCACGATCCATGAACTCACTGCATTGCGGAAAATTACCAAGTGTGGAGGCAGTACTACACCGGGCGAACTTAGCTTAATTATTGTATATTTTTTGTTATTCCTTTAGCACCACCCAAGTACGTGTAGGGTTTCAAAGGGTACTTACGTATCAAAGGTATGGTCGTGAGCATAGGTAAGAACTTTGTTGTCTAATTTTTACCGTTTACGCGTAATTCCAAAAAAACACGTTAGACAATTATTTTTCACCTTTGCCTGGGTTTTCTCGGACGAAAACCTTTACACATTGTTTTTGTATTATCAAAACTACATAAGATCAACTAAATTAGGATTAGGAAGCTGAAGCGGCAGTGGGCTGGTCATATATGCTGAAGAACCGACAACCGCTGTTCGGGTGTAGGTAAACATAGCGTAAGGGCACCCCCCGGCCAGGTGGAGCGACGAAGGTGGCTGGCAGAATATGGATGCGAAGAACCGAAGATCGGGCTCAATGGCGCTTACTGTCCAGCAGTGGACTAATATAGGCTGATGATGATGATGAGATCAAAAATGCAAAGATGAGTGACAAAATTTTCTTTTCAGATCTTATTTGACTGAAATAGTAATGAGACTTGGCAACTACTCTTTCAAATCAGAGCAAAAGATGTGTTTTAACATAGCTATATCGACTGTTAGCTAGGATCGACAATTCTACCCGCACCTAGCAACAGAAGCAGTTAGTTATTATAATTCTCAAAATGGTCACCCATCCGTGCAAAAAAAAACTTAAATTAATGTACAAAAGGATAACTTAAAGCTAAAAGCTTTTTCTACCAGTTACCCTTTCAAGGTAGAAATAGTTGCCGGCGTGCTTAAATATCTATATCTAAAACTATTTAAAATTTGAGCTATTGTAATATTAGATACATATATATTACTTACCTTAAATGTAAGCAATATTTATTTATTATCTAAGAGTTACAGCTAGCGTATTATCTGAGCAAATATCACGATATTGCTTTAAGGTTTATAGCTTTCAACCCTGAAGAACCTAAATTAAAGCCTTTAAGAGAAAATTCCAAAATTCGGCCTTTAAAACGTCGGTACCAAATTAAAAGCTGAACTCATGTTTAATGTATATCGTACAGGTACCGCTTATATGTTTAATTTGATATTTAAGGTGCCTTCAACGTATCTGACAGCCCTAACTCTCATACATATTCATGGATCGTGATTAATCATGCCGTATCTCCCTCCCTTTGTCGAAAACCTACCTAAGATACATCTACATACATCTGTATGTTTGATACAAGTATTTAGGTACAAGCTACGTCCTACGGTTATAATAATGTGTTGGTAATACGCCCGCTGTGAAGCTCAAATTGTGAATTATTTGGGAAAACCACACGCGGGTTATTTAGTTGCAAGGTAATTTGTCTTGTTAAAACATGCTACACTTTTATAGGTAGGATCTATAATAATTATTACTTTTATACAGTACTGTGGCTTAGTTCGTAGTCCTGCCTTCGAATCGAGGGATCCCAGTTTGATTCCCGACCGAGCACGCTTTGTGTTGTGAGTAGGTATGAAGTTTGTTCTCGGGTCATGGGTGTTTGTTTTGTGTTTCTGTGTTTGTCCATGCCATCTGCGTCACAGGGAATCCTAGTGCAGAGGCATGAGTGTGTAAACTTTTATCTACACTAATATTATAAAGAGGAAAGATTTGTACCTATGTTTGTATGTTTGTAATGAATAGGCTCAAAAAGTACTGGGCCGATTTAAAAAATTCTTTCACCAATAGAATGCTACTTTCTTCCAATTTGACATAGGCTACATTTCATTTTGAAAAAAATTAGGGATCCTTGGTAAAATTTGAACAATGTAACCGAAGGTGTAGAAAAATGAGTCTTAAAATGTCTTTCGTCGAATGCGCTGCCGAAACAATATTGAATTACATCATAATGTCTACAAAAAACTCCGCGGTAGCATATGTCCAACTATTGTAGTTATGTCACTACCCCGTGCGAAGCCGGGACGGGCTGCTAGTTTACTATATAAATGCAACGTTTGTTTGTTACTCCTTCACTCCTAAATGGCTGAAAGGATTTGGATAACACATAGGCTACTTTTTATCCCGAAAAAGAGAAGTTTTTTTTTTAAGTGATTTGCTAAAACTTCCGTCAGACTTTGACCGCGGGTAACACCGCGGGGCGCAGCTAGTGTTTGCACAGATTTATGGCAGCTGACTAATACTTTCATATAATTTTTTTATTATTTTTTATAAAACTTTGTCACCGTCGTTAATTAATTTTAACACAAAGCCATTTGTAAAAAAACTTTTATCAATATGATTTATTCAACTACACAGAAACTCGTGCCCACATTTTTTTCTATTGTAAAAAAACAGTTTACAATGTCATTAACAGTTGATGAACGAAAAAAATATTAGCATACGGAACCCATAATAGGATAAATCTGCATCTGTCGGTGGGCGTTTTACATGCGGATTATATGCTAATACCGTTTTATGAGATTAACTAATGCTATTGCAATGATTAAAATCGGTGTGGTATTTAGTAATCGAACTTGAGGATAGTTACCATATCAAATCAAATAAAGTTTAGTGAGGAACAAACTAACAATGGATTACAAAAAATTTTGAAAAATGATGAATTAAAACTGTGTCGCAGACATCAACGCCCACCCCCGTTACATGTGTTTGGTAGTTTGTATTTAGTTACGTATACAATTTGTCGAACCATAGATATCTCATAGGTTTTTAAATCAACATAAAATCAACGACTCCGTGGCTTAGTTGATAGTAGCCCTGCCTTCGGAGCGAGGGGTCCCGGGTTTGATTCCCGGCCGGGACACATGAGGGGTCCCGGGTTGTGTAATAAACATACAATTTGCTCTCGTATCTTGAGTGTTTGACTTGTGTAACTGTGTGACCATGTCACCAGCGACCCAGGAATCCTAGTGTAGTACGTATAAACGTAATTATTATGCTAAAAAAGTGATGACATTTTCATTCATCACATATTAAAAAAATATCTATTAATATATAATAGGTATATTTTTTACTGTTTGCGGTTTTGGCTGGTTTACAGTTGAATTATATCAGGGCCCAATATAGATTAGACATATTTTCTTATTTCCACTTCTTACATAAACACAAGTGAACATCAAACGTTATCAGTGACGGGTCCGACACGTGACGGGGAGTGTCCGTCGCCGTCAATCGTCGAACAATCCGTCAGCGCCGCGCCGGATCCCCGAGGACCGTGATACGATTAGCGGACCGGCTAATTTGTCGGGAATTCTCACACGAATGATCAATATAGATGAGCAACTTTCCGCCCGGTCATTACTTGGCTGGGTGACCATTTAATGACATTTGAATTGAGTGTTTCCGTGCTTCGGAAGACGCGTTAAGATATCGGTCCCGGCTACTAGTCGATAAGCTGTGTTGGAGGCTTTCGGGTGGCTTGATAACTCCGGCACCATAGGTAGCTACAAAAGAAGGGGAGCAGGTAGGGGTAGCTGCCCCTCTAGAAACATTTTTATGAATATATTATCAGTATTCTCTAAGTTAATTGACAGTCAATACAACAGGACCTTAAAGGGTTTCTTTTTGTCATTTGGCTACGAAACCCTTGATGTACGAGTCTCTATATAACTTGACTGGTTAAAATCGAAGTTTGAGATGATGTTGCCCTCCTGTGGGTCCAGTGGTTGGCTACTATCTTGTCACTGGCTCAAATCCAATGAATATTCAATCTCAATTCAATTTAATAATTTTTATTCACACGATTTCAATCATTACCAAATTAATTTTATCATACTATACTAAACACCATTATTATATATGTTTTAGCTCATACCTTGGTTACTTTTTATCCGGAAAAAAAAGTTTTTAGTGGCTTGCAAAAAATCACTACTTCTGTTAGTTTGTAGACTTTTTAACCGCGGGTCGCAGCTTGTTATAAAATTTATTACTATACTAGCTGCGCCCCGCGTGGTTATCTGCGGTTTTCCGGGATCAAAAGTAGCCTGTGTGTTAATTCATGATACAAGCTATCCTAATACCAAATTTCATCCAAATACGTTAAACTGTTTGAGCGTGAAAGAGTAACAAACATACACACACAGAGACACACATACATACAATCTTTCGCCTTAATAATTATGTGTGATATTTACTATTTTATTACATAGGTAACACAAACTATTTACTATAATATATTTAATCATAATGAGAGCGGCTTGCGTATGATGTTTGCGACTCTTTTGTCCAGTAATCATATAGCACGTTCTCAATATGGTGAAGGAATAACTACATTCAGAGGAAACCGACATGTCCTAGGTTTCAATTCAAGATATGGGGTTCCCAAGGTAGATCAAGTACATCCACTCTCACTTGTCGAGAGTATACCAGTGCCCCTGCATTAGGAAAATTACAAGCAAATGCCAAAAGATTCAATAAATTAGATAGATTTAAAACCATTCACGTTTTATTTTTTACTTGTGTAATAACTTCTATAAGCTTATAATAGGCTCCAAGACTATCTATACGTATTTATATTCACGTTTAAACTCAAATCAAATAAATTACACGCAACATCGAATTTCATACATCGCTCATTCGAAAGGGATTACCGAATGTTCGATAAAAAAGCTCACATTTATAGGTATTCCATAACACTGAGAGATACCTATTTTCCAGTACGTTGAATCAACACGCGCCCATTCATCGGTGCAATGAAAATATGAACCGTTTATCTTTTGTTTTCCCATTTTCATTTCAAACACATTTCGCCTGTTCGGGGTTCAGTGCGTAGTAAAATACTACGAAACAATCATTACCGATAAATACTTATTGTGGCGGCCCAAGAATAGAGCCACACTTCCCGTGGATGTTTCCTAAGTCAGGGGGTTACTAACTGAGGGTTTTCTAAGTCAGGGGATGGACAGCAGCATCCATCTGAGTAAATGACGGCAACACTGCGATGAGCAATTCGCCTGCCAAGCGTGGTGATTATGGCAACCCGTAATACTATGCCTATAACTTTCGCAAGTTATAAGTTTTGTTTAAATTTCATCGTAATTGGATTGGATGCCAGTGTATAAAATACGAATAAGCAAACAATCATTTTTATACAATATATTACATTGCAAATCGAATCTTAGGAATTTCGACTTATTTAAAGGAACTGTGGTGACAGCTCTAGAAATCACAGACATATATTATGTTTTATCTACATTTATTTCAAATCGAATTTGGTACTTATATCTTAACGTGCTTTGGAAGGCACGTTGAGATGTTAGTCCAAGCTATACTAGTCGATAAGCGATGTTGGAGGCCTTCCGATGGCTCGAAAACTCCGACTCCGAGTCGGCCACTCACAAGAAGGAAGAAGCCGTACTACGCATAATACCTATTTTACCTGTGTAGTTGGATACCTACCTCATATCAGATATGTATTCTGTGACTTTAAAATTTATTAAAATAACCGCTTAATTCTCTATACAGTTCAGTCGCCAGCATTATTATATTGATAGGTAACTGCATAGACATGAGCGTTATGTGCACCTTAAAATTTGATGCTAAGTTGCGACATCTAGCGACATATTACTTCACTAATTCAGCTAACAGGATCTGGTTGAAAAAAATGCTACTTAGCACTAGATGGCGCTGATAAAAAATAAACAAAGAAAAACAAATTAGGAAGAGGGTGCCACTTACTTTCAAAATACTTTAGTTCACTAGTAAGAAAATATTCTATTATCAAACAAAGATTCGATATCGGCAAATATTTAAATAAAATGTCGTGTCGGCGCATCGTATGACGCAATTTTGCTTGTTATTTTTTCCCTCTGATTAAATGAAAACCTAACAATTCTATTGCCACATACAACCTCTCCGGATGAACTTGACAAAAGTTCTACAGTTCCATGCTTCAGTTTGCTGTTTTGCAAGAACTTTTTTCATGAAGGGACTTTTAACACCAGGTTAAAAATAAGTCACACAATTTAAAAAAAAAACTCTTTATTTATCACAAATACCGATTCCCATTAACAATAACAAATTACTTAAATTCATAAATAATATATCAGATCAATTAAAATTCCCTGAATGATCACAGACATAACAAAAATTATAAATGAATCATATTGTCGTTCATAAAGATCACTAATATAAATGTAACAAGTCTTGGCTAGTCTTAGCTCTATATTCATAAAAATCATTGTACCATCGAAATACTCAGATTCAAAACTTTTTATACCTAAAAAAGATACCTCGGCACAAAAAAATGTATTTAAACTCAGTGTATAAACACAAATATTAAACTCATAATACAATTGTCACACTGAAAAAGGTACACAATGGTCCCAAGAAAATATTATAATAAATAGATCACAGCAACTACCATTGATGGGTGAATATGCAACTTTTAGCTGCCTAACAATAGCTACCAATCTTTATAATAAAAAAATAACCTATTAAATATTTTAAAAAGCATATAGCTTATTTCGAGTCACCAACATTCTTACTGGCATTACGCCTTGAGCTTTCTGCAAATCCATCGTATGCCTAACGTGGGCTAACAATATATCATTTGAGCAAGACTACATTTTCGCGTTTACAAATTAAATCGATACTTGATCCGACCTCAACATTTCTGTCCTAGTTCTGGTGTCTTAATGTCAAAAAAATAATGTATTAAGCTTCGTATTCACTACTGCGTGTCAATGTCTCTGGCAGTGCAATGTAAGATGGTTCTTGTCGCTTCAGTGAGTTTTAGAAACTCACGAGTGAAGTGCGTTGAACAACAATGTGGACAAACGAGGTATTGCTGCAACTCAGCGCCTTCACTGACTCATAGGCGAAAAAATGGGGTGTGGCTGTGCCGTGGACACGTCCATATATTTTACGTGAATACGTGTACGTTACGAATAATAAAAAACAATCTAGCACAAACAAGCAAGCGATGTGTCACTTTCTCTGAACCTTTAATTAGCTAAAGGTAATTAAATTTTGGATTTAGATGTAGCTGCAGCATCAAACTGTGTCCCCCGATTTTATTATCATCAGTTTTCTGAATGACATTACCTACTAAATAGATTTACAGTATCATGGATCTGTACTCTCGCCGATACACTCCGACGCAGGGCAGATTATATATAATATCTGTCATCTAGCCGGGTTGTTTCGGGGTACCTAACTCACTCTCCATCCCATGTCTTTTTTTTGCACCCGAGTCAAAGGGTCTCGCGCGAACTGCAAATTCACTATGAACTCTCGCTTCTTCCAGTCTTCAAGTCCAGTCTTCCAGTGAAGGCGTACTTTTGTAATTTTTGTATGATACGTATTTAACTGAAGGCACGTAAAGTAACAGAAGCAACAACTTCTGTGTTATCAACTATTTCCCCGGACTCCACAACTGCAACCTGTCTAGCGAGAGTGTACACTCGAGCAGACCTCTCGTTTAAGAGTTTACAGCCACTAAATATATTGTAAGAATATCCGCATAGTTTTCCCACAAACGTGGTTTAACGGTACCGTATAATTTTATAAAACAAGACGTTTCACGTCCGCTAAAAATAAGTGAATTTCATATACTAAAATGAACTAAAGTAAACCTATATTGAAACCTACAATACTTGTTAGAATATCCGCATAGTGTTTGCGCAGCCGTGGTTCAAGCGGTACTGCACGTACATCATGCCTGAGTTGTGCCAGTAGTACAGAGCGCCAAGTACTAGCAGGTGCCACCATTGGTGCGAATGGCCTATGTAGTCCACCTTGCCCGGGAACCAGCGCTCTGGTACCTGAAAATACATATTGTAGAACGAATCAAATAGAACAATAATATATTTACTTGGAGATTAACAGAAAGTACTGTTCCATAATATGTACCATAATAAGGCGCAATACGATGTATTGGGAACAAAATTTTTACAAATTCATGTTGTAAATTAATATGAGACACGTTTTTATTTTTTATTTATATATGTTATAATTATACATGCAGTCTAGCATGGAATATGATCTGTAAATAACTGTTGATCTTACATTATTTCAAGGTATTCATTTAAGAACTCATCTACCCCAAAGCGGTTGCGGTTTTGACATAGCCCAGTGAGCATATCGCAAATTAACATTTTTCATGATTAAGTATGGAAATTTAAAAGCAATTATTTATTACAACATTATTCTTCTTGACAACATTCTCCACATTGTCGCTTTTGTTGTTTAAAACATTGACTTATACTTGCGATCAAAGTTGAATGACACTCATTAAAATGTTTCGGTTCCTTTTCATATCATTGGATGTTCATGTTTATTAGAGGCATCATATCATGCGAACAATAGTTTTGTAACACTGAACTAGAACATTGAATGAGTCCGATTTCCTTGAATAAATTAAAATAAATTTCCACAGACGACGGTGTTTTTGTGTTAAATTAATTTCCGTTTAATTGTATGATAAGGAATACCTTGAAGGTGTATATAATGAAGGCTGTGCCACTGATGACATACATTCCGATCACCCGCGGGAAGAACATCTGGAAACAAACAAATAATAATTATAAAATTATTATTACATTATTGCTAGATTACCTAGATGACAAAAATGCTTGGGAATGAATTAGCTTCACTGACGCAGGACCATATTCGTGACCATATTTCGGGCCAGTGGGATCGACGCCAGCTTTTTATCCAAAGGCGGCTGGTCACTCGTTTGAAAAAACTGTTTGCACAACCACGTTATCAAAATGTTGAAGGAATAAGTCGTGAGAAAACCCTCACTAAAAAAACAAAAGATTACGTATAAAAATACCTCAAAGACAAGAGCCTTCTAAAGCCTTTACTCGCCGTGGTTATCAATTTAATGGTAAACAAAAGTGATCACAAATTACTTGAATTAAATCTGTAAAATATCATTGATAAATACTCAGTTTATAATTGATTCGAGACAATTCCGGGTTGAATGTATTGTGCTCATAGATTTATAGGATTACTATACCTACATATACTAGGTAAATGTGAATAAAACTTTATTGCCTATGTTCTTAGACGGCGGTTACATTGGATCGTAAAATATGTTTTAAGCTGTATACCACGTATAAGTCCATAAATATATGAATTAAAATTTATATGTAGCTGTATATGGGTTACGTCACTAGTGCTCATATACAGCTGCAATCTGTATCTGGATGTCGAGATGTATTAGTGCATAGATTACACAATTTTATGTGAAACAAATGCTTGTCCTGCGTCCACGACCTACAGCGCAGAAGACATAGCTACCAACTGAGCTATGACGCCAGCCTATGGTATGTCTAAAGGGTAATATTGGACTGGTTATACCTGGACCATAGGATTATCGAAGCCGCCCATCGCGTAGGTCCAGTGTAAGGTGGGCAGCACGCCGTACGCGGCCCACCCAATGAAAACGCACATCTTCACAGGGTACGGTACACCCAGTCGAGGTATTTGAAGCACCATTGCTGCGACGAATATGAGAGTCACTGATGTCATGTAGAAAATTCGAAGTTCCTGTAAACGAGTATTTTAAATTTTCATTGAAATCGTTCAAATATACATAAAGTAAGAGTAAAATATTAAATTATTTCTAGTTATTAATTTATTATCTACGTCATTCATTAACTGCGCGTCGGCGCGATGGTATGTTGAAAATACTTGACAGTAAAACGATTTGAAAACGGTATACAACGACAATTACAGTATTAAGATCAATTTCAGGCCATCTCAGCCGTATGGAGAAAATTATCTAACGTTTTCATCTTATGTAATTGGAGGTGTTTGATTGCCTCTATGCCTAAGTGTGGTAAGGCACGCAATGTTGTCACCGGATTGCCTTTGATAAATCGATCACATAACCTAACTGAATTTAGTATTTAGTCCTACATCACGCTCATACTTGGATTGCACATGTAGTAATAACAAGATTTTATTAGATTGCATTACGGTTCCAATGTTTTTTTCTTGTACGTAGAGCTTGAAAACTCTTTGTACGAACCCATTTCATGCGCAAATATTTCATTTATGAATTCCAAGGACAAAATAATTTTGTATGCGGAAATCACATTAACGCATACAAATAAACCTATTTCAAACACATAAAATAAATTAAAGAATAGATTTAATGTCAACTAAAATTTTACAATGTTAATATTTATATCAAATTCAACATAGCAACTTAATAAATTGATTATAAATATGTATGTAGTAAAATGTCAAAATACGGCAACATTTAACAGAATAGAATTAGTAAAAATATATCAAGAATGACAATAAAATCCAAAAATTGCATTAGCGTTAGAATTCTCGTTATGTTAGTTTTTACTACTCTTTATTTCTTTTTAATTGTTGTATACTAATAATGTGAGAGAAAATAAAGTAATAAATATTTTAATATGTTATTTATTACTTTAACTTTCACTGTACTAACAGCTAGTCAAAATCGAAACATCGCATAGGATTCAATAAATAAATGTAAATGTAATGTGCATATTATCGCTGTCAAAAATAGTTTGATGACAAATCTTTGATTGATATTCTACGACTCTCGTTCATGTTGCAGTGAATTTGGGACACATGAAGAGTGATGCTTGGATGAACATAACTTTCTTTAATGACCATTTCATTACTGGTAATGTCTCAAATATTTTCATGTTCATCGAGGCATTCAAGTTTGTTCGGAAGAACTAATTTTTAATAATATCATTGTAGCAATAATTGTAGCTTAAAAATAATCTTCGAGTATCTTTAAAAATATTTTTCCTGTATATAGGAATAGTATTTTCTTAATATTTATTTATAAAAGTAAAGTTATAATTATAGTATTGATTTAGTGTTAAAGTTACGAATGAAAAGTTAAATTATTATAAGATAACGTAAACTCGTATGTATAATAAAGTGGTGTTTCCCAGTCTATTTCAGATCACAACAACATAAAAAAGATATTTGTCTTTGACTTTGAAAACTTCAGAAAATAAGCTGGGTCTAAAATACTATTTATCTGATACAGTCAAAGACCATAGCAATACCCTTTATGCAAAATCAGTTCAAAATATAAATATATCTTCTAATCCAGATCTATTGAAGCTGCACTTGAACGGGAAAGTCGAGTCCGACATAAGAGTTCAATGCCTTCTTATTTTTGTGAACATCACGTTATAATTCCATGGTAAAAAACAGTGATTTAAATTGTTTGTGCAAGTTGTTAAGCTTTTCTTATTACCATTGTAACAACCTCTGTTACCTATGTGTCACAAGAAAAAATTATGAACGGCGATTCGGACTCGCACACTGAGATTTCCGTACAACGTATTGTATATATCACTTATTTAATATACCATAATAATCTAAATTCTGTGAATAGTACAGCTCACAAAGATTTGCCTTTATCCTTTAGGTACGGGACCCTATCATCCTAACATAGGTCTACAAATCCAGAACGGAATCAAACAAAACGGTATAGAAGTGATCTTGTAGTGACGTAAATAAAAGACGAGAAACAAAAGTCGGGACTTATGCATGTGCCAATCAGTGATCTCGCATAGTACATACATAGCACATTTACTCCTATTTGTTGAGAGTAAGCGTATGTCTACAACATTACGAACAGAGTAACTATTGCGAAAGTTGAAGTTATAGATACATTTCCTAAATGATTTATTGAGTAACCACACCACACTGGCAGTGATGCTATCTAAACTTTAAAATTGATTATCAGGAGAAAATATTTGATTTTTGTATGTTTGTTTGTAATGAATAAACTCAAAAACTACTAAACGAATTTGAAAAACTATTTCAATTATATAAAGCTACATTATCGCGAGACTATTATGTTTAGGTTAGTTAAATTACAATAACCACTTTTGCCCAAATTAGTCAATCAAAACACGGGTGGAATCGAATTATCATAATATTAATCCTAATTCAACTAAATAGTTTCATAATCAAGGTTTATTATATGAAAATTATTCGAATCGGACCTTCCGTTCAGAAGTTACAACGGGTATAATATAATATAAACATGATAAAAGTAAGAAAAATGCTGCGGTGTGTGCGCTACGCTTAATATATTAGTTACCTACACAGTTTATTTTCTGTGACCTGAACTAAGTTTCACGGTAAAACCACAGCTCTAAATTGCACCCGTGAGAAGCCGGGGCCGCGAACCAGTCATGAATTTACATCCCATCTCAAGACGGGACGATATTTCTTGTATTGCCACCATGCTTGAAACAATAATCGATTACACTTCTTGTCAAAAGAACGTCGTACCTAATTTCAGTCCATATGCGTATTGCGATTACGAAACAGCGGATGTGTCCACGCATACTTATCACTTCGAACAAGACGATTTGTTTGTAAATCGACCGTGTTCTTGACCGATAGCCATCCAAGGCGTTGAGTTGCAAAATGAATGGAATGTTGACACTTAAAATGAAGGTTTGTGTTTTATGTTTCTTTTCTTTTATGTGACTGCTAGTACAAATGTAAGGACCTTATTCACGTCATAATTAACGCCATCTATAACTTATAAGATAACTATATAAGACAGGTCCGTTCCTATGGAAGAATGATAAGAAAATATCACGTTGCGCTCTCACTAAGACGGGGGTGTGACGTCTCATGCGTCTGTAATTTCACCGACACAGACACCTTCACCTTTTCACCGGAACCATCAGCCATGCGAGTGTATCATTGCTTGATTATTTGCGTATAAAATACCGTGGCATCAAAATAAAGCGTGTCAAGGTGGCGATAGTTAGGTTACACACATCTAATCTCTTGAGATGTAGGTACATATTATGTATATGTGGTAGTGGTTGTGGTAATAACTTCAATGAAATGCTTCAATTTTACTTGTAATATATTTACACAATTTATATACACAATTTAAGAAGGTGCGAGGTATAATTAAACAGTAGAACTAATAAAATATAAAAATTTGAATCGAGGAAAATTGCGTCGAGAAAAGCTAGACAAGAAGAGACCTTTTGAAGTCTGCGCGCGGCGGCGCTGACAGTTGTCATTGCGCGCGCAGCTGACCCAAGAAGAGTTCCACTGACGCGCGCATGACATTATGCGCGCGACTTGTGCGCAGGTCATGTCAACTGTAACCGACTATATAATGAGGTGTTATGTGTGTATCATAAATAAACAATATAAATAAACGATAAGGTCACGTCACCACATATATTTACCTTACATCAGATTTTCCCCAAAGAAATGGGTGTCAATATGTTAACAGAATTTTTATGAGAGAGACACATTAAAATGTTTGTTTCGACTGATCGCTACTGAAGCACTAATAGCAATATTCACTAGAAATACACAGATAAAACATTTAGTCCAAAACTCTGTGCGTTCAGTGTCGAAGAAAAGTGGGCTCAGCATATGCATATTATAATAATGGTATACTCAGCTCCGATTGAAATAGGGTTCAACGAAACAGGTTACCATGAGCTAAGTCAAGTGAAAGCCACATAATGACAGTCCACTATCTTGTAACGGCTGCATATTATTTTTGTACTCGTGTACGCATCTTAGACAGCCTGACTACCTTTCACTTTTAGTTACCATGGCAAGCAATAGAAAATTAATGCGATAAAAGCTATCGTTCTTCGGTACTCAAACTGCTTGAAATCTTTTAGTTTTGGAATAGTTTCTTTATTGAATCTTAGGAACGCTGCTTCATAGAATTGCGTGTTTCCTAGTATTATTTGTAATCCAATTTTAAGAGGCTGAGTGGCCGTGTTTTAATTTGTTCCATCCCAATTATAAAAGTAATTCTTTCTAAAATGATCCCGACAAGGGCCAAGGCCGAATGGCCGTATCGGAATAAACCAACGATAAAAGGATAAACGTTTGTTTTGCTACATTATAATAACAGTCAGAACGGACGCCGAAGACAACGTTAAATTATGATTGTATGTTATACACAGAATACATTCGCTGCTAATATTTTAAAAGTTTTGTATACACTATAAAAGTTATGAAATAAGACGATTACTTAAATATCAGTATTTTTTATCAGTTCAGTTATCAGTATTTTTCTGACTTTCTAAGACAAAGCATTGTCTATCATGAGAATGGGTACCAATTTGATAGCCAAAGTAGGCGCACGTCGCAATTTCATGGGACACTAATAAGATTTTAGAAAGTGCAATACCCAAATCTTGAAGTTGAGATGACTTTCAGTTTTTATTCGCACGGCAGGTTTTTATCACCTTACCTACGTCATACGAGTAGGTACTCCTAGTTCGATTATCTAGAAAACACAAACGTGAAAAGGTGCTCAAAATATGCGCTACCTCATATATCTGACCTTTAAGTGAGCCGGAATGAGAAACTGGACAATCTTACATGACTTACGACATCCCAAAATGTACTTACATAATGACACCAGAAAGCATAGTAGACACCCGAAGTGTAAATTGCGAGTAGTGAGAGCGCTATACCGAAGAGATCGTACATAAGAAAAGTATTGTAGTCGCATTCTGAGCGGCAGGAGAATGTGTGGTACAACGCCGATAGAGCCAGGCATATCTGTAACAAATTACGTAATTTAAATTCAATAAGTCTTTTAAATCACCTGTCTTTAGCGTCAAACGTTTGCTGGAAGGTACCACTTTTTAAGGTTAAGCTCATTTTGTACATACGATATCGTACTACCTATTTTTATTAAGATACCTAGCGACCCATCCCGGTGAAGAGCAACGCGTTTAACAAACATATTAAATAATCTTTCATACAAAACTCGTCCTGACAATTTAGTACCTAACAAAAAGAAACTGCCAAACAAAACAAGTAATGATCTTTCATACATGCAGCAATATAATTTTACCTACACCTAGTATTACTGATAACAATAATTGGACATTTTCAACATTGGTACGCAAACTAGGGCGATCTATAACGACGTAACAATGAAATGTGGCAAGAAAATAACTCTGTATCAAATGTGATTTATTCTCTCTACCAGACTCAATAAAGAGAGTCTTGGAATAAAAAGAGGTTTAAAGAGGTGTTTAAAGAGGTCATTTAAGAGGCACCTATAATTATTATTTTTTAATTATTCCAACATTTTAAAATTCGTTTTGTCGTGCATCATAATGTTCGGGTTATACCTGCCTCTAATAAGATTATATTGTTTATTACATCAATTTTTATTTTATATCAATCATATTTATTGTTATATCATCAAATCACCCTAATTACTGTACTGGGACTCCATTTAAATCTTAATTGATTAATTTTACCATTGTTTGATATCGTACTTACATATGCAAGAATTATTTTCGAAAGTGGACTTGAACGCAGACGTATAAATAGAATTTTAATACAAAAGGTTAAACTGAGTTTTTTTTTTTTCAGAAAATCTTATGATAAATTTATCTTATTCAATAGCTTCATTAATAATAGCAAACAAACAATATTTACTAAAATACAGACAAAATGACCACCTCAGTGCAATGGGTAACAATTACCAACAAACCAAAAAATTATTGAGTGTATTTTACATTGAAAAGGTATTTTACATTGTATTTAATAAACTAAGAAACAAAAAATCTGTGTACCGTACCACCTTGTTCGTACTTATTGGTCTAATAATGTCGCGAAGTAATCTTTTTAACAAAAAATTACAATTTTATCAACATCACAAACGATTTATTAATTTCGTGATAATGACGTCAATTGCGAGAGATAATAAACACTACGACAGAAGTCTCATTAACATAATTTAATTAAACTCAAATATCGAATAGGGAAGCACCCAGCAACCGTGGTTGCCCAGCGGTACAGACTTTAAATCTGAAGGTTGCTGGTTCCGATCCTGAAAACGCCTTATAAGTTCATCGATTGAAAATTTATGTATACAATTCTCAAAACATCTGACGGAAACAAACACGTCTAAAAACAAAAATGCCACATGGAACCTCTACCAATTCGGATTGGGCTCCCGTGGTATTCCTATTCCCTCTCACTTATCGAGAGTAGGCAGTCGTCCCTACAGTGGGAACATTAGAGACAGATACGAACACGGGGAAAACCCAAAATATGTATGAACTTTTAAGACGAAGACCAACGACCTTAAGGTGATTCTGCACTAACCGAGCGTATGCATAAAAATGTTGCATTAATATACTTAATTTAAATTCATCGTGTTGTACGGACAGGAATTAAATATCTGTTAAGAAATTTGAAGGGCACAAATTTTCATAATGTAGCCGCGCATAATAACGTAAATAAATAATGATTGACGTCAGAGCAAACTGTTTTGGTTCTCGTTCTAGATCTTTCTATCTTTCGGTTTCTGGTTTAATTAAATTATTTTTACATTATATGGTGCGGATTTTTCTTAAAAATAAATGAGGATTCATTTAAAATTTTAGTGGCTAAAAATAGGTTTGTATTGCGATTTCATTGTTTCTTTATGGTATAACTTGTCAATTTAAGCTTTATTTTCACTTCTTAAAAATAAACATAGATAAATATCCACGGATATGTCACACAGCGCATCTAGCCCCAAACTAAGAAACTAGATAACTGATAGAATTTATATAGATTACTTTTTGTATATACTTACATATAATAACACATATTAATACAGAACAACAACACAAATGCTTGTTCTGGGTGGGAATCGAACCTACATAAAGCGCAAAAGGCAAAGCTACAATAAACTGAGCTGTGAGGCATGTCACAGACTTATTTATATACACTAAAATGTACAGTCTCGCATTGTTGTTTGAATTTTTATAATATTATGTTGTACTTTAACGTACAACAAAAAACTAAACACGTATAACTTTTCTGCAATATCTTAACCATGATATGACCAATGGAGTTTCGCATCGTATCTATGCGTGTATCGATCGAATGTGTCGCATTAAACTGCAGACACTGCGGCACTCGTGTAAGAACTAAGTACCTAGTTTGGAGGAAGACAAAGCGTACTTACTCCAAAACTAACTAAAATTATTAACTAACTATTTTACTAATGTTCTAAATGATAAAATCTATTTTACGAAACGTTCGTGTCGTAGCATGCTTAGCTGTTCCTCACAGAACCTCCTCTTTTTTTGAAGTCTGTTAAAAAATAGACTAAGGCACAGATTTGTATTCCATAAAATTCGGCAATGTCAAAATGACGCGCGGAAGCGGCAGTTCTTTCTTTTGTAATTGACTTTCACTGCCAGACAAAAGCAGGTCGACCATCCAACGCGACGCACCAACTAATGAGTAATCTGTGGCTAGCTTTCGAGATGGCCAATGATGCTGAGAGAATTCGTCATCTTTTGAAATTATAAATCAGACAAGTACGAAATGAACTCGCTAACCTAGGTTGGCATAAGGACATCGTGTTTTTAACGCCTTTGAACTGTTCATTGTATAAAAACATTTTTCATCAACTGAATAATATTTAATAGAAAACATAAAATAGTATGTTTTTGATGATACAATATTATTAAATTCCATGCGCCGGAGGCCACTTTAACATGTCGCTCCGGACTATACTAATCGATAACTATAGCGGAGGCCTTGTTTGGGCGGTTTCAAAACTCCGACACCAGAGTTGGCATTTACTCACACGAAAAAAGAAGAATAATAATATATCTAATACTAATAGATAAAAAAATCAATAATTTTCAGTTTACATTTTCGTACTTTATATTATTTAAGTCAGACAAACAGAGAACAGAAACACGAGAAAAAACTAACATAAATGCTAGCCCCAGCCGGGAATCGAACCCGGGAGACTACCAACTAAACTACGGAGCCATCCAACAAAGTATAATATAATATAACCCTATAAACGTATGACCATGCATATAATACAAGATGTATATCATTCAACTTGAAAAACCTTGATACACCTAGATCATAGACTTTACAAGTGTCCAAACGATACCTGAGATTCAAAAGAATAATTTTGAGTTTGGCAGCAACATACTCGGTCGGTAGTGGACCTACCGAACTAGATTAATTTGGTGTTACTTAATCATACTAACATTATAAACGTGAAAGTTTAGTATGTATTTTTTGTTAATTGACGCCATAACGGCTAAACGGATTTGCATAATATTTGTTATGAAGGTAGCTCATTCCCTGGATTATTATATAGGAAACTTTTTATCCTGAAAAAGTGTCAGTCAAAGTGAAAAAGACAGTTTTTTTCCCATCGTCTTATGTTGTCTTTTCTAACCGCGAGTGACACCGTGGGTCGCAGTTTGTTAAATATAGTCGTCAAAAATATCACTCACCAAAAAACACGAGAAGAGCAATCCAGCCACGATCTTATCGGCTACCGTTGCGTGGATATTTATAATGACTAGATCGTTTATTGTCAGGAAAAACAATAAGAAGAAGCCAAATATATGCGTCCATATGTTCATGGTCTCATTGGTCCACCAGAATACACTGCAAAAGAAAAGAATTTGAGTAATCAAAGACAAAGGAAGCTAAGATTTCATTGATTTGCTTATAATAATTGACAGGCCTTACAGTTGAGTAGGTCGGCTTTCTGTGCTGCATGTCATTGGTTCGAATCCCACCCAGGACTAATATTTGTGTAACAAATATAGGTATTGTTCTGTGTTATATTATATGTAGGTAGTTACAAAAAAAGTACAATATAAATATTTTATCAGTTATCTGACTCCCTAGTACAAACGACGAAACGACAACACAAGTAGTATTATGTAAAAAATTAGTTGAAGGTAAGTTTAAGTTTCGGAAAACTTATAATTTTGATATTAATTACGTATTAAATAAAAAAAGAATCATACAAATCGATCTACAATAAGCGCGACCTCCTCCTGTTTTTTCAAACCGGTTAAAAAATAACAGTATTACTTAGAATTTCGCGATATTATTTGAATAACATAAACAATGTACGGTCATTTGGAGAAGCTGACATTTTATTTGCCCTTCGAACAATATGCCACTAGACATTCATAAATTGTGTTTTTTCCACGCATACGAGCGGCATATTTTATTACAGGTCTTTTTTTTTCCGTCCATTTCCGACTATACTAGTCTCTAAGCCATGTAGGAGGCCTTCGGGCTGCTTGAGAACTCCAACACCAGAGTCGATTACTTACTTACACCAAAAGAAGAATATGTAGGTATGTGCCCACATGTAGTAATTTATAATATCTAACTACAGCGCTATAGTATGAGCGCTAAACAGTTGCATAAGAAAATTCATAGCACTCCAATTATTATTTAGGCCTAGGCATAACTTCGGAAATAGCGACCGTTTCACAGCAATACACGAAACCCTATTATACAGTCACAGTCTAATTTCCACAGTGGCTTAGTACTTAGATACCATCAACAGATGTGTTAGTGTGTGTCTGTGTGCGTATGTGTGTGTTGATGGAGGCTAGCAGCGGTGGAATGTGATTAGCGGGCCCGCAGCCTCGGGTTAAGACTGAGATGGGAAGTACCGTTGGGGCTTAGCCGGTAGGAGTCCGGCTAAATGGTTATCCATTTGCCCCACAATAGAAGAGGGTTCGCCAACGAAAAAAACTCTAGTTTTACAGCTCTGTTGATAGTAACTCTGCCTCTACATTGTAGATCATGGGTTCGATTCCCACCCATAAAAAACCTTTGTGTGACGAATATTTGTTTTGTGTCTGAGTTTTAATGTCTGTATTTACAAAATAATAATAATAATAAGTTAGTTAGTTTGGCGTTATATGGCGCTGTGTATTTATTTATTTATAAAATTACGTGAAATTACGTTTACATAATAGGGAAGCCTATTTTGATATATATTTAACTTTATCTCATTAAAAACATTAGTCAGTTGGTAAATATAAAGTTTTATTGATCAATATGCACAGTAACTTAAACATATTTTAGACTAGCTGCGCCCCGCAACGTTACCCACGGTTGGACTTCCTACGGGAACCGTACGTTTTTCCGGGAAAAAATAGCCTATATGCTATTCCAGACTATAATCTATGTCTGTGCCAAATTTCATTCAGGTCCGTTCAGCCGTTCTGGCGTGATTGAGTAACAAACATACATCCATACTTACAAACTTTCGCGTTTATAATATTATTAGGATTATAATAAAAACCTTACCTCTCCCAGCACAGGCGAGTTGGCAGCAGTTTCCTATACCCATCGCGTATGAACGGGTTGTGCTGCAAATACACCGGCGCCTGTTCATACTTCAGCAGCTTCCTGTAGTTGATGTACTCTTCATCTTCCTTGCTCAGATTATTGTTGTCTTCCAGCTTCTTGCCGCGTCGAAGAAGCTGGTTAGAAGTACAATACGTATCTGGTTCACACTCATCTCCCACCTGATGTAGGGAAGAAAGGTAACATGATTACAATAGGTAACAAGAAATCAAATAGATACCGATAAAATGCTTACAAGAGCATTCGTTTAGACCAATAACCCTATTAGTTCCATGTGTATTGAATCCACCCTTAAATTGTAACTAAAATCAAAGCAAACAGATGATTTCTTAAAAATAAATTGTTTTTTTACTTACTTTGATTGTATGATTTATTACTCATAACAAAATTTTTAATTGCATTACTTTTATTTTTAGTTCATAACTAGCGAACTATTTTAATAACTAAACTTCTTACCACCTAAAATGTATTTAAATAACAATTCAGATTTTTTAGTTTTTTTGGGTTTTTGTATTACGTATACAAACAAAACAAAAAACGAATATTCAATTCAGACAAGCCATAGTCAAGTTTTTGCGAGACTAACATATATATTTAAATTATATCTAATTTTCTACCACTACTTAAGATAATATGTACTTTTTGTATTTTGACTTACTATTTTTAGGTATTAACAAAATAAGAGATGCTTATCCATTACAAAAATAAACATAAAATTATACAATTGTAAGCATGTTTCTCAGGCTAGCAATATTAAAATAATATTTGATATTTTATGTTATGATGCAACCAACAAACCTAGCTTTTGAGCCTGGAAGATGTTGGCACAGCAACATCTTTCAGGCCCAAAAACTAAGATATATAGTAATATCATCCACAATCAAGAAAATTAGAATGAATGAGGAAGCTAACCAAGGAAGCCACTTGTCAATTTTGTTATAGATAGTTGATCACTCTTAAATACACTAAAAATGTTGTGGCGCACACAACACTCCAACACCTGAGTGAGGAGTTTGATATCAAAGTCACATGGGCAAAAAGGTCACAGCCAATGCACAGCAAATGACAAAGTCAACAAGCAGTCTAGCAAAAGAAGGGGTTAAACTTGTTGAGTTACTGACAAGGCACATTCACACTCGAATTATAGAGGCGAAAGTTTGTATGTATGTGTGTCTCTGTGTGTGTATGTTAGTTACTCCTTTACACTCAAATGTCTCAATAGATTTTGATGAAATTTAGTGCCAGGATAGTTTATATCCTGGATTAACACATAGGCTACTTTTAATCCCAATAAATTTAGTGCCAGGATAGTTTATATCCTGGATTAACACATAGGCTACTTTTAAAACTGCAGGGCTTTTCAAAGTGTTTATATTAAATCATTCAATGAGATTATAGTTTACAATAAATAACTTAGGTTAAACACACATCAAATAATAACTTGGCTAGGTTGATTTTTGTATAATTACTTGTAATGTAATACTTATATAACCATACCATACCATATGAACAGCCATAGAAGTGGGGTACAACCTTATGTATGGATGGGGGTGGCCTTAGTTATTACAAGGCTCTGGGCGATAGATCTTTGTAAGGCCCTAGGCCTAACAAATTAGAGACTCAAGATTTGACTAACAAACTAGATTTGTACGAGTAATAAAGTCATGTCATTAACTATAAGTAAATTGTGTCTTCTGTAATAGTATAATGTTTGTTTGATATTGTTAGCAACTTAAGTATAACAAAAATATAAGCCAACTATTTTACCATATGTAATTGGTTTGTTGGTTGAATCACAAAATATCAAATATTATTTTAATATTGTTAGCCCGAGAAACTGCATCACTTATTTTGATAACTGAAAATAGTATGTGAAGGATACAGAAAGTAGGTACTTATTATCTTAAGTAGTGCTAGTAAAATCGATATAACAGTTACCATGTGTTAGTCTCACAAAAACTCGAAAATTACTGTCTGAATTGAATATTATTTACTTTTGTTTTGTTAGTATACTTAACACAACTCAAATACATTTTAGGTGGTAAGAAGTTCCTATAATCCGCTTGTAGGAACTAAAAAATAATTGTAATGCAATTAAAATTTTAGTTATGAGAAATAATCATACTTAAACAATAAAATTAAGTAAAAAAAACAATTGGTAAGTTTAATGTTATACCTATCATTTGGTCTGATAAAAAGACCAGCAAATCAGCTGAAAAGCGTAGTTATAATTAATATTATTAATACTATAATTAATAGTACATGTATAATTAAAAGTAAATTTACACTTACTTTTTCGATTGACATGAATTGCACTGTTTCGGCTTGACACGCACTCACTTTTCTGGTCATCGTTATAGTCATAATAAAATTGTGGCCAACTAAATTTCAAAATATCACAACACCATTTACATATTTTGTAAGTAGGTACCCTGATGAGGAAATTGTTTAGCTACTGCGTGCATTGTGGTAGCATAATAAAATTTCCCAAAATACATATATTCATACGTATCGATCTGCGCGTTCTAACGTATTAAACAATTTTTTATATAATAAAAATATCGAAAGTGTAATTTGAAGAAGAGAAGAGCATACACCTCACTCCACTTCAAAAAATTACTAACTATTATTCCACAGGTAAAAGTAAGCTTCATAAAAAAATGAATGAATGAATGAACAAACTTTATACCTCAAGCAAAGCAAGCCAGAAGAAAGAGCACAATGACAAGTTCAGTTTGTAAGCCTGAAAATAGCTCGATATAAGTCCTGAGTCCATCATGAACGATCCGGTTATTTGAACCGGTTCGCGTATTACGTTTATTTTATTAAAAAAGTTTCCAAAATTTCAACACGCTACTCATGTCTCATGGTTCATTCATTAGACAAAGCTCCTTGAAGGTAGGCAGACAGACTTAAAGAAGTACAAGCTTAGCACACCCTCGTATTTTGCGGTCTAGGCTCATTCTACGAGTTCTCCTCGGAAGGAAAGCTCGGTAAGACGCTAGGATTTCCTTTTGGTGACATATAAAAAAACCCTCCGCGACGCATGCCTCGTTCGACCATCTCAAACGTCAAATAGCTTGGACTTGGTGTGAAAGCTATATATGCGAACAACGCATTCGAGGGGGTGGATTTTGTATAGAGTCGCTGCACAATTAGCTGTAATATTTAATTTTCATAATTTTAGAACTTTATGACTACTTTCTCCTAGCTTGTTCCTACAAATACCCATAAACCAACTTAAGTTTATAGTAAATGGCATCATGTTTTTTTTTTCTTTTCCATGTTTAGGAGTAAACCTGCAGTGATTATTAGACTTAAATGTCACGGACACACAGTTCAGAAATAAACCTCTAGCACAGCACAGTTGTGCGTTACGTTAATATTATTCCAAATGCGAGTTCTTAAGTGACAATTATATTATTTTACTAAAGATAATAATTATTATTTCATTCGAAACCTCTGGGAAACTTAAAATTAATTTATAATATAATCCCTATTCCGACCCTTCCAAACCTTGCAGTAAAATAAAACCCCTCAGCGCAGCGCTACTACAGGCCAAAATTCACGAAAAGAAAAACCATGATCTGCACTCTGCTTGTTGTCTATCCTCAGTCTCTATTCTTTCCGATTCTTTCAATTTCTTCAATTCTTCTTCTTCTTATTATTTTTGGCCTTTTGCGTATCTCTTCAATTTGACGCGGTTGGATTTTGCATTCAGCGTGCATGCATGAAGTGACATTACGAGTCGCTAGCTGTCATTGTCTGAAAGACCAGAGACCTTCTTCTTCTTCTTTTGGCTTCGCACGGCTTGTGCATTTGCAGTCAAGTTTTTAACCAGAGACCATAGATATATTAACATTAAAAGAGATTTAAAAAAAATCTCTAGTGGTACAGATTACTTTTGGGATTTGGCTGGCTCTTGAATTCTTCCGGATTCGGATCGGATAGGTGCGCAGGTCATGTTGGATTTCAAACAAGGAATTTTTTTAATTCGCTGCTCTTTCCTCATTTTAGCCGTCGCCACCCTTAGTCCGCGGCTACCGATATTATGTATGTATCTTTAGATCTAGACAAGCAAACACAACTTTTTTTTGTAGGTACTTTCAAGATACTCGTGAGTAAGTAAGGTAGGATGTTCAATAAATTACAAAACATCGACTTACTCCATACATACACATTTCAGGACAATACAGGTTATAACGAAAACACACCTGTAAAGCGTTTCAAATTGCAAATTAAGTGGCTTAAAATAGCTGGCATTCCTACTTCTGTAATGATTATCCAAAAATATTCCAAAAATAGCGCCCATCCGTCCATCGTGGTGCGTATTCATGTAAAATAAAATATGACGTCACATCCTACAAGCAAGTGCTACAAGCCACAAAAATATGACCTACATTAACATAAATGTTTTAAAGAGACATTAATTCATTTTTGACTGTAAAATAATAGTTAATTTCAAAAATAAATATATTTATTCATTTTATGGTGCTATAAATAATGAATTTGAATAAAAACTACCCCAAATTGTAAGACTACTGGTAACCCTATTGAATAGTTCGAACGTTCTTTGTAAATGATCAGTGTTCCTGTTGGTGTCCTCCATTCAATGAAAGTGAAACATTTTGTTAAAACTTGTGCTCTTCGTGTTTTTATGCCATTCAGTATAGTTTAAGTTATTTTTATTTTTTAAATTTGTAATAAGCGTTTAATTTTATTCATAATTAGAAACAAAAATAATTTTATTTACATAAAACGACTACTGTGGTACTTTTCGTTTAGACGGGAGCCATCTTGCAATCTCTAATCAAAGGTCCTTGGATCACAATTTCGTTGTGTAGTTGAAAGCCAGTTTATTCCATCATAAAAATAATCAAATGGCGTTAAAACGAATTAATAGGGTACGTATAATGTAATGCAGTTAATATTTCGTTGTTTCAGATGATAATCGAACTAAGTGTCGTAAAAAATGGTATCAGTCCTCATAGTGAACGTTTCGTCATTGTGAATATATAATTGAGAAATTTCTGGATTATAACGTGTGCGCGTTAATTTTTTCCACTATTTTCATAAAATTAACTAAACGTTTTGTCAAAATGACCTAAAGTTCGGGCTAACGGTGTTTTACTGGTTGATGTGGGTGACAATTTAGTGCACACGGCGTACATAAAATGTCGGAATTATGTGCCAATTTTGAGGTTTTCTTGTCATCATTGGCATCTGTGATGTGGAAATCTCGTGGATGTAAGCTCGTGGTCGTGGTTTTAGAACCTAGTCATTGTTGTGAACCTGCTGATGCAGATGTTTTGACGAGTTTTCGACCCTTGTTTTACTGAGTGATGATGTGACAGCCATCAGTCTGTCTTCCGTATTTGTACACATGGTATTTTATTGTGCAGGAATTACAAGACTTGGGCAGAGATCCACCAGCACAATGTTCGGCGGGCCCACACGGCGAAGATCGTAAGTATCTACCTACCTACTTTATTGATCTGCTATCAATTTTTTTTGTGAGTCATTGTTGTTGGATAATAATAATACTGTGAAACTGCCTTGTTATCCAGACCGTGGATACAGACAATTATACTTACCTTACAGTTCCATTGTCTATTTACCTTGTTAGTATAGATTCTGTCCTGAAATCTGTGAGTTTTAAACTCTTTCATAAGAATAGAGTGTTATTGTAATTTGCTTATAGGTGATCTCTAAGTGTAGACACTTTCATTATTCTTTTTTTCCTCACATAATGCTATACAATTTCTAATGTGGTTCTTTCAACTTTACTTCAATGATCATATCACATTTTCTTGTAATCTCATCAATCCTTAGAGGGATCCTTTCTTTTGTCTTAGCTAATTCATAGGATACCAACTTATAATGGCTTAGTCAAGGTTATCAAAAACACATTATTTTTCCTGCATAGGTATGAATGTCACTCCTAATAAGTCAATGACCTTGCACATTACAGATGATTCTTTAAATATTTTTGGAATTGTCTCCTAACTTTTTATGTATGGATGCCAAGGATCTCACCTGGTGTTTATCTGTCATGTTTCTAATTATATAAATTAACAAGCAAATCTCTGTTTAAAGTTTAATGACTTGTAGCTACATTGCTTCCTACTATGAACATAGTGAATCATGTTCATCTGATGGTATGACAGTTCGGTGAACTCATGTTTAAATAAATATTATAGTCAGGTTCCTGAAATAATATTGCCTGATTCATGCCAGAAGCTTTGAATTAGCATCAATCAATATTAGGGCAGTTAAATATTTATGTTCTCAATTTCTATCAAGGACTTGAACCACTAATAATAATGAGTTATAAAGAAAGCTAACATTGGCCTGTTTATGTTTTCAGTTTTCCACTGGCAAGCCACAATTATGGGACCAGTAAGTTTATTTACACTTTCTTAAAGAATAGTTTTTTTTGTTACATTAACACAAATCTATATATGATTAAATAACTTGTATAATTTTTTCAGGTTGACAGTCCTTATCAAGGAGGAGTTTTCTTCCTAACCATACATTTCCCAACAGACTATCCATTCAAACCACCAAAAGTTGCATTCACAACACGTATTTATCACCCCAACATAAACAGTAATGGTTCCATTTGCCTTGACATTCTGCGTGCTCAGTGGTCACCAGCTCTAACCATATCCAAAGGTAATATTCTGAAAAATTTAAATTTTAAAGTTTTTGGCCAAGTTACCAATTTGCATGAACAATGATTTAGGCACACTTATCATAATTAGATTATTATATTCTCTGTGTTTTGAATTTGACAGAAAAACAATCTATTTAATTTTTGTTTTATGCAGTTGTTGAAATACTGATAACAGATATGAAAATGTTATGACTATCTTATCTAATTATGATCATTATTTTTCAGTGTTGCTCTCAATCTGCTCACTGTTATGCGATCCAAACCCAGATGACCCCTTGGTGCCAGAAATTGCTAGGATCTATAAAACTGACAGAGAAAAGTACAATGAACTAGCCCGCGAGTGGACACGGAAGTATGCCATGTGAGAGTCAATTGTGACATCAGAAACATACACACACATCGCCACAGCCCGGGCCCAGTACCCATCCCTTTTCCTCAACCTCCCCCATCCCACAATCCTTTTGTCCTCAATTTTCCTTATCAAAACAAAATTTACTGGAAATGTGTAATATATTTATGGTCATTTAGAATCTGCCTGATTATTGTCATTTCTGGTAACTTACAATGCGAATTTAATGCATCTAAGTAAACACCAATCATTTGTGCAAATAGATTGTTATATAAAGTACTTTTTCTATAAGTGCAAAATTGCGTTTTGTTAACATGTCGTGTCAGTAGGTGTTTCACTCTTTAGTTGAGGTATGATATTAGTTAAATTGACATCATTTGAACGTACATGTAATTCCTATAACTATTTGTACTTTAACTAGATCTAAATTGCATTATGAAATTGTACAATAGCCATATGTTTAGGAAATGGAGCGTTATTTGCTATTCACTTGTCTGGTTCTCTTATGAATTCGTCGATGGAATGTAAGTAAAGCTCATAAGTGTTAAGAACATTTTGGGTAATGTAAGTAAGTGGTATAACAAAATGAGCTCGTTCACAGAGTCGAGTGAGTGTTATTTTTTTTTACTAGAACACTTTTTTTATGTTAGTTAATGTAGCGTGCTACAGACTGTCGTTGATCGGTCAGTTTTCTTTTCATCCACAATATTTAAATGGAAAACGCTCCAATAGAATCAACATGCAGTATAAATTACAGTGTATCTCATAAGGTAATAAGTTACGATTAATCTAGATTTTTTTTTCAATATGGCGATCTTTATATTATAATTTTATCTAATATATATTGTGGTTGTAAGGATATCTGAGTTATGATTTTCAAAAATATCCCATTCAGTTATCCTTTTCCTCATTCCTTTGAGCAAAGCATTTTGATAGCATTGAGGCATATGTGGCAAAATGATGTGTCAGAACAGCTGCTGGCAGAGAGAAGCTTATGTTACTTGGTTGACAGACTGAGATTAAATTCAAAGCTTTTTTTTTTAACTGTAATCAATCAAACAACTTGTACTATTTTAGCTTCACTAAATTGTAAGAAACAATAAATTATTGTGTATGTAAATAAATTCTGAGCTTTATTTAGGCATTCCTGACGAATATGTTTATTGAAGCTTCAGATATGAAACTAGGATTAGTGTCACTATTCAACTTGCTGCATTCATTTGAAACTGTCATTGTTAGGGTAGTAGGCATTTGTAGTCTGTAGATCCCAAGTGAAAGCTCACTTCTAAGTAAAAAGACTGTCCGCAGGTAAAATCTTTGTGATTCTTCCAGCACGACCGCAGGATTTTTTAAAGTATTTTGGGCTCATTTCATGCTGGGTAGAAATGTTTTAGCGCGACCACGTGAGAGTCAAGATAAGCGAGAATTAATATTGCCACGAATTAAAGAAAATATATGTGCCTGCTCTGTGTTACCGATAACTTTCAGCAGTCAAGGAGGTTAACAAAAATAAAACCTTGGCATAGTTCTCATTGCAAGATATTGCAATATATGCCCAAACTTGTTGGTAATTTTGTTTTCTTAAACGTGATATAAGGTCTACCTGTTGTATTATGTATGATATGAGGGAAGAAAATTGTAGCAGAATTTTTCGTGGAAATGTGTTTTGGCGAAGAGCTCGCCACGTGTCGATTATTATCTACTAGCTGCGCCCCGCGGTGTACCCGCGGTTGGCCTTCCTACGGGAACCGTACATTTTTTCGGGATAAAAAGTAGGCTATGTGCTATGCCAGACTATAATCTATCTCTGTGCCAAATTTCATCCAGGTCTGTTCAGCCGTTCTGGCGTGATTGAGTAACAAACATCTATCCATACTTACAAACTTTCGCGTTTAGCATTAAAGAGGGTGCTATATTGCAACTCGGAAGGCCTAATCAGATTTCGCACCGAGATGCTGTGCCTCGGTGGATCGCTATGGGTGCCGAAATTGTAGGCGTATGAAACGTTACATTCCCACTTCAAACTGACGAACGCAAACTTGTTTCCCGCACTTTAGTTGGGGATGACATGAGTCGTATTATTTTTGTTTATGAGCGACAGTAACCACTTAGCAGCTGGTGGTTGGTTCGTTCCAACACATTGTCATACTTCTAGTTTGCTAAAATTCCCGGTATAATGGAGTACACACATTAATTATCTATGTGGCTATTATCTCCATTTTCTTAGTGGTCGTGCCAAAAAGGTTCTATCCAGTACGACCATAACACCAGAGTCGGCCGCGGCCAAGCTTCGTTTTAGCTACCATAGCGCTACAGGCTACGTTCGCAATTTCAATGCAATGATCTATGAATTGAGATTTGGGACATACAATAGCTGTTACACATTGATTTATTAAACTATAAACTTTGACGATATATGCGGTATTCACCCTCTTGTTGAACATTCATGATTTTTGTGAGCAAATAAAAAAACGTAGGTATATGATTGTCACACCTTATCTTAACTAGGTAATTTCGTGCAGTATAATATACTGACAGTCGCAAACGGCGCGAGCGGGCTCCACTCAATCAGGAAGGGTGGGGCTTCTGGTATTGAGGCCCGTCAATGTAGAGGTACTCATTCTCATCATCTGTCTCAATCGAACCGACTGTTTGCGTGCTTTGGAGGGGCACGTCAGGATGTTGGTCACGGCTATATAAGCCTAGATAGCCGTATCGAAGGCTTTCGGATAGCTTGAAAACTTTCGCAGGACACATCGGGTCCATCCTTTCTACTTAGCGTCGCTATATCTTAGTATAGCCCTTGATTCTTGATCTAGAACGTCTAGAATTTAGCCGCCGCCGCCGGTGCTACGTAAGAGTTCGAGAGATAGCGTACCCGTGGTTTTCTGCAACTAAGGCGTGGAGAAAGACTGGGTTTTTAGCTGGTAGGAGGCTGTCATAAAACGAGCGCGAATCGAGAACCTTTACTTCGGTACTTATTCAATCAGTATTCCATACTCTGCCTGCGTAAGTAGTTAATTATATAATACTTGTGTACAGATACAAAATGTTCAGTATTTGACAAATTAAATACAACTATACCTACATAATGTTGTTTTTAATCTCGCTGCATACCCTTGTACTATATTAAATATATATATATATATATACAGATATATTTGTGATATTCGTAAATATTTGACCAATTACAGTGATATTTGACCAATTACAGTGATACCGATACACAAATACGCTAAGTGAATTGTTACCATTACCATACCCTTTAGCGAAACTATAGCTAGTGTAATTTTTTTATCAAATTTACCTATATGTTTAATAAAAATATAAAAATCCTTGTGGTCGTGCTAAACAGATTCACAAAATAGGCTTTAGATTTTGAATAAAATTAATTAAAAAGTTTGGGTAGAAATTGATAAAATAAAAGTTTACATTATTAGTTACAGTCACTACCATTTATATTTACCACAATCAAATTTACTGTTTGATTAATGAGCTAAGCATCCATACCTAGTGATTTTCAACATGGTCCCCAGCTATGTTCCTATACCGTCACAAATTTGTCGCTGTATGCAGATACACCGACCCCGGATATCAGAGATGCATATATAAAAATAAATTTTATTTAAATTTCTTAATTTGGTTATGGCGAATCTTCAGTCTAGTTTCCGCAACATATTATTTCTTTTTTACAACATATTTTGGTTTTTAATATGCGGTACAATACGCATACAAACAGGAATATAATATAATTGCTGGCTTCAAATTATTAACGTATATTACAAAATCTGCCTGCGGCATTATAAATTCACGTTCTACTGCCACTCTCTTATCCTTATTTATACGAAGCGCGTGCCACATCTCCACCGCAGCGACGCGCACCACCAGGTAAGATCAGGGTCAATTGCTATTCATAAAAAACCGGCTATCGCTATAGTAACACTGAAAATTTTAGACCACTACGGCTTATGGCTCACAAGTAGCAAAATTTTAGTATTTTAAGACGTAGGCCTAAAAAGGCTTTATGGTTTCAAGTTAAATTTAATACTATGAAATAAAATATTTACTTAATAATGGAAAGCACTGCCACTGGAGGACAAGGGCAATTATGTTAGAAAATCAAGTACTATTCGTGTTAGCGCCCCCTAGTGGAGATTTATTTGTAATAGTCGTGCCTCTGAACGGACAGTGAAAACGCTTTTTTGTTTTCAATACTGTTCACTAGCTAAATGGACTATTTTTTCAGTTTGTATGGGATTTCCTGTTTGTTCCTTCCTACCGGTGTGAACCACTAAATATTTCACGATTTGGAGTGAGTATTATTTTAGTCCATGACCTAAGCCAGAATGGCACAATCATCTTTCTAGGGCAAACAGGATATCCATTTGTTACTATTTCCGAGGTTTACTGATGACATCATGACCTACTTAGGGGTCATCGTGGGTAGGTAGGTACGTGACGAGTTCGACGTTATCATCATTAATACGCAAATCGGTTTCTTATCTTAGTTTAAAAACAGTATCATTTCCCATGCCAGAAGCACCGCGGAAATAGAAATGTGCCCAACCTACCATTGCTATAGCATAAGATAACTATTCAATAGGTGGTATTTGATACAGTAACTGAATATATCTATAGTAACTTAGTGATTCACCGAGTACAATCGGTGTAGTTATTTTATGACTCAACTATGATAAAATTATTGCATTTACTCTACGTGACGCAGTCAAACATGGACGAAAGTCATCGTCAGGCAGCCTTAAAGGGAGTAACATTTAATCTGTGCTAATAGGCGCTTCTATACTACAGGAACACAATAAATTGGTGGGAACAATATAAGACGATTCTATTTATTATGGTCAAGTAGATAATTTACAAAGGCACATTACATTTTACTAATTAAAATTACAATTCAGTCGTCTCCATGTTTTTTGCGTTTTTCATTTGCTCCAATTGCTGGTAAAAGTCGTACTTTGCTTGATTTATTTGTGGTTCCGTTTCATTCGACTCTATGGAAGGGAAAGCGCCCGTTGTGATGAAATAAGGTTTTTCGTTCGACAGATCTTGGTCTACGGCGTTTTCGTCGAGAGAGTCGCGCTCGGACCGGCTAAGTTGGTCGTCGGATTTGTACCAGTCATTTTCGTAAGCGTGGAGCCAAATTGGGTTGGATCCTTTTGTACTATGTTTGTTTGTGTTTGGCACTCGCCCTCCGGAACTGCGGATGGTCATATCGGATTCGCCCGCTGTCGGCGAAGCTGCAACAATGTCAGAAATAATACGTATAAGTGATAGGTTAAAAAATAAATGCGCATGGCAATGACCCAGATGATCGCGACTGATTATTCGGCCAGCCAACTGTGACTTCTATTTTTATGTGGTTTAGGAAGATTCCGACTTTGCAATGTTATTTGAAATTTGCATTAGCGCGTTTCGCATGCTAAAACGATTATATCTAGGTATCAAGATTGGCTGAAGTAATGTCTTCAATATAATTGGCTCAGGAGGATTATTCTACGCCCAATGTGAGAAGTTACCTACATTAATTATCAAGCCAACTCAGCTTCTATAACTTTTATTTTACGATAATGATACTGATTAGAAAGGAATTGAAATGATTGTTATATTCGAGATCAGGCCAATAATAGGCCCAGATAGTGATAAAATAATATCCTGTATGTTATGACGAAACATTTCAAATGTCACACTTTACTACCAAGGATATATCGGTATAAATAATGACAATATAACCTAGCAAGATTCTTTTAGGATTAGGCCGTCGTGCTGATAACATTTAAAGAAGAACAACGCAGGCGTTCTGACACGCACACACACAAGCGCGCGCGTTCACGCTCATGACAAAGTTTGTCGTGATGGATTACCTACACCACCAGAAAGGAGCGCTAGGAAAGACGAAAGTCCTCAAGTAACGTTTGGAGAAATGTAAAGATATTCGTACGCATATAACTTCGTTACAAGAGCAGGAGAAGGAATATTGCGTTCCTATTGCTATTCTAGTAACTATTGCTAGTTACTTAGAATACGCGGTAGAAACCGCGTGCTGCTTTAGGCAGTTTTTAAAACTCATTAAACATTATTTTTCAGAGATATTTACCATATTTGAAAGATTTGTTCATTTAGGACGCATGCAGTTTGCATTGAAATATTGGGATTCAACAAAACTTACAAATCTCGGTGACTCCAAAAATAATGCTTTAGACATGTCATGATAAAAGCACCAACAGAATGGCCCAGAATATAGATGCCTAAACAAACCAGATAATGTCCATGTACCTAATCATACACTGCGCAGCCACTAAAGTAATCAGAGTAAGAACCGGCTTAATAATAGGATCTACAGAGACTAACAGGATCTGAATCACCAGAGGCAACGCTGAAACAGTGCTACCAACAACAACCCAGAGTTCTTCTCCGGTACATAAAGGAGTTGAGATGGCTGGGGTAGGGTTTAGTTAACAACGAGGGACAATGCACAATACACCCCTATGCGGGATGACTGTGGAGGGCTAGTCACCCTCACCCAGAATTAGAATTAGAAACCATATAATTCATAACTCGTTACTTACAATAGGCGGTGGCAGTGGCTGCCTTCAGACGGCGCACGTAGTCCGCCCGCTGCGATAGACAAGTCATGATGGAAAGCACCAACAGAACGGCCAGGAATAGAGCGGTCCACACCAGCCAGAAAACTGTTTGGTTGCTGGACATTGTCTCCGCTAGCAGCGGCTGGTACTCCGCCGGTTGCGTATCCAACACGTTGAAATCCTATATATATTAGTTTTTACATAACATTTTTGATTCTTGAAAGTTACGTTTAATATTAATTGGAAATGTTTACAGAGGAAGCAAATAAATCGCTTTTTTTTTAGTTATACCTGGGTAGCCTACCCAATTGACTACCTAGGTATGTTTGTATGTGTGACCGTAGATGTGACAAGTGAATGTAAGAACTGATTTTTTTAATTTTCCGTAGCCAGGGCCAATTTTGCATCAGTTTAAACAGCGAGTCGGTGAACTTACAGACACGTGACAAGATTTACTACCTAACGGTATTTTGCGACGATTAACGCAAATTCGATCTCACTGAATATGAGTTTACATTCGTAAAGTGGACCAGAGTCGTATTGCTGTTGTTATGGGCAAAGGTTAATGCTTAACATTATTTGGGTCATATTCTCGTTTCGTCGACGTAATAGGACCTGGCTTTAGATTAAACTGAGTTTATTACCTACCCATAACTTAGGGAATCCGAATGTGGGGCCATGATTACATTTTTCATTATACAAATTGTTATGTATGGATATAAATTAAATTGAAGTGACAGCTTTTTCTTAAATGCATTTGAAAGTATATACGGTACTTATAACAAAAACCATTTTATAGAATTTTTGTCTGTCTGTCTAGAAATTTTGACGGGAATTTCACTGGGAGGTAGCAAATGTAACTGAGGCTACTTTTATTTCCGCTCCTAAAAGTTTTTTAACTCCAAGCGGACGAAGTCGCGGGGAGCAGCTAGTTTCAACTATACCTTGAACAAATCATCCAATTGTTCGATATTCTTGTCCACAATTTTCAGCACCTGCTCCACTTCCAAAACCGAATGATCGTCACCGTTCACGAGGTGCAAATACAGATCAGTTTTCGTGTTATCAACCGAGCCGTCTTTGTTTTCGTGGACCCTCAGGTCATCTATGTTTACAACAGCCCCCGTAACCCGGGCCAGCTGTTCCCGAAACAGGTGTATCTTGTCGCGGATTTCTGAAGGGTGCGACCGAAGGACGAATCGAACGCGTTGGTCTTCCCGTAGTAGGTATATGAAGACGTGGGCTTCGTCGTGGAGACCCCCCGTGTCATTGGCAAGGACCTGCGCAAATTAAACTTTTAACTGCCATGGTCTAAAATATAAGACAACATCAAGCTGTGAGCTATATTGTATATTGATATTGATTGTATATTTACACAGGTATATTGATTGTACATAATTCACCGGAATTGGAAAATTTCAAGTAACTGTAGGTGTCTTTTATGGTGCAAATGTCGTTGGGCAGCTGATTGACAAATCGTCAATTATGACAGGACAATGTGTGTCAGATATATATTAAAACAAACTAATATTATAAATGCCAAAGTTAGCCTGTATATATTTTTGTTTCTCCTTCACGCCTAAGCGGCTGAATGGATTTGGATGAAATTTGTTATGAAGGTAGCTCTTACCCTGGATTAAAGATTAACACGCGTAATTAAAGCACTGACAACTTTTTATTCCAAAAAAGTGAAGTAATTTAATTAGTGACTTGCTAAAAAACACTTTTGGCAGTTCCCATCGTCTCATGTTGACTTTTTAAACGCGGGTAACACCACGGGGCACCATTAGTACATTCATTTAACTAGATACAACTTGTATTTTTGTCATACACAATAAGGAAGAGAAATAATATAACATCGGAAACAATGTTTGAATGATTATTTATAATTTGTCCTCATTTAAATCACATGTTTTTGTTATTTTTCCGTTTAAGAGCAATTAACATTAAATGGCACCTAGTGAATGCAATGAAAGGAAAATTATGACAATCCTACTGGGATATTAATGCTGCTTTTCTGACATCTAAGTAAAATCTACCACCACAACACTCACATCCTGAATGTGACGGATTTTTAAGAGGTCAAAGCTCTACTCAAGCTGTCTCTGTATAAATGTGGACTTGTGTGTTTATAATAATAGGTGTGTGAATATGACTCCGCCCCTTTTTGTCAAAATAAAACACATTTGTTCGCTTACAAAATTAAAAAAAAAATTATTGAAAGTATGCTCCATCTGCAGCTACAACCTTCGCCCATCGTTCAGGTAGTTTTCGTATTCCTTGCTGGAAGAAGTCCTGGTCTTTTGAGCTTATCCAGTTGTCAATCCAAATTTTGATACTTTCACATGAAGTAAACTTTTCTCCAGTAAGGTCTGTCTGCATCGTCCGGAATAGGTGGTAATCCGAAGGAGCTATGTCTGGTGAATATGGCGGGTGGGGTAATACTTCCCAGTCCTGTCCCTCTAAATATCTTTTTACGACTTCTGCGGTATGCGGTTTGGCATTGTCATGCTGAAGAACTAATTTGTTATGTCTATTCACCCATTCTGGTCGTTTTTCTTCTATGGCTCGCTTCAAACGCATTAGTTGTCGTCGGTAAACTTCTCCATTAATAGTTTCAGAGGGTTTGAGCAACTCATAATATACAATACCTTTCTGATCCCACCAAATACAGAGCATGACCTTGGCACAGTGAATATTTATTTTTGGCTGTGATGGGCCTGGTTCGCCTGGTTTCATCCAAGCTTTTTTGCGTTTAGGATTTTCGTAGTGTATCCATTTTTCGTCTCCTGTGACTATCCGATGCAAAAATCCTTTTCTTTGCTGTCTTTGAAGCAGCATTTCACAAATGGTTTTCCGACGTTCCATGTCTCTTTCTTTTAAATCATGTGGAACCCAGTCACCGGCTTTTTGAATCATTCCCATCATTTGTAAACGCTTTGCAACAGTTGAACGATCAACATTTAATGCTGCAGCTAATTCTGATTGAGTTTGGCAAGAATCTTCCGCCAATAATGCTTCCAATTCAGCATCTTCAAATTTTTTTGGTGGTTTTCCATGTTCTTTATCCTCAGTACTAAAATCGTTATTTTGAAATCGTCGAAACCATTCCTTGCAAGTTGTATTAGACGGAGCATGCTCACCATAAATCTCCACAAGCAAACGATAAGTTTCCGCTACAGTTTTCTTCGCAATAAAATAATGTAATAACACTTCCCGCAAATGACGTTTATTTGGAATAAAAACCGACATTTTCGAAAAGGTGAAAACAATTGTTGCTTACACTTCAACCAAATATCATAAAATGCGTTAGATAGCTGACATTCAGTACTATCGAATACAAGTATGGTCATTTATTAGTACACGTAAACAATACTAAAAACGACATCTGTTGAGAAAGGGCGGAGTCATATTCACACACCCAATAAATACGCATAATTTTCTATCGATTAGGGAGCTATTGGCGTGGATTGCTTATGGACATCAAGCAATCTTAATCCGGAACTAGTCAAACGCGTAAGCCAAATTTATTTCGGCTATGTGGCGAATCACAAACGCCATGTTTTATGCGTTTATAAGTGGCGTGTTAAAAGCGAAGTATTCTTTTGATTCCTGCCCTGTCTTACCTTAAAGTCGAAGTATCCTTTCATCCCCTTCTGGGGGTCAAAATTCAGAGTCACAGCGCCAGTGTCCTTATTGACCAGAAAGGGGGAAACTGCTAAGTTCTCCAACCCTTCGGTCAGAGTTTCTTTCACTTCGCCAACTTGGTAATAACTGATTCTAGCGTTTTCACCCTCGTCTGCGTCTAATGCCTAAGGAGATAAAAAAAATACAACGGATAGTTTCTTTTATTTTAAATGAACAATTATTAATGATAGCTTACAAACTAATCTAAAGGGGTAACTATTTGCATTGTGCTTATAGATTTTGATTTTACAGTAGACATAACATAACGCTATCTGAACGTATACGTGAAAGATATCTCTATAACTTGACTAGAAATGTACACAAAATATTACAAGCTCCGTTTGTTACTATACTCTAATTTCCCCTCTTTCTTCATCGTTACGTGACATTTCATGTTGTCTAGGATTGTACCTAACCTACGCACATCAACTAATGGAATCTAATAAAAATAGCTTACTCTTTACCTTGACCTGCATGAAATCGATACCAAAGTCCGCCTCCGTAGTGATTCCTCCAGTAAATATTTTACGTATGAACTTAGGCGCGTTATCGTTGATATCTGTCACTCTAACGTGTACTTTGAGAGTGCTGGCGGCGTCTGAGTCTTCTTGATACTTTGGCACTAAGACGCAATCTTCCGAAGCTAGGACTGTGAGGGTATAGTGGGATTTTTGCTCACGGTCTAGCGCTTTTCTTGTTGACAACCTGAAAGTATTTTTAAACGACTTAAAAAAGGAGTTTTTCATTTCGACTGTTTTTTTGTTGCTTATGCGATTTTTTCATTAATTTTCATGGTTCTTTTTTAATTTGATAGAGTGTACCTTCATGGAAGTCCTATCGAAATTTCATGAAGAAATTCAATCCCTAAGAGCTTAAAATAAGTAAATGATAATATTGAAGTCGTGTTATTCGTGGAACGTGACGTTTCCATGTGACGTGCACATAGAAAATATAGAAATACAAGTGCACTACTGTTTGGAAGGAGGCATACTCGCATTTTAAAATAAATTATTTCAACCAAATGTTTCTGTATTTTAATTGAAATTGAACCATGAGCCAGAGTCCAGACTTGAGCTTCTCTGTAACCTCAACTCCTATACACTTGACAGCACGTCTACTCAAACTTGAAACCTTTGGTTGGACGTTTAAGCTTCAAATTCAGTGATGAGAAGTCACCGTACATTACTGAATTTTATGAATGGGAGTATCCATATCTGCATAGTTATACCACCTGGTTCTACTGCTCGAAATATTGCGTATAACTTACTTGTGAGTATTCGCATGAAGATCGAACGTGTCATCGTTTCCATCAACAATATAGTAGCAAACCGGTAGCATAGGTTCATCCCCTCTGTCGATCTCATCTCTCTCCACCACACTGGGTAGGTACACCTCATAAGGCATGTTCTCTGTTGCGTTCAAATTGACGTATTTTTGTGAGAATCTCGGACGGTAGTTGTCGACGTTTTGAACATAGATTGTTAGGTCTAGGAAGGAGCTCAGTGGCGTGGGGAGGCCTAGATCGTATGCCTCTATTCGAAGCTGAAAATAAATATTAATGTCACAAAATTGCAAAAGGCGGCGAGCCGACTGTGGCGACATCAGAGGTCCTGAACTGTAGGTTTCTAGAACTTATTGTACGAGTCGTACATATTAGATTGACCCGTTAATCTGGTGTTATTGATAGGCAACAGAAACAGTACTATTAGCTGTCTGTTATAAAATATAATTCTCTAAATTAAATAAAGCTGTATACGTAGTCCTTATCAAACTATCTTTATGGCATTTTGTATTTACCTATGAGTGGTATACTTGTCACTATCCACTGCAAATTTTCAGTCGCAGCGTGGTTAGAGAAATGTAATGAATCCCGTCATCGGAATTTCACTTGTTTATGCCGTTACCTCTATACCTGTTCTTTTTTAGCAAATGTTCTTACCCTATAAGTCAACATCTACCTATCTAGTGTGTGGACATGTGGCGTACGAATAGCCTCGTTCACAGTATGGATAGAGAAATGCAATGAATTCCGCACTCAGAATCTCAGTTCTTTGTGCCGTTATTCCTGTCTGTATCACTTGAGCAACAGTACTTACTCTATAGGTAGTCTGTTTGTCTCTATCTAGCGTGTGGACCGTACGCAATGCCCCAGTCGCGGCATGGATAGAGAAATGCGACGAGTCTCGCAGTCGGAATCTCACTGCGCCGTTCGCGCCGATATCTGCGTCTATCGCCCGAACAGTGACTACCACTGTGCCTATTGTTGCGTTCTGCAATAAATCAAGTATGATGAGAGTAATCGAGGCAAAAGAAGAATGTCAGGATCGAAACAAGTAGCTAGCCGTGATCTCTGTCCACCTCTCCTTGTTTCCCGGAGAGGTGGACAGGGATCACGGTTCAACGTGAATTAAATGAGGTTTAACATAGCTACGCCCGGGGTTAAAAAGTCAACGTGTGACCATAGAAAAAACATGAAAGTTTTGTTTGAAAAATACTTTTTCAGGGTAAAACGTAATCCTGAAAAAGTCAAGTATTTTTTTACTACCTTCGTAACAAATTTCATCCAAATTTGTTCAGCGTGAAGGAGTAACACAGTTGTTACAAAATATTTGCTGAATTCACAATAAACTTCAAGGAAACTACAGCGAATACTGTGTAGTAATCAAGATCTACACTAATATGTAAACCTGGGACCCTTAATATTGTATTTTTGATATTTCTAACGCCTAACTCGTCACCTGCAGTTTTTTGTTACGAACATAGGAACATATTAGCCTTAATAAGATATCATAACATAACAGAGACCCCGAATTAGTTAACTAAAATCATTGGACATCGTAAAGTTATTATAGAATATGCTGTATTTCACATAGGAACTATACTTACTTCTGGTACTTTAATAGTATCATTCTGTTTTGGATGCACAAACACGGGCGCATGATCGTTATAATCGGCGACACACAACTTCAGTTCCCCCCGTACTGCGATCGACGGAGTGCCCAGATCCCTCGCTTCTACGATGAGGGTGTAATTACCGAAACGGTCTTTGAGGGGCTGCCGGGCGAATAGTCGACCTGTGTTGGCGTCACCGCCCACTTGTTCGAAACGGAAGAGCTCTGAGAAAAATTTTAAAACTATCATGGTTATGAACATTATATTTCGTCGCAGTTACATGCGTCATTGCCCGGGACCATGACGCATGTAACTGCGTCGAAATATCGGGAGTCAACAAAACTCACAAATCATGGTAAATATCTCGGTAACACGAATAATAAAGCTCTGAGAAAGTAATTGCTAATTTCTGAATTGTGTTAACATGTCTTCGGCCTTAGGAGTCGAAGAAGTTTTTGCACACGACTGCATAGCTCGTGAAAGGGGTTCTAGAATAAAAGTTCTTTTTTTTTTAATCCCACATCTAATATTTAAAAATATTTTATAATTTTTATTTTGTGCACTGCGGTACTGTTCATCCAATTGCGATGAAGCTTGGTCAACTTATTGCTTGCACCTGAGCGAAGGTTATAGGCATAGTACAATGGTTTCTTCTTGCGGCAACAACGCGCTTTGTACCAACTAGTTTTTAATATTATTAAGTGAATCCTAAATGTGACAAATGCCCTTTTACCGTGTCTATTCCCTCCCATCATATAGAGCACAACATAACGCGTACATTGGAGATTTATTATCATCGTCGTTTGTTTGCAGAGTCAGTTTGCGATGGTTTTAAAATGATATTGTACCCATTTAAACTTTGATATAATATTTTAAATTCAGCGTATATTAAGCATGTCCTCACCGTGTCCTTTCCCGCCTACTAAATGGAATTGTACTCGTCCATTTGGCGAGTTATTGTCATCGGCGTCTGTGGCTGATATTGCTACAATTGGTTCGCGATGGTTGTGGAACTCCGTTATGGTTGTGCAGTCTTCGGGAAGGTTGAGGACGGGTGAATTGTCGTTCACATCTTCCAGGTAGATACTAAAAATAAAGAGAAAAATCGAATGAAACCAATTGCATATTCTTTACAATAATTTTCTTCCATTTTAATTCCATTTCAAATCTCCAAGTGGGACGTCATTGACTTCCAAGAGCATAGTTAGCCAATGGTACAGATGCTGATATTAAATCTTAAGGTCACTGGTTCAAATTCAGACGTGCACCAATGAGTTTTAAGCTTGCAAAATGTGTGTGTTCTCAAAACGGCGAAGGAAACCCTGTGTTCCTGAACCAAAAATTAGAAGACAATTTCTTCCACTCCGTATTGCTCAGATTAAAGAATAAGATCAAAGCTTTTTTAAAAATTTAAGAATAAGACTTTAATAGTTTTTGATTGACTGATAAATCGCTAGAGGTACTCACGATATTTGTTTGTGCGCATTTCGACTGTCGGTTCCTCGGTGAGAGAGCTGATAATTGTCCCAAGCTTCTACCACTAGAGTGTAGGTGGCCTGAGATTCCCGATCGAGCCACGACGAGACCATCAATGCACCAGTGTCGGGGTTTATCATAAACTTGCCCTGAACAAAAGTTGATCAGGATTAGCTTCAGAAACCCAAAGTACTAAGCCGTGAAACAGATTATTGATAAAAAAATTTTTTTTTTTGGACACTAAGGTTTTACAACTAGAGTATATTGAGTTACTGATCTATCCACGACACGTCTACACAGAAGTATCGGAAATTACAATATAATAAACTCGCTCTGACAAAAAGATTGTTTTGTTCTTATACTAAGGCAATATTGGAGCTATATTTCTATATATTATAAACATAATATATATTATGTTTATTAAAACACTCAATATAATGATTAGAATGACTATCTGAATGACTGTCTTTCTGGCAAGATACTCAACACACTTTTATTTACACTTTTATTATACTTGGTCATTTTTAATCGAAACAAAATAGAAACATTCTACTGAATAAAGGTACCAATAAAGTTAAATCTTCTCTTTTGTTACCGTTGCATAAAAAAGACATCTTTTATACTCTACGATTCCCTGTGATGCAGATGGCAGGGAAAAATACAAGACAAACACCCGAGACTCGAGAACCCTTCATGCTCACCAGTGTCGCCTCGCATCGATCTGCCATCAAACTACTTCTAACTAACCCAAGGAGCCTTCCAATATGAAATAAATACCTGTGTGGAAGTGCGATCCAGCAGATAGGTAATCTTCCCGTACTCCCCCGAGTCAGCGTCGGTGGCTGCAACCATCGCCACAGTGGTGCCGGGTTCAACGTCCTCTCTCACTCGGTACTCGTATGCGGACTCTTCGAACACAGGATTGTTGTCGTTTTCGTCCAAAACCTAAAAACATCCTTGTCGTACAACTAATACATTTGAAATTCTAGATTCGATTTTGCTTGAAAAATGAGTTTAATAAGCTCTCATACTAAATCCAACACAATTGTGTAGCCTACAATGTGAGTCTGTTTATTCTACCTATAAAGGGCTCTAATTTTTTAATGCGGTAGAGGAGGACCGGAGTCGTTTTGCTGTCGTTTACGGGTCTGTACTGTAACCACTTAGTATCAGGTGGGCCGTAAGATTTAGATCTTTTCCGACCTGATCTTCTTTCCGATGTATTCACCGGAACACAGCAATGCGAGTGCACCACTTGGCAGCAGATTTTACCAGGTTTTACCAGGTGTGGAGGCAGAACTCCGGGCGAACTTTGCAAAAGTTCTACTGCTACTTTTTGTTGCCCTTTAGCACCACCCAGGGGTGGGTCCCTAAATATACATTTAGGGATTCAAAGGGTACTCTCACCTACGGGCATGAGCAACTGCACCCCCAAAACTATGGTAATAATGTTCCATATTTTGTTGAATGCCGATTGCTTGTCACAATAACAAGAACAGTAGCATACCTGAATAAATAAATCAGCGAACGTGTATCTTGGTGGAACGCCGCTATCCAACGCTCTGACGGTGACATTGATCCACGGATGCACCTCGTGGTCTATTTTATTCGCCACGACTACTTCCCCTGAAGTACTCCCTATGTGGACCATGTCGATAAGTTCCTCTGGTCCTGTGTTAAAGGATAATGGAAAACTGGTGATATACAATTAATTTAACAAAACAGTCTTATCAAATGCTGTTTAGATGATGCAGTATTATTCTTAGGTTATGCTTAACGTTCTTAAGTGTGCAAAAATCTTTTATGTTACTGCGATGTTCCAAAATGAAAAAATAAACGATCGAATCGTTTATTTTTTCATTGGACTGTTCAAGATTAAAAAAGCACAATTCAAAAAAATATTGAATGCTGTCAAAACAATGTTTAGTTTGTCACCAATGTAATCGATAACAATACCATAAATTACATTACATAAACACGCCTTTTTCTATCCTATTCTATTCTTTTATAAGAAGCTGTTATTTGTATTTGACATTATAAATAAAGCTTTTTACTAAAAAATGTCAAAAAATGGCTTTTGGTTATTAGTACCGTAAATAACGTTCAAATTTATTTAGATTTTTACTAAATAAATTTGAACGTTATTTACGGTACTTTTAACCAAAAGCCATTTTTTATTGTCTGTCTGTTTGTTCCGGCTAATCTCTGAAAAGGCTGAGCCGATTATGGCGGGACTTTCACTGGTAGATAGCTGATGTTATAGAGAGTAACTTTAATTTTAGAAAAATAATAAAGAATTAGGGTTCCGCGCAAAAATATTGTTACTTTAATACTACAAAAATATTTTTATTGTACTCCAAGCGGATTTATACATACCTTCTAAATAATAGGTCATGCTGCGATTTTTATCGGCGTCGTCGGCGACCACGTTCACAATGTTAACGCCATTTTTAGAGTTCTCTGCTATAGCGGCGGTGTAGAACGGTTTCCTGAAAACGGGATTGTTATCGTTCTCGTCTTGAACGATTATCGTGAGGATGGCCGACGCAGTCTGTGGCGGGCCGCCTTCTATCGCCGCCATGTCTTCGACCACGATGAGAAGTTTGATCGTTTCTACCTTTTCACGGTCTATTAGTCTGGAAATAAATACATCTATAATAATCATCATGCTTACTTGAAGGAGCTTTGCCTTCACAATGAACTAAACAATGAATATAAATTAATTGCTGTTCGACAGTTTCGCTAATACTCGAAAACGCTGGGCTGGTTTGGCTATTTTATATGAGAACAAGGTTTGTATGATATAATTTCTTTGGAAAATTCACGGGAATACTCAAGTACATTTCTCTATGGCAATTTTGCCTCTACGTCGTTAGACCGATTGTCAAGCTAGTAGTAAAAAAATAAAAAAACATGTTGCGTCCTGAAACATGTACAATACTATAAGGCATCTTCAATAAAGTGCTTTTTTGAACGACCGAGCAATTTAACAAAAATTTACCAGCCATCTTACATATAACAACAATAAATAGGCATAATTGCATAAAATATTTATCCGCTTACATTAAATTAATTTTTTGAATGATTTCATTTCTTTCAATTTTGTACTTAAGAGTCCCTCACTGCACTTAGGAGTAATCTCAAGAATTCTTCGTAAAAATATTATTTTGCGTACAATCTACTATTGTATTATATTCTTCTACATTTACCTGACTACTTTCAAAGAGCCGTCTATAGCGTTGAGATCCCAAAGCGACATGTAGTCATATTCCGAAATTGGTATAGGTATTCCCTCTTCGTTGCGCGCGGTGCTGCCGCTTTGGTCGATGGTGTACCGTAGAACCGGCTGGTCGTCGGGATCGTGGGCTTGCGCTCGGTATATCTGAGTGCCAACCTGCGTAAGCCGACAAATTGTCAATAAGAATCTGATTATAATTTAGAACTGAATAAAACAGGTTGCTTTTCAGATTTTCATGAGGCAAACAACTTTATTTCCACCTATTTCCTTTGGATAGCGGAGTAATCATTAATCAATTAAATAATAGCGTTTGAACAATTACGATTGTTCAAAGCGAATGGGAGAGAGGTCCGAAATGAAAATTGCTGGTTTATTACATTAAAACGAGAGTGGAACTCTAAAGGGATAAGACACGAATAAAGGGATAAGTCTATTCTGCGTTTAGTCTGTACTTAGTTAAAATCCGAATTAAGAATGCCGAAAACGTTATGTAATTTTTTCATCCAAATCTCAGTAGATCACCCCTGAGTCATTGTCTAAGCTTTGGTGCAAACAGGCATAAATGCAACCAGAAAAGAAGACCTTCGCATAAGTTCGGACTTGATGGAGTAATGAGCTAAACTTTTAAATAACAAAGTCAAAAACCTTAATTATATTAAAGTCCTAAAGATATATTGTATATTATAGAAAACATCGTTAAAAAAAGGTTCTTTTTACACCACAGAACAGATTGAGGCATTACCTGTGTATTTTCTTTGACGCTGATGAAGCCTGGCTCCACCAGTACGGGTGGTTTGTTGTTCACGTCGACTATTGTTATGTTCACAAGGACAGCCGCGCTTAGCTGCTGGTCGCCTATACCGCCATCTAGCGCTATCTGGAATACAACACCACCATTTGCACTACAGGCACACTACATATACAAATGGTAATAGAGAAAATCAATATATGCATCATATTAAAAAGTAAAAAGTTGGTCCTAAAATGATTTAAAGTGAAAAAGAAACAGCATTTTTTTTTAAATATACAAATAAAACCTACTTTTTTGAAACATTTTGCTATTGGAAACTTATTATTTTAATAGAGTTTCTTATTAAGCATGTCTAGTTCAAATATATTTTATAACTGATAAAGTATATATTTTATAACTGATAAAGTATATGCTGAAAAAAAAAACCCCGTTGACTTCGCCTAAGTGCAGCTAAAAAGATTAAGCCGCCTCGGTGCTCCTCAAAATATTCGACTGAACATTCTATTCGTGACACAAGATTGTCACAAGCACGGATGGCCATGCGAACGAATCCACTGTTTGTGTAGTCCCAATTTTAATTTCCATTGAATTCATAAGTATAGCTTTAAGCATAACATGCTTATTCGTGTAGCGCAAGCACTCATGTAAAAATCTGAGTCAGCACGAATGCGAGTTAGATGTGAAACATATCGGTTCATAAACTGGATATTTATTTACTCACCACAGTCAACGTGTATCTGTTGATTTTCGGATTTGTCTTGTCCGGGTCCAAAGTGGATCCGTTCGCGACCGACACGACACCGGACCAGGAGTCAATCACAAACTTATCGCTCGCGCCTCGCTGTATTCGATACACGACTTTATTGTTCGGCGATGATCCATCCGCGTCACGGGCTTTCACCTGGTCAAATAAACAAGTTCATTTTACGAAAATGTAAAAACTCCCGACTTGGTATAATGATAAAGAGCTGATGATCTCCAAAAAATGTTCATAAATTATAGCTGAAAACAGAAAAAAAACCACATCAAAATTGGTCCATTCGTAAGGGAGACAGACACACAGATCACACTACAAACTCTTTTTCGTCGGGGGTTAGAAAGAGACATTACATTGAATATATCTGTCTCTCTTCATCCTATTCATAAAATAATTTATGTGATCTAGATTGATCGCTCTGGTATTCGGAAATCAACCGCATTTCATCACAAGAAAATATAACAACAGTAGCTTGGGGGACCATTTTGCTCGAGTCCGTAGGTGAATACAGAGTCTAAGTATGCCGCAACCTAAAGTAGCAGTACAATTAGTGCCAAATTCGTTTGCAGAAGTACTACCAAAAACACGAGGTAGCGTTGCTGTGTTCCAGTGGAAGGGTGTGAGTGTCGGTGAAATTACAGACACTTAAAGTGTTATATCCTACTTCTCATACTTCAGTAGGGGAAAACCTGAACCGTATAGTTGTAACCACTGAACATAGTTGGGCCGTCTGTTCGTTCCGTCACTATTTAAAAGTTTTTTTTACATAAAAAAAACTTACCTCGAGTACACTAGTTCCTCCCGGCAGGTCCTCGGGTATGGAGCGCTTGTACAGCATTTGTTGGAACATCGGCGCGTGATCATTCACGTCTTGAACGTAGATGGTGACAGGAGCTGTTGACGATAGGGATGGCACACCGAAATCTCGAGCTCTGACCTGTTGTGAATAAGTAAAAGTATAGAAAGAATTAAAGAAATTATAATGAATGTTAAATTTGAATTAAAATTTATGGTTACCTAAGAAATTTTCGAAGTAAGGAGTAACGGTTTTCATATTTTGACGGATTTATGTATTTAAAATTGAAAACAAGATTTAAATGGGAAAGCCTATTTATGTATTTAAAATTGAAAACAAGATTTTAAATGGGAAAGCCTAAACACACTTGAAATAATCCTCGATAAAAAAAAAAACAAGGTAAACCACAAAAGTTTACCTTTCATTATGTAGTTGTTTTAAATAAGTGGAAATGTAAGTTTGAAATATTGTAATAATAATTATTCAATAACATATAATAAGGGAGTTATATTTTTACTGGTATCCATAATAATAAAAGTAATCAAAGATATCCAGCATGACTGTATTCTAATTATCACATAAGTATCATACCTCTGTGATGTACCTATGCAATTAATGGTTTTGTAGGCAGCTTTACCAGTCGTGATATACTTACCGTTAGGTGTATAGGTCTGATGTTGCTATTGTCTCCAGGAATCTGTTCGAAGTCCAGTCCATCTTTAGGAGTGATGATCCCCAAGTTCGGATCTATAGTAAAGTTGTCTTTGTAATCGCCCCCTACTATTGAATATTCTATGTGACTATTTTTTGTACCTGAAAAGAAAAAAAAACCTGCATTTAAAAACATATATCAAGAGCAGTCCCACAATTGGAAATTTTTAGGGTTATAACTTGGCTAATTAGGTACTCTTAGGTTAGGTAATTAGGTACTTTTTGGCAAAATTAAGAAAAAACAGCAGGTGAAATGGATTCTTCAGAAAAAAATATTAAAAAATAAAAAAAAATATTCGGGAAGCAGTTGGACAGCGTGGCTGCATACATTATGGAACAACATTTTTTTTTTAAATTCTGCAATTAATGCGTATACTTTAGATTAAAATTAAGATCTGGTATGGAGACACTCACCATTCAAATCAATATCTCTAGCTTCAAGTACCAGTGGATTCTCAAATTGTCGTTCATTCTCCAGCAGTCTCGCTTCATATTTGTTCGCCAGAAACATAGGCGCGTTGTCATTTACATCCTCAATGTTTATAATCAGCTGGGCGGTATTTCTGTTGCCTTTCCCGAGGTCGTCCCTGGCTTCGACCGTGAGGTAGTGACGGGTTATCAGCTCACGATCAAAGCTGTCACCACCAGCTTGCTTGACCGTGATCACGCCTGATATCGGGTTCAGATTCATGCTGGAAACAGTATCATTCTGAAGGATGTTTATTCAATGGACATGTTTTAATACTTGGTCGTCGGTGATTGCTGTTATTTTAGATGGTTATACGGATATGGATACGGGCTGTAAAAGTTCAGCTGTTTACAGCGCAAGCTGTTTAGAGATCAAAATTTTAATGAATACTAGTTGAAAAATAAAAGATCTTTGTATGACTGTGGATGAATGTTAACTAATAATACTCCAACCAAGGTATACTTAATGCGTCTAGTACCATAATTGTCTGAATCCTGATCAAGAACTTGCACACATTCCACGGTGCTGCCAACTCCACAGTTATCGGAAGATTAATTTGTACTTACAGATTAGCAATGCTCCCACCGAGGCTGGTATACCTAATGCCTCTAGTTCCAAAATTGTCCGAGTCCTGATCTAGTGCTTGCACCCATGCCACAGTGGTGCCAACTCCACAGTTCTCGGGTATCGAGACTGTGTATAGAGACTCGGTGAATTCTGGGAAGTTGTCGTTTTCATCCTTTATATGGACCGTTAGTGGGACTACACTGTAACAAATAAATAAACAACAACGTTAACACACTCATACCTCTGCACTAGGATTCCCTGTGTCGCAGATGGCATGGACAAACACAGAAACACAAGACAAACACCCAAGACCCGAGAACAAACTTCATGCTCACCACACAAAGTGTGCCCCGGCCGGGAATCGAACGGGGAGTAGCCTTGCCTTCTAAGCGGTTTGTAAGCTGATAGCAGAAAGCAGTTTCAGTTCAAGTTTAAAATTATGTGCAACATCAAGGATATAGTTAAGAGATTTTAATGATAATTACCTCATCTTAGGGTCTTTGGCAACTATTTCTTTTGCGACTAGACTGAAATTCATTACAGTAACTTTTTCATAATCCAAAAATGATGGGTCATTAACCCTGATGAGAAATGATGCCTCATTTATTCCTTTAAACGGCGTGACGTCGAAAATTCCGTTATCTCCTCTCAGAAATAATTCAAATGTTCCATTTTTACCCTGAAATAATAATAATAGATGTGTTTTTTAATCAAACCTTTTCTTCGTTTGAATGTAGTATGATGACTAATTTCAAAGGAAGAAAAGGCTTGTTGTGTAGCTATTTACATACTTATTATGTTTTGTTACCTGGTCATAATCAAACACTTCTGGTAAAGCATCCTGTAGAAATGTGATAGGTGTGTTTTGTTGAGCATTCTCCAGTATCTCACCTACATATCTTGGACTTCTGAATCTTGGAGTCTCATCATTGACATCCGTGACTATTATAGTCACTTCTGTGGTTGTACTGGGCATGGGAGATACATCACGGGATTCTTCTGTAGCCTGTAAGGTACAAAGTATACATTTGTATTATTATTAATATAAGCCTGAATTTCCTCCCTTCCTTTTTCAAAGTATCTCTGTTTTGGTCTTTTTGGGGCCATGAAAAGGAGCTCATATTGCCATCTCCACTTAAGTATATAATATGATTATGGTATGTAATCTAAAAGTGCAATGCTGCACTTTATAAAATACAAATATGGGGTATGAGTGGGTAAATATTTTTAATTTGCACTAGGTTAACTTGATAAAATGATGGTATAGTGGAGCAGGTGGCATGGATGAAAATACAAATCACTTGGGTATTGTTTTATCACTAAAAACAAATTTCATACTAATAACACATTATCCCTAGCCGGGAATTGACCCCAGGGACCTATGTTTTAAAATATAGGTAAGCTATAGAACCTTTGCAAAGATTACTTACCAATATTTCCAAAATGTAAGCTCCATTGCTGTTGTTAGGATCCTCTCTGTCCAGCTGATTGATAGTGTAAATAATCCCAGAACTGCTATCAATATCAAAATGTTCTTCTCCTCCCGAGATGATGCTGTATGAGATTCTGTTGTTGACCCCTCGGTCACCATCAATGGCTCGAACTGAAAAATTAGATATTACTGTGGAGTTTTGAGATGGCTTTGTCTTTTTATTAACAGTTGTAATTGTTAAATTTTGCCTTTCACTTAAGTTTATCATATTATAATCTTCAAAATAGAGTAGGAAACCAGGTTGATATTTACAAAGTACTTATTAACCATCATTAGCCAAGGATGAGTAATATTAGATTTTTTTTTAAACTATGCTTTGAGTTTGTCTTTGCAAACTCTTGTGGTATGGTTAAAAAAAGTGTAGAAGGTAGAAACCCTTCAAAAAGTGTTCAAAGCTGATAACCTTAGAAATGGTTCCAACAATATCTATCATACATGACTAAGAACCGCCTTTCAGACCGGTAGGTAACAGTTTGGATGCAAAGATTTATTTTAGAGATCTGTTGCCTCAAAGGAATCAAAAACAAGACCACAGTCTATTTAGTCAGTGAAACAAAACTGTAGTATAGGAATACAAGTCTTTTTCTAATCTTTTCTATAAAAGCAGGAAAATATTTATGGTCTACCTACCTTGTAAAACAGAAGTCCCCACTGGAGCATCTTCACTGATCCTGGTAACAGGACTGGCCACAACAAACTCCGGGGGCTGGTCCTCCACATCCTGAACCTTCACAAGGATCGCTGCAGTCCCCGTATTCACCCTACCCTGATTAGCCCGGTCCACCGCAAGGATCCGAAGTTGGTACAAAGACTTGCGCTCGTAATCCAAACTTTTAGTAAGTCTGACTACACCTTTCCCGTTCACAGTTTGTACTGCAAAGTATTCTACGTCTCCATCTAGCTCTTGTAAGTGATACAACACCTGAAATGATCATCATTTAATCAAAAAATTATAGGTAAGCATATCTACCAAAGAAATGCGATTTGTGATTCTTTTTGATGTTTATTTATTTTATTTTATAAATGTCAGCTGTCATTGTCATGAAAAATTTTAGTAGGTATTAGCCGGCATTTACGCATTTGCCTATATTTCACATCAATAATTTTAAATTGAGATGTTTCTGCTTTTATTGTAGTTTGCTGTATTAAGTTGAATATATGTAATACATTTGTTTAAGTTTTAGTAAAGCTATTTTAAAATTAAGTGATCTGTTGTGACCGCCTCCAGGAGCACTCGTGGAGTCCTGGACTCCTTTTCTCTTTGTCAATTAGACTCATTGGGTATTGCAATTTAAATTAAGGTAGATAATGCGAGAAATACCGACCTATTTAATTGCTTTGTATTTTACTCACTTGTCCGTATGCCCCTTCGTCAAGGTCTGTTGCTTCTACCGTAGTTAGTATGCCAGGGGGAGCATTTTCCTTCACGGTGATTGCTGACGGGTATGGTTTGAATATGGGTTCATTATCATTAACATCTTCGACTAACAGTAAGAAGCTCTGTGTGATAAAGTTTCCTTCTCCCAAATGCCCATCGGTTAACGTGAGAACAAAAGAGTATTCATCACGGACCTAAAAATAAAAGTTAAAATGCAGATAACTACGAGCAGGTACGCAGATATTTCATTTTTCAAACAGTTGGTTTGATTCTAACTTCGATCCTAATCAACTGTTTTTTATAATCATATTCGATTTTTGAGCTATCGTAGTCACTTAACTAAGTACCTGGGAGACTGAGCTTTGCTTGAATTTTTTTGTAAAATCATATTTTTTGGGTAATTACATCCATTACATTGTGGTTAGCATAATAATTACATTGTTACTATTGGATGTGAGCAGAACATATTCATGCCTGGATAATGTCTTATAGGGCCATCTATTACCAATACTTGATTGTTACCACAAAAATTGACGAAATGGCGCAGTATTAAATTTTCAGTATAGTATAATATAAAAAACGGTTTTTATTTGTAAACTTATGCGTTTTAACAAGAACTACACTTATACAGGTAAACTTAAACAGCAAAACCCTATCTAAATATAAAATTTCATCCAAATCGTTAGAGTCGTTTCCGGGATACGCGAAATAAATAAATATACAAGAATTGCTCGTTTAAAGTAATATATTAACATACTAGTAATATCATAGAGCAATTAAGTATGTATTTAGGTAGGTACTTGATGTTTAATTGTAAGAAATTCTCACCTCTCTATCTAATTCCTTAACTAAATAAATATTAGCTTCGTTGGATGAAATGGCTTCTAATCTTAATATATTGCTACCCAACTGGTCCCTTATGCCGAATTTTAGCGAATCACCATCTGGGTCAACGCCTCTCAGGCGGTATATTAAACTACCTGAAAACATAACGGTACAGTACAATTAATAAATTAACTAACATAGGTAAGCTAATTTTATTTTATCCTACTTAGTTAATTACTTGTGTTGCCAATTGATAACGAACCAAATAATTTGAGTCACCAAATCGTATCATACCCGTAGCAGGGGGGAGTAATTAATACTTAATCTATGGCCTGGGTGGTTGTTGGGCTTCCCTCTGTTTGTGCCAGTCACCCGGCAACACCCCTGCATGAGTAATTTCCGGTTGTCCGTCCGTTGCACCGAGTCGGTGTTTTGGAAATATTATGAGCACCGTTTGTTGATATGCTAACTGCCTGCCCCGTGAACTACGAAGTGCTATGATGCATAGGCGGTGGGGTTAGGCATTTTGTTGGTTCAATGAGCAATAAGAGTGTCAATTTTTTATATTAAACCATAGTAGGAATATGTTTTTCACCGCATGTTTTTTTTTAATATCTCGTCACTAGATGGAAACCAAATAAATTAATACAATTCCAAGACGCAGAACAAACATTTATATTCGTCACATCAATGACCTACGACCTACAGAGCGTTACTACCAACTGAGCCGTTAGGCCAGTCAAAAGTAAATTTTACTTGCACACAAGTTTAATATTAATTTGTCAATCTATTATGAAAAAAATCAAACCTTTTTTGTATTACAATATCGCCGCCTCTTTATTACAGAGTATAATTTAATATTTATAACCTATTATTATCTAAATTATATTTATTCTTTATGTAGTGTAATTAATACAAATACAATAAGACCTTAAAGTCCTATCAAAACAGTATTATTGACGAATGATAAAACTAAATTGATTAACTCTCGTTTCCAAATAATGTCATCATCATTTTTCATCTCATTCTAATTAGTGATCATTAGAGCATGATAGACTCACGAATTGTCTCGCACCGATGTAAAAATTTATACATTGGAAAATATATATTATAAGTAGGTACACATTTTGGTGACAACTTTCAGTCTACGTACGCCGATATACTTACACCAATAGCTATATTCATAAGCTCCTTGAACCACTTATTATATATTATAATAATAATAAAATATGTATTGTATTAACTCACCTACAGGAGTATCATGGCCTTCCTTCAGTCTCACCACGATTTCGGATTGGCCATCGATAAGGAACCTCGGCGGCCGATTCGCAACGACTCCTCCGATCAGGACCACTATTACCCATAATATCTGACCCGGCTTTAACCGGACTTTTGGCACAATGATTGACATTGTCAGTCACCTGACGCTGCAACTGCAATTTAATTTTTGCTTCAGGATTTGATTATCTCGATTATTTAACTAGGTTGATGTTCACAAAAAATATTACTGAATTCAAAAACCACTTGAAGAATGGCAATACACAAGCCGTGTGGAGCCAATAGAAGAGAAAAAAAACTAGGTTGATGCTCCCTGTGATATTATGCGGAATTCGATTAGATTATGTAACTTGTTATGATATAATTTGATGGGAAGTAGCTGTTGGTATTGAAATTTTCATTAATTTTTATAGTATCTACCCCTGAACATAACTTGAGTTTGAACAGATCTAGACTAGCTAAAACATGAAATATGACTAATTTGACATATGTTTTAGCGAGCCTAAAGTATATCATTTATGCGTGTAAAATTTTGACAAGTCCAAATAATACTTGAAATATATAGGAATAAACGTGTTTTAGTCAGTAGTAAAAATAAAACAACGTGTAGAGGCAGGATCGATTCGTAGGATAAGCTTACACCTACCCTTTTGTTGGGAGTTGAAGCATTTTCCTTCTCACGGTTTCCCTGTAGTGTTCAGTCAGTTTCTTTTGCACTGTGGTTGCAGTGAAAGTCTGTCACCTCACGATCGTAACCTTCTGTACGTGTTCGCGCCAACCTGCAAGAAGTGTTTGTTTATTAACGATTTCGAAAGGTATTGTTTGAAAGTAAAACTATAGCACTTACAATTTCATTTTTTGAATGACGTTGCTTTTGTCTTGTGGCGTGGTACTTTACGTGGGTAAGAGAATGGTGTGAGATTTTTGGTGTGATTGTTCCTGATCTTTTCACCAATCCTCCATGCTAGAACTGGATTTTTTTATGTTTTGTATTTTGTTTGTTATCGCATGACCATAAAGTTTTTTTTCTGGTTTTGTGTTAGATATTTATACTACGTGTGGTGGCCATGCCACTAAACATAGCAGAAATTTATTTAAAACTCAATAAAATACATTCTGTAGTGTACTTATGTTTTACTTAAGTCGGTGGTAACAAAATCAGTGGTATAATTTATAGTGATTTATAATAATAGTAAGATCTGAGTGTGCGGCGTGTTCATTTTGATTTCATGACGACAAGGTTGGTCGACATTTCTTTGAAATATATTGCTATTGCTTCGTTGATTGATTTACTTTTCTTTGTACTGACATCTGTTTTCTATCAATTCTCAGGTGAATTTTCGAGTTCAGACTGATGTTAGGAAACTCCCTTACGTCGGGTTAGTGGGTTATCTACATCGATTCGTATCCAGCGCGTGTAACTCGCTATTGCCGACGAGTCATTGTTCTAATACCTCGACACCACGTTTATCTTGCTTGAATAATGAAGAACATGCTTTCTAGAAATCGTAATGACTCCTCTTTAGGTTACACCTACGGAGAAGATGAGAATAAGTCTCTGCATTCACGCTTTACAATGGTGTAGGTATGCGCCTGAAAGTAAAGAATAGAGAGATACTAATTTACTACAGTTTTTAACGTCCGATTAAATAAGCTGCGTTATAATAAGTCACGATTGGACTGTGCGCCAAGGGGGGATAACAGAGACATTTGTCTAAAAACAATTCTTATACTTATATAGGTCGTACCGAAAGGCTTTGAGTAAAATGACTGTGACATACGGACATACAGACCGACAGGATGAAATTTGAAGGGCTCTGTTTTTGCCATTTGGCTCGGAAGTTTCGATGTGCGAGATCAATTGCCTAGTTTAGTTCAAGTTTATTTCACTTTGGGATGATTTTGTCTTCTCCCTAGCTCATAGGCTGGCTTCGTGTCCGTGTCGGCTTTTGTGTCCGTTTCTAAACTGGCGGTGTTTATTAATTTCCAGTGCCACTAAATAGGTTCAACAACTTATTTTATACAAGATTTTTCATAGCATCTCACGTGAAGTAATGGATGTTTTTTAATTTGATCTTTTCTTGGTAGTGTCATGCTTAACTTGGTAAGTGGACAAGTAAAATTGAAAGTACCTACCTAATAGACCGTAAAAGCTCATTAACGTCCTCGTTACTATGAGATAGGTAATTAATTTTGAAGATAAGATATAATTATGTAATATACCTAAAATCTCTACAAATACTCTGCCTCTGGAATGGTGGGAACGACATTAATACTCAATTAAAATTCTTTTAATTAATAATTCTTCAATTCCGTGCGTAAAAATTCTCGATTTCCATGAAATGATGAGATAAAATTAAAAATGTGATTACGTCAAACGGCCATTATTAAAAAGCGTGAGTCAATAATGTAATGGTTCATTCACACGAGTTGGTGAAACAATGACAATTACATAAAATACAATTAGATGTGACCTCGCGCCCCCTGGCGGATGTGTAACGTGCGTTTTGGATGTCGTTGACGTTATTAAGCAGGTACGTTTTGGCACTAATGTTGCACGTTCACTATACAAGTTCAGTAAGAACCCGAATATAATATATGTATATTCACTAAACAAGTCCGTGTAGTTGAAGTGACAAATTGTAGAAGCTAGTATATTGTTAAGTAGCTTACATTCACTTAATGAATGAATGAATGAATGAATACTCTTTATTGTACACCTCGATAGAAACATACATAACACAAATAAAATTAACAAAACAATCACAAAAAAAAAAAGAGGTTACAATGGGCGGCCTTATCGCTAATAGCGATCTCTTCCAGGCAACCTTTGGATGGAAAGAAATGAAAAATGTGAAAATCTGGTAGGAGGTGCACCAAAATCAACATAAGTACTATATACACTTGCAACTCCATAATTTAAATAAAAATTAAGCACTTACAAAATAAAAACCTAGGAACTACAATAAAAATATACAAAACAGAAATAGGAAAAATCTTATAATAAGTAAGAATTTTCTAAAATCACTTATTTAAATACAAGTTTTTCACTTGCAATTTAAATGTATGAAGTGATGATGATTGGCGTATTGGAACTGGCAGCTCATTCCACAGACGAACAGCCTCAACAGTAAACGATTTGCCGTAGAACTTAGTGCGATGGAGAGGAGTCTCCAAGTGGCGGTTTTCGGATAACCTAAGAGAAAGGGAGTGGGTGGTATGAAGAAAATGAAACCGCTCTTTCAGATATTGAGGCGTTAGGGGATTAAACAGAATATTATAAAGAAAAGATAGGATATGTACATTCCGGCGTAATCTAATAGGAAGCCACTTGAGCTTAGTGCGAAATTCTGAGACATGATCATATTTTCGAAGGCCGAAAATAAATCTTATACAAACATTTTGAAGTCGCTCAAGTTTGTTTAGCTGGTCCTCCGTGAGATCAAGATAACATGAATCAGCGTAATCAAGAATAGGGAGAAGTATAGATTGTGAAAGCGCAATTTTTGTGGCAGTAGGTAGAAAGTTACGCAACCTTCGCAGAGAACCCATCGAAGCAAAGATTTTATTGCTAACAAATTGGATTTGAGGACCCCATGTAAAGCAGCTGTCAATTTGTACACCCAAGTTTTTTACAGATGCACTGAAGGGTATCACCACGCCATTGAATATAACTGGAGGAACTGTAGCCCAGTCAATCCTTTGAATTAGTCGAGAACTACCTACAATAATAACCTGGGTCTTGGCTGGGTTAATAGTCAGTCCGAACGCTTTGCTCCAATCGCTAATACGAAGCAGGTTGAGGTTAGTCTCGACGATAGCATCAGACAGCCGATCTAAAGGAGCTTGGGCATAGATTTGTAAGTCGTCTGCATATAGGTGGTAGGAAGAAGTAATTTTAGAGGAGATAGAGTTTATAAATATTGCAAAAAGTAAAGGAGAAAGAACGCCGCCTTGAGGAACACCGGCGGTCGTATCACACCAAGATGATAGTAATTCATCAATGCGGATCTGCTGCCGGCGTCCAAACAAATAGTTGCGAAACCATTCAATTACTGGTGGAGATATGTATTATTAATTAATAGATTAATTTTTCTCATAAAAATATTATTGGTTGAGAAGTTTGAGAGATTACGCCAAAAAATTTTCAGAATTCTTGCAGAAAGCATTTTTGAACAAGATACTCTTAGTATTTTTGTAGAACATCGTTTTAAGGAACATTGAACCATTTGGATAGCGCACGCCGTTAAAGTAGCAGTACTTAAGGTTAATGTTCCTTTTAATGAAAGCATTAAATTAATGTAATATGTTTTTGAATCGGAGCAGATGTTTAAGAGATGCAGCTTAATCAAAACTAATAAACAAACAAACTATTAAAAAAAGTAAAATTATATTAAATAGGTAATACCTGGTAGGTAATTAAATAAACATGAGTAAGGAAGATATACAGAACGTAGATTTATGCAGTTACCGTTTACTGCTAATTAAAATATAGGTAAGTACGCAGGTACAATTGATGCATTTTGATCGGAAGAAAGCAATCAATTGTTAAACAACGTTTACATTACTTTTACACGTACTTGTTAAAAGTAAAAGCAATCGAAATGTTTTTCCGGGATCCAGTTGCTAGCGTCCGTAGGTGAGTACCCTTTAAATCCCTACACATATCCCCTCGGTAGTGATAAAAGAGCGACAAAAAGTACAATAGCAGCATGATATTTAGTAAAAGTCCCTAAAAGTTAGATAATAAAAAAAACGATGCGATTTGAGTCTTTTCATACTTCAGTCGGGGAGGACCGTTTTGCTATTATTGTACTTACTTTCGTAACATAAACATAGTTTATCTTTTACTAACTATTGTCTGAAAATAGTTTGATGGATACATTATTGTTTTGAGACTATATTGCTTAAAACTATCGAAACATAATTATAATCGCTCGACTCGTAATGCACTTTTGGTTTTTCAAATGTCTTATTAAAAATTCTTCGGTTCCATCGTCGTATGTTACATAAATAAATAAATATCTATTAATGGACATTCCACACAACGCTATCTAGCCCCAAACTAAGCATAGCTTGTACTATGGAACTAGATAATTCATAGAATACTATAGATAAATACAACTTTTTTTTAAGTATTAATACTCAGACACCGTCACACAAATGCTTGTCAAACATTTGAGTGGGAATCAAACTCAAGATGTACAGTGCAGAAGGCAGAGCTACTACCAACTAAGCTATTAGGCCCGAAATTTAAATGATGAAATACGGCTAATTTTAAGTCTACGTTTGCCTTTAGTGGCACCGTCCAGCAAGTCTGGCAGCTGAAACAAAAGGGTCATACAGCGCAACGGGTGCGAAGGCCAATGACTGTACTCGGATGATATCGGAGACTGACCATAGGTGCGTCGCGTCATTCCGCAAGCTGTTGGGAATTGGTCCGATGTCGTCGACTTTCCTGTAGGTACGTGTAAGCGATGCCTAAGAGCACTCATAATAATAATAATATAATCATCGTTTATTTTATTTTAGTTTACACAAGTAACATATAGTAAATCCAGGATATAATGTGCCCGAGAAAGGGCACATTAGTGCATTGAAAAATTTTCAAGACAAAATGAAAGTATTTTTAGTAGACTCAGATGAGTCTATTATTTTAATAGTGTTTTCATGAAATAGCTAGAAGTAAATATACTAATTAAATAGTAAGTAAGAAAGCATGTAAAGGTAATAAAAATAAATAAAATCTTAGAACTGTCTGAAAAAACAGACTTGCCCGTTCAATTTTGTAAAAAATAATTATTTAAGGGTTCCAGAAACTAATTGAATGTACCTCGTTATAAAGTTATGTAATAAATAGCAATATTATATACTACCGACAATAGTCAGCTAGTTTAAACATCATTCCAATTTGGACGTTATAACAAATTGTCAATTTAGTTTTATGAGCCCAGATTGATTGCTTTTCAGATAAAAATAGCTGTGAATAATGTTATTGTTAAAGTTAGAGCAAAGGTCGTGAGAAGAAGTCTTGAGCCAATCGATTTATTCTGATAATCAAACAAGTAGACGTATACCTCAATTTTATTATAATATTATTATTTATATATTGGTAAGAAAATTAAATAAAAACCATCATTCGATCTATAAATAGCACAATTAAGTGGATTGGACTAATTAATAACAAATTTATAGGATATAATATTATACATGACCTAGAGGCTTTTAGTAAAACCTAAAGATACGCGAATTGGGTTCAAGGTATTAGTTTCCTAAGGTACTGTGAGTTAGATCGTTGGATTGGCAAGACAGCTAGAAGAATATATGTTCGGTTATAGCGGTGATATTACACTTGTGTGGTACGGTGTAAACTTGTTTCGTGTGCATTCGTAGTTGTAAGTGCCGTATGCACCGTATGCACTATCAAATTAAATTTAAACAATTGAAATCCAACCTTAGTTACATACGACTCAAATTGGAATTGTAAACACGTTCCACGTCACTCTACGAGTAGATGTTTATTACCGATCAGTCAACCCTAGAGACTTATCCATACTACCCAAACGTATTCGTACTTTGTAAACGTAAAAAATATGCTTGTATGTAGGTACCTATTAGTTTTATTTCAATTTTTTTGATCGAAATAAAAGTAGGTTTTTGTATTTGTAAGGTTGAAAATATTTATGGTTCAAATTTAACTTGCTAAAAAATTACCAACATCACTCCTTACGAATCTTTTTGAGAAGTGATCTGCGTAGATTTCCCGTGTATCAATCATTTAGGTGGATTGTTTCCTACATCATTTTTAGCTGTAGTCCAATTTTATTTGACGTTTCAGTTTTATTGTTAAAGGAAAGCCAGATTTTAGGTTTCTTACGGTTTTTTAGTGCCTACATTTTTGTCATCCCATCATTTGCAAAAGCAGAATTTTCCTAACTGATGGCGTAGTGGTACAGAACGAAATATCATCTATGACGTAAGGGTTGCAGTTTTGATTCGCGCTCGAGACTCAATTTGTTATTGACACCGTGTTCTGTAGTTACCATGAAACCATTCTTGGTCCTGATACATAATCCATAATTATATACATCAGCACTTAGGATTGCTCATACGTACCCTGAAGAATTCCTTATTTTTGTTATTGTCTTTTAATCAATAACAATTAAAAAAAAAAATGTAAAAATATTGTTAGTCAAGCCACTACTTATAAAATTACTAGCTGACGCGGCCACGGTGTACAAATTGCACACGGTGTACAAATTTGATTAAAATCGGTTAAGTAGTTTAGTAACCATCGCGGATAAACATCGTGACACGTAATTTATATATATTAAGACTATATCAATGCTGATGCATTGACCATAGTCAGGTCTTTGCCCTATTTTTCTTGTAAGCGTTAATTTTTGTAAAATCATGTGTGTAACAGAGTATGGAGGCTTTCTCTTATTTCGGCGCTTGGTCTCCTTTTCTTACTTAGTTAATCGTCACGGAACCGCGGGCACATTAAAAAAAAGTTTTGAGAGGTACGTTGTACTAGAGAGCGTGCTGGCCCAGGGCCCATATCATAAATGCTAATTGCCCGTATGTATTTTAGTTACTCCTACACGGCTGAATGGATTTGGATGAAATTTGTTATGAAGGTAGCTCTTACCCTGGATTAACGCACATAATGAAAGCACTGAGTACTTTTTATTCAAAAAAAGTGAAGTAATTTAATTAGGGACATGCTAAAAATTGAGAGAGCGTGGTAGCTCAGGGGCACAGACGCCTTCTTTCGCTGGTTCAAACCCACACGTGCACCAATGAGTTTTTCAGATGATTTTCAAATTTATGTGCGCAATACCATGTGCTCGAAATGGTGAAGGAAAACATCGTAAGGAAACTGGCATGTATTAGAATCAAAAATTCGAAGACATGTGCCATCTACCAATCCGGATTGGGCTCCCGTGGTAGATCAAAGCTCATTCACTCTTAATTATCGACAGTAGGCCGGTATTCCTGAAATGTTCCCATTAGAGGTTGAAAAACATTCAAGTGGAGAACTTGATTAATTGATGAATGATTAAAAATAATAATGATTTGGGGGATAATAACTTTACTTTGGTAACTATCTTGGGACAACAATATATAATAGTTAGTCACTTATACTCCTGTATTAAGATTCTCTGCATCACAGCTCGCATGGATACTTATAACACACGCAAATAAACGGTCACCCGGTCAGTTCGGACCGGGCTGAGACTTACATAACTTAGATGATCTACTAGCACTTATCACTACATAATATAAAACAAAGTCGCTTTCTCTGTCCCTATATCCCTATGTATGCTTAAATCTTTAAAACTACGCAACGGATTTTGATGCGGTTTTTTTAATAGATAGATTGATTCAAGAGGAAGGTTTATATGTATAATACACTAGCCAGTCACCCCGGCTTCGCACGGGTAGTTTCTGATACGACATTGATACTTTACTAACCGTGCGAAGCCGGGCCGGGTCGCTAGTTAATAATATTATAAATGATGGAGTACTATTTGAATGTACCCACTAGACTATTAGAAATGCTCTACTATGCAATGCAATTTAAAATTTACGATTTCAAGGTATCATAATAATCATTAATTATACTATTACATTAACCTGCGAGCCATGTACAAACAAGGTTTCATCAATCAGTGCAAAACCATGAAGAATTTTGGTTGCCAATTATATTTTGATATGGATCGTATCGTTATATCTAAGGTAGATCGTTAGTACCAATCAAACATTCAACTTTCCCAAGAGGCTTGCTCAACAATAGGTATGAAGTTTTAACTAAAATTTAAGCTCAATCTTACAATCACTTATTTAATTACTATGACGGAAGTTCAATTAAAATATATGTTGTTAGATAATTGTCATCTTGCGGGTCTCTCAGCGGCCTATCACAGATCCCAAGAAATGATTTGGCGTGCGCTGTAAAAACTATTGATAATAAATATATACATAAATGCACTAGATGTCTATATTCTATTAAAGTTAAATCACAATAATCACTTTTTGCTTAAATTAGTCAATCAAAACAGAACATTAATCCTTATATTGTACAACTAAATAGTTTCATAATCAAGTTTGAATAAATGATAAATCAAATTTCCTCTGTCGTAAAGCTTTGAATGACTTTCTGGGTAACTTTGATTATGAAAAAACTGAAAAATACATACAAATATTAAAGTAAGCAATAGGATTTGTATATGGATGTATATGTATGTATATGCACACATATACCTGTGTGTATGTGTTAAAGTAGTATTATATTTTATTTTTGTAAATCTATATAGTACTCCATATATTGAAAAAATTTTGTCTGTCTGTCTATGTGTTCTGGCTAATCTCCTAAACTACTCCTAGAGGTATAAGTATGTTAATGTTGTTATTTTTTATTTTTTTTGTTTGTTTTTCCTCACTAAATTTATGTTGATTTCAACGCGAACGGAGTCGCGGGGAACAGCTAATTAATAATATAGTAAAATATTTTTCCCAAACATAGTTCTAAGCATAGTCAATAAACTGTATCACTATCTTAGAATCTTACTACTTAAATACTTTTATATAACCTTACTTTATACTTGTCTTGATTTGTCTGTTCTACGAGTATATACTATGTTAACTTGTTTACATTATCGATGCACTCAGTACGCATGATTTGTTTTAAAATTTTACATGCGACATTGACCCGTATTTATATGGGGCGAGAATCCTTACCTTGCCGTAACACAGTTCAAACTAGCACGGGAGGTAATGTTTTTTCGAACTATGTATGTACCTACCGTCATTTTTTGTTTTCTTTTGTTTGACAATTAGCATTAGTATAAGTACATACATGTTGTTTTTTGAAGTATTGTTAAATAAATAAATAAATAAAAATAAAAAATAAATAAATATGTACCTTCATGTTGATTCTATAAAACAATTGAATAGTAATTTGTATTAAGTATTATATAAATTCAAATAATAACTGAGAGTCACTTGAAAACGGTACGACCGAATTGGCGGTTTTATGTTGTTTTCGTATTTGTCAGAACAAGAACAACAAACAACTTTTCGGAATAGTCGGATATTTGGATGGTGTTTTTTGTATGGGACCCGCGCGGCGGATTGCTAGTACAAAAATAAAATGGGAACAATCTTGTTTGTTTTTTGCTAACCTCTTGTTTTGGCAAATAAACGAAACAGGTCTTTTGAATAACTATCCTCCCTCACACATTATCACTTCTATTGAGTGAATAAAGCTCTACCTAATTTCATCTCATAATTATATAAAAAGGTCGTCTCGCTTTCCTTCACCTGCTATGCAATAGTGGTTTGTGAATCATTTATTAACAACGTACAATTTTAATGCAATCAAAACATTTTAATGCTCTATCGTTAGAGCTGTCCTGTTTCCATTGTACATGCTACACATCATTGCATCTTAAATTATCTGTCAAGCCATCTACAGATCGTTTTGTCGGTTTGTAGATAACTCATCACTTTGTATTTTGTATAAGCCTGCTATATAACTTCTATGAATGTGAATTATGTATGACAAAATAATGTTTCCCAAACCAATGATGATAACGTATTTTTCATTTGGATATCTTTGATATATCATTAATAAATAAATATTCAAGGATATTTCAGACAGTAGCTAAATGCCATAGTGCCATCTAAGATTAGCCTGCATTATGGGAAAAGTATTGCGGATAGAAATATATGTAGTACTTTATTTGGAAATAATGCAGACACAGGACAAACATAAATATTCGGCACACAAATGTTATCTTGGGTGGAAATCGAATCTACGATCTACAGCGCAGAAGGCCAACTATAGCTTCATTTTATATCATTGAATGCGTGACTGTTCTTCGACCAAATTAATGTAAGATATCGGCCTGTTCTGACACAAGGAATAATAATGTAAAAGTCGAAAAAATATAGCATAGAAGATTTTGCAAGTTTATTGTATAAACAGCAATAAAACCGTATCGTGAATGAAAATGAAAACGCAGCAGAAGATCCGGCGATGATAAAAAGTTGAAACCAGGTGAGCGGCTGGCGCGAAAGTATCTGGGTCTCGGGGTAATTATAGGGCATCTTCCTTATTCAGATTGAGAATTGTTTGCGATGCGAGGCGGTTCCTGTTTCACACACGTGTTCTAGTTTTGAGACGATTATTTCCCATTTGTCACCATTATCACATTCTTGCGCTTAATGGCCGTTGGGGAAATAATATATCCCGGGCAAACCATGAACATGACGCATGAAACTGCGTCAAAATATCGGGAGTCAACGAAAATTACAAATCATTGTAAATATCTCGGTAACATAAATAATAATGTTTTATAATCTATTTAGCTCTAACATATGTCTTTCTTTATTTATTTCCTCAATTTCTAATGATAAAATGCAGATTTAAGTAGGTTTGTAAGTGTTTAAGTGATTGTTTATGTTAGAGCAAGGTGGTATTAGTCGGTGAAAGAGAGCTTACTTATCTTCTAGACAAATTAAGAGATACCAAAAATATGTCAACAGTCTTAAGCTTCGTTGAATTTTTAAATCATTTTACGAAAATTTAAAAACTCCGAATTGTAGTAATGTTAATGTACTGATGAACATCAATCGCCTGAACAGATCTTCGTAAATTATAGATAAGAACCATCAGCCACGTCAGCTTTCACACAAAACTGTATCAAAATCAGTCCATTCGATTGGGAGCTATGATACCACAGACAGACAGATAAACAGATACACTATAAACTTATAATATCTACCTTTGTTTTTCGTCGGGAGTTAAAAATACTTGGAAGTGACACTATGTTAAAAAAATAGTGACACTATGTTAAATAAATACCTATAATAATATTTATTTATTTCTGTAACATATTCGTACAATTTCAGAGGTTGGGACCTTCTTTTAAGCATACAAATACTTGAGTCAAAAGATCACGCTCTTCCATAGCCAGCGTATAATACACTTGCATTTATATGTACAGATAGCACGCGTTCTGATTACTAAATTTGGGGCTTGTTCTAACCCTATCCGACCCTCAATGCAGACTAACTGGAAAGTCTGGACAATATCAAAATCCTTCTACCATCAACGGAATAATTGAATATAACATAGTACATTACCCTTTCAATAATAATGACTACAGGTGTGACCAGTCAGCGTGTCGGTGCGGACGCATCAGACCGTGTCCACGGGAATCGAACGGGTTACCGCCGTATCAGATATCGACGCACACTGTTGTCCGTGGGAGACTTAATTATGAGCGAGTTTTTAACCGACTTAAAAAATAGGAGTTTCTTATTTAAATGTTTGTTACGCGATTGTGGACTTATTGTATTAAGTTGATATTTTTTTTATAATGTACCTCCTTACTCCTACGTACGCCTTATAATGTACCGGATGTATGTGCCTTCAGTGTTATTCCATATTTAATAATCTGGATGCAACTTCACCACACAAAGTCGGTGGTACGGAATGGAGTCCGGAACCTCTCACTTCGCAGGGCTACTACTTAGCCACAGGCCGTAAAGTGGATTATGGTTTACGCGTATTAATTTATGTAATTCCACCTAGGTCGTGACCTGACTGATAGTTATATGGCCTCCACCTCAGTAGTACGCAGGGAAGCTTACTTAGAGATACTTTACAGGTCATCTAAGTTAAGCAACTCTCGGCCCGGTCAGAGCGCTACCGTGCTTCAGAGAGCACGTTTAAATGTCGGTTCCAGCTATACTAGTCGTTACGCCATGTCAGAGGTTTTCGGGCGGCTTGAAATCTGCGACACCAGAGTTGGCCACTAACTCAGAATCCCCTTAGAAATTGTACTCGAACTTGAAGAATCACCATTCTTGCTTGTTTTTTATTTCGTTTATTACCTGCAGGCTTATTTTGGTTTTTATAGTATTTGAGGTAACCAAATTTTAAACAAGTTTTGACGAAATTTCTGCCCACTACGGTTTGTGGTTTAAAAGAAGCCTTTAAGAGACGGACATTATAAGCTTAGTATTAGGGCTCGCTTTACCTTTTTGTTACGGAACCCTAAAAATGACGACAAAAGATATTGTAGAAAATTTAGATGTCTTAAACTTCTTTACAATCATCGTTTCGAATTTCGAGTGACAATTCGAAAACCGTTAATGTTTCGACTACAAAAACAATAGGCTACTGATCCAATTCTTTATTTCATGCTTTTTTCCAGACTGCGGGTCCGTGCACAGTACTAACTTAGCGAGAAGCGGAGTGAGCAGCGGAGCGACAACTGGGTTGGGTAGCATCTAATGTTCCCACTGCAGGGACACTGACCTACATTCGAGAAGAGTGAATGGGCTTTGATCTACCACGGGAGCCCGATTCGGTTTCCTCGCGCTGTTTTAGCAGTTTCAGCATTTTTTTAATTGGTTTTGTAGTTGTTGATCTTATCCAATACAGACAAACATACAAAATATTAAATATTTTCTTTCTGGTTCTAATTAGTCACCATCATTATAACTAATTAAAATGCTCTGGTACTATGGTGGACAAAGCTGGTGGCAATGCAATTCTATCGCGTTTATTTGAGTCCTTATTAAATAAATAAATAAATTATCATTTTTTTGCTAACGAATATGTAGCCGCCGTATAGAACTCATAAATACTATTATACTCGTATCGTATCGTCCAGTTGGGTTACCGCTTATTCTGTATCCGATGTTGCTACCTTAAAGACATTTAGACTAACAAATTTCGTGCGTTTGAGTGATTATTTTTAGATTGATCTCGATTTTTGCTATGTTACGCAATGAAAAAACATTTGACTGTTAGTTACGATATTTTTTCATTTTGCTTTTCAACAATCTATTATAAGTTCGGTGAACCTAAATTTGCTTTCAATCACGTAAAAATGTTATCAGAATATTGTAAGAAAAGCTACTACGGTATATATAATTTTTCAACCGGCTCAAGCATTCTTCATAATAGTAAAACCAATGATTTTTTCGCTAACATTGAAAAATAATTTAAAAAAAAAAATGTACCAAAACTCAGAGGGAGTTTTGGTTAATAATAGTACCTAAGTATAAAAAACAATTCCTTATTAAATATTTCAATATTCTTTACTAACTTTTAAGGTACGCTTTGTATGGCCCTATACAGGCCACAAACTTCACAAGTTTCCTTTACAAGTTTTAAGTAAGGGAAGTATTGTCTTCAAGCCAGTGAGTAAAAGTATGCTTAATGCCATCTGTACGATTAAAACATTAAAGTTTTCGATAATCTATTGTTTGCTTATAAATAATCGGCTTTCACTGGCCACATAGTTACAATAAAAAATAAGTCATATCGCCTCGTAATGCATAATTTATATCGAAACCAGAAGTGGTTAAATTACATCACTAGCATCCCACCATCGATCAAAACATGCCGTTAGCAATATCCTATCAGAGAAACGCATTAACGAGTCTTGATTCTTAAGTGTATGCAAATAGTACAATTTACCATGTCGTTAATACTAGGCCATGTCTAAACTGAAATTAGAGAAATGCACAGTTAAGTGCTTCTATGATTAAGGATTAGGAATATTAAAGGTACTAGAACATAATTATTAGCTTCCGACTAAAACGTGAGGTATTATAAGATATACTGGTGTGTTTGTCCGTGGTATTCCGGTAAATTTTCTTGAAGCAACGTATCTCCAAAAGGTATGGTTAGATTATTAGGCCAGTTTTTTGCCTGAAAAAAACACCTGGTATGGTAGATGTTTTATTATATTTTTGGTGGAAAACGGAACGTTTCTTTCTGTTATGTTGTCAAGGTCAAGACTCTGAAAACTTTTTATGAAGAGACATTTATTAAATAATTATTAATAACTCGAGTAAGCAACAACTGATTGTCAAGTGATAGTCTCAAAACTACTGACAATAGTTTTAATTTGCATCGTCAGAAAAATAAGTAACAGAAGCTTCCCTTTAAACTTGTCAGCTTGGTACCAGTAACCCTGTGCACTTGTTGTAATAAAATGGAATTTGAGCTCTGCGTTCAGTAACGTCACGATAATCTTTGCGTTCGGGCTACCTGGCTTAAATTAAATAGTAAGAATCAAGAATGAGGAACATGTAGTCGTTACAAAATTGGTCTAAGCATGCGTATTAAGCTAACTTAACTCTTTTTTGAGTGAACAAGATTACAATAAAGAATCTATTGATAAAATTTCTACCAGTACCGCTCCATTCGCTAGTACTAACTGACATGTTTTCTATTATTATTAAGTAGTGTGATACTGATCATCTGAGAGTATTGTTCTTGCGTCTATTTTCTCACGATTTCCAACTGCATATAAAAGCCGATCTTGACAATAACTTCAAAGCATCAATACCTATTCACTACAAAGTTCAGAATTATATTATTGAAATTACACTGAATAGTATTATAAAATACGGTTCCTTATTTAATGATATACTCTATGATAAATTCAGTTGCTTGTAGCTCTGCCTTCTGTAGGTCGTGGGTTCGATCAGGAGAAGCATTTGTGCGATAAACATTGAGGTTTGTTCCGTGTCTTGGTGTTAATATGTAAAAATAGAACTTTATAAGTATTTTATCACCAACCTAGATCCCATAGTACAAGCTATGCTTAGTCTGGGGCTAGATGGTGCTGTGTATAATGTATGGAGGATTTCTATGCGGTAACAAGTAATCGATAAAAAAATGTTACATCCTTACGTTGATTTATTAATAATAATCATTGCTTTACATCATTGGCTTCCAATATAGAAGATTTGTAGTTCATGACAATACTGCAAATTTTCTGTATAACTTATGCAGAGCAATCTTATTACTGGGTCTAATATGTCCCCTATACGTTCTATACTGCGTTTTATACGTCCTATACTACCAGTACTGCAGTCCTATACGTCCTAAAAGTATAACTACCTACTCATTAAGTATAAGTAACAAAAATAATAGGTAATTATACTTTAATGAGAGCGTGGTGGCTTAGGTAGGGGTAAAGACGGCAACTTTAAAACTTGAGATATTTATTTGCGAAATTTCATAAAACGGTAAAGAAAAACGTGGTGAGGAAACCGGCCTATGAGTATCCTTTAGTTTAGAATCAAATAACTCGAAGGCAAATTATACCTACCCATCCGGATTAGTCTGCCATGATACATCAAAGTCCATTCTATCTCATTTGTCAAGAGTAGGCCCCTGCCGTTGGCCACCGTTCACGCTACCTTCTCTTTATTATACTCAGTTCCAATTTTCCACAAACAATAAAAAAAAACTAGAAGAAACACGGTGTAATTTTAATGTGTGTCAGTGAAACCTTACGGAGTAAAATAAATACTAATGTGGTTTGCCCGCATAACTACGAAATTGAGGGCTAAACTCGATTCGAGACAGGTTAAATTTCTATAGGATATATCGTATGTGTTTCTATAGTAATCACGCAGATAGAAAATATGGCACGAAGTGAGAAAAAGTTACCTACTTAAATGTTGATGCTTATTCGTGCTTCTAAAATAGAGTCCTGGGGGAACAAAGGGATTTAACTATGGGATAATCAGTAGTTTAGTTGATAGTAGCCATGCCTTCGAAGCGAGGGGTACCGGATTTGATTCCCAGTCGGGGCAAGCTTTGTATGATGAGCATAAAGTATGTTTTCAGGTTTTGGGCATTTGTCTTCTGTTTCTGTGACAAGAAGAATCCTATTGCAGACGTATGAGTGTGTAATCGTTATTATAAACGATAATACTTATGTAAATTCAAAATACCAGTTTGTCCAATTAAATTAAGAAAAAGTCGCTCACTTTACACGCATAAAAGAATATTTAATATCTGCTGACAAAAAAATTATGGGAACTAAAATTAAGTTCGTTAACTCAAACAATTTATTCGTTTGCGTAATTATTTCTCCGAAATGAAAGTGCTAGCAGTAAATATAGCGGTTTGGCAGCCGGAATGTTTATTATTTGTTGCATGCAAATTCTAAGTACATACCTAGATAAAGAAATATAAAAGCTCTCTTCTATGGATCGTTAGTTCTTAACCGTACATTATTAAAAATTCTCGTTAATTAATATAAGTTTTAATAATAATTATTGTATATTTTCAAAACCTATACACTTCACAGCTGGGTTGGTAGTAATTCAAGTTTCTGCGTAGGCCGTGCATTTGATTCTCACCTAGGGCAAATATTTATGCGACCAACATAGTAGGTAATAATTTGTATTATATGTATGTATTTGCAAAAAATAAACCCTATACATGTATTCTATCAGTTATCTGGTTCCCATAGTACAAGCTATGCTTAGTTTGAGGCTAGGTTACGCTGTGTGAAACGTCCATGAATATTTGTGTTATTTATTTCCTTTTAGGTCTAAAGAACTCTTGTAAGGTAACGTCTAAAGAGAAGCGCTAAAAGTAATTTCCTATTTGAAAAAAAAAAACTAACATTTTAACAAAATTGCTTTGTGGATTGAGGCATAGATTCACGCAGATTCCCCGAAAGGGATGGGCGTGAGAACGTAGGTGTGGCAAGTGGTGAGCAAAAGTCGCTATTTATTTATTATTATATAATTGATATTTCTTTAGCATTCTGACCCAAAGAGTAAAAAGTCCTATTTTAAAGCCTACAAAATCCCTCTGTTCGGCCTCACTTTATCTTTTGAGCCCTAAATTGAACAAATGAAAATTATTTGGTAGTACGCAACTCTTGGTGTGCGAGTCCAAATCGCATTTGGAGAGTTTATTATTATCATTTTATATTTGTTTGATCACATTATATTAAAACTCATATTCTCCGATGCCTTCTGTACGAACCCGGCATCCAATTTGTATTAGTAATTTTAATAATTAAAGTAAAAATATGTATACCCTGTGTATGTTTAAAAAACTCTCGGATATTTATATTTTTACAAATAAGTATGTACCGACAAGATCACGTGGTCTTATTGAAGCTAGGCACCTGTTTTATTGGTACATGTAAGTAAATTAGTATTTTATCTGCTTAAAAAATGTATTATTCAATCCATATAATATACCAACGTCCGGTGCATCGTCCGGCTCCAGCACACTAACCCATAAATCAAGATTTGATTTGTCACGATCTACTTGCTGCTAATTTACTTGGACAAATATAATGTTTCACGCAACAAGTGCTAAGTAGCATGAACTCCAAATTTATTTCATGCCCTTAAGATTTCCCTTTTATCACATTAAAGGGCTTAGAATGAAACAGGAATAGGCTTTCAGTTCAGATGTCACTTAGAATAAAGATTGTTGTAACATTAGTTTCCTGGTTTGTTTAAATTTAATGTATGATGTTTGGTAGAAATTTTCAATCATGCAGTAAGAGAGTAAACTCGAGAGAGAAAGAGAGTATAGTTTAAACTCGATTGATTATTTTTTTTAATTGTCTTTTTCAATTGTTTGTTTTGCCTACAAATAAAACCATACATTTTGAAAATCCAAAATACTTAATAAATAATTGAAAACTTACAACTTTTTGGCCTTGGCCACTTCCAATCGATGAGTAAACCGCTTTCCAAATTTAAATAATGACAACCATAGGGCGATCGTTCACTGCACTTCCTTTTCCGCGCGGCACAGGTGTGTCGTCGCCGCGTGCTCGTTGCGACTGGCCCTTGCCGGTTGGCTGAATGGTGCGTGCCCTCTTTACTTGTTTCGGTATAGTTTATTTATGTGTAGTATTGCAGGTGATTTCAGGATATTATCGTAGCATCATTAACAAAGATTTTGCCAAGATTCTTAAACATCAGGTGCCGAGGGAGAGAGGTACAGACAAGAGATTGATGGCTGTAATTGACTTATGTTTACGACGACGCGACACTTGCAAGATTAATAAAACAATTTTGTAGGCTTGGACAAACTTTATCGGTATTTTGGAGTATTCTGAAGACCTCAGATATGGCTGCTAGAAGATAGATCTCATACCGCTACTAAAAAGTATTGTCACAATGCGACCAACAGTCATTCATCCAAAAGCTGACCATCCGTGCTAAACGATTTTCTATCCATAGAATTAGTTGTTACAATAAATATTTTATTAAATATATTTTAATGGTGCTTTATGCACCATCCGCTAAGATTTCCTTGGGACAATGGGACAAGTGGATCAACAAATATTGAGGCTATAGTTTAGTGACTGTTTAGTACACTTCTATGACTTCTAATCGCTTTAACACAGCGTGACATGCTGTGATCCAATTACGTTGACTATAGAAGAGAGATTCAATATTAATAATAGTATATCTATTCCGTATCAGCCTCTAATGTTCCCACTCTAGGGACACTGGTCTACTGTCCGTAGTAGAGCAAAGCCATTCACTCTCAATTATGAGAGTGAATGGGAGCCCAATCCGGATTGGTAGATGTCACATGATTCTAAGACATGTCGGTTTCCTCACGATGTTTTCCTTCACTGTTCTTAGCACATAAATATTTTCCAGGGAAAGACTCATTGGTGCACGTGTTTGAACCAGCGACCTTCATATTGAAAGTCGGCGTCTGTGCGCCTGGACCACCACGCTCTCTGGTACAACTATATATATAGTAGGTAGTATAACTATATAGGTAGTATTGCAAGTTTCTTGAAGTAAAGCTTTTAATCCGTTGCTTTTATTTCACAAGATTTTTATATCTCAAGTCATTGGCTCCATACAATTCGTTTTGTATATTCCTATACCTACTATAGCTACGTTAGCGAGCAACCTTAGCTTTTCAGTACATACATCAGAAATCACAATGATACTATATATTATAAGGTAAATTCATAGGTATAATGTAATTAATTATCAATCATAAACATTGTATTTATTATAATTAGGGCATATCAAATAAATGGCGGCTAAAATCTTTTAGACAGATTTCGATTTCTGAATGATTTATTGTTTCAGTTAACTTAGATTTGGAGTGTAAGTACTTAGTAGAAAGCCGTTGTTTTAGATGGATTTATCAATCGGAATTAAGCTGAGTAATAATTATTTTGACTGCCAATTGGATTAGTATGTAAAGATTTATTTTACAGAACAAAGTTATTAGAACCAAAGATACAAAAAGTCAAATGTTCCTTATAGTTGCTTGTTTAGCTAGGTATCGCGACGTAACTTATGGCAACGTTCTTTCCATTTTGAGTGGATGGTCAGCCAAGCACAGCCAGGCCCCCTGTTGGTCGACCATTGACCGTGACGCTAACCATATGCTGCCCGTCCACCGCTTCGCTGGAGACAGTGCTGATATTAAAATGTAACGTTAAAGTTGAATTGGAAACGTAGTGGCGTTTTAAAATTGTGATATTGTCTTTTGCTGTATTGTTGAATTACGGTTTGAGAGTTCCTAACTCTAAATTCTTATATTACTTTAGTTTGAGTAAGTGGACAACACTGTTGCCGGAATTTTAAAGCCTCCTGAAGGCTTTCGCAATGGTTTACCGACTAGTATAGCCCGCACGCACGGATGAGCGTAACGAAGTCGGTTTTTTCACTTTGCAAATCAGTCACTTGTATTTATATTGTATATAGATAATATGTACGTGTACTGTCTAGCTTTATTGCATAAGATTATTACCACTCGAATCGTTCAGTAGCAGGAAACATGATGGCATAAAAACTTGATAACACAAATCGCGTGCTGCCATGGATCGATGGTGCGACTTGCTTCGCTGCATCTAAGTAAGGTGAATGAACATTTTAATGTCACTTTAGTTTAGACTAATAGCTTAAGTCAATAATTTGATCTTTCTGTATTCGAATTTCAAATATAATTCCCGCAAATATCAAAATATAATTTCAAAAATAGCAAAATGTAACTGTGAATCATTTAAACTGCCTTTATGGAAAGGATCAAAAGTCGTGAAACGCCTTCAAAAATACTGAATCTTAGATTTGATGCAAATAACTAACGTAAATGACAATATTGACAGGTGCCGTTTGACATTCCCAACTTTACCAACTAAGTTTGTTCCGTAGTTCTAAGTCGCGTTAACTTTACAATAAAATAATGATGTTTGATTGACCCTGTTTGACTGAGAACTGAAGTTTTGGGAATCATAAAATGTTGTTCCTTACCACTAAAGTAGGTGAATATTTAAGGAGGTTTATTATTATAGCTCACAGGTAATTTACATAAACACTGAAATCTTCACTCTTTTTGGATTCGCTGTAGTCGTGTATAAAAAAAACTGACTGATAATGATGAAGGCCTTAGACCAAACTGGATAAAAGATGCCTCTAAGACAAGTAGAACTTTAATAATAATAAACGACTGAATGATGACGTTCTAAGTTAAAAGTTAAAACTATTTAAGAAAAAGGTTTCCATGGTCATGTCAGTCAAGGATTTTAGTATTTTGTGATTTTACTGAAATTAAGTTTTCATTTTTAAGTTAATGAACTACCTACTAATATTTCGGGATTAGGGAATTTGGAAGTTTGTTATGTGTATAGGAATTCTGAAACCCAATATTATAAAGGCGTGGAGACTTAATTTAAAAGGATTTACAATGTCTGTTTTAAATGTATTTTATTCGTATCCATAATAATTATCGTACATTCATTAACATCACTAGGACTGCCACAATATCCTATTATTAGAAGTTATTGAATCTGAGAACGATATCGTATTATTAGTACTCGTATTTACGACTAAATAGAACTTCTACGACAATCCTCCGCTTTATTAAATAAGTTTCATTCATTTAAAACTTCGATCATCAGAGCGGGTGGAAAATTTTCGTAGAAGATCTAAACGGCCCATAATTTGAAGGCGTTCAGACTAGTAAGCAATGTTCTAACCAGCTAAAACATTTGAGCACCATTAATATAATAATTACTTGCATGTTAAGATTTTGTTACACTCACAATAATTGTCGGCTTTGAAAAAAATATGGGTCAAAAAAGTACTGGGACTTTCTTTTACTTCTATCTTACTGACACAGCAGTAATCAAAATTTTTTGCGGATTTTTTTGTTCAATAAATGTAAATTGATCCAAATTATTAATAAGAATCATCCAGACCCATAAGCCCGTTTTCTGAAAGGCTCAAAAACGCTGATTCTTCGATAATAAAATTTCCCGTAACAATTGGGTGCTATTAAATAATTACTAACATTCAAGAGCCTCAGAAGCCGGGAGATAGTATCCAATTCATTCATACATTTAAGTAATTATTACACTCTTTTTGATGACATATTAATCACATTCAAGGCAAGATGGTGGCATTATACCTGTTATAAATTTTAGGGTAGTACTTTAGCTATTGTTTAATAGATTTATTTAGTGCCATGGGTTCATTTATGCAGTTGTCTGATCTTTTACGATAACAAGGTTCAATATTTCGATATGCATTCAATCTAAATTATGCATCATAGACTAAAAACGATTCCCACACAAGACAATATAGATGTTTGCTCTGTGTCTGGGTATTAATAGTAGTATACGAATGCATGACGGCTCCGTGGCTTAGTTGGTAGTAGCCCTGCCTTCGAAGCGAGGGGTCCCGGGTTCGATTCCCGGCCGGGGCACACTTTGTGTGGTGAGCATGAAGTTTGTTCTCGGGTCTTGGGTGTTTGTCTTGTGTTTCTGTGTTTGTCCATGCCATCTGCGACACAGGGAATCCTAGTGCAGAGGTATGAGTGAGTAAACGTTTTACGTTTATTTACAAATAAAGTACCAAATAAGTATTGTTTCAGTGATACAGTTACCATAGTACAAGCTATACTTAGTTTAGCGCTAGATGGCGCTGTGTATATATGACATTTATTTATTACAAATTGGATAACCGTTCGGCAATACACATAGGTATTGTGTACTGAAATACGATTTCTGAAAACCAGGTCTGTTAGAAAAGGTAATTAGGAAAAATAAGGGTGATCGACATATTGTATGGACTTATTTTTTAACATTTTAAATTTCTTGATCAATGTTTGGAATATACGGTTTACACTTCTGTTTAAGATTTACTGCATTTCAGAAACCACGGTTAAGTATAGAATAAAAAAAAGCCATTAAATTCACCGAATGGCACCAATTATAGCATAAACATTCAATATGCTGCTTGTTTTGCTGCATAAATACTGTCTTACTGTCTTACTGTATTACTATAAGTTTTAAGGATCGTGGCAGTCTTGCCAACATAAATTATATTATCTGTTACTTATTCACCACCGATGTAGACACCACTGGGACATTTTGCTAGGGTGTTTAATTTTCAAATGTAATATTAACTACTTACCTACAATACGCAAGAATGAAATGACTAGACGAGTTACCATAATACAACTCGACGAGTCTACTACCGATGCATGGGCCTGTTAACCTTAATATATGGTAATCGTCGTAAATTACAATAAATCTAAACACATTATACGGTAAAACTAACACAATTCCATCACAATCATTTTAGAATATCAGTTATTTGATTCGTTCAGATTATTAATTATAATTAACTATGATTTTTATTTTGTAATCCTAGAATATTTTATTTATCAACATTTAAATAGATTTGTCAATAAAATCTTCAAGTTTATAACATAGCAAATAAGATAATATAAGATAATTTTTCACCAATAATTAATAGAATACATAATACGCAGTGCACTGTTTTGAACTCTTATATTTGTTTGGACTATCATTATTAGCCACCAGGGACAAAACAATATTTAGCAATATTTTACCTAAGTATAGATTTAGGATAAATTTTATATACACAGTAATTATATTATAATTCCTTTAATCTTCAAGTTATATTTATTTCAATAAAAATATTATTTCTATTCCACTCGCGATTCACTCAAAAACAATTTCGATTTGACTAGAATTTCATAAGTACCTAGGAGTAAAGATTTCACATAAGTAGTTACTTTTATATTAGTGAATAGTTATAGGTCCGTTATAAAGGCCCGAATATTAACATTCTAACTGCAACTTAAATGGTGTTTCACATTTTATGCAAAGACTATAAAATTATAACTAAGTTGCTAATCAGACAAAGCGATCTGGATATTTTTAGATTCGTATTAGAATCGTGATCATAAAAATAGCTCACTTTTTTTACAAACAAAAATATTATGTACTTACTCGACTAATACCTACAGCATTATTTTTTATTTATTCTAAAGTGTGATAATAATAATACTAAATTTTAAGTGAATGATTATTTCATTGAAACTTACTTTCTATAAATATATAATTAACATCTTACAGCAATCACTCACTGAATTGTTTCTCCGTAAGTATTGTAGGTTTTTGATGATACCATTATGCCCCGGTTTTGTAAAATGAGTTTTATTGCAACATTATTCTAAGGCTAATTATTTGCTTATTCCTTTCAAATACATTTATAATTATAGGTTCAGTTTTAGCTTTAGATTTAAGCCAGTGCAACACCGAAGAGGCAGTATGTGTCTAAACTACTTAATATTATTTTTTTTGTCTTTTGACCTAGCGATTATTAAAAAAAAAATTATACGTGGAATGGTTTTACTTAGTGATGGTTCAAAAGGTTTGCTAAAAACACAGTTATGGTCGCTTTGATTTTCATACATAATATTATGAAGTATTTCTTTTTAATTTCATCTTGGATCCTTCTCGTAGGTACATTATACTAAAACTCCGAGATCAATGTTTTTACAGTTTGCACGCTCAATGGAACAAAAACATTCTTCTAAATTCAGTTTTCAGATGCATGTTTCATTTAATGTAACATGGTGACAAAAATGGAAAAAATAGTAGGAACTTGAGCTGAATTTTAGAGAGTTTCACAAGTGTATTTACATGTCTATTGTATTTAATAACAACTAGAATTTGAAAATAGTATTTAAAACATTATATTTTAAAACTTTTATTTTACTCGAGATTGTTACTTGAGTTAAAAATTGAATAAAAAGTTAAAAATAAACTATGTTAAATGTATTTGGCAGCACAGTTCGTGCAACGCTATTAATAAGCCTGTTCCATTTTGAAAACTTTTAATTATACCTGTTTGGATTTCGTGCTCATCTTTATGTAACGTAATGATTGAGCTGAGACTGTCACTCCGAGATTACCAGCATTAAATATTATAGTTAATTATACATGATTAATATATTCACTGAGGATTAGGTGGCCGTAATACTGTGATGCAGATTGAGCCCCGTAATATTCGTAGAAGATCTATTACTTCAGGTGTCTTCATTGAAGTAACATTTTCGTCGTTTACCTGAAATTAGAAATATTTAATGTATCACTTTTAGTACCTGCGTTTTTACAAGAAAAACCATTATACGGGTAGTTTACATGAACATTATCTAATCACAAAATTTCAGTTAGAGCCGTTTCCAAAATACAATATGTGAAATAAATATATAAATACAAGAATTACTACATTACATTGAAAGTAATATGATACCATAGGTATAATATTTTTTTTACGCAACGAGCTGAAAATCCACTATGTGGTTACCTACGCCCATGTGTAGGGCTGCATAGGGTCACCTACGCGAGCAATGACCCCCCAAGGTATAAACACAAACACGTAAAACTTTGCAGCAGCTAGATAAAATGGTATCACCTGTAGTATGACGTCACCTTGCCGAAGTCGTCCATCCCTTGCCGCTACGCTGTCATTGTAGACCGCCGAAATATAACTTTGTCCCGACTCTGGGTGGCTCTGCACACTGAACCCAAGCCGGCTGTTCCAACCTCGGTTCAGTTCTACCGTAACTATCTGAAAAACAGCAAACATATTAATAAAAACAGCTTGAATATTTAAAATAACTATTGATGGACATTTCACACAGCGCTATCTAGCCCCAAACTAAGTATAGCTTATACTTAGCTTTGAGAACTTAATTACGGATACAATACGAGTACACTCAGATTTAAAATAAACATGTTCGTCAACAAATGTTTGGGGATCGGGAATCAAACTCCCGACCCACATAGCAGAAGGCAGAGCTACTAACTCAAAATAAGGTATTTATTTTAATTGGCTAGGACCATTATTATACCATAGGGGTTAATGTCGATTCTATTACCGTAGGCTCGTTTGACTCATCCATCGGTGGTATGGGTTTAACATTTTCTTTTTGGATTGTGTCGTCTATCAATAACGGTGGTGGTGGCGGTGGCGGTGCTACTGGCTTCGGAGGTTTAGGTGCCATGAACCTTGGTGGTTGGGGAGCCAATGGCTTCAGTGCTGGTAGATCGCTATTTGCTTTTCTTTCGTTATCGGGAGATAGAGCAACTCCTTGCCATTTCTTCATTCCTTTACCTGAAATGAAAAATACAGCGTGCTTTAATATAATATCATCTGATAATTACCAAAAACTTCATTAATTTCCCGGTCAGTTCTCCTTGTCGGTTCACATAATCCATTCAACCCTTTCTTTGCCCTACCTCTTGTCTTATATCCACCTACACTTCGGTCATTTGAGACTCACCATCATCTTTATGTCCATCAGAAGAGTTAGTTGTATGCAGCACCGCGCTCTGATAAACAGGGTTAGCATGCTTAAACTTTGCTTCATCGCTGGATAGAGCAACAGGCATCGACACTGGTTCATCCGAGTCTACAGGGAAGACTGGTTCCGCATATCGCTGCCTGCTTATGTCGTCTTGGTAGTTTGGAGCATCTAACGTATCGTTGTCTAAGTTATTCAGTTCGTATCCATGTGGTGGTACTGTAAGTGATAGACAGAAATATAATTTCTTGATATACGAGTAGGTTTACATCGATCAAAAACTGGTTATAAAAATGAAAACACAGAAGATGCACATATCAAATCTCTTTAATAGTTTTCAGGTACTGATGGTCACATTGCAAACTAAGATTGTAATACTACATTTAGGGCTATACGGTAGGCATATGGGAACGTAATGTGCTGGAAGTTCTATCAACAATGGGTGCTCAGAATTGCCAGGGGTCGACTCCCGGTGTCCGACAGTCTGTATCGGATAGGTGTGAAGCGTGTAGTCTCGAAAATGGTGGGTGAAGATAAACGGCAGATATCAAAGTACCAATTCTTGATGTCACCGAGTGAATAATTCTGCACAATATGTTGCTGATACATGTTATATTAAGGGATTCAAATAAATTTTGCTGATACTGATATCACTCTGTGACTTTTAAAAGTTAGTACCCAGATTTAATGGTAAAATCTCCAGCCATTTCTATTATTTGCCGCCATTTTTTCACATCCACCATTTCCGGAGCTGGACCTGTGACAGTAGTGCGTGGGCCGACAGAGTCTCACCTGTCAGGCTTAATTTTTGCTTTCTACAAGAGGGTGGGGCCGTGGGGCTGGTGATGGCCACAGAGGTCCTCTGCCTCGTCGTTTCCACGCTATCAGTGTGTGTCTCTAGCGTACTCAAGTCGGTTGGATCTGTGTGAAACACCTATATCGCTTAGTGTATCGCGTGTTATGTTCAATAAGCTGTGATGTGTTATACGATACTTATTCATTTCCTGGAGTGACTATGTATTAGTTGGATAATGGAGGTTTAATTAAGTTAGACCGCATTCCCACATTGGATTAAAATACAGATACGTATACGTATGTTTCCCAAAGGATTAGCTGATGAATACAAACCACCACAGGTAATTGTGTTCATTTGTCGATGTGAATACGTAATGAGAGTTCTAGTTTGATTATGTCTGCGTATTCGTCAGACAATCAAAATTAGATATTTGGTTATTCGTGATGATGAATTCAAGAATTGTTCCAAATATATTTATCTTTCTAAGGCTGAATTTTGAGTCTACTATACCAACTGGCAAAAAAATATAGGTGATTTCATTTGTAAGTGTAACTTATCGTTGTTCATCCAACTTACCATTGGGTTGTTCGTAATGATTATTGTCTTTAGTGAGTTTCCTGAATTTCCTCGGAGACAGGCACGGGGAGCGGGAACCATCAGCGGTGTCTGGTGTCAGTCTCCGCGCCGCCAGGTCACATAACATTGACACTGCTTCAGGCCTAAAATGTCAAAATAATTGTTATACATCTGTGGCGGGTCTCTAGAGGAAATCGCATAGAGGACAATTTTATTTGACAATTACACACTACATACACAAAATCCCTTAGCACCGAGGTAGATGACTCGGATTCTAGTGTATACCTTATTATGAACACGTATTGCAACTGTTAAAGTGCTAAAAATAAAAGTCATATCTTTAAATAAGTAAACTTGAATGGAATAATTTAAGGGTATTGTAGAAATGTTAAACTGTTGAAAAAAAAAACTTATTTTTAAACGATTTTATACTATTCGGGAAACCATAGAATGTTCTGTGAAGTGCAGTTACACTACGCGTCATAAAAACGAAAGCAGACATTGGTTGTAACCAAAATTGTAAAAATAAGTGCAATGACCCGGATTTAGTAGAGTATCGGCACTAGACTGAATGACGTGCAAGTTTAAGCTCCATAGCACAAACTAACATATTGAAGCCGAAAAAGCACCTTCTTACCTAGTAGGTATAGTAATATGAATATGAATATCATATAGAATATGAACTTTAATATTTTTTTACACACTACAGAAAATGAAAATTTTAGAAATATTTATATATTTTATATAAATATTTCTAAATTTTTTTTCACTTTTAAACTATCTTTTTCTACAATGTTGCCAACTTGTACAGTAGGTCCATAATTAAACGAGTTCGTCAGTTATACCGAACTAAACGCTTGTTTGATGTTCCTAATTAAGGTGCTTCAGCTGAACTTTACGCACACCAACATCATAATGCAAACAAAGTTATGGCCTTGTTAGCGGCTTTTGATTTGAGATCAAACGCTTTTGTGCGAGTTTGAAGACAATAATAACAAAAGGATGATTTGGTAGATCTACTTTTGAGTTGTTGATAAGAGAAATATGAATTAAGGAGTCTTGTGATTACAGATACATCCTGACATATTCAAGATGCCTTTCAGAAAAGCGAGAAAAATGCAAAGGAATTAGGATAAACTATATTTATAGATATATTTTAGATACTCATTCGGATCTTCTTCCATAGGCACTACTTGGCGTCAGCGGGTTAAAGCGCGATGGTGTAGACTCGGTACAGCCGCGGTTCCGGACGTCTGCAGAAAAGCTATCGCGTGCACATGCAAATTCAACATCATTAGTTGATTACCTTAGCGGGGGTTTAGGCCTATTCGTAGGCGCGTCGGAGTCGGTCGGGCCATCTTCTTTAGGCGACATCGGTGACAGCGGAGTCGCGGCGTGGTCGCGGTACAGTCTCAACCGCACCTCTGTTCCGCACGCTCGTAGAAACGCTACCGCTTCCGCATGTGACATATTCGACATCGGCGTGTCATTTACCTTATGTGTAATATAAGAACATTTGTATAAGTAAGCACCCAGCACAGCACTAGGAATACTAAAAAAATACGCAAAATTCTATGGTACACAGAGTTTGTTGTCATAGTTTTATTTTTCCGCACGTATGGATATAAGATAAACAGAACGCAAAAACGCTATCGCTTCCACGTCTCAAGTATTTGACATTGGCATGTCGTTCAACCATTATAGTGTGTGTTTAGTGAAAAGTCGTTAACCTGCATGAACAAATATTGACAACAAGCAGATCAATAGGTAGTTTAATTACAAAAAGTGTTAATTACAAAAAGTTTCGTTTTGTATTGCCATTTTCTAGAAGCTGTTTGAGTACTGCGGTGGTAGCCAAAGCTCATTTGTTCTTAAATTAAAGACATCACCAATGTCGTATGCAATACGAAGTTACTGATCCTCTTGTCCTTATTTAAATGTTTCTACGCAACTAGATTGCCGGAATTTATATATAATATAATAAAGGTATATGTGACTGTGCTATGATATTTTTATTGTAAACACCACACCAGGAGCCAATCAAATGGCAAAACGTCCTTATGCCCTTAATTTTCATAAACGCATTATGTGAGACACGGTATTGATACGATAAGAAGACATTCAAAGTTTCCTCGAGTGTAATTCTATATCCAATTCGCGGGCTCTACCACGAACTAGCATTCCTTCACACCTATGTATTTCTAGTGTAATGGTTAGGTTATTACCCTGTATGAGGTATGTATAGATATAGAGCGGCTACTAATGGAATTCACGCCATAACACATAAAGACCGATCTCAAAGGCTATTAAGACCTAGCAATTTTTATTAAACATCGATTATTGGATTTATAGATGTCGTAAAAAGTTTTATGGGTTAATTAAAACGTCTATGTCGTTATAGCTGTAAATTTTATTGGAATAATTGGTTTTATATAAGGGACGGACTAATATTGTAAGAAATATAGAAATCTATTTATATGCAAATAATTTTGAAAGACACACAAGTTCTCTTCAAACAATATTGACTCAAGTGTTAAAAAATTCTTCGTTTGTTTGTGCTAAGTCTGAGTCATCTAGAATCTCGACTTTGCGTGCTCATTCAAAACCTACATAACCTAAGCTATTTCAAAGTATGTATATAAATACGTATGTATGATTCGTAGTTCATTCGGGTCGAATGAACTACGAATCTATATAGTTTTAACACAAACATTATGTATACTGAGATGTGAATCTTCACTTTTTTGTAATTATAATAATAATCTTTGTGTTGGAACACTCAGAAGTACACATTAAAATTTAAGTTGTACGATGATAACTGTAATAGTTATGAAAACTCTGACGCAGTCACCACCGCCCACCTCCTAGGACAGAGTACAGTTTTTGAATGAACAAGGGGGTTTTTAATAATTCCATACCGATTGATAATAATTCATTTAATCGGTATAATAACACATTTGTGTGATAATATCAGCTAGCTACGATTTATAGATCAAAGGATTCAGGACTACGACCGGCAGAAAGACGTAGGTTTAGTAATAGGGCTCCCTTATCCTTTAGGTATGGAACCCTAAAAAGAATATTATAACAACATAACTCTATTCCATTATAGAATAAAGATGGTACAAGAAAATACAATATTAAGATACGTTGCTTGTTCCTGGTATTGCGATTAGAAACAATGTACCCGGATCTACAATGTGTACCGAATTCATAAACGGGATACTTTGAAAGCTTTGCATTAAAAATACGTAACCTTATCTTGTTCAAAGGATAACAAGACGCGAAGATTCTACTGACAAAGCATATCTTTACAAGCGTAGAATGTCGTAACAACGGAACAGTCACGGCACTCTACTTATTGGTGGTTGTTTATTTAGCAACCCATACACATCGTGAAATAATACCCTAAGTCATTATTATACAGTCCATAAACCAATTATATGCAAAAAATCACATCAACCCGTTGCTTCGTTGCTATGTATAAGATGGAAAAAACTAACAAAAAACTTTAGACTTTGAAAAAGGGATTTTTTTATATAGATAATGGAAAAAGTTAACACAATCATTAAATAGATAGTGTACACAGGCGAGATTGACAATAAGATAAATATTTCTTCCAGCAAACCTAGTGTGCTAGAAAACGTAGGTATGAAGATAAGAGAAGAAACGCTTATAAGTTGAATGGAATTTATCTACTTCTTTCTTTAGTAAAGATTTTAGTGACACTATGATTTGTCTCCTATTGTCATAAGTAGTTTTTAATTCTATCGGAAATGACTTGAAACGTGTATTATCACTGTTTAAATGAATAAGGCTCATATAATTTTTCCGTGGTTTACTTAAGCAGAAAAACAAATGTTTGTGGGGGCTCCTTAACTACTTACAGCAACTATCCTGTCTCCTGGCTGTATGCGTCCGTCACTCAGCGCTGGCTCCCTTACGAGGGCTCTGACGTAATGTCCTAGGGCGCTGTGGTCTTCCTTTCGCAGAGTAAAGCCGAGAGAACCGTTCACTTTCGTCATCACTATATCGAACTCCTGGAATTAAAAATATCAGTAATAATAAAATTTATTTATATGTTTATGGATATTTCACACAAGACTATCCAGACCCAAACAAAGCACAGCTGGAACTATGGGAACATTACTGATAGAATATTATTATTTGATCATATCTCGAAGTGGACTCACTTGAGAGCCAGCTTCCAATACATTCGTTGCACTTGTATGTTGATACAAGAAGGCGATGGTTGCATCACCTTCTATTTATCAGCTCTTAACAGACCAAAGTCTAAGGCGACACTTAGTTGATAATTTATTTTCACAAAGAAACGATACAAATTGTTGTATTGGAATTATTGAATCAGTGAATCCCAGTGAATCTACGAGCTGCAATCGGGTGATATCATATGACCCAAAGACATTGTCAAGGTATTAGGAATAATGGTTCACAGTCCACAAAGCGTAGTACAGTAGGTACTGGTTAACAAGTGGGTTGGTTCAGAGTAGAGGGTTCAATCTTGCATCGTAGTTACGAACTATGTGCAGATACAATGGTATAAATACCTAATAGAGAAATTTGATACGCATATTCAGATAATAATGCTGTTCTGAGCTCAACCGAAAGTTTTATTATATATACAATATATGGTATGAACGTATGAACAATATCTTTGGTGAATATATGAAAAACATCATTTTTCCGAGAATGCTTTGTCTGCCACTGGCTATGACCGTTCGTTTGTTTTTGCTATACTTCATTAACATTAAAATATTGGCTATTAACAGCCGTTTCTTAAAACTTAAAAGATAATTACCGGACGTTTTTACACCATTCTTCAAATTGTTAATTGGCCTATTAAAAGTTAATTCTAATCACTGTTAATTCTTTAGATGGTGAATGAAATTCTTTTCGCTATCTTATATTTAAATTAAATTGGTTATTGCAATAAATAATGAGGCAGCGTAATAATAATCAGGTACTTTATGTGTCCAAATTCTTATTAAAAGCCGGAGGTTTTATTTTAAAATTTAAAATATTACGTAAAGACCACATAATCCGATTGAAATAATTCACTTACCACCGATCCGTCGTCCTGGGGGCGTGAACAAAAAGCCTTTATTAATTGGAACCGAGTTTCATCAACGTTAAAATGTTATGACCCAGGGGTGAAGCAAGGACTGTGGGTATAACTTATTTGTTGAAATACCTTACATCAAATCATTATAGACAAGGAAATTAGTAATATGCTAACAATCTCTTACGGGTAGCTCTTTACATAATATACAACTTATTATATGTAAATTCGATAAAACTCAAACTGTTCTAATGTTTGAATTTCCAGAATTGGTAGAATAAAAGTTGTTGTAACAACTGTAACCCTTAAGCGGTTATTAGCATGTTATTCATAACCCTGTATAGACGACGATGCAAAACTAGAAGTTCAAAACGATGTGTCGTTTTCTACAGTAGTTTGTTGTGAGATACAATATATGTCTCATTATATCACAGTAAGCTGGCCAACCTATGGCTGGTATAAAAATAACAATTGAGCAATATTTATCTAAACAATCATTCCAAAAGCTTAGCAAGAATAGCCACATGTATTGTACACAATATCTTATAAGCACTTTAGCACCCGATACTCAAGTATATCTACAGACGGACGTATTTTTTTTTAAATATTTCTCTCCGCTGATGTATAATACAAGCCAAACAAAAATATATGACTACTCACGCCACGTAGGTCAGATTTTAGCTAACACGCTAGGTGACCAAACCTAACCCATCCGAACCTTTGAAATAAATAATCTCAAACGGATTCCAAGATAAGGCTGTAATTGATAGGCAATTTTCCAACAAATTTCTAAGATCAAATATATATAAATAAATCATAAGCATATTTATTCACATCATTCAACTTGATATAAGCGCCAGTTGTTTTATAATAGTATTTTTAATTCACAAAGTGAAGTTTAAATTGCGAAACCATTATCCCTGCTATATATCATTTTATCAACTTTTTTTTTTAGCAAACCTAAACTCAATATTATTTATTCCTTTAGATCTCAAGTATCATTTGGCCACACAAGTAAAAATATTAGTACGCATTTAACGTGTCACACAAATCGCTTTTAACATCTCGCAAAGCTCCTTGTTTTAGGTTTGCTACAGATGATAAAAAATATATACAATACTTAGCCCTTCTGATCATTACTTAGTGCGGCCTTTTCGTGGACCCCCTAATATTGGGTGAGAGCGTCAGTAAAAAGTACTCTATATTAAAGTTTGATGGCGGTCGGCTATAAAATAATTTTAGGACCATTCTAGTTTCGATATCAGCACATTCTTTCGTATCACATCTTTGTTTTCATTAGAGAAATACATTTTAGATTCTGATATAATACGTTTTTAAGCATTAGAATTTAGAATTAGAACCAGACATTTTGCTTGTGTTTAGACCGAAATTGAGATTACACATTACGAGATACTTGTTGAAAAGCTCGTTGGGAAATTAAATTGTATGGCGTTGCTAACCTACGTCTATGGTTGATAGCAAATTAATTGTTATAGATGAGATCGCCACTAAATAAATGGGCGGGTAATCTGTCGGGCGATTTATTAATTAGAAGCTCGCTGACGCTGACGTATCATCTTGGGATTAAGATTCTAGCTGGTTCTTATACCATTTCTCGCTCGAATAGATGTGACAAAAGAAACGACGAGACTTATCAAAGACCTATAATCGTTTGGCACGGAGTTTAGTATTTGACCTATCGACAATCGAACTGGGTAAACGGAGCCTTTACGTTTTATGTTAGTCTAAATGTACTATCACTATATTTTAGCTAAATGGGAAATTTCAGCGAGATCATACAGCCTGAGTAGGATAGTCTTTCAATTCGAAGACGCCTTTAAATTATCCAACTTCAAACATATTTCTTAACCTCAGCTAAAAACGTTAATAAATTTAAAAAGTTCGTAAGGCCGACATCGGGGTATACTTTATTTTAAAATGGCTGTTTTAATCTATCTGTAAGTAGTAGAAGGCAAATAATTAACTATATCGGAGTTATAAATGGCTCAGTAATAACAATTGTACGACAAGCAGTATAATATTATACTTACGGTAACTGGAAAACTTGCAAAAAAATACAGGCAAAAATTGCGGTGGTTATGCAAATTTAACATAAATCAAAGGCACCCGGGACGTCACAGTCCCATGTGAAAAGCCATGACGTCATTCTGAAACTTATCAGAGAATAACGCCATAGCGTATTACTATCCACATTTGTTATACATTCATAATAAGTTTAAATTAAGATATATCATACTCAGATCACTCACTTCTTTGTTGCTTATCCACAGCCTTTGCTTACCAAGATTTTCATTTTCTCTTTTTTTAATTCTATTTTATTTTTACAGCAGCAACACAATAACAAGCAAAATAAGGGGCAATCTAAGGGGTTATGTTAAGGGTACCCACATATTGTTTGATTGGGATGCAAGAGTTACTGAACATCGGCATCGATTCGTCGTGATCCAGCAACCGAACCTCCCAGCGGATCTCAAGACTGCCTTCGCCCTCCTGGCAACCATTCAGTTAGGGGTCTGTTACAAGCTTATACAAGCATCAATTCCATCAGTCATCAAACATAGTATATAACGTCAATCAAACTACATTACAATAAATCCAATACAGTGGTTGACCGTAAGAAGTTAACCCAAAACTGACAGCATAAGCATGTAATCTTTCTCTGTTCAGTGGTATGGATTCTTGTAATACAAATCAAACTACAACTGAACGATATTCATAGCGTTTAAAAAAATGTAAAATAGTTTAGTTTGATGCTAACAGAATAGACGCCATCGGTCATTTGAACAGGTGCATGGCTTGGATAAAAGTATATAAAATTAGGAAGGTTATGGTATTTCGGATTTAGATGCCATTAAAATATCTTCGTGAAAATGTTGCAGGTTCTATATGTACGGTTCTATATCACACTATCTGAGTAAGGATATAAATTAGGATAGAAATATATGTCTACTGACTTAGGCAGGTATGACTGTTGATGTTATGAACTCCTGTTACAACTTACACTAAGTTGTATGTACTCGGAGAAGTCAAAGCTTCAAACAATTTTCTTTCGCTGTTTTATGTTTGACTAGCTGCGCTCCGCAATCTTATCAGAATTTTTTCGGGATCAGAAGTAGCCTATGTGTTAATCCAGCATATAAGCTATCCTGGATTACGGCTACATTTTATCCCAATCCGTTTGAGCGTGAAGGAGTAACAATCATACACACACGCACATACATAAAAACTTGCGCATATAAAACTTTAGTGTGATTAAGCTCTGCATTTTTGTGTCGTAGTTGCGTACGTACCCCGTATTGTATATCATATACTGGCAAGGGTCTCTCCAGGTCTGCCAGGTGGAGATCTCGTCTATCCATTTCAGGACTAGCCTCTCGACGACCTCTTCCTTCTGATGAGGAGGTGGTTGCGCTGCTGGTTGTTGCCGACAGTCTGAATACCGTAAAATATAATACAGGTATCAATTTTAAATCCAGTGTTTTAGCAAGTAAAAGCTTTAGCAAATTCCATTTCCTAATAATTCTTAACATAGACTTCCGCAAATTAAAGCCTGAATTCTGAATCAATTCCTACTCAAGTAAAATTATCAAAAGCCACAACTTTCCATGGGTTTTTTCTAGTTTTCGAGGAGTCACGGTATTATAAGAGATGTACAACTGAAAAATCTCTTTGACTAATTAGTACAGATATCTCCTTGATATCACTTAGTGTACATTGGATGGCAGTTGAGCGGATCCAGAGGATATTTTTTATGCGACTGGTGTGACGGGACGATCTGAAGGCACACCTAATGTTTAGCGGTTACCTCCACCTATAACTACAGCAATACCACTTAGGCACTCCCCAACCAAAATAAGAGAAGGCCCAAGTCGCATCCCGTAGCACCCGTCAACCGAAACGAGGATGTTTGACTTAAGTGCCTGTAATTTCCCTGATGTTGTAGATGTAGTGTGTTCCTGATGAGAATTGTTGGTGGGTCCCGCTTTGAGGTCCATAGGTGGTCAAAGAATTAATAAAACAATTGTACATAGACGTTCCTACTCTTACCTGGCGTGCATTGGATGACAATTGAGTGGGTCCAGAGGTGGTAGATGCGGTGGGTGCGGGGTCCTAACGGGGGGTGTTGGTGGGTCCGGGGGTGTAATGCTCTCCAGTACGTCTGGCGGTGGTCGACACACGCGCAGCTCGACCCTTGCGCTTGCCGTCCGAAGAACTTCTAGGGCTTCCTGTGAATGAATTAATCTTTTACGTTCTGGTCAGTATTTCTTTATTCAATGTTATTCTATTCTGAGAAAACAAAAAAGCGATATTTTTTGATCGGAACCAGCCTCGATGTTTGGTTTACAAGAAAGTTTGTGAAATTCTCAGAAGAATATGAATTATCAGTCTCAATATTAGGAATACTAGGCAAACTTAGAAGTAAATAATAATTGCCGCCTAGACATAATAATTCACGTCGAATTCAATAATATTAAAAAAACTAAAAGCCTGTAAAGATACCATGCAATGTAATCATGCATTCAAACCTCACAATATTTACTTCGGTGTTTTTCCATACATACATTTTTCAAGTGAGATGCGCGTCTAAATTTTTGCTAGCGACCTCTCGATTGATAATTGGCGCGTGTACCTCTTGGGCCAGCAAACGTACATTAATCTTCCATTATACTATTATCCTACCGATTTTACAAAATGTTTCATCCTATCCCTTTCCGTTTCTGGTTTTGTTCAGGTATAACCCGAACCGTTCAATATTAAGTAAAGGAATAAATTCAAAAACCGTAAATTTAAAACCATTTCAAAAAAATATTACATAAAAAAACCTGTCTTCGGCGACATCTCGTTCGTTCTCCAGCAGACAGCAAGATATCAAGCTACGGAGACTACTAAAAACATTAAAATAAGTACAAACGGAATCGTCATTCAAGTTTAGAGTACATATTCAAACTCCATAATGCAATCATCGAATGTGGAATGTCCCCTACATTCTACCTTTATCTCCCATCGTCTTTAGTTCACAATACAGTATCAAAACAGTATTTTGTGCCCAAGAGCTGACCCCGCTCTATAATCCAGATGATCCAGATTAACACGGCCTTAACTTCGATGGGCGGTGTTAGAACGGCCGACCTCGAGCCAATGATTGGTCTGGGACATGTTTTTGATCAACGTTCATCTCACCTAAAGGTAAATTTTAATATGGGGTGAGGATATTAATTTGTTTCAATACCGACTATGTAGAAAATAGATTTACAAGTTACAACGTGTCACAAAAGGTAATTAGTAGTTTAGGTAACATACACTTAAAAGTACCTGCGATATTAGTATTCTATGAGTTATCTAGTTCCCATAGTAAACAGTAACAGTATAGGAAACAGTATCTGTTCGCTCCCCAAATCTTAATGGCAGACAAAATGGAAAAATTTTAACAAATTGCTCTAGTTGCTATTCCAACAAGAAAGAACATTATTGTGTATAAAAACTAAGCGTTATAGAATTTACCTGAACATTTTCAATATAAAATAGAGCTCTATAATCCTTTGCGTTTCTTAGCTCGGAGCGAAGCGGATGAAGCGGACAAAAATTTTTCTTTAATGTACAAAATTCACAGAACATAAAAAAGCCAATTCGGCGTAATTTTGGATGAGCTTCCCAGCAAATGATTGCCATATGCCATATTTATGAATTATGATGTTACAATTGCTATTAAAAACATTATACCACGTTGTTTATAGTAATTGGAACACGCAATGTAATTGCAAAATATAGTTGGGAGGGTCCAGTTACTCGCGTCCGTGGATCCGTGCCCTCCAGAGTTCCTACACTTGTCCCCCAGGTGGTGCAAAAGGAGCAACCCAAAATAGCAGTAGAACGTGTTCCAAGTTTGTCCGCAGAAGTACTGCCTCCAAACATGTTAATACGCCGCCAAGCCGTGGTGCAGTTACGTTGCTTCAGTGAAAGGATTTGGGCGCCGGTGAAATTACAGACGCATTTCAGTAAAGGAAGGACCTGAGTAGTATTTTTTTCTTAATGGGCTGCGGTAATCACTTAAAATCAGGTGGGCCACCTGCTTGATCAGTCAAATTAGTCACATAAAAGAAAACGACTGCAATTGCTTGTGCCTGACTGTGCAAACGGAAACCCTAATAAATAGTATCAATATACCTTTTGCTCTTTCTTCATGAAAGCAGCTACTATTTAAAGAAATATTATTATTTTCTGCATTAAACATTCCGATAAATTCTTTAAAGCTTAATGTTTTTACACTAAGGCTCAAAGAATTTACCTGAACATTTTCAATATAAAATTGTGCTCGAGAATCCCCGTTTCTTAGCTCGGAGCGAAGCGGACGCTCATTTTTCTATTGTGTAGCAAACGAGACCGGATAAAAATTATTAATCATACCTCAACAATACCAACCAACTACGGGCCCAAGATAATCTAATGTATGTGTTCCTACTTCGGACTGGCAAGGTGAAGTTACGTTTAGATTTATGTTTTGATTTATATATTTTAGAAGGAAGAGTTGCGGTAGTTCGTTACATAGCAACAAATGATGCACGATGTACGGCAGTTTGTTTTCGTGGAATAAAACGTTATAATATTTTTGTTATAACTATGGTGTGGGAGTTTTCAAGCTGTCTGAACCTCTGGCATAGCGACTTATCTATATCATACTTATATTATAAATGCGTAAGTTTATCTGCATGTATGTTTGTTACTTCTTCATGCCCAAACAGCTGAACAGGATATGCTTTCAGATTGGTCCCATAGATTTTTCATCAGAATCGGTTCAATAGTTTGGTTGTTGTACATTCACTTAGTTCCAATAGGTAGTTCGGTTTAGTATAGCCAAGTTGTATTACTTATTTTTATGAGTAAGATACTTGTTACATCTTTATCATGATCATTGCGTGTTATAATTGAATGTGTAAAAAATTATACATATTTGTCAAAAATATGTATATCAATTTTATACAAATGAATCACTGTAAAATTGGTATGAATAGTTCAGAGACATGACAATGTGTTCTGCTTACGCCTGAAACGGAAATCACTACATAGTATAAAACAAAGTCGCTTTCTCTGTCCCTATATCCCTATGTATGCTTAAATCTTTAAAACTACGCAACGGATTTTGATGCGGTTTTTTTTAATAGATAGAGTGATTCAAGAGGATGGTTTATATGTATAATACACTAGCAACTCACCCCGGCTTCGCACGGGTAGTTTCCGATACGACACTGATGCTTAACTAACCGTGCGAAGCCGGGGCGGGTCGCTAGTCCTAAATAAATCGCACTAAAATACTTTACTATCTCGTATTTGGTAGATATAGTTGCATAATGAGAGCAGCTACTATTTAAATAAAATAATAACTTTCAAAATGAAATGTTCGGTGAAATAATCCGTGTAATAAATTCTGGCTTAGTGGAGTGGAAGTCAAAAGTCTGCTTTAGTGGAGCAATTTAACAGAGCATTGCGGACTATAGTTTCATTATGGAGCTGCATTAATTCAGAGGAACAAAGGGTGGAGCAGACTATTTTTCAAGTGCCAGAGTCAGAGCTGCGCCTCCGCCCAAATACGTTAGCTTTTTGTTTTTCTTTCTGTGACTGACGACTTGTACGATCTCTGTGAAACAGTGTCAAAGTTGCGTTTGTTATCCTGAAATAAATTCGGGCGGTTTGGTTCCTACTCAAATCGCGATGTTTCATAATTGATAGTGTTTACTTACGTTAGCCGGCTAAAATTTTCATACAATCCCATAGGCTTCCTACGCTTCCTAATTTATTATTTAAGGTAAAGATAGATAGACATTAGGCAAAAGCCTAACATATTTACATATTTTTATAAGTTTTTTTCTAATAACAAAGCTATTGGTAATATTGAAAATCTGTTTGAAATACTATACGCCGCCGGCGAACACTCAAAAGGGAAATTGTTCGGAAAATAATTGAATTTTCAAACGAAATCAGGCAAATGACCCGTTTATTAATTATAAATATTTGTTCACTGAAGCCTTTTAAACCTGCGGCAATAATGTTGCGCTTTATTTAGGGAGAGATAATAATAAAATACCGATAACATATTAGGATGTGAGATTAGTAGGTTAATATTCTAGCGGTACGTTTTTGTATGCGACGTCATTTCTACATTTACTTTGCAATTCGTTTTATCGACACAATTGCAATGCATAAAACGAGAGTTCGTTTCAGACAGTTGCGTACCGGGCATACAAATGCTCTAATATAATTTGTGTTACTTTGTGTCAGGCATTTTACAGTTTATTACAGAGAGCCCGGGGCTTACGACTGAGTTTTCATAAAAGTTTTAACGTTTATAACCGCCAGTTGGTCGTGGGAGCTGTGGCAACAAAACGGCATTTTTAACTTGACTTACTGTTTGTTTAAGTATGCCGTGTTTTACTTCGGCCTATCTATATGCAGGCAGTATTTTGCGAAGGACAGAGGTCGCGGTAATGAATAAATAATTTGTTCGTGCATTTACAAAAATGCCGGCAAACGGGAAAATGCTGGGAGTTAAGATAAAAGAAAAAAAGGCTGACGACCCGCTGTTTTTGTGAGTTGTAACAAGTTCAACAAGCTTTTTTAATATAATGTTGAGGGAGCACTTTTATTTCCCGCTCTTTTTGTCTCGCTGGATGAGTCAGCAGAGAACTAGAAGATTATATTTTTTTATTTACTATTTACTTCTCATTAAAATAAAACATTTTGCTGGGAATCAACCAAATGAAAACATTTGGTTCTCAGTCGGCACTCGACCGTTCCGAGTGCAAACAATTGTGAGAAATCGAGTAAATACTAACAGACGGTCAATTCAATTATTTACAATTTGTAAAGTGTGATTCAATCATGGTTGATAATATTCAATCATAAAGATGTTTTAACATTTTAAGTATTTATAATATTATCAATAGCATGAGAAGAACATATAACCTACCTAAGAAGACCCGAGTCGCATCGTATTGCACCCATTCTGAATCGGAGATATAACTTTTTACGCGCCATAGTTTTTCCCTACTAGATTTGATCACAATTGTACAGGTAAATTTGTATATTTTGTAAACATAGAAGAGTTTATTAATTTAACTAGATCATCGTAGAATCAAACTGTTTCGTGAGTAATAAATAAGATTTAATTTTATGCCATTAAACAAACATTGTTTGGTTTGACTGTAAGCCTAACAGCCGTGGGAAGACGAAAACTAAGCTTGGCTTGTACCAAGTTACAAATAAATAATAATCTGGAGTGTCAGACGAAGATCTATCTTTCACAGCTCTGTAACTAAATAGTATCAAAAAATAAATGTAGCTCTAGGGTTCGATCTCCGGCGGGGGTACCTAAACATTTGTGTTATGCGCATCTTGTTTGTTTTCGGGCTGAAGTGTTGGTTGTGATGTGAAATTGTGTGCGCTGCAACACGTACTATGATAGCTTTTGTTTGTTATTATTTATCTTGTATAACGATGAGTTTGCATATTATCAGCTCTATTAAGTGTCAAGTTATGAAAATGTCCTTCAGATCCGAGTTATATTACAGGTCATATTACCCACTATACCTAGTCTAGCAAGCTACCATTAAACGCAAAGCTAGTGCAGTTTTACTGGAGTTGAGTTGTGAGTTTTACTGAGTACACCTCAAGCGCAGGTAAGACAGGCCTTGACTCCCCCTCTCTCTGTGGCTACACCGAACATCACGACGAATACGAGGAAATATTATAATTTTGCGAATAGTGTTTAGTAGCAGCCGACGCCTATCCCCAGAGATGATCAATTAGTACCACCACGTGTAGCATTCAAAATGATCCTTCGGACGTGATAGAAGACACCAAAGTAATCTTCAGAGTAAATTGTAAGACCGAATTATGAGTCTTTCTGCCAGACGAAAACCTATTTCAGTATTCAAATCACGCTTGTTGAAACCATTCTTTTAGTGTTTTCGAATTTATAGTTTTGTAGTCATCACGTCCTGACTGAGGAAAGCGAAATTCAAATGCGTACCACAAAAATCGTGGACACGAATTAGGCATTTGACCCTTTTGGGTAATAAAGTCTTTGATGGCTTTATATACCTAGAACTAGAATTATATAATAGTTGTTCTTAATTCTAGAGTACACAATAATATATTTTCGGATGGTCATAGGTATGGTGATAAAATAAAAGATAATATTATTTACTAGCTGTTCCCCACAATTTCGTTCACGTGTATATTCATTTTTTGCGCGGAATAATAATTCTTTAACTAAAATGAAAGTAAGCTAAGTTACTCCTTATAACCAACAGCTATCAGCCAGACGGATATAAAAATTCAAATAGTTTTTTTTTGTTGTAATTAGGGTCCCTATATTTTCAAATGCATATAATCAAAAGCGGTTATTTTTATATTGCAAACAGAAACTTCTTTATTTATTTGCGAGCGCTCTTTATCTACCACTAATAAAGAGCTAAAGAGATAAAGAGCTTTCGCTTGTCGAGAGAGGCCCGTGTCCCTGTAGTGGGAACATTACCTGTACGTGCTTTATTTTCATATAATATTTTTTGGTTAGTGTTGTTAAAAATGTTTTTTTTTTTTATTTTTTTTTTTTATTCCACTTAGGTGGCAAACAAGCATACGGCCCACCTGATGGTAAGCGGTTACCGTAGCCTATGGACGTTTGCAATACCAGGGGTATTATGGTTTCCCCCCCGCGGGTTCCCGCCTTGTCGGGGCGGGGGGGCTTAGTAACCGTGGCCTGGTCACCCACGGTGAAGCTAAGAGGAACCCGGGAGGGCCGCTCCTTTAGGCTTTGCCTCCAAGCCGTCTAGGAGCGGCATTGTAGGTGGCGGTGCCTTATGGGGGGCACCGCAACTGAGGCGGGCTGCGATGTCGAATGGGAGGCATCGCAGCTGAGGGATAGGGGCCGCGGTGGGAGAGGAGTGCCGGTATAACGGTGCGCCGCTCTCCCTACCTACCGCGGCCACGACGGGGTCGCCACCGTTCGATGGCGGACGCGGTGGGGCCGCAGGGGAAGAGGAGTGTCGGTATTGCGAGGCGCCGCTCTCCCTATCCTCTGCGGCCGTAGTGGCAGGCGACGGGGCCACATATCTGACCCGTCGCATGGGGACCTAGGGCGTCTAGACACGGGGTCGTCTGACGCCCTTTCGCTGACCAGGTCCCCGAGGTGGTTGCGACACGCCATATGTCCTGGCGTGTCGCAAACAGAGGAGTGGCACCCGATGCCAACACAGGGGGGTCCGGAAACGGACAGCCGTGGCGGGTTCGCGGATGTGTGTTATAACGTTCCCGTGTTCCCGCCACTAAGCGGCAGAGGAGGACATCGTGGGGTTTTAGTGGGTCTAGTCCCACATAACCGCTCTGTCTCCCCGTGGCAGGGCGGTATGCGAGTGCATTTCCCCACGGAAAAAAAAAAAAAAAAAAGGGGTATTATGGTTTATGGTTAACCGTGTAGCAATATTTTAGACTCTTCTCTAATGAAATATCCTCCAGTATTATAACGATTTCAGGATACTTTAGTTTGCCTACTTTAAAACGCTACAACAGGGTTAAACTACCACGGAACCTAATGCTATAGTTATCTTTGTTTTATATGTATATCTAAGTTCTTTTATGGTTTCCATCACCGCGTTATTTCCCATCAAACGCGGTTGTTTGCCTTTTCATTATTAAACAAGAAATCTCTCATGGATACCTTAAAAAATGCCAGTTCTCCAAGATAATTACGGTATAGGTTTGTTTAACATAGGTATAGGTTTGTCTTGTAAACTCAATTTACTGAAGCCATGCCAGTCTCTTTAACAGGGCACTTACATAGGTACTTAGCCCAGCTAAAGGCACTCCGTTGGCAGACAAAAGCAGGTCTCTCTGTGCCAGCATACCAGTCCTCCATGCTGGTTGAGGTGGGTACAGTCTTCGGATCCTAACGAGACCGCCCCCACCACACACTGACATGCCAAGACCCCGACCATCTTTCTCGACCACCACTGTGAATGTATTATCTGTGGACAAAGAGAATAGAAATTAAGCCAGACAACAAATGGATACAAAAATACAGCAAAGCATTACACAATGGTTTTGATGCTGTTGGTAAGAAACTAAAGTAAATTAGACTTGACACAGCTTTAAAATTATTGCTGTCTTTTGTAGTAGTGAAATTTAAACTTAAAGCTACCGATGATAATAAAGATAAATTTATTCTTGCTAGGAATCGCTGCAATAGAGAATGTAGGGATGCACAACGTCGCCATATTCACACCTCAGTCTCGAACGATGACCCAAGTAAGGTTTGGAAATTCCTTCGAACATTAGGAGTTGGGAAATCTCGCAATGACCAAACTTTTTCAAAAGATCTGAATATTGATTTACTTAACCAACATTTTTCTGCCTCGTCTGAAATCGACCTCATCGACAAAAACAAGACACTTAATTACCTGTCTTCTCTACCAACTCCTAACTACCCTCCCTTCGTTTTAAGTCAATTTGTCGCTTGTGATGTTAAAAAGAGCATTCTATCAATTACTTCTAATGCCATGGGAAGTGATAATATCGGTCGTAAGATGTTGACTCCTATCATAGACGAAATTCTATTGATATTATGTCACATCCTTAACTTTACTGTGACCACTGGCGCTATTCCTTCCTTATGGAAAGAAGCTCACATAATTCCCCTACCCAAAAAATCAAAGCCCACTTCATTCACTGATTATCATCCTATTTCTATTCTGCCATTCTTATCTAAGGTCCTGGAACGCCTTGTATTTAACCAGACTAGTTCTTTTCTCAATATTAATAATTTACTAAATCCCCTCCAGTCTGGTTTTCGACCTGGCCATAGTACTGTAACAGCCCTCGTCAAAATTACAGATGATATACGTTTTGGCATGGAAAACGGGCAGTTAACCATCCTCACTTTACTTGATTTCAGTAATGCTTTCAATACTGTTAATTACGACATCCTTCTGGGTTTGCTCAGCTCAATTAACATATCTCCAACGGCAGTTGACTGGTTTCGCAATTATTTGCACGGTCGCCGGCAACGTGTACGTCTCGACGATAAACTTTCGTCTTGGTGTAGCACAACTGCTGGTGTACCGCAAGGTGGCGTGCTATCTCCTCTTTTATTTGCACTTTTCATCAATTCTATATCTCACAAACTTACTTCTTCCTACCATCTCTATGCAGACGATCTCCAAATTTACACCCAAGCCTCGCTTGATGATTTACCTAAGGCTATCATTAGTACCAACGAGGACTTACTTAGAATTGGCGATTGGAGTAAGGCTTATGGCCTCAAAGTCAATCCTGCGAAAACTCAAGTAATCATAGTTGGTAGTTCTCGCATGGTCTCAAAAATTTGTTATTCTACATTACCTAAAATTAAATTTGACGGAGTCACGGTACCTATTTCAAAAACTGTAAAAAGTTTGGGTATTTATATCGATAGCTGCATGTCTTGGATTCCGCAGATGGAATCTGTTAGTCGCAAGCTGTTTGCATCCGCCGGTTCGCTTAGGAGATTACGTAACTTTTTACCTACTGCGACTAAAATTACGCTTGCTCAAACTCTTCTTCTACCTGTTTTAGATTATGCTGACGCCAGTTACCTTGATCTTACGGAGGACCAGCTCAGTAAACTCGAGCGTCTTCAAAATTTTTGTATTCGGTTTATTTTCGGTCTTCGTAAATACGACCATATTTCTGAATTTCGTCATAAACTCAAGTGGCTTCCAATACGCCTTCGCCGGAATACTCATATTCTTTCGCTAGTATATAATCTCCTTCACAATCCTTCTACACCTAGTTATTTGAAGGAGCGCTTCGAATTCCTCTGCATTGGAAATCCTCGCCCTACTCGTCCTTCAAAAAGCTTACTACTCAAAACACCTGCTCACAAAACTTGTTTTTACGGTAAGTCGTTTACCGTTCAAGCTGTCAGATTATGGAATGCGCTACCAGTATCCATCAAACAGGCACCATCACTCGCTGTTTTTAAAACTCGTGTGAAGGCCTTTTATTTATCTGAAGACTCGTAATTTTTCATAATTTTATATTCTCATTTGTATCTAGGTATATATATATTATATATATATATATATATATTTTATTTATTTATAGTTATAGGTATATTATATTTATTATGTATTTGACGTATCGTTTATTTACTACTTATAAGTTTTTATGTTTAGGGAAATTTTCCCCATAGCAATTTACACCGCCGACCAATGTAGCTTACTTTAAAATTCCTCTCCATCCAAAGGTTGCCTGGAAGAGATCGCTTCTTAGCGATAAGGCCGCCTATTGTACATTAACTTGTCTTCAAGTAAGTTATTTATATTTGTTCATAAAGTGTGGTGTACAATAAAGTATTTTTGTATTGTATTGTATTGTATTGTAGTACGAATGAAACAGAGAAAGATTCCTATCAGTTTAATTTTAGTGTGCCATGACTCCAATAGAATTAGCACCATAGTCTTAACAACACATTTAAAACGCTGCAATGCTATAATTTTAACCCAAGAAATCTTAGTAGACTTAAATTGACCAGCATAACCTGAGCTTCTTGTTAACAGAACATCATGAGAAACTCTTAGCGTGGAGGTCAAATGCCAGGAGCTTTTCACCCTTAGTTAATCTGTAGCCAAGCACCTAAGGGTATCCTCACTTGAGGACCAGTTCCCGATCAAGGCATTGCGTGGCCGCTATCAGATAGCCGATAGCGGCTAGAAGAGGTAAGTATTTATAGACGAGTATATTTTGTATCTTGATATTCACATAAAATCATGGGACATGTAGCCAAACGGAACTCTGTCAGTAATAAAATAAATTGTGAAATTAGTATCCATGCATCATATTATCCAATTTTCATATACTATGGAATCTTACCATGTCCTCTAAATATAAAACTGTTTTAAAAAACGCGAGGGCCCTCTCTTCCATACGTCATAATCACCCTTTATTACGCAGCAGCTACGTCATTGTCGCCTACTCATACATTGTCGAGATGGATTTATCGATTTATCATCACGTATCATCGTCCAGGCCAACCAAACTGAGACAATTTCTGGAATTGATGGTTACTTCAATCGTTTATTAGTTGTTAAGAAAGAAACAGGGTTTTGACCATTTAGTTAACAACGGTGAAAAATATAAAGTATTATTTTCAACAAAAATATTTCCATATCTAAGGCACCTTATACAAAATACGGTTGTGGTAACAGAAATAATTCTAACCGGCATCAGTAATACTAAAATGTAAGTAACACAGATATTTCCGTAGTATTAGCCTAGCGTTGACGGGGATGTAACGTCTCATGCGCTTGTAATTTCACCGGTACCGGAACAAGTTAGTGCACCACTGTTTTGCGGTAGATAACCAGGTGTTACAGAACTTCTCCGGACGAACTTGAAACAAGTTTTACTACTTTAAGTTGCTCCTGTTGCACCACCCAGAGGATACGTATAGGACTCTAGAGGGTACTCGCCTGCGGACGGGGGCAATAAGGCCCCCCTAAGGAGCCAAAGACTGTGGCTACCACACCTTATATAGCTAGAACTTTAACTGCATTGTCACTTACCACCAGGCGGTACGCTATGCTTAATATAAAAAAGTTGGTCTCAGACACCCGGGAGATGAGAAACATCAAAGATGGCGTCGAGGGAGCACGACTGCATTAGACAACATTATGCTGTTTTCGGTTACGGCATACAAGTCTGCTTTATTACCAAAGCGCGCCAATAGATGTTTCACATAAAATAAAATGAAAATCTGTTTTCACGAACCAGCTTTTGACAACAATGCCTTTCCGTTCCAGCTTGGGCACGTTTGCACAGCTTTCGTTCGGTTGGTGTATGCACCGACAGTGTTTCCATTCTTACAGAAATTCTATTCATGTGAGGAATCTTAAAACGCGCAGACATCACCGGCAGTAAAATTTAGAACCGAATTATGGCACGGACTGCGCGGCTGTAACTGTTTTATAGGGAGCTTTTGTTTCGTGTCCATTGTACGTAGTATTTTGTCTACTCTGTGTTCATTTATCTTGTTTTCGCAATATTGTGCTTAGTGTTTTTGGAGGGATTATTTTGTCGCCCCCTATAATATACAAACAAAACAAATATACAAACAAAACAAACATTTACACAATCATACCTCTGCACTAGGATTCCCTGTGTCGCAGATGGCATGAACAAACACAGAAACACAAGACAAACACCCAAGACCCGAGAACAAACTTTATGCGCACCACACAAAGTGTGCCCCGGCCGGGAATGGAACCCAGGACTCCTAGCTTCGAAGGCAGGGCTACTACCAACTAAGTCACGAAGCCGTCGTATATAATGTTATGTTATGATATATAATATAAGCCACATTTTAAACTTTTTGCTATTTAAAACAAATATATATTATATTTTATATCTACTCATTATGTTCTGTAGCTATATTTTATGAAGGAATCTTTGAATCCTTATATGTTAATGTACTTTTACATACAGATGTGTTCAAACTGTAAGCATTGAAACATGCAAATTTAGTTGATGATATTAAAATAAATAAATTACCAATACATACCCGTGATTTCAATGATTCCTTCATCGTTTTGTAATCTTGGTATTTTGTAATATATTTTACAAGTAAAAGAAAACATTCATATATGTATGCTCCAAGAATTTGAACCTTCAAATTACATGCCAGCCTGTTCCGATTACATATACGATAATGCAAACATTTGTCATTTGGAATCGAGTCCCCAACCCAGTGGTCTCAAATGTATGCTCGAGTTCTACGGCGTAGAAGTTCGAGCATACAATAAAATAGGGTCCGTACCAGCCTCTAATGTTCCCACTGCAGGGACACCGGCCTACTCTCGATAATTGAGAGTGAATGGGCTCTAATCTACCACGGGAGCCCAATCCGGATTGGTAGATGTCACATATCATCGAATTTTTGGTTCTAAGACATGCCGGTTTCCTCACGATATTTTCCGTCACCGTTTCGAGAACGTGGTATTGCGCACATAAATTTTTCAAGTGAAAAAACCCATTGGTGCACGTGTGGATTTGAACCAGCGACCTTCAGATTGAAAGTCGGCGTCTATGCCCCTGGGCCACCACGCTCTCTTGCCGTTTAGCTCTCATTAATTAACTGATCGGCTAATTTAATTTGATACCCCATATAAATTACTTAAATAAGTTTTATGCTCATATATTTCAACACGTGAATGTTGGATTTACGACATTATTCTAAGGGAGAATATAGCCCTAGGTAGTTATGATTCCATTAATTAGAAGATCGTAAGGGATGACCTTACCTACCGAATAATAACACACCAACCAGCCTGGCAAACCTCCAAGCTGCTTACAATAGAAGCCTCTTTAAGGACCCTCGAGACCAGGTGTTTTCATTCCGTATAAAGCAAACGGTAGGTAAGTAGGTACGGCTTGTTTTGCCATCACTAACATTGTTTATTCAGCCCTTTTCGTCCTCGGAACCCAGATTATACATGTACCCTCATAACTAGGTGGATATTTTTTCATTCTGGTCTCACTAAAGTGCTGGTTGTACTGGACATTATAAAATGGAATATGGTCAGCTTAAGTGCTTTGCCAAGCTCAGGATAATGGTATGAACCAAACTATTATAACACATGGAACATATTAAAAATACGTGTCTAGTATATAAGACAATTCGATTGGCCTCATAGCTCAGTCGCCCGTGTAAAGCTTGCCCGTGTAAAGTTGTCAAGGCCATCTGCGGTCAACAACGTATAGTCCAGTAAAAAAAAAAAAAAAAAAAAAAAAAAAACTCATAGCTCAGTTGGTAGTGACTCTGCCTTCTGCGCTGCAGGTCGTGGTCTCGATTCCCACTCAGGACCAGCATTTGTGCGACAAACATAAATGTATGGATCTTAATATTTATTAAGATAAAAGTACTATAAAAGTATTCTATCAGTTATCTAGTTTCCATAGTATAAGCTATGCTTAGTTTGGGGCTGTGTGAAATGTCCATGAATTGTTATAAATATATTTATTGAAGACGTAATTTTTACTTCAGTGTTGGTGACATGTCAGTACGCTTATATCAGCATTGTGACAACAGTATATTTTTTATCAACGCAAGGGGTGAGCGCATAATCTAGAATTAAATAATGAATAACCTAGAAATAAGTAATAATATTTGTTGATTTCAATGTCCAATGCTATATTGTATCCATAAAATCTGAAGAAAATAATGTTTTTATCTCTGTTATACTCATAAATCTGACGTTTTTGCTGCTCCTGGACAAAGCCAATTTCAGGGCCAGAATGTCAACAAGAAATAAAACAGCAGCGACGATAACAGAAAATAAAATCCCAGCAATATTTGTAGTACTGAGGTGTTTCAGTAAACAGTATTTTAGTATGTACCGTAGAAAACTTAATAGAATTGGGAACTAGGTTAACTTAATAGAATTTTATGTTGTAAGTGTTTTAACACTTACTAGATAAAATTAGGTTCTTTTTGCTTGTTCTCCCTATGGAGAGTTTGAACAAGAGGTAATTAGTAATAATAACAGATAGTGTAGGACTATATTTATTAAAAAAAAGTGACATTTTCTAATTTTTATTTAAGAATTCAACGAAAATAAAGTATTTTTACTTTTTCAAAAGTGCCCGTAGCAAGCATAGAGACGCCCGAAAATAAATAATGCTGGTCCGATAATTAATATCGGTTCAATATTGAAAATGAAAAGGTTGAATTGCCGATCAACGGTCAATTTAAGGCCCCTTCCGGGCTGAAACGGACATCAGGGGATCGACATGAATTATACATTAAGGGCGTTTGTCCATAGCTACAGTTTGGTGAAATGATTTCCAATGTGGTGGGAATTTTGATTGAAATCTCTGGCGGAAATATAATGGAAATTGCTTATGAAAACGCACTTGAAACATACATGAAAGTGTACTTTTACTGTGTTAAAAGTGCTCAAAAAATCTTGAGTAATACACACTCGTATCACATCTGTTTAAAAAAAAGGAGGTACCAAACTTACTGATAATCTAGATAAATTTATTGGTGGTATTATTATAGAGCAATTCGTATTTCAATATTATTATAAAAATTACTATAAACTTTATTCGCAGATCATTCCAACAAATGCTCTGTTAAGGAACGTTGTTGCTATCAAATAAACAATATGATTTTTTATAGTTAGCTTGGTGAGACGTACTTACAGCGTACTTAAGTGGTTACTGCTGCCCATTACCAATATAAAAACGACTCTAGTCCTCCCTATACCGAAGTATGAGAAGACCCGAGTCGCATCGCGTTACGTTCATCACTCTGACACGGGGATGCAACGTCTCATGCGCCTGTAATTTCACCCTTCCACCAAAACACCATCTCTCCTCATAAATGTAAGGGTAATATAAGCGCTCATAAATGTATCTCCTCAGATACGTACAATACGATCGTGGGATTAATCAATCAATATCTGTTACAAAACATTTCGTGGTCGAAACAGGCATTGTTTTAGTATGTGAAAGGACAACAGCTGAGTGTCCCAGATTGTCCATTCTTCGGATATTGGCAAAGTTGTCTCGTCACGACTCTAGTATGGATGGATAAGCTTTAATTATATTTGTGGAACTCTATGCTTATCGAGAGGAAATAAAAAATCGAATTTCCATTCCATTATTCATCAGGTGAATTTGTATTGAAAAATAATTAACAAGTAAATATATGATCTTCCTTTTTGATTAATTACATCTACATTCGCAGTTACTTTATTACAAATTTTATTTACAGAAAAATATTCTCGAGCGTCTCTTTGTCATAGCGGGTCTTTGATCTAAAATTGTTTATTGGTTACTTACATATTGGTGATAGGTACTTAATATAATAATATATAATATAAGAAGATATATAATAAGACTTTTTCGTTGATTTTATCGAAATTAATTGATTACCTACACATTTTATTTTATGTAATATGACTCCGCCCCTTTTTGTCAAAATAAAACACATTTGTTCGCTTACAAAATTAAAAAAAAAATTATTGAAAGTATGCTCCATCTGCAGCTACAACCTTCGCCCATCGTTCAGGTAGTTTTCGTATTCCTTGCTGGAAGAAGTCCTGGTCTTTTGAGCTTATCCAGTTGTCAATCCAAATTTTGATACTTTCACATGAAGTAAACTTTTCTCCAGTAAGGTCTGTCTGCATCGTCCGGAATAGGTGGTAATCCGAAGGAGCTATGTCTGGTGAATATGGCGGGTGGGGTAACACTTCCCAGTCCTGTCCCTCTAAATATCTTTTTACGACTTCTGCGGTATGCGGTTTGGCATTGTCATGCTGAAGAACTAATTTGTTATGTCTATTCACCCATTCTGGTCGTTTTTCTTCTATGGCTCGCTTCAAACGCATTAGTTGTCGTCGGTAAACTTCTCCATTAATAGTTTCAGAGGGTTTGAGCAACTCATAATATACAATACCTTTCTGATCCCACCAAATACAGAGCATGACCTTGGCACAGTGAATATTTATTTTTGGCTGTGATGGGCCTGGTTCGCCTGGTTTCACCCAAGCTTTTTTGCGTTTAGGATTTTCGTAGTGTATCCATTTTTCGTCTCCTGTGACTATCCGATGCAAAAATCCTTTTCTTTGCTGTCTTTGAAGCAGCATTTCACAAATGGTTTTCCGACGTTCCATGTCTCTTTCTTTTAAATCATGTGGAACCCAGTCACCGGCTTTTTGAATCATTCCCATCATTTGTAAACGCTTTGCAACAGTTGAACGATCAACATTTAATGCTGCAGCTAATTCTGATTGAGTTTGGCAAGAATCTTCCGCCAATAATGCTTCCAATTCAGCATCTTAAAATTTTTTTGGTGGTTTTCCATGTTCTTTATCCTCAGTACTAAAATCGTTATTTTGAAATCGTCGAAACCATTCCTTGCAAGTTGTATTAGACGGAGCATGCTCACCATAAATCTCCACAAGCAAACGATAAGTTTCCGCTGCAGTTTTCTTCGCAATAAAATAATGTAATAACACTTCCCGCAAATGACGTTTATTTGGAATAAAAACCGACATTTTCGAAAAGGTGAAAACAATTGTTGCTTACACTTCAACCAAATATCATAAAATGCGTTAGATAGCTGACATTCAGTACTATCGAATACAAGTATGGTCATTTATTAGTACACGTAAACAATACTAAAAACGACATCTGTTGAGAAAGGGCGGAGTCATATTCATATTCAATACAACAATATTTAAATCCGTTACTTCGTCGTAGTATGGTTACTTGCCGGGACTTAGGCAAAAGCAGGAAAAACATTTGTGTGATGCATATAGATGCTTCTTCTGTGTGTAATACGTACTAAGATATTATTTTAGCAGATATTTATTATTTCCCACACGTTTTCTAGGAGTTCATATTGCTTGCGTCCATAGGTACGTCCATTGCGACTCAGGGAATATGTATAGGGGCACCTTCAGAGACTCTATACCTATTCCCTGAGAAGTACTGCTACCAAACCTGGTAATCCGCCGCCGATTTGTACGGGTGACGTTGATATTAAACATTATAGTCGTGACAGGCGTAATGCCATGCGAATTGGGGTCTTTTCATACTTCGGTTTGACGCAGTCAGATCGTCCTGACACTTAAATTAGATAAAAACAAAAGATTTTCCATGGAAACCGGTTAAATCCGCTGCGCTTGTCCGCTAAGTATCTATACAAGCCTAATGGCACTGTCATGGCGCATTTCAAATGCAATCCACAATGATATTTCATGTCTGGAATATTGGTCACCACGAATGGGAATAACGCCACAAATCTAATTTATTGGACACATCCCTAATGATAACAATTGAATTAGGTTTTTAATTAATAACACGTATATAGATGAATTTAGAGGAGGCCTATGTCACCGAGGCGACTACCGCATATTATTATTTTTTGTTATAATTTAATGGAAAATGTTTTGTGAGGTGTTCCTGTAATGGGAACATTAGAAGCTGATACGGATCATAAATTAGGCTGAAATTTTGTGTTGGGTTGGGTTATTTTGCCCACTAGCTCGATCCATACATTTAGTCTAGTCATCAAATACGGTGTTATTTAAAATGTTAGCAATTAAATCAATTAAAGATTATCATTTCAAAATTAGGTATGAAGATGGGGTACGATTCAGTCAGTCGAAGTATATTTATTGCGCGAAATATGTATACCTAAAACAAGATGTTAGATATTACTAAGTGTCAATATATTTTAAACATGTAATTTTTTATTTAAAATATTGATTAAAATCTACATTAAAATGTATATTATGAAGATTTAATTATTAGTTTTTACAATTATCTGTAATTGTAAAAACTAATAATTAAATCTTCATATAAGATATCAAAAATTTTAACTTTCATTTATTTATAAACATTACTTTTATAACATTACTTTCTTTTAAAATCTACGTGCATTAGATATATAGTTCCTTAATTTGCTTAGACTCCAACATCAAACCATATTGGTAGACTTACAACCAAATCGGTTCCCTATCATCATGAACTTGTAAGATGAGTGCAATTAAACTCAAGCACTGTAATTAACCTCTAGTGCACGTCAATACAAAACTAATGTTACACTGTAATAACCCCATTAACTTAGAGTACTACAAGCTTGAGCAGATACGTATCGCTGATTAGCATAATTTATTAGCCTGTTATCGAAAAATAAGCTTTAACTGACGGAGATAAGGTTCTTATGTGGTAAAGCGTTTCTTATTGATGTTTGTATTAAGTACCGGAACGAAGGGAAGTTCCACTTTGGGAAACTTAACAAAGTGGCGCCACTTAGCAAAGTGGCGCTTTATGATTGTATCCGAGTTTTAGTAAAGGTATTATGTAGTTACGCACTGTATCTCAGTAATTAAAATTAGTTATCTGTTTCGTGGATTCGACGCCGAGCCAGCACAAGCATTTGTGCGACGAACATAGAGGTTTGTTTTGTGTCTGGATGTTAATATGTATTGTAAAAAAAGTACTGTATCAGTACTGTATCTCTGGTTCCCATAGTACAAGCTATGATTAGTTTCGGTCTACGTAATGGCGCTGTGTGAAATGCTCAGCTAAACAATACCTACATATACGAATAAATATTCATTTATTCTTATATGTATTGTTTAGCAAATTGTTTTTTTGTAAAATGCCTTGTAAGATTTGTGAGTCCAGTGCTATTTGAAATTAATGAATATTAATTAAAGCTGGCATCATATCTGATGATTATGTAACTAAGTGATCCTATATGAAAAGTTCCTCTTCAACCGGGGAAAGATGAGTCTTGGTCGTGTTTTGTATGTGTATCTCCATGCCAGCTGCGACACACCTGCAGAGACGGTGGAATTAAAGATATGAAAACATTATTATATCTGTTCAAACGACAAAAATATTATGATTTCTATATGACTGATACAGACTACGATAGTAAATGTGTATTTTCTCAGATAAAATTGCAAGAAATTTTACTATCACTTAATTTGATTTTCTCTAAGTGAAGTTCCAAAGGCGACGCTACGAAATGGAAGCAATCCCAGAGTGTTAAGAAGTCGATTAGAGAACAGAAAAAGAATTGTAAGCACCAACGAAGGAAGAACTCTACTGCGACCCAGTGAAGGACCGCACATCGGTGAGCCCGAACAAAATCATTTTCTCTATGATATCTTCTAAAAGCAATAAGTATTTAAATAAATGAATATTTATGAACTTTCAACGAAGCGCCAAAATAAGCAAAGCTTGTACTATGGGAACTAGATAACTGTAAAAATACTTATTCAGTTCTTTTTTGTATATACATAATTATAATAGATGTGGCCCCGTGGCTTAGTTGGTAGTAGCTCTGCCTTCGAAACGGGGTCCCGGGTTCGATTCCCGGTCGGGGCACACTTGTGTGGTAACCATGAAGTTTGTTCCTGGGTCTTGGGTGTTGGTTTCGTGTTTTTGTGTTTGTCCATGCCATCTGCGACACAGGGAATCCTAGTGCAGAGGTTTGAGTTTGTTACGTTTAAAAAAAATACTCAGACACAGAACAAACATCTAAGTTCGTCACAAAAATCCTTGTCATGGGTGTGAATCGATCCCACACCCTGCAACGCAGAAGGCAGAGCTACTACCGACTAAGTTGTGAGGCGAGTCGAACTAGTGTGAGAAAGAATACAATTATGTTCATAATTATACTTTGAGAACATTCACAAAGTATAACAATGAACCATGGGCATACCGCACAGTTGCGGGAAAGATTTTATAACCGCCGGGTTCCTGAATCCTGCTTAATTTTATTACTCTCAGCTCTAAACATGAGGAGGCGAGAATGTTGGCTGGTTGAAGTTTTTCCGCGAAATTCTAACATTGTAAGCACTGAAGGAAAAGTTTTCGTAAAAGCACAGAGGTAAGAGGAAAATTATTTGTAAATCTGGCTTATAAATACTGCTTATTTACGATGATGTTAAGGAAATATTTATATCAGGCAAATCAAAATTGTATACTTAAGTTATTTTAACTTTGTATAAGTAAAGTAGGTATTCTGGCCATTTTTGGTTGTAAGTGAATACAAATATAATATTAAGAGCCGTTCAATAAAAACCGTTGTGAGAGTGTACGGTGGTTTAATCACTAGAGTTAGCTAATTTTAAATCATATAATACTAACATTATAAACTAGCTGTGTCCCGCGTTGTTACCGCGGTTTTTCGGGATCAAAAGTAACCATTAAATCCAGGATTTAAGCTATCCTGGTAACAAATTCTATCCGAATCCGTTGAGTCGTTTAAGCGTGAAGGAGTAACAAATATACACACATACATACGTACTTTCGCCTTTATAATATTAGCGTGATGTGAAAGTTTTTCAAATTTACACTCATTTATTCCTTTAGATCTCAAGTATCGTTTGGACACGTACTAGTAAATTTCTTATATATCAATAACTCACTTCAAACATCAGAGCCTAGTACGAGTACAGACGAAATGATAGGAAACGAAACGGTTAACATAACACGGTAAGCATAAGTTACGCCTTAACATCAGCTATCTGACCAGTAAATTCCCGTCAGAATCTGTCCAGCAGCCTTGGAGATTAGCCGAAACAAACTAACTCACTGAATTAAAAAAACATACCATGCGGTATTTATAAGTAAAAGGCTATTTTAGGTATAAATTTTAACATGCATTAAGTAAGGAGCAGAAATTTTGACATTACAAATAGACACTTAAAATTTTATTTATGTGTAGATATAGATGTTTGTTTTTTATTTGGTGGGTTCATGCGGTATTTATATAGATAATGTGACCGCTCGATTTTCAAGCTTCACAGCATTTTTGATTTCTAAATCCTAATGCCCTTTATACTAAACGATTATAATCTACTATCATAGATGTTTCCATCAAAAGGAATTATAACGTGTAATTTAAAGCCAGGACTGACGCAGTTCATTACAATTGTAAATTCAAAGTAAGCACTGGGTAGCCTGGAACTAACGAGGTGGTTGAATCTAAATTGTGAAAATTGAAATTCTACGAGTGGTCCTAACTAGATGTTTTATATATTTAGGACATACCATTCAAAAAACATAAAAAAAAATATCAATAATCAATATTAAATTGAAATGTCTTTGTAATGGCACTTTTGAATCTAAATATTTACGGATGGAGCTTTTGCTACGGAAACTAGATAACTGATAGAATACGTGTACACATAATTTTTTTTTTTAATCCGTAATTATAATACATTACTAACACCCAGATACATAACCAGCATCTATGTTCGTCACACAAATAGTTTTCCTGGGTGGAAATCGAACCCAGTACCTGCAGCGCTACAACCAACTGAGCTGTGGGTCAACGGTCAGCTTTATCTGCTTGATGTAGCTTCATTCACAATTTTTTAGTATCTGATAATGATATTATAGATAATGGTACGGAACCTCACGTGCGTGAGTTGACTCGCTCTTGACCGGTGTTTTTTCTTTTCCCACACCTAAATCTATGCTAATACATCCTACCCAATAATTTCGAGGCAACAAATTAGATTCGCTGAAAAGCGTTGCATGTAACAAGTTATGTTAATGAAATTGACCGCATAGCGTTTGTTCATTGGACTATCGCGTGTTCTGGATCACCGCACCAATGACCCGACTCTTTCGACTCTGCACTAGAATTCACTCTATTAGTAATTATAGTTTAAGTTGAAATGTTTATGGTATGGCTTAGTAGAAAACCGGAGGAATTAACATGATGCATATTGATCGACATTTAAATCAGCGCCTTCTAGCACCAAACTTTCAAGTTACTATGGGACTAGATTAATGATAGAATACTTATTTGGCATTTTTTTTTGTAAGTGCATACACATTACATGTTGACGCCTAAATACAGAACAAACATGTATGTTCGTCATACAAATGTTGGTCTTGGGTGAGAATCGAATCCAGGGCCTACATCGCAGAAGGCATAGGTACCTACCAACTGAGCTGTGAGGCCTCATGTCTTCCCTAACTTGTGTCTGCATAATAAGAGAACGTCGTATTGTTGTTGCCATGATCATGCGTTTTGAATCAGAGGCTATAGAAAAGATACGTGCAATAACCGACTGTTTAAAAAGGGATCATTTTTTTTTGTATTTTTGTTACGCTATTTTTCGGTAATTAACGATAGACGTTAATTTGTTTTTTATTTGGTGGGTTCAAAATTAGTGATTGATTTAAAAATAAAAATAAAAACTGTATTCGATGCGTTCATCACTTATTTGACGCTCTTAGGGGTGGAATTTCTTCATTAAAATTTATGGGACCATTTTTTAAGTAGGGTAATACCTCAAAAATTATCCCATAAAATTTTCAAATTCAAAAAGAATTATCCAAGTCACAATTAGCAAAGAAATTTCGCAAAAAAACATACAAAAAAGCAACGTATAGCCGAATTGATAACATACCCTTTTCTAAGTCAGTTAAAAAGCCACTCATATTAAAAATCGATTAAAACGAGATACTCCGTAACACTTTAGTATTAAATAATGGAACGTTGGTACTTAAAATTCAAATGCCACTCAACGATACAAAAAGATTCTCGCAAATGGGAAATTGAATGCCACGTCAATTTTGTTCTAGAAGATCGTATGGCCCATCCAAAAACTAAACTGTAATCTACATGTTGTTTTTTTTACATACAGTTAATCGTCGTTAATTAAATTATACATAGAATTAACGACGATTTCTTTTCAGGGCATATCACAAAATATAACTTTTTTTCATCTCAATAAGAGGTCTTAAATATTCTATATTTGGATTTGTTTTAGAACTCAGAGCTGTTTGTACCACTCGGCATTCACAATTTTATCAAACTAAAATTAAATGATAGAATATAAGAATAGAATGGAATATAGAATGTCATATAATCTTATAGAAGTGTTCGAACACTTCTATAAGACTGTAGACTGTGGAAGACAGTGAAGAGTTTGGCCAGCATTAGGAATGTACGCAAAAAATCTTCCCAGCTACGAAAAAGTTGCCATTTCGGAATATAGGAAATACTACGATATTTGTCCGCACAATGCCGGGAATTTTTCATACCAAAAACTTTTAGGGGCTGCGCTATGCACCATATATTTCGCTACACACGTTGCGGCACGAAACGTACCGTAAATAACCGTATAGGAAGGGGGTAATAAATTGCAGATGAATAATGGCTCTGCTTTTACGGTTTAAAAATAATGATCTTTATAAACTGCTTCGTATTTTTCGTCGAAATTTACATGATTAACAAATTTTAAATAATATATACTTCCTCAAATATACGATTGGAGCCAAAATATTTTTTGGTGCCTTACAACGTTATAGAGTAGGTTCGTCATTCGCACTTTTGAAAATTCAATAAAACTTTTGTTTTGTACTCGAACTGTTCACGAGTTCGCACAACAAACATGTTGTTCCTTTCCTATGAAAATTGATTATACATTCCAAATCGCATGAGTGAACAAACGTCATTATTGCCTTGTGCGATTTAAAGGAAATTTGGTTAACGGAGAAGTTTAAGATTTCAATCGATATGGAAAAATATGTAAATCTTGCAAAAGTTATGCGGCATGGTATTTTAATATTGGGTAGGTTTTTGTAATTTAATTCGTAATTGTAATTGAGTTTCTTGATCCGAAAAAAAACCTTATTTAACATTATTTGTATGGATTTTTTAAGGACTTTTTTATATTATAAAATTGAAGAGTCTGTTTGTAATATCAAAATAAGAGGATTTGAAAGTATATACGGTACTTACAGCAAATGTTTACATAATTTGTAAAAATTTTGTCTGGCTGTCGGCTGGACCGATTTTGACGGGATTTTCTGTTAGATAACCTAAGCTACTTTAATTTAAAAAAAATATATATGTATATATTATTAGGATCCGCGCAAAGTAAATTAAATTCCGCTGCGCTCGAAGTCGCGGGCAACAGCTAGTTAATATAATAATATAAGTTTTATAAAGCTTTTATGAGATATAATTTTTTAACACCTAAAGATTTTTGAGATTTATGGACCGACCGAATATTTAATTGAACATTGTTTTGAATGCCAATGGTTGCCAACCATTCGAAGTGACCGTCTGACAAAAAGGGTTGCATAATATTTTATTGAGCTAAGAGAACATTTATAAAATAATCCGGATATATCAGAGGTAATAAAAACATTATTGCGGCAGCAGCCTTGAGCAGGCGAGCGCCGTGAGGGGTTTAAGTAAAAATTTAATATACAATATTGCAGGTAAAGTATTATACAATATAATTTAGGTAACATTTTTAATAAACTGATTTTAATAAGACCTTACTAAGATTCCATAATTTAATAAAATGAAGTCGTTGCTCCTTGACTGGATAGAAATAGCGTGTAATTACTTATAAGTACCAATTTTACTTGATAAGATGCACTGAACATTTGGGAACGTAGATAATCTCTAAATAGTATAAAGCAAAATTGCTGTTTTTGTCTGTCTATTTCTCCGTTTCTTTTACAACTTCTTCGTAAAACCACGCAACATATTTTGATACGGTTTTCATTTAGCTGTTTTTTCCGGAAGGTTTATATGTATAATATATGCATATTATAGTAGAAAAAAGCCGACAATTTCAATTAATTTGTAATGATGTCGTTACAAACATATTTTTTGGCGCTTACATTGTTAATGCTGGCTAAACCTTACGATAGATCAAAATAATGTTATACAGAATTCTCTTACGACGTCACACTCACTGTGCCACCGTGCGAAGCCGTTGTGGGTGGCTCGCAAAGTATGAATAGGATTCCGATTTCCATTTGCACAGACGAGGCATTAGAGGATGCAAGCGGGAAACTTATTGGATGCTGTTGGGCACGAGATGACTCAGTATTTGAGGAGTTTATGGTCATTATTAATAAGACAGAAAAAATCGTGATCTTTATTAACCAAAGTCAAGAGCGACTCACCAACAAACTAAATTCACATATTGATAAGCTTTTATGTGCTTATTATTTAAACGCTCCATTCATATTTACTAATCATAGATCGCTGAGAAAAATGCTACAAAATTAAGACTCTTGGACTCTATAGAACCACAAGGATTTTATAAGTACAGAACACTAAAAATAAATACGTAATGAATAAAACATTACATCTTTGCAAATAAAACTCAAAGTAAAACCATCTCACCCTAAGAAAATTAACGTAAAAAAATGCAAATTTGATAAGTAAGGAATTTTTTCCTTGAAAAATACGAAAGTAAGCTAAAATATAAACAGACCATAAAAAGATGAAAGCGAAGTTACGCTGAAAACTTTGGATAATGAAACTATAGGAGGGAAATGCAGCCTCTGTTGCCAACTTATTATATATAAGCTGTTATGGTTAGCTCTTGTGTTGTGTGGTTGTAAAATACATATAAGAAATTTAACTAGAAAACTTTTTTGCTTTAATCCTTGTAAAAATAACATACCTTAAATCTAGCAAAGTTCTAGCTAAAATTCATAATCAGAAATAAAATATCGTGACGTTTTGACTTTTATGTGCCGTTCCAGCTTTGTTTAGATTTGAATAGCAATAAATGAAGTATCAATCGCCGTAGCGTTCTTTATTTTATTTCCAGCTAATCACTAGGCATTATGATGGGCAGGTGAGTAGTGACAATTTTAGTAAGATAGTAACATTAACAACTTAACTTCATTAACATTAACTTTTGCTAAATTTGACCATAAATAGCCACAGTTGGAACCACCGGGTACAGCAAAACAACTTCAACCGCTGAGTGGTCTCGCAGCGGCATTAATTGCAGCCGCTAGATGTTTATTAAGAAACTGTGAGGGTTCGCTTCTACCTCCCACGTTAACAAAACGAATGAAAGGAGTCCGGACTGAAAGAACTTTGGAAACAATCAGAACAAAGAGCTTTGAACCTGGCCGATAATACTGCGAGGATTGAAATCGATGGAAACTTTATCACAAAGACTTGTTTTCAATTGAATACTTCAGGTAGTATATGTAAAAATAAGAAATAAAATTATAACGTATCTTCATCATTCGTAATGTCATTCGAGCAAAGAGCAATATTTATTTGTCAAATACAATCAAATGAACAAAAATAAAAGCTTTGTAGATTAGTTAAAGCTATTCCTTAGAGAGTACAAATGGGGTGTACAATTACGCCTACTCTTATTAACAATGGTTTTTAAAAGTCTGAAACTCTCAGTTCAATAGCCATGCTATAATTAAATTTAAACTATTGTAGTATTTCAATGGTGACGATACGCTTGTTTTTATTAACTTTTTTCAAATTCAGCGTTGAATTGGCCGAGTAAATAAAATAAAATAAAGCGGATGGCATTTGCGTCACGAAGCAGTGGGGTGCTGGCGGCTAGTGGTCGACACGAACGGACAATTCAATTACACTCGATTTTCTAGCGTGGGGCAAATGTAAGATTTTCTTTCCATTAGGTACCTACCAATACGACCGTGATGCTGGCGAAAGTCGACCTTTTATCGCATAACGTCTATTATAAATCGCTCTATATAATATACTTTCACATGAAGTAAACTTTTCTCCAGTAAGGTCTGTCTGCATCGTCCGGAATAGGTGGTAATCCGAAGGAGCTATGTCTGGTGAATATGGCGGGTGGGGTAACACTTCCCAGTCCTGTCCCTCTAAATATCTTTTTACGACTTCTGCGGTATGCGGTTTGGCATTGTCATGCTGAAGAACTAATTTGTTATGTCTATTCACCCATTCTGGTCGTTTTTCTTCTATGGCTCGCTTCAAACGCATTAGTTGTCGTCGGTAAACTTCTCCATTAATAGTTTCAGAGGGTTTGAGCAACTCATAATATACAATACCTTTCTGATCCCACCAAATACAGAGCATGACCTTGGCACAGTGAATATTTATTTTTGGCTGTGATGGGCCTGGTTCGCCTGGTTTCACCCAAGCTTTTTTGCGTTTAGGATTTTCGTAGTGTATCCATTTTTCGTCTCCTGTGACTATCCGATGCAAAAATCCTTTTCTTTGCTGTCTTTGAAGCAGCATTTCACAAATGGTTTTCCGACGTTCCATGTCTCTTTCTTTTAAATCATGTGGAACCCAGTCACCGGCTTTTTGAATCATTCCCATCATTTGTAAACGCTTTGCAACAGTTGAACGATCAACATTTAATGCTGCAGCTAATTCTGATTGAGTTTGGCAAGAATCTTCCGCCAATAATGCTTCCAATTCAGCATCTTCAAATTTTTTTGGTGGTTTTCCATGTTCTTTATCCTCAGTACTAAAATCGTTATTTTGAAATCGTCGAAACCATTCTTTGCAAGTTGTATTAGACGGAGCATGCTCACCATAAATCTCCACAAGCAAACGATAAGTTTCCGCTGCAGTTTTCTTCGCAATAAAATAATGTAATAACACTTCCCGCAAATGACGTTTATTTGGAATAAAAACCGACATTTTCGAAAAGGTGAAAACAATTGTTGCTTACACTTCAACCAAATATCATAAAATGCGTTAGATAGCTGACATTCAGTACTATCGAATACAAGTATGGTCATTTATTAGTACACGTAAACAATACTAAAAACGACATCTGTTGAGAAAGGGCGGAGTCATATTCACACACCCAATAATAAAGACTTATTAATTAAAGTGACGATTTTTTATATCCTATCGAGTGTTTAAGTATTTCGGTTTTTTAACCGGTTTCATTAGAAAGGCGAAGATGTTTCTAGACCACTAAAACAAAGCATTAGGCACAAAATGTATTTCTTTTTTAGCGTAGTAGCACACTCACAGTAACCACTCGTAGTAATAACTAATAATCGTAACTAATACAAACATACTTTTATTGAACACCAAAGAAAAATAAACGTGCAAGAAATGTTATATGATAAATAAAAATAGGCTGCCTTATCGCTTAGAAGAGATCTCTGCTAGGCAACCTTTGGATACAGAGGAAAGTGTGGCGTGGAAAGTTGGTCGGCGGTGTACATATCCTGAAGGACTCTAATGATATAGATAAAATATTTACTTTCAGTTAACTATATGCTACAAATAATAAATAGATAATTATTTGTACATAATTAAGTAACATAATAATATCACATATACAAAATATTCTAAATCATGATATCGTTAAAATCATTTATTTAAAGTTCTTTCCTACTGTCCATTATACTTTAGTGTTTTATTTATATATATTTTATTCTTTGTATTGCACTGACTGTACAATAAAGTCAATAAGTATAAAGCAAAAGTAGAAATACTCAATGGTTTTGAAAATATACTTGGATGTTTATGTTTAATAACATATAGCAAAAATGTTTTCCCAGAATGCTGACTGTCCATTATGTAGATCAGCAATACCGTCCTTGTACAGGCCTGCCGACCAGGACTAACCGTGCCGAGGGACCCGTAGCCCTTGCATACAAATTGTACGTGTAAATGAGATAACACCCTATTTACACCGTACACGCGAGGTGGAATACAATACAACGGAGTATGAAAAACAAGAAGCGACTTTATTTAAAAAAGCAAGAATCTAGGAAATCCAAAGAAGGATCTAGGCTCCTTCGTTGATTTCTTGTTAAATGTAACAACTATAATTTTTATGGTACGGAATATCAATTGAAATATTATGTACTAGCTTTTGCCTGCGACTTCGTCCGTGTAGATAATATACTTTAAACTATAGGTCCATAGATATCCATCAATAATCTCACTTTCATAGAAAATTCCATCCCCGTCTTTAGGAATGATTTTTAGTTTTTGCGTGCAAGAGTAACATCTTCACAAACATTCACGTTTTTGAAAGTAGTAATAGAATTTAATACTTGCTTATCGCCGCGTATAAAGACAGAAAGTTTAATGTTAATTCAGAAGATCCAAAAAGCTTGTTACAAGCATAATGACCCATCCAGATAATAGTAACGACCTCTTAATTGTCATCCCAATCGCTATGCACCCATTTAGTGGACATCAAACGACCAGAGAAGACATTATGTAAGGTCGTAAGCGCTTCGTCATCGTCTATGATTTTTTCCTAAATGTAAAAAAGGAAAAAACCTTTTTAAACTTTCAATGTCCATTGCCTTCTATTGATACTTGTTTGGAAAAACCCAACGTAATTTCCGAATCTTTGCTTTTACTATTTGCCCAACTTGGCCGTTTAGTATTCCGTGGTAGTAACAATAAAACGGGTGATGGGGATTCCTGATACTGCAAATTGTTTTCGCAGCAAAGCGGCTCCTATTCGAACAATTTCGCGTTAAGCCTTTGAGGTTGAAATTGCTGTTAGCGTTTTAATAAAAAGCTTTTAAAATATATTGCGGCGAAAATTTAGCAATTGGTGGCACCTACGAGAATATCAATTTTACACATAAATTTTTGAAAGTTCCTGTACTTTATTGTTTTATTTATATATATTGTAAAGTCAATAAGTATAAAGCAGAAGTAGAAATACCCAATGGTTTTGAAAAGATACTCTGAATGTTTTCGTTCAATAGATAAACATTCAGAGAACATGAAATATTAAAAATTAAAATTAAAATTTGCATTTACATTAAAATACTGATAATACGTTGTTACGAGCGTACCACAGACCAATTATGGAATCCGATCATTAAACTTTTTGTATGATATATTACTCACCTGAATGTTTGCGGTTGATCGACTAATTAGCAAACAGAGAATGATTAATGTTTATGTATTCCGGAACACTAGTCAGTCAATATTCATGGCATGTGACAAATTAATAATGTTAATGCGATGTTATTGTTATGCTCATTGTATACTTGTAAAATTAATTAACCGGTTTTTGTCACGATACGAACCCTTATTAATATTATGAATTCACAAATATTAAAAATGTCAATGTAATTTAAGTAACTTATAAGATAATGTAGGATAATTGAGTGCTGTTTTGTTAACAAATTTTGCTGTAAGTTTAGACTGTCTTGATGTACGCGGAGTAATTTTCGTGATAAAACAACAAACACATAAACATTCATACCACTGCATTAGGATTATCTGTGTTGCACACGGCATGGGATCTCTAGTCTTAGCTGTGTGTGTATGAACTGTCGAAAACAATCAAAAACAACTGTCCAATCGAACCCGGGGCCCCTCGCTTCGAAGGCAGGGCTACTATCAACTAAGCCACGGAGTCAAATGCTGTTACGATAAAAAATGGGGTCAAAAAACATTAGTCACTTAAGAGTACCAACATCGTTCCGAGCAAATCGAACTGCCGGCCAATAAATAAAAACTCCCGACTTCAAACCTTCAGAAATTCAATTTCCTAGGGAATATTGGCAATACCAATAGAATGGAACGGAATGTCCGATGTTGTATTAACAGGATATTGGCTCCAAACGTGGGATGAATCCATTAATGCTGGTACTTTTTAATTAACCTGGTCCCAACGGATGGTCATTACGAGCGATGTTCACAAAAGTTCAATATTTGACATCTCATCAGTGCAATTTCAGCAAATATTAATGAAATCAATAAGGATTCGGAGAAGGAAGGTAAATGGTGAAATGAAAGTGACTGATTTAAAAATGGAATAAACCGACTTTAATATTATACTTTCACCCCTATTTTTCAACCTTTGGGGTGAATTTATTTCTCGACATTTCAATGGGACCACTTGGTAGTACACTTGATCAAATAAAAGACGTGTCAACCAAATCGTTCTAAAATTGGCGAAGATATACAAACAGAAAAAAATATACAGCCAAAATGATGACCTCCTCTTATTTTGAAGTTGGTTAAAATGTGCCGTGGATAAATAAAATTGGAAATCTGGCTAATTTGTTAGGTCGCTGATGAAACATATTATATAAATCTGCAGATGATGAATGATGATGGAAATTGAGTAAATGAATCGATAGCGGCGGATAGAGGAAGCGAAAGATTGCGCGAACCCCAATTAATGGGAAAAAGCTAAGATGACGATGAAAGCCAGGCTAAACAATTTAATTATTGTTTCTGCTGTTCAAGGGCTTTGGGCAAATGCAAGGGCAAAATCTTTACAGTCACACACAGTCAGAGACAAACTAGCGAGAATCTCATATGAAGGCATCTCGTATCTATACATGCAAATAAATAAAATTGAAGTGTCTGTTTGTTATGTAAATATAATAACAGCTTTTAAATGCATTTAAAAGTATACACGGTACTTATAACAATAAAAAAATGCCTGTTTGTTCCGGCTAATCTCCTGAACGGCTGGACCGATTTTGACGGGACTTTCACTGGCAGATAGCTAATGATATAAGGAGGAACAAAGGCTACTATTATTTCAGAAAAATAATTAGGATTAAAAAACCGGACGAAGTCGCGAGAAACAGCTAATCTTATTCCTGCAAAATGCTCTAATTACGTAATTAACTCTTTCTTCAAATCATACATACCAATGCAATTTGTGGTTGATCCATAATCCTTGCCTTCCACTGCGAACCACGGTGCTGTCACAATTAATTAACAATGGAACGCAAATATCTCGTTGCGAGTCACACGGAGTCCGTGCGGAGCCTGCCCCGCTGTGGAAGGCGGGTTTAAAGCCTTTGCCGGAGACAATTGTTCTAGGGAACGAACATCCTTAAAGTTGTCGGTCGACAACGGGAGGGCAATTACTACAACTTCAGGAAACTCGGCGATAGCAGAATTAGGACGGGATTGGGTACCCCGGATTTCAGATCAAATTAGATTTGTGCAAGACGCTATAGGCACTTATTCAATTACAATCTTTTGATCTCTTAGTAGAGATCTTTGAGTTTACGTAATTTTCTAGTTGCGAAAAGTGGATTATTTAAAACAATTCTCTTTTATATTTGAACGTAAAATTATTGTGATTCTACTATTAATGATTAATTCAACTTTTGCTTTGCTCATTCTTTGAATGTTCACTTAATCTTGTTCAATGGATACTTACTATATTATTTATAACATAAAATTAAGGAGTTATTTTTTTTTTTGGTAGGTTTATCTCCTTTTTTATATTCAACCCACTACATCTTATTTAATGTGATATAGATGATTTAAGATGTTCTTAACGAGAAAATTATAGACAAGTCAAATGCTATAAAGATAGGAGAAACACACAAACTTAGTATTAATATTACCTATAACTCTTGGGAATGGAACTCTTAAAGCAATCATATTAAAAATTGCGTGTTACATAATTTCTAGAAATATGGATAAACCCATGATGTTTAGCTTAATCAAGCTGTATTTTAACTAACCAGATCTCCAGTGAGATGGAAAATAGGTGATTGTTTATATAGTTCTATTTTAAAGCGTCCCTGAAACACAAAATTCATATAAAACTACTGCTTCACATTTCCAATACTCAAATTGAAAAGTTCAGCCACGCTTACAAAATGGACTCTGCGGTTGAAAAGTAACTTATACGATTCGAACCTTTGGTGCCTAAAGTTGAATTGCAATAAGTCCTCTTTGAATGTGTTTCGTGTACAAGTACTAGAAACTTCTGTGTCAAAGGTAAATATGCTCGTATTTGTGAGGTGTACTAACTCTAAACACATTTCAATGAGACTTAAAGTGCCGTACAAATACTTTTCGTGGAACCTGCAATTTATGTCTGATATATCGGTCAATATTTTATTATACAATATTTTCGAATTATTAAATAAGAAAATACCGAAAGAGTTTTTCGTTGGTAATACAATAATTTCGTATATACACATTTGCAGGTGTTACTGCCACAAGCATGATGTCGGTTCTGTTGACATTAAACTTGAATAAAATTTATTGAGTAAAAGTGATAGTATTTAGTTTAGATTACCTTTGTAGTTAACAACCTTATTTGTGTAAACCTCTTCGCGGGTTATCTTTTCATGCTGCTAACCTTATAAAATAATAGTACTATGTTTAAACTGTTCACTGGTTACCAGTAATACAGGTTTTACATACCTATCTCAGGCACCAGGCTCTCACTAAACAGTTTAACTAATAAGATAAAATAAGACACTGTATGTGACCTATAAATTTTAAAACTATCATGGTTATGAACATTATTATTCGTGTTACCGAGATATTTAGCTGTAACTGCGTCAAAATATCGGGAGTTAACAAAACTTACAAATCATAATAAATATCTCGGTAACACGAATAATAAGTATATGACCTATTGTGAGAGTAAATAAAAACTTTTTTAATATTATTTTAGAGCTGTCAGAATCTCTAAAAATAATTGCTATCAATTTTACTTCGTATACCGAACGAGGTGGATGTCGGTTAATTTAGTTTAAGATTCTAAAGAAAGGGATTCAAATGAGATAACGTAATCGATACGTACAAGATAGAACAATCAACCAAAATAAGTCTCAAATTTCAAATCACTACATTCAATTATATCAATAATTAATAATCTGGTTCAAAACAAGCTATGCTTAGCTTGGGGCCAGATGACGCTATGTCTAAGAACACATTTATGAAGGTGAACAGTGGATCATATAACTTGGCACCAGTATGATGCTTTGTTATGTTATTTTCAGGGGCTTGTTATATGAATACATACAGAAAAATAAGCATCGAGTTGCAATAAATTGGCGCTTGTATTCAACCGACATCCAGAGAAGGTTATCACTTCGGTTGTATTTTTTTTTCTTTATTTGTTATTAATACTCAGTCGTTTATCAACCGATTTAAATATATTCTTTTTTATTTGAAAGGATATGTTTTCATATTGAACCAATAGACATTTTTGTCGAAATCGGTCAAATTGGTTGTTAAATCTAAATAACTGGAAAATGATGTCATCCTATACAATGTCTTCTCTGTATCTAGTCTCTTTTTTTAAATGGTCGCCCTAAGGGCGAGAAATATGGGATGTAAGTATTGAAGCCGGTTTTTAGCCTTTTTAAATCATTCACTTGTTAGTTACTTAACGACCGTTTGGAGCTACCAGCCGGGCTCTGCATTATATATTAGACACCGCATATTGGCTACCGTTGTGTGCGAAAGTTGCTTAAAAGCTACCGCCTTGTCGTTTAAGCTACCGAGCGGTTGTATACGCGTAGTCTTGTCGCTCTCGAAATATTTATTCTGTGCCCGAATATCTATTTTCTTACTTGAGACTGTGATGTGACCCGAACGAGCGGAGTATGTACGTAAAAGTTTAAAAATCACCTGCTGACGCAACATGATTGATCATACACGCATCTGTATAGAGCGTGAGGTTGTTACTAGAAGAAGGCGAGCAAAAGATGAGATGTGATCGTTTGTCGCGATTACCATCACTTAATTGCGTAAGGCATCAGTACCTCAAGCGACAGTAACTAGTCAATTTGAGGTTAGCTTTAAACTAAGTGGATGCGATTTCAACCGAGCAAAGCCACAGGCGAGCCATAGCTAGTTTTATTAAAACCCAAGTACAGATTCACGATCCAGTAACTCTTTACATTCAGCTCTATAGAAATGATTACAATAGTAAAGAATACGGACGTATGGAGCATGATTTCGAAAACTTAAAGAATAGGGTATATGCAAGCTGGGAACAAAGAGCTGAGTATAAAAGAGTAAATTAAACGTTTTCATGAAAAGATCTTATGTTCGTTGATGGTATTCGAATATCTTTTTATCATAGCAATAAAACACATCATACAATGTTCGGACTCCACTACGATTGGCCTTTACATGACATCAATGTGGTATTATATAATAATCAGGCGGGTTTATGCGATTATATCTCATATGTTTCACGACAATCTCTGCTTGGAGTAGGAACTGTGGCAGATTTGTAACTGTAATGTGGCTGACCTAGGTTCACATTCAAAGTCAAAGTCAAAAAGGTTTAAATCCAATGAAATCTTAAAAAAAAATAATTAAATATAACAGGTAAGCGCGATTTGGACGCTCACCGATTGGTTCTGTACTACCACTGTAAAAAATTAATTAAATATATACCTACAAGATCAAGCGTTCTTCTTATCAACTGGCAATTACTCAAGCAATTCGAAAACCATCTCGATTACTAAAGAGCAAAGGAAACCCTATTATTGAGTCTAACGTCTATCGGTCTCTGTGTTATTTCGAATCACAAGCCATAAGCTTAAGTGCCTCCATCGATTATGAAATTTCAACCCGTTGCTTTCACAGTTTTAACCTTCACACAAAATCTAGTAAAAAATATATATATAGTGGTAGTACAGAATAAACGGTGAGCGTCCGAATCGCGCTTAGCTGTTATTAGGATTTTTTCATTTCATGAAAGTTTGAAGACTTATCAGACGCTCAGAGATTGATCACAAGTAATTATTGACGTAAAGGTTGGGATACTCACCATCAGTGATGAATGGATAGACCGTCCGCAGTTCGGCTTCGTAAGCCTCCAGCGAGATGGGAGGTGCAATCGGTGGCACGTAGTCCTCTTCAGGAGACCGCTCCGATCCGTAGCCTTGGTCGAAACCCGGGTCTTGGAGCTTCCACACCGGTTCTGCATCTGAACCTAAAAGTTTATTTATACATTAATTATACCTCCTACTTTTATAAGGTTCCATATCTAAAAAAAGGGCCTTATTATCAAGCCTACAATGTCCGTCTGCTCTACCTTCAAAGTGCTGTATTTTGATACTTTTATAGAATATGAATTACCATGCGGAATTACTGGTGCCTTATATATATTACTATAATTAATTGTAGTACAATTAACAACAAATTATGGCCTATTTTGTAGCCCGACTTTTAAGGTACCGTTTTGATGGTAAAACATTTGTCAAGTCTGAAGTTAAAATTAATACCTTTAGTAGTTGTGGTGTTCTTTTTCAAGTAGACCTGATTTTTCAAGTATTAAGTCGGTAAAAAAACTGCCTTTTGTTTCAGCTAGTTGTTGATAAAGAGCACAAATTCGATTCAATATAGAAGATAGAGGTCGACTCGGCACGTCTTGCTAACCACATTGAATGGAACGTTGTGGCATGTGCCTAGTCGTAGAGTTCTAAAAAGTGATGTCTAGATCTAGATACGGTATTGCTATGTGTGCCAATACAGGCAGTTTGTGACTCTCTTTAAATTGAGTCGGTAATGGATAGAGTGATAACCAATGGAATGAATCCGAATTTTTAATAAGAAGGTCGCTAGAAAGTTCAGGTTTGACTGCACATTATCAGAAATTTATAATCTCGAAGGAAGACATCTTTCAGAAATAGATTTTTAGGAAACATTTATATTCCTAGTTCTTAAAAATCGATTTCATGGATAAATGATAATTCACATTCAACCCGTTGTTGCCTAACATCTAAAAAAAATTGTTACAATAAGCACGTTGTTACCATATATTTTAGATGGTAATATTTTTACACCAATCTAACACCAGGCGAAATTATAAACAGCTGAACATTAATAATGAATGATTACTCGTAACGTAAAGCGAAAAATATTAAAATTGTCTGCTAAATTCGCATTCGGGAGTAAAGTTATCTTCTTCAAATGCTCGGATTTTTCCCCATTTTCACTTCGCATTGATTATTTAAATTTATGTTGGGAAAAGAATGTTCGGTTAAAGAATATCCTTACTTCGCAATGTATTATGTATGAAGCAATGCCGTTAAAATATAGGTTTGCGTGATCCAGACTTGTACCGTGACTTTGAATATAGGCGGAGGGCCCTTGATTTATTAGACCGCTTGTACGAAACTATGTTCTATTCATTACATTCACGCATGCTATTTCGATCTCTATACAATTTACTTATGGTACGTAATCCTCCAGCAATACACGAAACTTATATATCCAGATGATTTCAGTTTGTACGTAAAAAGTCGGAATGTAACGTAGCATCAAACGAATCGCGTGTTTGTCTAAGCTTGTTACTTGGTAAATTACAGAGTGCCTTGAGTTTTTGTTGAATTTGCTTGTGGCCAAACTTTCATGTGGAACAAACAGTTCCACATGAAACTTTGGCCACAAGTAAATTTTGAAACCGATTTTATTATTTTTCAGCTTTATTCAGGTAAGAATAAATTGATTCACAAACTAGTCGCAAAAAACTTAAGATTTGGAGTATTTGGAGAATATTTATTTTTAATTTTATGAAAAGATACGTCTCCGTACTTTTTTGCACAGTAAAACAAAAGCGGCTTTTTGATTTCCTATTTAGCATTTTTTTCTAGCTAACCATTTGTGTAGTATAGAGTGGACATTTACAGAAAAAAATATTTGTGTAAAGCACTAAAATAACAATGAAATGCTTATTTAAATAGTAAATATTTACAACCCACGTAGATGATTTTTACACAATCTAACGCCAGGTGATATTTTAATCTTCTGATACTTCGGTGCGGGAGGACCTAAGTCGTATTGCTGTTTTAATTCCTTAACATCAGGTAGGCTTTTCAGCAAGTACCGTCACTTCAGATAAGTAAAAAAAAAACTAAAATACTAACATGCTATTTTATATTTTATATATAACCTACCGTACCAGCCTCTAATGTTCCCACTGCAGGGACACCGGCTTACTCTAGGTAATTGAGAATGAATGGGCTTTGTGCTACCAAGGGAGCCCAATTCGGGTTGCTAGATGTCACATGTCTTCGACTTTATAGTCTTCGATTAAGAGATGCCGGTTTCCTCACGATGTTTTCCTGCACCATTTCGAGAACCTGGTATTGCGCACATAAAATTTTCAAGTGAAAAAACTCGTTGGTGCTCCTGTGGGTTTGAACCAGCGACCTTCAGATTGAAAGTTGGCGACTATGCCACTGGGCCACCACGCTCTCAATGCTATAACGTGTATCTACTTATTTCAGGAACTGAATTGTGAAAATATAGATCGCAAAGAGGAAATGACAAAAAATTCTTTAAAAAAATAATTATCTAGTCCATATATCACAATTGAGTGAACAATTTCTAAAAAAACTAAAATGTACGTATTAAGAAAAGTAGAACAAACACAATGTTGCTATGATGGCGATTGCTTGCCAATTATGACGTATAAGCCATAGGTAAAGCAATTTATAAACTAAAGCGAAACTGTGGTAGCATTGTTTCAAAGTGTACCTAATAGTATACCAGTAGCTATTATATGTTGGACCTAGTTTGAGTGCATCGTACTCAATATACAATGTGAGGACCTGGTTCTTCTGACCAGCCCGTTATCGCCTGAGCTCCCGTTCCTACAAGCGCCCGAATTACGGAACACTATCCCGTCAGTAAGTTAACAAGTTTATAAGAAAAACCTTTTTTTAATGTTTGATCTTGATTATTATAGAAAATGTAAGTTTTCAGGTAAGACTAAGCTTTAAATGTATTTTCTTTCTTCTTTTAAATGCAATGACTTACGGCAATCCGTTATGTGAATCCCTAAAAAAGATCTGATTACCCTTGAAACGGCTAAACAAATGTCTACCAAACATAGTAGCTAAGAAAATAACTCTTCACCCAAATTTTATAAAAATACGGCGTTGAAATCGGAAATCGGACCCTTTTAGAGATATGCTGATATAATAATTATAAAAGAATGTAAGAATCAAATCGACAAAAATGTTATTCAAATTTACAAGCAAAAATTTAAAAGTAACTAACGTTGCTACTGCTAAAAGAAGCCACAAAGAACATTTTATGCTTAATTGGCTTTTTATCGTCCAAACATGTGGGAAGAGCCAAACATCTAGTACGAGCTGAAAACGAAAAAAGCATTTCTCTCGTAAATACACAGCTGAATTCAAATTTCAGCACATTTGCTACCAGGTTTCTGCCTGATTTTAATAATGCAGGCGAATGCTTGAATTATGGAACTTGAATCACTATTTGGTAGGTTTTCGGGGAATAAGAAGGTTGTTACTTTATGTGCGATACCGGTTTTGCAAGTTTGGAAATGGTTTTTCTCTGTACAACACAAGATGTTTATTAAGAACTAAATAGATATAATGATTTCATTTCATATAATACTTTTGCGTATAAATCTTTTTATAGATTTTTTTATTATCAACAGTAAGATAAGCTTTACAACAATAAGCTTTACATATCAGTACCGCATAATTTAACACTTCTTACTCGTGCAGCATAATAACCTATATAATATTATATGGAAAATGACCACAATAAATATAAAGATACCTTTAGTAATAGAAAAGTATAGTGTAAAAGTAGAAACAGAACACACTAAAAGTAGAAACTGTTTAAGAGGCTATCTAACATATTATGTAGTATGTTGTACCTAATAATGATCTGAATATTAATTAATAATGTCAATGAAATAACGGCAAATTATTAACTTGTAAAGAGTCAATCAAAATAAATATTCCATGTTTTATATGAGAAAATAAATACCGTCATGTATCATGCGGAAAAGTCTTAAACTTTACACAATCATATTTAACGTTTCAAAAACGATCCTTAGGTATATTTATTTCAATTTTAAAATTACATACTAGAGTCTTATTTGAATCAACGAGTATCATTAAATAATACAAAATTTATTGTGTTCATACTTAGAATTTCCGTAAATATAAGTTAGATTATTTAATGACCTATTAAAGAGAAGCGACTCTATTTGGATGGGTCACCGTTTAATGGCATTTGACACGTTAGTATGTCAATACTAGCTACACTAGCCCAGGAAGCCTTTGAAACTCACTTCGAGGACTAGAGTGGAGAGAAAAAGAATAAAAGTATTATAGTTAGGTACTTCGAGATAATGTATATGAGTACGATATAACTTGAAGTAAAACCCAGCAGGACATTGGGTTTAAGGGTGCTTTTTAATCTCATAAATCAGCGCCGTGTGCGGACGAAATGAAGGGATGATATGAAAAATATTATTTATTATTTGGTTCGATGAAAGTTGACATTGTGGAATTGCTTGCCATGTCTGTACAATTATTTGATGACTATTGCAGGGCGATACCGATAGATCGATAGATACCGATAGATGATAGAAATTGACGAATCAGAAATCTCGCCATAATTTTAAGAAAGCGCAATTGTTTTTTGCAAACTGCAATAAGTATTTCAAAATATGTAGGTATTATTTATGTTGAAAAAAAAAAACAAAAAATATACGTTGCAAAAATACATTTTGAATCAAAAAAGTGATTCCACACTTTTTCTTTCCTCGACAAACAGAACTGTAAGCCATTTCAGGGATTCGGCAGACACATTTACCTGAAATCTGGAATATAACCAAGAAACGAGGTACCATCCAAAAGTTATATAATTTGACCTGGACCGAGGGTTTGTTTAACGTGCGGCGCTACCCCGCTAAATAGGAGAAGTTGGCAGTTATATTCAATAGGCCTAAATAAAGGCCAATGGGACCGAATCTGGGACGTGATAAGGATGACAATAGTGGCTTTAAAAACCACTGTTGCGAGAAAAGTGGTAAAATTAAACTCTAGATCTGATTCCGACGCAACTCCACTAACCAAGTTTACTCCTTTTTTATTGTCCAAAAATATGAGGAATGCTATTACCATGCCTAGAACGTCTGTTTGTATTTTCTTCTCTCATCTGAGCGTGAGCTGTGGTCTGAACTATTCACGGTTTTATTGTTATTTGGGCGGATTTCTTAACAAATATTTTTTGTATAATAATGTAATGTATGAAACAAACAAATACAATTGCAGGGATGATATCATCACTCGTGAAGGTGAAATGTGCTCTTTTGTTGGCTTTGCCATCCCCATCGGGGAATAAAGGCGTGAAACTATGTATGTTTCACAATACCAACAAACAGTGGTACATAACCCTGTGTCCGGTTATCAGTAGAATAATTTATTTATTTATTTATAAAGTACACATGTCATTTATCTTTCAGCTAATCTCCGTTCTGTTATTTTCTTTTCAGATAAGATAAGGTAAATTTCTAATTAATATGTTAACACTCGAAAATAAAATCCACACGTGTTTCGGCTCTCCACGAGGCAACTATTGAGTGGCAGAATTTACAAACTTATATTACTTCCAGAAATCCATATTAAGATGTTTTTCTGGGTGTCGCATGGTAAGGTGCTATGGAAACGCTTCTGAAGATGTCTCGCGGGGAGGTCAAAGAAGAGGTGCATAAACGCCTGAATCCATGAGTTACCTGCACAGCTAAGTTAATAAAAAGTGCATATTCTAGTAGTATACAACTGTCACCTTATACAAGCACTAATAAACCACACATTTTTAATGTGCTCTATCTGCGTAATTTACTCCAAGGCACGATGAACAGAAGTGGCGTAATATGGACATACTTCCATTCAATTCTCGAGTTCTTGTCGCTCAAAATTGTGTTTTCAGTAGTTGGCTTGGCAATGAATGTTAAATTTTCATGCGCGTTTCAATATGTAGACCAAGTCACACGCTTTGTTAGTCGGGTGTGAATGTTTAAACTACCTAAACTTTAGTAGGCGCACAAGTATAGATAGTGCCATCTATGAAGACGCGCTCCAATCTTCGTAATCGCTTACAGTACAAGTGTGCAACATTCCGCTATTGTTATTGTTTTGTCGATACACACCAATTGCATATCTATTATTGTAAGAAATTAGGAAGAAGAGTGGGGTGCGTCTTCGTGGATGACTATCTACATACATCGGGAAGAATTTGTTTTTCAAAGGTGGCATATTTTGGAAAATTTAACAACTTCTTTTTTTTTTTGAGATGCAATTTGCAGGATTATTTCTTAGTAAACTTAGAAATGATTAAAGTTTCAAAGAGGAAAAATAGACGGTGATATTATTAAGAAAAAGGTTGGTAGTAGTTTAGACGGCTTCTTGGCTTAGTTGGTAGTAGCCCTGCCTTCGAAGCGAGGGGTCCCGGGTTCGATTCCCGGCCGGGGCACACTTTGTGCGGTGAGCATGAAGTTTGTTCTCGGGTCTTGGGTGTTTGTCTTGTGTTTCTGTGTTCGTCCATGCCATCTGCGACACAGGGAATCCTAGTGCAGAGGTATGAGTGTGTTAACGTTGTTTTTTTTTTTTTTGTTTTTTTAGTTAAAACTTGAAGATGGAAAACTTTTTAGTGCTGTTTCTTAGGTTATCTAAGATGAAAGCTAAAAGGAAAGAATAATGCGATGTTGTAATTAGGGTCATCCTTCAAAAGTGATCACACATTTATCATAACAAAAAACCGAATAAATTTTTCTTTCCCTTTAGAATGTCATATGGATTATTACGAAGATTTAAAAATCTATCTAGCTGTTCCAAAGTGACGCGCTTACCAACGAATAGCATGTCATTTATGTCTATTGTATTATATATCTGCTCATTTAGTAATAGTTTCTGAGCCGTGTGAAAACATTTCCATTTAAGGAAATTATAAAAAAAATCAAATCCAATATTAACCTTTATCATAATTATGTGTTGTGTGATTATGTGTGCTCATATCTATGCGAAACAGAGAATACTAGATCAAGCGAGATACAGAACCAACTTCATCTCCATTTAGAACTATCCAATTACAGAACTGAAACAGTTAAGGAAGCATTAAAGTTAATACCGGTGAATCCGACTTAGTCGCACTCAGTGTAATCTCATCAAAGCGACGCGACGAATTATATTATATAATAAGCTACTAATATTTGAAATGGAAAACAACGCGATATTGTAAAATAACTTATTTAAGACAACGTCACTAATTAACATCATTTACGGATAAAAAGAAAACTCGTCGTATATATTATATTGTTTCAAAAATCGAATAAACAAACTTCAATAATGTAAAATTTCTCTAAGTGGAACTTCTCCAGGAAATTTCTACGGGGCTACTTCGGAGATCAAATAAAAAAAGAATCATCCAAATCGGTCTATTAACGATATAAATAACCATAAAATAAAGAAATTTTTTTTTTCGTTTTAACAGGCTGCAAAGGCTGTGCATAATAAGTTATGACAAGAGGACATATTCATTGAAATTTGATTACTCTTGGTTCCCAAAATGGTATATAACTTTACTTTATCTGAAAGCAAACGGAGGCAAAGTCTCAATTCAAAAGTAGCACATAAACGTGTGTCGAGACCATTCCTATGCACATATTAAAGGTATGCGTCCATTAACACTGCACTGAGCGTTTTTCAGGTTTACAGTTTGGTTGACTAGTCGACGTGTATCTCGATTCCTTTCCGTTACAGGCGTTTTTACAGAAACTCTCTGACGTATTCCCAAGTGAAACATTCACGCAGCGAGGCTTGAAAGTTTCGGAAAGTTTAAATTATAATCATATACTAAACTTCTCTCTTTAACTTTCTGCTTCTGCTTTAAGTAGGAGCGAAATCTGCAATATACAGATTTGCCTTACAGCCATGTGCCTGACTGAAACGAAAAAGTTATTTGGATCAATATGATTACCAAATATTGGTTAGGACAGGTAAGTTCTCGTATTTTTTATAAAACATTTGATGAGTGACAAAGTGTCGGGACGATGTGAATGCCCCCCTGATGTAATGGCATGGGCATATGATTTCACCGGCACCCACAACCTTCCACAACAATACATGTATACCACTGCTGGGTGGTAGATAACCAGATAAGGAGGTGTTGCTTCTCCGGGCGAACTTTGCACAAGTTCTACAGCTTTTTGTTGCTCCTTTAGCACCACCCAGGCTGTAAGTGTAGGGATTCAAAGGGTACTCACCCACGGACGGGACCAACTGGACCCCCTGGTGGCCAACTCTAGTTACAGAGTCAAGCCAAGGCAATTCAAGTGTTGGGATGGATGATCAGGAATATTAATCTTATTTTAGGAGAGCTTCTTACGATTATTTTACCTTCATTTCTGTTGTCAAACGGAGAAGAACTTATTAGAATTATTTTTAATTAATTACTCAGGTACTTACTTTAACCACATTTCGTATATTAGAAAATAAATTACACTTCACTGATTATCTAGAAAAAAAAAATCGAATGAGTTTGTGATAACACGATAAATAAAATACGAACGTGAGAAAATGGAACCCTCTTGAGAAACAACCTTGTGCTCCATAATAAGCAGTGGTGGGATTCACCGAAGTATGAAATTATTCGTAACTACATTCTTGACAAGTGAATAATAAGTATATTAGCGGTTTCATATGGAGGTACAAGTGCGAAACTGACACATGAAAATGTAGATTTTTATTTTTCTTGTTGTATATTTTGGGGGGTCCAGTTGCTCGCGTCCGTAGGTGTGTACCCTTTGATTCCCTACACGTACCCCCTGGGTGGTGCTAAAGGAGCAACCAAAAGTAGCAGTAGAACTTGTGCCAAGTTCGTCCGGAGAGGTACTGCCACCACATCTGGAATCTGCCGCCAAGCAGTAGTGGTTGCATTACTGTGTTCCGGTAGAAGGGTGTGGCTGCCGGTGAAATCACATGCGCATGAGACATATCATCCTCGTCTCGAGTGATGGACGCAGCAGGATGAATGCGACTCAGTAAAGATTCGGATCTCATACTGAGTCGCACGCATTACTGTTGTCATGGGCGAGGGTCACCACTTACCATCAGGTGGACCGTCAGCTCGTTCCGTCACTTATTCACATAAAAAAAAAAAAAAAAAAAAAAAAAAAAAAAAAAAAAAAAAAAAAAATATGGTTACATGACAGTGCTTACCTTAAATTATATATTTCTTGGCTATTTTATATATGACTATTAATCCTTGTTTACTTGTTTTAAGTATCGAAAGCGTGAAGACCTACTTGATGTTAAATGGTTGCATCCTCCCATAGCAACAAAGATACAACTCAGCACCTGCGCCCGCTACCCGAGACGGGGATGTATCGTCTAATGCACTTGTGATTTCACCGGCGCCCACACACTGCCACCGGCACAGCAACGCGACCGCACTACTGCTTTCTAGACGTAGTGGCAGTACTTCTCCGGACGCACGTGGCACGACTCCTATTGCATCTTTGGGTAGCTCCGTTAGCACCACCCAGGGGGTACGTATAGGCACTCAACGGGTATTTACCTACGGACGCGAGCAACCCCAAAGCGGCAGGGCTATTTCGTGTGGGGCTACATTTATTTCTATATGCAGCTTAGCTGACCCAGCCGCTTGAGCAAAATGATTAAAAAAAAGCCACCTAGAATTATCCGAACTCAGGGACCAGAATTTTCTGCCATATTGTTACGACTATTAATCGGGTCGAAAATATAACGTGTCCTCTAAAGCAATGGATGCGCTCAGTTGCCAATTCCAGATAAGGTCACACATTCAATGCAAGGCCGTCCTTGCTCAATCTGAAGGCCGGTTCCACTTTATTTATGCTTCGGAAGTGACGAAACTTTCAGACGTGGTGGTCACCTTCGTAGATTCTTCGATAGTCTATCCAATATGGGTCTGGAAGACCAAAATCGCATCAAATTGTCCTCATTTGTACGCCTCAATTGTAATTTCACTTCATGTAATATAAACAAAACTAATTAAAAAGAGTTTAAATCTAGTTGTGCTCTCGTGAAAGTTAGTAATTCTATTCTCCTAAGTTAACAGGTTGTACTCAGGCTTACCTAGTACGGATAAAGTTATTCTGTGGATTAAGGTGAATGACGTCAATGGAATCTTAAATGACTGTCGCGAGATAATATTAAGATTATACTGAGATTTAAATATAATTACCAACCGATATTCTATTGAGAGTTATGCAAAAGGAAAAAAACGTGTGCTCTGGATGGCGCCAGGCCAAACGGAAACAACATCGGAGCCAACTGATTTAAAATTGTGGGTAGGTATTTGTTAGCTATAAATCTCAAATGTAATCACAAATAATTGACTAAATACCAAACTGTACCATAATATATTCTACCAAGTTGTTGCCGTTCTTACCAACGGAAAAAACAATCAGAGAAGACAGTAATTTTCTATTGACAGAGTTCTATTCAGAAGTCCATTCCGTGTTGAGGCGTAGTGAGTTCCTATCTCGACACAAATACATTAACGTCATGGCCTCAACAGTCACGGCAAATTGGGATTATTAAGGTTCTTAAAAGAAAAGGTTTTATTCTCTTTGCTGATTACAAGGTACCTAGCAAGACAAATCGCTGAGATAGAGGGGAACATTTGTGAGTCTAGAGATTAACGAAAACGAACGAATGTTAACAAGCGACAGTGAACAATATATGAAATAAATGTGCGACTATCGTTTCGACACTTCAAATTTCACACACGTAAGTAATCATACTCGTGAGCATATAATGTGTCACAGGAGCTCCTTAGGCACATTACATGCACACAGATATGTCAAATAACAGATAGTTTTCATGTTTTAGCTAGTCTTAATCGTTAAGTTTACGTCTGTTCCAACCCTATGATGGTCCGGTGATGGAATCATACAATTATATAACATATTTTTTTTATTGACAGATTGGAATCATCATCTGCATCAGCTACACCGGTTGTCTTTTGGGGACAACCGAGTTATGTAGAAATTTTACCTCTCACATGCGAGGGGTCTGGGCTCTCCAAAAGGAACTTCACCAGTGACTCTTTCGCACGTTACCATGAGACCCATTATCCGGGGTAGGGTGCAAAGAGCCTCCTCGACTAACCAAAACATACCTAGAATGAAGTTTTGATAATCTCTGTACAGGACAGAGTGAACCGGTGAGACGTTAAAAATAGTGTCACGCGCTGGGGTTTTCGGATATTTAATAATTCCAGTATGTCGTCGCTGATACATTTTTCGCTTCGATAACTCTTCGTGTTCGCACTTTTCTGTATCAAGTTAAACTCCCAACCCTGCCAAGAAATGTTCTTGGAATATACGTCTTTAACTTTAACGTGAACAAGCAAGGAGTGATGAACCTTTTATAACTTGTAAGAACAACATGTATTGTACAATTCAATAAATTATAATTGTATGGTAATCGAATATAAAATCATAAAGGTATTAAATTGAAGTAATGATAAAAATTCGTTGACATGTGACATCTACCAATCCGGATTGGGCTCCCGTGGTAGATCAGAGCCCATTCACTCTCAATTATCGAGAGTAGGCCAGTGTCCCTGCAGTGGGAACATTAGAGGCTGGTACGGTAATGATAAAAGATCGTCACTAATTTCTGGCTCCAAATTTTGCTGTAAGTGAAAAGCGAACTTTTGTTTCACAGATAATGAATGGTATTATATGTTATTCTGGTTTGTGAGTAGTTGATCTTCATTTCCCTTCGTTCGTGTTACTTCGCTCGTTTAGTACCGACCGGCTTGTGTCTGTGACTGATTAGGGTAGGCTTATGTTAACAAAGTAGAAAAGAATAGCTGATTTTGTATCTATTTATTAAAGCCAAAGTAATGGTAATTACATTTTAATTATAATGTATAATAGAATGATAGATTTATAACAGTGGAATACATGGAATAAATGAATCGGCATTATGAGAATGTATGTATGGATTTATCCTACTTCCACTTTTTTATAAGTACACACATATATAAAAAAGAAGAAAGAAAGAAATATTATACATACACAGACGCAGAACAATCAATTATGTTTGTTACACAATTGCTTGTCCTCAGTGGAAATTGAACCCTGGTCGTGGGTTCAAAAGTGAATGAGGCCAGTTATTAAAAAAAATCGGACAGCGCGAGATATAAAATAGGGGTTATTATTGTACAAATTATTAAGTTTCAGAGTTATCCAAGACTTGTGTTTATTTAATTTAATATTTGCATCGTAACTTCCTTTTTTTTTTTTTTTTTTTTTTTTTTACGTTGGGGAATCATCGGATGATACCCTACCTCTTGCGGGGGCAATTGGCAGGGTTATGCCGGACTCCTACCGGCTAAACCCCAACGGAGATCCACCATCTCGCCTTTTGCCGAGGCTACGGGCACGTGAAACATTCTTCCGCGGCCCCGGCAGCGTTGACCTTTTTCAAGGTCGGTAAATGTGACGGGTCGGATCTGTGGCCCCGTCACCAACCACTACGGCCGCAGAGGATAGGGAGAGCGGCGCCTCTCAATACCGTCACTCCTCTTCCTCTGCGGCCCCACCGCATCCGCCATCCAACGGTGGCGGCCCCGCCGTGACCGCGGAAGGTAGGGAGAGCGGCGCACCGCAATACCGGCACTCCTCTCCCGCCGCGGCCCCTAACCCTCAGCTGCGGTGCCTCCCATACGACACCGCAGCCCACCTCAGTTGCGGTGCCCCCCATAAGGCACCGCCACCTACAGTGCCGCTCCTATTCGGCTTGGAGACAAAGCTTAAAGGAGCGGCCCCTCGAGCGGGTTCCTCTTAGCTTCACCGTGGGTGGATCAAGCCTACGGTTACTAAGCCCCCCCGCCCCGACAAGGCGGGAACCCATGGGGGGGACATCGTAACTTCCTACTCAGTACTGTACTCACCAAAGTGTCCACAACAATCAGGTACATAACTTAAACCGGGATATGGAACAAAACGTTTATACAATAGTAAACAAGCGGATTCTTGGCACAAGCCCTTTTCATATAAACGACCGAAGCCGACGTCACTGCATTGTATAACGAGAATTTTGGCAATGTTTTCAAAGATGCGGTTGTGTACAGATGTTAATTACGTTTGTGGTAGAATATTATCAGAATAAACTAGGAGGTTTATTATTTTATGATGTAACTAGCGCACTACTTAAGTACCTAGAATTTTTTATGTGTCCCATCGTGTACTTATGAAACTAAAAATATGATAATCCATATTTAATTTAATTATAGCTTGTTCCTTTGTACGGAACGGTGAGGCGTCGACGCGGCACCAATCTATTAAAAAACAACAAATAATAAATATAAACCACACCCTCGACTAAATATTTTGTTTTTATTAAGAAAATGTACATTGATACGCTAAAAAACGTTTCCAAACAGATAATTTCTTATTGCATTATTAACACAAAAATAAAAAAGATCTCGCAGCATTTCAGGGCAGAAAAAACGAAATCTTACAGTCAAGTTAGCATATTGACATTAATATAATATTATAATATAAACAAGATCTTCACGGATATTTTAAAATATTATGATGCTTCCGCAAAAACGAGTTTTTCGGATACAACTGAAATATGAGTTTAGACGCTACCACAAAGCGGCTACAGCTACTTTGAAAACGACTCTTATGATTTCCAATGTAAGGTTGAAGTTAAAATACAGTCTTTAGGTCCGGCCTTGACCCGGCGCGGTTGGGAGCGCAGAGTGACGTCATCGCCACCCTGGAGGACACAGAATACGTATAGCTACTACATTGCAAAACATGTCATTGCGTCTGCGTGATGTGTTTTCTGGGACACGTGGTTTATTAGAACCTGGCAAATATCCTTTCGACTAGATAAGTCGAGTTTTCTAAGTCAGCTTTGTGCGCATTGGACAAATTGCTTTGAAATAACACGAAAATATTCTATCTGTGGGGTGACATCTAAATTTCGTGGCTAGATGCTTTTCTATTTTTCTTCTATTTTATGTCAGGATAGTGGTTTTTGTTTTTATATTTATATTATTCAAACAGTGTGAAGTAACGTCGAAATCTTTGATTTGAGTTTGAGACTTATCAAGAGACAATCAGAGACAAAGTAATAAATAATATTTAGAACGGCTAGTATTTCTTATCTTTTGTGACTTTATTTTCATAGATTATTCGCTATTATAAAAATTTACCGTAGCTATATGTGTATATTAGTTAACTCCCAAGTTATATAAAATATACCTAACACCTATCTTATGATATATTTTCGTTTTTTTTAAGAGTTGTTACAGGTGAATAAAAAAAGGGTAATTATAAAATGAATTGACAAATTATTATAAATTAAAGAAAATTTATTTATTTCTCCATATTTATTATGTTAGTAAATTAGTCTTTATGATAATAAAGTCAAGTTAATATATTTATTATTCTTTATTAGTAACTTTCAGACAATTTAATATAGTAGGTGGTAGTTCTGTAGGTAGTGTGTTCGTATGTAACGAATATAGGTGTTTCTTTAGTTTATAATATGAATTATAAGTATTTACAAAAACAAGAGTTCCATCTGTTATCTAATTCCCATAGTATAAAGCTGTGCTTAGTTTGAGGCTGGATGGTGATGTGTGAAATGTCCAAGATTTTCTGTTTTATAATCTACTTATGACTCTTTTATGCTTGTTTTTTATTACCTGTTTAGGCATAGCTTGCGTGACCTATCTATATCAAAATGAAACAACAGGAATGGTATTTCTCTTTGGCAAATGATCATCTGGAAATATTTTCAAAATATTGAATGTTAATTTTAACAGCACTTGAATTTTAAATGGGCTCAATCCGGCTCAGCGATAAGGTAGAAGGACGCTGGATGCCGGCCAAAAGCTACATATCCGGGTTTTGAAAGAACTTGCACGTCTAATATATATATAAAAGAATGAAAATTTGGAATAATGACCGACTTATTCTAATTTTTTAGGTTTCTGTAGCCAAAGAGTAAAACGGGACATTATCTACAGCAATAGCTTGTTAAAATTGTATTCGTTTTATTTATGTTTTATTAAGGAACTGTAGGAAATGATTGATGATGTGAAAAAGCACCTACCTATTGTTATTACTGACGAGTCTATGTAGTGTATTTTTGTTTTTAGCTGTTTGATTTTTGATGCATTATTGCAAAGAAAATAAATAAATTCTATTCTATTCTATTAATAAGACTCCGCTGTCAATCTGTCTGTCTATCCCTCTGTCACCGGAAAAAACCTAGCATTACATATAAAGCAAAACCTCCCTGCGATTTCCTATATAGTTAACGTGGGCTGAAAATATTGAAAGTTCCCGATCAAACATAAACATACCTATGGACAATGAATCAATTTAAATCACTGTCCGGCGTTTTTTGAACATAGATGTTTGTTGTTTCTGATTGTTACTAAAGAAAATAATAGTTAGTACGTATTATAATTATGTATTCTACAGTTGTTTTTTTGTACATCAGTTATCTATTTCCCATAGTCCAAGCTATGCTTAGTTTTTAGCTGTTTGACAGCTCCATCTAGCCAATGTCCATAATATTTATTTATTATTATTTTCTTTAGTAAGTACACGTTTTAGTGAAAGGAAGAAAAGTATGGTAGGACAAATATCCTAATTATCCCGACTAGCCATCGATCATCCGGCTCACCTTACATTGTTTGATGAGTGGTATCTGCCCAGCCCCCATGATGTTACATTTTTCGAATAGAATTTTCCTTGTTGCATGTTTCACGTGCGATAAAAAATATTATACATTTAATCTCATTTGGTGCTTAAGACCATTTGAGGACTTAGAATGAGGCTCGCAAGTTATTTTTTGATTTACAATATGTTAGAAAAATTTTGTCGTTTTCCAAATATTTTCTATAGTTACGTAGAATGAGGCTCGCAAGTTATTTTTTGATTTACAATATGTTAGAAAAATTTTGTCGTTTTCCAAATATTTTCTATAGTTACGTGTATAAATTATTGGAATTTGTATTGTAATTATGAACCTAATAATTATTTTGGATTTATGTATACAAAAATGTCACGTTACTTGCGGCATAACGCCTCGTTTTCAAGATGTACCAATTAAGAACCCAACTAGGGTCATTAATTTCGTGGAGCAATTTCTACCCAGTCAGTTGTCGTAGCGAAAAGGCTATAAAATCAACGCGGTGAACTTTTGAATTACTGCTCGACTTTACGACGGTTATTAAAAACATTTATTTATTTTCCGACATCAAAGCAGTAAAATTTTCGCGAAACATTTTATTCAGAAAAGTGATTGAAAGCGCATTGTAGTTTCACTCGTCGATGTAGGTCGGTATTTCAGCTATGTATCATTATAAAGTTGTAACTCACCGGATTTGCTCACTCTGTATCGCAGCCCACGCCCCCCTTTAGGGTGGCATCGATTGTATGTCCCGAACTCGGCATAGTTGTTGTTCACGCGACTGTAGTCAGCCAGGTGTCGGTTCCCGTCCAGGTGATTTGGCAGGGACCGGTTCCAACCCATAACGTCGCCCACGACGGAGCCGCATACCGAAGATTCCGTTTGGCTCTTGTTGTCTCCATTGCAAAGGTCTCCGCTGGACCTGGCTCTGCGCCCTTTCAGCCCCTTAGAGGAGTGCTGGCTGATGTTTGAGCCCATATCTTGGCGGGACCTCACGGGGGCCCCGCCGACGGCATCGTGCCACCCTTCGGAATCTCTTTTGTCGCTATATTTAGACTCGTGGTTTTGATCTGGAAAGAAAATATTACGTTAGTCTTTTTAAACGATAATCTTGTCATAACTGTAACAGTTTATTGAAGAACGGAAAATAAAATCATAGCATACAAATGATGTCCTATTTTTTGCTGCTTTGACCAGTGTATCAGTAAGTTCGCCAACTCAAATAGCTTTTCCAACAGAATTTTATTCAATAACTAAGAGGAACTACATTACGCAAAGGAATTTTCTGTAAAGATAAAACACCATACAACTGCAGATATTCTTTCTAATAAAGTTTATCTATATAACATAATTATATTGTTCTAATCAATTAATACACTAGTATTCTGCACTACTACAGATATAAAGTTTTAGTATACATGCAGTGTTGGTTTTATATCTTTGAGGTAACTATGTAAACACGAAGTAAATTGTAATTTGATACTTGTCCAAACGATACTTGAGATGTTGCGGAAAACTTTAATGAAGATTGAGTTTGAATTTTGGAGTTATGAATCGTTGTTCGATCTATCCAATAACGATTCAAAGCTGTCTACAGTGGCCATGATCGATGGTAAACATTTTCACACCGTAAAGTACCTACTTTGGGCCACAGATAACATAATATTTCAGGTAGCTCGAGTGAATTTTAACTAAAGCCCTCCCCTGTTCTACTTACTGATACGAATAAACTTTTTTTTTCTATGTTCATAGAAGCAACACAAGTAACCCATTATACGAACGAGCTGTAATCACGCAAACGAGCTATTTCTAATTCACCACAACAAAGTATTGATTTCTCACGTGTGGAGTTACATGAACTTAACTCAAAGCTATTATGTGCCAGCATTGTTGTAGTTGGATAATTAGTAATAATAGCTTACTAACTACTATTATAATAAATATTAATAAATATTGTCAAGTTTCTCAAATTAAATAAACGATATGGAACATATCTGCTTTTGAAATCACATGGGTATTTGAATTTAATTTATAGTTTAAATGACAATTGGCGAGTGTATATTACTGCGCAAATAGATTTGCAGCTTTTTGCATCTAATTTGTAATTATTGTAGTGATTGTTTATCAATTGTAATTTTTCGAGTAACCGAAATATTTATAATACCAAATATTATTACCAAATATTTACCATACATTTCGGTTACATTTACCAAAATATTTACCATGATTAGTGAATTTTATTAAGTACCGGAAAAGAAATCTATCGGAGTAATTAGTAAAGGGTAATATTTTGTACGTCAACTCTGTTCATAGCAGCTGGAATACGATACGATACTCGTGCTTATTTCCCTCCACCGCTCTAGGTATAAGTAGACCTAAGGCATCATGGTACCAAAACTTGAACGCAAGCATAAAAATCACCATAATTGGTAACCATAATACCACCATAATTGAGAAATAACATCTTTACCAATCTACGTAAAGGTCATATTTTGTTGGAGAACTTAAAAGCTCTTGGTTTTAACTGAATATTCCTCTCCAAAATATCAGGTGAAATTTTAATGAGCGTGTTGTACCTGCGACGTATTTCCGAAGATTTAATGAATCTTTCGCGAGGTGCGAGTTCATTAACGGCTCGCACCGCAAATGCCAACCGCTGAACTCATTGCGGCCGTTACTCGAGCGGCAGCGGGGGAGATAGCGCCGGCGGCAGCGGAATTAAATAATTCAGGACAAAGCCTAACACAGCACATATTTTATATAATTTTAACATAGTTTGTTCTCTTCGTGAAGGTCGTTCACTTTTGTTTGTTATGTGAACATACATAATTATTTAAAGAACGTCGTGAAACGCGTGTGAAACACCAATTATAACAATCAATAAAAATAATAATTATGAGACGATTTCAATTCTATTCTTATAGATTCTAAGTATTTGCCTCGTATATAATCTTCTTGTATAAATAACTCCAACAAAATTGTAGTTGCTCTGACTTTTGTGTAACAGATATGTAGGATTTATGTAGAACGTTTTTTCATGTATGTGTTTTTCTCTTTGCTCGCGACCATAGGTGAATATTCAGAAGCTCTATGCAAACATGTCCCTTGGATGGTGCGAGAGGAGTAACCAAAAAGTAGCAGTAGAACTTGTGCCATGTTCGTCCGGAATAATTACTGATAATCCAGTGCCTAGCAATACACTAGCGTTGCTGTATTTTTGTGGAAGAGTGTGGTTGCCGGTGAAATTACAGGCACTTGAGAATGTAATTCAGTTCTCCTAATTCAGTATCCCTTACTTAAGTATGATGAGTAAGACCTGAGTCTCATTGCTCTTGTTTATAATTATACTAAACATTAGATGGGTCGGCGGGTTGGTCCGTCACCTTAGTTGCATAAAAAAAATTATACATTAGAACGTGTTTTATCTCGGCAGATTATAACCCGGCCGTATAAAAGCGGTCGTCTGCGCTGCCTCAAGTTGGCACTGGGGATTATTGTTGATGTGGGTAGACAGTATTGTCAAATACAAGTTAGGCTCACTTTTAGTCCCATTTGGGATAATTGCTCAAAATATAATTTATTTCATTTATTTGGCAGGAACCACATTAAAATCGTGATTTTTAATATTGTATTATACCTATAAGTAACTTATTGGATTAGTGATTTATCATAATATTGTTTGGGAACTTCTTGGAAAACTTATAAAATGCACTAGATAGAAAAATTCAATAAAGATGTATTTTTTTATTTTTTATTTCATTCCATACGAACCTTATTTCTCTTTTTTATTTACTTGGCCAGAAACAGGCCAAAACCAATTCAACCAGAGAACCTAGTAAAGAAAAAGAACTACCGAACTAAGTTATGCGAAAACTACAAACAAACTAGGAAAGTCTAGCCCTCCACCACACTAGAAGCCGTAATTTCACCGCTCACACTCCCACTCGCCCCATTCCAAGTACTCTCCACGTAGAATTGTAGTAAATCCGTAACTATATTTACCTATATACCGACCATTAGTCGCGGTTTCGGAAAGTTTGGTAGTTTTGAAATGTTGGCCCGTAAGATAGATTAGGAGGCCCCAATGTTGGAACTTAATGGGCTGAAGAGGAGTTTTACACGTTTCAATTAATATGAGCACGTAATAAGGACATCAGGTACTTTGTCCGGGAAGAGAATACCTATTCCTGTTGCCAAGCAGACTGACATTGCTGTGCTCTGGTTGCAGGATGGCGGTGAAATTATTAGGCCCATCTGATGTTATGCGGTTACCTTCGTATATAAACCAATGTTTGTAGATGTCTTTATCTTTATTAGAAATTATCATTTTTACCAAGGTGTTGAGCTAATGCCTTGATTAGTATTTTGTAACCCGTGAATACCTATTGTACTTGTCGTGCTATGCCACTCCTGTGTGACGTCAGCATAGTTTGATAGCTGGTTTCTCATTTAAGAACTGAATAACTATGAATTCTAACGTCACAAATATAGCCGTGCTGTGAGAGAGGTTTTGTTTTAAGCTACGTGTTAGTGGTATCACACTTGTATTATAAAGGCGAAAGTTTGTATGAATGTATCTTTATGAGTGTGTGTGTATGTTCGTTACTCCTTCACGCTCAAACGGCTCAACGGATTCGGATGAAATTTTGTACCAGAATAACATATATCCTGAATAAGCTTATATTAATAAAATCTTAATTTATAATCACCACGCATAAATAGTCAACCCTCGTCTTGGAAACTAGCAATAAACTATTGTATACAAACTAACAAAGAAACTTAAGATTAATAATCTAGAAGATCGATTTGAATGGCGTCCAAAACGTTTAATTTTAATATCTCTTGGACTTTGCGAGTCAATGCCGTTTCTAGGGCTTGTCTGCCTCAGGGTCGTATTAAACGAAGAAAGATGGATGCAATTTGTCAATATTTGGCAGACAAAGTTTCCTACCCCATCATTTATGAAGAAGGCTACAAGTTTAACATTTATCATTTTATTTTGATCGCGAGCCGCATTATGGTTTATTTTTTTAACGTATTTGTGTCTATCTATGTTTGTCACACAAATACTTGTCCTTGGTGGGAATTGAGCCTACGCAGCGCAGAAGGCAGGTACCCTGACTTGTGCGCTAACTTCTTCTGTAGGACCCTGGGCTGGTTAGCAACGGCTGGCCAGCAAATTGTCTCATATTTGCATGTCAAATGTATAAAAGCTACAGAAAGTACATTATTAGGTATATTTTGATTTAAAAGGAATTTCTTTCCTCAGCCTTGTTATTTTATGTTTTCATAGGCGATGCCACTATTATACTTAAATGGTAGTTCAAAACTATGAAAACATACAATGTACACATACAATAGGTCTTCCATATTTCTATTCAGTTCTTGTTCAATAGCAAAACAAATAGAGCGGGCACGCATGTGATCGCATTGTGTTTGTGTCAGATATTATACATTTGTACGACTACAATAACACGATTTTGTTAAACGTTGGTGTTTATAGTTCCGTACCTATAGATGAACGGGTAACCTTTAAAGAGCTGTATTAAACCACAATAAACAGCGGGTTTAAATTTGAACCAATAAAACCAACCAACCAATTTTTTGTCGGATATTGAAGTTAATCTTAAAAAATACAATCGGATGTACGAGACACTCGTAATGGAAATCTGAATTGGATGTAGCCATTATTATACGTGGAAACGTGTATTAGTCACATCCAGACCGACCGACCGACAGCTCAGGAGCTTTTTTACCTCGGTTGGTAAGGGCGTGGCTATCTCAGGCGCTCATGCTTTGTGAGTCTGCTATTGACCATTCAAAGCGTATCGTTCCGAAGATATTTCCCGGCTTTACCGAGGCTATTAGTGGATATCATTGTCGTTTTAATTGACGTCGCAATCGAAGCGTGTCGTCTATTTAGCGTCGTCACGTATGAAGATTGATGAGTTTGTTGATGTAGAAGGTATTGGGGGAAGTGGGTGATTAATCAGAACGTCAGATTTAAGTATATGTAGCTTTATGAGCTAAAAATGGGTCAGCGAATTATACAAAGTACTATTAGAGGGTTCCAAGGGTATCTCTGCTTGGTAAGCGTAGTTATGACTACAAACCTTGAACTGACGGCTCCTTGGCTTAGTGGTAGTAGCCCTGCCTTCGAAGCGAGGGGTCCCGGGTTCGATTCCCGGCCGGGGCACACTTTGTGCATGAAGTTTGTTCTCGGGTCTTGGGTGTTTCTCTTGTGTTTCTGTGTTTGTCCATGCCATCTGCGACACAGGGAATCCTAGTGCAGAGGTATGAGTGTGTAAACGTTTAACGTTTTTTTAAAAATAAATATTCAAGGACATTTCACATAGCGCCTTATAGCTCCAAACTAAGTAAAGCTTGTACTTTGGGAACCAGATTACGATAGAATACTTATTATATTACACCCGGCCACAGAATAAACATCTATTTTTGTCACGCAATCGAACCCAAGAAGAGCACAGAAGGCAGAACAACTACCAACTGAGCTGTGAGGTGAGCAATAGCTATAAGAATTCTTAATATTTTTAAGAGCTCTTAAAGTTTCCATGTTAAATAAAGATCACTAAAATAAACGAACTCCGTTTGAGTGTTTACAAAGCTTTCGATGTTTCCACTTCAGAACAGATTTACTTTCGACAAGCGAGAGTGAAATGACCTTCAATGGGTCACGGTAGATCTTGTTACTCGTTATTTCTGGTACCCACGATACATGTTATTGTAATAATGGGGTAGAATTGAGAAATACGTGTTCCGGTACGCTTACAGCAATGGAGAGCTAGTTTGGTTAATAGATGTTTTAATTTTAAATTTGGTTAATACTTTAACCGACTTTAATCTGTTTAGTGTTCCTGTTAATCACCTCACGCTGAGCTAGAGCTGCATGCACACTTTTCCGAGGCTCCAGAGTTTTGGTCCCCAATTCAAGGACTGAGATTCTCATCCTTCGAAGTAGGCTTAAGCTCGTTATCGATTGAGAAAAATCTCAAAATAACTACATAACGATTGGCTTGTGTCAAAACGTTACCTAGATCATTAATAATCAATCAGAGACATCTCTTGCCCCGAATACATCGATAGCTCATGTTTGACGTTAGCAAATAATGTCTTTACCAAAAAATTTAATGAGTAATTCAAAAATCGTAACCAATCCTTACTCGAGATCATTAGCTTACAAAAATAACAAACAACAACATTGTTCGGCAGGTTACTCAACATTGTTGCAACTACAAAGAAACCACAATCAATACCCATTACAAGCAAATGTGGCGCATAACCAAACATATATACAGATGAAAGAACGTTTACTAGCTCCTAATAATAATAATAGTAGTATTTGTAGAGTATTGTTCTGGATAAAATCTTTTCTGTAAAAGTACCTAATTTGTACAATGTATTGTGGCCATTGTATTCTATGCTATAATCATGCAGGATGGCCCTTTTTTGATAGTTCAAAAGACTATACGAATTGCATAGAAATGCCATCGAATTTCACAGCATTGAAATGTTTTTATTAGTTATATTACCGGCAGGCGACTTCCATATCTTTGTTTTTAGGAACATTTAATGTATTGAAAACAAAAAATGTATTGTATTATTTGGTACCAAAGACGGAAGATGTTAGAAATAGCAAAAACATATTATAATTTGCATAAGAAGTAAGAAGGCTGGTAGGCTGGTAAGAAGTGGTTAAGGAGAGCCGAAGATCGGGCTCAGTGGCGCTTACTAGGAGAGGCCTATGTCCAGCAGTGGACATGTATAGGCCGCCTATGTACATGTTTTCCTTGTGTAATAAACAATTTTCTATTTATGTTGAGACAAAACCCCTGAATTGCGTATAGGTTTTTCTGATGAGGAGCCCAAATGCGAGGCGTTTAGATTTCATCGTGAGCACTAAAACTGGGCCGACCTGTTTAATCTTTTGTTCCAGCAACTGAACACAAGGGACGCTGGTTATTGTGTAATGATGCGTAACAATGACCTTTCTGTCAGCCAAGTCCTCGCTATTGTGTTCTTCAGTCATTGTTTCTTTATATTTATGCGTTTATTACTAGTTCTGTTTCTATCAACAAATCGTTTCTTTTTGTGAACTGCATGAAACAATACAAACAGCAGTCATTTTAACCCACTTTAATAAAAGAGCTTCTAGTTTGGTAATACACCCTATGAAATATATGTATTTGATATTAAAAATCATAACGGCTTCGTGGCTTAGTTGGTTGTAGCCCTGCCTTTCGAAGCGAGGGGTCCCGGGTTCGATTCCCGGCCGGGGCACACTTTGTGTGGTGAGCATGAAGTTTGTTCTCGGGTCTTGGGTGTTTGTCTTGTGTTTCTGTGTTTGTCCATGCCATCTGCGACACAGGGAATCCTAGTGCAGAGATATGAGTGCGTAAACGTTTATTTATTTATTATAATAATTTCATGAAAAATTCAAGAGAATGTAAGTATCAAAACAAAATATTGATTTTGGAATACATAATTCGCCTCAATAATTCAAGCAGTCAGTAGTAATAAGTAACCAAGTTTTATCAAGCAGTGGTAAATAATCTATCATTGTAATTTTACTTGTCCATCCAGACACCGACCGAGCTTCGCTGGTTTTTTTTGTGTAAACAGGTAAACTTAAACCTTCCAAACCCAAACCTATTCTCATCATAAAAATGCTTGTCCTGAATGAAAATCAAACCCACAACCTTACAGCGAAGGCCGAGCTACCAACAGAGCCAATTAGTGTACAGATTTGTGGATACAATGAAAATTTCTTGAAAAGTTTGGTATTGGTCCCGATAAATTATCTGGTGAAAATTCTTATTCCATTGTGCGGCTTTTTGGGTAAATTTATTAGAACTCTTGAGTTAATCCCGTCGTTATTTTATTACACCGGACGAAACCATTGTCCCACAAACACGCGTATTTATAAAGGCTTTGTTACTTGTTACCGAATTAGGTTTCACCATTAAAATATACAAATTACATAATCATTAAAAATAATTTATACACAGACAAATGGTCCGAGTTAATGATCGACTAGGGAATGTTAATGTATTTTTGAAGAAGCATGGATAATATTTATTGTCCATTGAGCTGCTGTCGAAAAATTTAATTACTTTCAATTGTTGTAAAGTGACATCCAACAACGTGACACAACATGTATGTATCGCTCTGTAAACACAGGGAAAATCTTTTTTTTAATTAACTTATATCATCTCACTGCTGGGCAAATGTCTCCTCCATCTTCTTCCATCCTGCCTTCTAGTGTCTCCACGAAAAAAATAAAAAAGGGAAAAAACAGGTAAATCATTAAACGAAAAAAGTGAGCCAGCAAAATATCATGATAAATATTAATTTCCATTGTATATTACGACCACAATTAAGAACGGCTTATAGCTGAATTATTCTTTAGAATTTTAAATTTCTTGATTCTTTTTACACTTATATAGGATTCACTGTGTTAGTGTTGCAGATGAAAATGACTCAAGACCCGACAACAAACTACGATCTTCACACAAAGTTTGCCTGGCCGGAAATCGAACTTGGGACCCCTCGCTTCGAAGATAGAGTTAACACGGAGCCGTTTTTCGAAATTATTAATTGGAATTGAATGTATCATATATTTATTAAATAATAAAACTAGATTAAATATTAAAACAATTGAAAACGTCAATCCATAGTCATATTAATAAAACTTTGATTCATTATTTCGAAAAGACAATGCTATATATTATTGATTGTTTTCAAGCAACTATATCCGAAAGCTAAGTGGGGTCTAGTAGAGCTTTTTCTCTTTCTTGACAGTTGTTCAACGTTTCGGGGCCAAAATAACGAATGAAATGGAAATAAAGTTATAAGGCACTGTATCAAAAAGATGAGAAGCTATTTATTTGCCAAAATGCAACCTTAATCAAATAAGGTTCGTTTAAACAAGGAATATAACTTTCGGGTATTATTCATAAATTATATAGAGATTAAGAACGATTATATTATATTATTATAAAAATTGTATGATTCGATAGGATTTTTTTGGAATGACGGAAGTAGTTTTTTGCATCGAAAGGCCGTCAGGCGACCCCGTGTCTAGACGTCCTAGGACCATTGCGACAGGTCAGATTTGTGACCCCGTCGCTTGCCACTACAGCCGCAGAGGATAGAGAGTACAAATTCGACTCTTCCCCTGCGGCCTCACCGCGTCCGCCATCAAACGGTGGCGACCCAGTCGTGGCCGCAGAAATTAGGGACAGCGTCACGCAGAATCTTATTAGTCGGACTCCCACCGACTAATAAAGTCGGCGGGAGTACGGGATACCTAACCTTCTTATTGCCCACGCAATGAAAGGATAATCATGATGACTTCTCAACATAAAAAAAGAGTGCGCAATTATGTAAAAATTATAATGTATTGTGGCCAAAGTGACGGGACGAGCATGCAGCTAAGTGGTTCCTACCGGCCATAAACAACATCACCTCCCGGAACTCCTACCGAAAATAAAAACCCCCAAGTGACATCGCGTTGCACCCGTTACTTCACTCTGAGACGGAGATGTAATTTCACCGGCACCCAGCAATGCGAGACACCGTAATAAAAAGAAAATTAAAAAATGTTCGTGGTCATAAAATTTGCGCATGCGTTTGGCTCCGTTCGGTATGTGTGTCCGCAAAATCTTAGGGCGAATGAAATTAATCAAATTCTAAATTGATCGATCCCCAAAATTGGCTCGGGATTAGATGTTTCAGACGGTATCTACTTATTCAAATTGTTGTCACGTCGCGTTGTAATGATCTTCGTAGTAAGATTACCTTCATATAATTTAACGATATGATACGCTGTGGCGGTACGCCAAATATTTATTGATGTGAGCTATTTATAAAAACTGCACTGGAACGTCAGCTGAATGACTTTCATTCCTGAGTTTCGTGATGTAAATTAATAAACTATGCATCGTTATAAATTTTTAGAAGGCATGTCCCTTTTAAATAATACAGGCAGCGATCAAGTCTTTGATTATAGTTTTCCTCATCAAATATTGACATGTACAAATTTCATAGCTATGATTTTGATGTTAAATGGTTACCACCGCTTATAAAGTAAATATACCTGTTTATGTTTCTCTTTTAGCCTCAATCTTTGAAGTAAAATATAATTAAAGCTTGATTAGAAGTAATTTTTGGTAAAAAAAATATTCATTTCGCACTTACTGTGAGAATAGGTATATCCACAGTTAACTGCCAATACTTTTTTATGTTGCAATTCAAAACGACTGGAATTATAATAATGTCCCCTTTAGAACAAAGTCCCATTAAATAAATCCGCTTTCGTCCTTTTATGAATGAATGTCGGATATTACACCCATAAAACCGACTTGTAAATGTAAAACTGCTATTGTAGTTAGATTTTGTGTGATCATCGCGTTTTTGCATACTAACGTCTCAATTATGCGCCAGCAAGGAGAGTGTAACCAATTGGTATTGGCTTATTTTCAATCCGAACCAGCAAGGTTCGAGTCCGTGTAAAATTTCGTTTAAGTCGCAACCTCTGGTGTCGGAGTTTTTAGGCTGTCGAAAGGCCTCCGACATGGTTTATCGGTTCAAATACCAAAGATCGGGCACATATTCAACTGTTGACCGGGTGGAGATTTGCACAGACGATCGATAAAAAACATTTAATTTTCGTTTTTTTTTATTTCATCTGTCGTCATCATCATGTCACACATTCTAAATATATAATGTGATTTTTAATGTTTATATTTCTCATGTGAATTCTGTATGTATGGCGTTGCCTTCAAACATAAATAAAATTAAAATATCAACTACAGGTGACTGCTAATAGCATTATGTAAGAAAATCATCACTAATTCTCAGCATTATTATTGCGTCATGTCGTTATGTCTTGGAAAGTTATTCCCAGGCGAGATTCCCATCCATTTTACGTCGCTAATTTCACATTTTAATAAATTGATGGTTCTGTTTGAATGTAGAATTTAGAGAATTTTCTTTGAAGCCCGCTGATGAAACCCGTTACGGTTCCGTACTAGGGCCGTAACCGTATCAGATACGTTAAAAAATATTGTATTAAAATAACGCCTTGTATCGAGCGTATCGGCACCAGCAAACGCTAGAAAAAGCTAGAAGCGTTGTGACCGCTGAAGATCACAGTTTTAACCGTGTTGTCAGATGGCAGTTGTCAGATGATTGAACGGTTAGAATTGACCTTACACTGAATGTCCGTTGAATGGGGATGCACAACGCGTTGCACACGGGTATGGTAAGTTGTTGATAGGTACGCTCTATCTATACCGGTTTAGTTTAGTTCTTAATTTCAGCTAAGTAACAGGCTATAGGCCCTTCTTGTCGTTAGGGCTGCGGAAGGAAAGGCAGTACCCGTAGCCCAGCAACGCGCGTCCAGCAGGGACATGGTAGGATTTTTAAGTTCGGCATAATTATAATAGGGTTTTTTTTACCAATCGGTAGTTTATATTTATTAGGTTAGACGGCTTCGTAGCTTAGTTCCTTCGAACCCACCGGTCCCGGCTTTGAATCCCGGCGTTGCAAACTTCTTCTGACAAAGAACTCCTAACGCAGGGGATGAACGTGTAAACCTTATTATAATATTACATCATTGTTTAGGTATGTTAATATGAAGTGACAAGTACTTAACGCCCATCGGATTTCACCCACAGGAATCAACATTCCAATTACGATATTACATTACGAAGTCTCGTTAGACCCACGTGCGTTTAATGTAATGACGTTAGGAGACGTAGATGACCAGCGTCAGGAAAATTACAAACATTTGACTAAAAGAGATTACACAAATGATTACACAGCTAATTGGCAGGTTTTTTTTTAATTTTGTTGCTTAGCAGAAATATGATTTTTTATTAAAAGAAGTAGCTATAGTTGATGTTGATATTCTGCATTTGCAAAAGGCTCTTTGCGCCTCGAAATATGATCGGGTTTTTTTTTTTGGTTAGGTTTCTTTAGGTCTTATTGTAGAAATGGTTGTTCTTTATTTTTTTTTCGCGATTATCATATTCATAATATAAAAGAAATGTTTTTTGTACTTCGTATTCTTGAATTTGGGCTTAGAGGCAAAATGTTGTGAATTTTTTTATAACTCATTTGGTGGTTGAATATAAAAATATAGCTTATATTCCTGACTGTATAAGGAAATGAAATATACACGGACACAATAATTAATATTATTTTGGACATACATTTACATTATTTTAATATGTTGACTGATTATAGTTTCATAATTACGAATTATATCCATGTAACTACTAGGTTTTTCAACTATATTTTAAACGAGTGAGATACATCTCACTCGATAAAAATATTAATATAAATTTATAAATTAGGATTTATATAATATTATTAATTCTTTTCTTCTTAGGCATCATTTAATCAACGGAAAAAAGCCGTTTATTTTTCAATAAAATTGAACATTGCAGAATTTCGAGTGCATCTCTACATAGCGCTAAAGGAAGCTATCGCTCGATGCTTTCGAATTCACTTTAAAATTATTTTGCATTGTACCTATTTGATAAAATATGACGTCGACGACTCCAGGAGGCGCTAAGCCACATAGGTATGTATTTATAGCGCCAAGGATGCATCATATACCTACAGTAAATTATATTATACCACTGCACTGTCAAGTACAACTCGAAACAAACAAACCAATCAAATGTAAAGTGGCTATTTGCGTTAAATAGAAAAATTAAATTCACTTATTAAATTAAAATGAATAGCCATGAATAGCCATGGGCTCAAATAATTAATGAACATGGCAAATTCACTAAATAAGTATCTATTTGCAGATTCAGCACTATCGATAAAATATAAGATCTACAATATATCGCGAGCACATCTCTATGCAACACAGACACATTTATAGCGATGTGGAATGCATCGCATACCTACCGGCAAGTATAAACACCACTGCACTGTGAAGTATGACTCGAAACAAACCAACGAAGAGGTTTTAAATTCATTACATAGACCTATTTGCAGTTTCGGCATTATCGATAAAATGGAACAACTTTATCGCGAGCACATCTCTACGCGACATAGGCACGTATTTATAGCGTTGTGGAATGCATCGCCCGCCTACAAGCGAGCAATAATAACGCCACTGTCAAGTTCATTACTCAAAGCGACCTAACCAGACGGTTTCAAGCTCGTACTCCCGGTCACGTCTCTTTGTTCACACTGATTCACTTTCGATGGACGCGAAACGAAATATTAGTTCGAGAAACGTATCTGACTAGGGCGCGTATGTTTAGTATTTAGATAATTGATGGATTTAGGTGTTACTTTGCGGATATCCATGATCTGAAAAGGGGGTAGGCTGCACCTTCGCCACTGTCGATTATATTATACAAGATTTTGTCCGCGGCTTCGCTCGCATTAATGTAGATTTTGTTAATTTATTTATTAATGGTAGAAAGGTTATAACCCTATGTCCTTTTCTGTACCCCTGACAACGTAGGTTAGGTAATTTCATAATAATCGGTTGATTAGTTAAAGCGTGAAAGCGTAAAAAACATACAAACAAACATTAGTTAGGATACAGCCAGTATTATAGTATAATGTGAAGTACCTGGGCGAAGTAAGTTTTTTTGTTGTAAACAATTGCCTTTTTACAAGAATAAAATTATACAGGTAAACATAAATACAAAACCGTATCTAAATATAAAATTAATTCAAAATTATTAGAGCCGTTTCGGAGATACGCGAAATAAATTTATAGACAAGAATTGCTTGTCTAAAGTAAGAAGGTTTTTGGCTTTTAAAAAATGGCGGAGAAATCGGTGAACATGCGAATTATCCATTCGGATATTTATATTTACCTCCTCCTTTTTGAAGTCGGTTAAAAATGTCAACTTGCTACGACTTACATAACGAAAGTACATAAATTCACGCCGATCCGACAGCAGGACAAAACATATGTACTTATACCAAATATAATTGCCAACAAGACCGAGCAAAGTACAAAGGACACTGTTGGGATTTAGTCTCGCCAAATTAGTAAGACTTGAAATTCGATTGATATCAAAAAGCCAAACTTTGAGACCCTGAGTGAACTGAGATTTGAAACAACTCTTCATGACACATGATGCGAGTGAACGTAGCAAGCGCGTCACGCTCGCTACGTTCACGAAGCGGAGTAAATCATCATTGTGAAGCAATTATAATCATAGAAGTTCAGTCCAATTATAACAGACTTGGTTCCGTGTGAAACTGTATTAGCAATTCTATCCTATACGGTCGTAACATGCATAGCGACTGACTCGGCTGTCATACCATCTGCAGTCAACTGGAAGTTGTACGACGAATTGGGTAGTATTTGGAAGGATAACTTATTAGATCCTTTGCATGCTGTGACATGCATGCTATAAAACAAAATCTTAATAGCCTTCGTTCGAAACTGTACAGTGCAGAGAGTGAGAGGGATAGACAAAAAAATATCTTGACTTAATATGAGTAAAAGCACTTTGCATCGGAAAAACATCATATTAACCAAACGCGACCTTAACAGGCAAATAGACAGAAGGATATGCTGTTAGCATATTTGAAAACTGAAACGTCTGAAAACGTCTGAAAACTTCACAAACTTACTTCTAAACTTAGTGAGATGTTGCCCTAACATCCCACTAACTTATAAACATTTAATTATATCCTTATTTGTTTGACTTGTTGACAGGCAAATGGACCGTTTATCCTCACCGGAGACTAATTTACATAAGAATTATTACACTCGAAGGACCTCTTTGCATTGCTTTGATCTATGTTTATCAGTGAGCATTTCTGGAATGAAATTTGCTTTTATAAGGCGTGGAAAGAGCGTCATAATAACTCTCCCTTTTCATCATCTGCATTACAAACGTTTAGAAACGGTACAACGGTTTAGATGAAAACTGAGTAAGTGGTAATAAACGGTGATTATTACCACTTACTCAGTTTTCATCTAAATTTGTACAACAAGTACCTGAGCGATTTTTCTGTTTTTTTTTTTCAAAACACAAATTGTTTTTCACAGTTTATACAGGTACATTTAAACAGCAAATGTCTATCTAAACACAAAATTTAATCCAAATCGTTAGCCGTTTCCGTGATAGGTAAGCGAAAAAAAAAATACAAGAATTGCGTTCTAAGTAATAAGATAAGGAACACTAGGAGATATTCTGTTATCTGATTTTTTTTACTCCAATTGGTTTTGCATAAATATTGAGCAAATGTACTTTAGAATTCATTGTCTATCAATAAATAGCAGGTTTTTGTTAATTGTTCTATGAACGAATTACGGATAGTTACGGACAAATTCTTTCTTTGCCGATACTCGTTATTTCGAAGTTACGCCAGTTGCTATAATTTCTTCGTAAGAACTTGCGTGAACCGAATAGTTATGCCGATTGCGTGAATATGATTTGATTAATATCAAGTACTTTACTAACTTTCCTTCCTCAAGGAATTGGTAAATCAAGTGGAATTCTGCTTATTACGTAACGTATATGATATTTAGTATAATTTCTCAATTTTATTAGCCATTTCCCAGTCTTCTTCCTTCGTGTAAGTGGCACACTCTGGTTTCGGAGTTTCGGAGACTCCAACATGGCTTATCGACTAGTATATTCGACATCGGAACGCGCCCTCTGAGGCACAGAAGCGCTCAGTTCAAAGCCATTAGTAGAGTTGTGTACCTTTGATGATCTATCCTATAATTGATCCTGTAAATATTATAATATCTAAGCAAGCTTCGCCATGAGACTCCAGTTATAATGATAAGTAATATAAGTATGATTGTTTTTTACATAATTTCAAATCCATTTTTATTTCTAGATACAATCAAAAGTATTTTCCAAATTAACTTAAATAGCTTTCTGTCAGCAACAAACAAAGGTTTACACACTCACACCACTGCAATAGATTCCATGTGTCGCAAAAGGCATGGTCTCATGCAATCAATACCTAAGTCCGCATGAACGATATTCATGGTCATCACACAAGTTTACCCCGCTTAAAAATTAAACCAGGGACCTTCCGCATCGTAGGCAAGGTTATAACTACTAGGTTACTGAGCTAAGATCAAAGGTACTTTTGTCTGGTACTCTGTGAAAAATGGTTTTTCACAATTTGTTGTGTATTTCTTATCTGTTCTTCATGGTAAAATCGTGAAGATGGTGCATCAACTTTACCTGTAAACTTGTCAAGGCCATCTGAAGCAAACAACGCATCGAACGTTAAAAAAAGAGTTTGCCAGTATTGAATTTAGATGCTATAACTCGATTTGCAGTTCGATAACTCGCGATAATATCGATTATATTACAGTACCAGTAAGGGGCTGATACCCTTACGTACCCGACACAAGCCGGCACGAGCCAAGCCTTACATTTTCTAGAACTTGTTAAATTTTAGGTGAAATTGTTTGCGAATGTTTGCAAAGCAAATTAGGCCGGGGGCGATACAAAGCTCGTACATTTCACTCATTTATTTTACCTTCACTCATATTTCCAAATAAACGGTTTATTATGAGAGGGATTGTCGTTTGTTGTGAGTAAATTGAGGCAGAAAATGTTTAAAGTGACGTGACGCGGTGAAATACAAAAATGTATAATATTATTTAGGGGTCAACCCATTCTTAAAGGTTTATATTTTGAGTTTCGTCTCACTCGAATCCATTATTGAGAGCTGAACAGGTTTTATAGCTTGTTTCCAGTTTTTAAGGGTAGGTCCTGGATATAAGGTTGGTAGGTATTGGCGTTATAATTGTGAACAGTGAATTGTGACGTGAATAGAACCATGCTCGCGAAAAGAAATGTATCCTTCGGTTAGGGGTTTCTTGCTTGTTCTCCCCATGGAAGGTGAGATAGGAATTAAATATGCGCTGAACTAGGTAATAAGAAAGAATAGCCATGTAAGTACATATTTATAAAAAAAAATACGTTTCCATGTATTTTTTTTTAATTCAATGGAAATAAAGTATTATGATTTTGAATATATCTAATAGTAACATAAGTATGGTAACTTATTAAATAGGTAGGAACATTCGCATCAAAAGCATTTTATATTCCTCTTACGACACACAAGCTATTTATTGGCGCATAGTCCTACGTACACAGTTTGTGCAAACGCGAATAAAAATAAACGAGAGAGCATCAGTATCGGCCATTTTGTAATAAAATTACGTCCATTAATTTAATATTGACTGCACAAGCCTCCATATTCAAACATCGTGAACAATATAAATTACTAGAGAATAAAATGGTAGCGGTTCTGAAGCGAAACTATGGATTGCCACTGACAACTTAAGGCAAAAACGTGCAACTCTTGAGAATTAGGATCCATATGGTATAGACTATATTTAACCCAAAAATCGCTGTTCCACGGTGCTTTCTTTTGGAAATTGATGTGTGAAATACCACGTTCGAAAAACACCAAAGAAAAATATTGCAATAAAACCAGCATTCAAGAACCACTGAATATCGCTAAGACCAAAAATTCAAAGACTTGTGACATTACCAGTCTTCTTCTTCTTATTTTTGGTTATTCTTCCAAGGTACTGGCGGTTATTATTATTTTAGGCTGAAGATCAGGCCAGGGACTTCTTTACATTGAATAAAGTTACGATTATTCATCATGGTTTGTGCGGATAACTATTGTAAAAAAGTGATAGGTTGACTCATTAATTAATTAGTAGCTCTTTGGGACTTACTAGTCACAGACAAAGTTTAACTAAAACTTATTTATTTCTTTAGAACTCGGGTATCGTTTGGACATGTCAAATTTTTCATACACAAGTCAACATATTCGTGTGCATACAATTTGTTACTGGAGCGCACAGATTTATCAAATTAAAAGGATTTAGGTATTGTAATTTGTTAAAATTATGTTTGTACCAATTATATACTTAAATATGTCAATAGATAAAAAAAAAAAAAATCTTTTAATGATTTAATTAGGTGTGCCGAAAGAATAAATGAAATCATAGATATATCTATATTTCAAAGAATATGTTATGGATAATTCAAAGAAGTTTTAACAAAAACAAAACATTCCGTTTTCATAGCTATTGACAATGATTGTAGTAAAATTGTAATGGAATCGTAGAATTGCTGAACGAGGCAAAGGTACCTATTTTGTTATAATAAATCACGGTTTGTGTCACCAGCGCGTTATCACTGTTGTGACAATAATAATTTAGAATTATTCTCCTACGAAGGTAATATTTTTTGTTTATATTGCGGGATGAAATGTCTTGAAAGCATTAGTGTTTTGCGCGATATCTGTCAAAGAATGTGCTTTCATACTACTGATATTCATTCTGAGCTTTAGTGAGCTTGTTTTCTTGCGATACCTATCATCACACTTATATTATAAAGGCGACAGTTTTTTGTGTGTGTGTGTGTGTCTGTGTGTGTCTCTCTGTGTGATTTTTACACTTTCACCCTCGAAAGGCTCAACGGCTTTGGATGAAATTTGGTATATTCTAGATTAGCACGGCTACTTTTGATCCAAGAGAACCGCGGGTAACACAACGATAAAATAAATATAATATATCAACTCATACCTATAACTAGCCAAAGTGTATCCTACTACTATTATAAAGGCGAAAGTTTGTAAGTATGGATGTATGGATGTTTGTTACTCTTTCACGTAAAAACTACTGAATGGATTTGAATGAAACTTTACCACAATATAGCTTATACATCAGAATAACATATAGGCTACAATTTTTGAGGTTTCTATAAAATCTATATATTGTATATAAAAGAAAGTCGTGTTTGTTACAACACTTATAACTCGAGAACGGCTGGACCGATTGCCATGGTTTTTGATTTGTTGGATTTGTTTCCGTCCCGAATAGCAGAATAACTATTAAAACATTGGAAAATTAACGAAAAAAATAAAATCAATTTATCCCCGTATTCTCCACGGGTACGGGAACTATGCGGGTGAAACCGCGGGGCGCAGCTAGTAGAGTCATAAGTTTTAGAAAACTGTTTCCCAGAGGTTCACTACAAGAATAAAATTAGGGGTTTAACTCCAAAAAACAAAAGCGACCGTATTATTTTCTAAATAAGCCCAAATTACGTGATTTGATGTCACAAAGTCACAACTACTGACTACTTTTGGCCCTGAAGACATTCCTTTAAAATGAAATACTTTGAAAAGCTTAAATGGTTTTACTCCATACATGTTATCTAGAAGTTCCGGGTTCTGCATGTTCTTATGGAGTCGAAGTTTTAACATAGCTGCATTATTCTTTTAAAAGTTTATATGATAAATTACCTTGCAGATTTATTTAAGAAAGGGTTAGGGTAGGAACAGAGAGAACTTTTTGTATGGTTTTGTTTAATATTGTATGTTGTTCGTATGTTTGGGTCAGTTTTACAAATTATATTAAATATTATTATATATTAGTTTCGCCTCAACTCATTTGACACACACATTTCGTTTTGGTGCCAATGCACAGAACAATTGTTTCCAAATATTATTTTTACAAAATAAAATTCTATTTTCGAATGCAAAAATATAGAATAGTTACAGAGAATACTCTAGTAAAAAACGGCCTCATCTGCCAATTACTGTTCAGGGAAAAACAGCAGTAGCTCCCTTGAATCCGGAACACATGTTATAAAATACTTCAACGACTGCAGCAACTATGAACAACTATGAACAGCTTGGTTCAGCTCGTGGGTGCGAAAGTCGTAAATACGAAACAAGTTCTATTTAGAGTGGAGGTGTTGAAATCAAAATGTACATTTTATATTTTTTATAGCCCGCAGGGCCGAGGCGGGAATCCCAAGTGATTCCGTCTTCATGAAATTTCCATAACTAGGATTTGCCGGTAATTTCAGCGTTTTCGAAATACAGTGAAAAGCAGATTTTGCATCCTGGTTTCAGTTTTTATGTATGTAGTTCTTTTTTCATTTATTTACTCTTTCTTTACAAAACTAAGAATAATTCATGTACCTACTTAAATAAATAGACTTTAACACATACATACTACATTTTCTATGTCGCAGATGGCACGGACAAACAGAAACACAAGACAAACAAAAAAATTCATCACACAAAGTGTGTACCGGCTGGGAATGGAACTCCATACACTTGATGTTGTTATGGGTGGAGGTTACCACTTTACAGCAGGTGCGCTTTCAGCTAGTCCCTTTCGCGTATGAAAAAAAAATCTTGTATACCTACTCAGAAACACGTAGTTACGAAAGAGCGAGCGGTTTCCGCTCGGTCACGTGGGAACAGAAGGGAGATCTATTAAACAATTGATTAACACAACATCCAGTTCTCAATGGCAGACCGGGGAAAATATGAACAACACTAATAGGAAAGTGCGAAAATGAAGATCCGTTTCATTTTACAAACACTCGCGTTAATCCGAGGTCCCTCCCGGGAAAACTGTTGTATTTGCGTGGATGTATAATCTCGGATAAAGATAATTTTGTCTAGAGGAGGTGGTTCTTGGTCGATAGCTCTGTTTGGTGTCAAGATAATGGCAGTCTGAGCGAGCACACACTATTTTCGGCATCTGCGAACAGCTTTCGATGCCAGATTCTACAGTATTGTGTGGGGGATTAATCAAAGATTTTATCTAGATTCTCAAGCACGTCTCAGAAAGGAAAGATAATCACAACCCAAATTTTATTACGTATTAACACAATTTTCCTCCCCATGATGAATTTTCTTTCTTATTTTCGTAGCGTGACGCAGCTATTTTAAGCGGTCGTAGCCAACCGGCTTAGTAGTTCATAATAGATCATCTAAGTTAAGTAAGCCTTGCCCCGCTCGGAAGATGGATGGGTGAGCGTTTAATGGAATTTGAACAGAGCGCGTCCGTGCTTTGGAAGGCACGTTAAAATGTCGGTCGGTATACTAAGCCAAGTAAGTTGGGGGCCTTCAGGCAGCTTGAAAACTCAGACACCAGACTTGGCCACTTACTCACACGAAAGGAGAAGCTACGAATATATTTATGATTATGTTCAACGACCAATTGAAAAAATATAATTACTGCATAGGCTTTTGAAACAACATGCAATGATAAAATCGCCGATTGCCTATGACAAAAGCAGCGTGTGTGTGGAGTATGTACTGTGTACGTGCAGTGTAGACAGCATACTATAAATATAAGAGTTTCGGAGGTATGAATCATAAGTCTATTGAGCAAAACGGTGTTTCCCAGACGATGAATGACCCAAACGATGACGTTGTCCGCTCAATTCTGGATCAATGAGTCATGATTTAATGCTTGTTGAATCGTAAGTCGTCGAGTAAGTTATCTGATTGTGAATTTATTTTCAACTAGCTGCGCCCCGCGGTGTTACTCGCGGTTGGACTTCCTACGGGAACCGTACATTTATCCGGGATAAAAAGTAGCCTATGTGCTATTCCAGACTATAATCTATCTCTGTGCCATTTCATCCAGGTCCGTTCAGCCGTTCTGCCGTGATTGAGTAACAAACATCCATCCCTACTTACAAACTTTCGCAATATAATAATAGTAGGATATAGTAACTGGGGCACTAAGTATATTATGGAGGAAGGTAGACTACTTAGAACCTCAATTTTCTAGATGAAGACGGTCGCCTTTATCTTTAGGCAAAAAACTAGAATTGACTATTATTTGGCATGTGTGCGTCCAATCTTCATAAAAGAACAGTATGGTCGTCTTATTTATATTAACTAGCGACCCGCCCCGGCTGCGCACGGTTGTAGTGTGTATGACGCAGGTCGTAATACAATTCCGTAGTACACCATATTGATCTATTTCATAACGTTTCAGTCATTGCAATGTTCGTTGTGGTCGATGTACGTACGGAACGGTAACAACGTATATCTGTACTAAGTGTGAGCAGCTTATGGTGCCCAACTTACTCCGGTTAAGAGTATGTGGATGAATCTTCTGCTGATGTGCGGTTATGGAAGATAACGATAATAACGATTAGTAGGCAATATTATTAACAATTCCATAGAATATAACTCCTTTACAAGCGTAGCATAGTTACTGATATCGATAATTCTTATTGTACGGCTTTGAATTGAGTTCTAAACGTCTAAGCTGGTAAGCTTTCCAGCCCAGAAGAGAAAGCAGTAGATAAGTGAGCCTGGACTTGCGACTTATACAAAAATAGTCTTTGTCCCGCGATTCAGTAAAATGTCTGTTAAACACGCCGAAGCCAGTTTCGCCGTATCTTCTAAGTGACTATGGAAGTAAACATAGCTAAAAAAGTCTACAAAAAATACTTCCTTCTTTTCGTTTGAGCCAACTCAAGTGGCCAACTTTGGAGTCGGAATTTCAAGTCAGTTAGGCCTCAAACATGGTTTATCGACTAGTATAGCTTCGACTAGTATAGCCGCGACCGGCATCTACGTGCCCTTCGAAGTACGGAAGCGCTCAGTTAAAATGCCACAAAATGGTCACCCGTCGAAGTGCTGACCGGGCTGAGAGCTGCTTAACTTAAATGATCTGTAAGCGATCAACGCTTCTTCTAATGGGTAATACTGGATATCTTTAATTTTAAGAAAATGTTAATAAAAAAAAGAGTATCAAATTCTCAAATAAAATCTAATCAAACGGACTCACTCCTTTCAATTTATTCAAAGGAAAGGTTTATATTGAGAGCGTTGAATCCGATGATTACAAAAATACTTCGATCAAGCAAGATAAGGGAATTCAAATTTCTAATCCTCTTCGCTAAATGCCGATTACTTTATTATTTAAGACTAAGTAACTTGCTATCATACTTATAGCCGTAGTCTAAAACTCTTTGTACCGCGAGGTCACGGTCTAGCGGGCTAGCTTGCTAAACGACTGCAATATATAAACGGATTTCGCAGGTCAGAGGACACGAACCGACGGCTTCTGAACTCCTAAGATAGTCTTAACGGTTTTATGTTTAGAATTTTGATGTAAGGTCACGCCACATAGTGGAACGGAGACTGAAAATCGTATTCATAGGCACATGTATTGAATATTAACTCAAATGTGTGCCCAAGTGCCAAAGCTTAATAGGTATAATTTATGCCGAACCGCTATCTACATATAAATACATATTCAGGATTTATAACTGAGTATTTAGGTATTATATTACTAACTGCGTCCCGCGGTGTTACCCGTGGTTTTTCGGAATCAAAAGTAGCTTGTGTTATACCAGGACATGATCCTGGTACCAAAATTCATCCAAATCTGTTGAGCCGTTTGAGCATGAATGAGTAACAAACATACACACATACACTTTCGCCTTTATAATATTAGTGTGATATATATTGTTGTATATTATTTAAGCAACAGACTACACTTAAATCGACTTTGACAACTCTTATAATAAATTATTGCAGTCGCTTTTAGTTTGTACAGACATACACCTATGGGTTACCATATTATGACCTTTAGATTAGTTTTTACTTTTTACTTTAACAAAAACAAAATCGGCACTAACTGACACAATCTAGGAAAAAAACATCAAATTTGGTACCAAATATATTTAATAAATTGTATAAATTATTCGTGCCTCTTTTACCATGTAATTATGGTGCAAAACGGGGTAGATGAGTTTTTGTTTAGTCTAGAATCAATAAAACGGATCGATGTAAATGAGCCAGTGTTGGCATCCACTCCAGTCTGTATGAATGATTTGTTTATTTTAGTGACATCTTGATAAGGAAGTTCTCAATAACCGAAGCATAATAGAAGTTCGTTTTCAAGAAGCCACCAGTGATCCAGCCAGCATCACACCTAAAGTATGTACGACATGCTTACAACACAGCGACATGTTATATCAGCTTATATAAAGTATAAAATATTTATTATTATTATGGTTTAGCTAAGAAGTAAGTAGTAGGCTAAGTTAAGAGCTTAGGTGCCTACTTCGGCACCAGTCGATGTTTTAGCTAAATATTATTTTCAACATCGTATTAATATTTTCCAAGTTAGATGTTAGCGAAATATATCTTTAACCCACGCGCAACGCGAATATATTCATAATATCGAGCTCACATTATATATGCGTATTTTCTTTACGGAAAATTCGCCGCATATTTTAGTTTCCCGGAAATCTATTGGGTCGGGAAACGATCAGTCCGACTGTCTGTCCGGGAATTTATAGGTGTAAAAGGAAACAGCCGAATTGATGGCTGTTCTGGGTACGGCTTGCCTTTAAAAATAGAATGAAAAACTAGAGGAATCCAGAAGGATTATCACCATTTTATCACCCATAGATTATCAGTTATTATTAATACAGTTACAGAGTTTATTTACGACTAATAGAATAAAGAGAGGTGGGCCAAGGATAAATATAAATGGTTTGTTTGAACGAAGACATCGGTAAAAAGGAGTAAGTAGTGAAATGACAGATTACAGAAGATGATGGAAGAATAATACATGATATGTTGTACCTATAGACCCCACCTATGGTCGGATACAGGCAGGAAGATGACGAGAGGAAAGAGGGCAAGATGATTTATTCCATTTTTTGGTTGTGATATGTGGTTATAAATGTATGTAATGTGTTGATTTAGTGACATGTGCCAGTAAATATAGACATTTCCTATAGTATAATATTTATATTCAATAAACGGTTCTAGATATTTTGAATGATAATAGTATTAATACCTATTAAACACTACTAGGTACCCATATTCACCTCTGCTCTAATAATCTATCCAATATTTGTATTCTATATGTAATTACGATATAAGTCATTTTATACTTTAATATTAATTGTTATTGCTTTGTTTTTTGTTATTTGTTGATTTGGGTATTTAAATCCCAAATTTCATCGCCAGACTCGTGTGTGAGATTACTTATCACAGTATAAAATGTTTATTTTTGACGTAGTTACAGAAAATGTAACAATAAGAGACTACATTGATTAATCCGTCATTGTTCGAACATGAGTTAACTCAGCAAATATGCTACATTAGATGGCTTCAGACCTACAACGGCTTCTCCAACTTGTCAATACTAGTACATTTTATAAAAATATCGTTTACCTCTCACGTAAGTATCAACAGTTCCCAGTGTCCCCTATGTACCTGCAGTGATTAATGACTTTTGAATGAACTTCAAAAGAATGTTTATACCTACCTACCTCGGCTTACGTTTTTACCCGACGGGCAAGATCTTTGGAATACAGACGATAGGTATTGTACCTACTAGTTGTCCACTAGGTAGGTGTTGAGTGGGCGTGGATATTGGATAGGTACCTATACATACCTACCGTAATTCTAAGACACCTAGATCAAAGGCATTTTTACCTAAACTGTTTAATATTTACTAAAGAACCACAAGGTATTGGCTAATCTTGGTTAAGAATATGTAGGTATTTTATACAATACAACTAATTAAAGCGGGAGTATACGTGAATTACGTATACTCACCCTTTAATTACGTTATTTCTGTATAAACTGAACTACACAAAAGACTTATTTCATAATTGAAATGCATCTTATTCTAAACAATTAAGTAGATGGCATTCCTCAGTTAGAATACTCACTCAATCCTTTAGTTTACAGCTACACCCCGCAGTGGTCCAAATTCTCAAAAATGCAAACAAATCTGTACACACTACACAAAAATAATGTGATTTCACACGAGCAACACTTCAAACTTTACTTCAATACGCAGGTTCAGTTAATAATAAAGAGTTTGCAACAGAAAGTTGCTGTTGTTTTGGGTCGTTATAAAACGCATGGCACGACTGACACGTGAGCGTGGAATGCCGGCCGGCCGAGTCGAGCCGAACGCAGAACTGACTGTCAAACCAACCAGCTGGTACCGCTCTGGCGGACAAACTCACAACTAAATGAAGCCTCCGAGAGAAAGCATATAACCTACGAAAGAGAATTTAAGGTATTTTATTTATACTAGGCACTAAGCTTAGGTACCAGCTACGCGTTATAATAGTATCAAGCCATTTAACTCAGGGACAATTTAAAAAGTCTAATTGAGCGTTATTTTTATTATTGCCTAAGAGGCAAGGATTGGGTGGATAATATAGTGTATGACTTTTGTCATGATTGATATAAAAAATAGGGTTATACACTTTCGCCTTTATAATATAGGGTTACGCTATTCCTTATATAACTTTAACCGTCACAAAATTAACCAGACTTTTGTTAAAAATACCTTTTGATCGTTCTTTTACATACAATGAATAAGTTACCTATTTTGAATCTGGTCCGCTCAATTGTCAAATAAAAAAAAACTGAAAAAGTTATGAATACGAGCTGTAGGCATGCATGAGTTTTCTGAAAATGCACATGCAAAACACACGAGTACATTGATAACTTAATACTTATGTAGTTAAATGCAATGCCATTGTGACACAATAGTAAAAAAATAAATTTCCAAAAACGGTCAAAACACTCTTACCTCCTTTGTCACTACAAAAGCGCGGCAAGCGTCATGGCGTCGGCAGCGTCGGCTGGGGAGGGAGGATATTGACTTGCGGCGAAGCTAGTGCGCATGCACCTAATCATGTGTTTCTGTTTTTATGCTTCAAACACTATATTAGTAAACTATCACAAATATCCATCAGACAAGACGCTTCGACAATTCTTAGAATGTTCATGTTTTTGTCCAGGTTTTTTTCGTTGACGCGCGATTTTTTGGAGGTTACCTCAGGGTTACCCACTACAAGCGGTGTGGCCTTGACCTCTGTAATTAACTATGTATACCGTGTTTGTAGTTTTATGCGGATAACTTTTGTGTGTAGCCTTTCGTAGCTTTTTGTGCACTATAGGCACTATGTGAAAAACAACAATATGTTTGGAAATTTTTCATTATGTTGCGGCCGTTTTTGGTGATAGCTTTACTGGAATGGACAGCACCCTTGTCGAGAGGGAATTGCAATAAGTTATATGTATGTTTGTAATATATCTACAATACGTTCCTAGGTATGGTTAGGTAGGCTGTGTGAGGGGTACGAGCCCAAATTTTAATTAAAAAGGCATCAATTCAAGTTCGGAACAGGTCATGTACTGAATATTTTTGTAACATTGGATTGGGCTCCCGAGTTTTAGAACATAATCTTTGACTTGACTTGGCAGCTCCGTAGCTTAGTAGACAGTTGTAGCCCAGCTTTCAAAGCGAGGGGTCCCGGGTCGATTGCCGACATGGGCAGACTTTATGTCATGAGCGTAAAGGTTGTTCTCGGGTTTTAGGTGTACAAACTTGCCTTGATCCTAATGCAGATACCCCTGCACTAAGATTCCCCGTATCGCAGATCGTAAGCGTGTTTATTTAATTTTTTATACTGTTTTCAAACTTAATTTAATTTTAAAAGCTTCGCCCTGTTTTTTTTGTGAATAAATTCTTTTTTTATGAAATGAAATTATATAGGTAAAGTTAAACAGCAAAACCCTATCAAAACAAAATTTCATCCAAAATTCGAGATAAATAAATATTTATATTTAGATGCAAGTCATAAATAATAACTACAAACTTTTGGGTTCATTGGTTAAATGATGGATTCACTGATACTAACCAAAGTCCAGATAACATAGCGAACGGACTTTTCGGCTAATTATCTGCCAGCTAAATTAAATGCACCATTCCATCTTTAGCGAAGTATTTTTAAGTTGCGCATATTGTCGAGATTACCTACCGGCGAGCTCTGTAATGCAGACGTATCTAAGCATTGGCTCGTCGCCAAAATTCCTTAGATTTCGTGCGAAAGTCACTTTTTCTCGGTTTCGCCCTCTTTCAGAGGAGAGAAAGGAAGTAATTACTTAGATTTATAGTATCAAAGGAAAAGTCATTGTGTCGGTTACGGATTCTTTTAGAGCTCGGAAAACAATTTTTCCGACAATTCCACCAATTTGATTTTACCATTAAACCTGACTTGGTTTGGTTCCATTTTGTGGTTGACACTTCAGGAGCAAGGGATGAGTTAAATTGGTGTGAATAATTTGGTGGGCTGGGTTCGTTTGTACCTTTTCATTGACAGTTTTAGATAGATAGAGAAGGTTTTAAGTGCCAGCGCAGACAACCTATTTTAGTTGACAATAGAATGTCTTAAAGAATTAATGAATGAAAATATTTTATTATACAGCAATAGAGAAATTCAAATATTAGAAATAATTGATTGATTGGGTGACCTTATCGCTGAGAAGCGATCTCTTCTAGACAACCTTTGGATAACGAGAATTGTAGATAGATGGATTGGTTGGCGGTGTAGGTACCTACCTACATAATATAATAAAGTATCACAGAAAGAGACTTAATAGTAGTAGACTACTTAATAGACAATACAGAAGATTACAGAAGGCTGTTAAACAATAATTGGGACAAGTATGACTATCTCCCTCCGATGTTTGTCGGCGGTATGATTATTGAAGGGAAATTTAAGTAAGGAGATAAAAAGAAGATGTAAAAGACATTTCTACGTCAAAATTAACCAAACTTTTCAAACTACTTGAGAATGGTTCTTAATGACAATACACACCATAGATTTATTTACCTTTGCATACCTATCGGTGATAAGCGCCATACAAAGATCTTTAGTATTATGTTTAATGTGAGTATGAACCTTAGCATCTGGTATAATTATACCCCGAGGCAAGCAGACACTCGTTACGAAATTTCACACATCCTAAGCTCTAATTATCTATTAGCCACTTTAGGCTTTACGTAAACGACGGATAAACATCTGTCCTTTAACGATTGAACATTTCTGAAATGTTCTGAGTTGTAGAGCTTCCCCTGGTAAATTATTTTTTTAAGACATTTACAATCATTTGAAAGAAATTGAATTAGTGAGCCATGTTACCAAGGATACGGTCCCAAGGGTCCTATACTAAGTCCGATGAGAAATTCCACATTACATTCAATTTTCACATAAAATTAATTATGATTATGAAAAATCTAATTTTGCCTAGTTATTTTCTAAATCTCTTAAAGTCAGAACGTTAAACAAAAAAATTGCAACACGTACAATTTACGTAGGGACATCTAAATTCTGTGGTGAAATCGTAGCTTATATTTAAAACGATACTTCTAGTATTTTATTATTATTATTTTCACATTAATAAATAAATAATTTGGAATTGGCATAAAAATATGTATAACATTTTTTTACGTAATAAAAGTGACGAGCTGAACACCCATCTGTGGTAGTGGTTACCTCAGCTCATAAGAACAGCAATACGACTTAAGTCCTCCCCGACCGAAGTATGAGAAGACCCAAGATGCACCCTGCCGCGCCCGTTACGTATGTTACGTCTGATGTGATTCGGCCATGTAATTTGACTGGCATCCACACCATGCCACCGGAACACAGCAATACGAGTGCACCACTGCTTGGCGACGGATTATCAGGTGTGGAGGCTCCTCGAACTTTGTTTTCAACAAGTTCCACTATTACTCTTTATTAAAGTGTTCTTATATAAAAGTGGAGATACACGTGTTAAATCTCCCCATTATTCTAGATTGATATTAAAATAAATTGTAATGCGCATACTGGATTTTACACATAAATTCATCCCATTTGAATTTGTCATGTAGTGATAGCTATAATTTCAAGAACCTTACATAAGTACAATAATACCTACTATAAACCTTCGTAATACAATATTATAACACAAGATGGAGCTAATGAGGGTTTTTCAACGAGAAGGTTTAAGGACAACGGTGTAATTTTTAGAAGTGAAAATTTCTGAAAGGTTCATATCTTGATTTTAAAGAAGTGACCTTATGATACAGTACCTTAAGTTGCCGCTAGATGGCGGTAATTTCCGGGCGCGCGTTTACTGTTTCCAAAATGATCTTTTCAAGCATGCTCTGTGTAGCTAGCCTGGAAGCTGTGAATCATACCCAGAAAATGTAGATGGCGCCGCGCATTTCAATCTAATACTTCCAGAGATGGTTTATTATTCGGCTGTATTTTGTTTTTGCTACATAAGTTCTCCGTCATTTATTAACCGATTTGGAATTTTGGTATTTTGAACAAAAAAATACTACTACTATATAAGACGTATGCTATCAGTTATCTATTTTGTTAGTAGTACCTTAGTTTGGGGCTAGATGGCGCTGTATTTAATTTCCGTGAATATTTGTTTATTTATTTATTAAGTGCAGTTTAACCATTAGTTACAAGAGTTCATCAAAATAATAAAGGAAATGCAAAAACCTAGCTAGGAAAGAAAGACAGAGGTCGAACATATAATGATAGAGATAGAATTAAGATGAATGATAATAACTATAATATTTCGATCACATTACTACTTAGTATAAAACAAAGTCGCTTTATCTGTCCCTATATCCCTATGTATGCTTAAATCTTTAAAACTACGCAACGGATTTTGATGCGGTTTTTTTTAATAGATAGAGTGATTCAAGAGGAAGGTTTATATGTATAATACACTAGCAAGTCACCGCGGCTTCGCACGGGTAGTTTCTGATACGACACTGATGCTTTACTAACCGTGCGAAGCTGGGGCGGGTCGCTAGTATTTGATAATGTGTGATCGAAATAGTTGGTTTCGATTTTATTAACGTCAGCTTTGTCTTTTTTTAACTTTCTTAACAATTTAACAAATTTCTTATTCAATTGCTAAGCTGATATTAATTCAATGAAAACGTACAAGAAAAAGAAGATACAAGAAAACATCATAATTGTTTACTTGTGTTCTCGTGATCTGTCTAAAGGAAAGGACAGACGAGATAAAAAAATCCCGTTTATCTGTTATATTATAGTCACAGAAAAATACTTTACGCCGTTTCACTCCATTTTCTTTACAAGTCGCAGGGATTCCAACACGTAGAATAGTTAGTTATCGTATATGTAGTACCCAAGGAGTTTTAATTACACTATACCTACCATATTTGGGAAAAGGTAATAAGGCTGTATATATTGTGTACCTTGGCAGTATATATTGATAACATTTTCCTGGTAAATTACTAACTTCATTTATAATGACCTTATTTAAAAAACTATTGTGAACAATTTGGTTGACAGTATTCATTCCGTGGCAATACCAACCTGCTATGCTTCTATTTATCTGAATTAGCTAATTGAAGACTTCAAAGAAAGCCAATGTATGGTATATTCGTATTTTTCTATTAGAAAATTATACTTAAGTAGACATTATTGTGACACCGCCTCCCCTTTTTCTTTGTTAAAATCGTGTCCATCCAATAGTTGCCTGGAAGAGATCGCAATTAGCGATAAGGCCGCCATTGTGCCACCAATTATATGTTTTTTTTAATTTGTTTTTTTCTGTATAATTTCTGGTGTGAACAATAAAGAGTTTATCTATCTATCTATCTATACTGATCCCATAATCGAATTGAATCGAATAAACGGACTTCAATATTTTCGATTAATTATTTTACGCCCTTAACGGGGGAGTATCTTCGTGAGATTTCGATAGGACCATATCGGAGGCACATCCTATCAGATTAAAAAAAAATAACAATTACCTTCATTTTTTATATCGGTTAAAAAAGTCAATATTACTTAAAATACATGTACAAGAAATCACTATCCGCACGCTGATAGACATATTTTATTACGTTGCTCACCACAGAGACAGAATCATTAGGTGACAAAGCAGTTGCGCGTGAATAATTTAAACCACAGGACGAAGGCTTAGGAGGCACTGATTGAAAATTGTCGTTTCCAACACTTAATATTCTCAGTTATTATGAAGCCACATTATAAATAAATTATTTTCTAATTTTCCATTATTTATTTAATATTTATTATAAAGAATTCCAGCCCAGCACCAGATATAATATTATAATATATATTTTCTGTATAATATTTCTTATTTCTTATGAAAGGTATAAGTTATAGTATAGGTATTACATTTAGTATTTTAATATTTATAAGAAAAGCATTTTAAGATCCTATATTAAATGTTTTTTTTTTTTTTTTTATTTCAATCCAGTGACGTATTTCATCCATATACATGATAATCAATTGTTGTTCGTTAGTCTCGCTAATACTCTAAAACGGCTGGACTGATATATCTGATACGGCTGGACTGATCTTATTTCTTTGTATTCGTAATAGTCAAGACAAGTAAAATTTTTTAATTGTTGGAAATCGGGAAAAACACTTTTCTATGGGATTATTGCCACTACGTCGTTTGACAGTCGATTGTCTACAATAATTGTAAATCAAGACAGAAAAACATCTGTCGGGTCAGCTTGTTACTAGATAAATATAAAACCAAATTTTTTCAAGCCAAGGTCTAATCAGCTTGAAATACACCTAGGCGGTGCGCTCGAACTGCCGTGTTTCAATGAAATGATGCGGGAGCCGATGAAATCACAGGCGCATGAGACGTAACCAACTGATGAATTACGTGCGCTCGTCTCGGATGACGAACGCGACGGGATGCCACTTGGGCCTTGTCATACCCGGGGAGGCCCTAATATCATATTGCTGTTATGGACGTGTTTATATAAACTTGGACATTAAGCTTTTTATAAGTATTTATGTAAAAGGACAGTTATTATTCTTTCTCGCATATTTACTGAGCCAACATCAAAATGTTTTCATTGCACCACTCTCCAAGGCTTGATAACACCTGCAATTTGCATATGCCAGTTTATTTGTTTTCAACAAAGCAAACAAAGCGCAGCATGATAAACGAATGACACAGCTTAAAGAGAACAACGTGCTAACTCTATGATGCGAGAGACCTTGTTTTTTTGAAAACGTTACCAAGCATTTGAGCAATCTCACTGTGACAAGAGAGCGTGGTGGCCCAGGGACATAGACGCCGACTTTCAATCTGAAGGTTGCTGGTTCAAACCCACACTTGCACCAATGTGTTTTTTCACTTGAAAAAATTTATGTGCGCAATACCACGTTCTCAAAACGGTGACGGAAAACATCGTGAGGCAACCGGCATGTCTTAGAAGCAAAAATTCGACGATATGTGACATCTACCAATCCGGATTGGGCTTCTGTGGTAAATCAGAGCCCATTCACTCTCAATTATCGAGAGTAGGCCGGTGTCCCTGCAGTGGGAACATTAGAAGCTGGTACGGTACTGTGACGATGTGGTCGAAGATGAACATGCTTAGTCTAGATATAAGTAAGAGCAGGACATGTTCTGACGCTCACTCTCCCTACATGGCTACATCAAATACCATAAATACGAATAATCTTTTCGATGGTATGATTTGTTCGGTGGTAACAACCCAGCGTCGTAGTATGTAATCGGCATCTTTGACCGCTATGCGCTACTAGGTGTGCGCTCTGAAATAATTCTAATTACAATGATTTTGCAAAGCAAAAGCTTTCGGCTCTACCCGCAACCGCAACTCAAATTCATAAGAGCTTGAAGGACACATTTATTGACATTACTTCTGTACACGCCTGTCTAGCACTCCTGTGTAATCTGAGCTTATTTTAATTGTTACAGGGTTTATAAACTGACAAGAAAATAAACAATGAGCCCAGTGATGCATAAAAATTGAGGCGTATACATGTTGATTAACTACTGATTGTCTTTAGTGACAAGGTGATGGTATAAATAGTTTCCATTATGTCATTGTATTGTAAACACAATTCAATGTTTGATTTACCTGCTCTCATTATAATCAGCCAATTAACTATTGAGAAGGTAGAAGCCAATTAACTAATAATTAATTGTTAAGAAGACGATAACAATAATTAAGAAGATTATTATTGCTTTATAATTTGCAGTTATAAAGGCCTTTTCGCATCTGACGAATAATTTTAAGGCAATTATTTTTAGCTGTACAAATACTGCCAAATAATTGATAATTTTATAAAATAAATGAATTCAATATATAATATTATGATATACAATACAATATATTACAAGGGCTACGTACGTGTAAGTTCAATTAAGTTTAGTACGAAGTACGAGTGTGAAGATTGATCCTTGTTAATCAAAATTTTTTTATACAAATATACAATTGTTTTTGTTTAAGTCATTTTTTAAATCATCGGCTTACTTCAGGTCAGTGCAACACAATCAGCTGCACTACACGAGCTGTGGAAAACCCCGCAATAAATCACGAGATAATGGAGTGTAGGTAATGTTGCATTAACATAACTCTGTCCATAGTTATGGAGGTTTGTTCCACCCCTATTACTTGAGAAATACGGTCTGAATTCAAATTTTAATCCACCCGACCTATTTGTGATAAATGAGCCAACACCTTTGAGAATATTAATGCACAAATGTATATGAATGCAATAGCTGGCTTACTATTTTTATAGAAGAATCTTTTTGAAAACCTGACAAATTACTGAAAATATGGTTTAGTCAGATATCAAGATTCTTCCAGTATAAGTAATTTCTACTGAACAGCAGAGAAAATGTAGGTAGGTAGGTACTTTGTCTCAAACTGGTAATGTTCTTACATTATCTGATAGCTTACTATTGAAATGAGTATACGGTTATATTACTGTTGGACAAGCCTCGAGACATTAGTCACCAGAGACATCATAAATGGAACATAAATTTGTTTGGAAGCATTATATATAAGAAAATACATGAATTTTTATAAGGGCATTAATTATTAGTAGATTGTGGTTATATTGTAGTAAGAATTTTTTTTTTTGTGTTGTGACGTACTATTTTTTGGAACAAATAACTATTGTTTCATAAATCAAAATAATTGGAATTACACCTACAAAAATTCAGTACTAGCTATAAAGATATATTTGTCTAAAAACCTAATTCAGGTAGCAACACACCTACACATTCGAACACTCCAGCTTGGATATGAAGTAACAAATTAGACGCGGGCTTGACGGCTGAATTAGGACGCTACGACGGAAAACGCTGACGGCTTAAGGCATAAGTGGATACTTACTAAATTGAAACTTTGCGCCGAGACTCCGCCTTTTCTCTCTCAACTTATTCCTAAGTATTCGCCTCTTGAGTCGGTTGAGGACCACGTCAGCTTCGTCCACACTCTCTGATGACGAAGTGCGAGTAAGAGCACCACTTATTGACAGACTTCTCTTTGCAAACAATCTGACGATTGGATTCCTTGACTCGATTGCTGAAATACCACGTCTGTACATTTTTAAACGCTTTTTCATTTCACAATTTACCGCAGCTACGGTCATATTGTCATCGGACGCACTATCTTCACTTTTACGAGACATTTTCGGCGGACGACGCTTTGTTGGCGATTCGATCGTCCGTCTGTGGAGCGTGAATTCAGGATTAGAATCTGCCCGAGCGGGTAAGCTTTTTAAGTAAGTGTTCAGGAACGATACCTTACTGAGGGGCGGATCGTACTTCACGCCCGATTGAGATCGCAGCAAAGTACTCTCCCGGAGGCCTCTCAGACCGGAATCATTGAATGACTGCGATTTATGTAGGCCCTCTTCATCTTCTTTATAACATGAGCTAGCGTTCTCCGTGAGGGAAGATATGGAACAATCAATACTGCTTGTAGACTCGGCTTTGCCTCGACTCCGAAAACTTTCTTCGGTAATTTTGAGAATCCGATTTATGTCTTCGCAAGTTTCATTATCAGAACTCTTGTAACTGCTGACTTCACTGAAACCCTCCGATTGGAATGGAGTAGTGTCGGTACTATATTTTCTGCCATTAGTACTATAATCATTAACTGACAATTGGTTTGGAATGTTGGTGACACTATCACTATTTTTTATCACAAAATGTTGACTCACATTATTTTGTGCTCTTAGAGTCCTATACACTCTAGTATACACATTACCACCCGATATTGTATTATGTTTTCTAATAGATTTATTATCGATCACGTGACGAAAATCTCTCTCTCTTAGCGATTTACTTGTGCTCAATGAGTAGATATCAAAATCTGAACTTTTTATTGATACGTTTTCGTCGTTTGTCTCGACGAGTAGATTTCCATCGCAATCAAAAAGTTGTATTGTTGGAAATCTTATTCCCGGAGAGAGATTTCGCGTCCTCAATTCCCATTTCCTTTGAGACGATTTCCTCAGTTGAATACGTATTATGTTGTCATCTATTATCGGGCCATCACTATCGCTCAAATCTTTCTCCGCCATTCTCATAACTACCGGTTTTCAGTTATATGATATAATATTTATCGTGTAAAACTGTCATTGATCACTAATTTGTTTGTTTACAGTCAGCTGTTCCAATCCTGGCAGAATGCCAAACGAAACTATTCTCCGGAATTTGTTTTAAAATAGTACCAATGTCAATTTTGTTTTCACTCACGAGCTGTGGAGGACTCATTTTGGAAAATTAAACACTGCACTAAACTCATTCACTGTAAGTTGATTACTAAACTCTGTAACGTAGTCACAGTCGCTTGAAACGATTGCATAAGATCGCGTGTGTGCCGATTGCGCGTTGCACCGATTAATTTTGGCGTGGATTTTGTCTCAGTGTTAGATAGGGTGATCAGGGGGACTAGGATTTTTGCGGGTAATTCCGGAAGTCGATGCCGTGAATATTTAGTTTGGTCGTTCGCGAGCCCCGTCATTTTCTGTACTGAGAGCAAACAGCTGAATAGACGCGCGGAACTATAAATAGAGACCGACTGAGACGGCGGCGATCGCTGGATCCCCTTGAACCTTCGTTTGTTTGTTGCGAACGTAATCGGTGACGTTAGTGCAACAACTGCTCGCTCTGACACAGTTTCCTATTTGACCAACTGCCGCGACCATGTGCATTCGTGACTAATAGTTTCGCAGATGGTCATTTTATGTAACGAATATGGCTCCGTCTAGTTTTTATATTATAGATTCTGGTTACTCATATTTATACTTCGAAAAGATGAAATGTAAATTTTTTGTGCATAATTTTTCACACGATGATATCGTCAGTGGGTGTTATCGATTATTTGAAGATGTATGCATAAGATCAGGTTTTAAAATTTAGTGCAACCTTTAACTTTTTTCTACACAAATTTATAATTGTTTATAAAAAGTTGAGTTAAAACATTAGTACATGGGCGGCCGAGCTTCATTCGGATATATTTTTGTGTAAAACGCAATTTTTTTACAAGAGATATAATCATACAGATAAATTTAAAACCCTATTTATAAAACAAAACCTTATCTAAGCACAAAATTTCATCCAAAACGTTAGAGCCGTTTCCAAAATAAGCGAAATAAATAAAGCACAAGAAATGCTCGTTTAAATTCACTAAAAAACATTACTTGTTGTATTTGATTGATATTATATTTATAGTTACCTAACCTGTCTATTATGAATATAGACTGAAAAGCAGGTGCCCCATTTTATCTCTGGGTTACAATCTCGTCCTTATAAAAATCATTGGAAATTTCCCCCATAAAGAAAGAAGGTCGAATTAATAATATTAAAGGGCAATTATGAAATAATCCAAATATTAATTTAAAATACTTACCTAACGACGGAAATTTTACAACTTTGTGAATTTAGTATTTTACACTAAATTCACAAAGTTGTAAAATTTCCGTCGTTAGGATTTCACTTGCTTTACTTTTCACAAATACAACTTGCTTTACTTTAAATAATGAGGATTATACGGATTTACACTTTCAATTTCAGAACCATATTTATTTGAATTGATATTTGATATCGTTTTTCTTTTCCATAATAGTATCTTAGCCAAATATACTTTTATTTGTTTGAGCATAGCTTTCGTAGGTATGGAAAAACATGTTCATTCATGTTGGCATTGCTGAGAATCGGCAGCTGTAAACTTACGTGAAGCTGATTAAAAGCAGCTGGCTAATGGAATTCCATGTTTTCAGTTTTGCGATTTAATAGATCAGCAGTGATGTTTCATTTGTTGAATTCCTATGACTAACATTGATTGAATATTTTACGAAATTATATCGATTTTTGAAATTTAAATTAAAGAAAAATCTTGTCTTAAAGCTTCCCGAAAATTTAGCAAGACTAGAATTTGAGCCAGCAATATCGCTTGAGAATTTTTGAAATCCTTTTTAATTTGAAATTAACGGTAATTTATAAAAATAATGGGTAGTAAGCACTAAAATGTTAATCGAGGAAAGTGTCAATATTTTGGGTGGGAGGTTAGTATAGTCAAGTTATACATATGATGATATAAGACATATGATATGAACAATATCAGTAAACAAAAATTTATTTTACTTCGTAAATGTGTTATACGTAAACATGAACATGTTCGACACGTAAATAAAAAGAAAAATCTGCAGCAAATCCATTCTCACTTCTCCTTTCATATTTCCGTGCCTACACGCTTTTGCCTACAGCCTTTAGAAAAAACATTTTATTTTGTAAGTAATCTGGGCATCAGGATTTGTGAAGTCATGTGGACGGAATTGGATTTAGCTGGGATTGGGGTTCTAACTTTATGATTTTAAAATGAGTGAATCAGATACTCAACGTAAAGAATAAATCGTGTATGTGAATGTTAGGTAAACAAAGCTTGGAAAAATTGGCCCCATGTACAAATCTCACATGTCAGATATTTATAGAAAACTATTGGTTGGTTGGTTGAAAGATCACCTTTCATAAATAATGTTATTTTCATATATTCAAAATTTCATAATCAAAATTTTTCACGTCTTCAGTTTTATTTTACAAAGCAATAAAATCTGATACTTCTTTAATTAATTTTCAAGTCCAGGTTTCTCAAAAACCAATTTTTTTTTGGGAAACTCCCGTGAAAATTTGGAAATTGGAAAAAACTGGGACTACACTTTTATGGTATTTTCGCCACTACCTCCTCCCAGAACAACAGCAATACGACATAGGTTCTAGCCGACCGAACTATGAGAAGACCCAAGTTGCACAAGTTCTACTGCTACTTTTTGTTGCTCCTTGAGCACCACACAAAGGGTACGTGTAGGGAATCTGAGGGTATTCACCTACGGACGCAAGCTACTGGACCCCCCTTCAGCTAGTTAATTACAACCCTGCTTAAGAATAATATCTCTTTAACCTATACCTCAATCGGAAATTCACGTTTTATTTTCAACTGATTTGACATACCTACTCTTGAAAATATAATAAAGCAAGCAGGATATGGGTATGGTGAACACTTTGTTCCATGGAGGCCCAAAACGAACGATCTCCAACCATTACACATTCCGGTTACAGCCCACCCACACCCTCAATCTCCGGGCCAATAATACTTTTTCACATATCTTTCTATTATTAGGAAACTAGTTTTAGACTGTTTAGAACGTAGTAATATATATTATGTTATAATAGCAGAGTGAATCAAAGGAGTAGATTTTCCAAAAAAGCTGTTACTAAAAAAATAAAATTAACATTCAAGTCTTAGTAATAAATAGATTTCAATATGAATTTTATTATTCTGCTTAGTGTTAACTATTCTTGAATGAAGTAAAATAAATAATAGTTATATTTGCATCTCATAGGTAAAAATACATTATTAAACCGAACCATACTTTGATATTTTCTACCAATATCATTTTGGAATCACATAAATAATGCTTGTTACAAGTATAACTATCATGAACAGAGCTTGCTTTTAAACATCAATTTTTTCTTATAAATCAGTCATTATTGAGTCACTGAAATATGTTTTCTTTCACCTTTACATTCATGAGTTGTATGTGCGTCATTTAATTCTTATTTTTAGCACACAAAATGAAAAATAATTTGACATTGGGACATGCGTAATATTGCTGGTAAATGTAGACAACTATGCTTGGACAATTATGGAAAAGGAAACGAGCTACAAGTTCATTTTACGAAAATGTGAAAACTCCTGGCTTGGGGTAATATGTTGTAATGAGCTGGTGAACATTAAACGCCTGAACAGATCTTCATAATTTATAGCTAATAACTATCTCGAGTCAAGTCAAAGTCAAACTCATTTATTCCTTTAGATCTCAAGTATCATTTGGACACGTCAAAATGAGCACGGCAGCATAGAATAACCGCATCAAGATCGGTCCGTTCGTTTGGGAGATACGATGCCACAGCCAGACACACAGATACGCAGATAACAGTTATCTCCACACTGCAAACTTTAACACATTTTCCTCTTTTTTGTTTGAGGTTAAAAACAACATAAACTAGTGGCTCGCACTGAACTTGGAATTCGCGACCTATCTAAAATATTGATGACAATTGGAAAACCAAGTTGAAAAAGCAATAACGATTATTAATAAGATAACGAACCACATTAAAAACAAAAGATTTTTTTGTTAATTGACATGTAATTCTGAAATCTTGCAACTTTTTCAAGCAACTCAAAATTTCAGCATTATAGTCTTACCCTACAGGTTTTATTATAAGACATTTTGTTCAAAATCAAATGCCAAATGTAATGCGTCAAGTAGACTTAGAGGAAGAAGATCGCTTGATCGTTCAAAAATAAAAAAACAGATCTATATAATATGCTGTTTTTTCATAGTTACAACGCGACGGTTCCGTAACCTAGTTAGAAATAATCCTTTCTGCGAAGCGATGGGTTCGATTGCCGCCCACGGCAAAACTTGTGTGATGAGTATGATGTTTGGTCTCAGGTTTTGGATGTTTGTGGTGTGTGTCCGTCTGCAACACCGGGTATGAGACAGTGGTATGAGTGTTTAGCGTTGGGCTTGGTTTAGTAAGGCATCATAATATCTAGTCTATATTAGTCCACATATTATGATAGCTGATATCTATATAAAACCAGTTTTGATGTATAAAAAACTTAGTATTATAGAATTTTACTTCTATTACCTAACAGCTGATTGATCAACATTATACGATTAAGATAGATATTATACAATAGATAGATAGAAAACTCTTTTTTGTACACCACATTGATATAAAAAAACATAATTACTTAGAATACTACCAATAAATGTGAAATACAATGGGCGGCCTTATTGCTTAAAGCAATCTCTTCCAGGCAGATGGACTGGAAAATACAAGAATGATAACGGACGGTGGCGTTGAATAAAGAAAACATACAATAATGATATAAATACAACTACGTACTAATGTAATTAATGAAACTGTTAGAAGTTATTTTCAAAGCTAGTCACTAAAATACTTATTTTTTCGGGAAAAGTAACCTATGTGTTAATCCAGAGTATGACCTTCATGACAAATTTCATCCAAGTCCGTTCAGCCGTGAATGAGTAATAAACAGACACAATTTTGCATTTATTTATAATATAACTATCACAATTGTGACCTTACATAAATAACCTTAACAAGTAATGTTTTCTATGTTGTTTAAGTACGTTTTCTTGTATGAGTTAGTAGCACGTTATAATTATCAATCCTTATGAGTAAAATGTGTATGCCAGTTGCCCTTTTCCCTTTTATAGTTGTATAATAGTGTCAAAGTCAACTGATATACAGATATAATCTACAACTGTTATATCTTGTTGTATTTAAGTATTTATGCGCGAGTTCGAGACAGTAATAATAAATCTTGACTCTACGTCTCAGAAGAGTTTTAAAATATACCAAGTTTGTTTACAATATTAATTGTAATTGAAAAAAATTGCTTATTATAAAATGGTAAATTTTCCACCAGAATATTGTCATCAAATGTTCTTCTTCACAATTAAATCAATTTGTTAGTTCACAAACTAGATAGATGAATGGAAAGCTCTATATTAACAATTATAAATATATTAAATAGATAATTAAATTAATAGAGTAATTAAGTTTAGTTTTTGAAACTTAATTCTAGTAATTAAAAGTTTTATTTTGTGACTTAAGAGGACGGGCGAACAAACTGATGTTAAGTGATTACCGCCACCCATAAACAACGACTCAGGTCTTCCCCTACTAAAGTAGAAGAGCCAAGTCGCAATGCATTGCGCCCGTCACTATGAGACGGGGATGTTACGCCTCAAGTGCCTGTAATTTCACTGGCACCCACATCATTCCATCAGAACGCGACGGTACCAGTACCTGGGCGGCGGATCACCAGGTGTGGAGGCACTACTTCTCAAGAGGAACTGGGCAAAGTTTTACTGCTATTTTTGGTTGCACCTTTCATACCACCTGGGGGACACGTGTAGGCACTCCAAGGGTATTCTCTTACGGACGCGATCAACATGGTCCCCCAAAACTGCTCCTTTTGCATATTGTTATAATTTTAGTTCGGTATATGTTTTTTTTTGTGTTTAAATTCGCGGGATCTTTACCAGTTTGAAAATTATTATTTAGATAGAAATTTCACGGAAAGACACCCTTGAGAGTAAAAAAGGGGTAGAGATTATTCAAGGCGGCTTTTTCGTTTTATTAAATCAGTCTCTTCTTAACAAAGAGTTTCTAAGAATTAAGATAGCATTAATTGAATGGTAATTTTTCAATCTCTTTAAAGGTAAGTTCTTATTCTATAGGAATAAACTGAAATATGAGTATACCTATGCAAATATCCATTACGAGTAGACCAGAACGCTTTTTGAAATTCATAATTGGATTCCTGATTGGTCTAGGGAATAGCTTAGCAGTTTAGATTTACCTTTCAAACCTTTCATTTTGGGTTTATCGTTTATATTGGTTAGTTTTATCTCATTGTATAATGTGTTGCTCCAGATTTATTGGAAATTAGCAGATACGACAATTGTCCAGTCATGATTCACAATTTGACAATCAGCACTTAAACAGCATTTAATTTTGCACACGGAGTAGCCAAATCCCATAAAATATAATTTCAGTTCATTTGTTTTTGGGGTTGAAACAGATATAATTAAGATTGTTAACAGATGAGTTAGCTAAAACTACCTGAAACAATAAAATTTTAGATTTCTAAACGATATGCGAGACTTAATAATAAGTTTAAGTAAAGGTTTTTTTTTTACTTTAACATAATAACGTTTACACATTCATAAACACTAGGATTTCCTGTGTCGCAGTTGGACACAAAAATACAAGAAAAACATCAAAACCCCGAGAACAAACTTTACGCTATACACACAAAGTCTGCCCCGACCGCGAATCCAACCCGAGACCCCTTGCTTCGAACACTACCTACTAAGTATGGAGCCATCAAGACTGAAGGCAAATTGTATGCATGCACTTAACATATGCGAACGTCTTCGCAGCTTGTCACGTATCTTCTATTTTTAATAAAATCATTGTTTGTATAATAATAATGTATTATGGTTGGGTTGAACGTTTTGCTAATCTAGCGCCATCTGTAGTGGTCGCTTACGATTATTACGCTGTGGGGCGCGGTCATGTAAGCACCGCTATTAATAACCCTCGCTGTACCACCTGGGGTATTGTCTATCAAATCGCTGATGACTGGTGCTTGGTGACAGAATATTTAGGATCGTAAGAATATTTCGCACGGAATACTCGTATTTTGTTGCTACAAGAATTTCTGGCTGTCTGAATATTTCGGTTATATTTTTGACTTAAGTGACAGAACGAGCGGATGGCCCACCTGATGTTAAGTGGTAGTACCCGTCTATATATATTCTATTTGTTCGTATAAATAAAAACACACACACACATAATCGAACTCACGGTCTACGGCACCGAAGACAAAGTTACTACCAACTGAGCTGTGAGGCCAATTAAATAACAACACCTCAGGTGCGTGTAATTTCACCAGGACCCTTAAATCGGAAAACGTCATCGGGGGTACGTGAAGGGAAATAAAGGGTACACTTACAGATGCGAGCAGTTATCCGGTGGGACTTAATGGTAGCGATCAGCACCACTTGCCACATCTAAGGTTCCGCGATAGTGTAACCCAATAGGTGAAAAAGGGGCCATTGAGGTTCTGTCTCTGTCCCCTTGCCGTTCATTGAAAAAGGCAAGAACTAATAAAAGATAATTCCTTGCTCTGTCAAATTACTCACAAATGCCTTACGGAATAAAAGCGTTAACTAAATTATTTATAAGAATATTTTGTCCAAATAAATTAGGCGATATAGTCTCCGCAATTACTAATTTAACTCTAATATTAGTTCTAATTAACAGAAAGGTTTAATTGCTTGCTTTCAGAGTATAACGTCACGCCCGCCATATTGGTGTTTACTTAGGACGCACTGAACAATTTTGGCGGCAATAGTTCACATTATATTACAACGTTGTATAATATTGGCTCTTTTCCCAAGCCGCAGTGGGATGGAGACGATATTGTAAACTAATAGGACAAAAGTGGACCATTGAGGCGCTGTCTGTATCCTTATCATTCGGGGAAAAAGGCAAGAACTAATATATATAAGATATCTCTTAGTTCTTTCAAATATTTCATGAATTCACTTACAGAACAAAGCGTTAATTAACTGAGCTTGTCATAACAATATAATGTTCAAATTAATTAGGCGATATAGTCCTCCCAATCAAGTACAATAATTTAACTCCAATATTAGTTCTAATTAACAGAAAGGTGTAATTGCTTGCTTTCAGAGTATAATGTCACGCCCGCCATATTGATTTTTGCTTAGGACGCACTAAACGATTTTGGCGGCAATAGTTCACATTATCTTACAACATTGTAAATATTGGCACATTTCCCAAGTCGCAGTGAGGCGGAGACGTTGACGCCAGCTGTTTGCTGCATATTGTCACAGATAAATTATGTTACATGTAAATATTATGCTTATCTTAGTTACAGATTTGTAGAAAAATGATTGTATAGCATTTTTAAGCCGCTGTTTAACTTTATTGCAGATGGGCGTGTGTATACAAGATGTTAATAGGCGTATTAGCTGTAACCCGTGACGCTATCAGCGTGACAATAAAGATTTAATTCGAACCCAGGATAACAATTTATCTTTGTAGCACGTCCTTTTGGGAGTGATTCAAACACAAACATTCAAATTCATATTTCGCATATAAATACATAATTGTATAGTAGAATAGCCCCCACACATCTGCAAATTAATTTAATTACGCAGATAATTGAATTACCAAAATATAAGGACCTTATGAGATTTATATTCCTTTAATTTAATTTTCGAAGCATTATTTTCCTTTATCGTTTTTATTAATAATATCAAAGGAATTTTTAATTGGTACTATTAATTTTAGCTGCGAGTAAATCTTTTATTTTTCAGATATAGGTAATGATGCTAATGCTTTATCAGATATAGATAAGTTTGGACACAAGTCTCTGTAGTGAAAGCATTGCAAACAAACATACATAAAAAATCAAGTCGTATCAATAATATTGTAGCTTCTTTTATAGCTTTGCTAATCGTCATTGACCAATTTTACAAGTGGGTGTGGAAATATGATGAAAAGTACCTGAAAAAGTGGTGACGGCGATGGTCGACGGCGATGTGACTTAGGTATTCTCTTACTTAGTTACTTAGAACGTGAGTCATATTAGTGTTGTTATGGGCGGAAGTAACCACTTAACGGTCGGCCTTCAGTGCGTTCCGCCACTTCCGTAATATAAAAAAAAATAATGGTATGCGTTTAGGACCCTTTTGATATTTTTATTATTGAATTTTCTCACGTGAGATAGATTGGGATTGAGTCAAAAAACGTATAACAGAGTTCGTTATATGGATGCCGCAGTCCCGAGGCTTCGCGTCAGTTATGTAAAGTGTCGAAACGTAATTGTGAAGTAAATTGAACTGAATAAAGAGTGCTTTTTTAGCTAGAGGCCTTATTCTTGAAAAGCGACATACCAACGCGCTGTTGTGAACGTGTTAAGAGCACAGCAGTTAAGAAATACTAAATGCAAAAGAGAGAAATCTTCGGACGAACTTGGCACAAGTTCTACTGCTACTTTGTGAGTATTCACGCTTGGGTTGTAGGCAATTTTAATTAACTAATACACTACATTACTGATGAAAATAGCGCGATTATTTATAGATTTTCTTATAATGTAACAAAAATACCACTACAGAACGCAGCAAAGAAGTGAGGCACTTTGTGAGTATTTATGTTTGGAATATAATCTATTTTAATTAACACATACGTGATGAGGATGGCGCGTATTTTAGTGTGATTCATATTATAGTGTATTTTTTATTCAATCCAGCAATGGAACGCGGCAAAGAAGTGAGGGAAAGAATATAATACTTTGTGAGTATTCACGCCTGCTTTAATTCCGTCTACAACTTACACTACGTCACAAATTGGCGCCTTTTTAAGTGTGTTTCATACCATAATGTTATTATTATTTTGATTCGAATATGGAACGCGGCAAAGAAATTAATATGGCAAAGAACACTTGGTGAGTATTCACGCTTGGAATATAATCAAATTCCATTTATTATATATAGACGTTACTGCATTACTGAGTGTAGCGCATTTTTGTTAGTGTATTTCTTACTATAATGTAATATTGAGAGTAAGTCTATAGTACGCGGTTTTTCATCCATAGATTACCAGCAAGTCTGATGAATGGAAGTAATAAAAACGAGCCACCATCTTTTCTCTCCGCCTTTTGTGGCCCCCAGGTAACATTAATTTAACAGTATCTACCATTAAGAATATTATGGGTGGAATTAAATAATTCTAAATAATATTTTGTTTAACCTATTAAGTGGGATTGAAACGATGACATAGATGATTTCATAATCATATTTAAACAAACACATATTGTATTTTTTCACCTTCTTCAGGACTCACTTGCGATAGCAAGTGTTATATTGTTGTATGAGAATGTGAAACGTATTCATATCATATCAGCTTAAGCAGTGTCCCCTTCTCGTGTTCCACAGTTCCAGTCTAAGTAATTACCTCAAGTCCAAAACTTCACCCTGGCCACTCAAATGCTCGTTAATTTACATGCAACTTGCCCCGCTTTTGACACCACGAGTTTTGCAGCATTCAGTGACTTGCAACTTTAGAACTACCCGACTAAGATGTTCAAACTTAGCTTTTAGGCATTTTAGTTTGCTTAACCAAATCTACTTATAGGGTTAAGTTTATTAAGAGCTAAGTTTATGTTGGTGTGCATTGAGTTTATTAAAATTAGGTTAAAATATTGGTTTACGCGTGACTTAGCCTTATGTGTATAAAAATAGTTCGTAGATTTTTCGATGGGTGCAGTAAATAAGGTTTTATCGTGTGATTACGTTATTTAATCGTTTTTGTTTTATAGATTTATTAATAGAGATATACGATTCTGCTGTGTTGCTTGTCAAAATATGCAAGTTTTGTTTGAGTATAAGTGCATACAGTTTATAAAAAATTAAGAAATAAATTGTATAAAGCAAAATTGCGGCCTAATTTTGGTAGACAACTATCAGAACCGTATCTTTCTATTAACAATATTTAATAAAAAAACGTAGATATCAAGCGGTAGGATCTTAGACTATAACCAATTCCTGACTTTAGAGAACAGTTATTTGTATAATATAAAAATGATTTAAAACGAATGTTCGATATTTGCGTAGAAACTAAAAAACAAATGCCACTTTTGCCATTTATTTCAGCTAAAATCCCCAAATGATTTTATTTTAATTTCACGCTTAGAAATGAAGAAAATAACTTAATTTATCGATATGATTATGTCTTGGGTTTTCTCATTCTTCGGTAGGGCAGGACATGGGTCGTATTTGTTACGAGCAGCGTTGTTTACGAGTAGCGGTAACCACATAACATAAAGCGGACGGCCAGCGTCATTTTCAACACATAAAAATGAATCCTGCGATTAAAGTTAAACTCTGAAAGTAAAGTAAACTTCCTAGATGTCAGAACCATTTTTGCATTAATAGCTAGAACGGGCTCGTTTCAAGTAAAATATCCTCAAGTGCAAATGGTTTTGACGTTACCGCATAATGTGAGAGGTGCTGGCTAGTGTCCAAGCGGAAGTTTTTTTTCCTCTTTACGCTGAATTTGACTGGCTTTACAACTCAATAGCTTAGTAGGTAGTAACTCCGCCTCCGAAGCGAAGGGTCCCGGGTTTGATTCCCGGCCGGTACAAACTTTGTGAGCATGAAGTTAGGTTGTGTCCATACCATCAGCGACACAGGGAATCCTAGTGAAGGGGTATGAGTGAGTATACGTTATAAAAACTAGTTCATATGTCTGTGACGTATATGGATGTTTGTTCTGTGTCGAGTTTTTTTTGAAACAGGAACTTGAAAACTAGAATACACCTGTGGGTCCGTTTTTATAAACTTTAAAGGTCTAGTTACTCGCGTCTTTGAGGCTCGAAACGTACTTCTGGCTTCTGCAATAGGAGCAACTAAAAGTAGCAGTATAACCTATGCCATGTCCGTCAGGAGAAATACTGCCGCTAAGCAATGATTGATGCACTCGCATTGCTATGTTCCGGTAGAAGAGTGTAGGTGCCAGTGAAATTTCTAGATTTTACACACCTGTCTGGTGTGACGGGGCTACTTGGATCTTCGCATACTTCGATCGGGGAGGACCGTGACCAAGGGAAATAGGGATTTATTTTTATATTATAAAATATTATAAAACTGACGGGAAATACTCACCTGATGTCTAGTCTTAAAAATGTCAGGTGGATCTTCAGATAGTACGTCAGTTTGGTGACATAATAAAAATATTGAACCAAATTTCCCGATGTTCCTCGACAAACTTATAAGTATGGTTTACAAAATTGGTTGAAATGCCTGAACCAATTTTGTCATAGATTTTTGAAATTTATTACACTGAATTTTGCGTGAAAATATTCCAGCTCTTCAGTGTTCCATTTGATTAATTGCCGTTTAACTCGTTACATTTGCCAAAAAACCTGAAACGCTATAAATTATGATTTGTTGTATAAATCATAGATTTCGATAATATCGTAAGCTGGACTTTTTCTAAAATTTTGTCGCTATTTTTAATGGTTTTATGTGATAAAAGTGAAGGAAAACAGTGACTGATTTAAAAAATATAAAAAATGATTTTCTTCCATGAACTTTAGTACCTTTTTGAAATCGGTTAATAAGACAGTTCATCTCATTTAGTTAAGCGGCATTTGAACGCCTACTCCTGGGCTATACTAGTCGATGAGGCACGTTGGAGGCTTTCGGGCAGCTTGGAAACTCTGCCACCAAAGTTGGGCTTTTACTCACACGAAAGAATAAGAAAGCAGAAATATAACTTAGGTCCTTTTCTACTTAGGTATGAGCACAATCAAGTTCTATTGTTACGACTGTCACGAGACATGGTGGTTTGTCTAATTCCCTGTAATTTCACTGGCACCTACATCCTTTACTGGTATATCACTGCATAAATGTTTGTGCAACGCAATAGTTAATTCAAACACACTTTTGCTATATCAAACTAGAAATTTAGTAACTAATTAAACTAAATTATAATTGTGTATTGTTCGCGGAATTCAATTTGGTATGAAAAGCGATCCAACTAGGCTGATTTATGTTGTTTCCTCGCACGGAGAAGACCCGTATTGTCCTCCATAACAATGGTTCGTTAAACTTTACATGATTTGTAATAAAACTATTATTTTGGCATAATTCAACGTTGTTTGGGTTTCGCAAGCGTTAATATGTTCTGAAAATGGGGTAATACACCTCCGCTAAACTTCTAATGAATGAGTAAATATTCAATTAATAATGTATTAGGTTCTACAGGTGTTTCGCCTATCCACGAGGTGTCTTCAGGAGCGTTGACTCTAAATTTTGCCTAGTCGCAGGCTGCACCTAAATTTCACCTAAGTTTATTAACTTCAATAAGGTTTTCATTACAGAAATAATACATAGCAAATAAGTTTTTCTTGACAAAACATCTTAATTTATGTTTATAAATAATAATAATAATTTAAATCAAACAAACAAAATAAAACATTAGAGGATAGTTTTAACACCCGCGCATATATTATTACCGATTAGAATGCGATTACCAATAGTCAAATGTCAATATTTAATGAGTAAATTTAAGCATTGTGTAACACTAATTAGAGAAGCTAATCTTAACCTAGACTTTCTCAACGTAACGCCAATTCACCAATTATCTTTCACAAGCGCGTAAAACATATTAATACGAAGTATTTTTTTTTAAAAGCAGATAAATATAGAAATATTCAAAAACAAAAAAAGTAAAACCATTCACGTGGCGACAGTAAAAAAATTCCTTTGTCTTTTTAAAAGAACATGGTTGTTTGGAAGAAAGTGCTAAAAGTGCCAACTCAATGAAACATTCTAAAGAAAAGATTCCTTTTTGTTGCTTCTTTTAACAATAGAAGTTTTATATTTGCTAATAGCCTTTGAAATACTGAAAATGTTCATTAAGAAAGGGTATTAGATGTACAGTAACGTCGACGATTGGGTGACTTCGGTAATGTAATGGAAATAGTACCTTAAATTGTGTAGCAGTTGGATATACCTTAACTTTATTGTCATGAAGATCTTACCGGTACCCAGTTGCTTCTAACAACCAGCAATGAGGTTATAGCCAAGTCACATTGAATTGCGATCACACCGAGATGAAAATGTAATGTCTTATGTAGCTTATTTCACTACATAAGACATTACAACTGAACTTTTGGAGTGAACCTAAAAACTGGTGCATATTTCACCCTAGAAAGTACTATTTTTAGGGTACATGTAGTTAGTTCTATAGTGTAGAAGTTCATAAATTAAATATCTGTTACGTTTTTACTTCCATTTGTCATTAAAAATACTTTATCGCATCGTTCTTTTCATTTGACAACGTGGTGCGCTAGTTTTTCGATTAAACACGATAGCACAGCTATTGCCTATGGCAATCAATCTCACAGTTTACCTTTTTCTCTCTCGCGTATGTCGAGTAAAAGAGCTGAAGTTATAAAGGGTGCAAAGTGCTTGTGTCCACTTACGATACGATACGGATATCGATCAGTTTATGTTATTGTGTAATGTAGAGATAGGTCTGATATTTACAATTATTTGTATGTTCATGTAATTATTACCACAAACACTTTTACCCGGACCTGCAAAAGCAATAATGGAAATGTAAAATTTCAGTAATTTAATACGCTCATAATGATTATATTATACAAAGTTGCATTTTACTGCCAGTCTACCCATACTTCGCTCACACGTCACATTTCTATATTTTCTTCGTTATATCTCAGATATTTTTATTCGGGGTTAGTTAAGTGAGGAAATTTATGAGTTTTCCACTCTCCCGAAAAACTTGGGACGGAGGTTTATATTGTAATATTAACTACAACGTCAAACCGTGCCATCACGGCATGACGTGACAACACGCAGAAAAAGACTGACTTGAACGGTTCCGATGTAAAATCGAACCATGTAAAAGTCCCTATGCGTTCCGGATGATAGACATACACTTTCATGCGGATTTCGCTGGCATAAAAAATGTGAGCAAACAATAGCCACTTCCTTTACAGGGCGGTACGGGTAAAAGTGAACCATTTTTAAAAAGAGGAGAAATAATATTTGCATAAAAACTGCATTAGTACGAGCGAAACCGCGTGCAAAAGCTAGTGTTCATTAGAAATTATACGTGATTAACGTAATCAAAGCATAAATTGGCTTTTTAAGCACAATTTGAAAAAACAAAACCATTTTTACTCAGTTTTACACATGTATTAATTTATGTGAATCTAAGGTGGAGGTCCAAACTAGAGATACGTTGGCTTTTTATTGACACGTCACCACACTTCAGCTATACTAGGTCAGGTGAGGTTTACCACATTATCGGTTAAAACTTATTTTCCAAAATAATTGTATAATGGTCCGGTATACAAACATATCAATTCTATTTTCTATAGATGACAATATGATAGGCCTTGATTTTCAAGTCATCATGACTTGTACTTCATACTTACAATACAATGATTCGTATACCCCATAACGAACCATTCAAAAGGCGAGTAAAATTTTATATTCGTAATGGCTCGTTTCAAAAAACAATTACTACGGAATATAATGAAAGTTTTAAACTTCACAGTTAATTACGTCAGATAGAATTTAGGAAAATTATTTTAAGAGCACGTTTCAATATGAATATTACAAAAGAAAATGTCCTGACTGGCTGTCAGAAAATGTATAAACCTACATACAGCCTTAACCGTCGGACCTAGAAACTAGAAAACTTGAATAAAAATTTCGTGTAAGATGAGAAAAGATTTTTTGGAAATTCAAATACTAACGAGTATATGATTTGGTGTTTGGGTTTCGAAACGTGAATTTGTATGATAACATTCTTATCAACATTCTTCATTAAATATTATCGAAATGCATTTATACTCAAAAGCTGGAGATTCGCACTGAAAATTAAGATTGACTGAAACACGAAAGATGAATGAAGGAATATCTGCGTGCAAAGTCGCGTGTAATATATAGTGAGTACTAAACCGTTTCAAAAGTATAATGAATTTCTATAAATTAAAACTTCCTGTTAAGAGTCGTTAAGAGGGTCAATTTTCCAAGAGTTATTATTAAAATATTGTTGCTTGAGACTGAGCTTGTAGATGTTATACTTTTTTGTAAGTTGTATTTTTTATATTGACAAACAATAACATCAAACACTTACACTAATAACGCTTACACGCTTAAACGCATATACCCTAAATCTTCTTAAATGATGACATCTGTATCAGGTTTTGCTGAGTCGCAAGGAATACTAACACCAAGATCCAATATACTACTCCATGGTAACCACTTAAAGTTTACCCCGGCTGCGTATCCATCCTGAAACCCCCCGCTTTGAAGGCAGGGTACCGACCAAGCTACAGCTTCAGTTGAAAAAATAGACCTCTTGAAGCTTATGATACCTTTCACGATATTCTTGTATTGTGAACCAAAAAAGATGTGCAGGTATTAGAGGTTTCTTTTGTAGTTCCACCTTCACGGTACAAATTCATGCAAACCTAATTTAATTAAATACAACACCTGTCGCTGTGTATTTTTAACCGACTTAAAAAAGAAGGTTTACCATTCAGCTGTTTTTTGTATGTTTGTTATCTTTGCCTATAAATTGTGAACCGATTTGGGTAATTCTTGTTTCATTTGATTAAATGCATTATACCTTCCAGTTAGTCCCATAGAAATGTTATGGCAAAATGTTATGCCTACTGGCGAAAAATATGTGATAAAATTATTGAAGTCAGTTCATTAGACACTTTTAAAGGTTAAATATGAAGTTTAAATATTAATAGCTTCACATTTCGAAATCGGTCATAGCGTTGGATCCAAAACTTTCATGGATAATGCAGACTGTCGTATACACTGATCCAATAACTCACCCTCGCTTTGTGCATTCTGAATGCACCATTATAATGCTGGGCTTTATGCAAATGGATAGTAAATTTAGTTTATTCTATAATGAACTCGAAAATTTTTGATTCAGATATTCGATATCTTGATTCTTTATTAATGCTTGTGTTAAAATGGAAATCCACGCTAGACGTTATTTTTTGTTTTAGAGAATTTCTTGCTTTTAAATAATTGGTACTACAGATACGATATTATTATGGAGCGATATAACTTTTTAAAGAAAAAAGAACTCTTTATACGACGAGGTTTGTATGCCTATCTATTTCTTATAAAATTCTTAGTAAAATCTTTGTAGAAACACCAAATAGCACCCGCTATTAAATTATAATAGTTAGATTTTTCACAGAAAATTATAAAGTTGTAGTTTAGACGGCGCACCGAATGCTTAACAATGTTAAAAAAATTTGGTGCCATCTCTTTTCACATAGATTTTACTAATCAAGTACGTGCTTATAAAAAAATGTAAATACTGTAAAGGAGTTCCCAATAAACGGGTCGTTTCCTTTACTCATTCCGCTTAATCAAACCCAACCGTGCCAGCGTTTTGCGGCTAATAGAATCGGAAAACCATCAGGATGCGCCTCAACCTAGATTAAAGGTGGTTACCACAGAATGAGAGTAAACCAGTGACTCATAATATATATTATGACTTTGATATTGAAAAGTGCACGCTTACCAAAAAATATTTATAATATTTAATTAATAGAATGGAAGTAAATAATATTATTCCAAGAAATAAGCAAGTTTCAGATGAGCAATATTTCTACGTAACAATGAATTGGTTTTATTGATTTGAAAACATATTAAAATTACGTGAAGGTAGGTAAGTCTAACCTCAAGAAAGCGTGGGCACATTAAATTATAGACATGAGATGGTACAGCCCCTTCTAAGATTGATTGTCGCAAGCGATGAAACTTATGATTGCAGTTGTTGACGGGTGGCAGTAACCACTTAATATTAGGTGTTCTGTCAGCTCGTGCCGTCACAACAGTGATAAAAAATAATTTCTTCCTGGAATGACTTCTGCGCAGATTCTAAGGTGGATTTTAAGAATGGATCTAACATGAAAATACATTTCGTAACTTTAACTTTACGTCAAATCAAAATTTTGCTTGAGTTAGCAAATCATTAAACGATATCTTATTACAACGTTAAGGTTCCGTGTTGAATTAGAATGTGAATTAATGTATTTGTTTATACAATCGAATCATTCACAATGAATTGTTGCCATTTCTTAAAGTTTACCTACTGCTTTATTTTATTGTCTGCAGATACCAACGAAGTTATTGCCGATTCATGGTAAAAGGGAATCCAATAAAACTTTAATTTATTGAATGTTGTTATAGGACGAACCTCATTTAAATGAATAGCCGCAATAAATTTAAATTAACTGTCTATATTTTCAAAAAGTTGTTGGAACAAATAACTTATGACTGTTCAATATCAGACATACATTTTCGATAATCGATTTCTGTATACTATGTTTGTTTTCAGCTTTGCAAACAAATTTAGACATTATAAGTATATTAATATTATCATTATATTATACTATTATCTTTATTTTCATTCGCTTTGGTTCATGACTTAATATTTTCCGTAACGAGCAAAAGCTTTAATCACAAGAGTGGAAACAAGGGCATGTGGTTAATATTTACTAGGTTAGTCAAAAGTTATTTCTGTTAAAGAAATAACTAATTATAATAAGTAGGTAAATTTCAGTAAATTGAACACAAAATATACTTTCTTCCCAATTAATAAAATTAAACTAATTTGGGTCAAAGTTTCTCGAAATCTTTAACCAACCTTTGTGTATTATCAACGGGGTAAAGTGAACAATCAAATCCGATTTCACCGCAGATGTTTACGCTCACGATTACCTAACTTTTTACGTTTATTATAAGTTAGATTGGATGGGATCTATTGAATTTGCGAACAACTTCAAGTTTTACATCGAAGTGAGGATCTGTTTACTTCAAATACCCTGCCTGCAAAGTCAGGGATTACTTACGGGTCACAAAAAGATAGACGCTATTTTCTTTCATATCTATCTATACAGGTTTTTGCGTGCCACCACTGTGATATCAATAAGTGATGCAATTACGCTAAAAACATTCCAAAATAATCCGAAAAGCAGGTTGACAAATCTTAATTAAACCAACTACAGCTGTCTAGTATAATTTGCTTGTTTTAATTGCAAAAATAGAAATTGTGTAACGTCTGTACTATCTAATTGTAATCTTAAATTGCACACTAGGCATTACAAAGGGTGAAATGCTTCCCACCAGGGCTGGTTCTCAAGTGTGTGCTGAGCGGAATTCTAGTTTTCCCCGCGCAGTAGTGCGTTTGCCACTACTCAGACTTACCAAAGCATTCATGCTGTGTATCTGAATCGCCCTGTAGATGTTCCGACCCCTTCTCAGCTAGGCTCGAAGACTTTCAGAACATTTCTGATGGCGCGTTCGCGCAGAGATCTCGGCTCGTGAAACCACTCGCGCCAGCAATCCAGTGGCCGTCGATGCTCGTGCCATCGCACTTCAGCAGGCGTGATGGAAACCGAACCAGGACAGTCACCGTCTAAAATTATCATGAATCAAAAAAACTACATATAGGCATTCAACGTACTAAACTGGAGCGTGGCCATGGCCATGTTTTTATTAGTATACTTTATTATGTCAATTCGAATTATTAATTTTTAGTACTGGTGATATATTTTGACACTAAAAACATCTCGCCATGTTTCGCTGAGACAGATCAACTGTTAGAAGTAACTTTTTGTACAGTTTCCCTGGACAGGACATAATAATTACCGACTTGACGGTCTCTCCATATACCTAACGTCACAGATTGATCTCACAGTGCAGCAGCTGTCAACTCGAATATAATCTGTGTAGCCGTAGTCTGAGCGAGAAATGAACGCGCTGTTTTCAAAGCCGAATGCTAATTGTGAAATTCAAAGCATACAATTGGCGTATTCCCTTTGAGATTTTGCCTTTGCTCTTTACGTTTTGCATGACTCAAATTTTTACACGGGTGTCTTTTTAGGAACCAATATAGAAATTCTCATAAACAACTTAACATTCCCTTCCGTATCGATATCTTAAGATTCTACTGCAGAAACATCTAATCTACCGTGTATCAATGTATAATATAATATATATGTCCATATTTCATGTGAATAAATCATATTGATTATCTTTAAAGGCATATGGAAAGATACTAAAATAAAAAACGCATTAGTTAACAATTACTAGGAAAAAACCGCAGAATAAAAAAATTATTGAGACCATTTGCACCAAAATCGATTACGTTGCCCTATTCAACAAATTGAATAAATCAGTCTACTCCATTATCTCGTCACATGCCGTCAGAGCCTGATGTTGGCGTTGACAAAGTTACGACGGACGCTGAAACGGTTAGTTTTAATCCAATAAAGCTGAGTCCGGACATTAATACTCCATATAGGTAACTCGTAAACCATAGTTAGTATTGGAGTTTGAGTAACTGCATTTGCAACGCGATACGTTACAGTATAAAAATACTGAGTTTTCACCTTAGCCTGAAGGACCTTAGCTTAACGACTTGAATAGCCGGAAGCGAAATACGGAAGCGCTAAGTTCAAATGCCAATAAATGGTCATCCATCCAACTACTGGATGAGCGGAAAGTAGCTTAACTCAAATAATCTGTATAGATCATCCAGGCAAGCTTGGCTTCATGGCCAGGCTTATGCCTGGTAAACTCCATGGACTTAATCTGGAGAAATACCGCTGATACATCACCTTACGCCAAATTATTGATCTATCATACAACTCCGTTTGTCGTCTCCGTCATTTGTTAGGAAGGAAACATTTTACGCAAGCTTGCTGATACTAAACAGTTCACACACCACGCTATCAGATCGACCCTCGTCAATTTCGCGCCTCTCGGTTCACTATTCACCCGAAACTGTAGTGTCTGCCACACTGATAGAATAAATAGAGGTGAAATGAGTTAGTCTTGTGGAAAACGGCACGTTCTGACCTCCTCCGTACAATATATTCACGATTAAAGATTTCGGTAGCCGAGGGACTTTTAGACCGAAAATTGTTCGCTGGAATCTGGAACACATGCAAAATGATCACGTGAAAATTATATATAGGTATGCACAGTTTAAAGAAACAAACGCTTACACACTCATACATGGTATAAGGTATAAACAAACACAACTGCATAAAACAAACACACAAAGTCTAAGAAATATATATACAACAAGATGTCAAATATTAATAAATGTATCAATTAATACTTTTATTAATATACCCAAGCATAATGCAAGCAAATCTCCAAGAATATTAATTTAGTCGTAGTAATCAGATTTTCTTTTATACGTATATATATTGACGCAATAACTATACTTTGAGTTTGAATTAAGTGTTTGTGATTTTTGTTCAAATTAATTTCCAATCTTTTTTTTCAATTAGGTATTTTGATGTTTTATTGTAAGCAACAAGTTTACTTTTGATAAAAATATTAAATTGATTTATATTATTAGTAATTGAATTTCGATCGAGATTTTGTTAAAAACCTTTACAAGAATTGCTAACCGTATTGAGCCTAATGTGCACGCGAGTTTATTTTTGTCTTTTAATGCAGGCAAATCATTGCATTCGTTGTGAAGTAATTTTTAAGAGTTCAACAGAAATACAGATTTTTGGCTTATGTCAAAGCCATAAAAAATGAATTGGATGTCAACAACTGAACAAACTTAACATCGTTTAGCTCTAGCAAGTGAATTCATGCAAGCACCTCGCTTGCTTGAATTTACTTGGCATGCAGCGTTGGATAATTCGTAATATCAAAGGATTTCCACTCGACAGGGTACGGTAACGATCATGATTCTGCCGTTTGAACTAGGGGTAAGAGTTACGACCCTGATTAAGTAAGGTTTGACATTAATGTCCAATCACTATCTATCTCGTAACTATAGGCAATTAAAACCAGGAGTAAAATATGCAATAGACCTGTAGTTAGTACATCTATTGACAGATTTACTAGTAACGGGCTTAGATATTTATATGTAGAAAGTATACCTATATAAAAATATCATTTGCACAAAATTCGAGAATGGCACGAGCGCCTCGATTTTTTTTGTTGTGTTTGTCTCAATGCTTCGGGGTTTAAGGAAAAAAATATCATTTAACTCAGATCTATTAGGTAAATGATTTTTGATGATTTTTTTCTACTCAGGATAACCATTTTTGTGATGAACATTGCTGTTGTTCTGTGTCTGGGAGTTAATATGTAGTATTATACAATACAATAATATTATATGTAAGTACTACAAAAAAAATGCTATGCTTAGTTTGGGCGCTCTGTGATATTTCAATGGATATTTATTTATTATTTTATTTACATAATTAATAAAAGTTTCGGATGTTTATTAAATCCAGTAGCATAAATCGAATTAACTCCTGCCATCATTCAAATCACGCATCTGTCCGTGAAGGAGCGTTCTATTTCACAACGTATTTATCTGGCACTGGACGAAATAAACCAATATTGCGGTGGACACGGGCTGGAACAATAGCTCTCTGTCAGTACGACGGAGACAAATAGAAGAAAGGAGATCATAGTATAGCAAACCAGTCAGTAGGTGAGTACCGTATGAATTCGGTATATCTTAAAACTATAAGTTTGATGGCTCGTGTAGTTTTCATTATACCAGGGTAGAAAGCTTTCCGCTCTCACCAAAAACTCGCTAAAATTTTTTTAGGCCATCTGCGGCCAACAAAGTATAGTCTATTAAAAAAAGCAAGAAAACGATAAGGCTAGGTTTTTATGTGCAGTATTAACATTCATAGACTGTTACAGATATCAGTAAGTAATAATTGCATTTGTTCCTCTCTTTTTGAATGTATTATCTAGACGAGTGTCATAAGAAATAAGACCCTAATCCAGACCACAATTAATCATCACCACCTTTTCGTGTTCAGGAAAACCAAATATGCCTTCAAATAAATTCAGAGCAATCAAATGTGGTGCCTCATATAAAAATATTTTCACCGTTAGAAAATTTGTAAGGCTACGAATTTTTTGCTACGCTGATGGTAATAACCTCGCCTGTGAAATTGGAATTCTCATTTCGATCCGTCTTATGTGTTAACATAAAGTTTGTTGATAATTTGTTATGTCAGTATCACATGCAACAAAGAAAATTAAATGCAGGGGTGATGCGTGAAACCGCTTTGTTATGGTTGATTTAATGGAAAGGCTTGATTTTTTGTAATGGTTGATGTTTTCCCACTGTTAACAATTTTATTCTACGTACAGTCCAAGGCAATTGTCGCAATAAATTTCGTTTTTAAACCACGAAATTGTTCGCGTTAATTGTTCTGCGCAGTGTTCTTTTATTAGTAGAACAGTAATGGGACACGCTGGAGTGGTTCGAGGTTTTAACTTATTTGCACGGAAATTTCGAAAAGTCTGTTCTAAATAAGCGAAACTAACAAGTCAACTTATTTACAACTTATGCTCATAATACGATATAATTATTAAATTGTTGATAGAGCTTTGAGATCTTAAGACTAATTATTAACTTAATGAATATAACATGTTTATGTGTCGAGTATCGACATTCCCGTCCACAGTGATGAGTGCATCACGATGCGACTTGGGTCGTCTCATATTGTACTTCGATAGGAAAATACCGCAGTTATTTTGCTATTGATTATCTATGACTACCTTATATAAGGTAGGCCGTTAGCTTGTAAGAGAATATTAAAAACCGATTGCCAACGCCATTTGACGGCAACAATTTATAGGCTATTCATGAAAGAACAGACCAAGCGAAACCATGATATCGCAGAATAAAATGCAACCCTACATAAAACGATATCACTCTAACGGGAATGATAATGCTGGCTTTTGCATTCCGAACCTACTTCAGTGTATACGGATGTAAATGTTTGATCAATATTGCTACGATGCTATAAACATGAGGTACAGATTTCCTGGTTGATTAATTTTCAGTTTTACAGGATATCTTCACACGAACGCTGTTACTGTAACTGAACAGTAATATATCATGTTTTCTGTTGTATATCTGCGTATTTACGTATTGTGCGGTGTAGCCCAAATAAATGTATTTTCTTTCTTTCTTTCTATACATGCATACCTTACATTTGAACATACATAATACATTTGAATTTACTGATCATTTTCATCCATTAAATTGTCAGTTAAATATTGCTAAAATTCTCATTTTTATTTTTTCACACGACTAAAGTTACAGGACAGGCAGACTGTCCACTCATGTTAAGTGTTTACAACTCTAATGAGTACTTCGATGAAATATTTTTCCTAGTTATTTTGACTTCACTACCAAACTATTGACTCGATTTTAATAAAATTTCTATAAGACCAATCGGAAAGCGTATCCTTTCAAATAAACAAAAATATTATCAAAATTAGTTGATAAATGATGGAGTACCGAGGTAACAATCATAAAAAATACGGCTAAATTGATAATCTCCGCTGGAACTCGGTTGATAAATGAGTTTGAGTTGTACCTAAAAGTAGTGATCGGAAGTTGCCCGGTAACTTCCGATTGCTACATTTAGAAAGCTTTTTGGGATGGGGTACTGCGATAGCCGGCTAATTTGATAGTATTTTCAATCGGTTGCTCGCAGGGTTCATTTCCGGGGGTAGATTGGATCCCTTGTATATAAAATCACTGAATAAATTTCAGTTCAAACGTCCAGAATTGTGCATGATGTGCTCGTAATTGTATAAAAGACATACATTGCAAAAGTCATGAAGTTAAGGAGAGCGTGGTGTCACGGGGCTACGAGCGTGGTGGCACGGGGCTACGACGCTGACTTTCAGCCTGAGGTACGCTGGTTCGAATCAATATGTGATATCTACCAATTCGGATCAGGCTTCAGTGGTAGGTCAAAGTCTAGTATTACAGTTGGCACACGAAGAGGCTAATACGAAATTCATCAAGTCACCAATAATCCCGAAATAATAAAACATACTTGCTGGCAGAACTAAGCTGTAAGCGGTTAGCGGTCTTTCAAACCAAGTTCGAAGTTGACGTCACTAATTCTTTTACGATAATTTTGTTTTAATACGAGAGTTCAATTAGGATTAGAATTTTTGGTTCTGGGATATGCCGGTTTTGTCATGATGTTTTCCTTTACCGTTTCGAGAATGTGGTATTGCGCACATAATATTTTCAAGTAAAAATCTCATAGGTGCACGTGTGGGTTTGATCATTCTGATTGAAAGTCCCTACCTACCCCTTGGCTACAATGCTCTAAGTTGATGTGGACATAATGACAGAATTATAAAATGTAAACATAATTGTTTAACAAAAAATCGTGATATCCAGCCAATTTTTATAGCATCTTCGTACTGAGATACGCGAAATAAATAAATATATGTACAAGAATTGCTCGTATATAGTAACAAGATAAGATTATGATATTAATTAAATATTAGTATTAAATTATCTTAAAATACATGGGGGATGTATGCCAAGCTATAGAGGTAGGTACAGCCTTAACCCAGCGAAACGTGCCTCCGTTCGTGAAAGCAGGCTTTTATAACCACTTGCCGATACAAAAATGCTTCAAATACATTTTCTCGCATCTCTGAGGCTTCAATCTAATATTTATGGATTGTCGAAACGATCTATTTTCATATTTGTTTAGGTTGGTGGCTTTTGGGCTCTATTGTGTTTTATTCAATTGATCAATATTTTTTTGTTTTGTACCAATCGGTTTAGATTTTTTGGAATGACTTATATACCTGCATTTCTGATGAAATATAAAGTAAATGCAGGTAAATAAACCACAATTTTAGGTGTCACAATTTGGACTCTCAACCAATATTAATGTTTACTTATTTTCCGAGATAGTACTGAATATGTCGATAAACTTAAGTATATAAGAAGTGGTGAATTTGTCGCCTGGATAATGGTGGTCGGATACCAAAGGAATTATATACCAGAAGAACTTGCTAGCTGAGTTGCTCATGAAAAGACAATGACATGGATAAGCTCACTACTTGTCATGAGTATGTTAGTACAGGTTAAGTGTAATCCACAAGGTGAAATGTACCCCATACAAGGCTCGGCTTGTATGTAAACAACGTATGTAAAAGCAATCTGTTTTCGGAAAACGAAATCCAAATTGAGTTTTTCTTGACCTTTACCCTGTATTTTCATTTCAGGATGCGAGACCCAATGTTAAAATAAAACCGTATTTTACTTTAGTTGTATTAACTCGGACGTGGGAAAGGGGTTGACATAAAAACACTTTTACTTAGCCTTCCAAAACAATGTTGACTTCGGAATTGTTTTGAAATAAAAAGTAAAATAGATTATGGGATACATGTATATGTCGTAGGGGAAAGTGAATTGTCCTTGGCATTTTAAAATGGTCCCTTTGCGTAAATGTGTTAGAGTGGGACAGATGCTTGATTTCTTTTACGGTCTCGAGGGATTTTCACTTTACTATGCGCAAAAAACGTTCACCTTTATTGAGAAGTACCTATCTAAAGAAACGAACGTAGCTACAAAAATTAAAATGGCCGATTTTTGACGCTGTAATCTATAAATTTTTTCGAGTGGATTACCAAAATACAGGCTTACAAAAATTTTAACAATTAATATGTTTCAATGTACTTAGGAATTTTGCACGCAATCGGGTTTTTATTTTGTTTTATTATGTACTTTAAATTAAAATTTGACGTACTACGTTAAGATATTGTATAAACGAAAATTGTGACTATTATTTCGCATCCACGCTCATAAGTTGGTACCATTTTGTCCAACTATTTATTATATATATTTATTTACAACGCAGTTTAATAACAACTAAATTTTTTACGTAGTGTTCTTGAAAGATGAATGTCAAGGCAAGTTACAGTGAATGAATTATTGAAAATACTTGTTGGTTCACTGGAAGTTTCTAAAGGGTACGTAAATAATTGGAAGTCATTTGTCAGGGAAAGTTGGATGGGCGGCGCCGAAACTTTGTGTTTTGTACTTTTTGAAAATTAATTAGGAGCGATAATGATTTCTCTCGAAACTGAAACTGTCACTGTCACTTTTCTGTCACTGAAAATGCCACATAAACTGGACACAGTATAATGCTTAGGTAAATAACAATAAAGATCATGGAGGGTCCAAGTCGCCTCAATAAGTGAGAACCCTCTAGTATGTGGCACGTACCCCCTGGGTGGTGCCAAAGAAGCAACTAAAAGTAGCATCTATGCCGATTTCGTTCGGACAACTACTGTCCCCATATTGCTGTGTTTTGGTGGAAGGGTGTGGGCGCCGGTGGATTCACAGGTGCATGAGACATCCCCTTGGTTGACGAGCGCAACGGGATGCAACTTGGTTTGGAGCACCTAGGTCGTGTTGCTGTTGTTATGGGCGGAGGTAACCACTTGCCATCAGGTGGGCATTAGATCTAGTAGAATAAAAATATTTGGCAGAGTACATTAAATGTAAAGAGATCAATGTGGACTACTTGGAATTACTGAATGTATGTCCTGAATGTTGGATCAGTAAGGAATCATACATACAGAAAAAAGGGGTTAGCCGAGTTGTTCGTGCGAAAAAAATGGCAGCGATGGGCTCACCACTTATCTACGCTCCTATGATGGTGAAACCCACAAAGGTTGAAAAAAATGGAAATGTGACCATTTTAAGGCTCTGCCTACCCTTTCAGATCATGAACGCTCCTCTTTAAATACGATTTTTTTTGTGATGTTTAAGATATATTTTTAAATAGGTACATAAGGTCATAATTTTTTTGATTGAAGGAATCTTCACATATAATTTCAAGGGTCTAAAGGCTACTCCTAAAAGCGTAAAAAAAAATGTTCATTTCCAAATTCCAAAATTCCATTTTAACTGTGCCTAGACTCGCAATACCTTTTATCAAATATCCCCTGCATTTGAAGATTTAAAAACTCTTATTGCACCGTTTTCTGCAGTAGCTCAATGTTTGAGATAAGGTCTGGCTTTGGGAGCCGAGCTAAGAAATTCTACCGAAAGGTTTAATTAAAGAGTTCTTCTTAAGAGCCTTTCATGAGAATAATATGTGTTTAGCTTTATTTGATATAAATAATGCACGATAGGCTTACATATAATTAGATACTGTATTATGTTTGATTGTCAAAATACTCTCAGAGGATCACACAGACAAGAGAACACTGTATCAATCCGGACAAACGCAAACAAATTAACCACACTCCGTTTCCATTCCAAAACGTATTTAGGTGAAGAGTGTGGTTGGTTTTGATAAAAAACCAACAAAAAGAGCTTTTACGCTTTTCAGGAATCGAAATGAATAATGACGTTTCGGCAAATGCCCTGTGAAAGTGATAAATTGCTTTATAATTTCACTGAAATCCAGCTAGTAAAAAATGAGCTTGGACATTTCATATAGATTTATAAGTCATTGTATGGTCCGTACCATACAATAAAAATAAAATTTTAAGTATTATGTCGATACATTGCTTATTAATTCATATAACACTATGTTCATACATCTTGTTAATACAATCGCCTTGCCATTGAATATTGAACTTTCTCAGTATAAAGTATTGATTCTAAAACTATGGTATGGTATGGTCATGGTTATGAACAGTATTTTTAGAGTTACAGAGACATTAATTGAGTTTTAAAAAAAAATTAAAACTCACATATGGTGAGTAAACGAACGGACGACGAGCAACAGGTTTCGTGTTTCTTCAGATTTTGCATAACTTGACCACCGGATTTCAAATACTTGAAAGTTTAAAACCACTCGATCAAGAAATCACTCCAATCGCTTCCTGAATCAGTCTTGGTACAGTCAAATATCACTCACAAATCATGTCACAGTCAAAAGTCAACATAACTCACAAATCATGGTAAATATCTCGGTAACTCAAAAAATTATATAAAGTATTGATTTTATTAAAGATTTTGTTTAAGGTGTTACCATATACAAAATAATCGTCCACTCGACGTCATTCAGAATTCACCAAAAAACAGCAAATTCAGTGAGACATTCTTGTGAACTGGTCCAGCTATTCTGTGTGCTGTGATTGTACGTTGGTTACATACTTCTTCGTTTAAAATAATTCCAGGGGGGAAGTGTACAGTGAATACTAAAAGAGCAAACAATGTAAGGGTGGACAAAAAAAGCCCATTGTAGTCAGACTAAGGCTTTGAATAGAAGACAAAAGGTTCAATTGAGGAGTGAATTAATGTAAATAGTGATATTAAGTAACTTTTTTGTCTAAATGTTAATGTGGTTATGTTTTTTGTTTTTAGCTTTTGGAATTTTATAAGTAAATAACACACATTAATTAGAAATAGCCTATACAAGTAGATCAGATAGACTATACAAGTAGATCGGAATCACCGGGTTTTAACCGGGCAAATTATAGGCGCATGAGGCGTTACAACGCAATGCAACTTGGGTCTTCTCGTACTTTGATAGCAGGAACCTGAGTTGTATCGCTGTTGTCTATGACCGGTGGTAACCAATTAATATCAGATCGGCCACAACGTCGTTCCGTCACTAATATGGCATAAAAAATACAATATATAAATATTATGTTGGCAAAACTCAAATTCACGTCCTTCAAAATAAATAAAAACAATCGCGCAAAAGGTCCTATAAAAATAATTCAGATACCCGCAACTCGCGAGCCATGGCGATATTAAATTCTTTTTGAAACCCGCGTCACATACTACAAAATGTGGACCTAAGGATATTTTTCCACGTGGAAAATCGCATTATCTGCCATTATTAGAGACTATTAGACTTATAAAAAAATTTTATATGATTTAGCACTTTGTTTGTCTACTTCTGATGGAAAGTGGTTACTGTTCTGACGACAGAACTCACTTTCCATCAGAAAGTTACATTCAGTTGCATTCAGTGTTGCTTCTGATATTGCAGTGGACATCTGCAATATCAGAGCAATATCAATGCTGATTTCATATAAAAATTAACCCGACGATCGAATCATCTCGTATCGAAACCCATAGCTACTCGTAAAAGATCGTGAGAAACAGGTGGCTGTAAAAGGTATAGCCGAAGCCCATAAACACCAGCAATACTACTCAGATCTTCCCAACCGAAGTATGAAAATTAGACCGTAAACGATCAAGGTGAATTCTTAATTAATGATGTTAAAGAACTATTAAGATGCTACGAGTGGAATTGGTGCGCTACATCAATTTCTATGATACGACATCAATCAAAGTCTCTACGATTCTGTGTTCGAAGGAAAACTATGGTATAATCTACGATCCAGAACTATCACAGAATCTTGAGATAGGATATTAACCGATAGAAGGTATTACAGACTGGTCTAAAAGTCGAAAAATACAATTTCAATAATTTCATCCCTTATTTCTCGGTTAAAAAAAGAAACAAATCGGTCTACACTGGGCGAAGAAAAATGTCACAGAAAAGCATAATATGAAATACAATAAAAAAAAAAACAGGTTATTTTAATGTAATACGTTTTTTTTAAACTACAGATTTTGATGCAATTTCTATGCGACCACCCGAAAATGTGACCAAATAAAAAAAAATGCAAATCAATTGATAAATGACGAAGACAAATATAATACAACTGAATTATTGATAACCGCTTTCCTTGGAAGTCGTTTGAAAAATAGTGTGGTCTTTTACCTTCCTTTGTACGTAGAAAGAGACATCACCATTATGCGGCTAATGACAAGACTGCCAAGTCGTGATTGTGGTACTGTTGTTATCATTAGGTACTATCATTCGGACAATTCATTGTTCTCAAACATTTTGCATTCTACAACATGTGCTAAGCAATTTGGCAAAGCGCCCGTACTCCATTGTTACCGGAAACGAGAACCGGTGTCATATAGGAAGATTTACCACCTAGCCACCCCTTTAATGAATGGGGATGATAGAAAAAAGGTCCACTCGAGCGATATCGTATTACGTACTTAATATGTATGTATGTAAACACTTGTACTCCAAGCCACATATGGCAATATATGAATTTGTACGTTTTAATATTGGTTTTAATAAGTAATCACACACATATGAATGGCCGTACCATCCCCATATCGAAATACCTAATTCCCATTGCAGAGCCACTGTCTACTCTCGTCGAGTGAGAGTGACTGGATTTTGATTACCCACGGGAGCTCAATGCAGTTTGATAGACCTCTCATAAGTCATAAAACTTTTGGTTATAGGACATGCCGATTTCTCTTAGAAGAGTTCTTTCTTGCTTTTGGGAACTCGTATTGGGTACATAATTTTTCTAGTGACGTTCTAAGACGTTCACGCATATCTAGACGCCAACTTCGAGCCAACGAATTTCAAATTCATGATCGGTGTCTGTACCACTGAGCCACCACGCTCTCCTATGAAAATGTGTTGTCTTGACTAACCGGTGTAAAATTGAAACCCCGCACTTTTTTCTGACGTGTGAGTATGTGGCCAACTCGGTAACGGTGTTTTCAAGCCACCCGAGGGCCTCTGACATGGCTTAGCGACTAGTAGAGCCAGGTCCGATATCTTAACGTAAACGATAATGGAAAAACTCAGTTGAAATATTACTAAATGGTCACCCATCCAACTTCTGACGGGCCGAAAGTGGCATAACTTATATGATCTGTAGAAAACAGCTAAGCAAGCTACGCCACGAGCACTTTCCGACCCAGCATTATTCAGACTTTTTATTTTATTTGAGTTCACAAATAGATTTCAATTTACTTTGTGCACAGCTGAACTGCAGATATCGTCTAAGAGTTATGTCAATAGCTCTATTCAGAGTGGTTTCTCAGTTCAAATTCCACTAAGTTAGGAAGCGTAGTTTGTAGTTAGCAAAAAGGTAACTTTGCTTGCTAAGTGGAAGTCCCGGCTTCTGTCCACAGCTGAAGCATACATTTGTGCGAGCGTAAACTTTCTTCTCGGGTCTTGGATGTCTATGACAATTGCGTGAGTCCACATTACAGTACATATACATACACTGTAATGTGAATTACGAGTTTAAACAATATTATTTTCTCTATTGAATTCAGGAAACGAAACACGCGTAAATATCAATTTTAATATCTTAAGAGTTCTGTTCCTAAATTGCTTGTTGAACTCCCAGGTTTTATCCTGAGTCATGGAAAACTTTATCAACAATTGCATACATACATATATTATCATACAAAAATCACTTAGAAAAGTCTTAAGCAGCAGATTAGGCTGAAATTAAATTAACCCAAAAAAATTATTTGATCTACACTAATATTATAAAGAGGAAAGATTTGTACCTATGTTTGTAATGAATAGGCTCAAAAAGTACTGGGCCGATTTAAAAAATTCTTTCACCAATGGAATGCTACATTCTTCCAATTTGACATAGGCTACAATTCATTTTGAAAAAAATTAGGGATCCTTGGTAAAATTTGAACAATGTAACCGAAGTGTAGAAAAATGAGTCTTAAAATGTCTTTCGTCGAATGCGCTGCCGAAACTATTAGCGATAGAACAAAATAATGTAGGACAATATTGAAGAACATCATAATGTCTACAAAAAACTCCGCGGTAGCATATGTCCAACTATTGTAGTTATGTCACTACAACAACTTTTTTCATTTTAAAATAATTGTCTACCCCGTGCGAAGCCGGGATGGGCTGCTAGTCTTTAATATTTATAAAGTTGTAAACCTTTTATATACTTATTAGGTAATCTGTTTCTAAATCTATGTATGTAAATACATGTTTTTTTCATTGTATTTTAAAATCTAGTACTAATAAGTATTCTTTGTTTCTTAGTTTAGAAATCCTGAAATACTCAGATTCACTTCCAGTAAACTTCAGAGCAATGTTCCATAAAGTTGAATAACCCACCGGCAGTTTCATGCAAATTACTCATAAACAACCCCACGCCGTAATTCTTATTTTGTGTGCATTAAATCAAGTGATTTTAGTATTCCGTACCAAGATTCGGCTTTGGGAAACGAAGCCTTTATATTAATACTCTGTTTTATATCTGAAATTTTACTTTAAGAATAATTATACATGAATAAATATTTATATCTTAGACAGTTTCATCCAGCCCCAACTAAGTATAGCTTGTACTATGGGAACCATATTACAGATAGAATAATTACATATTATGGCTAAAACAGCATGTTCATAAAACCAATGTTTGTCCTGCGTGGAAATCGAACCCACGAAAACGGTACAAAAGGTAGCGCTGCCACTACAAGTAATTAATCTAAACACTATTTTGATCTGTGCCACTGAGCAACTAGCAATGCTATGTTCCGCCATTCCTTTATTAATCTTTAACCTTTAGTTAGAAGGTTGTGTTTGCTGAAGCACGCAAGATTTTCATCTACATGAGGTGACAGACGCAGTGTGATGCGACTTAGATCTTAAAATTTTGCATATACTCCACGTTTTCTCTTATGAACAACGGTGAACTATTTAACCTTGATATTATCCGGTACTGAGTGACAATGTGGTTGAGAGTGTAGTATGCTTGGTCTGATAAAGGTATTTTTCTTTCGGGCAACTGGCCTGCCGCGCTCTCGTAACGCTGAAGGAAAATACCGTGAGGAAACCGGTATGTCTAAGAACCAAATATTCGTAGACATGTGATATCTACCAATACGGATTGGGTAAACGAGATAATTGAGAAATAAATAATAATAATAGAATAATCTACCACAGGAGTCCAATCCGTATTGGTAGATGACACATGTCTACGAATATTTGGTTCTAAATGCCGATGTCCCTGCAGTGGGAACATTAGAGGCTGATACGGTAAGTGGTCTGGGTTTACAAGCCACCCAAAGCCCTCCGACATGGCTTATCGACATGTACATAGCCAGGGCCGATGTCCCTGGCTATGTACAAGTCGATAAGCCATGTCGGACACATTCATTCAACATTCAACAGCAACATTCCCTCTATAGCATTTATTTTTCCCATAGTCTCATAATGGTAGTAGCATTTTAGTAGCAGTAGAACTTGTGCTAAGTTCTTCCGGAGAGGTACTGCTACCACACCTGGAATCTGCCGCCAAGCAATAGTGCTCGCATTATTGTGTTCCGGTGAAAAAAAAATAGCTTTTAAACCCCTGATAACACTGTGGGGTGCATCTAGTTATAGAATATGGGGAAAAAATAGCTGGAATTATGGAATTAAAATTGTATGACTTAAAAAGCATTTTTAAAGGGAAGTTGCCATTCATAATGCCGACCACGTTTCGCCTGTTTAGGACAGGTGGCGCTGTCGAGCCCCAGAGGCCAAGTTGATCGCTAATTCGACAGAATCTTAATTACACTGCCCCGAATTGTTTTAATTTGTATAAAATATGAGCTGTTACACGGGTCGCACGTTTCTAATTTGGTAATTAAATTTAAAGTTATAAATGAATGCTAGAATAAAATGGTTTTAATTTGAAAGAAGAATTTAAGGCTTTGAAAGAAGCCTGAAAAAGAGGGCTGTATGAACATTAAAGCCCGTTTCCATAATACCGGGCCTGAATGAAGTGTTCGTTGCAAAAAGCGATGCCCCGCAATAGTAAATCTCAACTGGAACGCAAAGATAAGGAGGGTAGCCGTAATACCGCCATAATACCAGTGCCGGAATGCAAGCCTAGCTTTTGTCTAGGAAAAGGTGCAGCTAGACTTATCTTTCATAGAACTTGAATCCTGAAAAGGATGTGGATATTATTCCTGTATTATTTTTATGGAACAAGGTAAATTTATGGAACTTTGACAAAAAATTACAACAAAGTCAAAATACTTTATTTTTTCCGTTGAATTTTCAAAAACACGATGGATAGATCACTTTTCTAAAATAAATATGTATATACAAGATCATGCATTCTTACCACTAAATAAAGCATTTTTACAAACCCTATCTGACAGTCTATGGAGGAGAATAAGCAAGAAACCCCTAATGGACGGCAAGTGACTGCTCTAGCTGACGGTCCACCTTATACTAAATGCTCTCACTAAAATATGTGACGGAGATGTAATCTCTCATGTGCCTGTAATTTTTCCATGGCAATGCGCTGCAATTCGGGGTTTATCATACTTCGGTAGGGGAGGAATTGTTTTATATAGTCTATAGACGGTGGTGACCACTTAACATCAGGTGAGCCGTCAGCTCGTTCCATCACTTAGGTTTTTATATATTTGAAGTTATAACGTCTAATGTCTTCTAATAACTACGGCATTTACACAATGTAAACAGAACACATACTTACGGAACGGAACACTCCGTATCAGTACTTCCGTATTATGCCCTACACTCTCAAGTTCCCACTGCAGGGATACCGGCCTCTCAGAAGTGAGAATGAATGGGCCTTGATCTACGGTACCCCATCCGGATTGATATGTCACATGGCAGATTTTGGGTTCTAAAACATTGATTGGGGAAATCCGGGTTTCTCGCGATGTTTGTGTAAGTGGTAGGTAGCGCATTTTTTCAAGCGAAACGTTCAATGTTTCTCCCTTTGAATTATAAATACGACCGAATGAAGTTCGGAATTAAGTTCGGCGTTTGTGCCCATGCGCCACCACGCTCTCTGCACTTAGGGTATTAAAAATGCTGAAAATATTCTGAGATAAATTAGTAGGCAATCATAGTTTTAAAAATCTAGGACGCGGAATCCTGGAGGCCTGCTCCAAAATGATTTCTAGTAATATCTAGTACGCATCCGCTAAACATAAACTGAAATATATTTATATATATTCTTTCTATTCTAATTCAGATCATCATGGAACCGATTTTGATAAATATTCTATGGGACCGATCTGAAAGCATATCCTTTCAAATATTTTTTTTTTTACCAAATCGGTTGTGAAATGGCAGTGAAATCGGAAAATATATAAACATACGAATTGATAACCTGCTTCTTTTTTAAGTCGGTTAAACCCCTCATTCACACAGTCTTAACACATCGACATAAGCGACATAACGCAGTAGCGTTGTAAAGTTTTGTGGTTCCCAAATCAGTGCTCCGTGGAATCGTGTTATGCAGTTTCCGCCCAGTTCACAACATCGTAACTCAGTAGCGCGCTGAAGTTTCCACCTTTACTTACTTTGTAGTATCAGATTTGGGTCGTGATTGCAGTAAAGTGCGAAGGTTCCATTACTTACTAGAATTGTACAATATTTTTTCGAAAATGTTTTAGTATAATTTTAGATATTCGGGCCATTGAAATGAAGATCTCCGGCGACACGAATCTAGGATATACAAGGTTTAAACCTACGTTATTCCATTCTATTTGATTTTGTCCTTAAAATGTTCTACCCAGAAAAAGACTTGAACATTTTGTGATCCCCCAGAAAATCCCTGTTGATATACGACCGTGGTCTTTACCCCTAATTGTTAAGGAAAGAGTTTACATTAAGAAACAATACGAATGTATAACTTTGATTAAATTTTAGTAAGAAATTACATGCACCAAGCCCCTTTTAATTTCCACCCAAAGGTGATCTAGAAAATTTATTATTAAAAAATAATCAAAGGTGATTTATTGTGATGACCGCCCATTGTGTCATATTTTATATTATTGTTATCTATATTTGGGGAGCAATAAAGTTTCATTTAGCCAGAAAAATATAACTGATTTTATATTATGTAAACCAAAATATGAAAAGTGATTCTGGATCCAAAAACTCATTGGTATATGTTTGAATTTTAACCATAGACCTTGGAATTTGAAATATGCTTATGTAACCCTCCACAACTCTCATCATGCCACCACGCCCTCTTATACCATTCGAACACCCAAATCGCATGAAAATGGAACCTGTAATATACCGGTATTTTTTCCAACACCTATAGAAGGTAGTAGAATACGCTTAGGCACTACGGCTTGCGGTGCAGAAATGGGAATTATGGCAGTACTCTTTGTCTGCGGGTTGTGTATCACTGCGCCCTTATTCGGTCCATTGAGATCGATGGCAGTACTTACTTCCCCTAGCAGTTAACCTTTGTATAATAAAAAGTAAACATAACACCATCTTTATGATCTTTTCAAGTGCGTATCGTTTATAGGCGTCGATTTACAATCTCCATCGTAACGTCGGTGCACATTAATGTAGCAATAACAGCTACTTTAGTGTTATTGACGCCTGCCCGAAGAATAACATCAGTTTTATAACCTACATAATGGATTCAGCATGGACTGACTGTTTGGTGTACAAATACATATAGCTAAATATTCATTATTATTTCACACAGCGCCATTTAGTCTGATGAACCAGATTACTCCTAGAATACTCTTAAACTACTTATTTCTGTTAATATAATACATTCGTATAAATTATACGTATGTACAATATATAATATTTATTATACGGTATAATACATATTGACACCCAGGCATAATGAATCTATGTTCGTCACCCAAATGTTTGTTAAGGGTGGGAATCGAACTCACGACCTAGAGTGCAGAACTGTGAGGTTAAATAATATAAAAATATTTAATGATCTCTTATGATGATTGATTTGATATTTGTATCGTGTGTGAACGGTTTTTGAAGTTTTATGCTAGTATCTACCCTTATCAGGTATCCCTTCTCCTGGGTAGCTCCCAAGAGTGGTCCGTAAGAAGTAATCAAAAGTAGCAGTAGAACTTGTGCCTTCTTCTGGAGGAGTACTGCCACCAAATCTGGGAAACCGCCGCCATCCAGTGGTGCCTTCGTATTGCTGTGTCAGTACACATGTTCGATTGTGAGAGTATGTGTGCCGGTAAATTATATATTTGAGTCTTTTTATACTGCGGTAGGGGAGGACCTGTCCCGTATTGCCGTTGGTAATGCACAGCGGTAACCACTAAACATCAAATGAGCTGACAGCATTATGACACTTTAGTCATATCCATGACCATCATATACATAATGTATTGGTTTTTGGTTACAGAGCGATACACACTAAACAGTTTTCTGGCTTACCCTTCTCAAATAAGGAGGCTTCTGGAGTAGCGTAAACATAAAAAAGGTTAAAATTACAAACAAATTAACCGGCAAAACTACAAACGAGAAAATAAGAAACAAAGCTCCATTACGAAACGACCAACAAAATTTTAATCTTGAAAACATTCCCAGCATTTAAAACCGCATTCTAAAAAAATGTACAAAAATTCATATGCAAAATACTTTTGGTGCATTTTGGAGTAATATGTTAACAACGTTTGAGATCGTAAAAATGTACTACCGAATGCAAAAAGTGCAACAGTGGTGAAAACTACAAAGCGGAGTTTTAAATGGTATACTTGTTGTATGTGTTAGGTATACGGTTGATGGAAAAACTATTTTAATGGTTCTTTTTTATATGATAGAGTGTACTTTTAAGAAGTTTATTAGACAAAATATGTACATATTTACAAAAAAAAAATCTTGGGTGGAAATTGAATCTATTACCTACAGACAGAACCTACAAACAGACAGAGTTTGTGCCAACTGAGCTGTGAAGCTAGACAAATATACCTTTATATACCAATTTGTAATTGAATTGTAGATTTAGAAGCACGACTATAGGTTTTAAGATGTCTTTTTTATTTATTTATTTAGACACACATTACACATTACAAGCAATAATAAATATATCATATATCTAAGATAAAGTTTAGATCTGGCTTGCGACAAATATATTATTTGTCGCTTAATATTATAGTCAGTTACTATAACAAAAGAAAATCACTTTAAAAATATTTTTCAGAAAGCTACGTCATCAAGTTTGATTTAAACCTATAAAAATAGAATAGAATACAACATTTGGGAAGAACCCCGTGTTAATTTGGTCTAAACTAATAGATATTTTTAAGAATTGATTTAACGGTTTATATGACGGAAACCGACAATTCAACGTGCGCTCCAAAGATCAGAATCGCTCGGCTGTAAATTGACTGAACCCGACACATATCCGCCCAAGTGATGACCTCCGGGAACGTTGCCTAAGCATAACGTTTACATACATATCCTTGTACACACATACCCGTACACTCTGATGCATATACAAACAAATTACACACAAACTTAGATTTCGTGTGATCATTGATCAGGAATCAGAAAACAAACTTTGTGCTCACTTACACACGATAACCAAACATCGGGGATCGAATTCGCTGTGCAATTATGCTGTTATTCTGGGCCGAAAATGCTGAACCGCTTACCATAGGAAAAAATACTCTTTTCGACGTGACAAGTAAAAAATTTAAGGCAGTCCATAAATTTAGCATTCTACCACTAGACTGTAAGTAAACCCAGTAAAATGTACAGACAGCGGTAAGTAAATTACAAGCAATGCGGGTGCCAATAAAACGTCAAGATAATATTGGTGGGTCGGAAAAGCACCTGGGACGATACAGAACTTTGAAAGGAAAATCGATATCAGTGGGTAGACGACACGGCTCATAAATACACATTTTCTGGCCGACACCGACATCCTGTCCGGTAATATTTCACTTTACCTTCTGCGTAATGGCCGTAATATGGTGACGGGCCGCGTAGGCTTTCGGCGATGTGATGTTTAATACAATAACGTCGGTTGTGGATGATTCTGTCTTTTTTTTTTGTTTGTTTAGTATTAGTATGGGTTTTGTTTGAAATTGTATCTGGAAGACTGATTAGCTAAATAATTTGTCTTATATTCAAAATTAAATCTAGTTATTACGTAAATATATATTTGTATAGCAATATGACCCAAAAATATATTTACGTAAAAACTAGGTTTAATTTTGAATATAATAACCAAGTTTTTAGTTTCTACTGTTTAATTTATCTGTACTCGTCATATATAAATGAGGTTATTTTTTACTAATTATTTTGATGATTACCATGTTGAATTCCATTCAATTATAATACATTTTCTTCCTAGTTACAAACTTGTCTGAAATCGTTATGAAACTTAATTAAAACGTTTCATAACCTGATTAACAAAAACGGTTTCTAAGTACTATAGTACAAATCTTGAAAGTCATTTCGATTTACCTACTATTGTCAGTAAAATGTTGTAGTTGTATCTATAAACCTGTATTCTTCCTATGCTATTTATACAGTATAATATATTTGAGCTTCTTCCTCAAGCAAGTCAAATAAGTCAACACAGAGAGCCCAAACACAAGTCGCTAAAAGACATGTGAGACATTTCATTTCAAGTCTATCTCCATAAAAGCCGAAGCTGCAATTTTCCAACAAGAAGCGAGGTAACTTTGTGAAAGTTCGTACTGTGCATAGTTTCTGAGGAAAGAAATGAGGGTATATCAGGTAGGCATCGCAATTTCCAACAAAAGAGTAGGGGCCTACGCACTAACCTAATCTTTGTGCCGATTGCCAATTCAACAGCCTCATTTAAAGCTTATTAGGCAGGGAACGCTTATTTTTTTGTTTAACCGTTTTTCAATTAAGTTATTTTTTATTGAAGTCACATATACACATATCGCGTTTACATACCATTACTATATAAACATGTCAAATCTATAAAGATCAATTCTTAGTTATATTATACGCATGTGTGAACATGTTTTCGGGCTTTTATATGTTTGTTTTGTAGCTTTTATACGGTATATTGTTAATTTATGAAAGGAATTTAATATTTAGTTTTGTTATCAAATATTTTAGAATCCTATGTCTTCTAGGATTTGGTGGAATTCTAAATTTCTAAGATCTTATTGAACTCAATTCCTTGTGAAGAAATAAATTAATATGTATTGCGTAGTAGGTGCCGAGTAACAAAGTCAGACAAAGCTCAACGAGGCACAGTTAATACGAGTTCAACTAAATACTTATACTAGTGAATCATTCGCCTCATACATTTATTCAGAAACTTTTCATTCACGTCTATCGGGCAAGCTGGTAATAATCACCTTGAGTGAAAAAAACATCTTTTGTAAGCACCTAACTATTTTATATATATGATAAATTCAGGGACATTTCACACAGCGCCATACGGCCCCAAACTAAGTATAGCTTGTTGTATAGGAACTAGATAACTGATATAATACTTATATAGTACTTATTAATACATATTAACACACCCAGGCACAGAATAAACATTTATGTTCTTTAAACAAATGCTTGTCCTTGGTGGTAATCGAACAAACGACCTACAGGGCAGGAGACAAAGCTACTACCGACTGAGCTATGAGGCCAGTCATATATAGTACAATAGTAATTATGAAAGGTGTATTTCTTATATAAAATGTATTGTCATTTGTACTAATTCTTCTGTATTTCTTAGATAAAATGTATTAATTAGCTCTTCACTAGTTTTGCTGCTAGGGATGTTTTAGAAAAAAACAAGGAACACCTTTATTGACACTGTATTAGTGCACTTTATTTATTATTACACAATATGACAATCAATGATAGGTAGTACTAACTACAACAATATTTTTTTCAAATTTATAATGTTCTACTTTATAAAATGTGTATATTATATCACATCGTGTAATGTGCATCTTAACATATACCTATGTGGGTATAACAATTTTGTTGCTTTGGTATGTATACCATAATCATGTTGAAAAAAAAAAATAAGCACGTGAAGACCAATTACATTTATATATGGCGTACGTGAAGGAACCAGCTGGGAGTGCCCAGTGAAGTGATACCACACCATCAACAAAAATAATTAATTCCAATATTGTCGTATATTAACGAAAAAAGAGGGCGATTGATCAACATTGAGCGGTCTTGCGTCGTGCAATGCTCTATTTATTATTATCGTAACCCACTGAAAATAATGAGAAAACAAACATCTGCTTTATAATTTTAAATTTTAGTTTTTTTCTTTTAACAATTCATGATTTTTATTATCTATATATTAGATACCCAAATATCTACTTCTAGATATCGAATGATATTTACCAATCAAAATCAAGCTAGTAATGTTGACATCAAATTATATTTTTATCTATATCTAATGAATGCAAGGAACTTTTTCCTGGATACTGCATTAATAAAATAGGCCACAATATTACATAATAATTAATTTAGGTACACTCTAGAAATACACAGTATAATGTATCTATTCATTAAAAAGTTTAACCGATGACTCAGTAAACAAAACATGAAAAAGACAATATATCATCATATTTCGTTTCTACTACTTTTTAATACCCAATATTAAAACATTTATGAACTCCACTATAAAACATTACATTTGTACCCATAAGGTGTGTTTTAAGTAATACATTTAACACTACAAAGTAATATAAAATGAATGATATGAAAATTTTCGTAATACATCGTATTGTCATCTTTATTACCTTACATCTTATTTCTATATTACATAACTAGGCTTGTAATATTGCCGAGTACATAGCAAGCCGTAAAATATAACATAATGTGCAAAAAATATGTCATATAATTTCATAAATATTTGATATAGAGACTATGTATTGTATATTGTAATGTATAATACCTTTACTGAACTGACTAAAACTAATAAATATATAAAATTAGTCTAGTCAACTATAAGTCATATCTTGTATAAATAACACGAACCTACATCATTGACAAAAAAATAGGACACACAATAAAAAATTACGTACTTCGATGCCATCTAATGCGTGATGCTTTTTATGATTTTATGAAGAAAAGACACTAAAAGATACTATTTGACAAAAAAAATGCTAATATTATAGCAAAGAAAATAGCCAGACAAGAATTGAAACCAGGTATGTGGTATGTGCTTGCTAAATTCTGGTTTAGATTTAAGGTCAAAAATAATAATGAATTTATTAAACTAAATGTGAAAGCTTTAACCATTGTGAAAGATTGTTATTACTACTAAACGTTAAGAGAGTATACTTAAGGCCTGGTTAAAAAGATCATCGGTCTATCAGACCAATTAAACTCAACAGATAAGCTTACGGCTTATCTGTTGAGTTAACAGATAAGCCATAAGCTTATCTGTTATTACCTTGAAAAGGATACTATTTTTGAGAAAACAATTATATAAGAAATACAAAAGAAAAGCTCACCCCATGAACAAAAGGAATTATTATCATATAATAAAAAATAATATTAAATTATTAAATAACATGTTTCAAAACAATAGATTCGAAGATTAGGCTCGTTAGTAATAGTTGTACTATTAATTGTATGATAGAATGTACAAATTAACACCTTAATATAAATGCCCAACGATACTAATATGCATCTTAATATTTATATAACATTATCCGTCCTAATATCATTATCTATTTTATCTACATTCAGTCACATTGATCTTAAACAAGCATTTGCAAATATTTGACGCCAAAATTGAACACTTGTAACAAAGTACAAAATGTACAAACATTACTGTTATTATTCGTTAATTAACAAACTGAGGATCTTGTAGGCATACGTAAACATTCTAATATTTGTCTAAACAAGGCAATATTTAATGTGGCAGCTAATAGCAACGGTAACATAGTTAATATATTTCACGATTAACTACAATTTGATCATTCGTAATAGTACTATTCTACTAATTTCTGTAGGTTATTGGTTCATCACAAATTATCATGATTTACCTGTCTTTTCAACGCATGTACAAATAATACTTTTGTAAAATTTATGAAACTATACGTCGATATCCATTAGCCAAATACTTTCAATCTCATACCATCACTTGAGTCCCAAAATTTCGCATCTCGTAGTCTTCAACAAGAATTTATTTAAAATGACTATTTGGTAAAAAATGTCTACAGTTTCCGACAACTACATCATAAGGCTTCTTCGTAATAAACTCCTACGTTGATCTGAAACGATAAAATAATATGTTGTAAATTATATAAATAAATACGTCGTAATTTACTATACTGAATTGCTACGACTGTTTATGACGGAGATAAATTTGCATGCTATCGTCATACGAGTATATAGCGTTGAAACATTTTTTAATGTAAAAGGGTGTTTCCTCACTGTTTGTTAAAGTGACTATATAGATGACAATGGCACCACAAATACCCTTATCTGGCTCTCAAATAAAGCTGCGTATACACAATATCGGATAAAAAGGACTGCTTTTCAAGCAGCTCTTTATTAGGCAGACTTTCTCAATCAACAAGTTATGATTTCTTCCTAATGTAAGTTTTTTTTTTAATAATCTCTACCGTTTATATTAATCAAAAGCTTAAATTCATTGTTCAAATTCATACCCACAAACGCAAGCTGACGTCACTTCTAACTCGGCTTTATTAGCTATGAAACATTTCACGTTTACGAAAATTCTTGTGAATGTGTTCACGCGGGGGGAACAAACAAACGCAATTACTGTAAATTGCTTGACATATGAGGGGATTTGACTATCACGTTCTTATTGTAATTCCAATGTGTTAGGTTGCGTACACTCGTCTCGTGTTGAATAGGTTTTGGGGATCAATCCCGTTCCAACCCAATCATGTCCTAAAAATAACCTTTTCATCACAACATTACGGCTTTATTCTACCATACATATTGCATGTAGTGTTAGATAGGATCTGATGTTAACATACTAATATGTTTTCATGATAACATTTAATACATTTAAAATGTATTGTTTTATACATTGAATAAAATTTTGAGGAAATAATATTTCAAAATATGAATATTAAAATTTAATCTAACATTGGCCGTGCAGCTAAGTTGCCTTGCTAAGTGGCCTTGTTGACCACCAGCGATGTGTTGGGATAATATACTATATCTATATGACATCGCGTCGTAGGAATTAATGCACAATAGCTAGTAAAGGTACGCCCTGTGGCATGTCCCAACTCAAAGCAAAGTAGCAAGCAGCAAAACTCATAGCAGCGTTCATTTAAAAAAAGTCTAAATATTGGTAAACGCGGAAGGCTGACACCTCACTCTACAAAAAGTAGTAACTACATGGCAAAATAAGACTGATTTTACTTACTAACATTTACTAAGATATGAACCCAAACCTAATCAGCGTTATTAAAAGTGTATCTTTTAATTATATAATAAACATTTGTTTTCATTGGCCGGCAAATACGCTAAATTATCTACATACTCACATTATCATATCAGTGCTTATACTAGACAACATGAACAGGACAGCCGTCTTTGACCCTCGAGTTTTCAAGTGGTGGCGCTATGACCACATATGTATCCCGGCACGAAGGAGCCTCATCATCACCCGCAAACAGCGGAGGTGGCGGAATGACGTCATCTTCCACCTCATCTTCTGTCACTTCCTGTCTCTTGCTCTTCCCTGGCATGTAGTTCATCACACACGTCACCGCAATCAGAAACAGAAAGAATATGAAGACAACGTCGAACATGATCAAGAAGTTTAGCATTACAAGTTGCATCACGTCACAGACAACTGCCCGCGTCACATTCTGTTCCTCTCATCACCTTGGTTTCTTTGCAGCATTTGACTGTGATCCTGCAACAATTGAAAAAGCTTTCAATGGAATATTTTTTTTTGGAATAAAATTTATACCAACAGTATCCTTCAAAGCTCATGTGATGATGTTGCCTGAGTATAAAGACTATATTTCATGTGGAGCATCTTATACACCATCTAGCTAGATGGTCGAAAAAAAAGTTCGGAAATACATTCCAATATTATTTTTTTTAGAACAAAATCCAATTAATATATTATATTTTAACTCGTATGAAACGCTTTATTCTATATATCGGTAAGTCTAAGATTATGGTGCTTCTCTGATATGCAGCCAAAAATATATTTGTTTATGTATGCTTAACTTAAAAACATATTTACAAAAATAATATTTTTTAATCCGCCCGTTCTCTCTATATAAATACCAAACTTAACAAGCTCCTCCAACCAAGTCCGTAATAGATCTATGAGCAACTGAAGCTCGTCCGAAAAATTGAAAAATCACTTTTCAATCTGATCAAAGGGATGCCACAGGGCCGTTCATTGTTTCAACAGCGTCCACAAATTAATCTGCCTGTGAAAATTTGGCCAGATTGCTGACTCGTTTGACATGACTGCTAATGCGCGCTTGGCTTTCCATTTATCGTACGCGCCCCGGAAGCGTTTTTAAAATACACTTTTAACGTGCTACGGCTACCTCGTGTGGGCACTAAATGAGAAATAAATATTCATACAGGATGTTCCGACAGTACAGGATGTACACATTGGACGTTGAAGTTGGAAAATGTGACAAAAGACATTTCCTAAGCATATTGAATATATTGACATACTGAATAAACATTCAGAGAATATGTTGCGAATATTTTTTTGTCATATTACATTAATGTAATCTGATTATATTACGATCTAGCCATATGATATAGCTAGTGGTAATTTTAATCTTAAATTCGGTAAGTTTCCTCACGGGATGTATACATTATCTATATATTCTTTTTTATCATTAAATAACAGATGAAGCTATATATTTCTTATAGCGGAGCTAAGACCAGAAATGTATTTTTAACTTATGGAACACCCTATTAAAGTATATTCGAGTGTTTCGGTGACCCCACGTTAATAACATAATGGGAAATAAATATTTACATTGTTCGTCCACTTTCGGTGGGGTACGTGTAAATCGGACGATAAACGTGAATTCGTTTGCTTTGTTATTGCTAAATCAGAAAGCGTTCTTTTTGGGCCCTGTTTCAACGTATTATGGCTCGTTATTTAAAATGTTTAAAAAACCAATGGTCGTTTGGAGTAGGGAAGTTTCCATCCTAGTTGCGTGTGTTATCTGTCTTTCTCTTCTTTTGTGTGTTCATTTTTACTGACCATCTCTATTGGTTAGAGTTTTCAGCCCGCAAGCTTCTAACATGGTTTATTGGATTTAATTAGTAGAGCCGAAGCATATTTGTATATAATATACCAGATTCACCTTACCGGCGGTTTTACGAAAATATTTTTTGCGCATCTTTCTTATTTTTTTCTTTCATAAGAACCTTATTCCGACAATAACAAACCCAACAAAAAAAGAATTAGCAAAATTGAGCCAGCCGTACCCACATGATGCCTTGACCAAGGAAAATAGGGATTCATTCTTATATATATAGTATTTATATTTCCTTCCTTTTATTTTATTGATATTATAAATTACTCGCCCAGGCCGGCAAAACCACTCTTAGACAGAACCTTATAAAATCTAAACTCCCTTTGAGTTTGTCACCGTTGGGTAAAAGATCAGATAACAAAATTACTGTAACTTCGAGCAAAGCTTCCATTACCTATCTCCCGTTGCGAAGCGTATCTTTTTTTTCTCAAAAGTGCTCTATAAAAGTTCCGAGAAGTTTATGAAAGTTTGATACATTTGTACAGATTAGGGAAAAGCCAAATATTATGTCTCTTGTAAAAGTTATCAATTTAAGCGAGTGGTGGTTTCCTTATTCGGAAAAACATTTCAAGCAGTTTATTTGTTACTTTTTGTTTTAGGTTTATCAATATTTTATATTATTGTATATAAGAGAATGTGAATAAAGTATATTTTGGTAGAGGAAGACTTGATGAATAGTAGAGGCTGTATTGATTTTGTAATCACTATAGATAGCACAGCTCGTTTCGTTTCAATTAATCGCATACCAAAAATATGACACGGAAAAAAAATTACAGTCTAAGAGCTCATTACATTTCCTCCTTCAGAAACTGTGTTGGATTGTGTAGAAAGCATTTCGAAAATCCAATCAAGAATTATTTGGCTGCCTATGCAATTTATAAAAAGTTTGAATTACTCATATTTGAATTAATGAAATCCGATTTAACCCTAAGCTCTACCTATAAGTATTTATCCAAGGCGAAGTCATTAAGCTGAATGTTCACGGTTTACAGAAATTTAATTGTTGAAAGGACGGGTTTGAGACAAACTTGAATTTGAAACTTTTAATACAATGAGACCGGGCTCAATGACTGTTTTAAACCTCGTTATTTTTAAAGCTTTTCAGTATATTTATCGTTAGGAATAAATTCAGTCAGATTCTCCTGATTAGTTTTGCTATAATCCGCTCAAGAACTTTGATCACAGTTACCATACTCATATAAAGTTTTATAATTCTCTGTACGCTTTAAAATTTGATTCCTGACTGATATCATCTTACCATACAAGACTCTAATGTTTCCACTGTAGTGAAACACCATCTCTTAACTGGCGAGAGTCGCTTTTATCAACTACAGGAGACGAATCCGCATTGGTAAAATATAAGATGTCTGTCGCGTGGTATTGCGTACATAAATATTACAGTAGAAAAACTCATTTTTGTTGAATGTCAGTCATATGGCAACTAGCCCCCATGTTGTCGCCATAAAGAAAGAAATAATAGTTATTATTATATATTAATTTTAGGTTTTTTATTTTACCGAGATACAGAACAATCATCGTTCGTTACAATTTGTGTGATGACGAACTGGTCCTGGGTGGGAATAAAACCCACGACCAATAGCGCAAGAGGCAGAGTACAGAGCTACTGCTAACTGAGCTGGCCAGTAAAATTTTACGGTAAAGTTGATTATTAAAACATATATTACATTATTGTGCTTATCACATCATTTACAAAGAAGCCTAATTAAATTGTCAAAAAGTTTGTAATAATTAAAATTATCGTATCTGTAGAGTCTTAGCGAGGTGAAGGCCTTATCCTCAAAGGGGTAGGATTATACGAACTTAATTAAGCCTATGGTAAGACTCTGATAGTTTGAACGACAAATTAGTAGATAAACAGTTTCAAATAGAATAATTTGAATTATCTACTGGCTATAATACGAGTAATTCATATCCTTTATTCACCGTAAGGACACACAAATATGGGTACCTATCATCATAGGTAGCGGCTGTACATACGCCTTGTGAACTTAAAAATTTCTAATACAAACTGCATCAAAAATAGTAAAGAATCAATAAAACTGAGCAGCAGTAGTAGTAACTCAGATCAGTGAATTTTTACCAAGAAGATATGGAATAGCCATTGAGTTTTTTGACAACGCCAGGGTTGTTGACATAAAATAATATAATACTTGATAAAAAAGTATATAGTGTATAAAAAAGTATCTACAATACATACTTTTTATACACGATTAGATAAAATGTGCGGCTGTTTAAAGGCCTATCTTAGGCAAACTCTATAATAAAAATTCACTGATCTGAGTTTAAGGATTAATGTTAATTTGAGAGGCGATTGGATAATAACGGTTTTAGAGTTATTAAAGTTAAAACTTTTGATTGAAACTTATTTCTAATCGTTCAATCGAGTTTTTCCAGTAGAACATTTTATTATAATAATAATACTTAAATCAATAAAATTCTATATACCTAGATAGCGCAGAAATACATTACTTGTTAATAAGAAAGCCAAGATAAACCTAATACCAACGTAATTCACCAACAAGTCCGGATGTACTTTTACATTTATTTGTTTTATATATCATTAGGAGAGACGATAGAAGAGCTCGAATGAGATACACTTTATCAACCTTGACATATGCCTCTTTCCCAGACTCGTATCGTGAAGTGACGTAAAACACGTTACAGTCTTCAAGATTACGCTCCAGGGACAAAATCCCGAAATTCTTGAACAAATACGCGAATACATTTCTGGCTTTGGAATTTAATTTCGGTGGATATGGACAGAAATGTATGTCCAATAATGTATTTGTGATACTTGGATATCCGTGATTTAATATTCTACATCACAAATATGTATCTCAGTGGCATAGGGTATCAAGATATGTGTAGTTTCCGTTATCTATGAGAATAAATGCTAGTTAAAGTGGTAAGCACCGAGTTTAAAAAAATTTTTTTTGTTTGTGCTATGTTTATTTAGGTCGTAATATTCTAACTCCTTTAGATGTCAAGTATAGTTTAGACACGTCAAATTTCGAACACAAGTTAATGTTTACTTGTGTATGAAATTTAACGTGACACGTTATGTACCAAGCAATTACTGCAATTACTGATGCTAGATGTAAACCTAGCATCAGTAATTGCTTTCTAGCCACTCACTCTGCGCGTGCAGGCTGGTATATATCGCATCACTACGAGCGAGTGCTTCTTTTAGAATCGCTTTTTTTACCAATCATAGATTCAATGTATGTGCAGTCTCATGGAATAGTAGTTATGTGTTTAAATTTTAATAAAAATCGCTTTCGACCTGGCAATATGAAAAATTAAACAAGAGTAGAATCTTAAGAATAAGCTACAAATACCTCTGTATTGCCAGCTCCTGTTACATAAATTATTGTTTATATTTTTATTCGCCACGTATATATACATAAATACGCTAAGTTACGAGCGAGCCCATAATATAATTATGTGCCTTATTACGTTCAGTAACCCAAGTCTTGTTGGCGTAACCTTAGGTTAATATACTTGGCAGGATGTCACGCCAACACGCCGGCTTGGCGTAATTTACGATGGAATAATTACTTATCGATACGACCTGATGCCACAACGTTGTTTTGTTTCTGAAATTGAATTAAGAAGAGGTTGTACCGAAATCACTCATTTTGTGTACATTGCTACGGTTCCACACCCAATGAATAATAGTGATTATTACTACTAAGCCTTAAACGTTAATCAGTCTGTCCCGCCTTACAGAAAAGCTTTGTCCTTGTCCTTCTTCTGCCCTGAAGTTTATTCAGATTCCCTACACGGATCTCTCGAATCGTGCGAAAGTATCAACCCAAAGTAGCAGAATTTGTGACAAGATCGTCCGGAAAAGTAATGCCACCAGATATGATAACTTGTTGCTGTGACCTGGTGGATGGGTGTCGGTGCCGGTGAAATTATAGGGCAAAGGTTTGTGTGTAAGCGTTTGTTTGAGCATTTATAGGTTAATCATTTCATAGTATAACGTCTACTTAATAACATGCTTAAAACACTGTTTTCATTTAAAATATCGGACTCTGAGCTCCCACTGTCACAGAACTAGTTTAAGCACAACACGTCTGTTAGAATGAAATTTCATAAACTATGACATGTTGCCGAACAAGCAAAGAACCAACAAACCTATTGATAAAAAAAGAATACTAAAACATATTAGACATTTCGATCTAACCGGATAAGAATCAAGAACTTTCCATAAGTTATAAGGCAAAACATATATGAACGTCGCCCAAGAAAATGCTATAGACAAACAATATACTAATATGTATGTTTTTAGTCAGCGAAGTGACATTTTATGTTGTATCCTACAGTGCAAACGCAATCACCAACAAAACATGTTCTTCGACTAAATGGAACGGACAAGTGAAATAATGGCATGTCGAATATTTTTGGTGGAACTCACGCGGCTTAGCTTTTGCAAGTCTAAAGTGAAATTATAGATAAAATATGCATGACGTGGGATGTTAATCCCTTTAGGATTTGAGATTTAATTATACTCGCGTTAATTAAGGGTTATTTAGAGCGTAAAATACAACGATGTTTTCATTCGATGATAATTCTGTTGTAGGCAGTCTAGTAGCTAACCCCCGAATCTAGTTTGGGATGTTTCTTCTGGCTTCAAAAATAATTATACAAATATTTTAAGTGGCATGACTACTTAGTGTTGTTAGTTGAAGTATCATTTTCACATTTTGATTTAGTATTTAGTTATCATATATTTTTATATATTACTAGCTGCGCCCCTCGCTGTTTTCCGAGATCAAAGGCAACCTATGTGGTAATCCATGATTTAAGCTACAATATGTTAGTACCAAATTTCATCCAAATCCTTCGAAACTTTTTTTTTTTTCTTAAATGGCAGGACGAGCTGGAGGCCCACCCGATGTTAAGTAGTTAACTCCGCCCACAAGAACAGCAATGCAATTTAGGTTCTCCCTGACCGAAATATGAGAAGACCCAAGTCGCACCAAGCTGCGCCCGTCACCCGAGACGGGGATATTACGTCTCATGTGCCTGCAATTTCACCAGCACCCATACCCTTCCACCGGAATACAGCAATGCGAGTACACCACTGCTTGGCGGCAGATAACTAACTATGGAGGCAGTAGTTCTCCGGGTGAACTTTGCAAACGAAATTCTACTGCTACTTGTCGTTGCTCCTTTAGCACTACCCAGGAGGTACGTGTTGGGATTCGAAGGGTTCTTACCTACGGACGCGAGCACTGGACGTCCCTAAATTATATTTAATATGTTAACTATAATTTAGTTAGATCTGAATACGCAATATGATCACGGAAATCTTTCAGTTTCCTCATGTAGGCGCGTCCAAATAGCGAGATCAAACATATTTCAATTAAGTAAATAAATAATAATGTTTATGACATCATAACCATATGTGTTTCCAGTAATATACGGTTTGGAATTGTTGATTAAATCGATTAAGGGAAGCTACATCATCTTAATAATGAAAATGAAATTGATAGGTACATTATATTATACCAATCCCCTTTTACCTGAGTGCTGCTATAGACATACATCGTGCATTAACGTGATTGCTTGCTAAGCGATAGGGTCTTGTTGGACGTTTAATTACAAACTTTTCTCATTCCAGCAAAATACCAAAAATACCATATTAAAATACTTTTTTCAGTCAATAGGAATAAATGTTCTTGAACATTCCACATAGCGTCATCTAGCCACAAACAAAGCATAGCTATGGGAAACAAATTCCTGATACAACACTTATATAGTATTTTTTTAGTCTCATCATCTTCCTGTCCTTATCCCACACTAAGTGGGGTCGGCACAACATGTATTTTTCTTCCATTTCCCTCTATCAGACGTCATCTCAGTACTCACTCCTTTCTTACGCATATCATCTTTCACACAATCCATCCATCTTTTCTTTTCTTTGGACTTATATCCTTCCACATCCATATTTAAGACTTGTTTTGTTATATGCCATTCATCCCTCCGCATAATACAATATGTCCATACCACGCTAACCTATTACTCCTTAACCTCTCCGTTACTGGAGCTACTTTCATACTCCCTCTTATATACTCATTCCATTTTTTTAGTCTGTGACATGGAAAGCACATATATTTTTTGACGCAAATATTGGTGGGTGTCGAACCCACGACCAACAGCGCAAAAGCCAGATATACTACCAACTAAGCTGTGAGGCCACTTGGGTGGAAATTAATTTTGTATATCCTATGCGAGTACATTATAAAGTTTGCATGCGAGACGGCATCAGATTTTAGGAAAAATACTGACTGAAATCTTTATCCTTCTGCAGAACCAATCTTGCAGGACAATGAGGTGACACACTTTATGTCATATAGACTTCTTTCTGGTATTCTAATTTAAAGTCGAGGCATCGGCACACAAAAATAGAGTTAGAAAATATGAGTATAGGCAGGTGATCGATTGTAGGTCTTGACGATCTGCGTTCTAACTAAAAATTAATTTCGATATATAGTTGAACCTCTACAATGTTAGTCTATCTCTGCTTATTGTAGCTTGAGTAGTACCTTATTCATAGCGATTCCTGCCGCGTCAGCAAAGTCTGCCTATTGTGATAAATGGTCCTATACGATCAGCTTAGTCATTAACTATAATTTGTATAAAGTTTATATAGTTACCTAGACGTGGGTAAAAGCGGTTTTGGACGTCAGCGCTCAAAAGGGATTCAATTTAGCATAACTTTCGGGTTGCATGGACGTTTATTAAAGTATAGTTTGGACGTGATCCGACTTAGTTAGCACATGGTGGAATAACCCGGCTAACCTTTTTGCCTTAATAGTGGGATTAATGGGGTGGTTATTTTCGGCGGCCATTGGATTGTATACTAAAATGTGGTGGCTATTATAGACGGCACGCTAGCTATTTTTGATGAATATGGGATTCTGTGCAATTCAAATAGTTTGGCAGTTGCGATAACTAGGTTTACATGAAATTACAGAAAAATTTGGTGGAAAATCTTTATTATCGAAAACTCTGATACATGTATGCTCATATGAAACTACCTGACCCGGTAGATGTTTTTCTGCCTCATTTATCCTGTTGATTTAAAGATTCACAATTAACTGCCAAAGGCCAAGGGCCTTTGGCAGTTAATTGCAGGCAAGTATTAAAATATTGCGTGGAAAGAATTGCCATAACATTATTTTTGTATTCCATTTCTATTTATCCTATCACAGGATAAATAGAAGTGACATGCTGTTTGTTGGTTGTTTCGCATTATTTGAGAACATTGTTTTGGCTATCATATTTTATAAATTGCTTGTAAAAGGTTTACAAGCATTTTATTTCGAAATGGATTTTATAGAAAAATATCGGAAAAATTGCTTATAAATTTGGATATATAGTAAATGATATAAAAGTAATGGAACGTCTTATTTTCTATTGGATTTTTGTTACTTCGTGCGCAAATATCGTTTTGTAGCCGATTGTCAATCAAGACAAGATATCGTCTGTTGAGTCAGCTAGTCTATCTACTAATGTTTTCATATAATATTATAAACGTGAATGTAAATGATAAAACGGCTGAAAGGATTTGGTAAAATTTGTTATGAAAGTAGCTCAAACCTGGATTAATACATAGGCTTTTTGTTATCCTGAAAAAGTGAAGTTATTTTATTAGTGACTTGCCGTCAGTATTTCCCATCCTGTCATGACACTGCGGGGCGCAGATAGTTCTTAATAATATCCAGTTTTCGTTTTACATACTCGTACATTAATGATATCACAGTATCCATATGCAGGACCAGTAAAGGTCGATCTGATTCGTGAGAGGTGAAAGTTCAAGCAATCAACTGAAATTCGATTACCATGTGTTTGATTAACTAATGGCTTTTTTAAAATATGCAAATATTTTCTAGGCTTTAAAAAACAACTAGAAAGCATGGTTGCCCAGGTCTAGACGCCGCCTTTTAATCTAGAGGACGCAGGTTCAAACCCACAAGTGTAATAATACATTTTTAACAAAAAAAAAACATTTGTGCAATACTATAATATATGCCCGAAACGGTAATCGAAAACATCGCGTTTCCACACGATGTCGGCATGTGTCACCTGCCAATCCGGATTGGGCAACTGTGATAGATCAAAGCCCATTCATTCTCACTTATCGAGAGTAGGCCGGTATCCAGCAGTGGTAATACGGACGAATACGGACAGCAAAACGAAATACCATGATGCTCTGCCGACCCCTTCCTAGAAAATGCATAGTTTTATGTTGGTACATACGTAATATACCAGATATTACGGCTCCGCGTATTAACAGGCCTCACAGCTCAGTAGTTTGCCTTCTGCGTTGTAGATCGTGAGTTCGATTCCCACCCAGGGCAAGCATGAAATGTACATGAATATACATATTGATTTTATATTTTTTTTAACTGAAACTAATATCTGGATTACGCAGTGGGCTACATAATTTCCTGTATAAAGAAAAAAAATGGAATAAAAAAATGTAATCCGGAAAACAAATCTTAATTTCAAAGTAATGTAAGGATCAAACAAGTATTTAAAATAGACCTTTGTTTCCATGATTCTCATTAAAATTTGCTTTGTATACTTTTAATAATTACAAAACGTATTCTTATGCCGCACAATTTTAACGTCATAAAGTAATAATATATTCCCATGATTAATACTACATTTACTTTTATACGATTTGGCAGCCGCAATGCATTTCACCTCGCATGACCCCAGACGTTTTGCTTTAAAAATGGCGTAATTTTATGTTCACTCACGAAGGCTTTCAAGAAAGTTAGAAAATTTACGACGGCGGTGTCAGGTTGGGCGGGCGCCGCTTTACTTTTTTTATGTTATTTAAGTGACGACTCGAGCTCACGGACCACTGTTAAGTAGTGGATTTAGAACTAACACCGCTCATAAATCACAGTCATACTACTCAGGTCCTGTCCTGTAAAGTGAAAAGTGATTCAAGATGCTTCGCGGTGGAAATTCAACGTCAATCAATAAGATATTGGACGGGTATGTAACCTCTCATGTGGCTTTCACCCACACCCTTCCAGTGGACCACAGTGACCCACTGCTTGGAGGTGAATTATCAGGTTCAGGTAGTACTTTGGAGGAACTTGGCTCAAGTTATATTGTTGTTTTAGGTTACTAGGGATATACGTGTGTACGGGATATTGGCAGTTTCTCTAGAGGGAAGGTCTTGGTGAATAAAATTAAGCAGCTTATGATAATGGTAGATAACGGCATTGACTGTGAGGTACCTATTCGATATAATATAATGTTTCTTTTTCTATTTAAAGTAATAAATAATGAGGACATCGCCTAGGTTAACGATATTTAAAATTTAGCAGGTCATTTAATTTAGTTATATATTTAATGGTTTATTTTATTTTAGTAATTTACAATTATTATATTAATTAATGTAAATGGCATATGGCCGTTCTCAATAAATACATTTATAAAAAATGTAGTGATTAATTTATATGCAGATCAAATAAACAGATAAATGGGGTCACTACTCACATTTTGAACCCATAAGATAGGGCAGAACCACAAATAAGAACAAATATAAATATAAAATATAAATGATTTCGAAAGAAAATAAAGTATTACAATCGAGATTAATAGGAAGCTGAGCAATCAATCAAGGTACATAGTTAATAGACAACCTGTTCAATATCGTTCGAATACACTTTATCATCAAGAATCTTTTGAGAGTTATTCACATTCATAAAAATGTAACTACATACCTACGAATTTAAGCTATTTTAACTGCTATTTCATTTATTTCAGCGTTGAGAAGCAATTTTTTTTAATAAGCTTCCCTGGAAGAACAAGGAAAATTCCTTATTATTTTGCTTATATGCTCGAGATTTTATTCGCGTATAGGCGTAATTAATACAGACAGAACGACGGCCTATAATGAATAAAAAAAAAAAACATTCATTTATTTGCTACATAAACTCCCATTCATATTTATAAATTTTTCATTACTTAAAATATATAGGAGAAAAGAGGTACAAAATTTAAACATAAATAAATGTGGCGTGATGTGCTACAGCAGCAAAAAGGTGTCAGCAGTTTTTCATATTTAAATAATAAAATTTGCTGCTTATAAGCCAAACCCTAAAATTTGCTATTAGCTAGAGAAATGCAACACTAATCAATTCCCCAGCCCTAGCAACATCTGTCAAAAAATGTTTGAACCTTTTTGACAGGTAACAATGTTGCTATGGCAATCTGTCTCCTCTGTTAGTCATAGTCTAGTCCTTGCGAAAAGTAAATGCTGATAAACTTTGTATTTATATAATAAAGCTCTATAAACTTGAATGTGATTTCATATATCAAAATGAGTAGTTTACTATTTAGTTTGAGGCTATTTATTTAGCCACTGGAAACACAACCTCTACTCCAATTAATGTTTCTAGTTGGAGATGTAAGATTATTTTAACGCTCCAAATAGAAATGATCTAACTTCAATAATAACGTTCGAAATTCACAACATTATTTGTATACTTACTTTTTGACTACTTTGTAACCTTAGATGGCTATAAAATACTCGATATAAATAAATAAATTATCTTCGTCATTTTACAGAGCCTTTTCAGCCACGAGAAAAAGTGCCTATAACATTTTCTTTAACTAACGCCGTTAGTTAAAGAAAATGTTATAGGCACTTCACATATATAACATATATGTCTATACACATATATGTTATAGACATTTTTGTTAGATGTAAAGGCCAGATGATGATTTACAGAGCACCATCAACCCCCAATCTTGCACTATCGGAACTAGATTTCTGATAAAATAATTATGTAAAATTACTATTTTTACTGTACTTTTTTTTATAAATGCCTGGTCTAAATCGGATCCACTATCTACAGAATAGAAGGCAGAGCCCTTACCAACTGTGCTGTGAGGTCCGTCAATTATTATGTTCATCACACAAATACTTAGGTCTTCTCATATTTGGGTATTCATCGAGACTCATCAAAGACTCCACCAACTTCGTCTCCTTCGCTTTCCAAAGCCTCAAAACAATGTGACTAATGTTTTTTTTATTACCTACAACATTAATTCAGTCTCTCAGGGGTTTTCCTAATGTATGTATGTATTATAATATATATTAATTCAGCTTTATTTTTACGTTTAATTAAGCTGACGGGTGTAAGGTTACGAGCTAAAATATGTAAAGTGAATACCCTTGTAATTTAATTTCCTTTCCGTTTCGTTAGCCCACAACTTTGGAAAATATAATATTTCATTCATAAATAATAATTGAATAACATTTAAAAATTTAAAAATGTTCCATCTAGCCCTTAGCAAGCAAAGCTTGGGAACTAGATAGCTGATAAGATGCATAATTATTACTTTTTTTTTAAATACTTACATGTAAATATTGACGGGCAGACGGAACAAAAATATTATTATATATGTGACAAATAGAAATGTTTGTCACATATAATATTCTTGTTTTGTGTGGGAATTGAACTCACGACCTAAAGTGCTAAAAGCAGAGCCACGACCAACTGACCAGTGAAACCAGGCTAAAATTATTTTGAAATTACATACGCAATCCCTCAATAATCCTGTGAAGGCGGTTGAACGAGCTTGTTTATCAAAAATGAGGTTGGATCGTATAATATAAAACCATGTTTCCCAAAGAAACATGTAACCCTCAATATTCTTTAAGAATGTTAATTATATTTCACTGACCTCATAATAAATTAGATGTTTCTCAACGTTTTTTATTGTGAAACTTTTTATTAAATTTGCCCAATTACTTTTCATATATAATAATCATCATCGCAGCCAACCATTTTACACAAACAATACTTTATGTACATATCTATAGCTTATATCATATTAATTTCTGTACAATATTTTTTTTTTATTATTTTACAACTTAAATTGTACGCGAGTAGACGAGTGACGTGTACACAATTGTTCTTGTGGTATCATGTTGAGATTTTAATTTCCTGTCTGTCTGATACCAACAATATAACGTTGATGTATCTTATTATGGCGTCGGTCGACGTTAGGTTTAATTACATTTCACACCGGGATTCGTGCAAATTAGGCAATTTGTAGGAAACCCAGTGTGATATATAAAATAGTTTTCAACTAGTTTCAACAGTAAACAACGACCGATACCATGAAATAATATACATCAACGTGATATAGTTACATCAACGTGATATAGTTGATACCAGGAAAGACCGGAAATTAAAATCTCTACATGACATTGACACAAGATCAATTGTGTACTCGTCTCATTTCTTCTTTTCCGATTTTGAATAGATATTTTCCATAACAATTTTATCAAAATCGGTTGAATAGTTTGGTTTTTAATACAAAACTTTTTCGTGCTATGGCAAAAGTACGTTTTCTACAATAATATGTATTTAAGAAAATTGCGAAAATCATTCGCTATTTTTTCATGTCCAGTTCAATAAAATATTATACAAAGAAATAAAATACAATTGTATCGCTAATTTGATTCTTGTAAATATTGGCTCATTCTATGAGTTTTCGTCAGATTTTCGTTTCGATAAGTAGAAAAGACCAAATGCCGAATCCGTAACAGTAGGCATATTAATCTTGAATAAAAAAAAATGGGTGTGTTGGAATTGGGTCATGACGAAACTTGATTAAATGTTCGCTATAAATCATCTAAGTCAAACAACTCTCAGTCAGGTCAATACTTGGATGGGTGACCGTTTAGTGGCATCTGAACTGAGCACATCCGTGTCGATCAAACACATCGATGTCGGTCTCTAGTCGATAAGCCATATTGGAGGCCTGCGATTTGATAACTCCGACACCAGAATTAGCTTCTTACATAAAATAAGATCAATGTTATGATTTTTATCTAATTACGGGAACTCAATAGAATTATTATTAATTAATCTAGCAGTTTGTGTTATTTGTAACACAAACTAATTACTGTCGCTATATAGTACCTAGGTAATGAGTTTGTCGTGGTATACTTATTGGGTTTTGGAAACTAATAGATTTACTTCGCCAAAGTTCTTGTATGACGCTATACTTTAGCCCTCTGCCTAGATTATACGAAAAGTTTCCTTTTATTGTCAAATTCAAGTGATTTCATTTTAATATAAACTCACTTAATTTCATATCTGGCAAAAAAATGATTTGATGATAGCCCCAAACGAAGCATAGTTTGTGCAATGAGAACTTGATAACTGATAGAATACGTACGAGTATATAGTATTTTTTTGTGAATACACATGTACCAATCATACATACTAACACCCAACCGAACCGAAACCGCGAGCTACAGCGCAGAAAGTAGAACTACCAAAAATTGAGCTGCGAGGCCAGTCAAAAAAAAAATGCATTTGAAAGATTAATTTTCGTAAAATATTAACATAATCCAATAGAAAATTCTATACATGAGCGTCACAACACGAAGTCAAAAGTGGATTTCCGTTTATGATGTGTATTTAAAAAGAAACGGCCCAATGTTATCGGATTTGTATACTTGAGGGATCAGCAATAAAAATAAAGCCATTTAAAAAGTAACAAGTCGAATTTAAATGCGACTTTTGGCCCGATATATGCGATTTAAATATGGGTTTATATTCGGGCTATTTTTTGTTCATAATATGTGTACTATGACGGATCTTCCAACAAATAATAAACATACGAAGAATCTTCTTTTTAGTATTTTTATGCGCCCCACGGTGTTACCCGCGGTATTCCGGGATCAAAAGTAGCCTATGTGTTAATCCGGGATATAAGCTATCCTGATTGTAAATTTCATCAGGATAAAAGTGTAACAAACACACACACACATTTCTCACATAGAGAGAGATACGCATACATACAATCTTTCGCCTTCATTATATAAGTGTAATCATACTGGATGATGGTGTTAGCAGAGTTATTCTGTTCTAGTGTTAAAGAGCTCATGACTTGTCACGTCTGCCTTCTCGTGACAGAGTAACGCACGGGGTAAAAATGGTTAACACTTCGGGAAAAAAAACGTCAATCTATGAAGATACGCCGATGGCATCGTATTTGTATATTACATAAATTATTATTTCCACCGGTTACTGCCAAAAACCCTATAATAACTTCTCGAAACGTACCTAATTAATTAAAACTGGCCAAATAAGTAAACTTTATTTTACATTTAATTGTCTTAATATCTGTAAAAAAGGAAATCCAAAAATTGTAGTGAGCCGTCCCGTCAACTCTCTAGATTTTCATACAAAAGTGAAAGGAACGCTGAAGTACCTTTAGTGTGTTCGTTACTAAGTAAATTCTTTCTACGTCACAGTGTCACGTTTTCTGCGACCCCTTGTTGTGTCATATTGTTACAAAACTTCCATTTATACAGCCTTAAAACTAGAAAAAAAACCGACAATTATTGCCGAGAAAAACCCTATGATCTTCCAAACGTACCTAATTTTAGCCCAGTATATAAACTTTTTTTTTAACTCTTTTTATTATACTAAAGTAAAAAAAAATGTTTTAATACCTTTAGTATATTCCTAAGTCAATCCTTTCCACGTCACAGTTCCATGTTCCGAGTTTGCCGGTTCTGAAGTTTTGGTAGATTCGCGGCGCGGTCGCCCGGCCGGCGTCGAGCGGCAGACTGACTGAGCCCCCGCCCTACCCCCGAGTCACTAAACAGATTGCAGTGTTCGATTTTCAAATGGAACCCCGTAATTATGAATATTTTGCTGTTCGATTTTCAAATGAGACCCCGTTATTATGAATATTTTGCTGTTCGATTTTCAAATGCAAAACTTTCATTTCATATTATTATCGGCAATATCCGTCTTCTTATAGCTTCGCCAGTATCCAACTCTAATTCAAATACCTACACTAATTGTAAGTAATTTATAATTTAATTTATTAACGTTTACACACTGTAGTAGTGTCACAGCATAGCATGGAAAAAACAGAAACATAAGACAAACATTCAAGACCCGAGAACAAGCATCATGCTCACTACACAAAGTGTGTCTCGGCGGGAATCAAATTCCGGACACCTTTGAATTATTATTATTGATAATTAATTACAATGTATGAATTTTATATCATTTAAATTTACCCGGGTATTCTAACAGAAATAACACGGTTGACAATAATTATTACAGAAATTATAACATTATAATAGGTGTGTGAATATGACTCCGCCCCTTTTTGTCAAAATAAAACACATTTGTTCGCTTACAAAATTAAAAAAAAAATTATTGAAAGTATGCTCCATCTGCAGCTACAACCTTCGCCCATCGTTCAGGTAGTTTTCGTATTCCTTGCTGGAAGAAGTCCTGGTCTTTTGAGCTTATCCAGTTGTCAATCCAAATTTTGATACTTTCACATGAAGTAAACTTTTCTCCAGTAAGGTCTGTCTGCATCGTCCGGAATAGGTGGTAATCCGAAGGAGCTATGTCTGGTGAATATGGCGGGTGGGGTAACACTTCCCAGTCCTGTCCCTCTAAATATCTTTTTACGACTTCTGCGGTATGCGGTTTGGCATTGTCATGCTGAAGAACTAATTTGTTATGTCTATTCACCCATTCTGGTCGTTTTTCTTCTATGGCTCGCTTCAAACGCATTAGTTGTCGTCGGTAAACTTCTCCATTAATAGTTTCAGAGGGTTTGAGCAACTCATAATATACAATACCTTTCTGATCCCACCAAATACAGAGCATGACCTTGGCACAGTGAATATTTATTTTTGGCTGTGATGGGCCTGGTTCGCCTGGTTTCACCCAAGCTTTTTTGCGTTTAGGATTTTCGTAGTGTATCCATTTTTCGTCTCCTGTGACTATCCGATGCAAAAATCCTTTTCTTTGCTGTCTTTGAAGCAGCATTTCACAAATGGTTTTCCGACGTTCCATGTCTCTTTCTTTTAAATCATGTGGAACCCAGTCACCGGCTTTTTGAATCATTCCCATCATTTGTAAACGCTTTGCAACAGTTGAACGATCAACATTTAATGCTGCAGCTAATTCTGATTGAGTTTGGCAAGAATCTTCCGCCAATAATGCTTCCAATTCAGCATCTTCAAATTTTTTTGGTGGTTTTCCATGTTCTTTATCCTCAGTACTAAAATCGTTATTTTGAAATCGTCGAAACCATTCCTTGCAAGTTGTATTAGACGGAGCATGCTCACCATAAATCTCCACAAGCAAACGATAAGTTTCCGCTGCAGTTTTCTTCGCAATAAAATAATGTAATAACACTTCCCGCAAATGACGTTTATTTGGAATAAAAACCGACATTTTCGAAAAGGTGAAAACAATTGTTGCTTACACTTCAACCAAATATCATAAAATGCGTTAGATAGCTGACATTCAGTACTATCGAATACAAGTATGGTCATTTATTAGTACACGTAAACAATACTAAAAACGACATCTGTTGAGAAAGGGCGGAGTCATATTCACACACCTATATAAAAACATATCATGTTTTATAAAATAAAATTAATAAAGCATTCCATGACTCAGATAGCAAAAATTTAACGGATCTTTAATAGAAATTGTGTTCATTTCTATAATCAATTTCTGGGAAATGCTACTGAGCATCGGCCAACCGGCTGTAAATAGAAATTAAAGGATTTTTTATCTGGATTTAGAACATTTTAACTTAGATAAAACTGATACACTAATAGACTTAATGTAATAATTACACTGATAGAAAATAAATTATTAATTAAAAAAAACTTCGTTATTAGCCTACTTCACTATATTATTCAAACGAAATAAAGATTTTTTTACTTTGTCTCTCATATTATAATAGTAATGATTTCATTTATTTGTACATACATGATTTATGCTGTACTTATAACTTAAAGCATATATCTACAATATAAAAAAAGTTATGATGCAGTACCATATAAATAAATATTATATTTTTTTTGATTACTAGCTGCACTGGGACCAAAAGATACATTAAATATTATTTCCAAGCAAGTTACAAGAGATAAAAATAATAAATAATATGGTTAATCTATTAATGACTAGGTACCCAAACGCGTATAAAATATTAACATTGGTTTGACATACCTTTATTCTCGTCTTTACCACAAATTATAGCTCTTGACACTCAAAACTTCTTTAAGATTAAGATTGGAATGGAAAAGTTGAATCCAAACGATGGAAAAAAATTGTTAGGCAGGTTTGTATCAAACCAAATCAAAACAAGACATAAATCGTTATTCGTATTTCAATTTCAATTCTAATCTCGTCCAGAGTTACCCAGCTCACGAAAAACATTATATTGCGTATTTTCATTTTGGGATCCCTGATACAATCGGCATTAGGTGCTTTAATTGATACCGTAATTGAAAACTTAAGTGCTGGACGCGCCTGAAATTCTACAGGCAACTCAAAGCTGTATGTTTTGCTATATCTGTGATATAAGGTTTTAAAGTTTCATTATTCGGTTACGCAACTGATGCACTTGTAGCAAATTCAAACAAATACATTATTTATTCATGTGAATTAATAAAAAGGCCCGAACCGAATTTTTTGTTACGAACATCTGACTGAAAATGTATGATATTATAAATAAATATTCATAGAAATTTCACATAGCACCATCAAGCCAAAATAAGCTAGCTAGCACGAATGTGCTAATAGTATTTTTTTTTTTATATACTTACATACATATATATATTGAAACCCAGACATAAAACAAACATTTATGTTTGTCAAGCAAATACTTGGCCTGAATGGGAAGCGAAATTACGACATAACCGAAATTGCGCAGAAGGCAAAGCCACTACCAACTTAGCTATCAGTTATTTCAGTAGAAATAAGACAAAAGTTATAAGCGTCAGTAATCACCAAAATCCGCTTAAAACACTTCTATCAAAGATCAAAGACCCTAAATAAACTGACCATGATTACAGGATGGCACAACTACACTGACATCCTCATCCAACTTTGAGCAGCTTCGGTACTATTGATTTTAATAAGTACTAAAAGCAAGGGTACTTTTTGTATTAAAAACGTTCATTGACTGCTATAACCATTCCCTATGAGGTGGACTATGCTTTCGTAGTTTAAAAAAATATTTTGAGTAAAATTTTGAGTATAAAAAGAGAAACATTTCTGTGCTATCACAATCTTCTTGATGTACTCCATTGATTGAACGATATAAATCATTATGTGACAACTATTCATTTATTAGCTTTATGCATTTTTGGGAACTTTAATTTACCCCAAATGAAAAACTCTTGCGATTTTTATTAGGGAATCCTATTTCAATCGCCATACGCTTTAATTGTTTACGTAATTGAAAACTCACTCGCTTGGATTGATGCGAGTTTGGAACGATTTTACTGACCTCTACTACGTACTCTGTGGGGGTAATTCTTGCTTTATCTGTGGCCCTGAACGTTTGTTACACGTCAGCTGACAAATGCTGGTAATTGGTTAGACAGGACAAAATGCAAATGTACCGAAAATTGGATAGTGAGAAAAACAGATACAGGGAAAGCAAAAATATTACAACAGTGTTTTCCAGCACCAGAGTTGACCTGTTACTTACACGAAAATGAAGATAAATAGGAATCTATATACCTTCATTTTCATACCGTACAATACTTTAGCATCATACAATACTTTATTATATACCTCAAGGTAAAGAGATACAATATAAATACAGATTATATAAACTAAAAACAAAATGGAGGTTACAATGGGCGGTCTTTATGAGACACTGGTATGATTTAAAAAGTTTTTTGTTTTGGTCGTCAAAGGAAGCCCTACATACTATAACATACTCTTACTGTTACTATAACATACTCTTATATATGGTATATACCTATTATATTGAATGCGCATCAGTCATCATTTTATTTGGAGTCATAATATCGTCATAAAATAGACGTGGTTATTAGTATGCTCACTTCCGCAATAGATTCTCATGAATAACTCTGTTTATTAGTATTATAAATCACGCCTTTTAAAGTCCGTGATACATTTTTACTACTTTATTTATTGTAAAAAAAATTCAGCTTGGATATACTAGTAGATAAGCCATTATAGAGGTCTTTGGCATCTTGAAAACTCAGAGACAAGAGTAAGCTATTCATACGAAGAAGAATTGGATTACATATGTCCCTAAAACGTTTCATCTGTTTTCCCTTTGTGTAGCACGATTGCAACGGATATTGTTTTCACCCACGCGATTCCAAAACGAAACCGTTAGCAAACATAATTCAACTGCAATCGAAGACAAACGATTTCATGTTGAAACGGCTTTGCGAAATACAAGCTGTTTTGCATGGGATTCAGATTTTTCGTAGTTTGAAGCTTTAAGGGTTTAATGCCTAAAAGGTAACGGAAGTCCACCTAACAGCCAGACCCTATACTCTACTTCCATATTACTGGAGATTAAAAAAAGAACCATGGCAACATTGTTGCCTGTCAAATAGTTCAGAACATTTTTTGACAGTTAACAATGTTGTCATAAATGTTAATTGTTTTTAGGGTATGTTGTAGAGGTCTACGGAACCCTCGCCTTGCGAGTACTATTAGATTTGGCCGGTTTTTATTTTATTTTATTTGCCTAACCTTTTGACAGAATTGATAGCCTGGTAATAAGTGGTAACTTCTGCCCATAACGGCATAAACTTGACTTACTAATGAGAAGACGTATGTTGTACCGTGTTGCGTCCGTAATTCCGTAATACATGAATATAAACATGGAATATATTCAGCTTGTTCTGTCACGTTTATGTGTCGAGGCAAGCTGGCGGCCCTATCGATATTAAGCGGTCACAGCGGCTCATCAACAACCGATATACGACTCAGGTTCTCCCTATCTAAGTATGAGGAGACCTAAGTCGCATTGCGCTCGTCATTCTGAGGTGGGGATGTATCGCCTCAAGTGCTCAAGTGCCACCGGCACCCGCACCCTTCCATCGGAACACAGCAACGCGTGCACTACTGCTTGCCGTCAGATTACCCTTTTCATTGAAAACAGTAATACCAGAACGTGTACATTTACTATTCGAAGCCCTAAGCAAGTATAGTGGTGGAAGATCCCTGGACCATGGAAGAAGTGTTACTACCCTGTAGATCAATATTGTGGAGATAGAACAAAATAGTTCAAATTATTTGACGCATTACAGGGATCATTAAAAGTGACTTCAATGTTTGTTCATTTCATTATTTTTCTATTGTTTTTGACGCAGAATTTGAATTATGTATTTGATTCGATGTTGACATTGTGTTTTTCTGTTTATATTTCTTGTTTTTATTTTTTGGTAACATGTATAACTATTTCCGACACAACTATGAAATTGGTTGTCAATAGATGAAATGAAAAAAAAAAAAAAAAAAAAATTAAATGGACGTACTCAGCATAAGTGTCACTGCTACTAAGTGCTACGAGATTGCTACGGTGTTGCTACGACTACATCTACAAGTACTTAGTTAATGTCGGCCAGTTCACTCAATTTATTCATAAAGCTTACTCATTGGCCGTCTTTTCGACATTAATGACGGAGAAAATATATTTTTCATAAGTATCTTCAAACGACGCGGAATGAAGCTCTGAGGAAACGGGGACATTAATAAAGTCGTGGTCGGCTCTCCCTATTGTTGATACTTGTTGCTCTGTGTCGTCCTTCCTATTTCGTTAATACATAAATCGTTTGTTCTCGTAGTTTAGTGTCTTAAAGTCCCGAATAAAAATAAGCATGTTAAAACGTAGAGAGTACGGCTGTCAAAGTAAGTCTGAAATTTTTATTAAAAAGTATAGAGTATAGAGACAAAACGCAAGAAAGGAGAAAAACGAGTTATTGAACTGATCTATATTTCATTCAAAGAGGTGACAGCTTGCTTATTTGTCATATAATAAATCGGACAAAAGCAACCTTTTCAATTAATCAAAGTGAAAACCAGGAAAACGTTGCTATTTGCCCACTTATTGTGTCTGACCTAAAAATAAACACGTGAGTGACATTTCAAAGGGAACAATACAAGTGTAGAATGTACACATTCATTTAAACTATTTCCGCACCCGTGACCGTCGTTTGTATCAAATAATTTCGAGATTTTGATGAATAAAACTACTAATGGAATTTCATAGAAGCGCTCGTAGTGAAACTTGCCTAATTAAATAGTAAGTGACTGATTTAAAAATCGAAAACCGAATCATCAATCTTCCCTTATTTGTCCCCCCTAAGGGTGAAATATTTTCATGAGTATCATATAGGTACCATATCTTCTTACTGGAAAACGCTACCATTTTTAAAAATAATTATATGCTTTGATTAGTTTAATCAATATACTTTGGGGCACTATGTTGCTCGCGTCCGTAGTACCATCAGATACGACTTAGGTTTTCTGATACTTCAGTACGAAAAGACCGGAGTCCTATCGCTGTTATCTATGGGTGGAATACATATATATATAAATATATATTATATATATAAATGTTTTGTTTGATTGAACTAACTCTTCTGCTTTCTAGCAAAGGCTATGAAGGATATAGCCTATAGCGTTCATGAAAAAGGCTATATGCTATCTAGCACTACTTTACAGGTCTTGGTTAGCCTTAAATATTGATATTAGTAAAGTCTTATAAGACGGCAGAAAAAGCGCCCAGAAAAAACTGTTATGTGCGCTGGGGTATTATCATCCAGACACAACAAACCTATTTTAATTGACACCACGACCTATACAGCGCAGAAGGTCAACTGAATTTTAACGCCAGTAAAACTTGTGCGAAAGAAAAGAATTATGTATGATTTTTTCATGCTGGCATTGATAATTATTGATTTTAGTTTTCAGATAGGTATTCAGGTTTAAAACTATTTAACATCGTGTTATGTTTCTCCGAGGGGTTTCTTGTCTGTTTCTTCCCCTCGGTTTGGTCGGTTAGGGTTGGAACAGTCGTAAACTTAACAAATAAGATAAGCTTAAACATGACTGTAATTTGACATATCTGTGTGCATGTAATGTGTGTAAAATTTGACGTGTCCAAATGATACTTGAGATCTAAAGGAATAAATGAGTTTGACTTTGACTTTGTTATATTTTTGTTTTGATCACAGAGTCAATGAAGCTGTGAAGTAAATGACAAATCCTTTCAGGACCATGTAAAAGTAATAATACAGAGATTTTGTCATCTAAAAAGACAGAGGTACCTTAGAATTGGGTATTCATAAAGATATTGTGGGGACCTTTGTGAGTGGAGTTATATTATTATACTGCGGATTACGCTAGACCCTTATCATTCGGAGCAAATCTTTTGGAGCATTATTTGCAAAACGAAAACATCTTATTTTATCAGAAACATGAAATAACGATGAATATCTTGGAGATGACGAGATATTTTTTGAAAATGTTGCCTTATTCAAATTTGCTTCAAAACAGCCAATCCCTATAATCCACTAACAACTGACTAGAGATAGAGCAACATTTTTATGTGTAAAAAGTATGGACCTATGGATATAAGTGTTTTTATGATAAATAATCTATCCCTAGTAATCTGTTAGTAAAATATAGTGTTTGGCTGTAAAACTTCTGGATCAGACAATTCTGGGTTAAGGTTACATACATCTGAATGATTGGAATTAGGGCGTACGGAAAACGAATTTCGTTTTTTTAATTATAATATATCAGAACATAAAATAAAAACTGGGTCAGTACTGGTTTGAGCTATCTATTACTTATTTATATTATCTTATCTTAAACGAGCAAGTCTTGTATCAATATTTTTATATTTATTTCACGTATACACGAGACGACTCTAAATCATCATCAGTCTATTTCAGTCCACTGCTGGACATAGGCCTCTCCGATTAAGCACCATTGAGCCCGGTCTTCGGCTCTTTGCATCCAGTGTCTAAATATCTCTAAATATTTGGATGAAATATATTTGTTTAGATAGAGCTTTGCTATTTAAGTTTGTTATAATTAGTTTTTCTTGTAAAACGGATATTTTTTATAAAATAACGTTTTACGTGACAAAAACGAGCTAAGGTCGGTCGCCCAGATACTTATATATATTATTCACGCTGATTCATACAAATAAAAAGCCAAACTCAAAATGGTGTGCCGTATCCGTTTTCTCTCATCATATGTATGCAGTCATTAGGTATCAATAAACTCATTAAAAATTCAATTTCCCTCGCCCAAAACCAAAATTGTTTTTATATTAGCAACTTACGAGTAGCAAATGGTTTGATTGTAAAGGTTTTCATCAAATGATTTCACGGTGTTTAGGCTTAACGGTCAAAGGATTTTAATGAAACTCGCTACTGGGCTTTAGCGAAATGTACACATGGTTCAATTGATATAATGTTTGCCTTCTCTTTATAACTTAAGTTTTATGTCGAACATCTTTTAATAATAAATATTCAGGGCAACGTACACAAATGCTCTTTGTGTCCCTGGTAGCTTATACTATAGTTTTGTAAATGCATACTTAGTCAGTACAAATTTAAGCCCAGTATAAACATCTAAATTCAGAACCTAAACCTAAACCTAAAGTGCAGAACAAAGAGCTACTACCAACTGGGCTGTGAGGCCATCTTTGTAGATAACGAGTAAAATGATGACAGAGATTTTAATTAAATTATAATAATATTATTATATTATTAAGGTGAAAATTTGTATGTATGTTTGTTACTGTTTCACGCTCATACGGCTCAACGTATTTGGATGAATTTTGGTACTACCATAGCTTATATCCTGGATTGACATATAAGCTACTTTTGATCCCGGAAAAACGCAAGTAACACCGAGGGGCTAGTAATCCTAACCAATATTATAAATGTGATAGTGAGTTTATTTGTTTATTAAGATTTAATGAATACATTGGCTTCATTTCATTTTGAAATAATTATATATTTTTTTTTGGTTCTTGCATATAACAGAACTTCTGTTTTCCATCATCTCCTCACATCGGCGCATCTAGTAAAAAATTTAAATACTAAGTAAGAATATTGGGTAAATTTCCTTTTAAAGTTCCGTAGACGTTGCTGACGATAAATCTCAACTTCGATTTACTTTTCGTCTTTAATAATGGCGTCTATAGGGAAGGGCTGACCCAGTTCTGAGGCAAGCGAGAGGCACGTCCTAAGGGAGCAGTGGGTACTCAGCTAAATAATAAGCAAATTATTTTGGATTCCCGAGCATTAAGAATAAATCAAATGTTTGGAAAAAATTGCTGAAAAATGATCACTGGTTGGCTTTTAAGGATAAGATGCCTAGTTTTGTTAGATAAGAGTACTTTTTTCGTTAAAATACGCATACATATAATACATATTAACACCCAGACACAGAACAAACATTTATGGTCGTCACATAAATGTTTGTCCTGAGTGGGAATCGAACCCACAACTTAGAGCGCCGAAGGTAGTGGTGCTAGCAACGGAGCTATGAGGCCAGCCAATAAGTAACTTTTGATTTTTAACCGACTTAATTACCGACTTAACTGAACAAAAGAGGTGGCTCTCAATTCAAATCAATTCAAGTGTATGTTTCATTTTCAGTTTCAGTTTGGACCGATTTGAACAGACTCTTTTTATTTTTACCAAATTATGGTAGAATCAAAAATTCATGAAAGGTGAGTGATGGAAGAAGATGAAGTCATTGCTAAATTAAGATTCTAAGATTGATTAAGATTCTGTGAGAGATTTTCTTACCAATCATCTAATATTATTATATTCAAATAGCTTTGCTTATTCTAAATTAACTTGCTAATGTTATTTATGTTGAGGAATACTTTGTAATTCTTGGTACACTGAATCCAAAATTAATTACCAAATACAAACAATAATAAAACATATTTACATAAATTAACGTCATTCCTTGTTTCGTGCTCGTTCAAAGTAAAATATCTTATTTATATTATATTTTCATATTAATCGGCTATTTATAATTATAAAGAGATACATATGATACACATATATTTCAGAAACCAAGTATAAGATAACGTTCTGTGGTAATTATGATATAAACCGTAAAATAATAGTAAATAGCACTACTGATACTAAGAAGAGTTGACACTATGAGTGGCAGCTATAATAGAAAAAAAAAAAAAATGTTTTTCCATGTAGAAGTAACATTACAATCTGACACCAAAACGTCTGTAGCATAATATTTATAACATCAAAAAGGTAATTGTACAATTAGGAAGTCAAGTTTACGAAAAGTTCTTAAACGTACACGTTCACTACAATATAATTTTAAGTTTATAGTATCTAAAATAGTCTCTAAAGAACTATTGTATATAGAATTAAAGTAACGAATTGCGTTTCAAATCTAATGTTTTTATTGAAATAATCTTCAATAAAATTATATATTAATTCGGTTATTGTAAAATCAAGATTGGAGAAAAAAGCTCATTATATATTATAAAATGATGATAAATAGTCGTTACTACCTCAATCTTAAGTAACTCAAAGCTCTTAACTAAGCATTTTATTAATCTGGTTCATAATTGAGCCCCAATCAAATTTTATTAATCTGATTCATTTTAAACCCTTGCATTAATGTATTGTATGAGGACTCTTCAAAGATGTTATGCAAACCTAACGAATGCCTATCATTTTAATCGAAAATTTACATTGATAAGGGTTGGTCTGAATTCGCAAAAATAAGAATAGGTTGTTATAACTCGTTTGAATTTCTTTAGATGCCACTCAACGCAACCTAGATAAATTATTTTTACCGGTTGTTGGAAAAATATTCCGGGAAAAAAAGCGATGAAACTTGTTATTGAATAGGATTCATTTAGAGGATATTGATTGACAATGTGTAAGAATTTGAACAATATAACGATATGCCTACTGACAGAAAAAGACGTGAGCTAATTAAAAAAAAAAATACAATCCACACAGCTCTATCTAGCTCCAAACTGAACATAGCTTGTGCCAAATAATTGATAAATTACTTTTATTTTTTTGTTGATGATTACATACATATTACACATCCAGATAGAGAAAAAACATCTGTGTTTGTCACATACTTGTTTGGGTGCGAATCGATTCACCATTAAAGACTAGAAGCTACAACATAGAAGGTAGTTCTAAAACAACAGTTACTAAGAACTGAGCTATGAGACTATTCAACAATTTATATGTATAAATATTTATTCATATTATAAATCAAAACTAACCTGAAAGCTGCCAAAGCAATCAGCTATAAATAGACTAACCTGAATATACAACACAACCCACATTCACCCCATTAATTCCAGTGTACAGTCACGCAATACGAACACTAGTTCACGGAAGTTAGTCATTCATCGCGATAAAGCCGCGAATAAAAAAGATTTTCTTTACCAACGCAATATTTATATCTGCACGAATGTCTGAAACAGTTTTTGTGCTGTATGGCACAGGAAGATAGTATAAAAAAACATGCCAATAAGAAAAAAAAATTGTACATAAAACTCTGCCGCTAAGCACATCAAAAAACCGTGTCCTTGCAGTGGGGATGTATTAAGGATAGTACCCATATAATATATAATAATATATCATAGGAACATATATCTGGTACTAATTTATTTTAATCTGTGCTGTTATAAATCCCAGCAATGTCTTACGTTGACATGAAATAAATACATACGAGTATATATAAATTTCATATAATACAAAAAAAAATTAAATGCGTTTATGTATGTTTGTTACTCCTTCACATTCAAACGACTGAACGGATTTGGATGAAATTTAGTACCAGGATAGCATAGTATAACTTGTAGGCTACTTTTGATTGCGGAAAACCACGGGTAACCGCGGGGCGCAGCTAGTCAGTAATAAAACCAAAGCTCCCCATACATTCAACCCAATACTCTCATTGTCTAAATCATTGTCTCCACAAATCTTCTTAAGCATTTTCATTTAAAATTTCAGCGGTGTTTATCACGACAGTCGCGAAAGTATGTGTGTGTTTAATGAAACATTCCTTCCATATTTGCCTCCTGTAATATCCTCACTGCTCGACTGGGTCGACTCTCGCTAAGTGAGAGTGGACTGTATTGTAACACGAGAGGTCAATGCGGATGGGTAAAACACATCTTCAAATTTGGATAAGTTTAATTAAGATTTACAATTACTGTTTGAAAAGTGGGCGTGGAAATCAAGTAATTACTTGAAAAGCCTAGACGTAGTAGGTACAGATTGCGACCTACAAAACTTCACATTCTCATATAACGTTCCCACCAATCTTCTAAACAATTCAATTTAGAATTCAGCAGAATTTACCACTTTTTGAAAGCACTTGACTGAGTCTAATGAAATACATTCCTTCAGCGTTTAATCTCGAATTTGTGACATGACCTAGCGCTGGGTGTAAAGTCACGTAGGTATCTAGATACGTTCTCTTTTTCATAGATTTTGCTCTTAATGTTTGGTCTCTTTATTCATACATAACATCAAACCTATTGGATCACAAAAAGAACAACAGTTTTAAAAAGACGTGGTTTTAACCAATAGCGATCGGCCTCGTAGTTCAGTTGGTAGTAGCTCAGGACAACCATTTGTGAGAAAAACAGATATTTGTTCTGTGTCTGGGTGATATCTGTATTGTATGTATTTACAAAAATAAAGTACAATATAAGTATTACCAGCCATTCCCATGGTACAAGATATTCTTAGTTAGGGGCTGGATGGCACTGTGCGCCAAAACCACTTAAAAAAAAATAAGACTATTACAATTATCGATCTATAAATACTTTTTGTAACCCTTTAACCCTATAGTGGGAACGTTAGAGGCAATTACGAAGACAAATTACTAATTTAATCCCAATATATTAATATATAATATTATAAAAGCGAAAGTGAGTTTGTTTGTTTGTTATGCTTTTACGCCTAAACCGCTGAATCGATTATTATGAATTTTGATGTAGAGGTAGATAGAATCCTGGAGACGGTTATATGCTAGTCTTTCTTGCTAAAAACTTATAGAGAGTGGGATAAACTTGGTATGAAACAACGAGAAATGATTGATTAAATCAAAATTAAGGCGAGCGAAGCCACGTGCTAGTAATCTAAAAAGCCAATTCATATAATACTTTCATCCCTAATCTTTAAAGGGGTAGAACATCCTCGTTTCAGAGTGACGGGCGCATTGCGATGCGACTTAGGTCTTCATATCCTTCGGAAGGAGAAGACCGGGGTCATTTTGATATTGTTTATGGGAAGCAGTAACCACTTGCCACCAGGTGGGCTGGCAGCCAATTTCGTCACTTTCGGTGTATAAAAAACAGGCAAATTAAGAACATGCTTTTCGCAGCACAAAATCACCTCTTATTGAAATAGGTTAATAATTAATAGACAAAGTAAGAGGCAGGACTTGGACGTAATTATAAGCTAGTTAATAGACATGAAGTGGTGCTATTGAAGCCTTATTTCGTTAGGTATACTCTAATCCGTGGAGTAGGTGCTCATGATACACAAATACCTACTACAAACCAATCACTTGCACAAACCACAGGCATCTGCATTGTACGCTAAGTACAATGGTGTCATTACTCGCTGCCTACGAGCTCGTCTTAGTTACTCTATGATAACACTGCTATTCCTCTCCAGGTTTGTGTTGCCAGGATGATAAAGAAATTGGATCACCAAAAACACATTGTATGCACCACGATTTTTACAAAACACATGTCATAATCTTGGTAATTTTTAGACCTAACCTAATAATTACGTAATGTTTTTTTAAGATCATAAAAATATGTTTAGATTTAACACTGCTCAAATAAAACGGAATACGAAAATATTCAAAATAGTATAAAAATTTAGGTATATATTGTAAAAAAATGTTTAATTTAGGTATATATAAATTACTATACAAGAATTGCTCGTTTAAAGTAATAAATCAAGAAATACACATACACAGGTAAAATTATACAGCAATAAATACAAAATGTCTTCCAAATCGTTAGATCCGTTTCCGAGATATGTGAAATAAATAAATATACAACAAATGCTCGTTTAAACTGATAAGTAACGTGCCTTCTAGATACCTCACGTAGTAATGATGATTTACTAGAAAGCTCACGTAGTTGTGGCAATAACAACGATATTAATGAAAATAACTTACTTATCTACGCACAGCTTAACTAAATGATAATTTTTCATGGTCTTTTCCGAGGATAAAGTTCACATTTACTCTGGCAACACTGCTCCACCCTGCGCCATCCTTGAATGACTTCTAATAATACTCTCGTCGAGCGAAAAGCAAAAGATTCTACGACATAATCACACTAAAAGCATTCCTTGTTATTTTACAAAAGTCGAGAGATTTACCTGAATGTTTTATTGTACCTATTTGGCATTTCGCGTCCTTTTGATAGATAATTGTAGGTATATCGCTCATAGCCGGTATAGATACTTATTTTTATATAAGACGACTTTAAATGATACCTAATAATAATGATAATGTTAACTAAAGAGTTAACTAAGTAATAAACAGTTTGGTAATTAATGCATGTTAATTAAAATCTTATGAAACTAGTAAGTTTAGCCCTGAATTAATAAATGACTTCAAATAAGTGAAAAAGTTCTCAATTGTGGTATTCTTGTGTTTTTAGTTCTTTTAACTCTTCAGAAAATCTAGAAGTATAATAGTTAACCGCAGAACTATGCCAAGTTCTTTACCTGGGGATGTGTGCAGTGGTGACTATTTGACATCAGATAATAATTGAGCCATCAGCTTATCTACTTAGCCCAAAACTATAATCATGATGATCCAGTATAACAATACGTTGTTACCCATAATTATAACTTTACGTTTTCTAGTTGAGTTCCGTCGTTTCTGCCATCAATTTATAAAAATGAAAATACATATAAAAGCGCCTGCTCATAAATAGCAGCAAGACTTCACCTGTTACATTGCTCCAAATTTAACATAGGCGCTTGTTTTATTGGCATCATAATGAGAGTGGCTTACCATTAAATTATACGAACAGATGGTAACAAATTTACATATTAGCGTTATTTTACGTTCCAGTAAACAAAATCCTGGTTAAATTACATTTCTATTTATAGGATTTCTATTGTAGGTATTTGGATTTTACCTACCTAACATGTTAGATCATCGTTTTATAAAATGGCTGCTCCGGGAATTAGCTAAAAAATGGACTACTTTACATTTTCTTAATATCAAAGCACCTTTGATTTTTTTCTGTTACTCAAACTGCCTTATTTTTCTGAAGGATTATCAGTGCAATTCATTTTTCGCCAGAATTACTTCATAATATTTGTACCTGGTGATATGATACATTTGAGGCGTAACATTTCTGTCTTAGAGTGACAGGCGCAATGTACATCACATCACTTAAGTCTTTCAATACTTCGGAAGGGGATCAGAGTCGTATTTTTTTGGTTCATAGGTAGCGTTCATAATTAAAAGTCTGGTGGGCCGCCTGGTCATCCCGATACTTCAGTGGAAGGATAGAAAAAAAGCCTTGGGTAGTAGGTATGCACCTACATATGTATTGGTTGTATTCATAGCAATTAGGTAACTCTGGTGACCTAAAATCTGCGTCTAAGTCTAAATCTAATTCATTTGAATGCAGACCAAGCAAATCGACTGACGGCAGGGAAGGGAATTATGGCGCCAAAGATACAAATCTAACATAGCGATTGGTTGACCGCTACTGACCTCTGATGCTTCGTGGCTCCTTCGTTCATACAGTATAGTGGTGTTGCAATACCCTAATTTCTTATCGATATCGATGAAATTATAACAGTATATAACCACTATAACATTTTATAGGAGAACTCTGGCGTCTCATCTAATTTGCTCAGCTAAAGTTGTGCCTTTTTGAAAATAAATATATTTTCCACAGAATAATTATTATGGATTCAGAATAATGTTTCTTTCACAAAAATGTTCCGTTTGCCGTCACGTCATACGAACCAGTTTTACTACCAAGTCATCACAATAGATGTTTTACATCAAAAATTAGTATTATATCTGTCTTCATTGCGAGTTCTAAATAAATATGTTTAAGTTAACGAGCTGAAGGCCCACTTGACATAACAACAGCAATAGGTCCCCCAACCCAAGTCGCATCTCGTTGCGTCCGTCACCTAAAACGGGGATGTTACCTACTTCTCATAAGTCATTATGAAAAATAAAATCCTATTAATAAAGGAAGTTCCCAGTTCCTGTTTTCCTAGACTTTTGATATAAAGAAACAATGTACAACAACCAAATCAAGGGTTAAAACATTTTAAGCAAAACAGAAATCGATAAAATGAAACCGCTTGAGAACGTGTCACATCACTCATAATTCAAACGTAGCTTATTAGGGAACGGTTTAGTTAGTTTTCATGCTGAGTAGAGCACGCTATTCCATATACTAAATTGAATAATCTGCATATTATATTAATATTCAATCAATGACATTTACTAACTTTGATAAATAACCTACAATCGCTCTTTCAACATCATTTGATATGACCAACCAGATTTACACCAGACTTAACGAAACTTATATTTATATAAAACACTTAGCGCCCCACGGTATTCCGGGACCAAAGTAGTTACCCTGGTACCAAATTTCATCCAAATCCCTTGAGTCGTTTGAGTGTGAAGGAGTAACAAATATATATACACAGGCACACATACATACAAACATTCGCCTTTATGCTACCTATATTTAGAAGTGTAATTTTAGATTAGCAAGAATGCCTGTATGTGATTGAAAAAATAGAAAACTCTAATTAATTACGGTTACAATTGCTCAAGTAAAAAAAAACACTTCGAAAGCGATACAGATCTACTAAGTTTGACCTGCCAAAGATGGCTGACATAATATTTCTTTCTTTCTTAAGGGTAACGGACAGTTACATTAAAAAGTAAATAACAGACAGTAAGCTACTTTACGATGAATGTATAAGTGATGGTTACACATTAACCGTAAATTAAATTACTGATTGTTATCAAAAGAGATCTTGCCACTATAATAGATTTACATTATCTTGTTTATGTTGTAATGTCAATGTCAAATTTTAAGGCAAAATACTTTATACTATACGTTGAATATTTTTATAAATACTTGAACAGTTTTTTTTCAAATACATTGTAAAAACTGATTATAATGCGTTCATATTACTACGATTTGATTAAGCGCTTAAGCTTAATCAAACCATCCGATCATCCATCGGGAACAACAAGCAAGAAAATCCAGAGTAAGGCGGGATTGTCACAAATCTTCAGATATATAGTTAAAAATAAATGAATGATTTAAAAATCGAGTAAACCAACTATAATACTTCCGTAATTTTACGCCCTTAGGGATGGAAATTCCTAAGGAAGTAAAATATAAATAAAAAAGTGAACGTTAAAAAAATCATACAGTTAATGGGAAACTTAACCTTTTTTTGAAGTCAGTTGAAAGTGGAGTAATATACGATATGTGCTCGACGTGCTGAGATCAAGGGTTGACTGACAACTTGAAATGAACGCAAATGAGTCCATTTTGTGCTATTACCACGGTGTGTGATTCATGTACCGCGCGTTTTGTGGTGCGACTGAATCATGAATGAATAGAACTTTTATTGTGATTTATGAACCGAGTGCATGCATTGAGACCCTACAATATTTTAAATGTATAAGGCGTAGACAGGAATATAAGATACAAGATGTTTGGTAGGTAAATCGAATGCCAAACTGAAATGGCGGAAGTATCTCATTTCCTATTGAGCCTCAAGCTAGTCTTGGCTCGATTTTTCTGGCTCACCAGATAGGAAATGATCCCACCTTTCCACCATTTCAATTTGGTATATGTACCAAATATAGTATTATTTTATAACAACCACCATATTATCGTTTGAACTTGACGTCACTTATTTTATTGTAAGCAAATGTTAATTTATAAAAACTGCAGACGTCGCTTATAGCCTTTTCGAAACAAATCCATTGTATCGAGCCACAACAATTTCATTTTCTATTTAATTCTATTACATGCTTGAATTGCTTTCTCGCATAACTTACTTGCATAGCATGCTCGCATTGTATACCTGCATAGTATGTTTCCATTCCATGCTTGCGTTATAGATTAATTATTTATATCGCTAAAATAGCAATACTAGTTCCGTGAAAATTCTCTGTCCCACAACTTCTATCCAATAGCTATCCTTATTATCTCCAGGGTTCAGAAAGCCACCATGCGAGCACCAAAACATTCCTTCTTCCTGTATAGGCAATAAAGTCACGTAATTACAAAATAACTTCGCCTGTAGCGGGACTATTTTATTTAATCACTTTGACGGGAAAATAATAGAGGCTTTGCTTCGGCTCCCATCAAAATTATGTGCAGGTCTACCGTGTATCGTGATGATCGGTAACCATTGAGTATGCAACTGAAAGATACGACTTTTCACTATACCTTGGGCATGTGTGAGCTTACTGTACGGAGGGTACAACTTTGAAATATATTGTTCATAAGTTCACCAGCACACAAGTATCGTTTCGCACCAAAACAAAGTAATGCAAGCGCATTACTGTGCACAAGTAGACATAACTTATACCATCGAAAAATATCACCAAATCAGGGCCAAGAATTAAAAATGGTCCCAGTTATTCTCCGAACGAACATAAGCACTATACTTGTTTATTATGTTTCCTGTACTTATTTTCTGTTTCTTACTGTTATTTATCGAAATATATCAATCTCCTAGTGGGAGAAGGTACTGATTCTTGAACCAGTGCAAACTAGTTTATGGGAGAGTTCACATAAACTATGTTCAAATATTTGTGTCAATAAATAAATACTTCATTTGATCTGAACTTAGCACAACTTCAATGTATGCTTAAAAACCGGCTAAGTTCAAATTTAATTCATATTTTAAATTTTTAATTAGGTATTTATTAGAAAATTGAAAACAGAAACACGTTGAAGGGTTAGTAATAAAGATTCCTTTAGTCTCGAAGTACGGAAAAAAATAGCAGTCCGACAATCAATATACAGAAGATAGTGGACGAAAAAAAAAGGACAAATAAAAAACATTAACTTTCCGCATATAATGTAAAAGGTACAAAGCCGTAGTCTCAGTTACAACATTACCTCCAGACGTAGTGTGTTCGATGATCGTCAAAAGCTTGTAGTGCAATTTCCGTGCTGCCAATATTATGGACCCTTTGTGCTACATGGGAGAGCCAAGGGTTATTAAATAGGCTAAGGTTAACCAAGTAAGCTCTATAGGTACCAGAGTAAGTTCTAAAGCCACTAACTTTATAATGGTGGTATTATAATGTTGTGTCGGGTTGGTAGACAAAAAGTGATTGTTTTTTTGTTTCTATGACTGTGATCTTAAGATTACTCGTTATATTAGTTAGTTTAAAGCTAGCGCATGTCACGCGGGTTTAGCTAAAAACCTATTTGAAATCGGCATTCAATTCGAAACCGCTACCTTGGGATTAAAAATCTGCGACGCATCACTTGGCTATTACAAGTGTGCCTCTCAGGGTTGCTTTCAGTGCTGTGTAGGGATTCAAGTAATTGTAAATTTTTTCTCTGAGGTATTTATTGTCATGTTGGGAATAATATTTGTGAGTGGAATCCTTAAATGGTTTTATGGCAAAGAAAACAATTACGTTACGTAAGTAAATGCTGAGTCTTTTCTTTTGGCCTCATTTCTCAATTGTTTTTAGTTCTGCATTCTTCGCTGTAGGTCGTAGATTCAATTCCCACCCAGGAAAACCTTTTGTAAGACGAACATAGATGTTTGTTATGTGTCTGGGTGTTAATATGTATTATATGTCTGCATTTACAAAATAGTAATATCTTAACGTAACTATCTTAACGTATTCTAATATATTTAATAAGTATTCTAACTTATCTAGTCCCATAGCACGATTTATGCTTAGTTTGGGGTTAGTTGGCGCTGTGTGAAATGTCTATAGAAATTTATTTATTTTATTATTTCGTAAGTTTATCTACATGTAGAACGAGGTATTTAATTCTGCTCAAAACTCCAACGTTCACGACATTTCGTTTTCTAGTGACAGTAATTAGAATACCTGTCGTTAAGGCACATTATCTGCTAAAGCACAAGAGGATGAGAGCAAAATTTTAAGCTAATCCAGTAGAACTTGTGTGAAGTTCATTCAGAACTTCACAAATCTTTAATCATACATCTTTAAATCCACCGCTAAGCAGTGGGGCACTCGCATTGCTGCGTTCTGGTGGAAGGGCGTAGATGCTGGGGAATTACTGACGCGTGAGACATTATATCCCCGTGTCAAAGTATATAACTAACTATAGAGTAACTTAATGTCATAGTAAGTAACAAAGTGTACCTAATGAAGTGTAATTAGTAAGTAAGATAAATTTTATTCATAAATATTTTTGAGTTTGAAAGTGACGGGGTCAACGCGATGAGACATTGTTCTTCTCATACTTCGGGTAGGATCGAAATTGCTGCTGTTTATGGGCGGTAGTAACTACTTGCGGGCTGTCGGCTTGTCCTGCGTCATTGCATCGCGTTCGTGAGCTGTCATTTGCGTATACATCACTTATACAGAAAATATAGTATAACTCACTACCTATTATAAAAACAACATCTATTTTATATATTAAATTAAGTTAATTAAGGATACTATTATATTATAATGTTATTCTTTACATATAAAGAAATAATACATAGCAAATAAATCATAGTATGGGTGTGTGAATATGACTCCGCCCTTTCTCAACAGATGTCGTTTTTAGTATTGTTTACGTGTACTAATAAATGACCATACTTGTATTTGATAGTACTGAATGTCAGCTATCTAACGCATTTTATGATATTTGGTTGAAGTGTAAGCAACAATTGTTTTCACCTTTTCGAAAATGTCGGTTTTTATTCCAAATAAACGTCATTTGCGGGAAGTGTTATTACATTATTTTATTGCGAAGAAAACTGCAGCGGAAACTTATCGTTTGCTTGTGGAGATTTATGGTGAGCATGCTCCGTCTAATACAACTTGCAAGGAATGGTTTCGACGATTTCAAAATAACGATTTTAGTTCTGAGGATAAAGAACATGGAAAACCACCAAAAAAATTTGAAGATGCTGAATTGGAAGCATTATTGGCGGAAGATTCTTGCCAAACTCAATCAGAATTAGCTGCAGCATTAAATGTTGATCGTTCAACTGTTGCAAAGCGTTAACAAATGATGGGAATGATTCAAAAAGCCGGTGACTGGGTTCCACATGATTTAAAAGAAAGAGACATGGAACGTCGGAAAACCATTTGTGAAATGCTGCTTCAAAGACAGCAAAGAAAAGGATTTTTGCATCGGATAGTCACAGGAGACGAAAAATGGATACACTACGAAAATCCTAAACGCAAAAAAGCTTGGGTGAAACCAGGCGAACCAGGCCCATCACAGCCAAAAATAAATATTCACTGTGCCAAGGTCATGCTCTGTATTTGGTGGGATCAGAAAGGTATTGTATATTATGAGTTGCTCAAACCCTCTGAAACTATTAATGGAGAAGTTTACCGACGACAACTAATGCGTTTGAAGCGAGCCATAGAAGAAAAACGACCAGAATGGGTGAATAGACATAACAAATTAGTTCTTCAGCATGACAATGCCAAACCGCATACCGCAGAAGTCGTAAAAAGATATTTAGAGGGACAGGACTGGGAAGTGTTACCCCACCCGCCATATTCACCAGACATAGCTCCTTCGGATTACCACCTATTCCGGACGATGCAGACAGACCTTACTGGAGAAAAGTTTACTTCATGTGAAAGTATCAAAATTTGGATTGACAACTGGATAAGCTCAAAAGACCAGGACTTCTTCCAGCAAGGAATACGAAAACTACCTGAACGATGGGCGAAGGTTGAAGCTGCAGATGGAGCATACTTTCAATAATTTTTTTTTTAATTTTGTAAGCGAACAAATGTGTTTTATTTTGACAAAAAGGGGCGGAGTCATATTCACACACCTATTAAGATAAATAAACGTTTGTCCCAATTACAACCTTCTTAAAACTTTCTGATATCATCGAAATCCAGCTAAAATAAGACATATTCAGATTGCCTAAAGTTTCTTCTTCACAAAATTATATTAGCCACCGCTATGGCAGCCAATGGACCTATTAGGAAAAAAGGCGTTTAAGAGTTATTATAAAAGAAGTAGACCCTTCAAAGAACACGAAATACTTTTGACCTTAACCTTTCGCGAGGGTAAAATTATGCCGATGTAAAAATAAAATGACCTAGGCGTAAATAAATGGTCTGAGAGCAGGTAGACTTATAGTAATTTTGAAGGGCATTAAAGGCCAACGAGAAGACTTGTTCGTGCACATAAGTTATATTTTATTATTATCATTTATTACTTTGCAAATAAACTTGATACTTGATAGTTTAACAAACTGAAAAAGATGAAGTAATTAGAGAAAAAATTTGAAAGTTCAGGACACTTTCAACTTCTAAAAGACGCAATTAGCGATATATTCTTAGTAAATCCTATGAAGTCCTAAATAAAAAGCAATAAAAACCCACTATTCACTCACGTTTAATTTGTATTGTATAAAGACGGTTACAATAGAAATCAGACATTACGTCTGACATTCATAATTTAAATAAAATTAACAATTTTTCACATTAATTTCAATTATTGCTTAGTACTTTTTTATTTGAATTGAATTTACTAATGAAATTTTGTTGTAAGTACATCTATCATACGAATGCAATCCTATTCGTTTCAACAAGGATCCAAAAAGAACGAAATATGTACTTTCCGTTGGTTTGCCTTGTGATGGTTATTATGTACGCTCCGAATAGATAAAATAATAATATTATCATTTTAATCTGTTTAACTCCAATCAGATTGAATGATGCCAATAATATCATAAAGATGGCGTTTTGCTGAATATTGCATGTGTACATTTTTTTTTGAAATCTTAATATCTCGAACTCAATATGAAACAATATTTATATTTAGATATTTTTACTTATTTAATTTCATAATTATAAATCAATAGGTAGTTATGTAGGCAGGCAGAATAGGTTCAATAGGTAATAGTAATTACCTCTATCTATTGGTAATAGTAATAAAATTTATTGTCATTAATTGAGTGGTGACACTGCCAGTGGAGTCGGTTAACCAGGGCCGTAAAATTGTTATAGGTACTCGAGTATAAGTTTTTTTTTTCACTTACATTATTAATATTCAACTAAGATACCTTTTAAGTGCACATATTTCATTGGGTATTTCCCCACTTGTTTTACATACTAAAATATCCAATTTAGGTATAAGAGATCCACTCCCTGTCTTAGAGCTAAACTCCGTATTTGACCAGCATTTAATCCAAGAACCATGTCCAAGATACGAACACGCCTCCAATCTGGCTATCTGGTATCCTTGTAGGGCGCTCCGCGGGAGCCAGGAGACGTCAGCCATTAACGAACCAGACATTAATATGTAACGGATGTATACCAGCTAAATTGCAAAATGGATACGATGCATAAAACAGGGCACGTTCAAAACATGCTATCTATCAATTTTATAATGTACGCGATTGCTATCTCACATTACCTAGACGAGGCATTTTATTAAGAGGATTCTCAAAATAGTTTGCTGAGTTTGAAAATAGTTTATGTATGCTAGCTAACTGACCCGACAGATTTCTTGAATCTCAATTTATCAATCAATATACAATAATAAAACTCATTTGCGCACGAAGTAGCATAAATATATAGTTTTACCTGAATTCTAATAATTTAAAAAACAAACTTTATTTGAATTGCATGCATACACTTTGTTCCCCACGCTTTAAAAGTCAGCGTAAGACGATGGAACAAACTGACAGATGTTGTGTTTTTAATAAGTCAATAATTAACTTCAGGTTTTTGGGATAAATAGTATATCCTATGTTTGACCTACTTTCCTAAGAAATTTCATCCAAATCCGTTCAGCCTTTGAGGAGTAGGTAACAAACAATTTTTGCACTGATAATATTAAGTTGTATGATTTTGTGGTAATACGGAACGCTGGTTCCACACAGTTTTGGCGTTATTTTTTCTCTCCGTTAATTATACACATAGAGCATTCTTACCTGAGCCTTTGGCCCATAAACTTCTCACTTCGCAACAACTATCTACAAAGACAAAAGTTTCCAAGTATCTAACGAGTATGAAAATTCCACAAGTTGCTTAAGTATGCAGGGTAAGTGACACGAGATCCCTTGTGACCTGAGGAAAGTTTATGATATTTTTCATATAAATTTTATGACTTAGTAAACTCAAGGTATGCAGATCAGGAATGCTTCAGAAGGATGTGCGACCTGGAATTTATAATAGTATCACACTTTTATATTCTCTGTGTGTGTTTTGTTTATTGTTATTACGTATTCGTACGTAATTATTTAAACCATACACCCACAGAATAACATCTTATTAATATGATAGAGTAAAATAGACGCCAATACACTTTGATATGTCAAAATCGGTTTTTGTTTGATGTTGACAGAATTGATGCGAATAAAGCGGTACTGACTGAACAAAAGACACATAATAAAATAAGCATTTTGTATGACGAGTGTTTGAAACATTACATCAGTAGATGCCGGTGAAATTCCAGGTATATGAGATAATGCATCTCTCAATTGTTAATTCACTTCAATGCGGCACATCAAGGTGACCAACGTTATGACTTCTCACATTCCCCTAAAATGGTATAATATTCACTTAAAAGAAGTATGTACATACTAATACAATGAAAGTTAAATACATTAGAAGCAGTTAAAATTTAAACAAAAATTTAATTTTATTACCAAAAATATATCATAAATTTTATAAAGTGCAATTTAATAACAATTGAAGCTTGAAAAATATCTAATATTCTTTACAGATCATCCAAGTATTTCATCGGTCAATATTTGACCATTAAATGGCATCTAATCTGAGCGCTTCCTTGCTTCGGAGGCCTGGCTATGCTAGTCGACAAGCCACGTTGCATGCCTTCGGGTAGCTGAAATTCTGAGTCAGCCACTTACCGAAGAAGCGAGTAAAATTTGCTGTAATTGTTGACCAGCGGATATTAATCTTTTTTTTTATGTAAATGCATGACGGAACGAGCTGAGGGCCCACCTGATGGTAAGTGGTGACCCTGGCTCATGACAACAGTAATGCGTGCGACTCAGTATGAGATCCAAATCTTTACTGAGTCGCATTCATCCTGCTGCGTTCATCACCCGAGACGGGGATGATACGTCTCATGCGCATGTGATTTCACCGGCAGCCACACCCTTCCACCGGAACACAGTAACGCAACAACTACTGCTTGGCGGCAGATTCCAGATGTGGTGGCAGTACTTCTCCGAACAAACATGGCACAAATACTACTGCTACTTTTGGTTGCTTCTTTAGCACCACCCAGGGGGTATGTGTAGGGAATCAAAGGGACACACCTACGGACGCGAGCAACTGTAACTAGGTACGAAAAACTAAAATGTACTTTTACCTACCATGAGTTACAGTATATGCATAATATTGTAATATAGCTTCTACAATGAAGAACCATTAACGATGAATGGGTATTTCTCTTAGACGCATAAGTGAATTGCTTATAAATAGTATTACCTCGATAGAATAAAATTATTATTATACCCAAACGACGTTTTCTATTCAAAACTTTATTTAAAATACTGTTACTGGACTCTAATATGCTATTACGGTCGGGGACCCAGTGAGGGGTCACTCAGTGCTCGTTCTAAAGATTTGTGGAATGACATAATCCGGAAAACTTATTGTTATTGTTTAAATTTCAATATTTAAACAATTTTATTGGTTCTAAATAACACGTGGACGTTTAAGATACAACTTATTTCATTTGAGTGTATTTAGAATGTTTGTATCGTTCGTGGAATATTTCGTAGCGTGTTTCAATAGTATATTAGAAAAATAATAATGAAGTTAGATCTTGTTAGCATAATTAAAAATGTATGATATTATATAATTATTTCGTTAATATGATAATTCCTAAAAAGTATAATATTTATTTATCACTCACTTAAATAAATACTTTTTAGGTGTAATTATAATATTATTATGTATGTAATTATATTGCTTGTCGTTTGATAGGCTCGTATGAATATCTAGTAGGTATGTGCGAATTCATATATTTGATTATGTCATTTTAGGGACTAATATTTATAGTTTTTTATTGGAACTGTTTTAGATTTTTATTAGAACTCAGGGTGGGTGCACACTTTGTGTGGTGAGCATGAAGTTAGTTCTCGGGGCTTGGGGGTTGGTCAATGCTACGCGACACAGGAAGTTCTAGCAGAGATATGAGTGTATAAGCGTTTTTTTTTATCTCCCGCGACTAAGTAACCTGAACACTATTTTCGATATAAGTATTAAGTATTCCAATTAATTTTAATTAGTAGTAATTAGGCAGGGATTTTTAATTCGATACTGGCTAGCCAAATCCAAATGCGCGCATGCCACGTTCTCAAAGCTGCGAAGAAACATATGGCTGGCATGTCCTTGGACCAAAAAATCTGATCATGACATCTGAATCGTACTCCCGTAGTAAATTAAAGCTCACCCACTCTCGGTTGTCGACAATTGGCATGGCAGTACGTCTGCAGCGGGAAAATTAAAGGCCTATTCTTATGTGAACAGTTCCATAACTATTAGATTATAATAGTTATATCTGAAACGTTCTCAAAGATGTATTAGAACTTGGCAATAATTGGGTCGAGCTAACTGAATTTCCAATTTCAAATAATGATCAGAATCCTATTTGAAGAGAAAATCAAATAATTGTTTGCGTTATCAAACTAAATTTGGACGCAGATTTTGTATGTTATCGGTAAGTAAATAGCCTTGAGACTATTACAAACCCTTCGTAGAAAATTAATTTATTATTGACATACGATATTACGATGGGAATCAGAAATGTATTATCGTTTATGTTTTATCGAAATGATATATTGTGTCACTTTTTATAGGGGTAGTGAGCGTTAATATGACAACACATTTATTAAACAAATAAAACATTTGTTATATTTGTGTGTGACTAAGTTAGTAGTTAGTAGTAAGCAAGCACTGTGACTAAGTTAGTAGTTACCCAGAGTCCCTGGTTCGATTCTTGACCTGAGCAAACATTTTTATGATGAGCAATAATTTGTTCCTCCTTCCTAGATATGTACAGAAAAAGATATTGCGTGCCTTTCATCCAAAAATACTCGTCATTATCAAAAGTAACACGAGCGATGCCGCGGAAAAAAGCTATAATAGTAATATACAAAGAATTTCTACTTTTTGATGAAATAAACGAAAAAGTTTACCATTATCAACACCGGTCAGATTGTATCCGTACATTTATAACAGTATGAATGACTAAATTAATGTACCTACTTCAGATAAAAATGTCCGGTTACACATGCACCCGTTCTTGGCAGTTGCTAATTACCGGGGTAATGACGCGGGGGGAGTTACATACCGACCAGTTCACTCTCGTTTTCCGACAAATGAAGCGAATGAGGAATCTGAACCGGTTAGTTTAGTTTTACGAGATTGGTAAAACAGGGATATCCTGTAATGTCATAAGGATAAACACCTGCGTTCTTATGTAGGTTTTAGCTAGAAAATGTATTTTGGAACACAAAATTGACAGTTGTTTCGCAATATAAGACTGTATAGCGTTCCTTAAAAAAAAAAAAAAAAACGTGGGTCCTATTTGAAATGATTGCTGAATAAAAAAGTTAAGGTTCAAAAGCAGGGCCAGAACAACAAACTTTAAACCAATATCAAAGATATCTCGTGTTTTATGGCAAAACTTAAACTGTTTTTTGCTAATGCTTTTAATTCTTTAAACGTATTTATAAATAGAAATTTTAAGAATACTCATTTTGACACATGAATTATCATTTAAGCTTGGAATTATGTACTATAAGTATTATATATTGTATTATATGTAATAAAGTAGATAGTTAAAGAATGTTTCTAATTTATTTACTGTAACTTGTCAAGTGTAATATCTTTGCTATATTTATTCTTCTTAATCGAGAACTTCATAGCTGGAGGTCGTGTCTACAATGGTGATTGACGAGTAGTGGTTGCCATAAATGATTTGCACGTTATTTTGTCCTCTGCTGTTTTGATGGCCTCAGTATGACTATGAATAAAACGTCCCACTGGTATGACGTATACCAGTGGGACTTTTTTTTTGGTCAGTCATCGCGTAGGTGATCCGCCACGTGGCCTTTTACCGTCGACCTTTTCCACTAACAAAAGCTTTTCTATGTTGTCGAGACCTCTACGTTGATATATTTAATGGTCAGTAAATCAGAAATCTGAATATTTTATTATAACAGCTACATGTTTGTTGTTCCCACTTAAATTTAACTCGTAATCTATGAGTGCAGTGTAGATGGATCTGTTTTTAATGCGCTGGATTGGCGCCATGTGCTCTGGCGCAAAGTTATTACATGCCTCAACAAGGGTCCAAAAACCGCCGTGGCGGGATCGTAGAAGCAATGTGCTAACGTGGAGTTCTAGTGGGTAATTAACATCCAGTCCTGCATAACTGATCTATGCAGTGGAATTGAAATTGAATTGTAGGATTCCATGCAGTGGCTACTCAAGCCCATCGATCACGTGACATGCTCCAGACGATGCCAGAGATATTGCATTTAGCATTTGTTTAAAGAAAATGCTTTATACGTGAGAACTTGATTATTCATACCTTCTGAAAATACCCATATAATGAAATAATGAGCACTCATGGAAAAAAAACATTGTATGTAATATTAAAACATGAAAGTTAATTACCATATTGAGGTCTTAATTGGCTAATTAAGATCGAATGTATCGGTTCGTCAGCTATTATAAATTTACTAATATAGCTCATACTGCTGCGAAAATCGGTACCTTGTAATATATTAATTGCCGTAATAGAGAATCTGCCCATAGAGCAACATTTTAAGTACTATTAAGTTGGTTCTGATATATTGGTTCTCAGGATTGTGGTACGTCAATCAGGGTCGATCAAGATCAAACCAGAGGTTTTATTTTTAGAGTTAATTGCCATATTTTTTATGTTATTGTTAGGCCCGCCCAATGTTAAATGGTCGCCGTAACCTATATACTTCAGCAATACCGGTGCATTGCTAATATGTAACCCTGAAGAATTCCTTTTATGTTTCAATATTTTTCATTTTAGTCATCCTATTTGGGAATAGTTTTGGATTACTTTTTAACCACTGAAACATATTTAATGGTGTCAGAAAGTCAAACTAACCCTTAATGCGATTTATCCAATCCGTAACACTATTCACGAAGTCGGACCCGAATTCCCCAGTCTCCTCGGTTACTGATAATATCTTCTCTCCGTAGACCAAGGCATATTCTTGATGATCCGATGATGAAATCACCGAAGGTGTTCTTGTCATCTATTCAGGAAAGAGTATACATTGCCCCTTTACACTGACCCGGTTGCTGTGGTTGAAGTATTCATTAACCGCCCACTCTTGGCCAGTATTCTCTTAAACGTCCCGAATAGCAGCGACCCGGGCTGAATCTGTTTTTTTTTATTTGACTAAATAATCCATGATTACTTTTTTAAATAACTTGTGAGATTTATTCCATGGAATTTTCGTAAAGAAACTTTACCCTTAGAGGTGAGAAATAAAAGATGTAAGTTTTGAAAGTCAGTAGTTTTCAATTTTTAACTCAATCAATTATTTTTATATGCTCTACTCTCCTCGTATATAGAGGATAAAAATGGCATGAACGTTCTACCTATAAATTTCTATGTTCATTGCATAATTTCTACCTCGGCAGCCAGTCACACCAGTACTGGGTGCGGACAAATATTTTTATTTCACCCCAACAATGATTTATGAGGCCAGAACACCACACCGAACAAACACTTTGATATAATCGCGGCTAACACTAATAATTGACTGGCCTCACAGTTCAATTGGCAAATGCGAGTTCAATTCCCATCCAGGACAAATATTTGTGTAACAAACATAAAAGTTTGTACTGTATCTCAGTTTTAATATTTATTAGTGATATATTATACATGTAATATGTGAGTATTAATAAAAATAAGTGATATTTAAGTATTCTATCATTAAGTTCTCATAGTACAAAGCTAATAGTTAGGTGCTACAATAGATTACGCGATGTGAAATGTCCATAGATAATCTTTACACACTCATACCTCTGCACTAGGATTCCCTGTGTCGCAGATGGCATGGACAAACACAGAAACACAAGACAAACACCCAAGACCCGAGAACAAACTTCATGCTCACCACACAAAGTATGCCCCGGCCGGGAATCGAACCCGGGACCCCTCGCTTCGAAGGCAGGGCTACCACCAACTAAGCCACGGAGCCGTCTTATATGATATTATACACTGAAAAACAGTTAACAAATTGTAAGTAGGTACGTACAGGAAGAGTGTGGGAGATATCTTTGACCAGCTGCGAGTCAATAATATTAAAAACAAATGCAAGCATATCTCGAGCAAATCCTGGGACTGCTAGTAGGCTAGTGGGAGTGGGTTTATAGCTCTAGAGTTGCAAAACCTGTTACGGGTGTCTGTCAAGATTTCGGTCATATGTATAGATAAAACGTTATGGTGTCGCGACTCATACGGCACAAAACAAATAGTAGTATACAGTGAGCCCAATATGTCAAGACTTTACGTAATGTATATGTAGGTAATCAAGTTACGCACGGAGGAGTTTAGTTGTAGGCGATGGACTCATGCGAAAGGGCAATTTAAGTCGACCCATGCGAAGGCGTAGTCACTATCTCTCCATCATTTTATCGAGACAACTATTGTGGCAACTATCGTACATTGCTATAATTTTTTTCATAGAAAATTGAAGATTATGTTAATTTGGTATTTACACAAATTTTCATTAATTTAAGATATACTAAATAGTAGGTATTTTAGGATAAGTAAGAATAATAAAAAAATTGCACTTTACTATGCTAAGTGTAATAAAAGTAGCAATTGAATAAAATACTTACTATAATGTTTGAAGGTAGGTACAATAAAATAAAAGGCTTGTAAAAGTTATGTTTATCTGGTTTACATTCATTATCGCCATCTTCTATAATAACTTGACATAAAAATAATGATGCGTGTTAAACTATAATTAGCATTACCATGATTAATAATAATAAAGCCATTGCGGAATTAATGTTTACAATTAATTTAATGTTGATCTATAAAAGTGTAAAAAGTTTTAAAAGATATTTGCAGAACAAAAAATAAATATTTTTTCCAGTGACTAATTTATATTTACCCCCGTTTTAATTTATATTTTTTTTTCTCTAGTTAAAATAAAACACTTCTCATATGAACATTTCTAAGCAAATGATTTCGTGGTCAATATTTTATTCATGCGTATACGACAAAAAAACACTGTTCTTAACGCGAAGTATCAACTTTATCTACCATCAAACAGTTGAATATTGTTGCTCAACTTAAAAACCCAGTGTGTACGTATAGTGAACGAAGGCGTGTCCCATGCGTGCACTGAGAGTGAAAGCTTCGATGATCACGACCACTCCATATAATGATCCCTAATTGCAAGGAATCAATATAGCTTAACGCCATTTACGTCAGATTTAAATATTACGTAGGTTATATTAATATATTTTACACTTAATACGTTGGATTCCACAAAAACTGGGTTTTAGGCCTTGTTAAACACATACGAACGCGTGGCGAGACGTTTTTATTATGTAACTTGAAGTTGTATCTACGTAGTACATAAAATTCTAAAGTGATAATTGTCGATTTCCATTCCAAATTCGAATTTTCGGCTGTTTCTTCAATCGAGGCGAGCATATAAAAAAAGTAATGTAATCGGCTGAGCTATTTTCGAGTTTATGCGAAACTAATGCACGGAAACTGATTTATTTATATATATTTATGTACGGTGTCGCTTGATTCAAGTCGAATACTGATTTAACGATGGAGAAAAAAAAAACTTCAATATTTTATCTCTTATTTTTCCATAAACTTTTCTGTATCCATTTCAGGAACTCCCAAGCAAATAAAAAAATAATCATTCATTCAAATGACGAAGAAATCACGCAATAGCCATAAAAAAACGTTACTCCCACCAACCTCCTCCTATTTCTAGTGTTCTAGTGTAGAAATACTATATAATATAAATGGAATCGCCTCGCCACGCATTCGGTTCGCTGTGTTTTTGACAAGTCTTTGAAAGTTATTTAGTTGAATAAAGTTATTCGAGGAAACTTCAAGAGGGACGGAATCAGTCAATAACAAAACCCAATTATCTTCACTGGTGAAAATATTTTGTAATTTTGTTTCGCGCCAGGTTGCCAGGTATAATTTGCCGCTAAGCAATGGTGTACTTGCATTTCTTTGTTCTAGTGGAAGGATGTGGGACTGGGTGCCTGTAAAAAACTAGCACTTGAGAAGTCGCATTACCATCTCGACTGACAGGCACAACCGGATGCGATTTGAGTCTTTTCTTACTACGAATTAAGCCGTATTGCTGTTAAAAGCAGAGGCAAACATTTAACATCAGGTGAGCCTTCAGCTCGTCCCGTCACAGAAGCACAAAGAAAAAAAACGAATATTAACACACTTGCCGAATGTTATCAAAATTGTTGCACTGAGAAGGTCGCAAAGCCTTTGTCCGTTATATAGAAATAATTTAGACCTTAAACTGTTCTTTTCAACTCCAAGACACCAATACACTTTTTAAACACCTAAAAAGTCATTTATTTATCATCGATGTTCCAAATACGTGAGTAGCCGAATTCTGAGGTCGTTTTTTGAGTTACTGGCAAGATTGTCGAGATACTTGACAGTATTACGTGAACTAATTTATAGTTGGATGTACACATTTTGATATTTTAATAACTGTATACTAATAATACTTTAGCCTAATCTCTATACTGAATTGAAATTTGTCCCAGCGATAACTCTCATGAATCTAAACAATTTTTTTCGGCCCTAAAGTTAGTACTTTATACGTAAAAGCATTTATTTGGGATTCCAGTACATTTTTAAAATTATGCGTTACTTGATCATTTAAATAAAGTAACTTGTTATTTGCTGTTTCAGGAACATCATTTAAATGCATACAAAAGTATTGATACACATAACGTGTTTCTATTTTGAAATACATGAAATTCCTTGTTTCATGACTGCCACAAGACATCAAACTGTGGTCAAAGTTGTTGAACACAGTTTTAAAAAGAGACTACCACTTTTGATATAAACTTATTTTAGAACCGGACTTGCAGCTCTACAAAATTGGTTACCATAACTTAATTAGCGTTGAGTAAAATTTTGTCCGTCGAGTAACAAAAAGTTCACGGACCAGGGTTAAAATATTTTTATTAAATTATGTTGCGTAAAACCTTTAGTACGGTCAGGAAATGAATGGCATTCCTCTTGTCGATTAAAACCACAGAAATGTGCAATTAACCGCGACGATTGCACTCTACGTGTCGTCACCCAAACAGTGAAGCCTGAACGAGTCTCACAGTTTTTGCCTTTTTTATTTTAAATTGGGCGTATTTACAACGTCTGATACCAATTAAAAAATTTAAAAATCCAACTTCAATACTTTAAACACATTAATCATCATCATCACGATCAATTTCTTAATTAAACTTCTATGAGACCACCTCGGAGTTACATACGATTACGGATATTGCAATTTAGATGTTGTCGCAACACTGTCGTGCATTTTTGAACCGACGTTAGCATCGTATCTTGTAAAAACGGGTATTGCCGATTGAAAACGATTCGAGTTGCGTTGAATTACAATAGACGCTGGTCATGGCCGTCAATGTCTACTGATGTGGACAATCCGGTAAAGCCATGCCCTCCCATGTAAATTAACAAGGCTTCCTCCGACAAAAAACCTGTCAGTCTAACCCATTTCATTCAGTCAGACTAATCTCCGCTTTGTGACGGCTCCTAATTAGAAATAAACGGATCTGCCAAGACGTTTTTATTAATAAAATGATTCAGGCTTAAAAATGTACAAATTTAAACAGTTACATTTTCTTTAACACTCTTCATTATAGATTTTGTTTAACATTGTTGTAAGTTATATTCAATACATCTTTTTATTTCGCGTCAAAGTGGTTTTCAAACTGTCTGAAAGCCTGCGACATGGCTTAGCGACTGGTCTAGCTAGAACCGATATCTCAACGTTCTCAACGAAGCACGAAAGTATTCAGTTCAAATGCCACTAAACGGTAGTATCAACATGTGCTCCCCTGCTTGGCGGTGGATTACCAGGTATGGTGGCAGTACTTCTCAGTATGAACTTGGCACAAGTTATAACTGCTACGTGGTTTGCTCTATTTACACATCCATGGGGACACGTGTAAGAACTCTGAGAGTACTTACTAAAGGACGCGAGCATCACGGACATCATAAAATATTCACCTAACATGGCAAAGAATAATTTTCTATACACCAGCTTTTATATAAAAAAACCGCTTTGAAATCCGATCATCCCTTTTGAAGCTTTGAGGCGTTGAAGGGATTCAGTATCGTTCCTCTTTTTAGTCAGGTGTTAAAAATTATTTTTAACTGAATTTGAAAAACCAGGAGGTTTGCTGTATTTGTCTGTATGCATTGTCGTCTGTGAATAGAAATTTAAAGAAAAAATTACACCTCTTATTGAAAATAAAGGATCAAATGATGTTGAACTAATCTAATTTTCAAAAATTAGATAATAAGCCAAGTGGATTGTTGTAGAACTTACCTTAATAATAGATTATCTATCAATGTTATTTTTTCTAATTCTACATTTTACTCTTGTAAGATTTTCTGGAAGCAAACTAGGGTTAAGCTCGCCCTTGTGTATATTTTTTTATATAATATCTTGCGCAAATATTTTTATGGTCAACAATAAGGAATTACTGTATTAATGAGTAAGAAAGTTACTTATATATATGAGTAAATATACATTTTTTTACAATATGTATTAACCTAACTTTCTAATAGTCGTTTATTTCTTTGTACTAAAATACTCATAGTAATTCGAAGTATTTTAAATATTTTAATCCAATCTATTTTATTAAACAAATATGCACCTTAAGTCCTTAAAAAAGTTACTCTGAATTCTACTCTGAAACCTGTCTGATTGTTAAGAAGTAATCTTAATCTTAAAAACCTAACCTGTTTCAGCTCTAAGAGGAATGCAAGAAAATGGTAGTGCAATATTACAAAATCTCAGTAATACAGACTTTTATTCTCCTCTCCAATTTACGGGCTTCGAAAATGCTTTCAAATGTTTCGAAACAATTTTATACAACTAACTTAGCGAGGCAAGTTGAAGAGTTTGAGAAATTAACGGTCGTCTTTGGACCTCGTTAAAACTTGGAAGAGCTTTGCAATGTGTAATGTTATACTTAATTTTTATTGGTCAGAAAGCTATGGGTTATAACAACAATAAATATTCATGGACATTTCACACAGTGCCATCTAGCCCCCGAACTAAGCATAGCTGGAAACTAGATTACTGATAGAATATTTTTATTTATACCCGGACACTGCCGCCAAGCAATAGTGCTCGCATTATTATGTTCCGGTGGAAGGGTGTGGGTGCCGGTGAATTCACATGTGCATTAGACGTATCATCCCCGTCTCGGGTGATGGATGCAGCAGGATGAATGCGACTCAGTGTAAGACCGTAATCTTATATTGAGTCGCATTACTATTGTCATGGGTGGGGGTCACCACTTACCACCAGGTTGTCCCTCAGCTCGTTACGTCACATTTTTGCATATTTTTTTTAATCTAAAGTTCATCAACATCTAATTTGTCACACAAAAATGAAATCAAACCCTTGACCTACAGCGCAGAAGGCAGAACTACTATTAGCTGAGCTGTGAAGGCTGTTGAAGTAGGTATTGTTTTTTTTTTGTTGAAAATGCTCACTTTACTGCGCATAGGTATTACCGCTTAAACTCAAATTATTGCAAGTATCGTCATCAAAATTACCGTAGAAAAGAGTTTCACAGCGTCTTTCACTTTTATCGTAAATTATGTTGAATTACCCGTGAGTGAAATTAGTCACAGATCGTTCATCAGTAACGCACTAGTAGCTTTAAAAAGTGAACTGTATAACTGAAAATACTTCAATGAAATATATGTATGACGGAAGCAAGCAAGTTTCTGTTGGATAAATTTATAGCTATAAATATTATTGAAAATTATGTTTCCGTATTAAATAACACCACGTGGGATTTTTACGGCATTTCGTTGTACTTGCTGTTTCTAACCACGCTTGAAAATATTGAGAACCAATTTAATTAATTCAATCACAAGAACACAAATGTACGTTTGTAAAAAAAATGCTAAATCCGTTAAAGTCATTAAACATTCACATCACAGATAACCTAAGACCTTACTTACGTATTCACCGAATAACTTTGTACAGCTTACTGCATCCAAAATGTTAATTAAAATTTCTTACAACTAACTTCTTAAAATTTCTGGTTTGTCTAATCTTCACAATGATCATGTCACTAGTACTAATAAACGTCACGAGAATTCTTGATTAATAAGTACATTTTGTTTAACGACGGCAATGGAATCTCCCGAAAACGTGGTAATTTTTTTGTAAACACCGTTACAAGCAGTATTTTGGGTTAATAGACGATGCCAGTTACTAATTAATATTTGAACTTGAAATCTTTAAATGTTTAAGTGTTTGTTTTTAGTAAGATATTGTACATAATTAGTCTAAAAAATATTATGATGCTATTAATGGATATTTTTCACATCACCATCTAGCGCCAAACTAAGCATAGTGTGTACATATTACAAGCTTAGCTTATGCTTAGTTTTACAAACAATAGGTTTATTATATTACATATAAAACAAACAACACAGCTGTGTTCGTCACACAAAATATTTGACCAACTGAGACCACAGCTACCAACTGCGGGTAGTCAAAAATTACTAGAATAATAATTTCAAAATTATCCAAGCTGTGTTTAGTTAGTTAGTCTACTAGTTAGGTAGTATACAGAATCATAACTCCTATAGCGTATTTCAGTGTTCCAAACTCTCTTGATATCGTATAACAGAAGTTTCAGCGCCTCACAATTGAAAATTGGAACACATATGAATTGGGAACGGAGACCATATTCATCATACGAGTATTATGGATGCTGGGTGGAACGGGGAAGAAAGTTGTCTTAACTTTTTTTACTTGTAGAAATATACCGGTTATCAAATTGTGTTCCTTCAACTTTTTGAGAATATGTTGTAACACATAATCATTCAACCTTATAATTTCATCGCATTTATTTTGTTAAGGCGAAAGTTTGTATGTATGTGTATCTGTGTGTGTGTGGCCCTACGGATTTGGATGAAATATGCTACCAGTAAAGCTTATACCCTAGCCTATTAACACATTGTTCTATCTACAACTTTTGATTGCGGAAAACCGAGTACTCGTGACATAAACTCCACCATCAGTCACTCTGTCATTATATCTACTCTTATTATACTATACTATATAGTTTGAAAAAAAAAAAAAAACTATTTATATATTCTCCTAAACATAAGACGTTTACGCTGTAAGGCGTCGAAATTCGGATTACAACAATAACATTATACATATTTTACATTCAACAATGTAATTGTCTCGTTTCGGTATCTCAACACCATCCTGAGAAAATTTTCTAGATGTTCTGCAATGAGGAAACCGTTCCGGAACGCACGAAAATTGCTCCGTCGTGCTTTGAGTCCCGGACGGGTGGTTGCGAGAAAGAGGGAACAGCTAGTATATTAAAGGGATGGATGATTGAATACAAAGGTAGCATACTTAATATCTCACTAATATTATAAAGGCGGAAACTTTGTATGTAGGTATATGTGGGTGTATGTTAGTTTTTCCTTCACACTCAAACGGCTCAACGGATTAAGACAAAATTTGGCACCAGGATAGCTTATATCCTGGATTAACACATGCTACTTTTGATCCCGGAAAACCGCGGGTAACACCGCGCTAGTAATATAAAAGCGAAAGTTTGTCGTTATGTATGTTTGTTACTCCTTCACGCCTCAACAGCTTAAGAACGAAATTTGTTATGAAAGTAGCTCATAATTATTAACATGTAGGCTACTTTTTATTCCGAAGAGACAAGCTTTTTTTTAGTTATCTGCATAAACATAACTCCAGTCAGTTTTTTCCCATCTCATGTAGACTTTTTAACCACGGGTAACACCGCGGAACGCAGTAAGTAACTGAATAATATTATTAAAATGTCTAACTTGTGTTGCCTCAGCACTCGTAGTGTCTGTTAACCATGTACAGGACCAATTTATGTCTTAATGTGAATTATCTTGGATTCCGTTCTCAAAGTAGCCCAATTGCAACGTTGTAAGAGGGTTTCCTTTTTGGTACCTATTTTTGAAAGTCAGTTCAAAATAATATTCATGTAATTCAGAACCTTTTACACATACACCCCAAAGAACTCATAGGAGTAGAAAAAATGAGTAATAAAAAACCAGCTGTCTGCGATCACCTACACTGAGTCTTCAATACTCAGTAGCTCTAATGATTATACTGAATTGTTATTAGCCTCTACAGCCCATCGTTATGGTATCTAGATGGTATCGCACTTGTTGAATAGAATAAGATTGCTATCGTTGAACTTAAGTTCGTAAATCTTCTTTATTTGGACCTTCTACCAAATCGACTATTGTTAAAACAGAGTGTCTGAACATCTAGATAATGGGATGTCCCTTATTCTATTTTTGCCAGTTTAGTTATTTGCCGTTGATCTAAGTCAAAAATCTCTTGAAGCCTTTTTTGTTTTTGACACTTTCATTTTAGTAGAGCCTGTAAAGAGAAGGGACGAAACATTTACAATTAGGAAATAACAAGGCATGGAAGTGGCTGGATATAACGGAAAAGGTAGACCAAGGAAAAAATGGATCGATGCCAGTTATACTTGCGTGAGTCACAAATATACACAAATCTTGTGTATTTTATGACACACATGCTGATGAAAAGAAAACATTGATTGCAGATATGACATCGTCATTTTCACATTAAAATATTAATTTTCTTTGTCTGGGATGTGTTAGTCAGACTAGTTTGTAGATCTAAGCATTTCGATGTTTAGATGAAGATGCAGTCTCAAATATACTAGCTCTGATGCTGAAGGCCTTTGGTTTGCCTAAAAATTTACACACGCAAAAAGGCTATTTGACTTCTGCTAGTACTTCAACATCATCTAAATATGATTTACCATTACAACCATTGGTACCTGTGGATGTAAGCCATTAATGAATATTCAGTCACGATTTTTCGATAAACATCATAAAGTTTTATTAAAGATTAGCGTGTCAGCTTAAACTGTTGAATTTATTTCCTTATGAATTTATAACTTCTCAATAAAACATGCAAAACATCCATAAATTTATTTGTATGTCGAGTGCACATACCTATGTATCGAACGAATCCGAACAAAGAAACATGAAATGAAATGATGTTTGTCAAATAGATCAAAGGATCTAGATAAATTACGTACCAAACTTTTTCAGATAAGCGTAAAGTTCTCGGGTTTTAGTTGTTTGTACAATAGTGCAGAATTTACCTAACATTGTTGTTATTTATGTGACAGAAATAACTCTTAATTCAAATCCCTATGAAGTTTTTATCCACCTAAAAATAGAGATGAAACTAAGACAAATTAATTTTCATTGGAATCACAATTTCTTAAATATCTGCGCTTACTATATGCGTTCATACCTGGCATTAGATGAGGAATTAATAATTTTATTTCACTTGTGACGTGGATCACACGATATTCTTCAAGAATAAAATGGGTGATCAGCTTACTTTTTGACTAATTAATTTACAATGTTTAATGAAATCCGAAGCAATCATGGTAAATACAGGTATTTATATTTTAATTATTCGTTTGAGCCATAAAATTCATACATGCAAATTGATAGTAAAATTAAGGTTTGCTTGCATTATTTCTGCTAAGATAATCTTGATGACAGGCAAAATCACAATTCACTGTATTATCTGCTACTTAATCCCAATGACAAATTATTCTCACCAATGGTTCTTTTATGATCGTCTTAACAATTCCTCCAGACCCCTATGATTTTTTGACGTATTTTTCTGTAAGTTCTCCGTTACTAAACATGTATTTTATGAATATGCTTGAAGGCTAATGGTTTGATAAAATAAAATCTTATCGTATATAACATACTCGTAAGATACTATTATATTATTATTGATATTATATTCAATGTGAATGGGCTGTGTGTATAAACTCTCGAATAAGTTGTTATGCGGCTTACTTTGTATTGTAGAATAGCTTTGCAGACATTCCCTTTTTTATAAATTATTATTTTGTAAAATAATATTTTTTTTAAAATAGATTTATCCTAAGTTGCTCTTTGTAACATCAGCTACCTGCCAGCTTGCCATAATAGGTCAAGCCGAAACATACATACAGACAGACAAAAATGAAAATAAATTGTTCTAAGTGCCTTATATACTTTCTAATGCATTTAGTAAATAGCTGTTATTTGACATTGCAAACAGACACTTTAATTTTATTTATTTGTATAAATTTCATAAATACATTTTTTTTTTAATTTAATTTAATAAAAATTAAATTATTAATTTAATTATATAAACCTCATTTATATGTATTTCTTGTACGTAGTAGCAAGAATGTTATGGAAAAAAAGCACCTCCAATTTTTTCCGTTTTTAATTCCATAGAAACCTAACCTAATTATTACGAAAATATGAATACAAAAATAGCAAAATCGATGTTGCTAAATGATGCGCTTGCCAATGAACAATATGTCATTTATATATAAATGTATATTATATAATATGTACCTACCAGAGCTAACAAGCTTAAACTCACTTTAGTCCTTTAGATCTCAAGTATCGTTTGTACACGTCAAACTTTACATACACAAGTAACATATTTATGAGCATATAACATGTCACGGGTGGTCCTTAGGCACATTACATACACACAGTTATGTCAAATTATAGTCAGTTTCGTTTTTTGACTAGTCTTATTTCTTATGTTTACGTCTGTTCCAACCCTGAGCATCAACGTATTGTGAACGAATTATAGGGGTAGTTATAACATGTCAAATAATATGTTCAGAACAGTAAAATTTATTGATGACTCCTTATTGTTTAAGTAAATCTTAGCAAAATAATGAATTTAATATAATAATATCTGCAAAACATAAACAACGTTAAACAACGTTAACACACTCACACCTCTGCACTAGGATTCCCTGTGTCGCAGATGGCATGGACAAACACAGAAACACAAGACAAACACCCAAGACCCGAGAACAAACTTTATGCTCACCACACAAAGTGTGCCTCGGCCGGGAATCGAACCCGGGACCCCTCGCTTCGAAGGCAGGGCTACTACCAACTAAGCCACGGAGTCGTCACATCCTTCCCATTACAACTTTAAAAAGCTCAAATTCTGTATATGTATAGTTTTAACTTTTAAATACGTGAGTTTGACCACCATGTTGCTGATCTAGGTACTTCCTAAGTTGCAGTATCAAGCCTGTTACACGCACGGATGCATATCGGTTTGCGCACGACTCGTGTAAGGGTATGCAGACATCGTGACGTCATCGTTTTACATAATGCATCGAAAGCGTGTCAATATTGGCATCGCTAAAGTGCAACGCTTTTCTTGACTCTATCTATATGGCCTAGTTAAGTATGAAAGAATTTGCAAGAACGGTAATTTTTATTTATTGATTATTAATAAATTTATTTCTATTGATACATTCATACAACTTTGATTCATTATCAAAAACCATTGATAAATATTCACAGGACTACCTTGTAGTGGGAATCAAGTGGAGTAAATCCCTCTAAGTGAGAATCTGGACAATGCCTACATGTCATTCCTTCCCAAACTATCGGAAAATTGTTTAACAACCACTCTGTTCGGTTGGCAATTGGGCTCAGAATCGGTACCCGTATCGGCGAGCCCCATCACTGCACATGTGGCAGCGCTGTTGATAAACACTCCATGGCTCCCTACATGACATTGTGAGACGGGTCCTCGCCAGCGTACCACCCGGTTTGGTACGAGACGACGGCAAAAAGCCAGATGGTATACCCTTGGTACCCTGAGCGCGGGGACGAGCGCTCGTGTGGGATGCATTAAAATTATATATTTTTACATTTTATTGATTGCTAAAGTTTTATTCTGTATAAATTTTATAAATTAACCAACAATGGTTGTTGGCTAATTTAATTAATTTTAATCCAATTAACCGACAGCTCTTGACAGTTCATTATTTATATTACAATCAATCAATAAAATACCTCAATATTTTATTAATTAACCTTTTTAATCAAACATTGTAAGTGTTTACTAAGTAAACACGCAACGTTTTTATGTTTACAAGAAAAATTTATTTGCTAAGTTTTCAATAATAAAATAGTGGTTGATAAAATATTCAATGTTTAAAAGTACTTTAAAATACTATTATGTTATAAAAGGTTATATGATACAATAATTATCACTACATCTTGTGCAACATTGTATGGAGCGATATTGTTGCTAACTGCATCGTGATATTGAACAGGAAACATCGGCGATTTGTTGCTCCTATCATAGTGAAAACGCAAGTTTAGTCGTATTATACGAACAAAATGTCTGATTTTTATACAATAAGAGCCAGATAAGACACTTCCTCATTAAGACACTCCTCATGATACCAGAACCAGGTTGTGACTGAGCGAACAAGAAGAATGGTGTCACTGAGCGAATATGTGTTTTTTTTACGGCTATAGTGACCTATATAAATTTTAAATCTATCATGGTTATGAACATTATTATTTGAGTTACCGAGATATTTACCAAAACCATTTTAGTCAACAAAACTCACAAATCATGGTAAATATCTTGGTAACACGAATAATATAGTGACCTATGTCCAACAGTGGACGTCTGTCGGCTGAAATGATGATGATAGTGCCATACTTAGTGACAAACATCCTTCTTATACATTATAGTTATAAATACTGCCATGGTTCAGAGCATGAGACCAAAGCAAACAAACCGTGTGGAAACGACAGCTGCCTGTGTCTGCTCTGTGCCGTATTTGGTCTTGACAGTTGACGACGGCCGCCGTTTGTAGATACGGAGATTTGGACTCCTAAGAGCGTGTTGCTGAATAATCTGTTGTAGATCTTGAAGGCTAGCTGACTGGGTACCAGAGATGTTCTATGGTAATGAAGTTAGCCTACCTAACTTATTTGTATGGCGATACAAAAGGCATGTCTCATAGTAATTATGTTATTGTATATTGTATCGTCGTGAACTACCATGCCTGCAATTACATTGTATTATATCACTCGACTAACACCGAAGCTCGAGCAAGGAGTATGCTGAAAACCAGCCTTGCCTAAATCTTTTGCAGATTCACGCAGTACAGTGCTGAGCTTACCCCTTATTCTCAATTAAATCTATACTGTTAATAGGAAAAGTAAGTTTACACATTAACACAAGCACTAAGATTTCCTGTGTCGCAGGTGGTGAACAAATACAGAAACACTCGGACATGGACAAATATAGACAAACAACCGAGACCTGATAAAAATCTATACGCTCATCACGCAAGGTATGCCCCGGCCGGAAATCGAACCCAGGACTCCTCGCTTCCAACTACTACCAAGTAAGCTACAAAGCCGTCCATTTTGCGCCCTATTGTAGCTTTTGCCGTTCATACTATGCATTGAAATGATTTCATTGAAAAAAGCCTACTTTATTGAAAAGCAATTTACTTATTACTTTCAAAGTTATCTACAAATTGAAGTTTTGAAGCTAGTTTGAAATTAACTACGGTTTTATTATATTTATTGCAGGGCTTAAACAAAGTAATTCATCAATCATTATCAATCGACTGACAATGCCTTATTTTCCAGTCACGTTTAAAATGACCAGTTTTGGTCAGCTTAACACTTGATCAATATTCTAGACTTCAGAAATTTTGCACTTCAAAAAGTTTGCGCTGTGAATTGTTTTTAATACGATTTGAATACATTGTAGAGTAAATGCTAACCATGTTCTTTAGAACAAACAAAAAGGGATAGTAATGATTTCAATATCCGTCTAAGGCCCATCATGTTTACGAGGGATAGTTGAATCGTTTGTTTGAATGAACAATCGTTCTGTCGCTTCAGGCCCTGAGTGACCTTATTACGGATCAATGTCTTCTAAGATTTCGTATCATTTTTGTGCTGATATTTTCATATATCAAATGCAGTAATTTTTAGATATCCTATTGTCTTTAGAAACTTTATAATAACAATATTGTTTCTTTCAATTTTGTTTCCTCCCTCGTTTCCTTATTCCTGTTGACGGTTCCGTGTCTTACTTGTTGCCTTGTCTTCGAAGAAGTCTCGGGTATGTTTCTATGTTTGTCCTTGCCACCTGCGACATCGGGAAATCGTGGTACAAGGGTGTGAGTGTGGAAACATAATTATTGTTATTTAACATTTTAACTAATCTTTGTAAATACCGGTGCATTGACATATTTTGATATGGATAAAGTTTAAAAACTTGATATAAACAGTATAGCTATCAGAAGGGACGAGTGTGTCTCGCTACTCGAGAATATGAGAGCTAATATGAACTCTGTGTTTAGAAATGAGTCGTAGACCAGCTGCATTTGGTTACTATTTGAATCGAACAGTAAGGTCGATCCAATTGACTTTTATGGCCCTCTATATAGAATATAGCACTTCAATGACTTCGCTTATTGAAATACGTTCCCGTTAGCTGTCAACAAACCAGGTAGTGGTCCAACAAATCTCAACGTTTGCTTATCTGATGACAGTATGAAGTTAATGGGTGTATGACTCCATTTTAACGTCCCATTGTTCTTAAAGAAACAAAACGGAAAATTATTTTATAGCTGAAGCAGCCACAATAACCCATTGGAAGAATAAAATATGTGAAAGTATGTATGTTAAAGGTTAAAAATGTAAACAAATAAATACGCAAAATGTGACCACCTATTAGTAGGTACTACTCTTTTTTATTTGTTCCGTACCTATATTTTGAATAATCATAATAGCACAATGACTGTTTTGCCAAAAACATCGAAATTATTATATTTCTATGTCTGGTGATATGTATCTAGTCAGTATAGGAATACTGACTAGATACATATCACCAGAAGTTTTTATTGACTGTACCATTAATGTAGGCAACATAATTAATTAACAACGTCCTATCAATATGCAAATGATAAAAAAGCAGCTATACGACTTAAGCCCTCTCCCACTTAAGTGTTGGAAGGCCTGTTATAGACATATCGCCGCGACCGACACTCTAAATATGAGATACATACATCTCATAAACCAGGATTTTATTGTATGCATAAACTAAATTAATACATTGGTGTTTTTAATGCCAAACCTCTGAGTAGAGTCATAAAGATCCAGCCAATCAAGTAGCACGATACGATAAATTTAAAATACCCAAAGGAGTTCCCATAGGAAACAAACGATACACGAATACAATTATGACGTTGGAAAACGTTTCCGCTATATTTACGCCGACATCACCTCTGAAAGGACTAAGCACTATTCATATTGCGTGTCCAGTACAGTACCGCCCACGGCGACGAAGACCTCGATGAGGCTAAATATCTGGCTATTAAGCTACTAAAGTCTTACGTCTCCAAACGACCATTAGAAAATACACTTTGAGCTGTTCTTTTAAGTTGCATTATTCCCATTTCGCGTGTATTGTTTTGTGATGATCAGCGTAGTACTTAACAGTCAAGCGATGAAAGTAATACAAAAATAGAAAAACATCAGCCAGAACGTAGCTGGATGGACCGCAGCGTGAGCTGACCTCCAAGGAACAATGGTATGTAGTGACCATAGAAGCATATTAAAAAGTTGTGTGTTTACTTTGTCTCATTCAGAAGTATAAATTGAATAAAGGATGAAGATATGTGTGAACTTTTTTGTTTGTTACTTTAGTACATATTATGTGAAAGCACGATCGATAATATGGCCTATTGAAATCCAGAAAATGTGAAATCGGATAAAGAATTTTGTTTTATGATTGTTTTCAAATTTGAAGAGAATGCATGCGGTATTAGTAAAATGAAGAAATATTCTTTATAAGACGAAAAAAGGAATAGCTCACTACTAATGAAACAATATTGACACGAAGCTTATTATACTATTATATGGTTCAATTCAAATCAAGAATTTTAAAAAGGTATATCTACTTATGAAGGCGACAATATTAGAAAATTAGGCTTAAGTCGACCATAGACAAATCTTCAGTTATTTTCTTAAATCAACTTGTATACTTAGAAGGTAGATCCTCCTATTATAAATTTTATAAACATAAAAAGTTAAACAGCTATTGTTGCGAGTATTAAAAGAACATTATAAAATCTTTTTTATTTAAACCTTCAAGTTTCCCCATAAAACCGTTCCTTAGATCTTCTAAGATACCTTTAAATTAAAAACAAGAAGCATTAAGATACAGACTCCTTACTAATATTATACAAAATACTTGCAGAATATTTTTAAGGGCGCATAACTATAAAAATGACATCTTTATCAAGGATTGTATGTAAATCTCTACACATTTTATGCATGCATTCTACAAAGGCGAACATAAAGGCCTCATTATGACCCGTTCCATAAATTTACTTCATTAGGCCTGTTTCACCGCTTCTACACAAAGGGCCTCTGTCTATACCTATTGGTACACTAATAATAAACACACATTTCGAAAACAGTGTTGAAACTTCATAAATTTTTGATGAGAAATGCTAAAGTAACGGTCAAAAGCGTTTATAAGATAAATTCTGTATAATACGGCTCCATTTATATTAGGTACTCGAGAAAATGCCATGTTACTGAATGTTTATAAGAGGTACTTACAAGATTCCTAGTAGTTTATATAAAACAAAATCGATACAAGATAGTATCAGTAAGATAAAGTGACAGTGGGTTGGTTGTATATGCCGAAGAACCGACAGTCGTTTTAGGGGTAGATGTTCTATGTGTATGTTATCGAAGAATGCTCCAGCCAAATAGATCAACGATTTACACAGACCGGAAGAAAGTGGATACGAAGAGCCGAAGATCAGACTCAATGGTACTTAGCCGTTCCATCAGGACTTTTTCAAATGAAAATTAGGAAGAGTTAAATCGTGATACATTTTTCAAGTCTTATAGAATCAGTCAATAGCCCATAATCGTCCTCACCAGTCCATTGAGAGACTTCTGGCATGCCGCAGGCGATCAAATATTTGCTTACCATGTCTTCGCTCCCACAAGAATATCGATAAATATTTCAAAATCATAAATCCAAACTACACGGTGAATATATTTATACTAAGGAGGGATAGGGGTCGAACTATCGTTCTATATCAATACAAAAATTTGGTAGATCATGGAGAAAAGTTCTTTCTAATAAAGGATACATACAAGACAATAATAGTTAGGTATTTCCTGAATGTCTCATCTAATTTCAAAGTACCGCAGGCGGATGCAATAAATTACCCACTATCCTTTAACTATAAGCAGTTTACAAGGGCTACTAAAGTTATTGGACTGGCTTGAGTGTTGCCAACCGGCGACATATTGAGCTAGTTTAATTTACGCGACTTACAAAAAAAAAATCATAAATACAATCGGTATAACGGTACTCCGCTGTGTGATTCGTAAAACCCATAATTGGGTTATTTTTTTAATACATCTTGGAAATGGCTATAACGATTTGGTTAAAATTTTGTGTTTAGATCTAAATTTAGCTGTATAATTGTAATCCTAGTAAAAACGCATATTTTTACAAAAAAAAAAAACTAGTTTTTTTATAATAAACTATTCTGAAAATTTAATACATTGCTATCTCGTTAATTTTTGTGGTACTTGATTAGTAATCATAGTATATTATCAATCAAGTACCACAAATATTCAAAGATTTCAATTTCAGATAAAAGAAGATAATACAAAAAAAAAGAGAGCGGAAGTCGGTCGCCCACATACTTTCATATTATATATTAGGGTTAAAAACTAATTACCACAAAAATTATAATAGAACCGCATTATTGTATACCTTTTTTATGTCTGGAACGTTGTCGAGTTGATGGCCGCCGATGGCCTTGAAAACATTACACGGGCTTTTGGCGAGAACAGAAGGCTCTCAAATATCGCATCCCTTCGCGCCACGTCTCCTACGTGTATTTGATTTACGAGTAATATTTTGTATGCTGACTTGTTATTATATTTATTAATTTCTGTATTAGGTTGATAAAATATTTTGTACTGTTGGTAGTTGAAATATATTAAACAAATACCCAATATCTTTGTGTCGTATTATCGTACATCCGAAACGATATTCTACTGAAGTAAATAGGCTACTTATAAAATACATGAATTATATTAAATAATTCACGTTCGAAGTGTGAACGTGAATTATATTAAATAATTCACGTTCGAAGTGTGAACAAAGAGTAAACTTAAAACTAGGTATAATTCCCCATGTACCCGTGATTGGCGCCAATGGGCATGGTCCACCGACTTTGCATCTCGTGCCGTGCAGTATTGCTTACGGTTTATGCAATGCAGCGATTTCAATGTAATTCCTAGCGTAAAAACTGTTTAAATATTTACTATATTTTGTAATAATAGTAAAAAATGTGTATATTTATATTTCTAATACAATTATTTAAATGAAACAATAGTAACACGTCAGCTGTAGTCGCAGAAACGTGCGTCCCTTGTTCATCGCAAGCCAACGCCGCAAGTCGCCGGATTGTAGGCTCCAAACAGTTTACAAGGGCTACCAAAGTTGTCGAGTAAGTTGTATTGCGTGACTCCTCACATTTGTAAGCCATTGCAGCTAAGGATAACAAGAACAGAGGCCCCTAGATGAATGCGAGAACGATAATATCGATTTTGGAATAGTATTTAGAAATGAAATAAGAACTAAATACTTTTGTTTTCAGTCTAATATAGTTCAATTTTAATCTCGTTGAAGCAAAGCCTAAATCACAAATATCTTATTTTAGTCATATTTTATGTTCCATTCCTTTTTAATAACTAAATTATTTTTGCTACTTTAATTACTTTAATTTAAATAATATCATTTTCTTTAATAATTGACTTTTAAACTATAATTACAAAGTATATAGATATTTACAAAATAAAAAGTCACCAATTGACCGATGAAAAATATCAACTGAACTCAACTGAATATTACATTATTCAAAAACAGCGCTGACCGTAGAAATTATAAATTGAAACTGAATATCACATATAATTTTAATTCAGTACAGTCAACCAAATTAATTCAAGGCTATTGTACAGGGTGATGTGGTTATGCGTTGTACCGCAAATCCACAAACCACAAATTGAGATACGAACTATTGATACTCACCATACGTCGATCAATTCACATATAGTATATGTAGATACTACGTTTCATAGTGAGACTTGCTCAGATGTTCTTTACAGATCATCTCAGTTACACAGCTCTGCACTCGGTCAGTATTTTGATGGCCGACTATGGCATTTGAATAGTGCTTCAGACGGGAAGTTAAGATATCGGTCACAGCTATACTTCAAAACCATATCAGAAACCTGTGGGCGGTTTGAAAACTGACATCAGAGTTCAGTAACATAAAATAAATAAATCAATATTTTATTGACACTTTATTTATCACTACAAAAGTCAATACTAACAAAATATGTCTAGAGAAACAGGCTTAAAGGTAAATGAGTGAAACATTAAGTGCCACTTTTTGAAATAAATATGAACCTACAAAGTGAAATATGAACCTATTAAGTTTAGCGCTAGTTCGAATCCAAGGTGAAAAACCAGGTCACATTGCGTTGCGCCTATCACTCTGCGATGAGGATGCCACATGGGCCTGTTATGTCACCGGCTGCCACTATCTTCCACCGGTACCGGTTCCACAGTAACGCTAGTGAACCACTGCTTAGCGGCGAATTACCAGATGTGGTGGCAGTACTTACAATAGTACAGTGGAACTTAGCACCAGTTCTACTCCTACTTGTTGCCATGATTTGAGTCCAAATACATGCAATTTATTATTAAATATTCTACTATACTGACGAAATTCAGTAGTAAGTTGCAACCGGGAAAGTAATATAGAATGTAGAATTCTACGCCATTTTGTTTTCACATAAACATTATTCGCTCAGAGGCAGAGTTACTACCGTCTACGCTAAAGACCCGTCGATAAAATATTCAAATCACAATACAAATATGTTACAAAAAATTTCCAACAATAAACCATTCAGTTGGAATTCCGTCGTTTATTCTCGAGGATATACATTCGAAATAGACCCGAGAGAACGCATCCTACTTACGTATCGTCTGACCTATCTTAATGGATTCCACTTCGCCTCGGGCGTCAAAAGTCCTTGGATAAGGAACAATACCGACTGGTTGAGATAGCTTCTTGTAAAACTTGATACTTACGTTTTATACTTGGCAAACGTCTACAGTGACTATGATTATCATTGAGTAAATAACAGAAGAATCTAGCTTGGTTATATTGTGATAAAAATTTCTGATGAGATCCAGTTGACCTGAAAGGAAGTGATGCCGTGGTGCCAATATATTAAAGTTCCGCAGAAATAGATATTAGAACATTTGCACTTAGTTCATTAAAATGAAGTATAGACATGTTAAATGGAGTCTAGGAAATTATATGAACCCACGATTTCATTTTCCGTTGCGCTAAACCAATCCGGAATCAATATTAGAAATTCAACTTTGCCCTGATGTCGTTTTTAGTATTGTTTACGTGTACTAATAAATGACCATACTTGTATTCGATAGTACTGAATGTCAGCTATCTAACGCATTTTATGATATTTGGTTGAAGTGTAAGCAACAATTGTTTTCACCTTTTCGAAAATGTCGGTTTTTATTCCAAATAAACGTCATTTGCGGGAAGTGTTATTACATTATTTTATTGCGAAGAAAACTGCAGCGGAAACTTATCGTTTGCTTGTGGAGATTTATGGTGAGCATGCTCCGTCTAATACAACTTGCAAGGAATGGTTTCGACGATTTCAAAATAACGATTTTAGTACTGAGGATAAAGAACATGGAAAACCACCAAAAAAATTTGAAGATGCTGAATTGGAAGCATTATTGGCGGAAGATTCTTGCCAAACTCAATCAGAATTAGCTGCAGCATTAAATGTTGATTGTTCAACTGTTGCAAAGCGTTTACAAATGATGGGAATGATTCAAAAAGCCGGTTACTGGGTTCCACATGATTTAAAAGAAAAAGACATGGAACGTCGGAAAACCATTTGTGAAATGCTGCTTCAAAGACAGCAAAGAAAAGGATTTTTGCATCGGATAGTCACAGGAGACGAAAAATGGATACACTACGAAAATCCTAAACGCAAAAAAGCTTGGGTGAAACCAGGCGAACCAGGCCCATCACAGCCAAAAATAAATATTCACTGTGCCAAGGTCATGCTCTGTATTTGGTGGGATCAGAAAGGTATTGTATATTATGAGTTGCTCAAACCCTCTGAAACTATTAATGGAGAAGTTTACCGACGACAACTAATGCGTTTGAAGCGAGCCATAGAAGAAAAACGACCAGAATGGGTGAATAGACATAACAAATTAGTTCTTCAGCATGACAATGCCAAACCGCATACCGCAGAAGTCGTAAAAAGATATTTAGAGGGACAGGACTGGGAAGTGTTACCCCACCCGCCATATTCACCAGACATAGCTCCTTCGGATTACCACCTATTCCGGACGATGCAGACAGACCTTACTGGAGAAAAGTTTACTTCATGTGAAAGTATCAAAATTTGGATTGACAACTGGATAAGCTCAAAAGACCAGGACTTCTTCCAGCAAGGAATACGAAAACTACCTGAACGATGGGCGAAGGTTGTAGCTGCAGATGGAGCATACTTTCAATAATTTTTTTTTTTAATTTTGTAAGCGAACAAATGTGTTTTATTTTGACAAAAAGGGGCGGAGTCATATTCACACACCCAATATATTTTTTATTATAATAATTTTACTTACATTTCAAGTTACCACAGTAAATAGCTTTGTATATTGTAATCCATAAACTAATCCCATCATTTAATCACACACTTTTGCATTTTTAAATGCATCTCAATTATTTTTGACTTATGGGACTTGAACCTAACATTGGCTTCACTTCATTGGCTGCGCTTTCCAATTGCACCACTAGGCAGCTGACTCGGCTTACTTAACGATACTAAACGGTTATATTTAACGGTACTAAAGGAAGTTTTTATTTTCAATTCTAGGACATAAATTTTAGAATTATTCAAGCCAAACTACTTAAAATAAAATCTAAAAAGATAAAACTTGAAGTTGGTCGTAAATTTTGTCCGGAACTTCACTTGGAAAGGGTGTTTTAACCTTTTACGATTTTAAAGGGTCTTCGATAAATGCTTGGTATCTGCGTTTTGATTGACCATCGGAGTCTAGTAAAGTTGAACTTTATTCGTTTAAATCGAGCGTGGGAAGTTTTTACCAATGATTATTGTAAATGCGAATGAATAAACAATTCGTTCTTATTCGAAAATTACAATCGTGAATTCTAGGACGACGGCTTATTGGCTCCCTTATTTTGGTCGAAGCGAGGAGCCCTGGGTTCGATTTCCGTCTGGAGAACACTTTGTGTGGTGAGGATGAAGTTTGTTATCAATATTGTTTTGGATAATTTTTTCGTCTCTGTGTTTGTCCATGTTACTTGCGACACAGGGAATCCTTGTGCAAGGAAAGCGTTATTTTAGCGTTAAAAAAACTACAAAGTCTTACATAATTTTTAAGTCCCGAACATACCAACAACGCGCTTTATTTAGTAGTAGTATTACTTAAATAAGATAAATAATTCCTTGTAATTGGTTTCGTATACTAACTTATTTCTTTTTATAGATCCCGAATAATTAAAATGGAGATAATTACCTACATTTTTCTTCGTGTTGAGGATGGAAATATTATCTCAAAGAACACATCAAAGTTTTCAGTTTTATATTTCGGATAAGATTTTTTGGAAATATTTTATTTACCCACAGATTACCTTAGATACCTAAGATATTTATATCCACAGTTTAATTATCGAGTAAAGAAAGAAAGAAAGAAAAGTGATCAATAATAAAACAACGGACTGATTTAAAAAAAAAAACGGAATAACCTACTTCAATACTTTCATCCCTTATTATTGTACATACTATCATTTTAAACAAGAAACATCTAAATCTGTGTACAACGGGCGAGGAAAAAGGTCACAGAATAGTAAAATACGGACTTTCGTTTACTCAGAAGATTTTTTTTCCTGTATTCCTTATTATGTATTCAACATCCAGACTATTAGAACCGGTTTTGATGAAATTTCCGTGGGACCAATCTAAAAGCTTTCTATCCTTTCAAACAAAAACAATTTTCCAAATCAGTTGTCAGAAGTAACAAACATTATGTTTGTTTAAAAAAAATCTTTTCGGAAGTCGTTTGATAAAAATCCACAGTCATCTTTCAGGCTACTCGGTACTAAACTTTCTAACATTAAATTTTACCGATATTGTACTAAAATGCGGTATCGTGATCCAGTAACTCATGAATTGCCGTGTCGAAGTGATTTCATACTGGTGGCTAGAAACGCGTGTCTTACTGACGCGCTCCGCAACATTTGACATCGCGTTGCACGCTTTCGATCATGTTAATAAAGTGTGAAGCATTGCACCGGAGATATAAAGTGGCTGACCTACCTATACTTAATAATGTTATAGAACTAACTGTATTTTATAGAATCATACAAATATTATAAATGCGAAAGTTTGTTGGTATGTTTGTTACCCTTTCACGCCTCAACGCTTGAACGGATTTAGATGAAATTTGTTGTGAAAGTAGCTCATTAACGGAAAAGTAAACGAGGGTGAAGATAGTTAAACATTAATTTAAAAAATTGTTTACAATGGGAATGAAATAAACAACTTTTGTGAATAGGCAAACATAACACTTGCTTATTTGTATCAGATAAATGTTAATAAAATTGCTAACAAACACTTGTTTATTTGTATCAGATAAATGTTGGTATAATGTTGATAAAATGGAGCTGACAAGCAAGTCCCGGACTAGTCCTATAATTTTTTTTTACAAATGTTCTCAGCATCCAAATTCAGCAAAAGTAAAGCAGCACATGACCGTTACTGCTTGAAAACACAGTTTGTAACACTTATTTTAAATGTTTAGGTATTTTAACGATAGTAATAAAAAAAATAAAAGTGATCTTAAAGGGAACAAAAAAAAAGTTGGATTCGATGAACTAGTCCAAACTTGTTCGCCAGCTCCGCAATTCGTTACTGTTATTTGTATTTTGTAATTTCTTTGCGAGCGTAGCTGATAAATTTTCAGTGAAATTTGATATATAAATTATAGAGCTATCCCTCTTAACCAATTGAGTTCACGGAGATAAAATAAGCAAGCACTTTATATTTATACGCGTTCCACATTTTGTACACATCCCCAGGAGACTTATACGTGTAATTGAAGTGGAACTCACCAAACAAATAGGCGTTGGGGGAATAATCATGACTACGCAAACTAGAAAACTGTCTCGGTCATTTGTAATAATCCAATATGGTTGTAAATAGGTCCCATGATTTAGGCATTTGTCCAGCAGTGGGTTAATTCCCCCCGCGTGGGTTCCCGCCTTGTCGGGGCGGGGGGGCCAGTAAGCGGCAGAAGAGGACACCGTGGAGTTTTAGTGGGTAGTGACACCTAGTCCCACATAATCGCTCTGTTTCCCCGTGGCAGGGCGGTATGCAAATAAATTTCTCAACGGAAAAAGAAAGTGGGTTAATTCAGGCTGATCACGGCTATGTCCAAACAGGCATGATTTTCTTTTAATTGTGTCATTGCGTTGCTTTAATATCAAACCTTTACCTTTTATAGTATCTTAATTAGAGTTGAAGTGTCATAAGTTTGAAAATCAATCGCGATCGCTTTCGCTGGCTTAGCGAAAATTAGCTCTTAGTAGTAAATGCTTATTTAATTTAGGAGTTGACTTCCTGGAATGAATAAGAACAAAGTTGTCTGCTTACAATACTCGATAATCAAGCAATAACATAAAAAAAACTGGAAATAGAATTTCTTAGGTCATGGATGTTTGTCTTTTGTTTCTGATTTTCCATGCCACCTGCAACAAAATCCTAATGCTAGAGTATGCATTTCAACAGGCTCAACTACAGCTGATTATATTACTCATGTTAGTCAAGAGTAAGCTAGAATGGAACACAGTGAAAACATTAACAGTCAATGGCCACACACTTTCGAACTCAATTATGAAGTGTGAAGTGACTTTGTCAGACACCGATTTTATGCACCACTACGCCTATCCAATGAACAGTTTGTGCTATGTTGAAACTCTCTAATTTTACTCAGTTTTCAATAAGTTCTGAGCCAATCTGTTTTTGCGAGTCTGTTAAAATGAGAAGTGCAATCTAGTGCGAAAGTTATGTAACAGTAGCTGAAAGTTTGAGATTGTTCGTTGTTATGGATCTTTATTTAATAGAGGCGTGTTGAAGTTGAATAACCTAATTTATACTTCGCTTGCAAAATTAGGCGCGCTACACTTTTCAATCGTCTTTTGGCCTATTAACGGAATACACGCTTTACCAATATGCTTAATATGAAAAAACTTACTGTTTAATTTTGAAAAGTATGGTGGTTAAACATAACTTTCTTCTTCTTTCTTTGGCTATTTCCGAAATATAACGCTGACATCGAGGTATCTCAAAACTACTTAGATTCAATACTATGAAAGTACTATGAATTTACTTAAATGTCACATATGGTAGTTCACTCTCATTTTGTATTATTAAACAGTGATAATGTACTGAAAATTCAAAATCAGGCGGCATAACGATTAAGACCTTGCAAGAATTTCAAAAACAAGACGGTAATAATTAAAATCTATTTCGTACATTAAACTTGGTATAAGTTTCAATTACTTTAATCGACTCAAACTTTCATTTACCAATAAATATATTCTCATTATAATACAGTTTCTACAATACATCAGTACTTAAACTATTTATTATAAAAGTAATGCAGTAGAAATTCTCGAGCATACTTGGCTGGAGAAATAGGAAGTGATACCCACGTCCGAAGTGACGGGCGTCGAACCAACTACCGGTACTGAAATGCTCATGCTCAGCGGATTGAAATGTTTCTGGTTTAATCTCAGCTATAATCGTAATGGAAGCGAGAACAGAGTTTAAATATGTTAGATAGATCAGAACTGCCAATAAAGTGATCAAATTTAAAAGAATATTCAAGAAAAACTTTATAAGTAATAACGTGTAGTTAGTAAAACAAAATGGCGCCATTGCTAAGTTAGTAACGCTTCTTACCATAGCTATTCGGGGCAAACATTGGAGTAATGAACATGAATAATAATACAGTGAAATAATCACTACTACAAGCTTAGATCTAGAACTAGAGAAAACTCACATAATTCTTGGTTGGTAGGTACTTTTCTTAGAGAACTCTTTATTACTTTACCTCCGCACCTATATCTATCGAATAACTAAAACTAATTGTGATTATGTCATAACTTTAATTCCCACTGGGGCGTATAATTATGCATACGCTTATTAGTTAAAATAAAATGTTTAGTTTATGTCAATTTTTTAGATAAGTAATAAAGGCTCATTTGGTATTTATGTCGGTGATTGTAGATTTGATTCCTAAAATGAGTTTGAACTTCCGGTGAAGAAAAACACCGGCTAACGCTTGGAAGGCTAGCCACCTAAAAACACTAAAATTAAATAGGTACAGAAGGGCCAGACGCATTTAATATACAAATACGGCGCACGTTCTCTAAGACCTACCTATTTTTAATTCAACGGTATTTAACACTTTTGACGTTGTCCTGTCATTGTTGTATTTAAAATAAAGTAATAATAAATAATTTGAAACGAATTCAGTTTTTTTTTATAAGTTTCTTGGCTGCTTATGGCCTTGACAACTACCTGGGCTTTTGGTGATGGCTCTCGAACAATTTAAAACTAGATTTTAATGTAGCAGCAAACCAAGGGCACTACTTAGGTACGGACACTGGTAATCTGAACACTGCAAAGCTAACTTAAGCATTGTAGAAACTACCTACGAAACAGGTTTTTCGTGTCGGTCTCAGATTTTGGTTCACGTACTTATTTGAGAATTAAACTAAAACTTGGAACAGTGAATCCTGAGAATAAACTGAAATTGTGTACTTTTAAAAACAATGACAATTCTATAGAATAAAAAATCTATTAGAAAGTCGTATGATAAACGAGTTTTAAAGATATATAGGGAGGTAATCCTTGGCTCAATAATTCGAATACTCTCGTTAGTTGTACCAGAATGTATTAGTAGAAGCAATAATACTCACAAACACACATATTTTAAATTGAAAAGCTTTTAGTTAAATAAATTATTATCATTATTAATAATAATTCCAAAATATTAGTGGCAAAGTTAAGACACAAACCTTAATAAGTTCGAGTTTCTAGATTCAACCAAAATATGATTGAGATTTGTTGCGGTAAAATCACGGTATCAAAACATGTTGACTAATGTACCTACTTTCTTTACTATGAAGCCTCATTACTCGAAAATGTCTAACCTCCACCAGTTCCCGCCCCCACACTTAAGTCGTCTTCCATCTTCACACCTAAGAATTCAATTTATCTAAATGCACCCACCCGCGTCTCTACCCAAGAATCATGACTTGTGATTACATTTTTAAATAAAATACACCTAAAGTCAAAGAGGCTATACCTACCATGAAACATTAGCAGCATATACTTGAAACAACATAAAAAAGCCATAAATTTAAACCAATTTACTTATAAAAAAATATTATTAATATCAGTTTCAAATTGGTTAATTATTTATATTAATCAGATTTGGTTCATAATTTACTTAAATTTGTTTAGAGTATTGTCCCTTAAATTATAACTTTGTACCTGAAACACTATAAGAAATCTAAAAAAATATACAATACAAGGCTGATAACTAGCGAACAGTAAATTACAAATAAGATTTACGCGTTCCATTCATCATTCGAGAATTAATCTCCCTGTTTCTCGGCATCGCCTAAAGATATTTCAATATGGAAAGAATCCCATTTATTCGACTGCCGACTTCATATTTCTCCGGGAGGAACAAAGACTTGGCGTGACCTCTAGGCGGGGAACCGGGGGAACTACTAAAAAGTAAAAAACTACTCGCACGAGCAAGCAAATGAAATCGAAATAACGTAACGTCCAGGCGAGCCAAGCTCCCGCGAACTGAGATACGGCCTTTTGATTAACCATTGTCGGGACCGTAGAGTCGTCTTCGGCACTTTTGATCTGACAAACCAGATATTTGACCGAATTGTTTTTTCAAGCGGCTGCTATGATCTCACATTTGCATAATTATGCATACAAGTTTCGAAGTTTCGTTCATTCTGTCACATGTCTGTAACTATATAGGACTTATTCACCCATATAATGACATTGTACAGATTAGGTTACAGAATGGCAGTGGCGGAAAATTGCATGTAATTAAATGGTGTTTTTGTTTAGGGGTTTCCAATTTCACGTGTTCTTTTATTGCCTCCTAATGTAGGGAGGGTGGAAGTCACGCGTTGGCCCCGAAAAGTAGCAAACTTCCTTTCGATAATTACATGCAAGACGGTGGCCTACGCTTAGGGTTTCGCCCCATGTCACGCGATTTTGCAGAGCTAGAAAAAGTATAAGCAAACGCATTATAAAGTCCCAACACAAGCAGTGGAATTTGAACGAACAATGAACAACCGTTTGGTTAGGTTAAAATGGTTAGAACCTAATGCGCTTTATTTAATCCCAAAGACATATCTTTGATTGAAATTGAAATAATATGCGCATGAGAGTAATATCTCGGGTGACGGGCGCAACAGATAGGACCTGAGTCGTATTGCTGTTGTTATGGGGGAGGTAACCGCTTAATATCAGTTGGGCCTTTAGTTCATCCTGTTAACTACGTTACATAAAAAAAATCTGTAGGTATAGATGTTGTCTGTCAGCTTTTTCAGACAGCCAGTAGCAGGACAAAAAAAACTTTATGAGCAAGTTTAAATTGAGCTCTTTACTCATCGAAGTTTACGATGCGGGCTCATCTACTTATTTATCTTCAAGATGAAGTTCCCAACGGGTTCGATTTGTTTCCTCGCCTACGTAAAACTTGTGATCTGAATAGAGTAGTTCGATTTATGTAGATGAACGAAGCTCGATTTTACATTCAATATCTACTCTAAAGGTTTGTGTGCATAGTTGTAACAAAAAGTCGACACACTAGCTATGCGATAAAACGTGCAATAAGAATAGTATGGGTGCTATAGGTTTCATGTGTGGACGCTGGCTTAACATTGTAACAAATGTAACAGTAGGTGATCTTATGCATGCAGAGTCAGCCGTCCACCACCACTAAGATACACATTTGTATGCAAATAAGAATGCATTTCTCATTTGTGTTAGATCAAAAATATTTTTATGATAATTATTTTTTTCCGTGAAATGGTTCAATTAAAGAATAACTGAAGCAACTGCAAAAACAAATACCGGATTTTTATCAAGTTGAGTTTTTAAATGTTCAATAGTAATAAAGATTTTGAATTTTAAAACTACCTTAATAAAACGGGTATCAATATAAAAATATCTTCAACGAAAGGCTGTGTTGGATTACTCTAACAATAATAGTACTATGCTAGCCAAAGTTTACTAAATAGTTAGTACACGCCGGCCGGTTGGATTGTCCGCGGTAGCCGGTCTATGGTCCGCCCGCTCTCTGCTCTAGTACCGTACGGTCGCAGGAGGGTGGCGGTCGTATCAAGCTAACCGCGCGTGTTGTCCAAACGAACATAACCGTGTGTTGAACTGTGTAGTGGTACGGGGGTGGCTGAGAAAGTGGCTGAACGTTTATGTAACAGATAACAGCGAGCTTTCGGAATTGCGTGATAACAGTGAGTAGAATGGCTTTAAATTGTTTATTTAAGAAGTTTTCGAGGCATTTGGACACTTTGTCGTGTAGCTTTTTGTCTGAACTGAACATAAAAGTTACTTGTCGACCTGTAAACTCATGCTTAATAGCTCTATTTCTATTTACCTATAATTGAGCTTCATCGTGTCTAGGTACCTCTTGATCACAACAACTTTAGCAGTGTTTTGAAATTATCATCTTCACAACTTATTGTAATGTTATTCAAGAAAGCTCTTTAGCTCTTTAGCTTTTAAACTGACATTGTTTACCTTATCAGTAAAGTTTGGTGCGCTCTGCGCATGTCTCTTATCTTATAGTATAAAAGTATACATAAGTATACGTAAACCTTAACTTAAATCCCGAGTTATTCAATGATATCTAATCTTTTTTTGTTACAAAAAGTGTTGGATTAAATTAAAACCTCTATAAAAAATAAGGAATTTTAACCCATTGCTATCTTAATGTTAGTGAGCTTATGGAACTAGCCTAGGAAGAACGTTTCGGCTGGTTCACTTTTCCTATAATAGTGAACTTCTTATGTTAATGATATTAGCCTCTAATGTTCCCACTGCAGGGGCACCGGCACACTCTCGACAAATGAGAATAAATTAATAATAAATACTGCACCATCTATTCCCAAATTAAGCATAACTATTGGAACTATTGTAGATTATTGATGGAATACTGTAATTAAAATGTCTATAACAAAGGATATAAATTTCAATATTACTTACTTTATATTAATTGCTGTAGACTTTACGGCATGGAAGTGAAGACAATATGTGATGGTTTGGGCATTGGTAGATCCACAAGCACCACTGCGTTTTGAGTAGAACACATTAATGTAGCATTAGTATCATGGTACAACAAGTAGATTATTTCGGAGACCTTTAGGTGGCTTAAAACTGCAGAGTTGGCCACTTAGACGGAGTAAGAAGAAGAGTTGTAGATAGTTTGCTAGGTTTGATTACATTGTACTCCATGCCTATCACGCATGCGCCTTATGATTAAAGGTACATACATGTTCCCTTTCCAAACTAACAGGACTGTTTCTTTTATAAGCTGTGGCTCTGGTTTCAATTCATCCATGCATCACCGCATGAGTGGACGTTTAAAAACCTATTAACTACAAGATAAGTGCATTACAGCTCTATCTCGTAGGTGCTAGAGTCGATTTCTCTTTAAATTTTACCTGTAATACTTTGAAACATTTTTTAGGATTCCTTACACAAATCAAACGCTTACACACCCTGTTAAGCTCATGCCATAGAACCCTAGTGTACCATAACGTGAGCTTACACAACACACAACGCAGCTAAGACCCGAGAACAAACTGAATGTTCATCAGACAAAGTTTTTCCTAGCCGGGAATCAAACGCGAGACCCCTAGCTTTAAAGGTATGGTTACTAACTATCAATTAAGCTACAACACAACTAAGCAAACGTAATATGCCTATTCATAATAAATAGGTCCTTTGTAAAATTCTATTTTTATCTGGCAGTAAAATTTTAGACAAGGTTCATTTTTTAATAATAAATTATAATGTATTGTAGCACTTAGCAATGGAGTGCGAGGGGCGTGGTGGCGTATCACTAAAGAGTTTTTTGCTTGAAATATACCAGGTTTTCGATACGGAAACGTTAAAAATAATACTAGTACTTTCCAGAACCAATTATTTTAATACGTAAGACTTTTAGTAAGACGTAGGAAATTGCGATCTCACCTATTCACTCTCATATGCCAAGAAGAATCTGGTGTCCCTGCAATGGCAGCATTAGCTAATACGGATAAGAAAAAGTTATCAAAAAATTTCCTCTGAAGAAAATAAAAATCCAAAAATATTTAAACAGCGATACTACAAAAGAAGAAGGATCCGAATTTCTTTCGTTTATGAAAACCCTAATCAAGAGCCCTAACTTGAATAATGTAGGATGGTGCTTCACTTGATTGAACGAAATTTTCAAGGTTTGCGAATTGCGACATATTTTTATTTTACCTTAATACTTCCAAAAAATACAAATTCACGTAAGGTTGATAAAGTGAAATAAAGACGCCGTAGGCACCAACACTGCGAAACGCGTCGGTCCAGACAAAGTCAAAAAAAGTTCTAAGAAAACCAGTCGGGAACGACACAAAAGCATTCTTAAAACATGCAAAATGTTTCACTCAAACGCTTGGTACAAAGTTGCTCCCATACAAAAGATTTCAACGCGTGCGCCCGCGCATCCGAGCGGTCAATGTCTAGGCAATATGCTCACACTCGTAATTCTACTGATTATCAATTATATTTATTGCCGAGCCTGTTCACAGTGTAATGTTAATGAACAGTTATGCTAAGAAATAAATTTTTGACATAGAAATGATATATGCAATATGATTCTATGTGTTTAAAAAAGGTATGATTGCCGCATAATCACAATATAACAAAACTAAACGTTTACAAACTCATACCTCTGTACTAGAATTCACGTGTCGCAGATGACATGGATAAACACAGAAAGAAGACAAACCACTAAGACCTGGGAAGAAACTTCACGCTCACCACAGCAGCGTCCCGCCGGACGTGACGGCAGCGTCACGTGCCCCACTGTCAACTATTAGTTGGCAACTAGACAGAAGTCATTTTTCTATTCTAAATTTTCATAATCCATGAGCTTATTTACATTGTTTTCTCTGTTAAACTTTTATAATATTTATATGACTTCAAAAAAGGGGGTTTTCCATTTAGCGTTATTATAATTTTGTTACGCGATATTTTTACTTTGATATATGGATTTCATGCATACATTTTATATCCAAAGGAACATAAGAGATGAAGGTATTGAAGTCGGTGTATTCAATATTCAAATCAGTCAGTTGTTATATTATATTCGTTTAGCCGTGACGGCTATTGCAATACAATTGATTAAAATGTTGGGAAAAAATAAAAGGTTAACGCGTGTAATATCCACGAAAATCGTATAAACTAACAATTTCACAGTTTCACGTATGAAAAGTACCTACTAATACAAATCATTGTAGTATGGGGATCAAAAGACATTTGAGTTTGTCAGGAAATGGTTCGGTTCTACAGCGATAAGTGCAAAGATCTGTCGTTTAGATGGCGCTGTGGGCATCACGATCGCGCTATCGACACCGAGTGTATCTTCCGACCATTTCGAGCCTTTATTTGTCCATAAATTTATTTGATTTCCAGTATATTTTGTGCCTTGTTCACAAAAAAGGGTTTTATTGTTAATAGCTGTTTTATTTGATGCTTTATAGCAATCTATGGTTATGGGATCTGCCTGAAGATTAATTAAAGAATACAAATTAAATTCAAGGTTAAGTGACGGGACTATAAAATTAATTTAAAATAGTTTAATATATTACGGATATATTATATATTAATATATTTTATTTTAAGAATAAAAAAACATGTATACTTAAAGTTTATGAAAACTATTCTTATAATAAATATTTTTTTTTTTACTTTATTTCATGCGGACTATAAGTAATAGTCATTTAATTTTAATAGGTTACCAAAATAATCCGAGCTGTTATCAGGACGAATCTACGACCCCATTAAAAGTTAATCAAATTTGTTCCTTACGGCTTCACAAAAACATTGAGAGCTAACCGGTTTGCAATGAAAAAGTCTTGACCAGACAGAAATGGATTTTAATAGACCAGATAAATTTAACTTGAACAATAAATAAATCATTCGTATTAGGTTGAAAGCAATTTTTGCGTTATTTCGTGATTTCTTGTCGTAAAAATTGTTTCTTTCAATCGTGGAGTCCTTGATTTTTTGACGATTCACAAAGCATAATCAGAGTTAAATGTAGCGCAAAAATATCCTAGTACAAAATTTTTGCTCAAATATGTAAAGTTTCTGTACCTTATAGGTAAATGAAACCTTATGCCTACAAAGTCTGTCTGCCTGTCTATCCTGCCTCCTTCCTTAGGTTATATCTGGTTAAAATACTCACAGAATAGGTATAAATGTATAAGTTTTTTGAAGTCCGAATAGGTAGAAAACAAAAACATTTAATATGTATACATTATTTTGGCAACTATCCGTCTACAAATAAAAATTCCTACATTTTGCACTGATTTAAATAAAGTTTATAAACTTAACGCTCATTAAACCAAGTATGGGCCGGGAATCGAACTTAACCCTAGCTTTGAAGTCAAGGTGGCTACCAACTAAACTACGGAGACCTTACAAAGTTATAGAGATGAGTCTCTGGTCTCATAGTTACTGTGGCTAAAGGCTAGTCCTAGATCTAGAACGAAGGCTTGTACGTGCTCTACATTATTCATGACCAATTGTTTGTTTGACGGAAAATCGTTATGGCGGTGACTCATTAAAGAAATTCAACCGGTCGGCCTGATTGCTACCAGATTTCGTACTGATAAGATATTTAAGTACCTACTCGTTGATTACAAAGACATTGTTGAAACATTTTGTTCCGGAGTTTGGCGTAAAGTATTTGAAATTATCGACTGGTTCTAAGCTATTGTTTCTAATTTTAGATTAGGTTTGTACTATATAGCTAAACCAATTTAGTTATTTATCATGGGAAACAGAATGTTAGCTTATGTTTGATCTACTACTACACTTATTCGAAGACAGTAGCCAAATGAAACATAAAAATTGCGTCGCTTCGATTTATATAGACATCGTACATATAATGAACAAAAAAAAATGATGTTATTGAAATGACGGGACGATCAGAAGGCCCACCTGGTGTTAAGACCACCGCCCATAAGCAACAGCAATACTCTACTCGATTTTCCCCTACTGAAGCATGAGAAGACCCAAGTCGCATCGCGTTACACCCGTCACTACGATAAGGGGATGTAACGTCTCGTGTACCTGTGATTTCACCGGCATATCATTTCACTGGAATATAGCAGCGCACGCGCTGCATTTTGGTGGATTACCAGGTGTGGTGGCAGTACTTCTCCGGATGAACATGCCACAGTTTCTACTGCTGCTTTAAGGTGCTCTTTCCGCATCATTCGGGGGGACACGTGTAGGGACTCTAAAAGCACTTACCAATAGATGCGAGCAACTTGAACCTCCTAATGTACTGAAACAATTTCTTAATGAGTTTATTTACATAGCTTGTATAAGAGTTCATTAAATTGAATGCATCACATTCAATGGAACGTCCTTGACAAACTTCAAACAAAGTTAGTTCGTATTTGTATAACAACAATCGTCACAAACATGGATCGATAGCATTAACCAATAGAAATGTAGTGAGTTCTTTACTAAAGTATTAGGTCATTTTATTATTGACTCCTATTTGTCTGTTATGTTATTTTATGCTGTGGTGCTAGAAGAGTATCATAAAGCAGCAGAACGTATACCCAGTATATCCGGAGAAGTAAGTCACTTTCGTTACGTAAAAAGTCTTATTTACGCAAATAATAATTTATAAACATATCAAAATGAAAGTGGAAATTATGATAACATAAAACACCTCATAAATTTAAGTTTAATGCCTATTTAAGAGGCTAATTGCTAATGAAGGTTCTAACAATCTACTAAATAGTTAGTAATAAAAACGTACGTTTATAATCGAGGGCACATAATACTAGTCTAATGTTATAAATATTAATAAATAAAAGTCTAGATCCTGTTATAAGTTTTGTCTATGCAAGCGTTGTGAAAGAAACCAAGTTATTGTGTCGTCTAGTTAGTAATAGTCATTGTATTATAATTACACTTATATTATAAAGATTTAGATGATCTACTTGAATGTTTGTATGGATGTGTGTCTGTGTATGTTACTCTTTCACGCCGAAACGGCTTAACGGATTTGGATGAAACGTGGTACCAGTTTAGCATGAATCCTAGATTAACACAAGCTACTTTTGATTAAAACCACGGGTAACATCACGAGGCGCAGCTAGTGTTTGTATTATATATTTGAATGGAAATAAAACATATTATTTATATCAAAAAAATTCATGGACATTTCACACACCACCATCTAGCCCCAAATTGATTATAACACATACTAACACATAGACACAGAAGAATCATCTATGCTCCTCATACAATAGTTTGTATATTAATTGAACCCAGTACTTACAGCGCAGAAGGCAAAGCTACTGTAAGTCTCAGTAACATTTATTTTAATACCTTCATACCAGTAGTATATTACCTCTGTAAGTACACAGGGAAGTTAATTAAAAACGCTAGTAAAAAAGGTGTAATTAATGTCTTGCGTAAAATTGAAAACTTTTACTACCTCAAATCAAATGAAAATTATATATTATGGATATTACTCTAATTGACTCTAAATAAAACCACTTTGAGAACCATAGATCGCATAAAGTTTATGAGACTGTTTTACTGTCACCGCGGCTATATATTTTGTATTACGTAGCGTATATGGTTTCTTATTTACCACAGTATATAGAAACTTTACGATTTTATAGTCTCCGGGAAGATAATACACTTTCGAGTGAAAATACTTCCATTTGGCCGCGTCCTCGACTGTAATAGATTTCATAATACGGGTTCTGTTTAGTAGATGGCTGGTTTAATCGACATAATTGGCTATGATTGTACGAATACTATTGTTTTATAGGGTAGTCTTGAATATATTATAGTTAAGCAATAATTAAAACTTTTGGGGCATTGAAGAATTAGTTTTAAATTTATGTACAAATTTAACAAAATGTTTTATTTTTACACGGAACCTTTTTACACAGAACTTGCTTAGTCCTTTAAATCTCAAGTACCTTTGGAAACGTTAACATATATAACTAATATTATAAATTATTATAGATTAGATTTTGTGTTTCTTACGCTTTAACGCTTAAGCCAGTCAAGCGATTTTAAAAATTCTTTCACCAATAGGAATCTCTGTCCCTTTAATCCCACGGAAACGGGAACTACAGGAGTCAAACCGTGGGGCGGCAGCTAGTATATATAAATAGTGTCACGGGAGCTCCTTAGGCATATAGATAGTATTATTATAAAGTTAACGCCTATTGAGATAGTAGGCCGAACGTTTAAGGTACATCAGGCGGATCATCTGATCGTGTTCTTTAACCACATAAAAAAAAACAGTATTTAAACCAAGTATAAAATAATAATTAGTTTTCCGTACATCAAAGAGAAAAAGGAATCCTTATAGAGTCCCTTCGTTGCCTTTCTGTCTGTCTGTCAAGATCTTTTTCGCAGGAACACTTGCAGCTGTAAAAAAGAACAATTTTCTAAGTTAAGGCAATCAAAAGAAACGGTCGTTTATGCCGCATATTTTGATAATCGTAGGAGAATCGAAATCTAGTAGGGAACTCCCTTTTTACTCTCACGGAATTATTAAATTTGCCAAGAAGCTGTCTTATAGCTTAAATGAAGAAAAAATCCGAAAATCGTAAATTTTTAGTAACATGACAAAAAAATGCGACGTTGTTGACCTCATATGTACACTTGTTACCGATAAGTTTGTACGGAATTCTCGGTGCGAGGGACCGACTTGTACATGGGTTTTAACCTAAGCCAGATAAATCGTAGATCTTTATGCTCATATTTGTGCCTCGTCCTGTTCCTACCTACGTTGCATAAATTTTTCAACGTACTAAACTACGAAGCCGACCTATATGTTGAACTCGGTAAGAGCTAGCTGTTCTTACAGTACTGTGGCATTGGAAATAAACTGAAATATATCACGCGATGACATGAGTCTGCTGTCACGATTCCACCCTATCACATACTGGAACAGAGTTTAAACTTTCGTTTGCAATGCAATCAAAATAAATCATTCAGAAAGATCTGCTGTTAGGGTAAAAGGTTTTGAAAATTTATAAAATTCTATTTTGAACACTGTTAATTTCATTGTTGTGAAAACAGTGATATGAGGGTGTGTGTTTTTTAAACTCCTTCACGCTCAAATGGATTCACGTATTTGGATGAAATTTGGTACCAGGATAGCTTATATCCTGGTAATACTACGGGGCCCATCTAATAATCTATATATTCAAATGGTTATGCTTTCAATAAATTTATCAGTTATAGAGTGATGGCGTCGTAATTGACGATGTGGGCTCAATACAATTTTTAGAACTACTAACATCAAATCAATGAACCTGAAAATGATTACTTATGGAAATGTCCTAGACCCCTATTAAATAATCCTTAGTATGAATCATTACTCATGTTGACTGAATCATGCTTTTTACACGAACAGTGATTATACGCCATAAGCCATGAATAATAGTTTCAAATGAAATTGACCTTTGTAATCGGTAATATGTTAGTGGCAAAATTTTTGTACATTCTTTGTCGCTTAGGGCCTAATCACACGTTGCGTTGCGGCGCCGCACCACGGCAAAATTTGTTTTACAAAATGACCGTACAGATCAATAATATAGCCGTGTTCTACTCGTAAAATCATGAACATTTCATATAAGATGCAACGGCTGCTCAGTCGCCGCAGCGGCAACGCAGTAACGCATCATGCAGCCTTTACATCTCTGTGTATAATTGCTATAAAAGTAATTGCGTAGTGTATAATTGCTATGAAAGTTGTTTTGAAGGTTATATATACCTGAGCTTTTGGATTACAGTTTTGATGGCTTACGTATTCTTAGATTCCTTTTTTTATTAGACTAGAAAATAATTAGATATCCTATCTACGAGTACATGTTTGTGAAAGTGATCACGCGCAAGAAGCATCTTTACCCAGTAGTACTTGTTTGGCGTACTACTGGGTAGTACTGGACCAGTAGTTTCTTCATCAGAAAGAAAACTAAATTAACTAACTGAATATGAATACTAATTAAATTGTCGATATATTTTCAAAAATAAATAAAATGTTTTAATAATAATTTTGTAGAATATAGAATAGAATGTAGAATATAATAGAAGTACTTTTACTTGTTTGGGAGTAGAACCAAATACAAAAAATCCTAACGGCCTATTCATAATACATTCATAAAGTTAATAGAAAAACAAAAGAAAAATCTTAATATGTCGGCGCTTGAATCACTACACTGCCAAAGTACCTAGTCTTGAATATATGTAGTATACTAAACAAGAGACAACAAAATCGTGTATCGATCAGTCGTGAAATCGAGTTTAAAATTCCGTCCATGTTATCTACTTTAGTACTTGAATGGAATTTTCTCCGCGGCGATGTCAAAAGTCCAGCGTCGCAATCTTTCGGGCCATCAACCTTTACTGGGTGACCGCTTAGAAGCAAAAAGAGGCACTTAATGACACTTCTTGTGCAGAATATAAAATAAAGTACTTTTACTGCTATTTTTGGTGAGCTTATCCGTTTTCACATCCTTTGTTTCAAGATAAAAGTTTTATTGCTCTACCATGTAGTTGTAGTAAACAAATGAGTAAGTCGTGAAATATCTTCTGTGGGTTTGATATTTCTGCTAGTAACATTGTATTTTATGAAGAAATTTGAGTTTTTGAATCACTTGTCATATACAGTTGATTTTTAGGATGTTGTAGAAAATATTAGTGTATCTAAAAAATAATTACTCTAATCATAAATTTCTTTAACAAGTAGTTTTGCAAATCTCAAACTAATCTCTAACTCTAGGTTCATCTTATTAATATTGTATGCTCTAAAATTAGACTATTGATAAAGAAAAGGAAGTTATAACTGATTTTTCATGGTGAACTCTAGCTTAATCTTACTAACGTTCTATGATTAAAAACAAGACTAAATTTTCGAGCAGCAACAGTCATTAAAATCAAAATACAAACATAAAAAATAATAAAATGGACCACTTCTTTTGAAAGTAACTTAAAAGAATTTACTATAAGACTACAGACGACTCATAAAACTTCTTTTTTACATACAAATCTTTATTGAAAGCTATTTTATTTTCACATAAGATTATCAAAGTACTTTCAAACTTATCTGACATATCTGTCATACATAAATGTTAACTTAATGTGTGTACACATTATAAAGTCGGCAGTAATTGCAATCAATGTGACATTCTTTCTGACGATGCAATATGGATGGAATTATTGAGGCCCAGTGCCTGCGCCGGCGCCGGCGCCGCACCGTGTCTGTTTCCGTATCGCAGCTAATTTATTGGCCAACAGTCGGCCACACATGATTGGCTCAATTGACTGTGCTGATGATATAATACCCATAGATGACTCTCGATAATTGGTTGTGGATTGCATTGTAGATAAATCATACCAATATTATAAATTAATGATAAAAAACACTTTTTAATAACAAGCTTTTTTAGTGTTCTGCTCAGCAAGCCCTTTAATATGATACCCATACTGTGGTAGTGCAGAAAATAATAACTAGTCCGCCATCTTGGATGATCCACCATATTGGAATTAGAATGACGTTACATAGCTAAGCATGAATTGTCATCCAAACTAAGCATATTTACCAAATTTCAGCTCGATCTGTTAAAGATAACTGATTTAAAATTCAGTTGCAAGATTCCACCAGGACAGACAAACGTACATTGCAAGTTAAATAAAAGCTTACATTAAATGCGAAAGTTTGTCTGTATGTATGTTTTTTACTCCTTCACGCCTCAATGGCCGAACACATAAGCTACTTTTTTATATATAACAGAACTTCTGTCAGTTTTTTACCATCGCCTTTGATCTACCATGAGAGCCCAATTCGTATTGGCAGATATCACATACCATTTTTTTGTTTCAGGGCATGTTTTGAAGTTACTTCAAAACCGGATTATTAATTTAACATAAAAAATAAATAATTATTGAAAAAAATGTACATTTACTTCAGCTGATACTTTTGTTGTAATGTTTAAAATTACATATACTGTCAGTCATCGCAAGCGCAAGAAAACTGCCCCTACATGGCAGAGGTATCGCAATCACTCGGGAAATGCGGATTGACGGGGAAAAAGTGATCGGTTTATTACTCTTATGTAATTGTCTTGTACGAGACCAAATCGCTGTTGGGAAATAAAAGTTTCACAGGAATAGTGCAGTTAATATAGTGCTTAGTATATGGTACCGCATTCTTTGTTGTAGATAGATTTTGTTTTAAATTGAGATATCGAAATATAAGTATAAAATTGATTATTATTAAATTCAATGATTTTAATCGTAAGTCATTATTGTCTGCTTAATACTTTTAAAAGTGGATTTAACTGAGGGCACATACTCGTAGCTTATGTTTCAAGCCAGATCGTAACTAAAATAACTTTTATGCTTGTAATGTCTCTAAATAAGTAAATACAAAAAAAAATCTGATTTTTTATTATACTCACTAGCTATATTTTTGCTTATAATTTTGGTGCGTTCTATACTATGACATCACTATGATTCTTTGGTACTATGTCAAAAACTCTCACGCAAGCGAAGGTTTTCCAAATATTGTAATTTAATCGATGAACGCAGGCGCAAAGAAGACGAAAACAAACATTGATTTTTGACCGACTACTCCAATTTTATAAAAATAGGAGTAGGAGTTGGTACAAATTTCGTGAAGTAAATAAATTCACCACGGACGGTGCAAAGAAACGATATTTAATACCTCCCGGCCAGAAGTACCTATGCTTATGCTGACCCATGAATATATATTGTACACCCGACCGCTAGACAATTTCATAATTTTATGTTCTGCTTGTTCAAGGAAGGTGAGGAGCTATTAATCTTTGTCTTCCTTGTTTTGCATCTCGGCATGTCAAAATCCTCGGTTACTTGACACCGCTAGCCCTAAACCACAAAGCAAAGGCAAGGCAGTAAATACACTTTAGTCGTCATAAAAGAAGCTTATAGACTTACGTGATTTATAGTTTGTGTCTCTAAAATCTTGCACTGTAAATCGATCAATAAGCTCATACTGTTATGACAGGAATTGTAAATTCTTCATGTTTGCTGAATTGCGGAAATACTCATGATACCAACAGCCAGCCATTTAAGTCTTTCTACTGGCCTTTGTAACGTATTAAAGTATGACATGCGAATTTGATTTTACATTGAGGCTGGCTGTTGCTGAAAAATTCATTTAATTCGATAAGTGATTCACCACTTTACTTAAGACCTGTCAAAGTGGTGGCCGTTTTTTGAAAATAGAATCACATTATAAATAAAGCCTATCTATCCTATACTATTCCTATACCTATCTAAAAAGCGTACCTCGTCGCTGACGTGTGAGCAATTTAGAGTGTTTCAAAGGTAAATCACAATAATTTGTCTTAATTTCCATTTACATTATATAAACTTCAAATAATGTTTGACCGTGTTTTTAACAATATCTATAAAGCTATGGATTTCTTGTTAGTGAGTTAACTGTTTACTACTATTGTATATTGTGGCCAACAGTTTGAACTAGAGTCAGGGGTTTGTTCAATCGTGACTCGGTGTCGATTTCTGTCTGTCCAGTACAGATGTGAGTTATGGTTTAGGCGTTAAGTGTTCTTTCTGATTCGAAATATATTTTATTTTTAGGTTTAATCTGATAAGTGCAACAAAATCTCAGGAGCTTTGAAGATATTTTTAAATTCAAGACTGAAAGATTTGACTTATTTGATTAAGATTTGTAATAACCTAACTTATAAGCCATTTGGCTTATAAGTTAGGTTATTACTCATAGACCACAGCAATATGACTTAAGTCGTCACATACTAAAATACGAGAAGACTCAAGTCGCATTGCGTTCCGCTCGTCACTCTAAGATGAGCTCATAATCATAATATTATAGTTAGGATTAGTAAGGACTTGACTTGCCTATACATACACTAAATATTCTAGTCCCTGAACTATGACGATTTCTGAGTTTTGAGTGATAACCTCTACTCTACTTGTTTGTTGTTTGCGTTAGTGAGACGTAAAATAAAACATGAAACACTGTCTTCGTAGAGTACTTTGTTTCAGTCTTGTACTTGGCTGTGTCGGGTCGTGGGCGAGTGATGCTCGGTTCACTACCACGCTGTCTGCTGTTGTTGTTTTTGCATGTTGGAGGCATGAAGTTAGTGGAGCATCTTGGATCTTGAAATCCAGGCGATCGGCGTCCGATGTCCATCGATCGATCGGTTTCTTATAAACGTTGCGGTTGAATTGACCCATTTTGAATACCACGGCTCGATACCTGCGTAAAATAAATAAGAGCTGCAAAAAAGTTTTTATAAATCTTATCAAAAATCATAGTTGATGCTTTAGCACATTTTTATGCAATTTCGTCCGTATTGCTTAGGTATTTCATCATAAATTAATAATTAATTAAGTAACTTTTTTAAATCCAAAGATTCTTATGGTTAACCGATTTAAAAAAGCAGTCAAGTCACTTTTTTCGAAAATCTTTGGCAATCGCGAACCAATTTTAATGTCTTTTTTTTATTGTAATTATAAGTGATCCCATTGAAATTTCATGGAATATCTCCAACTCTTATGATGGAAACAAGGTGTTAAAGTGATGAAGTCTGTTAAAATAATTTTAAATCAGTACATATTTCTTATATGGCAATATAGAATTCATTTTAGTAGCTTTTAACAAAACAATAAAATCCGCATGCAACTCAAGATAGAGACTAGTTAGTCGAATCCCGTTTCTCGTAATTGATACCCGATGCGAATTTCAATTAATTCCCAAACAAAACAAAGCGTACAATATTCACGACGGTGAATAACCGAAGGGCTTATTTGCATCGTCGTGTGTGGTCCTTCGTTTCCATGGCAACAAAGCTATCGCGGCCAAGACGGATAGCCTCCGCTGATCGACATGGCTAATTGTTGGCAAGACCAAGACCAATGTACGTCCAACCTCGCACCACGCTCGGAAATGTCACAGACACCGTTGGCTTTTATCTGATTTGGCTACAATTAAAATTGGCTGGTTAATACCTACTACTTTACGTCTGTAAAGTAGCAGAGACACGCAGCTTGTCCAAAACCCATTCTATGGGAATTTCAGGTACATTTTTATACTAATCTTTCATTTTCTACACCTAGAATGCTTTTCTACTATAGGTTTTATAAATTTTTAGAGTCGCTTGTTACATTTTCAAGATATTTGACAGCTTCGTAGTTATGTTAATTAATAACCACGAGACAGATCAACTCAAAGCACCTTTGAATTGAGCAGTACCGTGTTTGAACATAAAACTTTGTTCTCGGATCTTGGCTGTTTGTGTGGTATGTTTCCATGCCACCTGTGACACAATGACTTATACTGCAGGAGTATTCATGTGCCTTTCACTATTTTTTTATAGTATTCACTGTCTTTTCCATTTCATTTTCTTTTTTTTTTTTCTATTTTTGACTTGCATTTAAAAAATACTTGTATATAAGTTAGACCGTAACAATAAGATCCTCCTGACTTTTTTTCACTGTACAAGTCTAGTATGGCTGGCTAAAAATGTACAATAGTTTACAACAAAGTAGGCCGAAAATATACTTTATTAGAACTAATTTTCGTAGCGTAGTAAAACTTCATTCGAAAAAGCCCATAGCTAACGTAAATCACCTAAGTTTATTACATTTATACGGGCCACTGGTGTTAAGTATTCAGGGCACTGTAATTATAAACTATTACACGCGAAATTAACTTACAAATGTTTAGTAACTTTGTTGTAATGGTTCGTGACGTCACTGTTACAGAAAGCATACATTTTTTATGTTTCTAAAAAAAGGCCACAGGATTAGAACTCAGATCTAACGCTCAGATTAATATGTAAGAGACTTTATTCTATTTGCACCACCGTCCGGTAAACGTTAATAGTTAATTAATTAATACATGCTGTGTTCATCTGTAAGTGAAATTACATGTAACCTTTTTCTATAACCTAGCTTCTAAGAATGTATTCATGTAAATTTTGTTGATGGACCTAAATAAATAAATAAAAATAAATAAATAAACGTCACGTGAGAATTTTGAGACTTATGAATTTGTTTTTTTCTAAGTGTGACGTCCATGGAAGACAGTTTAGATAAAAATATGGCCAAAATATGTTTATTTTGTTCGACGTGGTATGAGTTTTGACAAATAAATTCATAATTGGCGTTTGCCTATCAAAGTACATTATAAAACAAATATAAAATAGTCAAATGAGTGATTTTAAAATCGAATTAGCCTCTATTTTAATATCATTTCTATGAAACTACTTTGAAGTGACTATGAAATATTAATTAATCAAGAATAGTCATAATCGGTGCCCACTTTACACAGATATCGCATAAAAACATACCGTTTAATTGAGAGCATCCTCCTAATTTGACCGTTTTACTAATTCGATACTAGCGGTAGAATGAATGAAAGGTTTAAAAATTAAGTGAAATAATATGCAGTCACAAATATTGTAAACTAAAATAAGTATATCACAGCGCCACCTAGTTTAACTTAAGATGTCACTTACACTACCTGTGGCGAGCATAATAGAGATTTTGAAAAAAAAAAAAAAGTTTCCCGTCACGGGAAGCCCGGCAGATGAGAACATGACAAAATAAGAGAACATCAAGACGTGACGGCAGACGATGCCGTCACGTCATACGAGTCGTTTTAATGCCAAAGCGCGCCAATAAATGCCTTACATAAAACAAATACGTAATGAGGTAGCCTTACATATATAATAAATGCCTTACATAAAACAAATACGTAATAAATATATAACTATTGTATATATAATCTTGTTTTTACAAAAAAAGCTTATAATGATATCCTAATGATTATGCATCGTTATTGCTACAAATTAACGTTTTATAGCCACAAAAACGTTTAAACCATGTCATGTTAATAAGGGTAAAAAATATTCATAGTATCGTGACATTGACATTCATTTATAAAACATGAAGGTTACACACGATCGATCTAGAACATATATACGTCTAATGCTATCTGTTGCTATCTGTGTGATCGTGCCTGATTGATAGTGTGTTTAGGGTCTAATGGCTCAGCTGTTAAGTTGGTAGGGTAACCCGACCTGGGAAGCTGAGTCTCGGGTTCATTACTGGGCCGGAAACCAATGTTTATTTGTGTGATTATCATCAAATTTTTTACCGCGTTTTGAATGTTTGTGTGTATACGGCAATGCTGATGAAACAAGGAATGCAATTTAAGGGACTTTCTACTTTCATGTGAGTAAGTTGCTAACTCTGATAGATTTTAAGCTGCCAAAAGCCTCTGAAATGGCTTATTGACGAGTCTTCCGAAGCATTCCATGTGCTCAGTAAAAATATTGGTCACTATGGTTCTCCATCACGAAATTTAAATGACGCGAAGTGACTACACGTAATTTATATCGCTAGCCTAAGATGGTTATTTAACAAGCGACTGATTAAAAATAAAATAAACCTAATTCAATGCATCATCCCTTAGTCGCTCTTACAGAAAAAAAATTGCAATGAAAATCTATGGAATCATGTCAAAGGTACCTTTTTTATATAATACTTCTGCAGGCATCATCGTTTTTCTACTTTTGTAATCCATTGTTACTTTGTTCCTCAATAAACTATATTTGATATTTGATTTGACCATATTATAAAAAAAAAACATTCAAACAGGCCAACAATAAAAAACAATATACAGCCAAATTGATAACCTTCTCGTATTTGAAGTCGGTTAGTGAATAGGAGGACAATACTTTTGTTTAAGGTTAAAGTGCAAAGATGACTTCACTCGCATTGTTAAAAAAGATCGATTTGGAATAAATTATGATAAAACACACGTAACTCATTTATTTCTAAATTACGTCGAAACTAATGATAAATTGATTTGAATTAACTTGACACAATGCTAATTTTATTGTAGTCAGAACTAATGATGTTTATTATTAATGATTATATTAATAATCAGTTTTTGATAACAACATCGTATTCTAAGTCGAGTGAACAGATTGTTGACGAGCAAGATTTTTTGGCAGTAAAACCGACTTGTATGACGAAACGGCACACGGCACCCTCTCTTTTGCCGTCATGTTTCACATATGCTGAGTGTCCCGTGACGGCAAACTTCTTTTCTTATCGTGTTTTTAAAATGACAAAATTCGCATAACCTTAAAAGAGATTACCGGATCTTTACCTTTTAACCGTCTTCAAAAAATGTTCTGTTTATTTTTCTCAATTTGGCTTTTTGTTATTTATAACTGTGATCGATTTGGATGAGTCTTTTTTAATTTGATGTACCCCTGAGGTGATTCCTCAGAAATTTTATGAAGAAATACTTGATTTTTTTCGGACGGAAAGCAATTCAAGTATTATTTTAAGAACTGTATGTACATAAAGATTTTTTTTTCGATAACAGACCTAACACGACAATATTTTAATCTATATAGGTACTTATTAATGACTCACCTGATACGTGGGCGATACTAATTTCCTCCTTGCTATAATATCTTCAGTAGCCTCGTAATCTCTAAGCATAATGGATTATTTCGTAGTAATCTATCAAATAACATAAACTTCTTAGTGATACATTAATGATGTCTATAAATTAATGAAGTTTCGTTGCTCTTATAAGAATTTATGGCAACGTAAAACTCAATCAACTAATTAAACATTGCAGCCACGGGTGTAATGCCAAGTCAGATCCATACTCGACAGACGAGAGTGAAAGACGTGTAGTTGCATTGCGCTTGTCACTCAGACATGATCAAGGAACCCCATGTACCTTTAAACTGACGGCTAAATAGTTGACTGATTTAACAAGTCGTAAAAACCAACTACAAAAACTTTCATCCCGCCCTTAAGTAAAAAAATGGGGTCTCGTTCTCGCTGAGCGACACCCATATACACTATATTTTTTATAAAAAAAGGAAAAAATCTCTGCCATATTAAAAACAGAAACATAAAAATTCATCAACAATGGGCGAAGGAAAGCAAAATACGCAATTCCGTTTACTTTGATTTAACCTATTTCGATGAAATTTATATCCTTTTATTCGTCTGAAGAGACGTCTATGTTGTATATGTATGATGGTATGTATAGTAGAGGATAAGGAGTACATCTTGAATAACGTTTAGAACAATTTGTATTTACCGTTTGTTATTTTCCTGATTAATTACACAAAGGTAAGGAGTACAAATACTACCTTTGCATATATTAAAGCTACATATTGTGGGCTTTTGAGGGAAAGTAATATTACAATACAATCTATCGCTTCGACCAGCGGTTAACGTAGGCAGCTATATGAATCTTTGACTTGATTCATAGCATCCATTTAGTCTATTCACTTACCTAAAGCATCGCATATTTGGTAACCGTTAATGAAACTTATAAATAACTGTTTCAATTTGTAGTAAGTTGATTGTGTCCGGGTTGGGTAACCGAGCTTTATTTTAGTAACTTTATCCTGATTAATGATATCCGAGCTGAGATACTTTATATGTTACGGAATAAGGTTTAGTTTAGTTTGGAATTTTTGGTATCATTCACGGTCTAAGTGCGATTCAGACTGTTTGCCATCAATCACGGTTACGTATACCATTTGATTCGGTTCTCTTTGTGACTATACATTTCTTTGGATAATACATTCAAAATTTGTATGAATTTAGTCTTCATTCTTGTTTTTAGGTTCGACAAATACTAGTAATGTGCAAAATACATTTTTACCGCCAAGATAACACATTTAAGGTACATAAAAATTTCACTTTTAAATTAAATTGAAGCGTTTTGACTGTATTAGATACGGCTTGAGATACAATTTTGATGGCTCAGTTGTTAAGTTCGATTTCCGGTCGGAGCAAACTTTGTGTGGTGAGTATAAAGGTTGTTCTCGTGTCTTGGATGTTGGTATTGTGTAATTGTTTCCATGGTACCTGCGCCATAGACAATCCTATTGCAAGGGTTTGAGTGTTTTAGCGTTCACTTAGACTAGCTATACTCAAAGTATGCTCCGCAGACCCCTTGGCCTCCGCGGACCCTTTGTTGGGGCTCCACGATAATACTTGTCATAATAAAAATGAATACCAAAGAAAAGAAGATTCCAGAGAGAATTAAATGGTTTAATACAATACACATAACGTTTCGTGTATTTTAGGTAACGAAGTTATTCTAGGGTTCCTCAAATACTTGGAGTTCCGTCGCTAAAGAAGTTTGAGAACCGCTATGTTAGACATATAAACAGACATATAAAAGTATCATGGTTATGTACATTATTTTTCAAGTTACCGAGGTATTTACCATGTGTGAGTTTTATTGGCTCGCAAAGACTTCAGTTTGCCCGGGATTATCACGCATGAAACTGCGTGGAAATTTCGGGAGTCTACAAAAGTTACAAATCATGGTAAATATCTCGGTAACACTGAAAATACGATAAAATGCTTAGTATACGGTTTCCTTTCATCGTTTGGTATCCCAAAAACAGCATTATTATTATGTGTGATAATTATTACAGTATATCCATTGAAAACTTTATTGTCTAACAGAACTTAATGCTTTGCTCGTAAGTGACTTGCAATAAAATAAACCAAGCCTTTTGGTAATTCAATTATCTGACTCGACAATCCACGCAGTTATTTTATCGTTTCTAAATCATTGTTGGAGGAAGTGGACTGCCCCTTATTTGGTTCCAGTACTGCATAACTGAAAGGATTTATGTGCTAAATTACAATTACTTGGCTACGCCTTTTGAGAAACTTTTTGTATTGTATGAATATACTAATGGATGGGCTTGAACAAGCGCCATACTTGGAAATAAGAACGTGAAATCTTGTATAAATAAAAATAAAGATTTTTTCATGTTTTTTATGTGGGTTCAATTCTTACCAAGGACAAGCATTTGTTAGACGAAAAAAAATGAACATTTTTGTATGTATGTATAATATTTTTATGTATTTATTGTAACAAATTTGTATGTATTTAAAAAAGTAATATAATAGTATTCATGGACATTTCACACAGCGCTATTACGCCCCTAACTAAGCATATCTTGTACTATGAGAACCAGATTTACAAATTTACCGGGTTGTATACCTTTTTTGTAAATAAATACATATAATACACACCTCAATACATACATATAAACACCCAAAATCAGAAGAAACATCTTTGTTAGTAAAAGAAAAACCTTTAATATGTTCACACGTTAACAAATTAGTCGCTGAGCTTTACAAAGCTGGAACCTCCAAACTTTGCAGCACTGTTTCTAACTGCCGTGAAATTTCAGTGTCCAATCAATATCTTTTGAAACAAACGTTTAATTAACATGCTGTTATCGGCTTAGGCGTGTAGTTTTAATCTCAGTATTTGCATAGTTTTACAATTACTCGGTACATTCTTTCTACATCTTGATTCTAATTCGGTGTAACGGTGCTTGAGAGTATGTTGGAAATAATGTAAGTACTTGTTCCGTTTAGTAAATTTTTACGGCTAAAAAAAAGTCTTAAGGGCTTTAAAACTTATTTATTCCTATAGATTTCAAGTATATTCATCCTAGGTTCGATTCCCACCCATGACAACTAACGTGTGACGAACATAAAAATGTACTATATATAGGTACTTTACTATATAAGTGTTATATTCCATCAGTTATCTAGTTCCCATATTATAAGCTATGCTATGTTTGGGGCTAGACAGCGCTGTGTGAAATGTCCATGAATATTTATTTATTCAGTATTCTCCAAGAACATTATTATTGTTAGGTCTCGTCAAAATTATTACGCACAATTAACCAAATTCCTGATGTTCTTTACGCGTACATAACATGACATGTGACATCTACCAATCCGGATTGGTTTCCCGTAGTAGATCAAAGCCCAGTCACCCTCAATTATCGAAGGTAGGCCGCAGTGGGAACATTAGAGGCTGATATAAATGTGTCGAGCCAATATGTAATATATGCAATTGGTAAACCAACCACTTTGAAACCACAGCCACAAGCAGTAATTTAAAAGCTTATTTAGTGATGTAATTCAATAAATCTTTGCGTAAAATTACTATTTGTAAGCTAGAAGTAACATCATAATTGTACAGAGAACCAGATTTAACTCGATCGCAATATCAGACAAACCAATAATCTAGAATTTAATCTAATCTCGATTTATAATTGATTATTAAACGGGTACTTCCGATTCTACAACTTTGCTGGAACGTTATAACTTAATAAGAGGTTATATAAACAGAACAAGGTATCATGCTGATAGGATCTTTCATAAACCACTTTAAATATGTTCGGTCAGTTAGTCAGCTTTTAGAGTCTCGTATCGCAAGGGTAATCCGTATCAGTCTCTAGTGTTTCCACTGCAGGGAAACCAGCCTTCTCTTGAAACTACTGAGTAAGAGAGAAATGGTAGGAGAAATCCAAATATTTTCGAATATTTTCGAATTTTGACAGATAGTCAAAAGTAACTTCTGTCATGTAAGTGGCCAACTATGTTGACAAACATTTTAAGCGTTTCGGAGGCTTAAAAATGTCTTATCGTTCTTCCCGTCTGTCCGTATGTTGCTGACATATTTTTAGAAAACTATTGACACATTAACTTCATACATGGAAAGTGAATGGACAAAGAAACATTCAGCGCACAAAGACGTGTGCTATGTTATATGTATATGGATAGAAATCTGAACCGTAAGCGGAAAAAAGTAGAACGATTGAAATTTAAGGTATATATGGAAAATTCCATGAAAATCGTGTTTTCCTCGAACATATTTGTGTTATTGCCAGCAATTTCTATCCAAGTTGTTCGATTTCTTCAACCAATAATCGTTTATCATTAACTAAAGTCAATTCTTGGTAGCAGTAGAACTTGTGCCAAGTTTGTCCGAAAAAGTTTTGCCATCACACCTCGTAAATAGTGGAAGGGTGTGGATACCGGTAAATTAACGGGCGCACGTTCCGTAAGCTAGTCCGGACAATATTGTTACATAAAAAAAAAATCGGGCCGTAGCAAGATTTATGAAGTCGAATGTAAAAATAAATTATCTGTATGGGGCAATATTATTTTGTAAGATTTGCTTTTCACAAAAAAACACATTTGAGAAACTAATCAAAAACATATAATAATTACTATTAATAAATAATAATTATAATTAATAAAATAATGTTTAATAAAAAGTCAAGGGTAACAGCTTTCAACTTGCAACTTGCATTCTTTTGATTCATTCAATCTTAATGCATGCTTGTCGGATTAGGTAATCAAAAAAGATCCATTTATCCAGCTGTCAGATAAATATGAAAGTCTTATATATAAAAAACTTATATTTTACATGTCCCCTTCATTCATGCCGTCATATCATTCCATCACTTTGTAATAAATAAATAATATATATTGTATAATTATACAACTTGCTTATGATGGTCACATTTGAGACTACATACATACTTGATTACTTAGGTACTCTATAATTATCATCATTAAAAAATCCGAAGGAAATATCTAATCCTTTATATTTTTCAATTACCTCATAAACTTGATGTAGTTTGTTTACTCAACTTAAAAATAGATTTATGGTCCACTACGTAGTCCTTAATAAGCGAAAGTAATTATTTTTAAACGCAACCTGTACGTGTGGCCGTGAAATTGGCATCGTAAACTAGAACCCTCACAGTGGGGGTCGACTCGTCACAAGTCTTTACGAGCACATTACACTCCCATACTAAACGACACCCCATCCAAGAATTGCGGAACCTGATAAAGCTCAAACTAAAATGTGCCTTATATCTGGAGCAGTACAAGACACTCACAGCAACAATTCGTGGCACACAAAGCTTTATTGTGACATACCAGTGTTTTGATTACATTCCATGTCATTTGAAGTGTTCAAATTAAATGGTCTTTACTTATCCGTTTCTGCTACATTTGTCCACCATTTTTTGTAAACTTTTCGGTGCTTTCATACCTAAACATGTTGGCAAAAGAAGCTTAAAATTAACCGTCATTGATGATCAGGTATTTATTGTAATACATTTTTCTAAATAGATTTGTGGTTGAAATACACGAGTATGTGATCCACAACAGCCGTCAGCTAAATAAGAAATAATTATCATGCTAAGAAAATAATTTGGATCAGGATCGTTCCCGCAACACATGCATTTGATCGGGCTACTCAAATAGTTTGTCACTGATATTATAATAATAATGTGTTTTGTCTGCTTTTTGGGCAAGAAATAAGACAATATTTCAAGGAATAAGACAATATTTCAAAAATAAAATTGGGTTATTACCAGCCCACCCGATGTGACTACAGGTTTCGCTTTCCAATGCACATTTAAACACCGGACAAAAAAGGAACACGGATTCCATTTATTCATTACAGTGCTTTATTTGGTCGCTTGCGTCACTCAAGCCTACGTAAAAAATTACACGCACGTAAATTGTTCGGATTTACCAACTCTCAAACTTTTTAATACAAGACAACATCTGTCTGGCGTGAAATGCAAATTATATTTTGTGTTGAGTTATTTTTTCACTTTGTTATACCTATACATTAAGTGGATAAAGAATACATTTTAGTAAAAGGTATTGGTGATAAAACTAAAAAAAGTAAGTTGAAATATCCATCAGTTAGAAAAAGTCTTTATGCAATATTACTGACGTAACTTTTTGATTACTAACATAGAAACTGCGGTTTCAGAATTCTGTCTTCTTAAGAGTTATAGCTAAGCTTTGATGAATGATGTTGCCATGCCAGTGAGTACTGTGTTCTAACGCTGTTACCTCCAAACTCTGTCCGCATACTTTAAACGAATAACCTTCTAAATCCTGCACTAAAAATACTCGATGGCATGTAAATAGTGAAGGTGGCTGATTCAAAAATTTCTCTAGGTATAGTTCATATATATATTATATACCATAAGGTCAGAAGTGACTTGTTCACGTGTACCCTAAAAGTTTCGGCGAGACGAATTAGGTGTTACGCAGTGAAATCTGGGCATACGCGCAGCCTTGTGGAGGGAAATCTGAAATCGCGCCATTGTGTTCAGAAGTGGATTTCATATCGACAATACAATGGAACTCGATTTGAATTTGCGCCGCCAGGAGAATTATTACGAATGTTTGATGCTAAATTCCTCAATTATGGCAGCCGCAATAGAGGTTAGGAAAACCTAATACGAGAAACTTGTGTACAGGCAAACAATAATGAAATAAATCAACGTTCTATCGATAACATTGTACAATTTGCAATTATCAAGATCACGTTATTATTAGGGGTATATTTTATATATTCTGTAAAGTGTTCAAGTAGTGGCTCGAATCCTTTTTAAGCATTCTATACATATAACTATAATAATAATAAATATAATAGTTTACTTTAAAATATATGTTTGTTGTTTTTTGAAATAGTAGGATGGATTTCTGGATGTACTGATTATTTTGTTTTTTAACTGGTTTTATAAGTCTGGCTGGCCGCAGCTCAAAAAAAAGTTATTTTCTCAGAACAGAGCATATAATGTTGGCTTTTGTGATTACCCTCATTAGTCAGTTGGCAAAATCCAAGGTAGCGTTGCGAAGGTTTCTTCATTGGCTATCGGTGACCGCTGGGAAAATTCTCCAGATAAATATTAGATATCTAACTCTTAATAAATTGTGTTCATGTCAAAAATGCTCTAATTTTGACATCAGTGCCATCGGTTCTGCGATAACGCTCGATATTATTCGCGTAGGCGTGATCTTGGGTCACGTATTGGCCTGAGTTATGACCCAGGAACAGAATAAATCTAGCTTCGTCTAAATCAGTGAGGAAAATATCCTCCCACGTGTGATACATTAGCATAAGTCTGCTCTATATCCTTCAATGGTAGAATAATGTTGCAATTCAAAGAAGAATCTTATGTTGCACATGAAAAAACATTGCAAAAGCTAAACCTGAAGCTTACATTTTTTTTTATTCATAGAAATATCACGCAGCGTCAGCTAGCCTCAAACTAAGCATAGCTTGTACTACTAGAACTAGATAAGTGATGAAAAAACGCCCATAGTATTTTTTTTTGTAATTTCATACACAATTGATATTATTACCCAGGCACAGAACAAAGCTCCTAAATTTGTCACACAAATGCTTGTTCTGGGTGGGAATGAAACCCTGGACCTGCAGCGAGGCAGAGCTACTACCAACTGAGCTATGAGGCCAGTCGATTGTTTAAAATCGTGTTGTCGGTTGTGGACTATTCTATTCAATGTCAAAAATTTTTATACCCACAAACTGCAAACTTTCTTACATGTGCATCATTATTTTATAATTTGAAGACACACAAATTACATTTTACTTATCTTTACCAATATGAGATGATATTTAATGATATTTGTAGATTGCAGTGTTATAAAAAAAGTCACATAATCACGCAAAAAGAAGAAGCAGATACATAAAAAAGCCAGGAAGGCCACATCACTTCTTCTTTTTGCATAATTTTTTTTTTTTCATAGATCTGTTCTTTGTTTTCAGAACAAGAAATCTGAAGTCGGAATTTTTTAAATGCTCACAAGACGGGACTGAAACCCTTGTTCCCTCCAATTCAAAGTTTAACATATTATTAGTAGGTACTTAATGAATGTATTTTAGGCCATACATTTCATCTATGTTGGATTTGTTGTTAGATATTAGCTAATAGGTACAAACTAGCGTTCCCATTACTGATTGGAGAATTATAGCAGCAATTTATTCAGCACACTTCTCGCCATAAACTATTGCGCAAACAGGAAACTGCATTTTTGATGGGTGACCTTTCTAATGGTCATGCTGCACTAGTTAGTATTGTAGAAAGCAGCCTGTGGGCGACAGGAACTGACCTTTCCACTCGCCCGTAGCCATATCTCGGGCATATCGGTGTAACCCGGATAGCAATGGAGCTATGTCTTTTTATCTTCACACAATGATATCCTTGTTAACCGTCTTTAAAAAGAAGGTTCTTGAGGCGACCCAATTACTATGTTTTATGTTTTATTACTAATGTTTTGTGAAAATTTGCTTACAAAATTGGATGATTATTTGTTATTAACGGACAGCTTGTGAGGTACACAAAATAGGTCCCATAAATTTCATAGAAAAATGGATATATAGTAAGATTTTCAGTTACTTCTATCTATAGTGATCCGAAAATACTTTCAACTCGACGAGTTCACTAATCAGCAGTTTATCAACAATCAGTTGGTACAGTAGCCGCTGGCTCCTGGGCTATAGGTCACCAGGTATGATCCCGGCAGTTGGCACATGACACGTCGCAATTTCACTTGATTGGTACAGAACTGGATTTCTAAGTACAGAATCAGAACTAATAGAATGACCATAACTGTACTTCATGGAGACTAATTACAGAGCTGGTAAACGTTCAGCACTCGTTTTGGAATTTTACAGAATCTCTTCCAAACCGAAATGTTTTTTCCTTCCTTTAGTTAAGCACGGTCGTATTTTAAATTGTTTACTTAAGTGACGGAATGAGCTGAAGGCCTTCCCGTTGCCGTGTCTATACGTAACGTAACACGTGGCAGAAGATCCACACTGTTCCACTTCAAATTGGCATCTTTTCGACCAACATCAGCGTTTCAGTTTTGTAGCGCAATCGTGAATATTATAACCAATAATGTAATTGGTTAAATATACCTCCACTGAATAACAACAATACTAAACAAAACTATCACCCAGTCGATGCATTAAGAAGTCCTTTTAAATCAAATTCAGCCTTCTGATATTGTTAAGTTGCGAGCCTTATGCATAATCGAGTAAGCAATGTAATTGCAATGCTGTATCTAACGGATAACTGTTACATAACGGGAAGTTATTTCCATCAAAATCAACAGTGAGTTAATGATTGTATTGTCAAGTATGAATGAATGATTGGATAACAGATAGATAAACTGTACCAATCAATAATGTGCAGCCAGGGGTAAAAGATAAATGGAAATGTTGAGAGATGAAATAGAGGAGATTCTATAGGATAATGAACGTAGTGAGATCAAAAGCTTTGGTCCTCGTGTGGTCTTTTGTCTGGCAATCTAGCCTTTACAGGGAAAATTGATCAATGGCTTTGAAGAGTCAAGGTTATTCATATTTTTGTCTAAAATTAAACTTCTATACCTAATCGTTTCTGACAGAGCATTGAGTAAAGTCTGTATATTTTAGCTTATACAATTTAGGTTTTTATAGCATATAGATATAAATAGGCACTTGAGGCGTACCATCCCCATCTCAGAGTGACGGGTGAAACGCGATGCGACTTGGGCTTTTCAGACTAGAATTGTATTTTTGTTGTTAATGGGCGGTGGTAATGTCTTAATGTCAGCTGGGCTGTCTGCTCCTCCCGTCAATAATACCAAAAAATAACACTTTCTTAGTGATCCGAAGAAATGAGAACGGGCTCCTAAATAATTAACAATCCATTTCAACATACTAGAAACTGGAAATAAATTAATATGTATATTACACCACAAGGTGATTAGTATGAACTATACGTTTTGAATATTATAATTTGAATAGCGACATACAAGCAGACAGTAGTGTCTCATAACTCGTTGCCTACGGTTAGACAAACATGAATTTACAACCCTGTAATTTTTAATTGGCGTCGTGTTTTTAGAACCAAATAAATCATGGTATATTTACATAGCTATTCTGACCTTTCATTACAAATATTATAGTTTGTAATAAAACATGTTTTTTGTGCGTCATACAAAACTGTAGTATCTTATTTATTATGATATCTAAGTTTATACGATTTATTATGTATTATGATATCTTTTTTTTTAATAAATTATTAGTTTTTTATGCGTGTTGATCACAATAATTTCGTGGGCACGAGTATTATATTTTTCCCAGGAAAAAAATGAAGATACAAAACAAGAGATCAATATAAATAAAAAATATGTACTTTTTTAATTTATATTGTTATTTATATAGTTTATTTTTGTTACTAGTAATGGTAAAGCAATGTACGTAATATAAGGTAATTTTTACAAATGTGTGTGATCAATTATCACCGCGTGAACCATGGCGGGCATCAAAACTACAAAACCAGGGTTGGCCACCTACTCATACGAAAGACAAATCAAAGACATCAAAAAAAATATACACCCTAATAAAATGCGTAGATTTTTTTTCTCAATTAACACTTAAATCATCAACCGTGTTCACTGAACAAAATTTGCTATAGAGACACAAACTGAAATGATCTTCAGATGCTGCTCAACTGATGTAGAGATACCGCCTTAAACGATCCACGTCTAAACTGATCCAGACACCAGATAGTGTTCCTAACTTGTTACTCACACGTCTCAGGCCTTCGACTCAGATATAACATCAATCATGACTACAAATCATCACCAGCACCATTCCTACCACACATCTCACATTGCAATCCTTTAACGGAACAGAGAGATATGAAAGAAATTCATTGACGAGTCTATGGGAACGCTACTGCAATTTTAACCTCGCCCGCAATGAGCATTTGCCGATGAGAAAAGTTGGATTCGTATTGCCCACGTTTCATAAGATGCTTAGCGACTTTAAAGGAGTACGGGCAACGATAGCCGGTTGCATGAACCTCCATAAATGGAAGATGATTTTATTTTTGTTACATTGTGCTTGCCGGGCTTCATGTAGACTTTCTACGTTTTCTTTGGAGTCATTACGTCATTTCTGGAAAATGTTTATGGTGTTGCAGCGAATTAAAATGAGGCAAGATTATCTGATATGTACTTACCAGTCAGAATATTTCTCATTAAGTCATTAGTTAGATCCATTTAAAGTTAAATTTAATGAAATGTTCTTAATTCTTGGAATAGGTTGTCATATTTTTTTGTATATCTCTAGAAATGCCATTTCTCTTTAGTCATCCATTATAACATAACTACTTCGTTTTTTTGTGTTGAAAAGGGTTTGATGATTTTCATATTCAAAAATTATCAAACTATATATTAGGGCCCTGAGTTCAATCTCTGGCACGGATAAACATATATACGAGCAAAAAAAAGTTAATTTTGGTTAAAAACTTTACTAATGTAAAAAAGACATTTATGACTGACCAATCAATATAGAAAATAACATCATCAAGAACAAGCCATTTATCATCTCTAGAAAACTATATTGTATGGAAAACAGTAGAAATTACTCCGCAGCAAATCTAAGGCCCTTCCCTGACCATCAACCACAGCTACCGATTAATCGACTTCCTTATTACCTGCCCACTTTCGATTTCTCAGTTGCGGGTGCAACCACTATTTATACCATGATATCTCTGGTTTGTGTAGGATGTCTACGAACTAACCATTTTCTAAATGACTTAAACTTTAAATAATCTATTTGCGATAACACATTTTTAATTGCTTAAATTTTATGTTTCGTCTTTTGCGGAATTAAATATTTACAAAGTTATAATGTCAAGAAGAATGTAATTAACTTATTATTATTTTTAATAAATATAATGACACTAATGATTTGTAAAAAAATAATATCTGCTGATGCTTCAAAGGTAAAGTTTAGCCGGCCACAAAGCGCTAGGCATTTTAAAAATCAAGATTATGTACAGAATTCTCGTATATTACTTTTTTATTCAATATTATGAAGCTGTTCGGATGACCTGACGGACCCCACCTTGTGTTAAGAGGTTACCACCCCCCATAAACATCATCGGTACGACTCAGGTCCTCACTTTCCGGAACACAGTAATGCAAGCACTTCTTGCCTGTAGATTTCAGATGTGGTGCAGTACTTCTCCGGACGAACTTGGCGCAAGATCTACTGGACGAGTGTAGGGCTTTTAAGGGCCTATAGCACCTAAAGTTGCGGGCTACTCAGTCCCACTAATCATTATAGCGTTTTTATAAAAGTTTTTTATAAAAGCTAAAAATAACTAGTGCTTACCATCGTCAAGTTGGTAATCTGCTGCTAAGTATTGTAATTAGCTTTGTGTCCAGCTGTCAACCACAGGTCTATGTTTCTTCAGGTGACAATTCAGAAATTTAAAAATAGTTGTCTTGTGCTTGGACACCCTATGCTAGAATTGCTCTTCATAATTATCTCAAGAAACCGCTAGCTCCTTATGTCAGAAGTAATCAGCTGTTTATGGAGTAAACTCGTACATTGAACAGGTACAAATTCTTGCCATTTTCCGCTTTGCAAAGGCCAAAACCGATAGATCTGATTATCTTATTAACTTTGATTGTCCACCTTTACGTCTTATTTAAAGAAAAATACATAATGTGGCTGGATGAGATTCATTAAAATGTTACTTATTTAGCTATACACGAGTTAGATCAGTGGCTGACTTGTGGTACTCGCCTCTATAACTGAATGTCTTCTGCCTAAGCAGCAGTTGAACTTAAACCTATGATGTCCAGTCACTTTGGACATATTTAAAATACTCGTTAAGTAATGATGATAGCTAGCATTTCTTAAAATTTACAACAAATGTGCATGGAAAAATATATTTTCCATGGCGAACAAATGTAATTTAAACTATAAATTGTGCAACAAAATTGATAATAACGAACCGTCTAAATGTCTTTATTTTTACACTGACTAAAACTGTACCATTAGTATTGGTCTCACTAAACTTTTGTAGACTAAATTACTGCTCAAAAATACGTTTTATATATTTTTCTTCCATAGCGCACCTTTGTATCTTCATCTTATTTTTTGTGTTGTGGTCAGATGAATGAAGGAAAAAATCTTGTTCATGTGTTCTTGAATCGAATCGCTTAGCCGGATACATTATGTTATTAGTCTCGGTTGTAATAACTACGTCAGACATGTTTTGAAAGAAAAATTATAACTTCAGTTTTTTTGTATTCCAAATCGAAATTCTAAAACAGAACATGAAGTCACACAATTTTATGCTGCTTGCTTGGAATATTCTTCGCATACAATCCTGTCCCATGTTCGTCCGGGGTAGTACAAGTACAATTTTGTAAATGATTACTATTCTGCTGCCAAGCAGTATACAGTGGTAGTGCTGTGTTTTGGTGGAAACGTGGTATTAGTTACATTACAAGCGCATTAGTCTTTCTATCATTATTTCGGAGTTATAGACGCAACACTATGCGTCTTGAGTCATTTCGTACGTAGGGTGATATTGTAGATATGGGTGGACAAAATCACTTAGCTTCATGTTGTCATATAAGAGAACCTTATATCGTTCTGAGATACAGTACTTGGGTATCTCATTCAACCACTGACTAATCATAAACGCATTGCCATACTATCAGCCTATTACTAACCGGTTTAAATCCAGATTTTGCTTGTCATTCACGATTGCAAAGCGTTATGATATGATTGCATAATCAGGATTAGCGATCGTTGTAACATCTCGAACGAAAGCGGTGGATCCCGCCCACGATATTCAAACTCGATTCGAAGGCGTACTCAATAATATCTGTAGGGTTTGAGCACACTATGAAATTAAACCTCGACTTAGTAAATTACTGTCTGCTTTATTTGACTTAAGTTTCGGGCCAAGAAGTTACCGCCGCTCTTAAAATGAATTCTACCGATAAATATAAATACCAAACAATGCGCGCTATGTGAAATTTATAGAAATTTCACATAGCGCGCATTGTTTGGGTTTTGCGATCAGAACATTTTCCGCTCGCGGTTTATAATTCAAAATTATGTTGGTATAACCATAATTTTTAGATCAACATCATTTTGAAAGTTACCATATATAAATACCACAAAAGTTAGTTTTTTGAAGTCAGATTCGCAATACGTATGCTTCAAAAAAGTAGGATTCGGCAGATTTTTTTCTTAATTTTATTACTTGATTGGAACGTTACAAGATTTTTTTTCACCAATTGTTGCCCGATTAGGGTGATTCTTTTTTAATTTGATAGTGTACAGAGGCTACGAGCTGTGACGTCATTTCCGATCTATAATTAGTTGATATTCTCTCATGTGCAATGAGCTTTAGCCCTAGGACTTATTGCAGAAAGCGGCTTACCTTCACCGGAGTTTCGAACACGATTCCAAAACATTTCGCTTTTCTTTTTGCACGTGCAAAGCCAAGGCCGTTATTATGTGCATTCCTGCATTTGATTAATAGTTTTTTTATTAATATCCTGTTGCGGGCGCTCATTTAAACATTCCTCCATTGCATTATCCATATTTAGTTGGCATTGATGATCAGTTCATTGACAACCACGTTTTTACGTCAGCTTCCAGACATCATTTTCACGGGATGTCGCTAAATGGCTATAAAGATTTTACTGAGTGTAAAGTGTTTTTACATTTTTGAGCTTATAAACAGCTTGAAACACAATGAGATTTAAACTGATATTAGAATGTTCTCAACTATAAATGCAAATTAAGGGCTTTAAAATAGCTGTTCAAAATTAAGTGTTTATTGCGAGAAACTTCAATAAAATTGGCGTAAAGTGAGCGTTGAACAAAATTACGCGCTTAATCTAAAGTGTCAGATGGAAAATGATACTTTTCAAGTTCTGATAAGTTAATTAACGCAAGCCGTTTCGCAAGGACACTATCTTCATCTAAAACAAAAACTGGTTGTTGTGAAATCGCCCGTAAATTCTGCGGCGGCCGACAACAATGGTTGCGCTATAATTGTAAACAAAACAAGTCAAGCATTAGCATTGGGTTACAAGTTGTGTAACTAGTGAAAGATAATAATTGATCCGTAACCTTTCTAAATGATATCTCTTACTCGCTTTGCTAAAGAATTGTCGTTAATCAACTCTAAAAATTCACATTATACGTTTACAACTCGTGTAAACGTATATATGAATTAAAAGAGTATATATAGAGAGAATTGTAAGACAGGGCAGACCTTTTAAAATGAATAAAATTATACTATAGTTGGAAGCTAGACGTGATATGTATTGAGCTCGTTTCATTGCTTTCCCAAGAATAACTCCGCTTACAGTCCACCCCAGTGAAATTAATAGTTACCCAGAATAATAATCTAGGCTAGTCTGTATGTAGTAAATAAAGTTCGGGCTATTGCTACTAGTAGTAAGTACGAAAAAGTTGGAGTACCTACAATATAACAAAACACTCGTTAGTAGTTCCGCTTTTTCCAAAGTTTTGGCACAATTTATCAAAGATTTAAAATTATTTGTTAAACATAAGTCAGAAAGGTCCCGAAGAGATTACTGTTTTCAGGTTTATTTACACTGATACATTTTCACATACATGAAAATATTATGTTGCAAAACTGACCACAGAAACCGAGAGCAATTAATGTAAAATGTGATTTATTTCTAACGTCTTACCGATCATTATGGCTTAGATTAGTGAGATGGAGGCCTGACGTGTTCACTTGATGAATTGTTGTGTTAGAACAGTAGGTTACTGTGACTCTGTTACGTAATTTTAAACCAGTTTTGATTAAACTTTTAATGGAAAGTTTTATAATCGAAACAATATCATAATTGATTTGCACATTTTTTACACTGCAAATGTTACGTGTCCAGCTAAAGGCCCAGCTGATGTTGATATTCCCCAATAAAAAAAAATCTGACTAAGGTTCTCCACGACAAAAGAATGAGAATACCCAAATCGCATCCCGTTGCGCCTTTCACTCAAGATGTGGATGTAAACACAACTTTCAAACGAATGGACCGATCCTGATGCGGTTTTTTCTCTGTGTAATCTGACATGATCGAGACGGTTCTTAGCTTAATTTATGAAGATCTGTTCAGGTGTTTGATGTTCATCAGTACATTACCATTAACCCAAGTCGGGTTTTTACATTTTCGCAAAATGAACTTGTTTTAAGTTAAAAATATATGGTAATGAAGCCAGTTACACTATAGCAGAAATCGTGTCACTGTTATACAGCAGGTACATAAGCTAATAAACTCATTATGACATGAAAAATGAAGGACGTCGACACACCTCAGCGCGTGCCGTGAAATTTTATATAATCTCAGTCACGTTTTGCAGTACTTGTTGGTAACTATTTAGTTTCGAGCACAGATAAGAAAAGCTTTGTGTACCATACCGTTATGTTTACCTTCATTTGGGTACACGGCGCATATTTAATCAATGGCGCAAGTTCTGGAACGTGGTTGAGTAGAAAGTACCCTCACATTTACATACAATAAATGTCATTTTAAATAATGAAAAATCTAGTGCATAAACATAATTGATTAAGATAAAAAGGTTAAGGTGAGTCCAAAAGTGGACAACAACCGATGAACGGACTCAAATTAAACGCTTACACATTCGTATCTCTGCATTTGGAAGGACACGCCACAAACAACCAAGACCCAGAATAAACTTTATGCTCACCTGACTGTTTGCCACGGTCTCGAATTGAACCCGGGAGTTTTTACTTCGAAGGCAGCTAAAAGTTAGTCTAAAAGTTTATTTAAAAGAAGAATAATGATTATTTCTGATTGTATCCGCCTTAAAGGACATTTTATTATTCTTGAAAATCTCAACCTCCTACTTTTAGCATACAAAACATAGTAATTTTAAAAACGACAAAATTGACACGCAATTTAAATAGTTTCCTTTTCGTTACGCAATCTGCCAATATTGATATATACAATATTGTTCATTCTACGCATTTGGCGCCATTCCATTATAACGCCTGTCTCTTAATATAGTCACGTTTTAATAAAATATAGTTAAAATATGTTCTAGTTTCACAACACTTTATACAGATAATGGTAGAACGTGTTAATTTGCCCAATGTTGTTGGAAATACCATTTTATTGGTTAATTAAAAATCAGAATACAATTGGGTATTATCATAATTCGATAGATGTACTTAACAGAGGTGGGCTACCCAGCTCGTTCCGTCACGTAAGAAATACGTTATTCTTATTAAGCTTTATGTTTTAAATTTGCCATCCTTTTCAGAGGAAACATCCATTAAAAGCTCTATAGGGAAAGCCATAGAATACTCACCATATTAAGTTGTACAATTTTCTTTCAGAAATAAAGTATTTTGTTTATATAAATAACAAAAATAAAAACTTCAAAAAGTATACAATCAGTATTAATGGCGTGCTTGCGTACCATTTAATGGTATTGACACAGTTCACATAAGTAACTTAATAACATGGTTTATGGTTTTATTGGTATTGCAGAAATAGTAATTTTATAATTAAAATTTAAACGCCATTACGTATAAGTATTTTGTAATAGTCGCCATCAACAGCCGAACCCTATAATCCACTAACAGGTTACTAGAGAAAGATTACCATTGCAGCATTGTTATCCGTCAAATAGTTCCGGAAATATTTGACTTGACAGATGGCAATCTATGATCTCTATAAAGATTTTGCAATGGCGATCTTTCCCCAATCATTTGATCGGGTGGTGCTAAAGGAGCAACCAAAAGTAGCAGTAGAGCTTGTGCCAAGTTCGTCCGGAGAGGTACTGCCACTACACCTGGAATCTGCCGCCAAGCAATGATGCTCGCATTACTGTGTTCCGGTGGAAGGGTGTGGGTGCCGGTGAATTCACATGCGCGTGAGACGTATCATCCCCGTCTCGGGTGATGGACGCAGCAGGATGAATGCTACTCAGTGTAAGGTCCAAAATCTTATACTGAGTCGCATCACTGTTGTTCATGGGCGGGTGTCGCCACTTACCACCAGGTGAGCCCTCAGCTCGTTCCATCACTTATTCACATAAAATAATAATAATAACAATAGTTTATTATAGGGTTTCGTTGTTAATCCAATGGTGAACGAATAATAAATCATCATTACTATCTTCCAACTCCTTTCAGTCCTCGCGTTTTGGAGCGCAAACCGTTACTCATGTTCTATTAATTATTGTACCAAGCTCAAATTGGTCAGGAATGCGTACCTTTGGCCAACGCAGATAACCCAGCAATAACACAGAAACTTAAAACTCTATGGCTTTCAAAATAAGGGCGTAGATTAACAGGAAAGGTGTTTGTTTGTATAAGCACGTGCGCTTTACTTAACACTAAATTATAAAGCATATACAATTCGATGAATAGAAATAAACGCGAATAAGGTACCGAAAAGTGGTTTGTATAGTTTCGAATTGAATGTTGGTGTCGTTAAAATATTTAAAATAGTTTTAGTAAAATGCATTTTTAATTTCTACTACTACTTGTTACTTGTTAAAGAATTTAAGACATTTCTGGGTTTGAAAAACTTTAGATGTATATACCTATTTGACGGCTCCGTGGCTTAGTTGTTAGTAGCCCTGCCTTCGAAGCGAGAAGTAGCAGATTATTTATTAGAATAAAACCATACTGAAATGATCATAATCCTAATGAAGTATTGAAGGTGTCATAATGACTAGTTACTTGAACTCCAGTCTACAGCTTCCTAGGCAACTGGAAGACAATGGGCCGCGCATGCGTAATGTTATCTGTGATCTCTTGGCACACCGCTCTCCTAATGAGGAACGGTCTACTTCCACGTGTTAATAGGTTCGGTGAAATTTGTATAGTAATCGGGACTAATTGATGAATTCGGTGTGAATACGGTATTGTGTATTCCTATAATACTACGCAATCGAAAAGCTAGTGCGAGTGGGTTTTTAGCATAATGCTAATTAATACTATAACTCACAATTAATATGCTCTATCATGAGCACTAAGTTATCATTTTTATACTTTTTTTAACTAGCGAATACACGGCGTGTGCTACTACGCTACAAAACGCTACATTTTATGCCTAATGCATTGTTTTAGTGGTCGAAAACCATCTTCCCGTTATTGCCTTTCTAATGAAACCGGTTCGGGGCACATCGGTTGGATGGTTTCAGTCTGTAACGGACATAGTAAGAAACAATTTTTGTGTTTTATTTATTAGGATATAATCATAATGATATTTCTTGCTAAGCTTTATAATGTCAAAAATATTAAAATGGTATAAGAGTACTCAACAAAAATTTTGCTAATTCTCTACACTAAAAAATATACCTCTTTTAAGAAAAGGTTTATTATTTTGTCAATTTTTACCGTGGATATTAAATGGTATTATTTATTAATGGAAGATGTATGTCTACTAAAACACTTAATATAGAAAGTTGTATAGCTCAGACCCAAAGAATTAGCGTGTAGTTCATAGTTATTTTATTAATAATAATGACTACAAGTCAAAGTATATTCCTGTATCGAAAACTTTATAAGTCCTAAAATAAATAAAATATTCAAGGACATTTCAGGCAGCGCCATCTAGCCCCAAACTAAGCACATCTTGTACTATGGAAACCAAAACTTTTACTGACAGATTAGGTACTTAACATTATTTAGGTACCTAGGTAGGTACCTATTCTGTCAGTATCAGTACTTTTTTTTTGTAATTAACTCTCAGACACAGAACAAACGTTTATGTTTGTCACATAAATGAGTGGAAGTGAGTGAAATCCAACCAACGACCGAGAGCGCAGAAAGCAGATCTATTCAGCTATGACGCCATTGTCAAAATCAAGACCGCACCATATATCTGAGCCAAGAATCCAAGACCTCCACGTAACTGCTTCATTTGTTTCGATACCGCTTAAGGATAACTGCCAATTCACACTGGGTGGTGCATAACGAGAGGGTAATTGAAATCGTCTCTGGTGGCCTTGTGAGTAAGACTTTGGATTTCTTATTAAACGAAATATACCTATTCAAAGGAAGAGCGGTACAACTTGTATTAAAAATAGTACTCACTATTTTGGGTAAAAATACGAAATAAATTATTTAAAGCATCTCTTTACTTGGAGGTCCATGGTGCTAGCGTCCGTAGATGATTTTGAGTTCCTACACGTCTCGTGTCGTCCTAAGCTAGTTCGTCCAGGGAAGTACTGCCATCACACTTGGTAATCTGCTGCCAACTAGTAATTCACTCGTATTGCTGTGTTCCGGTGGAAACCGGAACACAGCAACACTGTTACAGGCTCTACTGGTACTTTTAGTTGCTCCTTTAGCATAACCCAGGGGGTACGTGTAGAGATATTATAGGGTTCTCAGCTACGGACACGAGCAATTGGACAGTTACATTAAAAACATGTTGTTTTGTTTCAGATAACGGTGCTTCCAAAGAATGAGGAGTAAGCATCGATGGCAGCGGTACTTTCGTCCGATCTTGCTAAAATCAACAGGTAATTTTTTTTTTTCTTCATTCACCGTACCTCAATTTGTATGGTCAATTTTGAACAGGTCCAGCAACAATTATTTGATCATCTTGAATGTAATAATGATAATGAGTAATATTTTAGTGCTTCCACGTTAAGAAAACGGTTATTGCTCTAATATAGAAATATATCTAATAGAAATGCAATAAAAATATTACAATAGTTCCGGACAATAATATCTTCGTAAAACACACAAAATTTCCATTTACACACGGTTTTACACCATAACCGATACAGTAACAATAAAGCAGGCTTGTAACATGGTAATAAACAGAGATAAGTAATGCCGCGACCAGACAGCATCTCTACTGAACGAAGTCAATTTTGATTTCGTTCGGTAGAGATGCTGGCGTGCTTGCGAATACTAGCGCGAATTATCAATATAAGGACAGTAAAACACCGCTAACTATTGTATTGTATTGTATTGTATAAAAATGCAAGTAAGTAAGCAGCAAGCAGGAATAAATGCATGAACCTTATGAAAAGACAGAAAAAATAAAGAGAAAAGAGAGAAACAATGGAGAGAAAAGACTACATAATCTGCTAAACAAAATCGATAATGCTAAAACTGATTTTACATATTATACAAGTTATTGTGTTACCGACAGGGCGGGAGACAGCCATCTTAGTTTGCTAATCCCCTAAATTATAATTACACAGCTATTAAACCCAAAGTGCCTGTTGGATGTGTTTGCCTATGTTTTTTATTAATGTGCATCTTTTAGTGTTTTATAATTGAAATGTACCTATTTCCGACACAACTGTAAAATGTTGTTAGTGAATAAATAATTGATCTTGACTTGATCCTTGACGGAATTAAAATACAATAGAAATTATCTATCATACGATACAAAATATAAAACTTGCAATCTTGTCAATAAGAGACAATGAAAGAGACATGTTAATGAAAGAGATAATGACATTTCATGAACTAATTTAGATCACAAGCGTTACCAATTAATCGTGTGTATCATCGTTCGCGTTCGTTCGCTAGTGGACATAACAATAGACCACATGATCAAGCGCGCTTTGTTTTGCATTCGTGCATTGTCACATAACACCCACACGTGGGCTTTGCATAATTTCTCGATTCAAAATACCCCTTTCGCAATACATCAGAGACGATAAATAACCAACAAATTACGAGCCGTGAATCTACTGCGTCTTAGCTATGGAACAACAGCTGGGTATGTGAGAATATTCATACTTGTTAATTTATATTCCTTACACATTTTTTGTTACATAGATAATTTAGTTTTAAAAGAAAAAAATAATCTGCAAGTGTCTAAGTAAGTCTTTTGATCGAGAAAAAACTAGCAAGAGGTATTTTGTATTTTCTCTTGAATATTACTCACATTGTCCAGCCGCGCAGCTCAGTTTGTAGTATTTAAGTCTACCTTTTGTATGTCGTAGGTTTGATTTCCACCCAGGATAAGCATTGTTTGAACATAGACGTTTGTTGTATGTCTGGGTATTATTATGTGCTAAATGTACCAAAAACCAAAAAAGGAAGTGATCTGAATCCCGTAAGCTTTGTTTAGTTTGGGGCTAGATGGCGCTGTGTGAAATTAATATTTATTTATTAATATCAATTATAACTTATTTTACGATTTGGGTGAAATTTCTTCATGTTTCAATGACGGCTCCGTGGCTTAGTTGGTAGTAGCCCTGCCTTCGAAGCGAGGGGTCCCGGGTTCGATTCCCGGCCGGGACACACTTTGTGTGGTGAGCATGAAGTTTATTCTCGGGTCTTGGGTATTTGTCTTGTGTTTCTGTGTTTGTCCATGCCATCTGCGACACAGGGAATCCTAGTGCAGAGGTATGAGTGTGCTAACGTTGTTAACGTTGATTAAAACAATTAAATTTCTATGGAGGTGGTCAAATTAAAAAAAAAACAATCGAACTGCAAAATAGGGACCACATACATCTATGTTCGTCACACAAATGCTTGTCCTCGACAGGAATCGAACCCATAACAGCGCAGAAGACAAAGCTACTATCAACTGAACTGAGAGACCATACATAATTATTTAAATACTATTTAATCTAAAACAGAAAAGAGCTGTTTGTTAATATATATATTTGACTGTCTGAATAACTGTTCTGGATTTAGACGGCTCCGTGGCTTAGTTGGTAGTAGCCCTGCCTTCGAAGCGAGGGGTCCCAGGTTCGATTCCCGGCTGGGGCATACTTTGTGTGGTCAGCATGAAGTTTGTTCTCGGGTCTTGGGTGTTTGTCTTGTGTTTCTGTGTTTGTCCATGCCATCTGCAACACAGGGAATCCCAGTGCAGAGGTATGAGTGTGTAAACGTTTATTTACGTTTATTTAACTTCCATGACAAAACATAATTGATGCTTACAATTAGCATGAGCTTTCAACAAGAATGTTTGTCGTGTGGATTGAACTAGCTTTATCCAATTCGTGCACGTGCTATCGTTGGTAAGTTGACATTTGCATGCCTGAGTAATGTTTACAGTCGTCGAAACAGTTCGTAGGTGTAAAATGTATGTGTGACGTGGAGACGTTTAATCAAACTATAATGGGCACATTCCTGTGAGAAATATGTTTGTGTTTCTCCCTGTCCTTAACTCGTGCGGGACTGAAGTGGTACTTTGTGCGGAAAGGAATATACTTTCACGTGATGCGATATATATACCTATTCACATCACGTAACACACTTATAACTATATCACACTTATATTATAAAGGCGAAAGTTTGTATGTATGCGAGGCTCGACTTGGGTCTTTTCATACTTCGGTCGGGGAGGAAGGAAATCGTATTGCTGTTGTTATGGGCGGAGGTAACTACTTAACGTCAGGTGGGCCTCCAGCTCGTCCTGTCATTTCTGTTACATAAAAAAAAACTCAACGGATTTGGATCAAATTTGGTACTGGAATGGCTTAAATAATAGTAAGTTAATTTTGAACCAGGTACAAAAAAACTAAAAAAAAAAAATTATATACACTATACTCATGCAATAGGATACCCTGTGTCACAGGCGGCTTAGACAAACACGGTAACACAAGATAAACATCCGAGACCCAAGAACAAACTATACGCTCATTACTACTTTACGAAGGCAGGATTACTAATTAAGCTACGGAGTCGTACTATAAATATTTTTTGTACCTAATAATACTGAAATCACAAGACTTCATCGGTTCTACAATCGGCATACCCAGAGACAGCGCGATTGAATTGTGTGAGTTATTGCTGCCATCTTGCCGAATACCTTTCGGATCTAGCTATTCGACGAAATATTAGGTCAAATTACATCGTAGCCTCGTATCCACGCTTCTGACAAAAATCCGAGTCAGCTGAAACTGGACAGAGTTAGTTTTAATCTTCTTTTCCTAAGTTATAAGCTCTATCAACTTTGCTAAGCTACGCTAAAGTTCCAACAGGTAAGAGGATTAACACCAATTAGTTTTTAAGACTTTTTGTAGTTCTACATTTGTATTTTTAATCTAATCTTTATCTTTGTCTCTGGCGGTATTGAAGCCAATCGAAAACCTAGGAAATGGCTTATTGAAAAAAAAAAAACTTCGAAATTAATCCGCAATTGGCGCACCTCCTCCTTTTTTGAAGTCTGTTAAAATAGCTGATCAAATTCTAAGTTATATAGCCAGATTATCTGTAAACCAAGCTTTATTGCATGAAGAAATGCTTGGAAATATAAGATAAAAATGTTAATTAAATAATAATAATATTATATCTTTATTTCAGGCAACAAGAACTTGAAAATAAGTACATTGGCCCATAGATAAATACCTTAATCTAACATAAATATAAGAAATATATTTTTAATTCTTAAAACTACGCTAACTGGGAACTTTCTTCTTAGGCGCGTCCCGGAAACGACGAAATACATACAATAAGCACATACAATCGCTTAGCAAGTATTCTATTTCCTATCTGTTCGAGTAGTGACGTAGATATTTGTTCTCAGTATCTTGGGGGTGACATCCTTGACATGGCTTTAAATCAAGCCTCGCATGTTACTCGCACGCTGTCGGCGAAATTGGATTCAAAGGATGTATTCTCTTTACGGACAGATAATCAACATATACTTGTACCTAAATATTTGAGGTAAACTTACCCGGAAATTTGACTTAAAAGCTCATACATACATGGTTTCTGCTGTTTGCAGAATAAAGCTCTATCACACTCACTTGTCAAGAATAAAACGATTTATATGCTGTAGATAATTGAAAAGGTTAAAACAAACGAATTTCAAATGATAATAAAAGAAAAACTTTATTCGCGATCTGTCCCATCGGTGGGGTGGATAGGAACTAAACTCAAAACCTTCAAAATTAAATACTCAAAAATTCTGCAAACTCACTTATTTTACTCACTAATACGTTTCATAACGTCTATTGTATCGTATATTAACCAGATTTCTCTTTCCCATAGCAAATTATCGATATCGTCTCTAAATGAAATAGTGCTCGGTAAAGATTCAGTTCACACGAAGTTGACCTCTCTTTCACAATCCCATAGTGGGCGGGACGCGTGATCGCCACTGTTGGAAACACTCGGTATCAGTTACATCGTTAATATTAAGTGTAACTACAAAGCACCATTCTGAATAAACGCTACTGGTTTTGAATTTAATCTTCGTTTTTGGGAACTGGATATATAGAGGGTGATGTTTTATGCCCGCGCCGTTAATGTAAACCCTGCGCAATCCTAATTTTTTCTTTGAGACTTCAAAAATGGAGAAAGCTATCAAGTGGGCCGTATGTTTCTTTTTTGGAGATTTGTTTCGCAATTTTTTCATCAACTTAAAACGATTTGGGTTAATCTGTTTTGTTTAATAGGGTGATTCTCTGACGTAGTTTCATAGAACATATAGGGCAACATTTTTGAAATAGAGGAAGAAAGTTTTTTAAGATGTTTTTATTAGATATTTAAATCAAATAAAAAATGACTTACTATCTATATACCCCAATATCAGAAACAAAACCAAACGACGTCTAACCACCAACATTTTCATCTTTTAAGATTATTTCACTTTAACACATTTTGCTTGCATTTTTGAGTCATAACATTTATATCAATTTCATACAATAGATAGATACAACTATTGTTCACGTAGAAAGTTTCAAATTTGTTCAATGTCTGGTTGTCTACGGATCTGAAGACAAAATTCTTAGTAAAGAATGACCTAACACTTACACAATCAGATATCATACCTAAGCCTTGGCTGCATATGTCATACCGAGGCATAAAATAGAAAGCCTTAGTACTCTAACCACAGAATATAAAACTACTTCCTCTAACTAGGTATGTAGGTTGTTATTAGCAACCTACATCTGTGTTTAATTTTATTATTACTGTTTAAACTACTCTAAAAATTACTTCATTGATTAAAAAGTTTTATTTCCCTTTTACTTAACTAAACTACTTATGTTACTATGAATGAACATTTTTTGCCTTTACGGGTCTTAAATATTTTAAGACCCGTAAAGGCAAAAAAAAGTAATAGCGATCTTGCTGGTTAGAACAATGTTTAACACATAAATTCAATAGGCCTTAGTGGCAAACGGAACCTTTATCAATGAATTATAAATTAAATCATTTATTTCATAAATATTCATTCAATTCATACACCCACTCGTATGACTGGAGTAAAATACAATGCAATAAATAGTGTCACTAGAGACTTGCTTTAGTACTGTTTCAGCATACAAAATTTCACGTAAATTGTGAAGTTAGCTATTTACTAACTATATTAAGTCATTATTAAATCATTTTTGGGTTTGAAAGTCGGTACATTCCCTAAATAGGGCCGCTGCATCTCTGAGGTATGCGTTCACTGAATTAGATTCCGAGAAAATTCTCGGAATCTATTAAATCTCGGAATTAATTCCGAGAAAATTTTTGGGATCTAATTCAGTAGTAGACGGATTCCTGAGATTGTCATTTCCTCTAAGAATGGCTACCTGACAAACCTTAGAACAGTACAATTTATCTTGACATTTTCATATTATTCTATTTTTACTTTCATAGTGTATTAATTATTATTTATGTAGTAGAAATTACAGCTTGTAAAATAGCTATATTACATTAACTTGACACTGGCCATAAATGATGACATTGACATGGAAATACTAATAATAATTTTCTTTTTTAGAATATTTCTTGGTGTCTAATAGTTTGTTTATATTTGAAAGAATTGTCATTTTTTTCATGATTTTATTACGTTACGAATTCCTTTTACAGATGAAATTATCTCTAGTATTGTAGAAATAGTAAGTTGTTTTGGATTCTGATGTAGCCCATCTACAGCTAAAATATTTATTTATTCATTCTATACTTATTGTATTTATTGCTTTATTCATGGTATCTTGTCTGTTTCTTATTTAAGTATTTATCTAGAGTATTTAAGGCTTTTGACGTAACAGAGTGTTCTATATTGAATCAAATTGTTGAAAATAAATTAAATGATATGAAGTAATCTCATACGTTTCCACTGCATCAGATCAGCATACAACTGTCACGTGACTATCTATCGTCTACCCACAGGGAGTGCAGCAATATCACTAACTACGCGTCTGCTATGAATACATCAATACAATATTTGAATTTGATCGAGCCAATACATCTGAAAATCTGCATGTAAATTGAATAACGTTTCGTACGGTCCATATGCTCCATTTCCAATTTGTGTCGTGGTTTGTAATAGACGTACAGCTTTAGAGAAATTTCGCAACAGAGGCGATTCATTGATACGAACCAGAGTTATAAATGTTTACGACTAATGGTCTCAGTAATAGGTCATTACGTTTAGTTATGAGTTTTTACTGTAATATATTATCTATTAACCTTCAAATTATTATTTATCGAGGGACTGTTTCGATAATATCTTAATTAATGTTTAAGTACAATTTTGCTCGTACCATAATGTTTTTTTTTTTTTAATTTAATGTTTTGTAAACCTATCACGTCTGGCACGACGAGCGAAATTTACAGAAGTAATTAACAATTCCAGATGTAAAAAAAATACTTAATAGTATACTTACGCATACTTTTTCGTCAGTTATTGTTGGAAAGGAAACAATAACCTTGTGAATAAAACTGCTTAAGTTTTGACAAAGCAACTAAACCGTATTTGAAGGAACTATAACTTTAATTATATGGAATCGTTTATTATTATAAGTATTAAGTTGTAATAAGTATTACGGAAAACTTAAGCTTAAACTTAAGGTGTTCTAACTTTAACTACAATAGTTAAAAGTAATGTTAGTAAGTATGGAGGAAAAAATTAAAATTATGAATTTTAAAACTATCATGGTTATAAACATTATTATTCGTATTTACCGAGATATTTACCCGGGACCATGACGCATGTAACTGCGTCGAAATATCGGGAGTCAATAAAACTCACAAATCATGGTAAATATCTCGGTAAACACGAATAATAAAATTACAATTGTCTAGAATTCTTTTTGAAATCCTTAAAACCGTGAAAACGCAATGCTATTATCAAATTATTATCGGAGGCGGCGCTCAAGTAAAGCGCTGATAATCGCACACATCCTCCCTTTTTTTTTTTTTTTTTTTTTTTTTTCCGTGGGGAAATGCACTCGCATACCGCCCTGCCACGGGGAGACAGAGCGGTTATGTGGGACTAGACCCACTAAAACCCCACGATGTCCTCCTCTGCCGCTTAGTGGCGGGAACACGGGAACGTTATAACACACATCCGCGAACCCGCCGCGGCTGTCCGTTTCCGGACCCCCCTGTGTTGGCATCGGGTGCCACTCCTCTGTTTGCGACACGCCAGGACATATGGCGTGTCGCAACTACCTCGGGGACCAGGTCAGCGAAAGGGCGTCAGACGACCCCGTGTCTAGACGCCCTAGGTCCCCATGCGACGGGTCAGATATGTGGCCCCGTCGCCTGCCACTACGGCCGCAGAGGATAGGGAGAGCGGCGCCTCGCAATACCGACACTCCTCTTCCCCTGCGGCCCCACCGCGTCCGCCATCGAACGGTGGCGACCCCGTCGTGGCCGCGGTAGGTAGGGAGAGCGGCGCACCGTTATACCGGCACTCCTCTCCCACCGCGGCCCCTATCCCTCAGCTGCGATGCCTCCCATTCGACATCGCAGCCCGCCTCAGTTGCGGTGCCCCCCATAAGGCACCGCCACCTACAATGCCGCTCCTAGACGGCTTGGAGGCAAAGCCTAAAGGAGCGGCCCTCCCGGGTTCCTCTTAGCTTCACCGTGGGTGACCAGGCCACGGTTACTAAGCCCCCCCGCCCCGACAAGGCGGGAACCCACGGGGGGGGCACACATCCTCCCTGAGTTCCTTTGGCGGGCATTTTTTAGCATTCCTTCATCTATTTTTAGCCGAATGGTTGAAAACTCCGTACCTTTTGTAACAATATGAATGAATGAAAGATGGGTACCTTTTTAACCATCTTCAAATAAATAAATAAATAAACATTTACACACTCATACCTCTGCACTAGGATTCCCTGTGTCGCAGATGGCATGGACAAACACAGAAACACAAGACAAACACCCAAGACCCGAGAACAAACTTCATGCTCACCACACAAAGTATGCCCCGGCCGGGAATCGAACCCGGGACCCCTCGCTTCGGAGGCAGGGCTACTACCAACTAAGCCACGGAGCCGTCTTAGTTGGTAGTAAAAAGATTAGGTAGTCAATTCTACAGCATGTAATTTTTTTAGGTTTGTTACGCGATATATTCGCCAATTGTGAACCGATTTTGTTTTAAAACTTGATTCACCATAGCAGTAAAACTGATTCGCATGTTATTTTGTTTGGGTCTGCTATCAATTTATAGTCTTTATAGCCTTTAAACTAAAAATAAACAAGTGATAAATTATAATATTTTTGTAAAGATATAAAATAATATTTTTGTTGTTTCAACAGGCCGGTCCGGCTATACTCAATTTTCACAGATAATATAATACTAAACCAGTCTTATCAAATATGTATATACTTGGTGAAAGAGACGAAGAGTTGTCTCAATAAATCTATCGTTTCTTTCAAAGTGGTTCTCAGCAAAGTCAAGCATAAAACCATCCTTTTGCAACTAAGTAATTTATTTTTCACACGATTGCCCCATCTGTACATGACGCAGCGTAGACAGAACAGCTCGCAATGTTCGTATAAAAAGTTCACTTATATAATAAAAAAAAATAACTTAGCTTTTTTTTGGTCGTCCCATATGCTTGTAAGGTATACTGACGTCGTTATGGGTATGTACAATTGTGATCCATGATAATTTCAGTTCAAAAAAGTTAATGAATCACGAGCAATTCATTAGCACTTTTGTGAGAGCGTGGTGGCCTAGTGGTACAGACGCCGAATGTTAATCTGAATATCACTGGTTCAAACCTAAAGGGGCACCAATGAGATTTCTCTAAAAAAACCGGCAGAGTCGAAAATTCGAAGGCATGTGACATATAACAATCCAAATTGGTCTTCTATGGTATCAAGAGTAGGCCGATGTCTTGCAGCGGGAATCTTAGAGAAACGGAATTCATTTTTCAGATGTGTTTAAACGATAACATTTTTTTTGAAATATGGCGCAATACATTCACCGCTGGTATTTCCGAATTGCCTTAGAACAACAACGGGTCGTACAGATGGGATGTGAAAGTGAATAAATAAACCCAACTTTTCCCGTCACAAAAGGCCCGATGCTCCTTTTCGCGTCACAACAGTCTCGAATGGACCATGGGTTCCGCGTCACAAAATACCTAGCTGTTCTGACATCGGGATAAATCACTGCGATGCCTATGTATGCGTAGTCACGAACGCCTAATTGACTAACGTAGCCGGGACATGCAAAGCCATGGTTGTCACATTGCCGCATAAAGCCAGGGAACGCCTAAAAAGTCCTTCCGTGTAAACTGGTTGCAAAACCAGCCTATTAGGGTTGGAGATAAAATCTGACTGTATTGAAAAGCGAGCCTGACTTTGCCGGGATGACTTTTAAAACGGTGACGGCGGATAAGGGCCTCCGTGTTTTAGTTTTTGAATTTTATGTTCGAAGAAGCCTTTAACAACCTTTTGAATAAATCAGGACAACTTTCAAATTGAATCATAAATATTATAAATGCTATAGTTTGTCGATATGTTTGTTACTCTACTGGATTTGGACGAAATTTGTTGTGAAGGTAGCTCATATCCTGAATTAACACTAACTACATTTTATCCCTTAAAAGTAAGAACGGGCTTTATGATTTTTTGAGGTGCAACCATAATGCTGTTCTTGTTTACATAATAGTCATGAAATAGTTCATAATTTTTCATAGTTTATTACATACGACATGCCTTTGTTTGTCAGATTTATTAACTTTGATGTATCTGTCTTTATACTTTACTATCGTTTCGGACATCCGGCATGCAAATCAAATGTTGATGATATGATCCTGCTAACTTAGCAAACAATGGTTATATTACCAGAATTTATATAGGAGACGTGTTTTGTTTATCTCATGATATTGCAGACCAGATTATACACTCGTATTTTATGACGAGTAGTTGTGTATATGTTTTGACGTGAATATTTATTTAAATTTGCTTCCATAGTGGGAAGTAATTCAGAAAACTGATGATGAAAAAATCGGGGGACACAGTTTGTGCTCCAGCTACAAATCTACCATCTTCATCCAATTACTCCACTCACACCTTAAGGATCGAATAATTCGCGACGTTGAGTGAAGACTGTCGCGCATCGCTATCTAGAGTTTTTTTTTATTACTCGTAATGTACACGTATTCACATAAAACACAGTTGTTTGTCAGCGGCAGTTACCATCATCAGGTCTAGCCAACACCGTAATCACACAAAAAAGAATGGAAAGCTAGAAGAATACCTTTGCGTAGCCGTAAGACAGTATAGGTCAGTTCTAAAAGAGGAGAAAGATTGTATGTTTGTTTGTTGCCCATTCACGCCTAAACGGTTGAACGGATTTTTATGAAGGTATCTCATACCCTGGATTAACACATAGGCTACTTTTTATCCCGAAAAAATGAAATATTCTCGTGGGATGGCCAACCACGGAGCGCATCTTATAACAAACTACAATGAGGGGTCAAAACACTCCAAGCATTAACAATCCAAGCGTGTATCAAGTTACAGTGCATCTACTGCAGGCATCCACACGTCCTGTCTTCAAATGCTTATCGAATAGTAATAAAGATTATCGGAATTATTATCATGGGACTCATACCACATAATTTCGAAGACAGCTTGTGTCGTAGTTAGCATGTACGCACACAATCACACATCACAAACAACTTAGGCGTAACGCAATGCTTTTACTATGCGCATCGCAAACTTAGGTCTTTTGGATTTTATTATTTGTTTGTTACTGTAGATAAGGTCAGATGGTACGTCTACTCATTCCATAAACAAATTAAATAATCTTATTAAACTTTGTGTTAGATACATAAATTCCCGCGAATTTTTCCCGGTTAGGCAGAGCCTCGATAAGCCACTTCTCACCTTGTGGTTTACAGTATCGTGGAAACCAAGACATGTCAAGTGCTGAGCTCAACGCCACCCTTACTTTTTACGAATGACTTGTCCAACACTTTTCTTTAGTACGAGTTTAATCAACATTCCTCCGTAATTCAACAGCCAATTCAAAAGTACCAACAATAATAATCTACAAGTCCAGGCTTCATGATCATACCACAAAATGCTCAATCGAGAATCGAACCCAGGAATCACGCAGGGCTACTGCCAACTAGATTGTGGCGCCATCCAACTCCTAAATCCAGTAAACATCCGATAAACTTCAAGATATCCACGGATAATTAGATAGTTGTGGTAGTCGATAGCATCAATTCATCATTAATTACCTATTAAGTCAAGAAGCTAACCGCAGATGACCCGTTATCAGCCCCCGCAGATTGTCGGAGATTAATTTACTGGAATAATGAGGTTATTGTGAGATTAATAACGCCAATGCAAACCATCGTCAATAAAAGACTTACAACGCTTAAAATAAAAGCCGTAAATGAAATTAGCCGAAAAAGCCTTAATAAAATAGAGTGTGAAATTCACACTTATTAATCGAAAAAAGTCTCCGAATACTCAATTTTCATTACAACTTGGAATGTTTTTACAACTTGGTTTTGTATTACGCTGTCTTTTAATTGCATCTTTTAGTACATTCTAAGAATTCTATATTTTGAAATTCCAGATTTCGGTCTTTCCTGAGATTAACTTGAATATTATCATGTATAAAAGGATCAGGGCTGGGTCGGTAGATCGGCAATCTGACCACTTGGCTTGAAATGTATCTTGAAATGCAAAATCTTGATACAAACGAATCCGCGTAACTATATTCAATTTACGTGTACGTAACTTGTGTTATTTCTACGACTTTCACGAGACGATTTGATCAACTCAATCTGATTGAATAAATCACGGAATTTCAACATTGTTTGATGACCAATCTTTATGTACCTACAAACCTTAGAGTCGTAAGAGTTATTGAGCTATGCTCACTTTGAAAGCAAAGTAAAGTAAACGCTTACGCACTCATACCCCTGCACTACGTTTCTCTGTGAAGGTGGCAGACATACACACAGTCACAAAAACAAACACCCATCGAAACATCAAAATAAAAATTGTATTCAAATGCCGATGAAATTACAGGCACTTAAGGCGTCATATCCCCGTCTTAGAGTGGCGGGCCTAACTGGATGCGTGGATCTTTCTGATACTTTATAAAGGGAATGTTTTTGCTGTCTATGAGTGGCAGTAACTACTCAACGTCCGGTCTACTCGTCAAATCAATTAAACCGCATAAAAAAATTGCCTAGACACATCAAATATTAATTTGATTGAAAGGTTACAAGAAAACCACTTTTCTCGTAGTAGATTAATCACACTACCCTGAGAATGCAAACATGACAAGTGACGAGCTTATAGACTAAACCATATTAAAATATTTGGTACTTGCTAATGATTCATAACCATTAGGTATAATTGTGTCCCTTTCCTATCTATTACAATCAGTTCATACCCGTACGTTCATACTTTTTAGTATTACTCCAAAGTACGAAGCGTCCTAGATAGTTTGATTAATGAGAGGACGGATCAGTCCATTTGCCACATGATTGAGGAGTACAATAGTACGCAAATTCTATTACGACCGCAATCTTTGCTGTTTGCATACCAATCGAAAGAACCAAACGAATCGAGCTAATCGAACTCTAACATTTGGTTGTCGAAGCTAATACATTTTTTTTATGATAACTGCTTATAAAGTTATATCCAAATTCATAGTATGTAAAAAATTATCACGTCCAAAAGTATTTTGGTATTAGGATTGCGTATTCAAAGTGTGAAATTAGCCTACGTCTATTTGATTAAATTAGCAAAAATTCGAGATAGATGGAGGGACATTAAGAACTCAACAAAAAAAAAACATGCGAAATCTATGCTAACAGTGTCAAACCAATCACACACAAGACTGTTACTGTGTTTACAAAGTAAACTCAACTTATTAGCGGCATTTTAATCAAAAGCGAAATAGATAACTGAGATATAAAGGAATATATGAGTATGAAAATAATTTGACAAACTTGAATAAAAGCAACCGTTGTATCGGTCAAATTCTCACTGGATTTTTTTCAGTCGAGTCGATCGCAATTCTAAAAGTTTACATAATATTTTTAGTACTTATATCATTCGAATCAATTGTCCTAGAATCGAATCGATACTAGTTTTCTTTCTATTATTCTAGACACATCATTATTTTGGTATTGATTCGATGGATGTCACAACTCAATTGGATACGTAGACAAGTCATTAATCTGTGGGTATTGGAAAGTGCCGGAGGCATTATATCGAGTAGGTTTTACATTAAAATATTGCTACATAATACTGAGCTAATCTAATGCAAACATCAATACTGGATTATCATAATATTATGATGGTTCCGTAGTTTAGTTGGTAGTAACCTGCCTTCAAAACGAGGGCCCGGCCGGGGCCGGGGAAACTTTTTGTGATGAGCTTAATTTGATTATTCTCGGGTCTTAGGCATTTTTTCATGCTGCCTGCGACACAGATATATCTAGTACAGAAATATACAGTGACCTGTTATAAAAATAATAAATTATACAATACATTCGATGTACTATTTCTAAATGTAATATACACTTCCAGTTCTTAGCATTCCACTTGAAATCAAGATTTTGTTCATCAGTAGATATTGTGACCAGTCAAAACGCAAAACTAATAAAAAAATGTTGCTTAAAAAGGTTCGCCGCTATCTAAAACAAACCAAACGATACTTACAAAAGAATACAATCTGAATGAGTAAATAAATATCACTTGGTATACATACGTATAGATTTAAGAGCACGTTGCGTAATACCGTGGGATCCATTATATCGTAAATATGACGTCTTGTTTGCATACTAACTGTTGCGCAAGCTACGTTCAGCTGAGAATTTTGACCGTGTTCACTTCATTGGTACTATTAGACCTAACGAGGCAATGTCGTTGATAATTTCTTAACCCACTAACTAAAATTGTTGGTATAATGTTCCCGTGAGTCATAAACGTGTATTAAAGCATGTAGGGTTGCCACATGTCATTAAAAATATTTAATTATGTGTACATTTTTTTATACTACTGATGTGACGGAACGAGTCAAGTTAACTGAATCTGATGTGATCTCACCTCTGCCCATAAGAACTTAGCAATACGACTTAGGTCTTCTCCGATCTAAGTATGAAAATACCAAAGTTGCATCCCGTTGCGCCCGTCACCAGAGACAAGGCATTACTGCTAGGCGGCAGATGTGAAGGCAGTACTTCTCCGAACGAGCTTGGCACAAATTCTTCTGCTACCTTTTGTTGCTCCTTTATCACCACAAGGGTTACTCGTTGACGGATGTGGACTGGATTGAAACCTACAATAATCAGTTGCATTTTATTGCTTTTTGAAAATAAATAAAAATTAATGGACATTTCACACAACGCCATCTAGCCTAAATTAAGCATAGTTTGTAGGCACTATGGGAAATAAATAACTGATAGAATTATAATATAGGTCGTACCTTTTTTTGTAAACCTATACAAACAAATACAATTGAAGTGTTTTAATGTCTTTTGACTAAATGCATATATTTTTTTTAAATATCTAAAATAAAATTTATTTTTCACGCGGTTGAAGTACGTAAAATAGGTAAAGTTTTAATACCCACAATACATAGAAGAAATATCTATTTTTGTCACAGAATTTCTTGTTCTCAGTGGGAATCGAACTCACGACTACGCAGAAGGAGCGTTACAGCTTATTAAACTACACTCTCACGAGTTTTATAATCATAGTGTTATTATCTGAGACAGCCCTGAGTTGGGTAATACTCACTCATGATCATGAAGCATTTACGATAGGTTTATGTTTACAAACTCAGCTGTGTTTAATGCTTAAGTCTGAATTTTCGAAAATTTTATTATACTCAAATCAGCTGTTTAATGAGTCATTAAGTAATTATTTGGATCAAAACTTGATACTTGTAACATACCCACCTGTTGGGTACACATATGAGTGCAATTTTATGCTAAAGATGAGACACCGGCAGAAAAGGTAAGTCAAGTTACCCCGCACCCCGCAGAAGTTAAGAAAAGTGTATGAAAACTTAAGAAGTTAAGAAAAGTGAATATTATAAAAAAAACACCTCAACTTTCCAAAATAACCGTAAGGAGTAGAGTTCTAGATAAATTTGTAGCCATGCACAAGATCAGAGATTACACTTTAGATAGGAAACACCCAATTTGTATGCAAACCTGTGACTCAGACTGACACGCGTTACATTTTATACGATGTCATTGGGTAACACGTGACAGGATGCGACATTACTCTATCTTCAAAATATTTAAACCCTCCGTTTCCTTTCGTATCAGCCTCTAATGTTCGGACTGCAGGGATACCGGCCTACTCTAAATAATTGAGAGTGAATGGGTTTTGATCTACCACGGGAGCCCAAATCAGATTGATAGATGTCACAATGTCTTTGAATTTTCTTCATAATATGCTGTGAACTTTACACTCATCCGAGAATCGAACCCGGATAATCAACTTAGCTACGGAGCCGCGTCTTGCGGGTTGGTAGATCACAACACACGAGATATGTGCATTTGAAAAGGTGTATTGTTATGATGAGAAGACTAACACGGAGCAAAAAATTCCGATTTCAAAAGAACAAAATAGTTTCCAACTGACTTGATAGATGACTGTTTTGTTGACACTAACTTAGTAGTACAGTCAATGTGAGCAAAAATGCTTGATTGTTGGATAAAGCTTATGTAAAGAGAGTGATTTTTGTCTCACTTCGTTTTTGTTTCGTCATGGGTGCGGCAAATTTGTTTCATGAATATTTATTTCAATATGATTTTTTTTATTTTTTTTTTTTTCAATTTAATGTTGATATTAAAATTTTATTTTTCTCATCCTACCTAGGTACTACAAAGCAGCGCCATATGGTATCGGTGTTGGAAACATGGTCGCGAAAGCTCTCATTGCTAAATTGACTCAAAACAGTCACAGATTAATAATCCGAGTCCCTAATAAGGCCATATGCTCAAAAGGGGTAACGCACAATTTGTATTCAGAGCTGTGACTGGCTCACATACATTTCATTTCATACGATTTCATAATTCGGGCACGATATAAAATTAGGCACGCGCCTGTGTCATTTGCGTGGGTGTACATTTTGAACAATACGGATATGGAGGAATTTATGTCATAATATGCTGTAAACCGTGGGTGAACAGTCTGATATATATTAGGCTTTAAGATATTAAGTTTCACGGTGCGGATAAACAAGTAAATAAAGATATTTCTCGCTAAACCATTCTCGTTTACCTGGACTTGTAGGTATTAAAGCTTCAGGGTTCTTTTTGTAACAGAAGTAATGTGACAAGCTAGAGACCCACCTGATGTTAAGCTTTTTTGTAAATATATACTTAAAATAAATATTGACACATAACAAACATCTATGTTCATCATAAAGATGCTTGTCTTGTGTGGGAATCGAACCCACGACCGGCACAGAAGGCAGAGCAACTACCAGCGGGGATGTGGGGCAAGTGTCTCACTGCTTGTATTATCATTATTACTTATTCCAAATTGTGTCATGATAATAGTGATTCCCTTCACGTCTTTTCGCTCTTTCTTGAACTTAAGAGAAGATATTCTTTGTTATTTTTGATAGATTTATTATGATACTAGCTGCGCCCCGCGGTTTCACCCGCATAGTTCCCGTTCCCGTGGAGAATACGGGGATAAATTTTTTTTTTTTTTTTTTTTTTTTTTTTTTTATGTCAATAAGTGACGGAACGAGCTGAGGGCCCACCTGATGGTAAGTGGCGACCCTCGCCCATGACAACAGTAATGCGCGCGACTCAGTATGAGATCCAAATTTTTACTGAGTCGCATTCATCCTGCTGTGTCCATCACCCGAGACGGGGATGACACGTCTCATGCGCATGTGATTTCACCGGCAGCCACACCCTTCCACTGGAACACAGTAATGCAACCACTACTGCTTGGCGGCAGATTCCAGATGTGGTGGCAGTACCTCTCCGGACGAACTTGGCACAAGTTCTACTGCTACTTTTGGTTGCTCCTTTAGCACCACCCAGGGGGTACGTGTAGGGAATCAAAGGGTACACACCTACGGACGCGAGCAACTGGACCGTTTTTCGTTAATTTTCCAATGTTTTAATAGTTATTCTGCTATTCGGGACGGAAACAAATCCAACAAATCAAAAACCATGGCAATCGGTCCAGCCGTTCTCGAGTTATAAGTGTTGTAACAAACACGACTTTCTTTTATATTGTATATAGATTTTATAGAAACCTCAAAAATTGTAGCCTATATGTTATTCTGATGTATAAGCTATATTGTGGTAAAGTTTCATTCAAATCCATTCAGTAGTTTTTACGTGAAAGAGTAACAAACATCCATACATCCATACATCCATACATCCATACATCCATACTTACAAACTTTCGCCTTTATAATAGTAGTAGGATTTAGTAAGAATTTGGGAGTTACTCAAATGAAAACGGGACTAAAAGAATTTCTACCCACTCACTCATAATACATGTTTCAAAATAAAAACAGACACATTCTAATTTAATTGCTCTGATAAATCGGTACACACCATAAAATGTATTGACAAACATTAATAGTTTATAGACATTATCACTTCACCGACACATAAAACTGACGTAAAGATAAAAACATTTACAAAGAGGGCACCATAAAAATAAGACAAGATATTGCATAATGGCTCATTGAAATGCAAATAAATTTACATAAGCGACGATGTTCCGTTTGGTGCGGAACAAACCGAAGTAAAACATATTGGAGTAATGATTTTTTTTTATGTGAATGTGCAACGGAACGAGCTGAGGGCCCAGCTGATGGTAAGTGGTGACCCTCGCCCATGATAACAGTAATGCGTGCGACTCAGTATAAGATACAAATATTTACTGAGTCGCATTAATCCTGCAGCGTTCATCACCCGAGACGGGGATGATACGTCTCATGCGCATGTGATTTCACCGGCAGCCATACCATTCCACCGGAACACAGTAATGCAACCAGTACTGCTTGGTAGCAGATTCCAGATGTGGTGGCAGTACCTCTCAGTTCTACTGCTACATTTGGTTGCTCTTTAAGCACCACCCAGGGGGTACGTGTAGGGAATCAAAGGGTACACACCTACAAAGTCAAAGTCAAAGTCAAATTCATTTATTCCTTTAGATCTCAAGTATCATTTGGACACGTCAAATTTTACACATGCATGTACACATATTCGTGCGCATATAACGTGTCACTACGGATGCGAGAAACTGGACTCCTTAAAATTGCCCCATGGTACTGAACTCTTGGCTCATGGTACTGAAATCGGCTACAAATTTCTTAGCTTTTGAATATAAATTTTCACCTTATTACTTAAAACGAGCAATTCTTGTATATTTATTTATTTATTCCGCGTATCTCGGAAACGGCTCTAACGATTTGAATGAAATTTTGTGTTTAGATAGGTTTTATGTATAAGTTTACCTGTAATTGTAAGCTTTCCTGTAAATAAAATTGTAATTGCATTTATTGTAAAAACGCATATTACAATAAAAAAAAAAACGTTTTTTTTTTTTTCAATAAACTATGCTGAAAATTTAATACATCGCCATCTCGTCTAAAACAATTTATCGCATCCATCGCAATCAAATCAACCCGTATTATCTATCTGTGTACATAATTCGTTATTGGAAGAGCGATTTTCAAAAGCGTAAACAAAGATTTATCCTCCTATCGGAAGATGAAAGATGGCTGCCCTGAGGCAATCTAGTCTTCTCAGCGTTCAAAACGCTTGAGATATGTAAAATTATTGTGCAGAACAACCTTAGCGTTGTTTGAATTAAAGATTTCTGGTTGATTTAAGGAAATACATTATTAAAACTATCACTTGGCCAAGTAATTCCTAATCAGCAGATAGATACGACCATTGCAACGCCATAAACGAAGATTGTTTTTAAAGGCGATAGATACAATCTTTTCAATACATTCAATATAATTTTTCATGTTTATTTTACAGACAGAAAATCTGTATCGCTCAGTTCGCAATGTCTATATTTTAAATTCAATGAACCTTTTAAAAATTGAAGCACTATAGCGTATATATACGTGATTTGGATTATATATACTATATGTTTCAGTAGATTTTAAATTATTTCAATCAATCGAACTACGGGATTGTGGGAAACCAGTGCTGGACTTTGGTCGTTTGCTGTCCTTGGTTCCGCATAATACCGCAATAGAAAAATCATGTATGGGAATATTATGGTAGTAACAGTTATCATTGCACAACCGTTGCGTCTAACTATATAGGGTTATCGCTAGCTTTGTTAGCTGCGTGCGCGGAATAACTACCGTACCTATTAGCAAATATCATACGTTCAATTGAACATAATATCGAACATGTTTTATGGATTTGCAGTCGGTACGAGCAGCCCTAATCATGTAGCGCGTAATTCGCTTTGAAATTGGATTTTAATGATTCTGAACAGCAAATTAAATAGAGGATATGTTACGATTATGATCGATGTTTCAAATGACTTTTATTATCAAAAATTATTGCATTTGTTAGATTTTCTATGTAACTAACGAGCTGATTTTAACGATGATGTGGTTACGGCCGCCCATTAACAATAAAACATTGCGTTACACCTGTCCCTCTGAGAAGACATTGAACGCCTCAAAAGCCTGTAATTTCACGGGCTCCATTAACATCATTGACTTGACTAGCCTCATAGCTTAGTTATTAGTAGATCTGTCTTCTGCATTGTTGATAGATATTTGTTTTGACTGATTTTAAAATGTATTACAGATAGATAACTCTATATTGTTTATACACCTTCAACGTAACCTTCACCTTCACTTTATAATAAATATAATAACAAATTCATGGTGGCTCAATGGGGAGTCTTATCGCTACAAGCTATTTCTTCCAGGTGACTTTTGGATGAAATTGTATGTATGTGAAATGTAAATTGGTAATTTATGAGTCTACTAGCTGCGCCCCGCGGTGTTACCCGCGGTTAGCCATCCTACGGGAACACTGCACTTTACCGAGATAAAAATCTTATGTGTTAAAATATCCTGGTACCAAATTTAATCCAAATCCGTTGGGTCGTTTAAGCGGGAAAGAGTAGCAAACATTCACGCACACATATACATACAAACCTTCGCCTTTATAGTTTGATTAAGCGTCCCCGCGTCACCCTTACATTTTACACTTACAAACTGTAGCGTGAGGAAAGGTATCATCAAACATTGCGTGTACTAATGTGTAAACGTGGAGTTTAAAGCAAGAATAACAGGCTCAGTTGTGCACATTATCCGTTTGTTGCCGCCCGAAGCGAGCGTGATGTTGAGAGACGAGATCTGCAATTTGTGCAGAATGACCAGCGTAGGTCACGTCAATGTAACGGGAAGCACATTTAAATGGGAAATAATACAATCGCTTTGTGGAGATACTAACATACAATTTCAATGTATACAGTATGATTCTTAAAGCGTCTTCTTTGGTCCACAGACCAAAACCAACCACTTCTGGTGTCAGAGATTTCAGGCCGCCTGAAGGACTTTGACATGGTTTATCGATTAGTAAAGCCCGGATCGGATACTAACGCCTGAAATACAAAAGCATACAGTTTAAATACCACCTAGTGGTCCCCCATCCAAATAATGAGTTATTTGAGATCTGTAAAGAACATCGAAGCTTCACTAAGAGCGCAAAAAGTAAATATTAGTGTTTTTCTATAATACAATGTATATTCGTATACCTACCTACGTCAACTGAAGCTTAAATCAAATTCTTCAGAAGTTATCAAGCTTATGTTCAGTAACAGCAACAATACAATGCAGCAGCTGATCAAGAAACTGAAAATTCAAATATAATAAAATAACGGTAGCAGCTGCTATATGCATCGCAATTTTCAACGAAAAGTTATTATAGGTTTGCCTACCCATCATGCTATGGTATTACTACACAACACACAATCATCATAAAATATCATCATCGTAAAAGAAGACAAGATCAATTAAGCCGAAATCGCTTAAAAAAATAATTGTGTAAAGGTTTAGTAACAATTAATATCGAATGATTGTGCAGCTAACAGAATAAATCATCGAAAGCCCTATTTACTGCTAGCGCATCTTCGCACATAAATAACATTGTATGCTGAAATGGCAATCGACATCTATGATCCAATAAATAACAGGCGACAGATAAATTTCTTTCCCGACAAATGTATAATTAATCGATTCATTGTACCGCGTCGTATTTGGTGAGGTAGTGTCTGGTCAGAATTTATTTCATTTCTGTCGCATTCGTGTGATGAATTGGATAGGGTTGGGAAATGGGCAATGCCGCGGTTATGGTCCGGTAAAAATTATACACATAGGATTGTATTTAAAGGATTCTAGTACATATTTTTATTTTTATTTTTCTTTGGCCAAAGTAAACTGGCTAAGTAAGTAGCAGTAGAACTTATGCAAAGTTTGTCTGGAGAAGTATAGCGGTTAATTTTCTGCACAGCTGCCAAGCGGTGGTGCACTTGCATTGCTATATTCCGGTGGAAGGCTGCCGGTGAAATTACTTGCGCATGAGACATAACATCCCACATCCCCGTCCCTGGTGATGGGCGCAAAGGGGTGCGACTTGGGTCTTCTCATACTTCGGTCGGGTCGTGTTGCTGTTGTTATGGGCTGAGTTATCCAAGTAACATCGGGTAGGCCTTCAGCTCGCTCCCTTCAATTTAGTAACATAAAAAAAAAAAAATTCTGACCACCAATGTTGGTTGGCTACCGTCCCCATATATAAAAATAAGTAAGGCACCTTCATACTTCCACTGGAATATACGAGTAGCAACGCAAGTTTTACACTGCTTTGTGGCAGATTACCATATATGGTGTTGCTCTTATCATGACGAATTAAGCAAAAGTTTTATTATTGCATTGCTCCTTTCGCATCACATAGGAGATACGTGCAAGGTACTCACCAGAGCAAAACGCTTTTCTTCCTGGTCTAAAATTCTAATTTTATTTTAGTTATTTTAACTCTCTGTATGTAATTTTTTTCGAGAACCCTACTCTCTAAATACTGTAGTCGCGGATCCCTATAAACCGTTCTCTAAATGAATTTGTATGCAATAAAATGATGATAAAATGGTGAGCAATCTTTTAAAAATAAATAAAACTGAAAATGAACGAAGAACTTAAAAGTTTCCTAACCTTTCCATCCAGCGTATAAAAAATGAACTAAATAAAAATTATTTATTGACGTTATAAAAGGGTTACATTTGGTATTGAGATTGTGGGATCTCTTCTGGTAAGTTTATATAAACCTGTATTAGAAGAGCCCCCTCTTTTCTGTGGTCTGTCGACGGTAACACAATTGAAAAATTAAAAAACTTAGCATGGGTACAAGGCATTTACTTATATATATATTTAATTCCCTAGTTACCATAAGTAGGACTATATTCAGAATAATTTTAACCGTATCCTACTGCATCAGACGAACTTGGCGAGTTTATCTTGGCTTTCAAGCTAAGCGGAGAATGTGGCGGTATCAATCGCTGACCAAAGATGCTTTGATTTATAGAAGACTAAATAAGATCCTATAACGACGGGCCTTGAATGGGTAATTCACTAACTGTACAATACCTTGCATGGTAAGATCATCTGTCATAGCGTCATGTAACATTCGACTAAGATATTTGATTGGATTTGATTATTACAAGGCTAAAATCTGACGTTGCTCATTCAAATAGATATAAAGGTGGACGAATGACTTTTTCACTGGAAAAGTGGCTGATTTTAATTGAATTAACCGGCTTTGATACCGCCATCTCTTATTTGTCACTCATTAATTAAATTTTGCCTGCAACTTCAATAAGACCTCGAATTTTGTGATCACCCAAAACGTTCTACAATTCGCGATAATAACTCATATTTTGGTTAGAAATGAATGTGCCCAATTGCACGTTCTCCAAACCAGAATTTTGTAGAATAATGTAAATCGAGATTTTTATTTCATCAGGAATTATTTTTTACACGTCTCTTTTTAATAATATAATACTCTATCTTGAAAACAAGTATCTGAAATGCGTAGAGGCATGTTCAAAGGGAGCGGCGTTGCGGCGGCACCATTGTCCCTAACTAATATGCATAATTATATAAAGAATTTGATTCTCGATTAAAATAAAATGCTTTTAATTGGTCGGCGACCAGAATGTGCGTTTGACGAGTACTGGACCACACAGGTACCGAAATTTCACAACGTGTGGACACGATGTCCATTCGATCAATAATGATTTCATAATCTAGTATAACAAGTAATGATAATTTTCAGCCATGATAACGGAAACCAAAACCTAATTAACCGCGATTAATGTTGTTTGTATATATAAAACCTAAAGAAAAGGTTTGAAACGTCTTTTGTAAAAGCAAAATTAAATGCAAGAAAGACTTGTTTCAAACATGTTGCAAGATTAATATACGTAATTTATCACAATTTATTGGACTCAGCATAGGCAGCTTGTTAAACATTAAATAAATGCTGTATAAGTATCGATCAGTGGTCTGGTTCCTATATTACAATTTATGCTTAATTTGGGGCTAGATGGCGCTGTGTGAAATGTCCATGATTTTTTTTTATTTACTAGCTGTTCCCCGCAACTGCGCCTGCGTGGAATTTAATATATATTTTGTTTTTTAAAATAATAAATAGTATCTTAAGTTACTCCTTATAACATCTTATCTGGCAGTGAAAGTCCCGTCATAATCGGTCCGGACGTTTCGAAGATAAGCCGGAACAAACAGACAGACAGACAGGCAGACAAACAAAAATCTTAAAATGCATTTAGTAAAAAACTGTTATTTTGAAATTTCAAAGAGACTCTTTAACTTTATTTATTTGTATGTATGTATCTATTGTTTTATTTATTATTAGCCTGTTACGTATTGGGACCATATCCCTTGGTCAAACCTTCTTCACGATGCTTTACCACCTATCGCCATGATAAGCAGCACACGTTGATTAACCAGGAATCGCGTATCAGATCATCAAACGCGTTGAACGGAATACACTAGAAGCGCGGTGTGTGGTCAAATCGATCGTAAATGAATCATTGACACTTATACTAAGAAGTACTATTCTGTGCTATTTCTGAGAAGCCTCTTCCCTTCAGGTTGGTCGTTTACGGTTGAAACGTAAACGTAAAATAAAACTAGCTAAAACATGAAAACTGACTGTGTATGTGACATATCTGTGAGCGTTTAATGGAAAAGATCCTGTGGCATGGTATATGCGTACGAATATGTTTACTTGTACGTGTGAATTTTTAAATAAATAACGTTTACACACTCATACCTCTGCACTAGGATTCCCTGTGTCCCAGATGGCATGGACAAACACAGAAACACAAGGTAAACACCAAGACCCGGAACCAACTTCATGCTCACCACACAAAGCGTGCCCCCGCCGGGAATGGAACCCGGGACCGCTCGCTACGTGTTCAAATGTTACTTAGTCATAACAGTTGCAAAATAAACTCCATTATTCATTCCCAACCGGTCTCATCATCCAACCAAATCACAGACTAAACCAAATACCATCAACAATTAATAACCTGAGTATAGTCTGGTATAGTTCACTGTGAAATGTTGCATAACCACAAACAACCATGGTTCACTTGGGAACAATAGTGCCCATCATTAACCATCGAAGTCAGAGCCGAATTTAGTAAGATACTAGCTGTGCCCGCGACTTCGTCCGCGTGGACTTAGATCTATCCCAGCCTAGAAGATAGAAATATAATGAGATGCTTATTATGTCTGGTCGTTACTATTGTATTAAAATTATGTTATGATTAAATCTCAAAATACTTTATTTCCGTTGGATTCTTACCATATTACTTAGGTTTTGTTAACTGGGAAGATTAAAGACTTTATTGGATGATGAACTACGTAAGTGAAACTGCAACCATTGCAAATGTATATTTTACAATAATGCTTATCTGTAAACTATACTATAGAAGTCGTTTTTTCAGGATATTTCAGGAACGTGCGCATAAAAAATATTTGAATTGATAAGGCGGACTGTGCAAAAAGCAACTCTATATAAGGACTACGTCTGATCACTGCGGAACATAGGCTCACCGGAGACTGAATGCGTTTAAAACTAAATGGACAGTTGATAGGAATGAGAGGAATTCTCTAAACTCTTGACTTTCAATTTGGTGCTGTAACATAATTTAGGAAGACATAAATTTATAAAAGAGCAATGGGCATTCCGACATTTAGTTTAATATATTGTGTGATGAGAGTCCAGATGCACTCTAGAAATTTAAACATTCGATGGGATAGATGGTAGGGTCTTATTGTTCCCGCCTGACCGCAGCTATAGGCAGAAACTTTTTGCTGTCAACTATGGTCTTATCCATGATTGACAGCGGGAGATCTTGGGTGGCAGCTCAGTCTTTCTGCAAGGAAGTAACCTCGCAGAAAGAAGCAGCCGCGAGGGTGAGGGAGGAAGAATCTCCTCACCCTGGTAGACGCAGGAGAGTGGGTCGGCGAAGGCAGGCGCATGAGCGCCGCCTGTCACCCTAACGGGAACCTCCTGGTGGTAGATCCGGGGAATCTGCCGTCCGACGGATGAGGTCCCCACAGGAGGATGGCGTGCTTCGTGTTTCGGGCACGCCACCACAGGGAGTTAGACATCGTGTTGGGGTCCCGATACGCGTAGACCAACGCTGCTGGGGCCGCTACCGTACCCGTACCCCAAGCGTGAAGGCGTAGTGCAGGAACACCAAGGGGGTTTAATGTGTATTTCCCCAGTACTGCTATTTCTGAGTAGTGTTGGGGGTGAGTCACACATAACCTCACGCCTCCCCAAGGTATACGCAAAGTATTTACCCATTGACAAAAAAAAATCGTCTTATTGTTCCACTTCTCTGTTAATGATGTTGAATGGTGTCCAATGCCATTCCCTGGGACACTGCTCAATGTTGTATCAGTGTTGTTAGATCATCATACACAAAATACATAGGAGGTGTGTGGCCGCATGTTTAGTGTTCAATGCATTGGTATAACGTTGTCCCACAGACTCGAACATTAAGACATGCGTTAATTTCATCAACCTTAGTATCTCCATTTATAAACACCACATAAGAGCATGGTGATATCTATAGGCGGATCTAATATATCGCAGTGAGTTCGGTCCATCGCTTTAACTGTTTTACGGGTTGCCATTGTGCACTGATCCCATACTACTAAGCACAATCACGTAGAACCTTTGCTTTGTCGCTATTTCTAGAAATGTTGCAAACAGGTCTTCAAGTTCCAAGTTCCAGATTCAAAGACTTCCAAGTTTTTGGGATTTTAAACATTTTGTTGGCGGTTTTAGTTTCATGTAACTATGTGTATAGCTGTTTTACCCAATTAGGAAACAGAGGGAGCAATTTTATTTCGGTTGCGTATTTGGGTCAAGACGGCTTTGGTGAGAAATAAGTCTCCCGTACCAATTTATTGGATCTAGTTGCTCGCGTCCGCAGGTGTGTATCCTTTGATTCCCTACACGTACCCTCTGAGTGGTGCTAGAGCAGCAACCAAAAAGTAACAGTAGAACTTGTGTCAAGTTCGTCCTGCGAGGTACTGCCAATACACATGGAATCACACAAGCAGAAGTGCTTGCATTATATTTGCATGAGACGTATCATCCCCGTCTCGGGTGATGGTCGCAGCAGGATGAGTGCGACTCAGTCTAAGATCCAAATCTTATACTGAGTCGCATAACTGTTGTCATGGGTGTGGGTCGCCACTTACCGCCAGGTGGGCCCTCAGCTCGATACGTAACTAACTCAGAAAAAAAAAAGATAGCTAGCAAGCATCGATTTATGTTTCGTTATCATTGTTGAGCTGCATATTCTTTGACAGACTTCCGCTAACTTATAATGATACTTTTTCAATAAATGTGCTGCATCTGAATATCCAGATAATATCAGCAAAATCGATAACAAATGTCGCAAGGGTTATGTACTTTCGCCCCTGATGATGATGATGATGATGTACCCTGAAGAAGATTTACCTATGCGGCCATTTTCAGCCGGATATAAGGCCATGGCGTTACTCCAGTGTAATGTAGGTCTCCATCAAGTAAATGACTCGTTTGACAGGCAGCTTAACTCGTAATCAAACTTAATCAACTTTTCGCAGCTCAAAGTACAAAAAAAAACTGCCTTTAAACTAATTGTCTAATTAACTAACCCAAACTACGACTAAACGTGTCATCTGCCTTCAAGCGCCTGCTCGTATTCATGCTGCAATACACCGGCTCGCTACACCGAGTCAAGAATGCAGGATTCGGCAGGCGCGTTAAAATTTTGAATAAAACATTGAATAACTTTTGATTTTGCGAGTCGATTTTGATAAAATAAACGGTATTCATTAGTCGAGACTCAGCTTAATATATGTTAGTAATTAGATTTTGATAACTATCTATGGTTTTTGCGTAAAGTGCGCACAAACATTTTTGAATAAAACATTGAATAACTTTTTATTTTGTAAGTCGATTTTGATAAAATAAACCCTATTCATTATTCGAGACTCCGCTTAACATTTGTTAGTACCTAGATTTTGATAACTATCTATGGTTTTTGCGTAAAGTGCGCACAAACATACAGACAAACAGACAAACAGACAAACAGACAAAAATTACAAAAAATGCTTTTTTACGTTCTATTACTTATTCCTAACGTCTCCCAGTTATTATTTTGCAAAAATCTTTTATGTACAGACACGGCAAGTCTACAGTTTTATTATATGTATAGATAAGACCTGAAGGGGTCAGAATAGTTTTAGTGTTATTTTATTATTTATGATAGTTTAAAGTATTTATTCTCCGTGGGCCATTTTACGGCTTATGTATGTATTTATGTGCTGTAATATAAATAGATAATAGAAATAATAATAAATGCTCACTTTTAAATACTACTAAATTACAATGCCAACTATTTTTTCGATGTTACCGATGGCCTTGTACGGTAGCATGCCGCGACCTACGGCCAATTTACCAGGTTGATCTATTGATTTTTTTATTGGATGCAAAAAAAAATATAACTTACACTTTGGTAATTTTTGGACAAAGGAATAGTTAACTTTTTCAGAGTATCAAGAAACTCAATAGACGAGTGAAGATGATTAACTTACTTCTTGAAATATCGCAATGTATTAAGTAGTACTGACTCAACAGGCGTTGGTGTTAATTTACAATCTGAGAGTCAGCCGTCAAATTGTATTGAACAGGAAAAAAAACGGCTTTTATATTCTGGGCACTTACTCCTATTTTGTTTTCCTCAATACCCATAATCCAAAACTTAAAAAAAAATTGACGCCGTTGCTTCCATTCTCAAGAATATTGCATTTCATTTTAATTTATAATAAAATATCTAATAAGTATTCCCTGTGCCCGATAAAAAATCATACTTGGAGAATGATAAAATGCATAAATTGAATGTTTGTTCCATTTCACAATCAATCCACAGCTTCTAATACCCCAGGATGAGCCGTCGTGAATATGTCCCAACCACAAACCATCGCTTAAATTGATTAGTTTCTGACGTAAATCGGTCAGAGATGTCTTGTTAGCCAAATGACGAACAATACACAGGTAGGTACCTCAGGCGATTCCGATGAAGCAACACTTAAGAGGCACCTACAGCACAGATGAGTCACGACTGCTCCAAATTAAAAATTAATGCCTATCGATCTGACCTAGTTACTTATTAAAACGTGGGTATGCTGCTTCATACCATAGTTATAAAACATTTACTTCAGTAATCAAAAGTAAGGCAAATCAGAAAGCTCAATAATATTTTTTTAACAGACTTCAACAAAGAAGGTTGTGTCTTAGACACGTAGTTATGAGTTTAATATTTATAGGTTTATGTATTTTTATTGTCCATGTATTTATCCGAAACTATTGAACGAATTATGATCTTTCCTTTTTTTATTAAATATATAAAAAGTACAATAAAAAGATATACCTGTCCAACTCTACTTGTACCTCTCCGTGACAGTGTAGCTCACAGGCTGAAGAGTGGGTCTTAGACTCTGCCTAACCCTTCGTTGAATTGTACGTGAATGTATTCATGTATGCATAGAACATAAATATATTTACGTATCATCTACCAGTAATCGTATTAATAAAAAAATAACAATAAATGTAAATTAACGTATAAAGAAATGTTTAAACTATCTTGTTCTCGAATAACTGAGATAAGTGTTTTTAAAGTACCGACATAACAGTCAAATCCCTTAAGCTCGGAGACGGTGCAAGCCAATCCTCAAATATTGAAATTTTCGGGTTACCACATGCTCACCTTTGTCACAAGTGGCATTTGTGGCATGGGAAGCCGAGGGTATAAAAATAATCTGATTTCAACCGCTTAGCGGCAGGTCAACGTATAAGCTCCTTACGCGTAGCCACTTGACCGCAATCTTGTTAAGAATAGGTTAGCAGCGATTACCAAGTCGTGGATTTCTCAATCTATTGTGGTGGTTCTTCGTATGATTTTTATGACAGATAATGGCGAAGTTTTGCGAAAGTTCATGTTAAGATTATTTGAAAAGGACGATATTTAGTACACATCCGTTGAACTTCTAATAAAGTGTAAACTGAACTATAGAATTAACACTAGTTTTGCCTCCCCACGAGGCATCTTCAGGAGTATTGACTCGAAATGTAGCCTTGTCGAAGGCTACACGTAAATTATTTTAGTAAAGTACTCATTTATTGGAAGGTAAGCGGAGGTGTACTAAATATTGTCTTTCTAGATAATCTTACTTTGTTTCCTACTGAGTAGTAGCTTTAAGTCTCGATCATCATTCTACTTGTACTTGTATGGAAAATTGTAGTGTAATTCAATTATTTGGCCCTTATACGACGTTCCACTTTCAACTAGTTCAGCCCTCAGAGTCCCTGCACATGTCCCCCGGATATTGCAAAAGTAGCAGTAAAACTTGTGCCAAGTTCGTCCGGAGAAGTACTGTCAGCAGACTTTAAAATTGACGCTAAGCAGTGGTGCAGTCGCATTGCTGTATTCAGGAAGGGTGGAAGGGTGTGGGTGCCTGTGAAATTACAGGCACATGAGACGTTACATACCATCTCAGATTGCCGGCGCAATGCGGTACGATTTGGGTCTACTCATACTAAGTAGTTTGGCTTTTGTTTATCTGTGGTAGCAACCACTTAACATCAAGTGGGCCATCCACTTGTCCCATAACCTTAATCACATAAATCGAAATTTAAGGAAGTATCTTTTGTTTTTCTAGATACTGCAGTACACTGTATATGTATGTATATGCCACCTTACATGTTTTAATCCATTTACTTAAACGCTAATAGTATTAAAGTAGATGTCACCACAGCGGCTTCTTTGTGTTCATTTATCAATGAGGCGTTTCATTTCCAGGCCAACTTGTTAAGGCTTTGATAATCTTTTAATAGAATCAAGTGTCTTTACAATTACCGAAACCTACAAACAGAGCATCATTTTTCGTTGAAGTAAATATCCTACTTTTTAATTATTATATAAATCTGCTGTAGATTGCTTAGAGATAAATTAAGAACTTATTTTAACTTGAACTTAGAATAGCATTTTTATAAAAACTTTACTGTGCTGATAACTGTATTAGTTCTCGGAATTTATGTCACTATTATCACTCACTACTGAGCTAGATAGATGATCTAATTGATGTAGTTGTAGGGACCCTATAAATTACATCTTTTAATCAGTAACTCCCAATACAGACTTCTAGACAATCAGTTAGGTTATAGATAAACCTACATAGTCATCACTTAAATTATCTACCTCGTTTTAAACAATCAAATGGGGACGGAGAAATTTCAACATTTGAGGGTTCAATTTATTAATAATACAACAAATTTAAGAGTCAAATTCACTAAAAAGACAAGTCTAAATTAAATAAACCTTCTATATTGCACATTACCCAATGTGTAAATATATTACCCAAGAAATATCTTTAAAGGAAGACAGCTCCTTACTTGGCTTGGGAATCTGAAACTATCAAAGAAAATTACAGCCGGCGCATACGTTAAGTCACTGTGAAAATAAGAACCCAACAGATTTGATACAAAGCTCCGAAGATAGCAACCGTGCCATCCGTCCGCTAAGCTGATTTACTGAGGTCCAACAAAGCACCTACTCACAAAGAGCCCATAGGATTAAAATAATTCAGACTTGAACTGCAAACGTGCGCTCACTGAGACCACCAGTGATTAAATATAACCCTCTAAAGATTTATAAGTGTTTATTCCTAGCGTACTGCATCCCACAATGTTGGACCTCACTTTGTGCCGGTCTTAATAAATGTTGTTTGTCGTAACAGAATGTATTGTTACATGAGATGTGAATTCGTATGAAAAATTTATGGCCATCGTTCAGATAGAATAATCGTCGTACTTGACTAACAAGTCGATCGAGGGCTGTTTTGCAATGTTCATATGAATTACTTGAGTTTTTGTACATTGTTTTTGCAGTAGCTCGTTTCTGTCGTATTTTTATGTGTTGAATTGAGTGCGTGTTGTACCAGAGTAAAATTTCACTCATTGGATCTCCTGAGTTGTCTCAAAACTTTTATAAAACTGTAAGAAAGTATTATTTATTATATTATATTGTATTTATCACTGTTAGGATGCGGGTGTTCCTAGCAATATCAGAAATCATATTTTCAGTTGCTTTCCTCTTTAATTATTTTATTGACAGTTATTGTTTAATTAATGTTCAGAATATTGAGCTTGTTCGTCTAACAAAATTCTTGTTGAATCTTATCGATTATAATTAATCTGCAGGAAATGAAACCAGTAACGAATAAAAGTAAATGGTAGCCGTATAATTTGCCAATGATTACAAAGAGTTCAATCTGCGCAGGGGCTGTCTGGTAATAAATCATGCACAGTTGTTATACTCGAACATACGACAGATTACGAAATTACAAGCCTACAATGCTAGACAACGCCGAGTGGCAGGCCCTAATTAACTGTCAAGTAATTCGACATTATGGCTATTCGGTACCATTTTGGCTCATGACCTGACCTTGTGTAACTGTTAAACACGCAATGTATTATAGTAAATTGTAGTGGCTAGGATAGCCGGCTATTAGCACGTACGATAGTGCTTCCAGCGAACCCGGCGAGATGTTCGTCGGAACGAGCGATCAGATCGCATTCGCACGCATATTACGGCGGGCGCAGCCGCGGGCCATACGTCGACATAACAGTACAACGGCCCGCGTGATTAGACGCCACACGATAGCGCCCATTGTCGGTACACGATCGCCTCTTGTACGTCTTGAAATTGCGGAAATGGACACGGCTCGCACCCACTCCGCTAGCGGGACATTTCAATTGCACTTACCCACGGGGCAAACTTCTAAGCAACATGGAATGGTCCCAAGATTTAATGCTTTATTTTAAAGTTTGAACATTTTTTGGTCCTATTGGTAACGTGAATGGTAATCGGAGTCACACTTTCTCGTTTTTGTTATTTATTGGGGAACCATCGACGTTTAGGGCCGTTCACATTTCCAACTGGCCGATGGTCGTAAAACACTGATGCTTAGGACATTAGTAAGCGTCAAGTATCCTTGTTTACGAGCCGGCTAATGAGATATGGTTGAAGAAATGGTGCGTGACTAACGAACTAACTTCGCTTTTCTAGTTTATTTTCTGTAGTTCTAGCCGGAGGCGATAGTATATTCCTTTTTCTAAAACATTTGTAGTTCACACTCTATTGATCGTTAACAAAATTTTGCAGTAAATTAAAAATGGGTAAAACCTATAGTATAATATATATAATTGGTAGGTCAAATAACGAGCTAATCTTTTAGTCATTAATGTCTAGAATATCTTTGGAATATCTGCAAGATTTGTAAGCCTATCTCGAAAGTATACTTATGGCTGGAAGGAATAATCTAGGAAGGCAGAGAGCCCGAGGTGGTTGCTATTGCTCAATGTCTCTCGTCGGCTCCAGGAATGTTCGCTACCAAATACCCTGTCACGATAGCGTAGATTATGGCTATCCTTCTATTTTGTTACATGATAAATAAATGATAAATATCCTTGGACCTTTAACTAAGCACAGCTTTTTCTATCGGTATTTAGTTACTGATAGTATAATTATACAGAACACCCAGAAACAGAATAAACATCGATTTATGTCACACAAATCCTTGTGCTGAGAGGGACTCGACCCTATGTATTATAAAGCAGAAAGCAGATCTATTAATACTACCAATTGAGCTGTGCGCTCAGTCTGTGATAGACGTAAAGTTAAAGTGCAAGTTACTAAGGGGAACAGACTGTTCTAATAGAACTGCGCTGCAGGTAGTGCGTTCGATTCCCACCCTAGCACAAGAATTTGTGTGACGCACTTAAACGTTTAGTCTGTGTCTGGGTGTTATTATGTATGTATTTACAAAAAAAGTACTGGTTCCTATATAGTACAAGCTATACAAGTTAAAAGTTCGAGAATATTTATCATGTATAACTCGGTGCATCACATTAATATCATACACACAAATATTCGTGTGACATACATAAAACATGTATGTTAGTGGTTCCGTGTCTGGGTATTATAATTAATATAATTCCCATAGTATGCTTAGTTTGGGACTAAATAGCGCTATGTTAAATGCTTATTTTTTAAATTTAATCCGAAATCGACAAATGGAATACAAAATTAATATTCTAGTTGCTTTCTCTTCCTTCTCCTTTTAGCAAAGATTGTTTCATAAATAGAAATATATATACTTAAGTTACAAAAAGTGTTGTGAGAGGAGCACTACGCAGTGTGATTGAAACCACGGGAGGCAAGGTCAATCGAATGTCTTGTTATACACCTCTTTTAATTGGGTGTTACTTAAAAAAGTGAGACTTTTTTACAACACATTTCGTCATTGGTAAATAAGATCGGTATAGTTTTATTTTGGGAAATAAATTATTCTATTCTTATTATTATTTGTATATATTACTATACATCTTGTATATGTTGTTTTGTTTCAATCTAACGGACTAGAATAACATGACATTTTTCATTTATAATGAAAGTTACTTATACCTAACGTGGTTCTAGCATGGGAAAGTCAAACCAACATTAAGTACAACCTCGTTTCATTTCTAGTTTTAGTACTTAGGAAAAATATCAAAGTGGTCATGCCATTTTTCTCACGATCTTTTCATACATTTTATATGGCTGTTTAAATGTGTCATTGCGCAAATAAATGTTTGGTGAACATCTAGCTTTAAACCAGTAACCTTCGGATCACTGTCCTTACCTGGACCACCACACTCTTAACGATCTCAATTTAAGGACATGCATACATTTAACACAGCGTCATTTAGTCCCAAAATAAGCATGGGAATTTAATTACTGATTGAATACATAACAAAGTTGATTGAATTTCTTTTTGTAAATACATATAATAATTTTAACAACACCCAGACGCAAAACAAACATCTACGTTTGTCACACAAATATCTGGAAGTGGAAATCGAACCCACGATCTTCAACGCAGAAGGCAGAGCTACTACCTACTGAGCTGTGAGGCCAGTCAAATACATATATCCTCACGCTACCAAAGGTAAACCTGTTCTATAGAACAATGCCTGTTCCCCTACAATTTCCTCAGGTACCCGTATATCAATCAGTACCCTTGCGAGGTAAAAATGTAATTGAGTAGGGTTAGGCACCGATGGGATCGACGCAGGAGCATAGGTTAATCGAGTGAGCGCCGGGCTGCGGGCTCAGTATAGGCGATAGCGGGATGAATACACAAATGTAGGATATTTTTTTGAATGTGAAGTAGTTATGGAACAATCTGAAGACCCACCTGGTAGTAAGTGTTTACCTACACCCATAACAATAGCAATACGACTAAGGTCCACCCCGACCGAAGCATGAGAAGACCCAAATCGCAGTCCGTTGCGCCCCCGAGACGGAAATCTTACGTGTCATGCGCATGTTTTCATCAGCACCCACATTTACTAATAAAAAAAATATTCAAATCCTGGCAACCCAAATCATTCAAACAATTGACGAAGACATTACGTAAAAAATACAAAAGAACTTAAAGCTAAATTGGGACTCCAAAGAAAGACCTTTCGAGTCGGGAAGAAAAGGTATGGTAGTAAAAACGTGATATTTACTTGATATTACAAGAATTTCATTAAAAGAAAACAAAGATCTTATATTATTGAAGATAACACTGTTAGTAACAGCATTTTCATAAAGATATTTACATATAATTTTTTTAACGGTCTTTTTATTTCTTGACGGACAGACAGACGGACAGAATGAAACTTGTAGGGTAACGTTTATGTTCATATTCACATCACATCTATCTAGGCTATGCCCGGTGCTCTTGACATCCGAGGGGATGTTACGTCTAAAATGCATGTGATTTTACTTTGATGCACTTGACTGGCTTAGTTCAGTTTGGGATGATTTGCTGTACTATCTCATCCGGTGTCTACGCTCACTACCCTTCAGCTTCAATATACAGTCAGGTTTACAAGAGGTCAATCAGAACAGACCTTCAAGTTTACAGCCAATAGCTGTTAATTTCACTAACCAGGTACCGTTTCCGCCTGTTTAAAGATTGGACGTGCGCCTTAACTGCTAATGATGGAGTTTAATGTAAAACAAGGGTCAAATGGGCCTTTGTTATCACACTTAGAATATAAAGGCGAATGTTGGTATGCACATACTGGCTGCGCCCCGCGGTGTTATGGTTTTCCGGGATAAAAGTAGCCTATGTCCAGGGTATAACCTATCCTGGTACCAAATTTCGTCCATTTCGGTTGAGCCACTTGAGCGTCAGTGAAGAAGTAACTAACTGCGCGCCGTGGTTAGAAATTCAAGATGAGAAACACTGACAGAAGTTGTGGTTTTTGCAAGTCATTAAAATTATATTATACTTTTTCAGGATATAAAGTAACCTATTATCCTCCTCTACATTCATGACAAATTTCATCGAAATCCGTTCGGCCTTTGAGGCGTGCATGAGTAACAAATATACGTACAGGCAAAGCAATTCATTACAAGGCAATTTATAATATTATAGTTGAGTATTAATTTAAGCATAAAACTGTATTTTGGCAGCAACAATAATTAAAATCTTTTCGAAAAAGTATTCAAAGCTGACGATCCCGGAAACAGCTCCTACGATTTCCAACAGAAATGTCATTTCATCTTCCAAATATTAACATTATAAAATTCTAAAAAAGAAAGATAAAAAATCGGACCATCACTTTTGGACCTAAGATGCTTCAAAAAATGACAAAAACACCGCAGAGAGACACAGGCGTCAAATTTATGACACCTATCTTTTAACTTGGGGGTTTTTAATTATTGAGAGTTATTCCATGTTAGTGAAATGATAACATCGGCAATAGAAGAAAAACTTGACGTAGACTGCGTTGGATGACATTGGGTACTAAATAATATATCAACAAGGCACTTAAGTGCTTCGTAAATAAAATGGTAGCTTAGCGCAATTAATACTGAATCAAAACACAATAAACAACACGTTTATGTAAGACACCCGCGAGATACCATCAAGAAACACTACGCGTCATCTATTACGCACCCATTAGAAAAAAAAATACCTATCGGTTTACAGATAAACGATTGGAAATATAGTTTTCTTCAACCTCCCGAATAAAATTATCATTTAAACGTTCCTAATAACTTTAATGGCCATTAGATTTGTAACAAGTCAGGTTCTACAGTGATGTTAATGTCTTAGCAGTGGATAAAAATGACGCGCTATTTAAAAAAACCTACGCGCGGTATCGAATGATTTCCAACACCAAAAAGTTGATTATCGAAATTTTAATGAGATCATAAATAACTTGGAGCGATGATTATTCGAATAGGACAAATTGGTGCTCCCTCAGGCTCTTAACAATGAAACGGGTCAGAATTTTTTCCCGGCCAAATAAACCTTTTTGAATGAGGCTTGATTTTATGATTTATAGAGACCCTTTATCCGGTCTATACTTCTACGTATTCTGTTTTGATTGAGGCCCCTTTCAGTGGCCGAAGATTGATTGTTCCTGATGCTGTGGGAGTTTTTGTGGGCCGTCGGTAGTGTAAATATTTTATTCTCATTTTTGTTTTATTGACGGAAAAAAGATGGGACTCTTAAAGGATGAGATAGCGCTTGGGTTACACAAAAAGTTGTTGAGATTTTATTACAAAAAAAATTAAGTGGTCTCTTAATACAATAGGTGTTTGAAAGGTAATTAATATTAAGAAGTATTCAGTTTAGTGTATTTTAATATACCATATCATATCATAGATTGGTATAAATAGTCATATCATAGGTTGGTATGTTCGATGTATGATATACAATCCAAAGTTAACTTATGTCGTTGTGGTTACTTGATTTCAATGATAACGTCAAATTTTTACTAGTTTCATCATCTCTATTATTTTTTAGTTCAAACACCAATCAAATATTTTATTTTTAACCTGTTTAACTATCCACAAGAACAAGAATTTAAGTCTAAACTAGGTTTTAATTCTTCCTTTCGTGTAAGTGTCAGAAGTCAGTTTCAAAGCCAGGTTTAAATAACCAAGGCATAGCCTCTTACAATTGTTTTCAACAATTATATTTCTCTTCCAGGTAAGACGGAGTGCAAAGAAATCGTGATCAAGTGCTGCCCGATAAAACCCTAAGACAAGTGAGTATTTTCCATAAGCTCGGTCGCATAATTCTTTACTTCAATCTCGTGCCAAAAGCACTGAGGGTCAAAGTGTATACTGCATCATTCTGAAGGTTCCCGTTACTTCGTGCGCTCCATATACAGGCACTAAGATAACTTTATGGTGATTCGATAGCATTCACTTGAAAATTGGCGTTTAGGATTATGCATAGCTAGCGGACGGGCCCGATTGTCCGCTGGCTTGGGAATATTTCTCTGTATGTGTAATTTTGATGGTACCTCGGCCTTCTGTTTACTGAATACACTCATGCAAGCCAGTACAGACAACCAGCCAGTATCCATTTAAGTATGATTGCAGAGTGAATCACTCTCAATTATGGAGAGTAGGCCGGTGTCCCTGCAGTGGGAACATCAGAGGCTGGTACGGTACGGCAGAGTGAATATAGAGATATAGATCACAAACTCTTTACTGAATTCATAATTGCATGCACTGTACAAGTGACTGATGTAAAATCTAACACTGACTTGAATACTTCCTTTCCATATAATTTTTAAATTTTGCCATGTAATTTCTATGAAGCCATCTTTACCAATAAAAAATCCAAAATGGTTGACCTGACTTCTATAAGAAAGTAAGTAACCAATATTTGAGGCATGTGTTAGCGTTCGCGGATGTGTGTGAAAACGTTCCCGTGTTCCTGCCACTAAGCGGCAGAGGAGGACAACTTGGGGCTTTAGTGGGTCAAGCCCCACATAACCGCTCTGTCTGCCCATTGCAGCGCGGTGGCAGAGCATTTCCCTATGAAAAAAAAGGCATTTATTAGCAATCGTAGGGCTCAGCCTGTTGCGCCGCTGCCGCTGGTGCGCTAGTTGCTCATCTGTGGTCAGAGAATTTAACATCGCTTGATTTAGAAAAGGCTGTACCAACATCAATCTGCGAAGAGTAGCTCGGGTTTAGTGACGCTTATTGGAGAGGTATGTCTACAAAGAACTGGATGTACAATGATGATGACAATTACTATCTGCTAAATAGTATAATATCTCTCATTGGCAAGATATCCTTTGACGAATTCAATAAAATTGTATTGGAAAATATGTTGGGTTATGAACTCTGAAACAAACATAAACACTCCGTTTCTTCGAAGGGTTAGGCAGTAATGCCGCCACTTTTCACACTCATATCACACTCATATATCTATGAGTCACTGCAAGCTAAATTACAAATTCTAAACTTTTGCTACTCAAGAAAAGCGAGAGCGAATTCCAAGATAATTTCATGACACCACCATCGCTTCGATCTCGGTGGCAATTTGTAGATGATTGCTTGGAAATGATGTAATGCCGAACTCTAATTTTCAATTTATTGGCTGCGTTTTATAAACGGCCATCAATGTATTTTGTTTTATTTTTTATGTGAACGAGGGATCGAGTTGATGGCCTTTCAGATCCTATAATAACATCTCATACGACTATGTTTTCTCCAATAAGTGCGAGAAGACCCAAGTCGCGTCTTAGGCGGGGATAGAACAGCTCGGGACCCTTTTTTTTGATGTGTCTTTCACTATGTCGGTAGTAGCCCTGCCTTCGAAGCGAAGGGTCCCGGGTTCGATTCCCGGCCGGGGCACACTTTGTGTGGTGAACACGAAGTTTGTTCTCGGGTCTTGGGTGTTTGTCTTGTGTTTCTGTGTATGTCCATGCCATCTGCGACACAGGGAATCCCAGTGCAGAGGTATGAGTGTGTAAACGTTTTTAACGTTTTTTTTTTTTCACTGCTGTGTGCAGGCCTCCTCTAAACCATTTTTGCAGTTCTGTGCAATCCTCGTCTATTGTTATCTGAAAATTTTGCAATGTCGTCAAACCTTTGGCAAAAGGCTGGTTTTTTGGACAAATACAATTAATTGGCTTCCTTTGTGTGGGACCATAATGTAAGGATCATAATTAGACATCAAAAAATCATAATTAAGGTAGATTAAAATTAATGTCCGATAGACTTTAATAGAAGGATCATAAATGAGCATTAAGTTTTTGTTTTCTTTTTCAAATAAATTTATTTTATATATTCATATACTTATTATTTTTATTTCTTATTCATATTGCATAAGACCGTTTTTTTGGAAGATTTTTTCCTTTTTGTTTTCTATGGTGCCTCCGATGTAGCCCCATAGAAACATTTTGGAAAAATTCAGTCCTAAAGTCAAAAACTATATAAGGAGTTAAAATCATTTTTTTGCGATTTTTTTATTTAGTTTCAAATCTGTTATATTGTTAACTGTTTATTTGATAAACTACTTATCTGACGAAAAAGAATAAGGTGGTTTCAATATTTTATATTATTGAATCCTTGCCACCTGCTGCTTGGGGAAAAGAAACGAGAATAAGCAAAGGAATACATGTATAAACGTGTTATTTACAAAAACAACAAGGCCCTATACGCATTATATTTGGTATGACGATATAATTGCGTTAACGTATTTGTGTACGTGGTAATTCGCCGGCAAATTCTAAGCACGCCTCGCTCGCGCGTGGAGTGTTTTCTCTGAGGGTAAATAATCTTCCCACTCACAGGAGGTGTTACTAAGACTTTCCTCGAGGAAGTGTTTAGATAGCTGAGCCCTCTCCGGTGAACTAAGTGAAATTCTCTATCTTGAATTGCAAACAGGTTGCTGCTCTGTTTAGTTTGCAAATATTTTACGTGATTGAAAATTTAATCAGTAAAAGTATTTTTTTTTTTGTAATTTTTAACTAATTTTATTATTATTTTTAAATTAATAGTACCTGTTTAAAATTTCGGGTTAATTTGACTGACACATTTTTCGATCACTCTTTTCACTTCCATCGATTTTGTGAAATGTTTTTTGTACTATTGAATGACGAATAAATATCACAGACTAAACAAACGGAAAGATGAAACTATTTTCGGAGATATTCAAATAAGAATGCATATTTAACAGCATTCAACCCAAGTGCACTTCACAATCAGGAGAATAATGACACAGCAAGTTGCAACGAGATATCGAAACAAAAACTCCGAACTCACGACCAAAAACACTCAAAACGGAATAACAATAAAGCTATATAACATTGAATAGTTCCAAGTATCGACGGATACCCTTGCGTTGCATAAATGCAAGACAGTCGACCCTGACCTTAGGCCGTTGAACCCGCTCGTGACACTTCGATTCTCTATCGATCACGACTCGAGATCGCACCGCGGAAGAATCGATACATCGATATTTTTGTTCGTTATCTGATCGAGTTTGGCTGGGACCGTAGCGTGACTGAAGTTTTCCCGCGACGGTCATCTAATCATTATAACAGTTATTGTGTTGTTGTTTAGTACCGTTGTCGTATCTTTGGCAGGTGCCTTTGATATCATCTTCGCCGTGTAGATAAGATAAAGTTTGGGATTCCAGATATTCAAAGCTCACAAGTACTCATGTTGAATACAATAGCATTGTCTAAATAGCCTTTGTCGATTATCATACAAAGCATTCCGGAAAGTTCTATTAAAATATGGACAACTTAAAATTTGATCCATCAAGACAAGAATCGAATATGCACGATGCGGAACTTTTTCTAAGTTTGATAAACATTGTACCTACCGTACCTAATATTTTTAGATTCTTGACCAAAAATAAATGTAATATTTATAAGTACAGGTAACATTTTTTTTTGCTGTATATATATTTATAGGTTACTTCCAACTAAACTTACTCACTAGTGTCACACTGAAAGTTTACTTTATGTAAAACTAGCTGCGCCCGCAGTGTTACCTGCAGTTTGCCATCCTACGGGAATACTTCTGCGTAAGCCTATAACCCCGTGCTACGCCAGACCATAATCTATATCTGTGGCAAATTTCATCCAGATCCTTTCAGTCGTTCTGGCGTGACTGAGTAACAAACATCCATCCAACCAAACCTTTGTATTTATATGGTAGTAATATAATATTTTCTTGTGATTGTTGCCAGTCAGACGGGTCGAGATTCAATACACATTTGATACTTATAGCTTTATTGCTACACATTATTGAAGCTTTTGTGACGGTTTTATCTTACACAAACAATACACAAGCACTTCACGGTTTATTTTTTTCAACAATGGCAAATCAAAAAGCAAGGTCCTACGATATTTATTTCACGAGCCATAAATGAAACGTATCCAATTTAATTCAAGTATTCTCCGAGTGTAACATCGTGGTTGGCCTTAGATTATCTATAATAGATATGTCAGTAATAAAAAAAGATCTAATACATCATCCGAGACAACAATGTAGGACAATTTAATAAGATTCTCTTCGGAAAACCGAACAAGTGGGAACGAATATGTGGACAAGTGTTCTGTCAGCGTGCTATAATTACGGAAAATGAGAACGAAAACTGTGCAGTATTATTTACAGTTACTATATTCAACTAATGAACAGTTGTAGATAAATTATCAAGCAACATTGTTGTCTGTCAAAAACTTTAATGCCGTCAAAAACTTTAGTGCCGGAACACAGCAATGCGAGTGCAACATTGCTTGGCGGTGTATGTTGGCAGTACTTCGGACAAACTTTGCTCAAGTTTGTCCGAAGTACTGCTACTTTGGGTTGCTCCTTTTTTCATGTGAAGGGATTCAGGGAGTTTTATGCTTCACTTACGAAAGTGAGCAACATCAAAGTTTTGGAGGTTATCAAGGTTTTGGATAAACAATATAATTAACTCATTAACTATATAACAATTTCGCTAACTATACTGAATTTAACTAGTAATTGTGTATATTATACCCTCGTCGATTATTTCGATAATCAGGCTACAAGTAATCATTAATTTATGTATAGTACAGTGAATCATAGTAGATTTCATAAATTTATCTTACAGCAAAAATGTTACTATCTGTCTGGGAAATTCTATACTATTGCGAGTAATATTTACTGATCCATAAAATCCTTCGGTTCTATTATATGTCTAAAGGTTATGTACTGTAATGCTTCTATATTTTTTAGAAAATGCTTGCAGGCAGAAAATTAGCAGTTTTTATTTCCATAAATGTCAGCGATGATTGATTATCTGATACGACTTCCTTATTGCTTTTTTGTCTGCTTAATAAATTGAATTATGTAATGATATATAATACTTAAAATAGCACTATAACATAATGCTCTTAACTTTTTGAGCATTCATTTTACAAATGATATATTACTGAATAATGCATAACGGCTGCTTGAAATTGTATGTTGCGTATGTAACTGCTTCGTAATTAGCGTTACGAATCCAAATAGAAAATCATAACTAAGGCTTACATAAGTCTTTACTACCATTAAATGGGTTTTTTAACTTTAAATCGGTAGCGGGCTGAAATATCATCACAGATACCCTATGGAATAATAAAATACCTACACAATTCGTTTTATATAATATAACTGTATATAATAATTGCGGTTGATTACAAATATATAACTATTCATGGACATTTCATACAGCGCCAACGAGCCACAAACTATGCATACCTCGAGATTCTGACAGAATGCTTATGTAGAATTGTCTTTGTAGGTGTTTATTTCCATATAAACTATATTAAGATATTATCCCAAACATATATTTTCGTCACTTAAATTTTTGTCCTGGGCGGGTTCGAACCGGCGACCTATGCCAAGAAGGCACTACCAACTGTTGTAAGGCCAGTGAGGACAGACTACCACACAGCAATATATTGTCTAATATCTCACAATCAATACAAATGCAATGAAATAAAAATCACGATTCAATTAGTCAAAAGACTTCAAAAGTTTTTTTTTTTTTCAAGATTTATTTTGGGTAACGTGTAGGTAACACGCTCATAATTTATTTTATAAAACGAATAGTAAGTATGAGTAGGTAAAAAAATATAAAATATGTACCAATACATAAGTACTTATTTTATATTTTTTTAATACTCCACTCACGATTCGAGTTCAACAACCTTTTTAGGTTAAACGTGCATTTCTATCGTTCCATCTGAGGTCAAAGTATTTTTATTTCCATGAAGCTAGGCGGTAAAAGAAAAAACTATCGGTTTATCTAAATGGTATCCTAGGTACGCTGAGATTGACACATTATATTTGTTTTTTATGTTACTTAAGTGACGGGGCGAGCTGACAGGCCATCCAATTTTAAGTGGTTACTGCTGCCGATAACAACACTAAAACGACTTAGATCCTCGCGACCTCCCGACGAGAGACGCATCGTATATCACAATCTATAAATAACTAATATTACAAGTTAAGATACTTGAAGAAAATGCCTTCGAAGTGAGGGGTCCCGGGTTCGATTCGTGGCCGGGGCATGCTTTGTGTGGTGATCATGGAGTCTGTTCTCGGGTCTTGGGTGTTTGTCTGGTGTTTCTGTGTTTGCCGCGACACAGGAAATCCTTATGTACAGGTATAAGTGTGTTAACGTTGTGTTGTGTTGTTGTGGTATAGTTATTATAAGTATGTAAAATTACGTATTCATCTCTCACTAGTCAAGATTATTTTTTCTAAATTGAATTTGTTTGCACAACAAGTTTATTACAAAGCTATAGATTTCAGATCAGTCAATAGATTATTTATGGAGTTGCATGAACTCGTTTATAACATATGCAGACATATAAAAATTATAATTTATGGCTTGTATGAGTGTCGAAAGAGCATTTTGTGTAGGTGGGATGCACTCAGTAAAAACTTAAAATATTAAACCTTATTGCATAAAGATAAAGCTCACAAAATTTTACGATGGTACACAAATTATGTCCCCTGTACATATGGGTGTAAACTATCGCCACATTGTTCATATCGGTGTAAGTGGTTGTAAAATTATTAACGACAATAAATAACCACTATGAAATGAAACGAGTGAATCAGAATTATTAAAAGGATTTTTATTTTATGTGAGTTAGCACCTCAGGGGCTACGTGTAGGGAATCAAAGGGTACACACCTACGGACGCGAGCAATGTCAAAATACTTTATTTCCGTTAAAATTCATAAAATTCACTTGAACGAGTCACTTTTTTTAATTAATATGTGCCAACAAGATCATGCTTTCTTATTACAAAGATCTGTGGTTCAAACCCTATCCGACCCTGAGGTGGCAGCCCATCTGATTAAGTGGTTATGCCGCCCATAAGCAACGGCAGAAGAATAATTATAATATAGTTTCGTTATTACCTCCTACCTCGCCACTGTATTCGATTCTTGGGCATCGCTAGTTTCATTCAACCGACTTCCAAAGGATATCATTTCGTTAGTTACCTCAGTACTCCGTCATTTATAGGTTAGTATCATAGTTCTTTTTTTAAATCAACGAATTTATTATTATTATTATTTTAATATAGTACTTGACGTGCTGACGACCCACCTGATGTTAAATGCCGTGAATTCTTATTACCATAAGCAAGAGCAGAACTCAATTCTTCCTCACCTAAGTATGATTATTTTATTATTTTATATTCTTGTGTACACCGCCGTCTAATGTGTCATCTATCTATCCTATTCATCCAAAGGTTGCATGGAAGAGATCACTTTTAGTGATAATGCTGCCCATTGTGCATCTACCAAATTGTTGTCTGTTTATGTAATTTGTAATTGATTTTTCTTTCTGGTCTGCAATAAAGAGTATATCTATCTATCTATGAAGAAGACCTAAGTCTCATCACTATGCACCCGTCACCCTGAGACGGGAAGGTAACGTCTCATGCGCGTATAATTTTACCGCCACCCACATCCTTCCACCGGAACACAGCATGCTTTGACTTCAAATCCTCGTATCCATTTTCATAATTAAATTTACAATCGCAAAGGATGTATTTATCACATGCAGAATAGGTTTGGTTTGTCTAGGGCAAACATAATTGTGTTCCGGACTAGTGATGAACCGAGTAATAGATAATAATATCGATGAAAATTGATTTAGTCGTTGAATAATTGTATAGTAGCAAGCTAGTTTTTGTAATATCATTATATATGTTTATATATTTACGGATTAAATTGCAATAGTATCTATTGTATTGTATACACACTCATATCATTGCACTCAACCGGCAATTGAACCCGGGACTACTCGCTTCGAAGGCAGAGTAAGTTAAAACAGTAACTATCAACTAAGCTAAGTAGCAGTCAAATTATACTTTTGGATGGCTCCGTGGTAATCATTGTGAATCGTTAGACTTGCTCGAGGTTTTACGAATTTGATGCGCAAACAGGTTTTATTGGCCGTGGAAAATGCAATCTGATTTTCGATTTTATAAGCACATTTCAATTTATTTCACAAAAAACCAAACCGTCTCTAAAAGGCACATCTTGTATTCGATTCTTAAGATCCATCACGTCACTGAATCATACCTAAAAATGTTCAAATAAATATTTAACTTAAGTTAAATAGTTTAATTTCATGAATATTTATTACGTTTGAGTGTGCCTAATTCATCGCCCAATGTTTTTACGTTTCTTTGCTATTTATTTCTTCACAATTCTTCTTATTGGATACAATAAGGTCTTACCAATTTACATATCCGCCAATACCTTAATAGGCATTTTACATATATTACTAATGTCAAATCTAATTAAGTAATAATTATGACAAAAGAAAAGGAACAAAAAATACAATTTATACTAAAAAAAATAAACTATAAAACCTTTTCTCAGCAAGCAAGGAAGATCGATGATATTGTTATTTAATCGATATATCGATGGTATTGTTATTCAATCGATATATCGATGATATTCTTGGGTTGCCCTAAAGTGGGATAGTGCCTGAGGCTAGTTGACCGGCAGACTCGCTACATTGATTGCAGCTTACGATGACAGGCGCGCTATCGCAAATAACTATTTATTGAAACCGCACAGCTCTTAACCAATATGATCCTTTGTTTGCTAGTTCCAGACGAAGCTACTGTTGGTCTCACAGCTCAGTTGGTAGCACCTTTGGTTAGTTTCGTACCTTAAACGTAAAAAAGGAACCCTTATAGGATCACTTAGTTGTCCGTCTGTTTGTCAATACCTACTCTTTTTCTCAGGAACGCGTGAAGGTATCAAGTTGAAACTAATATCGAATACTCAAATCTTGAATCCCTAGGAGCAGTGAAGCAAATAGGACGTATCCAATCCAACCACAACATAATAACATCTTTGTTAAATGTATAATTGATTTGTAACTCAAGTGTTTCCTATAACATAGTTTTATGATTAATAAATAAATAAAAGCTTGTAAACTGAAATAAATTAAGTGCCAAAAAAATTTGTGCTAAAAAAAATCGAATTTCTAAGTCAACGCAATCAACAGATACGTTTATGCTCCATTTATGCAGCATATTTTGACCATCGCAAGGGAATCAAAACTTCCCGTTGACCTAGAACCATGAATATCAAATTACTATCAAAAAGCACTTTCATACATATAGCAGTAAATGAATAAACCCGAAAACCGTAAATTTTTAGGTATATCACAAAAGTAATGAATTAAAAACCTACAAGTGCGGAACCCACGATGTGCGAGTCAGACTCACACTAGGACGAACACACACTTTTTTTGACGAAGAACATGTAAGGAACACATAAGGTTCAGCTTCAGCTCATTCACTCACTTTTATAGCATAAAAAATTCAAAAACGTTTTTTTCTCGGTGATCTTTTTAATATAAATACGAATTAAAGTATAAAGTTTGCATATAAGATCCAGATATTCATATTCATTTTATGTCCTCCTAAGCCGGTAAGAAACCCATATTTTAAGCGCCTTTTGTAAAGTTATTGTATATGAACTGTAAGTCTATCGAGGAATAACCTTTTCATAAATTTCATATTTTATGGACGCAAATTTGCCTTATCGTCTGACAATAGTAGAAGGAATGGGTTCTTTTTTAAATATTCAAGGTTTACCAAAGTAAGCGTAACATCCCAATATACATTTTGTTTTTCTTGTGTAATCGCTTATCTAATATTTCACCATAATCTTCTATCATCAACTGTCTGATATAATAAGATTTAGATATATCGATAAAGAGCAACAATAAGTCTCCCGTGGACCAAGTCGCAGATTACTGTTGTAGCTAGAACCAGTATAGTCAAGTAGAAAAGTGCCAGTTACTATACTTACTTAATAATAATATGACCTGACCGCCGTCGTAATTCGTAATTCTTATAATCGCTCGGTTTTATCGGATAAAGGCGTTACTAGAACGCTGTTACATATTAATCATTGTAATTTACTTAGGTGTTATGTGTGATTAGAATGTGTCAAATAAAAAAAACCATTCTATTCTATCAAACGTTTACTGTTGTAATTGCTTTTTTGTTAAAGAATGAAATAAAACTCAATAATAAGCAATATAACATTTTTCTTACTGTGACTACTAATGATTTTTTATTTTTTATGTGACTAGTTGTGACTGTTAAGAGCTGACAGTTTATCTGATCTTAATTGGTTATTTAGTGATTACGTTGAGACCGGGACGTAAAGTCTCATGGGCTTGTAATTTCACCTGCACCCACACCCTTCCATTGGAATACAGGAATACGAGTGCACCACTGCTTGGCGGTGGATTACCAGGTGGGTACCATGTAGCAGTACTTCTCTGGACTAACTTGGCACAAGGTCTACTGCTTCTTTGGGTTGCTCCTTATGTACCACCCAGGGAAAACGTGGAGGGACTCCGAGGATACCTACTCAACTACGGATGCGAGCAACATGTTCCCCCAAGTGATAGTATAGTTCAAAAAAATGATCGACTACTTACTGCATATTTTATTTGAACTTATACCACGAATTAGCCTGACATTAAATATCTGAAAGGAATATATTTTTGTTACTACCTTATTATTAGAATATAATCGAATGAAAACAGAAATAATATTGGGTGTACACAATTGAAGCTTATTCCATCTATGAGAATATTGACCAAATTTATAAATTATTAATACTTTTGCTCTTGCCTGTACTATTAGCGTTCGACACGATGATTAGCGGTTCATAGGTCAGATGCTATCGATAACGAGAACAAACTTCAAGATTGTAAGAAGCTTTACAATAGGATTATAATGAATCAAAATAAGCATTTTTTATATCTCATATTTTACAGATTTATAAGCCTAAAATTGTATGTTTTACTTGCCACGTTTCTTATTAAAACTTTTCCGGATTTCGTTTCGTATCAATACAACACTTTACTTAAACTTTTTAAAACAGACTAGGTTTGTTTTAACTAAGTTAATGGTACAACCATACATTTTTTTGCCGATTTTGATTAATTTATAAATGTGTAATATTCGTCAGAAAGCACATAGCGTGTTTTCTTTCGATAATTTTAATTAAAAAGCCGTGATTGTTAAACAAAATCGAGAACAATTCCAATAGAGTTCAAAGATCCTACGGGTGGTTTCCTACCAGGAACGCATAACGAGCGAGCGAGTTCGAATACACAATTTAATGAGAGGCAACAGAGATCGTTATGTTGGACTCATGTGTATTATTAGACCCTAGAAGGAATGCACAGGGTAGTCGGGGTTAGACAGAAGTAACGAACATGCCACACGCTGACCTCAACCTAGGATCAATTTCAAGTAGGCTCTATCTGAACCGAATTATAAGTCTAGTATTGGTTTTTGTAATTTTCTTGTCAGTAGCAATCTAGCAATCTAGACAAATAAATCAAATTGAAGTGTCTATTTGTAATATCCAAATAACAGCTTTTTAATAAACGTATTTGAAAGGGTACTGATATAGGGTAATGAAAGATAAACATTTTTTTAAATTTTTGTATATAGTTACGATGAATTTTGATATAGAGATAGATGGGGCCCTGACGGTTATAGACGGTTATAGGATACTTTTTCTTGCTAAGAACTTATAAGGGTTGGGGTGAGGGGAGGGGTAAACTTTGTATGAAACAACCGGAATTGGTTAACAAAATCAACATTAACGCGAGCGAGGCCGCAGGTAAAAGCTAGTATTTATATATATGATTTATTAAACGTTTCCAAATTATAATGTTGTAAGATTATGTTTAATCCGCCAGTTATTTATTGAGTATAAAAAGATCTGCGTACTCAAACAGTAGGTTAATAAATTAATGGTTTTATTGTTTTCAAGGAAAGTTTTATCGCAATTAAATAATTACAAAGTGTAGGTGATTAAGTAAAAAAAACAGCTAATAATCCGTAATAGTCACTAAAGTGAAGTGAAATTAAGCGTAAATAAATTCCATGTGGGAGAAAGCCGCAATCAAAGATTTTACAACTTTATTCCATTCCCTGAATATGTTTCCACAAGTTTTTCAAACGCATAAAAGCGCCTCTTAACAAAACTACAGATAAAATACTATAATAAAAAGAGTTCAAGACGTTTATTGGTTGGATCGTTGAAGTTGGATATTAGATTCTGTGAGATAGAATTATATTATGGTAATTGACGGTGATCTTAAACATCCGGTGCCCGAGGCATTGTCAAGGCGACAACAACCATGTCCCGGCTACGTTATTAAAATTATTTATAATATTTTTGACTTACCGGGGCAATGTTACCCGTCACTCTACCCTAAACTGTGGAGGTTTCTTTGTGGTAAGATCATACGATGATTATGAGTTAGTACGGTGGAGCGTGGGCAGGGTACGTCTAAATAAGGCATAAATTGGGGAGTATAAGGGCGTTTTTACTTATTATTCAGTGACTTCATCATATTTGTCGTGAACTTCTTTGTAAGTCAATTTTGGGACCTTTTTTAGAATCCTATAGACAAATTTGAAGGTAGATAGGTAACTGCATCGTATTCTATGAACTTCTAAATAATAACGTAGTAGTATGTACATTAAAAAATAAGTGAGACACACCTTATAATTAGGGACGAAAAAAAAATTCTGATTGTAATATTAATATGTGATATTTTTTTACACTACTTTAGTGACGGAAAAAGGTGAAGGCTCCGCCCAAAATAATAAAAATTCAGCTTTTGATAGGTTTCTAAATAATCATTTGAAATATGAGCATCTAGTCATAAAAAACGTGTATCCCATTTCTCAATAGTATCTTCTCAAAAAGGCTATAGCTTTGTTTCCTACCTTCATTCAAGTTCAAGCCACGTTTACGGCAGGTAACAATTGCATATAATTTAGGCCGTTTGTAACTAATAACTGTATTTAGCCATACTTTGAATAAGTATGCAGCTATCGGGACTGAGGCAAAAGTGGCGAACAGTCCGCGATCCAATGTAACAATTATTGTCATTTATTTGCTAAAATTGCCCGTGTGAATACTTTTGATGTATACATGAGATATTAATTAATCAATGTAACATTAGTAATTTAGTTTTGTGGTAACATGTGCCAATTTAGGCGCCAATATATTTCGTAAGACTTCCACTTCTAATATTAATTTAGATAGGTTTCATGGTAAGTTTGTATCGACAAAAAAATATGTTACTAGCGGTCCCGCGGTTGGCCATCCTCTGAAAACCGTACATTTTTCGGGATAAAATTAGCCTATGTGCAACTTTCTGTGCTAAATTTCATCCAGATCCGTTCAGCTGTTCTATAAATACATACTAATAAAATATTAATGCTTTTCATGGGAATCGTAGCGGGTTCGATTCCCACTGCGCAGAAAGCCGAGCTACTACCAATTGAGCTATGACGTAATATGTTTGTCATATAAATGCTTGGGTAGGAATCGAACCTAAGACAGAAAGAACACAGATCTATCACCTGAACTAAAAGGCCAGTGTGTCATCACTCTGTTTTTTTTTTTTTTAAATAAGTATCAAACCAGTTACCAATAGTACGTGGTTTGAAATAGACCTTGTCATGGCTCATCACACTTCTCCGCGTCACGATTCTAATTTCAATCTTCCATAAAAACAAGTCATTCCACCTTCCTCAACAGACACGGATATAATTAAAAATAGAATAAGGAAAAGAAAAAAAAATATGTGTAACAGTGTACTACTCATTTTTAAACAAATTGTTTCCCGTTTTTCATGGATTATCGAAACTTTTCTGTAACAAAAACAAATTGTATCCCGTTTTTCCTCGATTATCGAAAACTTTTCTGTAAGTATTGTAACGTTTAACTCCGTGTGTCATTTTATTAAATTATATCCCTACGGTGCTAGCTGTTTAAGGTATACCTTCTGTATTTACAGAAAATTAATTACCCTTTTTTTCATTGCATAGAGACGTTTCTTGTGCGTTTAATATCTTCGGCATTCGCACCCTTCAAATCAAGTGCACTGGTGCTGCTCGGCAGATGGGTATGCTGTCGGTACTTCCTTGGACAAACTACACATAGGCGCATTTCTACTGCTACTGCTGTACTGTCTTGGGCAGGTCCCGTTGCTCGCCTCCATAGCTGAATATCTAAACGTGCCCTATGGGTAGTGCTGAAGGAGCAACAACAAGTAGCAGTAGAGGTTGAGCAAAGTTCGCCCAGAGAAATACTGCTTCCACACCTGGTAACCTGCCCCAAGCAGTGATGCACTCGTATTGCTTTGTTCAGTTGGAAGAGTGTATAATCACATGAGCATTAGACGTTACATCCAGGGTGATGGGTGCAACGGGATGCAAGTTGAATCTTCACATTTTCTAAGATATGCTGGTTTACTCACAATGCTTTCAAATTATCGAAACTTTTCTGTAACAAAAACAAATTGTATCCCGTTTTTCCTCGATTATCGAAAACTTTTCTGTAAGTATTGTAACGTTTAACTCCGTGTGTCATTTTATTAAATTATATCCCTACGGTGCTAGCTGTTTAAGGTATACCTTCTGTATTTACAGAAAATTAATTACCCTTTTTTTCATTGCATAGAGACGTTTCTTGTGCGTTTAATATCTTCGGCATTCGCACCCTTCAAATCAAGTGCACTGGTGCTGCTCGGCAGATGGGTATGCTGTCGGTACTTCCTTGGACAAACTACACATAGGCGCATTTCTACTGCTACTGCTGTACTGTCTTGGGCAGGTCCCGTTGCTCGCCTCCATAGCTGAATATCTAAACGTGCCCTATGGGTAGTGCTGAAGGAGCAACAACAAGTAGCAGTAGAGGTTGAGCAAAGTTCGCCCAGAGAAATACTGCTTCCACACCTGGTAACCTGCCCCAAGCAGTGATGCACTCGTATTGCTTTGTTCAGTTGGAAGAGTGTATAATCACATGAGCATTAGACGTTACATCCAGGGTGATGGGTGCAACGGGATGCAAGTTGAATCTTCACATTTTCTAAGATATGCTGGTTTACTCACAATGCTTTCAAATTATCGAAACTTTTCTGTAACAAAAACAAATTGTATCCCGTTTTTCCTCGATTATCGAAAACTTTTCTGTAAGTATTGTAACGTTTAACTCCGTGTGTCATTTTATTAAATTATATCCCTACGGTGCTAGCTGTTTAAGGTATACCTTCTGTATTTACAGAAAATTAATTACCCTTTTTTTCATTGCATAGAGACGTTTCTTGTGCGTTTAATATCTTCGGCATTCGCACCCTTCAAATCAAGTGCACTGGTGCTGCTCGGCAGATGGGTATGCTGTCGGTACTTCCTTGGACAAACTACACATAGGCGCATTTCTACTGCTACTGCTGTACTGTCTTGGGCAGGTCCCGTTGCTCGCCTCCATAGCTGAATATCTAAACGTGCCCTATGGGTAGTGCTGAAGGAGCAACAACAAGTAGCAGTAGAGGTTGAGCAAAGTTCGCCCAGAGAAATACTGCTTCCACACCTGGTAACCTGCCCCAAGCAGTGATGCACTCGTATTGCTTTGTTCAGTTGGAAGAGTGTATAATCACATGAGCATTAGACGTTACATCCAGGGTGATGGGTGCAACGGGATGCAAGTTGAATCTTCACATTTTCTAAGATATGCTGGTTTACTCACAATGCTTTCAAACTCATAGTAGTCTGGTTATGAATCAGAATCTTCGGATAGCAAGGTAATGCAATAACCACTGGGCCACCACGCGCTATACTCATTACCTTCGAGCTAATAAACCTTATCGAACTATTGCTTAATGAGTTATTTTTTACTCTGGCATAATTAATCTTTGACCATAAATGTCACTGGATGAAAACTTTGGAGCCATTAGACCAATCGGTCATTCCCACTGAGATGTGTTAAAAGCTTTCATTATTTTTATCAATTGGTAGATACATTTAAATGCGTCACTCGTTAATAAGATATGCAAGTGTGAAGTTTATTTCCACACTAGCTGTTGCCTGTGTCTTTGGTCGGGTTAATGTAGCTTTTATCAGTTAATACAGATTGTGAGTCATAAGAATAACTATTTTTTTTGTTTCAAGTATTCAATACACACCAAATAAAATCACCAAATAAATTTACCAAATTAAAATCTTTAACAGCGTTTGAAAAGCTTGTCGTTAGAATTTTTACATTCATTATGTTTGATATAATAAGTCTTACCTGACAGACGAATTGTTAGGGGTCACTCAAAATAAAGGGTGGAACAAAGATTAATTTAATAATTTGATGTTTTTTCTACTCAATATGACTTCAATGTTTTATTTTAAACTAGTTTAAAACTTTTTATGGTTTAGTTTCTTTCTCATGAATAAGTGACTAAATCTGGTGTCGGATTGTTTTAGCCGGTCAATGCCTCGGACAAGGCTTATCAGCTAGTAAAGCAGGGACAGACATCCTAAAGTGCCCCACGCAGCACGGAAACACTCCAACTACTGACCGGAAAGTTGTTAGTTGTTATTTTCTTGATCATATAAGTTATAATAAAATGATCAAGAACATTCAGGTTAGTTTCTCCGCGGGCCCTTCTAAAGTAACTAGGTATTTGGTTAAAAACTTTTTATATGTGTGAGATGTAACCGCAAAGGGCTCTAAAGAGACTTTAAGTAATATACCAGTTGCCTATAGCAAAAAGGTATAAACACAACATGAGGTCTGACTGGCATGTCGAGTATTTTAATCTAATTAAACTTTTTTATAGTATCTTATGACTCTGTTTAGGAAAACTGCGTTTTTATGGTTGGAATCAGCATCGGTTAAGGAAAAAAAACTAGGCATACACTTAATTATCAATGCATCTAAATCTAGATTACTCCTTAGCTTGTAGTCCTTAGTTGGTAGTAATACTTCTTCGAAGCGAGGGGCCGAAGCAAACTTTCTGTCACAACCGTAAAGTTTGAGGCAAGCTGGTGATGAGATATATAAAATTTCAGACAATAATCATGGCTATATTATAATCATGTTATCGTATCTAAAAGACTATTCATGCTATGCCATTATATCTCGATGGATGCGCAATATACCTATGTGAAAGGACAGGCCTCGGCCAGTAAGCGCCACAAAGCCTACGCCAAAATCCTGACCTAGATAGTACACAAGTGATGAATGAAATAAACACATGAATAAACAAATATAGTTGAAATACGCTATCGCTGTGACTCGGGAAGAGCGACGTATGCTCGACTTGACAATATTAAAGGCCTCTTCGTATTTACTGCAGAACCGATGTACCGCAAACGTGCATTTTTTTATGCGACGGGATTTTTATTTTATTTTTATTCCACATAAGTGACAGGACAATCTGAACGCCTAGTCTTTGTTAAGTTGTTTCCTAGGTTCCTAGGTTTCCAATAATAACAGTGAAACTACTCTGGTCCTCTCTACTGAATGAGAAGACTTGAGTCGCATCGCGTTGCACCCGTAACTCTTAGACCGGGATGCAACGTTCTAATGCGGCGGAGATTTCACCTGCACCCAAGTGTTCTATTGGAACACAACAATGCGAGTGTACCACCGCTTGGCTGGTACACTCGCATTGGTGATACTTCGCCGGACAAAATTAGCACAACTTGGAATTAATGGTACTTTGGATTTCTCTTTTTACGCCAACCGGGGGATACCTGTAAGAACTCAGAGGAACGTCCTACAGACGCGAGCAACATGGACCCCCACAACATCGCAAGATGTCGCCCGACATAATCGAGGTATTTTTCTTCTAGTAAATACAATGTCTTGAAGTCGTGGTTAACAATTATTGTTGACCTTGTTGGCCCTTGGCCTTTTTATATAATATGGCCCTTGGTTCATGTTACGGTCACCACAATGCGTAAAAGCTGTTTTTTATACACAGTATCCGACTGTTTTACAGAAAAACAGTTACACAGTCATCACTTGCGGTGGGCGTCTTTGATTTGTCCAATTACAGTGCTAACGAGATCCGTCTCGGTGTCGGATCGATTACTAGGTGTCTTGGGGCTGACACCGTTATTTTACATTATCCCAGATAATAATAGTTAGTTGGATAGTACGGTGCATCCGTGGGGATCGTCGATAAACATGGTAAAAAATCCTGATACTTTGAACGTGATTTACAAGCAATATCGCTTAGCTTTGGACCGAGAAACTAAGAGAAGAGTTTCACGTGTCCAAGCGATATGTATAATAGAAATAATGAGTTATGATTTTGATTTTTTATTTCTTGACTTACTTATAGGCAAAATAAACGAAATATTAGACTAAAGTTGTATGAAGCGTCTTTAAATCTCACGTCCATGTCCTGGCCACTTTTACTCACGACAAAGAAAATGCTTGAAAACGACAAATAAAGGTTTATGGAACGGCAAAACGGTACTGTAATGAAGTAAATTAAAAAATACAGTTTGTTTACATGCAAAGAACCGTGTCATTTCACAGTAGGAGAGTGCGAATAATTGAAAATAAATAGAGTTCACAATATCTATTACAATCTGGTCTTAACAATCGATAAGAAATGAAAAAAAAAAATAATTGTAACACTTTTGGACAACTACCGCCTCTAACAGCAATAAAACAATATAAAATTGAGGCACAAATCAGTACCGATAGTACTGAAGCGATAAAAAATAGGTAAATTCACTTTAATTATATTTGAGAGATTATTTGTTGTTATACTCCTTATTTATTTGAGAGATTATTTGTTGTTATATTCCTTATTTTATAAAAGCTTTTTTCAGTTTATAACATTCCGTTAAAAGTCTTTAGAAAAATTTTTCTTTCGTTTCATTATTTATAACATGAGGGCAAAAAGTATAAAAAAATAGCGTAGCGTAAAGAACCAGGGCAGATAAAGCAATACCTTGGGCCAATAATATCGCAAAAATTATGAAACGTTACAAGAATTGGAGCAAGTATGAATAAATTAGCTTCAATTTTTTGATAGACAAGGATATAACACCTGAGTCACTTAAATTAAATATAATATTTTTTTTTTCATTATAGCAGGATATACTACAAATATTTTTGAAACCGATAGTTCGTTTATGACTAGGACACGGAATCTAGGAACTTCTATTGGGATTGTATCGTATATGAACAACTCGTATCTAGCTTTATTATTAAACATTATCAAAAGTAATCTCCTGGGTTTTCTGTTCAAAATATATAGGTATAATTTTTTTGGCGTAGAGTCAGAAGCCGTAGGGAATCATTAAAAACATTTCTTATACACAAAATATATTTGGGAGGAAATTAAATTCCCTCATCATTTTGTGTTTATTATTAAGATCGGGACAGATACGTTTTCGTAAATAACAAAGAAAAGAGTACACCTCCGCTAAACTTCAAATAATTGAGTAAATACTCAACAATAGAATCGACACATGTTTGGCTTCTCCACGAGGCATCTTCAGGATCGTCGATTCGAGATAGGGCTTTGTCAAAGGCACCTAAAGTTAAAGACTTTTTTATTTTAGGAAAACCTCATGGTTTCTCTCATTGCGGCGACAGCGAGAGAGTTATGGCGTATTACTACCGGCTAAAAACCCAACAGTGTATCTACGACGCTTTTGTTGCCGAAGACCACGGGTATACTTTCGAACTCTTCCATAGCCCCGGCGGAACCTCAAATGAAAGCCTCACCTAAGTTATTACCTCTTTTCAGATTATTTAAACGTGGTGTTCCGCAAGGTAACGCCATAATCTATCAATTTCCTTAACAAAGAAAAAAACAGTCTTAACGCACACGAAATATCAAATCTATACAAATAAAATTGAAGTGTCTGTTTGTAATGTCAAAATAACAGCAAACAACTATTTTACTTAATGTATTTGAAGGTATATACGGTACTTTTAACAAAAAACAATATATCAAATTTGTGTCTGTCTGTCTGGAACGGCTTGACCTATTTTGATAGGACATTGGCTAATGTTATAAGAAGTAACTTAGAATACTTTTATAACAAAAAATAAAGGATCCGTGCAGAAAAATTTAAATCTACGCGGAAGAAGTCGCGGGGAGCAGCTAGTTTTTAAATAAAACCCACATCTCATCTCACGTTCTGTTCACAAAAGCCAACATTAGTGCTACATTACAAAACACATTATCGTCTTGGACGATAATTGGAAAATACATAAAGCTCTTAGCAGAATAATATTCATTGTTCCCAAAACCAACACGATAGTGGTGTTAGGCAAAAATTATCGTATTGAGAGATAAATGAGGAAACGTAAGCCAAATCAATGGGGTGCGAACACTTGTTGAAACTTTCACGGATAAACCCACAAAAGGCGTGAGATATCAAAGGATTTAAGTAAGGGTACGGTACGGTATGCGGTAGATATTTACATAACTATTATAGATCTAATCTTTTCCATGTATGAACGTACGGTTACCTGTTCGCTTGCTCCAAAACAAGAACTTTTTTTGCTTCAACGTTTGCTGCAAGAACATTTTTTTGATCATCAAGCTTGTGTTATTATTATATATTTTTTGTTTATTATTTTAGTATTTTATTATGTGAATATTATCGTAAACTTGCAGAATTTCAAAACTTTTATGGTGAAGTATCTACAATTGTCTTTTTTACAATCTCTTTATTCCTAGATCAAACTTTTGTTCTTTTCTGTAACCGACAACGTGAATGCAAAATTTCATGGTGATCGGCTCAGTAGTTGAAGCTGAATTTATACCATAAGTTAGGATATTAAGCGATGCATGACGTAGTATGCTAAATACAAATATATTTATTTTTTACTATTTCTTCTTTTGTAAGTAGTAAACTCCAGTATTGAAATAGTCCGAAGGCCTGAAACATGGCTTATCGACTAGGATAGCTGGGAATGACATAGGTACGGATCAGAAGTACGGATTTACAATTCACAATTTATTTCTTTCTAGCTCCGTCTACAGTCAGATAACATTACTCTTCGCTTAGATTTGATTGAGCAATATAAGGTTTGATAACCAGTGCAACTGGGCCTTTGCGGACATTCCCTTCTCTCTTCTCGTGTCGTTAGATAACAGATCCTTATAGACTGGTCGCTTAACACAAAGCTAGGAGAAGAGTGGTGTTTGCTCCGCTCACCGAATGAGATGGATCGGTGACGAATTCAAAGCCATTCATTTACATTTGACTCAGAGTGCGCTTAAAGTTAGCAAACACCTTGTTTATAGGTAGGTCGATGCAAATACAATATGAAAGTAATGACGGCTCTGTGGCTTAGTTGGTAGTAGTGCTGCCTTCGAAGCAAGCTTTCCCGGGTTCGATTCCCTGCTGGGGCACACTTTGTATGGTGAGCATGAAGTTTGTTCACGGGTCTTGGGTGTTTGTCTTGTGTTTATATGTTTCCCCATGCCATCTTCGACACAGGGAATCCTAATGCAGAGGTATGAGATTGTAAAAAAAAAATCCTAGACGGGAATCAGAAGAAGGGAAAAATTAAAATTCCTAGAAGGGTTTCGTAATCCATTAAGGATTTTAAGATAGAGTAAAAAGCTATCGAAAGCTATGAATTATGAAATACTGTGATATTAAGCTATAATTTTTTTAATGAATTTGAAAAGGTGGGTGGGTGGTTGAGTCTTTAAATTTCCATCCATTCTTCTTTACAAATGAGTGGGGTGGTTAGGAATAAGTTGTAATTTTCTTGACTTAAAGAAGAACGACAGTTGGGTCGAGGTCAAATGATCAATTAGTAATAATGTTAAAATGATTATGTTGGTACAAATACTTCAGAAATTGACGTATGTAAATTTTTGGGCAATTCAATGGTCATCATTTTTTTTCTTAGACTGTCACAGCAACGTACTCCCATTTATAAGAATACTAGCTGCGCTCCAAATTTCATCTAAAATATTATAATAATAGTACGATTTTTAATGAATTATCGACTGTGCTATTGCGATTTGTCAATTCTTACCCCAATTACCGTCACTTAGATATGTTCAACCTTGCAAGCCTTGTAAGTGACCGAAATGGTCGTGACTGAATATAGGAAACTAAACAACGTGATACTTATCTAAAGGAAATTAACCGATAATTTGTTGTAAACAAGATTACATTCATAGGACGTGACCGAAGAAAGTATTATAGGTACTTAATTAAATGTACCAGATGCAAGTCGTCACGTTACGCAACCGACCCAGAAAGTTTCACAGTTAGATATAAAGTTAAGGCAGTGATGCTCGGAGTACAAAATGTACTGGGGTTGCTGAAAAAGAGCGTGGTTGAGCCGTCAACTTTTTTACGACACCAGACTGTAACTTTTATTGAAATTTTGACTTGTTTCTATAATTGCTTTTCCTATTATTATACGAGTATTTATTATATATCTACTGACAACCTTTATTAACATCCATTGTCATTTGGCTAAATAAATAAAATATAAAGTTATGGTAATACTTATTAAATGAAATTTACGAATATTTTTGTATTGTAAGTTATCTATAAAAATCATACACCTAAGATATAATAATCATTTTCTTTATTATGTTCTGCTTTAGTGACAGAACGAGCTGAATGCCCCAGAGGATGTTATCACTTAACACATGTAAAATGGTTACCGTCCATAACAACAGCAAAATGACTTTGATCCTCGTCGATAGAAATATGAGAAGATCAAAGTTGCAGCCCCTTGCACTCGTCACCCAAGACGGGGATGTACCGTCTCATGCGCCTGTGATGTTGCCAAGTAATTAATGTTACTGAAGACAAGTATTACCTAACCAAATTATTCTTGAAAATAGTGGCGGCGTAAACTAACCCCTGGTTCGTTCCCACGATAGTATAACCCACAAAATCAAAAGCTAACCCTTCCGGGGAAAAGGCGTGAATTTATGTGTGTTTGTCTAGTTAATAAATCTGTTATTTTTGATTGTGTAAGATTTTCTTACATGCCTCCTTCAAGCCTTACAAGCCTTAATTAAATTATTAAAATAATATTCATGCAAAAGGCTTACCACAAAACTGTTAAGTTCCTTTCCGACAAAAAGGCTGGAACGATATTTATTAGTACATTGACTTTTATTTCGTAATAATAATTTTGAAATTTCTATATAAATTAGGATTTTAGTTGACCGTCAGATAAAAATTTGCTATTCATTTGGACTATTTATTATGTGTTATTTTAATTTCACATTTGTCACAGTAGTTTTTTTTTGGCTCATGTACATTGTTAATAATTTTGACTTTCATAACTGTATATACTTAAATTTCCCTCCATGATAAAAAAAATGAATTTCATTTAATTTAGTGAAAGATTGGAATGCAGTTTCAAATGTTAGTTTGGACCATTTGAATTCTGTAGTGAAACTTAGATTGACGGCTCCGTAGTTAGGTTAATTCTGTTAGTAGTAACCCTGTTACTACGGAGAACTACGGAGAACTAACAACTTTGCAGCGAGAGAGTTTTGGGCTCACCAACTGGGGGAAACATAGACAGTTGTCAAGTTGTTATTTTTGCGCAATTATCCCCTGCCCTGCCCTGCTATTACGGATAAAATAACAATTTAAAATATTTAATAAATATACACTGTCGTAATCATAAATATATATAATACTAGCTAGGATCAAAAGTTGCCTATATGTTAGTCCAGTATATACGCTATCCTGTTACCAAATTTCATCCAAATCCGTTGACATGTTTGAGCGTGAAGGAGTAACATACACATATACATACACACGCACAGAGAGAGATACATACATACAAACTCTCGCCTTTATAATATTACTGTGATATTAACAAAGCTTAATAATCCGACAGCCGGGACAAAACTTGCAGCAACGATAATTGCCAAGAAGTCCGGTGCTCATGACAAATCACTTTAGAAATGAAACAAGTTATAATTGAATAAACTATTAATCAAATGCAGAGCATTTTATAGTTCTTCGTTATTCGCCCCGCCTTAAACTTTTAATGTTTAGCTTGCATCTGATAAGTCTGATAATATAATTGTACGAGCTTACACTCCCTGGTAATTATAACTTTGTTAAACACGTGTTACTTTTAATCTACAAAATAATCAATCAATAAATGAGTGCAACAGTTTATCTGACACATCGTATTGTAATAAAAATTGATATAGAGCATTGATACGTGGTTACGTTGATTGCACCGGTTTTTTTTGTTCGTTTCACTTTTATTTTTATGTGACTAGTGACGGTGGTTACGGCAACCCATAAACAACATCAAAATGACTCAGGTCCTCTCTTGCCGAAGTATGAGTAGCATGTCATTGCGCCCGTCACTTTTAACTGGCACCCACAAACTCCTACCGGTTCATATATTATAAATGAAAATGCATTTTTGTTTAGCGGCAGATTAAGAGGTGTGGTGGCAATACGTTTCCAGACGAACAGGGCACAAGTTCTGCTGCTACTTTGGATTCATTTGCACCACCTGGGGACATGTGTTACAGCAACCGCTTATAATAATCCCCGAAATAGGTCAAGTGCAAGACACAGATTGAAGAGCTGTTGCTGGAATTCTGCAAAGCGCAATACGTGTGGTACCTACGTGTTTTGCACGTCCTTGCCGATTCAATGTTATATATTATAGCATATGTTATTTTTTTTTCATTATCTAGCTTAATATTATATATAATCTGTTAATCATAAATATATTAAATCATGTTGGCCTAAGACTTCAAAAACAAGATCAAAAGCAAATCTTAAAAAAGAACCAAATTTAAAAAATCTTCATCTCTTGTTAACCAAAACTACCTAACCAACAAATAAGCATTAAACTGAAATAATAATGAAGAACTTAATTACTGCCGGCACAAATTTATGAGGGTAGGCGTTCGTTGGACTGAAATAGCTGACCCAACATCCATCACTGGTCCGCAATTTTAGCTTATTGGCGCTCAAATTACATGCCAATATAACAGCAGTCCGTTTCTCTTAACTGAACAAGCTTTACGAAAGAAAATCACATACGTGCGATGCGTTTTTTATGCATTCTGCCTCTAGCTAGCATTTATTATTACTTATTATATATATTACTGTACACCTAAACCTTACTCATAATTCACTCCGACCATTGGTGAAAACGGTATGAAAATCCGTTCTGTAGCTTTTAAATTTACAGACAGAAGTGGCGGGAGGTTTTCTTTGTTGTTTTAATATGTAGTGATTTCTTCAAACTCCATGCTGGTTATAAGTAGTTCTAAAATATTTTTATGTATTGGGTATAATCATTGTAGGTATATTTTTTTGAATAAATGTATGCGTAAATCGCTTCAATGAATAAGATTAAAGTAATATATAATCTAGTGTAAAAACCGCACTAATATTGATTATTAATTGATTATTAATTGATTATTAATAATTATTAATACCTTGAGAGTATATAGTGGCTTTCTCCTGTTTATCGCGGTAGAGTGGAAAACAATAATAAAAGGTCAAATCGTTCTTGTAAACATTGACCTAAACTAACATGAGGTAACTTTAAATGTGTCTAACGAACGAGAATCGTGAAAATATCCATTCGCAATTAACACTCGTGTTTTAATTCAAACACTGCCTGACCTTAATTCGTGATTACAGTACGCCCTGGAGGTATTCTAATAGGTTTACGTTTTACAGTCCATAGTTACATAGTTTACACTACATAGTTTAAAAATACATAGTACATACATACTACATAAAATAATAAAAAACAATTAAAACACTCATACCCTACAATAGGATTATCTGTGTCGTAGCCGAAAGTTCTAACAAATAGTTGCCATCTAGTACCCGCCATTTTCATTGTGTCAAACCCTTATACAATCAGACCCGTAATGAGGTCACGAAAGGTCAGTTTGCGTGATCCCAGCTATAAAGTTAAGTTTTCGACCAGATTTACAACGCCACGATACTCCTTAAATAGAGGTCACGAACGGCACGCCATTACACCTTAATAAGTTAGCCCATCGATTTCTGGCCGATTTAAGACAATATCTTCATTAGAAATTTTGAATTATTAGAGTAATCTATTCTAGAAACCAATTACACATGAATAATGAAGTTCTCTTGATACATTGCTTTTGAATCATAAATGAATCGGCAATATTATCATTTGTTAGGTCTTAGAAAGGTTTTTTTTTAATTTTAGGTTGGTATTACTTTTTATATCATTTATCTATTGTATGTGTTATACACGTCAAGTAAATTACTTTCTGTGTGTATAATGTGAAGAATACGAAACTTACTGAATTATTTGCATGTTTCGTATTCTGCTGTAATCTGTCATTTCAGCAAATTCAAATAAGGTAGTGGCCTCGATAATTTGTTAATAAGTTATGACACCGTGGCAAATGGAACAAAAAAAATCAATACTGAGCGACACAGTACAGGGTCGACCATTGACCGCTAGCTCCGATTCACACGATACAATAATTCCCCATGGAGGGTCATACGAGATACGGTTTTTTTTTTTAAGTTTTGTCGATACGAGCTGATTAACGACCGCAATACGACTAAGGTCCTCCCAAATCGAAACATGATAAGAACCAATTCTGAGAGAATTTGTAAGTGCTTAAATTATTATTTTGTAACTGAAAATGTACTGATAAGTGACTGATTCAAAAATAGAATATGCTGACTTCATTACTTTCATCCTCTATTTTTTTGCGCTCGTGGACGTATTAATTCATAAAATTTCGATGGAACTACCTCGAAGGTACACCGTATGAAATAAAAAAAGAATTATAAATAGTTGAAAAATTCGAATTGAGAGCACAGAGGGACTTATTAAGACTTATAAAGTGACAATATAGCACTGTAAAGCAAAAGTGTGATGTGATTATGCTAAGCCCAGGATTTTGTAATCATCCACCCAATACAGGATTAGGCTCCTTAATCCTATCACTGAGACTTCCTACGAGTTCGGTTTAGTAAAGGGATTCCTTATTTTACACCATGCAGGGTGATGGCCTATTCGGGCGAATAAATAAACGAAACCCTATTGCATGAGGTGTGAGGTCTATAATAAAAAAAACATTCACCAAAAAATCTTGTCCACTGGAACAGGATAATATATTATTCGTTCATACTATTTTAGTCCTTGTTGACACAGAAATAAAAGTTTATTTAGCTAAAACCGCTTCTGCGCCCGCTTCGTTGCAGTAATAGACTTTTATTTAACGCCTGTAGCAGAGCCGTAAACTAAATTAGCAATAAAATTTTATTGGATGGCGTGGAAACTTGACCCGGTATCACTTTGGATCGATCAGCACATAATACTCTTGAGTCAGAATTTATAATAAGCGGCAAAAGCTATCATCGACTCACGTCCTCACACGCTTAGTGGTGATGGTATCCGTGACTAGGGATTTCTTTAGCTTTGGCTTAAACATAATATAGTGAACACGGTGAGACCGATTAGTGATATGTGATGTCGTGAAACTGCTATCTAACCTCTATAAAACAAAATTAAGTATATTATGAGGCATTGAACCACAATATCAAGAAAGGAACACCTCTTGCAAACTCCCTATTCTTCGGATAGTGATAAATCAAATGTTTTAGTATGCCTTCTTAAGACATGCTCAATTATCTAAATAAATCTGTATTCTACGTTGAATAACGGATATGTTACGATAACAAATATATAAGAGACAGGACATAACGTGTTGGAGGAAGTATTGTTTTTTCGCCAATCTAAAGCATTTAAAGCAAGATTTTTTATTTTCGATAAAAAAGTTATGTTAGTTGGTAAATACAAGAACATTACAATGATATATTTACATCAAAAAGCGGTTGTTTGGAAATATAAATTAAAATCTTTTATTGCATATGACCCTATACTAAAGGTGAAAAAATAAGAAAAGTAACTAGTTACTTTCGTGGGTGTGCACTACTAGTCGCTAGCTCCCACCCTTTGTTGAGGGAGATTCTCTTTCGTCCGTTCTAAACCTCTTAGAATAGGCATAAATCTTTTATTTAATTCATCTGTTTCATATGGTGCAGCATAGAATGCCTTAAGGTTGTTGAATTATGTGCTTATGTAAGGTCAGGTCAGTGCCAATCAGCACAGACATAGTGCGTCAGATTCTGCTACGTAGCCCGTGGTTACCATACCCCGCTGTTCAGCCTAAGTCACAGGATTAATAATAGAATCGAAGAAAATTCACCTCGAAGATACCATAAAATTACATCGGGAAAATACGCAAATGAAATGACACTAGCGTCTGTGCAAAACGTCTTATATTTACTTGCACGAGTAGCGTTTACTCGCTGGCAGGGCGCAAGTTACAACGAGCCATATCTCGTCTACCGCTATCACAATAAAGCTCGATTCACAATAGGTGCCAAGATGAGTGAGACAGGCTGGTCCAAGTCCTGTATCCCGCTACTTCCCATCTAAACCGCAGGCCTCATAAATAATAATGACAAATGGTGTAGAACTGACACCGCCAGTTAAGTAACGTTTCTTTCTTTGCACTTACCAAGTTTGTATCATATTTCTGCCACAGTATGCATTTGTTTAGGTATCTTCTTCCTTGATCTTCAGATGTTTGGTTCTTCAGATCAATTTGAAAAAAACTTGAAATTAACAAATGACAACTCAAAAATTAGAATACTTTTTCAACTTTTTCAGCTCTTGGTCCAAATTTCTACGAGACCACTTTGAAGGTACAAGTACATCCTATCAAAAAGGAATATAAGAGACTCTTTCTTTTGGAAGGCTGCTCAAAAAGTAAACAAAAGCATACGAACAAGGAAGGGTTCTTGAATGATTTAAGGATTCCAGACTCGACCACGACATAATAATAGGTACCAAGCTTTTCCGAATGATGGAAGGACCGTAATTGCTTCTCGAACAAAACAAGTTAAATTGGCAACGAGAATATGTGCGTCCATATTTCATGAGTATCTAGAGATAAAATCAAATTGAATTTAGAATGATTTGACTAAATTGCTCTCACTATAAGATCACTTTGCTGTAAAAAAAGGATAACTTCTTCTTAAGCAAAAAAAATGCTTTAGTGTTAGATTCGCGTGTTTCTGGAATCAGCTCGTAAAAGATAAACGCTTAGTTTATTTTAGGACTAGTTTAGGCGAACATTGAGATACAATTTTTTTTTTTAAATCTATTTGAATATTACGTTTTACAAGAATATTTATATTTCCAAAAAATACCATATATATAAGTTCTATCAATAATCTAGTTCCCACAGTACATAAATATACTTAGTTTAGTTCTAGCACTGTGTGGAATGATATTTATTATTGACCCGTAATTAGTCCATTTTATTCTAACATTTTTCTATCATAGACGGGACCAATCCTGGGATACAACAGTGTGTGTAAATTATCCTTCAAATCCAAAACCTATTACAACCGCAGTGGTAGCAGCTATTTGCTGTGGTTAACCCAGGAAGGTCAGGCCTAATATACGAATGTGAACGCTATTCTAGCGTAAGCTGATTCAGAAGAAGCGAGAACTGATCGTAAACTGGTGGTGTTACCCAGCTAGGCCAGACCTTATTAGTTTAATTATAGAGTTAAAAACTTGAGCTTAGCATTTCTGAAAAGAACAGTAACTTTCGTGGAATGCCTCAACAATAGTTATATTCTGCTCAATCCAAACAGCACAGGTCTAAATTCAGACATTATTTTCAGTTCATTATTAAAATCTTCGCATGGAAAATGTATTCGCGCAATACCACGTCTTAAAACGGCGAATAAATTATGGCTAAATAACTGGCCTGGCCAAAAACGTCCTTCTAAGACAAAGACGTGACATCAACCGGATACTGTTTCTGGTCAGTACCAGATGCAGTATCCGAATTGGTAGATGGAGCGGTATCCGAAACCCATTCACTCTCATTTCTCGAGTATAGGCCGCTGACCCACTGGGAGCGTTAGAGAATGTTACGTAAAATATTTGCTATTTGTCTGGAGCTTCACAATTAAAGAAACTTTCCAAACATATTTGATAGTTCTCCAAAAACATATGTGTGAATTGGATCGGTGGATCTGTTTTATTATGGATCGCATGACCAGAAAAGGCTTGTATGTGTAAATCGTCATCCTATTCAAAGCATGGCGTGTCGATATGTATAATAAATATTGTACAATATGTATTATACACATATTGAGTATAATTAACAGATACAGAAAAAAAATCTGACTCCATTCTAATATATTCTAATCTAATCTATTTACTGAAATCTTTCAATCTGTGAGTATCAAAACAGAAGTTGTGCTTTGGGGCTAGATGGCACTTTATGATTTATCCATGAATATATGCGAATTCATATATTAGATATAAGTTAAACCAACAAACTGCTCTGAATAGCCGTTTGCTATTATAGGTAGAATAGTGCTTAGTTCACGGTAACACGCGACGGGATTTAGAGTCGCCAGCCAGACAGATATTTCACCTTGGCTGCGTTGCGGCGCCAGCCGGAAACGATGTGACTTGTGTAAATCAGATCAAAACGTATTTGAATTGCCACCGACGCAAGGCGTATCAAGTTACATAGTTTTTTTTGTTGTGAATACATATTTACATAGAACATACATCTATGTTCCTATTTATGATTTTCTACTAACTTTCCAAATCATTTATAAAACTTCAATGAACATAATGATTTTTAATTTTAACATCGATTTAGACATCGCTGTCTATTAATTCAGGTGAAAAAAAATCACATGCCTTTATATTTTTTGTAAGTAGCTTACTTCATAAATAACATCGCCTGCCATAAAATAACAAGACAGTTACACTCGAAACAGCTGCAAATATTGTGTAGATCATAATTGTAGTCCTTATAATTGAATGCGATGAAGTTGGCCCCTTTTTGAAGGAACTACTTCTACGGCTCGCTTGTTATCTTACGCCGTGCTGTGATTGTCTCTAGTTGTCGAGCAAATTTCATAATCTTCATATCTATTAAACCAACTTCAAAACTTCCATTCCTTATTTTTCACCTTTACGTATAGAGTTTCTTCCGGTACGATCTTAGATCCGGTTCGTATCAGCCCTACTCTCGATAAGAGAGGGTGATTGGGCTCTGACCTACCACGGGAGCCCAATCCGGATTGGTAGATAACATGCATACGAAAAGGAAATTGGTAAAAAACATACGCCGGCATCGTAAACCTTTTTTGAACAATATGTCGCTATCATCGTGCAAAATTTAAACGGTTAAACATTTGTTACAAATTGTGCTTATCTGTGTACGAGAATTGTAAACAGTTTGTTCTTTTTGGAACTGCAAATGTTTGGTCTCCAAAAGTTTCTGGTTCAAGACAGCCATGTTGTATGTTATCGTGTCAGTGAACTTGTTAGATGTGTAAAGCTGCGACCACACTATTTCAACTTGAAAACTCTGACACCAGAGTTAATTTCTCACACGAAAGAAGAAGAATATTTCAACGATACATGTTTAAATTAACTAATGAGAGAGAGAGAGAGAGAGAGAGAGAGAATAAATACATAAATATTCATAGCAATTTCACCTTAAAATAAGCGTTTAGTTGTATTAAAAAATTATATACGAGATCATACGTTTTTATTATTAGTTATGTTTAGTAGAAGAGACATCTAAAGTTTCAAACAGAGTTGCACTGCATCAGATTTCTTGCAACCCTGTCTCAGAGTAAATAAATAAAAGTACAAAGACATTTCCTGTAACATAATACTAAAACAGGAAAAGTACATCACTTAACATGTTTATATAATACTTATGCAATAAAGTTAGTACATAAAGTATTTTTGTTCGGTATATATAAAGCATATTGTATATGTATACTATAGTAGTAGTTATAAATTAGTTTTTTGTATTTGTAAAAAACAAACTAAGCAAAGCTTGTACTATGGGAACCAGATTGCTGATAGAAAACATTATATTTTTTTCGTAAATACATATTAACACTCAGTTACAAAGCAAACCATCTAAGTTCTTCACACTAATGTATGTCCCGGGTGGGAATCGAACCCACGACCTCCAATGCGGAAGGCAGGGTTACCACTAATCGAGCTACACTCATGTGTAAAATGTACCTTCATTAATACCAAAAAGTCCACTCGTGTGTAAAATGTAACCTCATTTATTCCCGATCCTAGTGCACCTAGCCTTACCCAACTGCACCAAGTAGATAAAACAAGACTTAGACTATAGACAAGGTAGAAGGCACGCCCAAGTGTAGTTTACTCCAGTTTACTATTCGAATCCAAATCCTTGATACATAAAATAAGTGTTACAATATGGTACTAGGAATGGAAATTCGCAATTGAACGAGAAACGAATAAACTAGCTGGAGTTTTGAACAGAATAATAGCTTCTAGACGGTCGATTCTTGAATAAGTAATATTTTATAGACCTTATAAATATCCGGTTCCATGTATTGATGTTGCATTTGAATGACTGACAATATAAGTAAACTATTCAAAACTATAATATTTTGGATTTGTGATTTCGCACTGAACGTTGAGAAGCATCTGAAGCAATATTTAAATTTGCTCAAGATATCATTATAGATATCTTTTGGGTTCGGTTCTCTCTGGAAAACGATAGTTTGTGAATGTATTTGTGAATACTCAAAACTTATCATATTTTAGTGTTACGAGTACCTTGTGTTCCATAGTTTATCTTATAATGATGCGCCAGTCAATACTATAACGATACTCATTGGTGTACTGGTACAAAATAATGTCAGAAGCTTAATTCAAGCTTAAAATATTGCTTATAATTAATATACAATCTGGAAACGTATCTAGATCTGGATACACATACATAGTGTAGGGCACCCCCCGGCTAGGTGGAGCAACTTAAATAAAGTGAGAAGATCGAAGAATAAGCATTATGACTGTATGGCTTTATTTTAAGCCCATTCTTCGTCATTATATTGGGCCAAAATCGTAACTAATTCGGCTAGCTCTAAATCAAAACGAAGAAATCTTGTACTTGACTCATAACTAAAGAAGGTACCATAATCTTTAAATCTTTCTTAATATTTTTTTGATTAACCATGAACTTTTATAGCTATTATATTGGCCGTCTTATTTAGAAGACACTTTTTACAGAAAATCTTATCAGTAAAAAGCGCTTTAACATTCTTAATAGGCATGAAACGAGCTTTGAGATATTCTATAACATTACATTGAATCTTATTAAGGATCCTCGTTCCCTAGATCTGATTATACTCAACGATACTTCACATAAGTATTACCTTACCTACCTACAAGTAGTCATGCTTTATCAGAATCTACCAGGAAGGCATAGATGATATTGAAATCCTAGGATTTACCACCTTAAGGTACGCTTTAGAGGCATTATTTCATAACGCAATTTTCCCTTTTGTGTGGTAGAATACCAAAACGTTAAAAGGGCTCTCACCACCTTGGAACATACTAGCAAATGTGAGGGAAACAAAAGTCAGTGTCGCAAACGTAAAAAAAAAAATTATAAGTGCTGTACATACATTTTGAAAATTATCGATATTACGTCACGTCTCCGGCACGTCTCGGTCGCGGTACTGACAAAAAGATATCTCTATTTGCGTAAATAAATGTAAAGCAAGTAACACTAAATATATGGTTTACTAATTTAAATATATTGGGTTTTCTTTTAGTGTGATGAGTATGTCTGACATAAATTTAATTGGCAATATAACTCTACCATCTCTTCGCCTTCAATTATTTCTCCCTTTGTTCTCAAAATAGATTTAACGAAACTTGAACTTAATAGACAAAAAGAGCGTTTCTTTTCGGAGAATTTAAACTAATAACGAGGAGGCTTTTGAAACAGAACAAATGTAATTTACATAACGACCTTATTGTATCAAGGGAACATCAATATTGGAGGAAGTTGACAAAATTAATCGTCTGATAAAACTTTCTTTATCAAGGATATGTGAGTCCTTTACTGCTGAAGGTCGCTGGTTCAAACCCACAAGTGCACCAATGAGTTTTTTCACTTGAAAAATTTATGTGCGCAATACCACGTTCTCGAAACGGTGACGGAAAACATCGTGAGCCAACTGATGTTAAGTGATTACTGTCACCCACAAGCCACTGCAAAATGACTCCGGTGCTCCTTATCAATGCTGCTTATCAGTATACCAATTTATTAAGTGAATGGATAATTAAAAATAAAAACATATGAACATTATCATTTTTTTCTACAAATAGAATTATGAAACCAGATTCGAAACTTATAATTTAAATTATTAAAATTTTGTCATTTAAATATTCAGATACACTATATTTAATATGTTTTTCTTAACTACAGTTCCTTAACCTTTATTTTAAATGAAACAATAGAGTTTATGTCAATAATATCTGAGGGCAAGTGGTTGTAAGGCGCGGTGCCATGCAAAATGTACTACCACTGAATAGTGCAGAATGGTTTGGTGGACAACATAATATAGCGTTAATATATTTAAATTAATAAAATGCTTTCGTCAACCATGTCTGTTTCAGCAATTTTTTGTTGCTCCTTAAGCACTCAGGAAGTACTTGCAGGGATTCAGTGTACTAACCTATAGACGCAAGCAACTGAACCCGTCAGACATGCCACAGCCAGAAATAGTAAAATATACTTTTGTCTCCAGGATGACGATCGCCCTGGCCCTGATGTTGCTGCTCGCTGGCGGGGCGCGGGGCGGGGAACCGGTCTTCGATCCCAGCACCCTCATGCGGCTGGTGCTGGTCCCATCTGACGCTGCGGTTGGCTCTGTCATCTACAGAGTGCGCGCTTCTGATCCTGACTTCGACTATCCGCTGCACTTCGAGCTTATTGGTAAGATTGGTTAAACGTAAATAAAGACATTAAATCATTTTTAACCGACTTTAATATTAGAGGTTAAAACAATGCATTATAGCAACGGCTCCGCCATATTTTAAATAAATTATCATGCAAATATATCACTTTAATACAAAAACAATTTAAAAAGAAACCAAAGACCAAGAAAAAACATTTTTGCAGATTTTACTTGCTTTTCACCTGGGTGGCTCCGTAGCGTAGCACGGGGTCTAGAGTTGTTCTCGGGTGTTACCGGTTTGTGTCGTATTTTGTAATTGTGTGCGTCTATATAAAAATAGGTATAAATTGTGTTGCCTGTTTTTCTATAATATAAAATGTTACCGTCTTTGGCTCTACAATGCAATTTGTCCGGTTTCATTAAAGTCGCCATATCATATTATTTACTTTAATCTAGCCATTTATTTAATGATTCCTTGATAACGTTAGCTTCTTGCAATCAATATTAATAGTACATTTTATATTAAATTCAATAACTACAAATCGAATTCACTTAAAACTAGACTTGACCAATTATATACACAATTCATACAACATAGCAGACGGAGGTTTTAAAAACGACTGTATGTTATTGATGATTATTTTTTTATTGTTCCGTACCCAAAAGGTAAAACGGGAACCTAATACGAAGATTCCGCTGTCCGTCTGTCTGTCTGTCTTTCCGTCTGTCAGCAGTGCTATATCATGAACCATGATAGAGAGTTGAATTTTTATTTAGTGACTTGCACGAATCACTACTTGTGTCAGCTTTTTCCCATCGTCCTATGATGACGTCTTAAACCCGACGGAGCGCAGTTAGTGTTAAAATAGTATTTTGTCAATTACTAGGTCAGATGGGTCGTTTGGACGTTGGCGTGGAAACACTACCATGCACGCGGTATAACTCCGTCTGCCAAGCCAATGTGATCCTGCTGCGAAGGCTGGAGCCAGGAAGATATGTGGACTTCAGATTGTCGGTCAGAAACACAAGGGGCCGAAGCTCGCGGATCGCTTGTTCCATCACGGGAACAAATGCCACGACGCCGAGAGATACCATCTTCCCTCATCAACCCAGCATCATTTTGGTGCCTGAGGTACGTATAAAGAAAACATAGACCAACTGCGATAGTCAATGCATTGCTTTAACGAACGTTCCTATTATTACGTGAACTCGCGTGATGGTTTGCGGCGTGCTCCCAAATTCGCAGCAGACCCACGTGCGATCTCGTACCACGCACACCTTCAAAATTCTCGCACACTTTAAATACTTTCTTCAGCTAAGGGTATTATAAATTTAGCCCAAAAAAAGCTAAATAAGAACTATGTTATTGTTTAGCTTAAAACTTTAGTAGGAAGCTTAAGTAAGTCAAGACAGTTTAGTAAGAATATTAATTCGCCTTAAAAAAGATTTATTTTCTGAAATCCAATCTCTCTGAGTAAAATGTTGTGACTTTTTCAGTTTTTAATAGAAATTCCACTTACCGCTTTCAAACAGATATCGTGAAATCAAAAAACTCTTTATATAACAAAACATGTCAGCAAAGTATTCATCTTCAGAGATTGTCTGTGCAAAGGCTCCAACAAAAATGAAAAACATTTTCAAATCACCCGAAAAAACGTCAAATGGGCCTATTTGACACAGATTAAGACGCAAAATTGACCGCTAGCAATTCTCTTCCAAAAGGAACCGCTTTTAGTTCAATGACTCGTACAAATCGGAGTTCCGTTGTCTCGATAAATTGGAGATCTACCTTTAAATATTGAATCTCATCTACGCTTATCTCTTCGAGATGGCTCATCTCGGGTTGTAGGAAATGGAAAGAGTGCCTTCTTTGAGATTGGAAAAAAGATCCATTGTGGCTGGCTTTGATTGCTACATCTGAGTGAAAAATATACCAAGTAATTTTCTTTCTAGAAATAAGTACCAAATGGTTTCCTAGAACTTTGTTCAGATTCGCGGTTGCTGTTTTTTTTCCAATGTTTTCCTTCACTGTTTCAACACTGACATATTCGGCGATACTATTAATAAAACCTCATTGAAGTTGCCCGTACATGAAAAATGTTCTTTATATATAGTACGAAAACCTCGCACGGCACTTAAATTTATTCATACCCGTGCTGATAGGTGGTAGGTAGGTGAGATGAAACGCCAGATGTCTCCATGATTGATGATGATGACGCGAGCGGATATGGAATATCGGAATTAATGTGCACTCTATTAAACGACTCATATTTGTAACTGTGTACAGAGTGCTGTCCTTTTTATGAAGAAACGCATTGTATTTCAGATTCTCATGAGTGTTTGGCGTCGCCAAAATATAGACTTATATATGATATGGGATCTGCATATAACTTTTAATTTAAATTTTTAACCCGTAGTTTATTTTTTTTTATACTAGCTTGCTTAACTCATTCCGTCAGTAAAATAATCAATCCTTATTAATCCAACACTCTGCAAAGTTGTATCAACGATCCCGTTTATTTGTTGAATATTAGTAAATATAATATATGACAGTATTCAAAATGTCAGCACGAAGAGTTCCTTCTTTTTCTGTATGTAACAAAAGTATGGGATTAACTTTGCTCATATTATCAATAACATGACTTACGAGTAGGTCCTCACTGACGCTAGTGTGAGACGGGGATTTGACGTCTCATGCGCCTGTTATTTTACCGGTATCCAGCCGTAGATACAGAAATGTTTTTTTTTAATGTAGATAATATTTCAGACATCAGTCTGAGATCTGCCAAAACAAAGTTTATGGTTGCACCAAATAAGGCTATTCTTCAAACAATCTTATAATTTCAGGATGCGAAGCGTGGGACTGATCTTGAGATAGCAATAGCCAGAAAAAATCCGCTCTCGCCCAAACCGTTGGAATTGGAACTTTGGGTAAGTACTCAAAGAAATGCATTTTTACAACTCAGTAATCGGCGGTTTTATCGCTGAAAGCAATTTCTTCCAACCTTAGAATAGAGTTTTAAAAATGTTTTACTTTATGTTTGCAAAAACGTCATACTCATCACACAAAGTTTGCCCGCACGGTTTGGGTCGGATCCCGGTCCTAAACAAAGACCAAACAGCTAAAATATCGAAGCCAGAGATGGTTAACGCGGAAACTTTTAGTTACTAATCTTTACCATTAAAGTTTCAAAGTACCCACGAGACAAATTATGACTTGATGATTAAAGGTAGTATAATGACGTTTCCACACGCGTTCCCGAGCGTTGTAACCGCGTAATGGGGTTTTCTTACCCTAATGGGATCATTTCCCAGCAGTACAGGTGATGTGGGAGCTTGTAAAACTCAATTTGCACTCTAATGTTGTTGATCAACAAATTTTGTGTAATCTATACTCCGGAAAGTATCTTGGTATGAGATTTTAGGCTTTTCAGAGTGTTTACTTAATCACGGCTGGGATGAAATTAGACGCTATAATCAGTGCCATCGTAAAGGAAATTACTTATTCGTAAATTGTGTCACATAACCACACAATTTACGAATAAGGATTTTAATGTATTTTACTGGGTACATTTTCTCGCTTTCGTGTAAAGACAATTTTTTGTTGATAATTCACGATGGTCCTTAGAAGCTGATTGTGTTGTCTGTTTGTTCAATATGTTTATAAATGTCCTAGTTAGGAGTTCCTAAGGAGACCGAAGGCTTCTAAAAGTTGGCAAAAAATTTAGTACTTTGATACATTAGTGTAACATTCTAGGCGGCTCCGTGGCTTGGTGTTCCCAGGTTCGATTCCTGGCCAAGGCAAACTTTGTGAACGTAAAGTTGTATTTTCTATATCTCTATTATAAATAAATAATTTATATTATAAATATAGAGAAACAAATAAACTCAAGACAAACACGCTTAAGTCTTTGTCTTATGTTTATTTGTTTCTCTCTTGACACAAACAAATTGTTCATCCATGTACCCTGCAACGCAGGGAATTCTAGTGCCCTACACCCGAGCGCTAGAACTCCCTAAATGAGTAAACGAAAAAATAAAATAAAATAAATCTGTAACAATAGTTTTCCATAACATCATACATTTAGAACAAAAAAAATGCGAGTTTATTCAAACTGAATTATTGAAATACATAATATCAGCTGCATACTATCAAAGTGCATTGTCTTGATATTACTGAGAAACACTTGACCAATAGTGCCCTGGGGCAGAACGCTTTCGATACCATATTTTGCAGCTATTTCCTATCTTAGAATTGCATACCGCTGAATAACCTAAGATTCCTCGCAGCACAAACGGAACAGAGTAGAATAAACTTGAAAAGAGCCCTAGAATCTATTTTGAAATTTCATTCACGTCTTAGATTTCCCTGCCAACAATAGATTTTTATGCTTGTCGAAAACTACAAAGGTTCGTATGAAGTGAGCCAAACGTGTCATCACTATTTGACACAAAATCCCAAACGCTTGTGTTATGAACACTACCACGTTTTGATAGCCACTGACAGTTTTATAACCGTTGCGGTAAACGACTCCTCGACTGGAGACCGCGAGTAGGCAAACGTTTTGTGGAGCGCCCCCCGGCCAGGTAGAGCGACGACTTGCGTCAGGTGGCTGGTAGAAAGTTGATGAGAAGAGCTGAAAATCGGTCTCAGTGGCGTTTACAAGTAATTTAATGAGGATTCAAGGCAAGTGAAGATTTTTGGCTTATGGATCAACACCCATCGTTATCTCTTGTCAAAAGTAGGCCGGTATCCTTGCACTGGGAACATAGCAACTAATATGAACTTCAATGTGATATACCAAGGACGTATGATGTATTGAATAAATTCCTTGGTACCACCTGTGCGTTAGGAATTATCAGATTTGATATATTCATGACACGCAGGAGACATGCAACAGGCACGCACGTGAAAGGACATCCTTGACACGTTCCCATGTATTTTAATGTAGTCTTATATATTGACATCCAGAACTTTATCCATCATTCTTGATCTTTTTAGCTGGAATTTTTATTGACTGAAACTTTTTTTTTGGTAGTTGATCTGCCATCCGCGCTGTCGCGGATTCGATTCTGACGAGGACATTTGTGTAACGTACATATATATCTGTTCATATTAAACAAACTAAAAGTATTGTAACAGTAATCTGGTTCCCATAAATCTACTTAGTTTGGGGCTAGATGGGTGTGTGAAATTTTCATGAATATTTATTTATTTAATGTAAAATGCTACTATTAATTGTATTAAAGAATATTTTATTTTTATCACATAAAGTTTCTAATCAAAATAAACATAACTACAAATAATATACACACATTTCCTCTAGTTTAATGATATTGTATAATACTATAATATTCTAATTTAGCATATTTTATTTAATTAGGTAGCTAAAATAAGTCTTCGCACTACCATCCAGACCAATTTACCCCAAGATAGGCCTGCATCGTGAATGATGCAATTATTGAACATTAAGGCCTCTTAAAAGCGTGTTAAAATTCTCACAGTGAAGGAATGGCTGCCACCCGAGGTTCTTAAATGCTACAAGATGGAAATCGTGTCCTTACAAGTAATTTAACGTATCACCTTAAGTGGGAGGATAGCCAGTGTTGGCTGTTCGGGGATTTTAAAACATGCAGCTATTTAAGGCACAATATATTATTTTCAGTAAAGTTTTTTGCATGGAGCCTTGCCAGAGTGGAATTAAAAGAAGTTTTAATAGCTAGGTAGATTAATTAGGATGATTACATTATTACGAGGTAAATGAGAGCACAGAATATTATGAAGATCAGAAAGCTACCTAGTTAGTACCAAGTTTTTCAATGTCGTTTGACGGGTTAAAAATATCAGACGATGCATGGTCTGAGCTAAGTTTTTGAGTTATGGTTATTTAGCTAGGTTTCGTTATATGACAGTCATGGATTTACTAGACACCGATTTTATGTAACAAAGTCTTATGATTTTAATGTTACGTTATATACCTACATGTAACTGCAGAAATACAATTTATTCATCCCCGTGGAGGGTGGACATGGCTAAAGAAGTGCCAAATTAGGTAGTTGGTAAGAACACGTGATCTTGTACACATTCATTTTCTGGTACACATTTATTTTTAAAAAGTGTGACGTTTCCGTGATTTCTGTAAAGATTTGAATATGAAAAAAAAAACATCAATTTGACTGTAACTTGGCCTCTAGTCAATGCATTTCATATGTTTTCGTCAACAAACAAAGCAACAGTATGATTGTCACATTATCACAGTCAACAATCACCGTTGCTGGATGAGAAAAACCTTAAAAACACCAGGAAAGTGATACTTGCAAAATAATTCTACGGTCACAATATAGGAATATTTTTAATAATTACTAATATATCATTTTCTATGCAGGGATCACCGCTCTTCGCAATTCGGCAGCGTCGCGTCTCCGCTGAAAACACAGAAGGCACCATATTCCTGGTCGGACCACTGGACTTTGAAGCCCAGTCTATGTACCACTTAACACTGTTAGCTGTGGTAAGTACTACAACTGCTGACATTGGATTTGGAGCATTATTTTCGTATACGTCATAGTATATCAGCTTTTTTAGATGGAATCAATAGGAATTAACTTAATGTACAGAAGTTTAACAGTTCTGTACTAAGAATTTTTAACTAGCTTAAATTTTTGTCATATAATCTATGAAATGTGAATGACTTACAATACATGAATGTAGGCGGCTACAGATTTTTTTACTCTCAACACCTCCACAAACTACACAGCAAAAAAGAAAACAAAACACTGTAAAATAGATTTCATAACATTTGAAAGTCATTTTACTTGTGGAAATGTATTTTCTATGATCATTTTAATAAATAACTACTTACTGCCTTTAAGCTGCTTGGTTATTCTACAGATAAACGAGACCCTAACAAATTGCCGATAACAGCTCCCACTGAAATCTGTGGGGTCGCGTGGGTCATCTTCATAGTAATTGCTATTCAATTGCGTCCATTTTATCACCTCCATTTACATCTTGAGGGCTAAGTTTGCAGTTTGTGTTTGCCGGTGTCCTGACAGGATTTTCGACGATTCCTACGTAATTGTAGTTTGACGATCTTTGGATCTTTGGAGTGGGACTAAGAGAACAAGCTCTGAACTGTGAAATAAATACGCAGGACGGAGCGCCGTTTTGCATAAGATGTCTGGTAACTATAAAGAGGATGAGAATAGTCGAAGATCAGATTCATCTGCAACGCATTCTGAAAGTAGCGTCCAACTATGTCCAACAGTGACAGTAGGGTGATATAATGACGATTTCATACTTTGTGGTAGCAAGCTTATACTCGAAATAAATGAGGATAATTATACACCTAAATTAAAAAATAACAATTTATTGATAACTATCCACCAACGTGAGACGCAAAAAATGCACAATTGGTATAATCATTGATCCAATATTGACAGGTACCTTAGATTCTGTGTATAGCTTATCTGAAAACGCGAAGTAACAGATTTTAATATGTGCCAACAGTACGGTCTAGTATATTCCAATTACCACGACACAAACAAATCTAGTTTTAGCTATATCTAGTGTATATTTTGCAAATCGGGCGGTGGGTGTTACGTTTTTAATTACTTTAACCAACCCGTACTTAAGATGCAATCCCTTTAGCGTCTGTCTATTTTAGCCTCTGACTATATTAGACCGCTTAGCAATTCCATTCATTTGCTAATGATAAACATTTAAAGCGTTGTTAATTGCACGCAGTTGTTCAAAAGGCGCTTTTACACGATTATGCTTTTAACGACATGGGTGAGGTACTCGCCATATTCTTAGCTTTGTCACAGAATAATTATTAGCATTACAAGGATTAAGCAACAAGGGTATTTTGACCCCTAAACACTACACATTTTATCGGTTAATTAACTTTATCGCTTCATTGGACAAATCATATCTCAAATGCAGCTTTTGAACTCAACGCTTAAAAGGCGCTGACGATACGAAAATAATTTTAATATATAAAACTAAACTCTATTAAAAACATGCTCTTTGTTACATATTTTTAATACGTTTTTGTGAGCGAGGGCAAACTGCTATAATAGCAAAACTGGAAATGATGAAGATAATTTTTTACGATCTCGTCTGAAAAATATAACTATTGTACTGTAAAGTAAGCATCATTTTTGTATAAACTCATCGTTGTTATCACGCTCAGCTTATGCATTGTGTACCATAACAGATTCTGAAGCTAAGCTCAAAATTAAATTACCTAAGCTTCTCTAGAAGGGCTTTCGTACTTGGCAACCTTTCTAGGTAAACCATATAATTGTCTAACATTAATTTATTTTAAACACCACCACAATTCATAGTTCATACTATATATTATAGATATATATAAAAGCTAGTAGAAGGCTTCGTTCCTAAATCGCCTAGTTTACGTCAGTTTACTTTAATATTGAATACTGGCATGGGCAATCATTTGACAAGGAATAGATGCGGCCTTCAAAGTAACATAATTTCAATATAGTCACTTCAAAATTGGTATGAATTATTTCAAACATACATAAAATACAGACTGAAATTAGACATAAAGCCCTTATATATACTATTCAATTTCAGGATCCCTATGTGGAACTGGGTAAAGACACTCGAAACATCGCCGGTCTGGAGGTAGTCGTCGTAGTTCAAGACGTCCAGGACATGCCTCCCGTCTTCACGTCCGCACCTCCCATAACTCATTTACCTCGACAAGTGGCTCCAGGAGACATGGTCGTGAAGGTCCGGGCAGAAGACGGAGACAAGGGTGCACCTAGGCAGATCCGGTACGGACTCGTGTCAGAAGGCAACCCGTTCACTACGTTCTTCAACATCAATGAAACCACAGGTAAGCTGTCAAACATTAAACATTAAACACAAGTCTACCAGTAACAAAATAAATACAGTTGCGTAGATAACCTTTTACAGGGCTAAAGTGACAACACTTACCATAAATATATAACAATTTTCAACCCACTTCCAACGACTCCTTCGTTGACAGTCGGTTATAATTATTATTAAATTTGTTATCAACCGGTTAAATTTGTTTCTTATAAAATTGATTATCAAACTCTGTATTTACCAATTAGGAAAATTATTTTTTATTTGAAAGGAATTGTGCTTTCAGATTGGTCCTATAGATTTATTTTTATTTCGGTCCAAAAGTTTGTTTGTTAGTAAAAATATGACATCCAAGTTAATGAAATTGCGTATTTTGCGTGTCTTTTTTTCTTCGCTCGTTATATACCGCTTTCGATGTTTCTTTTTCAACCAACTTCCAGAGGAGGTTATCGATTTGGTTATTTTTTTTATGTTTGTTACTTCTGTGCTCCGTTTTTAACAATCGATTTGGAAAATTCGTTTTTTAATTTGAAAGAATATGCTTTTAGATTTGTCTCAAAAAATATCAAAATCGGTTCATTAGTTTGGTTGTTAAATCCAAATAAGTGAAAAAAATATGTTATCCATGAAAGGAAATTGTGTATTTTTCTTTTCCATGAGTTTTTTCTTCACCCGTTGCATTCCGCTTTCGATGTTTTTCAATACGGTACCGTGTGTCCTCTAAGGGTAAGAAGAAAGAGATGTAAATATTGAAATCGGTATTTTTAATTTTTTTTTTAATTTAGAACAGTCACTTGTATTCTTACGATACAAACTGTTCAAACAACTTCCGTCTTTTCAATATTCTTATTAATTTCATGTTCATATACAATAAATTTGTGCTCTTTGAAAACTTCTTATCAACATAGTTATTATTATCATGAATATTTGTAGATGTAAACTCGTAGAACATAATATGAACTTTGAAGTTCGTTTACAAGATTATTTCATTTGGTCAACTAGGTAAAGACCTACAGACTAATATTTTTGTAGTGACCAGTATTACAACATCAGAATATAGCCGTGCTTACCTACTTACCTTAGGCATTTATGTAAATTCTTGGCAAAACAACCTTATGAGTAGGTATTCCAAAACATACTCATTGAATGTTTCTGTGCTTATTTTAATGCCGTAGTGAAGTGGAGTATGATTATAAAGGCAATTTAAAAGTTAAATGGCGGGCTTGTACATACTTGACCTCATTGCATGACCAAAGTCTAAATATTGCTGATTCAAGCTAATCTTAATGAGGTCTCGAAGTTATCGAGGTCGGTGAGCGCGGAACTTGAGAATATAGCGCATTATGGTTTCTTTAGAAAGATTTTTTTAATTGCTGGTAACTTAATGACTGGTCCTGGTGCTCAACTGGATTTAAATCAGCTACCTTGGGAATTAAGTTCTTGTATACCACTAGTACCACTACGTATTCAACGACAACGCCGACAGAATCTAACGTATTTTTTATAATCCGATTGTATACAAATTACATTTTTATTTAATGTCATTTTTTGGAATAAAAACATTTATTGTACTTTCAACAAAGCTCATATTAATATAACTGCGTTCATAAGATTAATTCCGAAAGTAAGCACGCTGATTACCCCTGGGGCTTGTCCACTTTATTAAAACATTTCGGACAAGCACTTCGGTAAATCCGTTTTGGGGTTGAATCCCAAATGAGCCAACATTACTCAGTCGGGTGTTACGAGGTGCATTTTACCTACCACACATTTGCGCGTTTTGTTATTCAGTGTAGAGCTGTTGCATATTTGTAACATATTTTATGGAAAGTAGAAATTCCTAGCCACGAAGCAATGATGCATTTGCACTGCCTTGATCCAGTGGAAAGGTTAGGTGATGAAAGCATATGAGACGTGACGGGCGCAATAAGATGTGACAGTCATATTTCTGTTCTTGAGCCTAATTGCTGTTGTTCTAGGTGACCAAACATGACGACTTTTCATCGGCTTGTTCCATTACTCTAATATTCCATATTAAAATTGAGCGACGGGAGCCATTCGCATAGCATAGCGAATAGGGCCTTAACGAAGTTATATTGCTGTTGTTATCAACAAAAAACAACGCTCAACATTAGGTGGGCCCTAAGGCGCGATCTATCACTTAAAAGCGCCCACATTATAAGAAGTTGCTTTGTCTAAAATTTCAAGCATTTTTATGAGATACCATCGCCCGACGCCAACGTCCATCGGCTTCCGTAGGATATCCCAGTTTCTTATCGTGGGTCGCCGTCGCTACACCCTCCCCACTTGCCCCAGTTGAGGCACACCTCGCGTGACCCACTCCCCCACACTATCAGATTTACTTTAAACTAATTCTCAACCTCCCTTCAACTTCGCCATAAAACTTTCGTCATTTAGCAAGACAATTAACCAAAACCGGTCCACAGTTGAAAATTGAAAGGCTTATTTGTAGTGAGGCATTTGTTATGTCGCTACCTACAGCTGTTTGGAGGCATAAACCAAGCTAATATTGCAGTGAAACTTTGCTCGTATATAACTCGTTCCGTGCTCATTTGTGCTCGGGTTTTATTGGCGCTCTACATACGAAACATTCGAGCATTACTCTACATGTGCAGAGCATTCACATGTTATTAATACTCTAAATGGGGTGGCATTTATAAACTAAGGCTCAGTTCCGCATAAAAGCATTGGCAACAGTACCAACATGACGGTCCCCGCTAACAGGCTGCGACTCAGGAACGAGCACATAATAGCTCATTAGACCTTACCGGAGCCGAGTCTCGGCCCAACATCTATTGTTTGTAAAGCTGCAGTTTCATAATAAAGGCACTTCCTTTGAATACTTGCCCGCTGACAGTACAATCCTTTTCAAATAAAGGAGAAACTTACACCTGATATTGGAAAACTTGGTAGGTATGAATCCCATTAATCAACTAACGAGTGAATGGAAATGTAGATTCAATTTGGTTCGGGTTTCCTATTCGATAGTTCGATATTAAATCTGAGTTGGTATTTTGCTCGTAAAACTTGCGATGGTGGCGTCTTTATTCGTTTGTGCTCACGTTTTCTGAACCACCAGGATAGGTACATTTAAATAAGCAAGTATTAACGCGCGAGTACCTACGAATTAGAAAAAAGATCCTTTTCATGTTGTAATATTTATGGAGACATCCCAGCGCTGGCCAGGATATAAATATAGGAGTCATTGTTCCCTACTCTTACCATTGAATCATGACGGTAGAAGATTTCTCGTGATTTAATATTAATTTATACCGTGAATGAATAATGGGTCTGTGTAAAGGCCAGGCTTGCCTATTAAACAGTGAGACGTAGAGAAATGAATAAAAGACGCAATCAATTCAGTTCATTAGTTGTACAGGCGGCGTCTGAAGTTGGTCTTTGAACTATTCAATAGCACCTACAGGATTGTATGCGGTTGTCAGCAACTTTTGTAGTGCATTGTACGTTCATTTGTTCCCATCTCGAAACGAGACAAGACACGGATCGGACGAAGTCCGCAGCCAGTCATCAAGAAAGCATTGTTTACGATGGAAAATTCAATTAACTCGTTTTGTCGTACATTTGCTTAACGAGAATTTATGTTTTAGGAAAACAATTGGTAAGGCATTCGAATTTAATGGCATTTGGCTATTAACTTAATGCTTCCGTTGTCTTGCCTAGGTAATAGGCACCGCCACTCTTAACACTAATTTCAAGAGTTGTTTGTGTATATTTGAAAACAATAGGCCAATAAGGCCGTAGAGTTTTATACCGACAGAAGTGAGAATTGTCTTAATAGTCCAAAGGAAATTGATATTATAAGTCTTTTGAATGGTTAAACCAATGGTAAGTTAATGCTGTCCTTTCTAGGCTTGGTTTAGCGTTCAATTTATTAATTATGAATGACTTTACATTTCACAAAGTAGAGTCACAAATAACACTAGTTCAAAATAATGCATAATCTTTTTTGTAAAAAAAAAAATCATGGCTACAGGCCACCATAACAAGAAATACCTAATTAATAAAAATGTTAACATTATTACAAGAAACAATATCGATCTCAAATAATTCAAGTCATAGAGTACATAACATGGAGTAACGGTCTTTATCGCCAGAGCCTCGATTGGTCATTTTTCAGCTTGAGGATTACATGCATACGTAGAGGTGACAAGGAGTCACGGAATCGTATTCCAAGTTCACATAATGCTAAGCTAGTTAAGTCCCGAATGATTATTTTAAATTCACTTGTCGATCGTCTTTTTTTACGATTACAGTGCGGACGAGGTTCAAGCTCACCCGATGATCATTGATCAAATTTGAACCTTAACTGTATAGATTTTCTATACAATTTAAAAATTTCACTGTATTTAAGCTGTAAAAGAAACCTGCTCAAAGCGTCATCATTATTCATCATCTTATCCCGACTAAGTGTGACATTTCGTAATCCAGAACAAGAACTATTTAGCGCGATAAATATTAATGAGTACGAAGACTGATGGCAGGGGCTTAATCTTATGTCACTTTTGTATGTTAATTACCTACCTACCATAGGCGCACGACTTTTTTCACTTTTGCAGTGCCTGGCCTTAATATGAATGTCTTTTTAACAGACTTTCTCTGTTTGTAATGTAGATGTAACTAGCACTATACAACCTAGAAACACCAAAAACTCTTCTGAAATCTATGTATTTTTCAATAGTGATTGATTTAAAAACCGGGCAGACTTGTTCTAATTAATTTCACTTCCTATTTTTCCGTTTCAAGGGTAGACTTGGTGATGATTGGCATCGCATATCGACGTAGACAGGCGAATTCAGAGAATTGAAAACTTATTTTTGGAATTAGGATAACAAGATTTATTTTACCCTCTAGTAATTCAACAGCTACATATCCGCCATCTATGACGTTGATTATCAAAACTTGATTTCAAAGCGTACGTAGTTTTAAAATCCATTCACAGATGGCAGTATACTGAATATCTATTGAATAGTCTTCCAATTTAGCAATAGATGACGCTATCTGCATAAACTAAATCTACCAATACACTGTATCGAAAACTTCGTAGTAATAATGAAACCAATTTATTTTTGACATCTGATTATACATATAGATCTATAGATGGCATTAATGTAAGAACAACAATTATTAATTAGTGACATCTATCGCATGTCTTGTCTTGAAGACTTTAAAAAGCTATCAGTAAGACTTACCTAGTTTAAGAAAAAAATCACAGAGGGCAGTATAACTAGTTTTGTCGCATGGCCATTTTTTGTCATGTTTAACTACAATAGATAGGGCTTTCAGTGGCCAATGAATAAAGCAAGAATAAAAAAATGTGCTGGCTGTCAGCCGATAAATTTATAGTGGCGCCACCTTTGAGACATTAACGACTATCAGCCTCACTATTACGCGTATATGCTAAACTGCATTATACCGTTGACGAGTTTGGTTTGTCGTTTTTGGGGAATGTTCCGTACTTTTGTTTGTATAGTCTGTTTCCAATCCTCAGATAAAATAGAGCATTGCTCCCCGGCGGTATTATGTTGGCGCCGAAAAAAGCGATAATATCGCTTTTCATTAATTTATCTACCTATGCTTCCCTGTCGTTTACGCGTCTACCACTTTTCGTGGTACAAGGCGGGAAGCGAGACAAAGGCGGTAAACCTGTTACGACTTGTTGCGAGCTATCGGACGAACAGTGAAACAAATTCAGATGAAAATGAATAAAACTTCTGAATTGAATGAATTAATAAAAATAAAAATTATGATCAATTATACTTTTTATTTGTAATAATGCTTTATAATTAACTTTGTTCCCAACTAGGTGTTTGCATGGATTATGTATCTTATGCATGTGGGACAGACAACAACCTTATTTTGATATTATAAATCAAAATAAGGTTGGCGGTCACTGCAGTCCGCTCAAAGGTCAATGTACGAACTTTTCTAGGGATTTTAAACAGACTATAGCAATATTCTCTGTGGATTACAAGTTCGTTTCCCTGCAAACGTTGTTTTATCAGCTCGAAGTTTGCTCTCGGATCTTGAGGTTTTTGTTGTGTGGGTACATGCCTCCTGCGATAGGTACATAAAATTCTAGTATAAGCGTGTAAGCTTTTGTTTAGTAGTTATTTTAATCAGTTTTGTCACTGTTTCCAGGTGAAGTGACTCTTGAACGCCCCATCGAAGAGATAGCAGCGATATCTCACGCAGGTGCTCCAATCCTGCTGACGGTGGTAGCTGAGGAGGTGCGACTATCGAGAGATGAGCCCGAAGCCATGTCTTCAACCGTGCAGCTAGCGTTCATTCTACCAGAGAGGGAGAACTCACCGCCTTACTTCGAAAATCAGTTGTAAGTTGAATATATAAGAGAACACATAAGAAGTTCCAATACTCCTAACGGTAACTGAGGAGGTCTGGCTATCGAGAGATGAGCCGAAGCCATGTTTTCAATCGTCGTAAATCTTACTAAATACTAAAATACTTAAAAATATCTTATAATAAATTCATTAATTTCAGCTATATCACTTACCTAGACGAGAATGCACCTCAAGGGAGTGCTCTAAACTTCAACGACCCCTACATTCCACAAGTAAACGACAACGATTCCGGAAAAAATGGGGTGTTCTCTCTAACTCTGGTTGGCAACAACGGAACATTTGAGATATCACCCACAGTGGCTGAAAGACACGCGCAGTTCATCATCAAAGTCAGAGATAACACAATGCTTGACTTTGAAGCAAGAAAGTCTGTCGTATTTCAGGCAAGTTAATATACAAAAGTCCTAAATCACATAAAAAATACATTAATTGATGTTGATGTTAAAATTAACCATGGTGTTATTTTTTTTTTTCAGATTTTAGCTCAAGAACTTGGTCCTGCGACTAATCTATCAGCCACAGCAAATGTTACCGTTTATCTCAACGATATGAACGATAACCCACCGGTATTCCTCGCTCAATCTTATGACGTTGAACTTCCTGAGAACGTAACTGCAGGAACCAGAGTTGTTCAAGTAGCTGCTGATGACGTAGACACTGGAGCTTTTGGAAAAATACAATTCACTGCCATATTAGGATATTTGAATACATCGCTCAACTTAGATCCATTAACAGGCGTCATAACAGTTGCTACAAATAACCACGGCTTTGACCGGGAAGCGATGCCGGACCTGCATTTCTTAGTAGAGGCTAGAGATAATGAAGGAGTAGGTTTAAGAGTTACAGTGCCATTAATTATTAAGTTACTAGATGTAAATGATAACCCACCAGAATTTGAAAGGACCGTATATGAATTTGTGCTGTCACCAAGTCTGAATAATTTTACTTCATCAGCATTTGTCAAAGCTGTTGATAAAGACGCTGAACCACCAAACAACGTTGTCAGATATGAGATAATTCAAGGAAATAATGATCATAAATTTTCTATCAACGAAGAAACAGGTGACTAAAATACTTCATATATATATATTGTATATATACTTTAATAAAAAATAACTTATATCTTACAACGATTTGTAATAATATTTATATTTTACAGGTGAAATGTATCTTCTTGAAGCGCTTAAAAGAACTAAAAAGCAAAACGTCTATAGAGAGAAACGTCAGTTTTCTAGTGATGAAGACGAAAGTGAGACATTCGTACTCTCGGTCAGAGCGTACGATCTTGGTGTACCAAGATTATCATCAACCTGTACGGTTAAAATCTATCCCCCTGAGAGTAAAACTCGAACAATGTCGTTCATTGTGCCTGGTGCAAATCCTGATAGGAAAAAGTTAGAAGATATTCTCAGTACCTTGTCAGGTGGAAAAGTAAATATAATTGAAATAAAACCTTACAAAGGCAGTGACAATGGTGCTACAGACCTGAGTGGTCAAGGATCTAGTCAAGAAAAGTAAGTGCTATATTTATAATTTGTGTGCAATTTTGATGGTTTTTTCATTGCTAACAATCTAATTTGCAATTTCAGAAGTGAAGTGACAGCTGTTGTTCGCTTACAAGGCAACTCTGCTATTAATGTAGCTAAACTGCAAGATCAACTGGCAAAGAATATGACAATTTACTCTTCGACTACGAGTAACAATAATGCTGGCATCAACTTGAATGCTGGCTCCGGAAACAAAGTTCAAACATCTAGTGATGACGATAGTAACTCTGTACGTATTTATCATTATTTAGTGTGTTTTTTTATCTTTTTTATTTAATTTCACACAGCGTCATCTAGCCTCAAACTAAACTGGATAACTTGTTGAATACATAAATAGGTTTTTTTAATATTTACATAATCTTAATATATATAAATTACGTGTCACGATGTTTGTCCGCGATGGACTCCTAAACTACTTAACCGATTTTAATCAAATTTGTACACCGTGTGCAGTTTGATCCAACTTGAAAGATAGGATAGCTCACATCTCAATTTATGATCGCAATATTACTTTATTGCAAATTATAATATCATATGACAAAAACGTTAGCCACAGCAACGCGTGGCCGGGTCAGCTAGTTATATTATATATCAGCACCTAGACACAAAACAAACTTTTATGTTTGTCACAAAAATGCTTTTCCTGAGTTGGAATCGGACCCACGACCAATTGAGATATGAAGCCTGTCATTTATTGTATAGATCTTCATTTTTTTTGTTAAAGAAGATATTATCTATCAGATAGAAACTTAGCGGACAGTGGTGAAACAGGTCTTAAAGCTCTCAACTAAAATATGTTTTTTTTTGTTCCAGGGTCTTTATAAAGCAGAAAGTCGTTTGCTATTCTGGCTATTAATACTGTTAGCAATATTAGTAGCCCTAGTATTATTGCTACTTATTTGCTGTTGTATATGTGAGGGATGCCCACTATATATGCCACCTAGGTAAATGTAACTTTATTTATAATAGTTTTTTAATAATTAAAATTTTCCAATCACATTTAAGTGGCGGTTTTCACGTTTTCTTACTAACATGTCTTATTTTCTCTAACAGCCTAAAATGCACCAAATAATTCCAACATACACACCAGCTTTTCCACACCATAGGTAATAATTGAATCATATTTTGTTGTTCAAATAGTACTTAGAACTAAATATATATTATAGTTACTTTAATTCATTTGAGAAAAGAACTTTAAAAAAGCAATACCTACTAAATACTAGAATAGGGCTAACAAGTCACAATCTAAGTACATATTGGTATCAACAAAATAATAATGAGTTATATTATAATCTTTGCATTCGCTTGGTTATTGCCAAATAATAATAATTAAAAAACTGCTTTGTTTTGCACTTCCACTTGATAGCAACCCTTAAAATAGGTATAACAGAAGAGCTAGGTACATAGATTTGTATTAATAAATTCTAGGAAAAGAGTGATACGTGTCAACTCCACAGAGGACGACGTACGTTTAGTGGTGCGCGACAAGGGACTTGGCAGGGAAAACAAGTCGACGCAAAATATACAAAATAAATCAATACAAGCTACTGATTGGGGGAGAAGAGAAGCGTGGAGTGCTGAACAAACAGATTTGAGGACAAAACCAACGCAATGGAAATTTAATAAAAGGAACCAAAGGTCCAAAGACGTATCCAAACCGGCTTCTACTCCAGGTGATATGAGACAAGAATTCGTGCAAATGGCTACCGATAATGATTACAGATACAATGACAATAGACAGTCCATTCGTCAAAGGTAAATATTCAGTTTTTGTAACATCTAATAAAATATCACATATTTTTCGAAAATTTTATATTTCTTGACTCAAAACCATATTTTGTTTTTCAGAGATGGTCCTAATATTATCTACACAAAAGAAATGCAACTCCAAGAAACCTTTGCAAACAAACACAAAGAGTACATCGATGATCTTGAAAATGGGTATGATAGGATTGCCACTTTGCATTACAATCGAAGAGATCATGATAACGATTCTATACGAAGACACGAGATTGACCGCGGCTCCGACGTTGGTGTTTTCTTCAAATCTGATGAGAAAAATCAAGAGAAGATTGAAGGAGGTCAACGTGGACACCAAGATAAACCTCATGGAAACGCTTCTTTAACAAGAGATCAGTATTTCATCAAGGAAGGTAATACAGAAATATTGAGACTAGTAACGAGAGGAAATAATGAGGAAGAAAGATATGTCAACCTTCCAACACAGCAACAACGTCCAGTGACATTAATTCCTAACACTCAATACGTTGTAGTAGATAGTGGAAAAGATTTACTTATGGAAAGATTCATTAGAGAACAAGGAGAAGAAGCAAAAAATATTAGAGAAAGGATGGGAAAGATAAACGATCTAGATAACACATCTGCAAAAGATGGTAAAAGTTTTGGTCAAAGATCTCTGGTTGAAAGTGACGTTCAAAATCAATTACATGATTATAATAACATCGCACCTGAAATTCCAGGGACCGTCCCATTAAAAACAGAGTTTTTACAGTCAGCTTTATTAGAAATGCAAAATAAATCAACCATAAACCAGGAACTTCTAGAGTCTTCATTGCGAAAGCAGAATGAATTGCTACATCAAATATTAATCGAACGTGAGCGAATCATCCAAAACCATGAAACCGCTTCCCAAGTTGAGAGCAAACTAGAAACCCAGAGTTTACCAGGTCATTCAGTTATGGCTACTCAAACAGAATGTCATATAGGAACGCAAACAGAGCCTCAACTCCTCAAACCATCACGGCGTAAAGCCAGAAGTGATAACGACTCTTACAGTGAAGATGAATCTCAAATTGTAGCGGAAGAAGACAGAAGTAAAGTCGCGTGGGTAAAACGTAAAAAACCTAAGAAAAAAATTAAATACAAAGATCCTAGAAGAAGTATGCGAGTATATGATATGAAGCGAAAAATCAAAACTCCCATTTTAGAAGAAAGTGAAGTTTCTCCTTCATTAGAAAGTGAAAAATATGTAAAAGTAAGCAAAACAAATGAAAGAGAGGAACGTGTGAAAAAATATGGTGATGTTACAAAAAGCACAGTTACAACGTCAAAAAATGAAACAGTGAGTTCAACGCAAATTAAATCATCTGATACCGATAAGATGGCAAGACAGAGAAGAGAAATATTAATGGAAATATCAGACTCACTTGAAGATAAAATTGATTCAGATATAAGTGAAAAACGAGCCCGCCTGCAAAGACAGTCTCCAGTCGCTCTAGAAGAAGCAAGCTTGAAACTCGCTCTCGCACACGAAAACAATAAGAGCAGAAATAGCTCTGCAGTATCCAGAGATAGTCGTAATTTAGTTTTTTCCAGACAAGGTTCATCAACTGAGGCACGAGATGAAGCGGAGCTCCAAAAAGTAAATAGTCCCAATATTGAAGAGTCTGTAAAAGACAGTTCAAGTAACACAGACTCAAGTAAAAAGAAAGTTTCTGAATCTGATTCTATAAAATCCCCAGAAAGTACAAAACCAAATCAGAAAAGCTTGCCGCGATACATGCAATGGTATGGCAAAAAGTCTTCATCAAAACAGCCAGCCCCCGATAAAGCAGCTCCTAGCAAACCTAGGAGAGTAACAAAATCAAAAAATGACGAAGAAAAAACCAACCGGTATGGTAAAATACTGAGCAAAGATCAGGATAATTCAGAGGTAAAAAAAAACTTCAAATTAAAAGAAAATGAGTTTATTCATCCACGACTGCTGAAAGAGGAAAAAGTAACGCCTGTACCCGAAGGACCACTTCCTGATGTTCATCCTCTGCTTCAGCACTCTGAACATCGATATGAACATCAGTATGAAGACAAAAACCCTCTTTGTTATATTCAACCTACTCACATTCCTAAATACTTAGGTGGAGCTCCGAACATTCCTTTACCTCGAAAACAGCCTGCAGAACAACCAATTTATGTTAACCAAAATGAAGTGAAGAACAAGGATATCATTCCGGAAATTTCCGAAAGTGCTTTAACTCATAGTATATCAATATCTAGTAACTATGAAGAAGACAAGAAAAATACTGAAGTGCATGTTTCTAAGATAAACATAGGCGGAGACGATGATGTCAATCACAGGGTAGCCACAAAAATTGATGACAATGATTCTGGCATAGCCATGAATACATTAATTCAGCAAACTGGTCACGTAAAAAGATTGCCAATCACGGAAAAGAAAAGCGTATTTACTATTGCATATGATGATGTTCAGACAAAGCAATTAAGACCAGATAGTAGTTCTACTTCTTATTGATAGCACACTTCGTAAACATGTTTGTGATCAGAAACTTTTACTTTGGTTTATCAACTGACTTGATACATTGACTAATTGGTCTGTTATATTTTTGTAAGAGAGTAGTTTGAATTGGTATGAGTGTTATTACGATTATGAGTGCCTTAATATGCAACCAAAAGAGTATTATTATTGTGTAAATTGATCATGTTCTTATTACTTGAGAATGTCCGTCCAAATTGTAAATATAGTTTTATTATAAATTAACTATTCTCAACTGCCTTTAACAAGGATATCATTCCGAATGGGTGGTGCTAAAGGTATGTTACAATTGTATGTTACAATTGTATGTTACAATTGTATGTTGTAATTGTAACATACATGCACTGGTATGTTACAATTACATAAGATATGTATACCAATGTAAATAGTATTAAGTATAGTGCATGTGGAAAGTATTACATTTAAGATAATGAATGATTACTATTTAAATTATAATTAGCAAATAACTTTAATAATACTCATGATGTAAATATTATGATACGTAAGTAACTATTACATATTTTATTTCTTGAGAATACTATGTATGAACTTGCTGAACTGTAAGTACACAATTATATATTTGTTACAAAATATAAAGTTTTAAACTTGGAAATGGTTTTATTTGAATCCAATCGCTTTATAACCTTTGTAGGTTTTGAATAAAACAAGTTAAAAATAAAAAATATACCGACTGCAATACTTTCAAAGTAGCAAAATACGCAATTTCGTTTTGAATTACATATATTTTCCAGTTATTTTGATTTACAATACCAACCAAACATTTGAACCGCTATTGATAATAATTCTAAGGACCAATTTAGAAACATATCCTTTCAAATAAAAATAGTATTTTCCGTGCCATAAGCCCCGCAAATAATCCGTGCCGTTTACTTAAAGTAATGTCAAGAAGAGTAGCACTCAGTTGGACTAAGCAACTGCAGGCTAGAATTTTTTATAGATATTATAAATGCAGTTCGCTAAAGTCAGACTGTCACGGCTACAAATTAAAACTACTTTTGACAATATATCCCAATATTTCTACAGCAACGGGATCATGTCAAATAATCAGTAACAAATTCTATAATCACTAACAGATAATCTACAGGGAATAGTATTACCACATCAACATAATATCTGTTCTTCATCTTATTTCGTGTAAGTGGCAAACTTTGGTGTCGGAGTTTTCAAGCCATCCTAAGGCGTCTGACATGGCTTAACAAATAGTCTCCTTAACGTGCCCTCCGATTTACGGAAGCGCTCAGTTCAAAATACTAACCGGGTTACTTAACGTAGATTATACAATATGTCAAGAACAGCTTAGTAATAGTACCTCTACGGACGAACCTGGCACAAGTTCTGCTGGTACTTTTGGTTGCTCCTTTAGCACCACCCAGGGGGTACGTATAGGGAATCAAGGGGCACACCCCTACGGACGCGAGCAACTGGACTAAGAACTAAGTACTCAGTAGAAAGGAAAACTAGATGATTGTAGAAAATCAGGCTTTTCAACGGCGCCCAGGATATTGCGGCGCCTGCCACAACCTATAGAGCAAAATGTAGCTACAGTAGGTACTTTATAATTTGTACACCTACTTCATTTCCCAGGTCTTTACGCAACGTCTCACTATTTTAGGTGGTCACTCTTTTCGAAAACCCAATTATTCATCCAAACTCCATCTCAATTCATCTCCGAAGACTAAACACAAGCTATGCTGAGTTTGGGGCTAGATGGCGCTGTGAGGAATGTCCATGAATATTTATTTCGTATTTTGAGCTTGGATAAATAAATACACTATCAGTTCAAACACACAATAAAATTAGATCTGTAATGCATTCTACGCAACGAAAGATAGAAATAATCCTAATTCAGTGGCGAATTTGTCAGAAAATAATTATAAACTGGGGTCAAAAAAAATGGCATGAATATTATTAATTACTTGGTAACTTTTGACATTTTGTATCTAACGTGTAATTTGGAAAAAAATTGACAAAATACGGATTGCAATGTCAAAACCGTTCATCAAACGTCACAAAATACGCTTCGAAGGCTACGCAGCGCCATCGTCATCAATTTGTCAGACGATTACGCGATTCTTTTGCCACCAATGATACCAGGCAATAAGAAACACAAAGAGTTATTCCAATTCACCTCTACATTTGACTGCACGCACACATTAATGTGGCTAAATAGTTAGGCAGCTCGCTCGATCCCTGCCACGCTAACATAATTCTTCGAAGTAGAATGAGATGGAAGTAGAAGCTGTCACATGCGCAATCTAGAGTAGGTTACTCGGCACGAGAGGGCTATCGTGTCGCGTGTACAATAGCGCCATCTAGTACATGATCTCGTAGGTACAATGATGTTTGATGAACTAAAACCTCGTGTTGACAATGGCAAATGCATAGAAGTGCGACGCCAGAAGAAAGAAAAAAAAAAAACTAAAACCTTTTTATCGTTGTTCCTACTTGATAATAGATGTCGTTAATATGCACTAAAATATTATTTATTATGGTTCAGTATTTAAGACCCAGTTGTTATCAAATGGGCAGTGGGCAATTGCTTTTTTGCCAATTTTAGTGCTTATCTATCTAGATATCAAAGTAGGAAAACCAACGAACATACGTTTGATAAATGCAGCATGCTATATTTCGTAAACTTATTACCTGATTATAAATACCTATAAAGCAGGCCAGCAAATAAGAAGTAGATTTATTTGTTTAGTATAATATAGCTAGGTAAAACCATTATTTATGTATAAAAAGTTCCACATTGTTTCACGACAGCTCTCAATCATTCGCATGAGCTGTCTCATTCAGCTCATTTGCGCAGACGAGTCGGGCGGAAAATTATTTATTTTCATATCCCCATTTTTCACGTCTTACTTGCGTAATAACTAATGTTCAATCTGTGCCCTCGCTTAAAGTTTCGCAACGAGAGTTTACAACGTCTGTTTGCTTTCTTTAATTTTTCCTTCCTAACATTTTTTGTTTGAATTCTGTTGTGTTGGTTTTGTACAAATGGGTGGTACTCGAGGATTCATTTATTTTATATCCAATACCATGCTCTCAAAACGATAAAAGAAAACATCGGCATGTTCTAGAACAAAAAATTCGAAGACGTGACTCTACCATATCAGATTGGACTCCAGTTTCTGCCCATTCACTCTAACTTGTCGAGAGCAGGACGGTGTCTTACCTCGACAAGTTAGAGAGTAGTAGTAGCAGTAGTAGGAATGTCTCATTTCAGTTTTAATGGGACATTCTAGGCCGATATGGATTAGATACATTTAATTTATCCGGTTTAAGACGTATGTATAAAATGTACTTAGTAATTTTTCACAGACTATTTGATTGAGTGTACTTCCATAAACCCTAGAAATTCTTCTTCTTCTTATTATAAAACGAGGTCGAACGTATTTTCATACGTTTTCATCAATGGTCAATCAGCGAAATGGGTACTAAAGTTCGTTTAAATATGCTGATACGCTCATTACACTTATTAATTACACTTATTCGTATTACCTTGTTGCTTATGTGACTTGGCCATGTATCATGCCAATTGACCGGCTTCGTATCCAAACTTTTCGCCAGGGGATGTTCATACCATGAAATTGCTCAACTCGTAACTTGATTAGACATTAGACATTAAACATTTATTTATTTACTAAAATAGCACACATTATCATAACATTTTACAAAAAAATAAAAGAACAGAATTTAACAAAAAAAATAACACAAAAGTTCAAATAATATAAAAAAAAAAAAACAACATAATATAAAACAGAAACAGTAGAAAAAAAAAATAAATAAAAAATAAATAAATAGATAAATGATGTGTGCTACAGCAGCAAATGGGCTTCGGCTCAGCATTGTGCCCACTGCTTTGACAGTGGACGCTGTTATTCTGCCGAAACCACGGGATCCGCCAACAGACCCTGTGAGGCTTGCGTGTTGTGTTGTTGTGTTCCATGTTTAGATATTGTATTTATTAAAGGAAAGATAAATAAAAATATATAAAATTATAAACGGTAGAATAAAATACCCATCACGAAATAAAGATATTTATTGAAATAATAATACTTACTTACTTTACTAGCAAGTAAAAGGTGCACTACAGCTATCGGCACCAGTCAACCCAGTTTTTTGACGTTCCAAAACTACCAACTTTAGACGACTTTTAAAGGAGTATTTGGATTTTAACTGTCGTAGGGGAGGTGGTATGTTGTTCCAACACTTGGTTGCCTGGTACCGAAAGCTACCCCTAAAAGCAACGGTTTTATGTTTTCTGTAGTGCAGTATGTCTCTAGTAGACCTTGTGCCATACCTACTCTTAGAGTTATCAAGTTTAGAGAACAAATATTCTGGAAATTCAGATGTAACAACGCTGTGAACTAATACTGCCATATGCATATACCTCCGAGAGGCCATGTTCAATGTATTTGATTTATTCAAATAAGGTGTGATATGTGTTCGTGGTGGGATGTCGTAGCAGAATCTACAGCATGCGTTGATGCGTTACTTGATGATGATCAGTCGGCATACACTCCTTGGCTACGTTGCCGGCGACGTCGCCATGACATCCGGTGAGGTTGATGACCTAAACCATAATCAACCAAAAGAACGTCAAACTTTTAATAAGAAAAGTACCAAGGTGACAGAAGTATAGAGGAGGTATGGTAATGGCCTCCCCGCGGCACTTGCTTTCACGGTCCACTGGGCTGATCATAATAAAAACGCGCGCCGTCGCTTTCTCGTTGAAGTTTGACCATAAATTCCTTGGTCGCATACCATTCGCCTTGGGCTCTCCAGACCCCACGATCTGCTTTTAATATAATAATAAATATCACTGTATAATATGCAGTTATATTGTACATAAAGGTGTAGTAATACTTATTAGTGTGTCTGGTTATACCGGATGAGAAACAATGTGTCATCAATGATTTTATCCAAGTAACAAGGATCCCATCGAGCTGAGAAATTGCGATTTATCTTTTACCAATTGATATTCAATTACAACATTTCTGAACTTCAGACATATTTTTGTCTATATTTAAATAAACTAACTTTAGTCTATCTATATCCTATAATAAAAATATAATTTTAAGATTATTGTCTATCTGTCTGTTTGTTCCGGGTAATCTCCGAAATAGCTGGACCGATTTCGACGGGAGTTTGACTGGCAGATAGCTGGCATTGACAGATAGCTGGCACTGGCAGATAGATGTTATAAGGACTATTATAGGCTACTTTCATTCACAGCAAAAGAATAAAGGGTATTAGTGTCTCGCGCGAAATTGCGGGAAACAGCTAGTAATTCTCTGCCTGGAATGTCTTTCTGTCAGGTATTACTACACGTTCTGAATACCGCTCTATACTTCGATACTCACCTACACTATACTATTTTTTGCCAAGTTTTTTGCGCTTTGTTTTCCTCGAGGGGCTAAGACCATTAAAAAGGTCGGGGCGATATTTTATGCGATTTTAAGTGTGTAACGGTTATAATGTCCGTTTTATTGTAGGTGAGGTGAGTTATGAAGGCAGAGGTCGCTCCTGTTTGATTTGCGGTGGGTTTAGGGATACATATAATTATTTTTTTATTATCATTAGATGTCCTTACATCGTAATCTCTCTGGCTGATACTTCGGTTGAAGTGACGGTTCGGTTGAAGATTTTGCCAAGTACTTGGCTTAGTAGTAACCAAGCGTGCTACTATATTTAGACTATTGTTGAATACAATAAACATCGACGCTTTTTGGTCTGTACTCAGAATAGCTATATTTTTATATTGAATATTCACAGAATATTATGTGCACAGATTACATAAACAACATAAAAATACAATCGAAGTTAGGGAACATTAAAATCCATTTAAGTGCGTTTTAAACTCACACACCGGGTTACGTAACTTCGATTGTATTTTTTATGTTGTTTATGTAATCTGTGTACATAATATTTTGTCAATATTTCAACAAAAATATAGCTATTTGAATTTGGGAAGACAGACACAAAGAAGTTGTAGGCTTAGTAATAGATTATGCCTTACCTTTTGGGACGAAACCTTAAAAACAAATCATCATTAAAGTTTTTCAATATTGTTATTATTTTTTATTTTTGTCAAGCATCTATAAAGATTAAGTTTTAATCTCGTGGTCTTATCCGTCACGGGCACAAGTGGCACCCAAATACCGATCACCCATCCAGAAGGGTTAACTTTGAAGTATCATTGCCATTAATAAATGGTCAAGTACAACCCCAGCCTCTCCAAATTAAGACCGATCTCTGTAACTGAATTATTAAATTGACGTCATTTGTCAAGGGATATTTTAAGTAAAATTATTAGGAACTTACATAAATTTATGATACAAATGTGTTTTGACTATTCTTTTTTGTTTTACTTTGGGTAAATCATGTTGTCTCAATAAGGCTAATAATAACTTATTGAAGTTTATATTTTTTAAATCGGTTGAGTAGTTTTAAAGTATGCGTTACAAACAAACAAACATACAAAAAACATATCATTTCTCTTTATAATATTATTATAGTTAAGAAAAGGTGCTTATATTATTTATTAAAATGATGACTTTTGTGCAATGATGACTATTAAGCTTAAATGTAGCATGTTTTGATGACTTTGTGCATTAGTTAGTAGTAGCCCTATTTTCGAATCGAGGGATCCCGGGTTTGATTGCCTGCCGGGACACACTTTGTGTGGTGAGCTTGAACTTTGTTCTCGGGTCTTGGGTGTTTGTCTTGTGTTTCTGTTGGTCCATGCCATCTGCACAGGGATTCCTACTGCAGGGGCATGAGTGTGTAAAAGTTTAACGTTTGTATGTATTTTGAAGCCTAAAACATTTATTATTATAACTAAAACATATCTGCTCTACCAGCTTTATTCCATCCATACTCTACAAACAATCGCTAATGAAGAAGAAATCCCCAAAATCATTAATTAAAATTTTCCAATTAATGCAATTTTTGCAATGAATTTGCGAACGACTAAAATTGACACTTATTGCTCGAGTTTAGTCAAGAAAAACCAATTAATCACGTAGCTGTGTCCAATAAATTCCCTACGAAGTTTAATTATTTTCTTATGATTTTAATTTTTGCGTTCCACACTGGCCCACCCTCCTCAATCACGGATTAAACAACTGTCTCCTCTCAAAGGAGAATAGGCACAAGTGGTTTGGATACTAATAGTGTATTATATTGCATGTATCCACAACTTTAGTTTCTTTCTCTAGAAAAAATATATGAATTTGTTACTAAACATGCATTTGGAGTGCGAAAATAGTTACGTTAGCTATTTCTGAAAACAAATTTGATTATTTTCTAAGCTTTTTCCAATTTGGCTCACTCTCCCCTATTGTGAAGAAGAACAACTGTCTCCACTCAAGTTTTTTCGACTGGCAGTTTTGGGAATTTTATTAAAATAGCAGAAAGATAATTAATACTACTTAGAGATTGTTTAATCTTTGACGAAGTTAATTAAGAATATCGAAAGAATTTTAAAACTTAGCACGCAAAGGAGGTTTAGCAGAATATCGTTCGTATCATTTAGTTGCACGTATTTAAAATTAATCCTAATTTGTAATAATTCTAATTAAAAATGGACTCTGACTACCGACACTGCATTTGAACGTAATATCACAAATAACTCCCTAAGTATCGTAGCTTAGTTGGTAAGCTTGCCTACGAAGAAAGGTGTCCCAGGTTCTCTTGCAGGGGCTACTTTCTGGCATTAGATAAAGCTTTTTCTCTGGTGTTGGCGTTTGTCTTGTGTTTCCACGTTTGTTCATGCCTGCAACATAGAAAATCCTATTGCATCTGAAACGTTACAAAAAGTTAATTACAAAATTGAACATTATAAAATGTAGAGGTGTTTCCCTCAATTTTTCACAAGCCTTTAAATGGAATTACTTAGAGTGTAACGAATTTAGCGGATATTAAAAAGTTTAACCCGTCCACGTCCGGTGAAGTTAATATTGACGGAGACCAGATGGATACAAAGGGGGTTAAAAGGGGGCCTTCAAAAGAATTCAAAACGTTGACAAAAAGGCGTAAAGAATCACGGGGAAGGGGTGAAGTAACTTATGCGGCGAAGAAAGAGCCAAGAATTAGCAATACAGTTTGTCAAGCGCAAGTAATGTTATTAGCTTTAAGGGTTCCGCGCGATAAAAATGGAATCAGCAGTGGTGTAAATGAGTTAAATAAGCGCGGTTGGTAGTTTTGTGTGCTTGCTCACAATGCGTGAGTTTTTCAGTTAGGCATATCATGCTATCTTCCTCAATTAGGGATTTAAACATGCTCATCATGCACACAAAGCTGAATCCGCGCATGACCACACATTTCTGCTGTTAAGCAGTGACAATCACGATCTTATAAAGTACTTAAAGATAAATAGGCAGAATGAGATCGGAGAGTTGCATAACTACACAGATATTATAGTATAGTATTATATCTGTGACTAAGATGATTAGTAAAGAATTTCTAGGGGCAAGCTTTGCCATTCGTTTAACCATGAATTGAAACAATACAAGGTTCGGTTTTCCACTCCAAGGAACTCTAATAAAAGGTGACGGCCAACACTGTTTACGGGGTGGCAAGGGGGACCTTAATTAAAGGCTTTCGTGGACTTTTCGCGATGCAATTTGCTTAAAAGACAAGAATTATTTTTATTGAAGTCATCACTAATTTCTGCGGGGTGAGTCCTTTGTTTGGCCGAATGGTGGGTAATTGCGCGGGTTTTCGGCTATGATTTTCCATTGACTGTTCCCCGATGATTATTTTAATCGCCTTTTGGTTTAAATTACGACGAATTTAATGATTGTTATTATATAAAAATCCTAGTAGTTTTTTGTTTATGTACTTAGTACAATAACATCCTTATATCTAAACTGTGTAAATGAGTCAAGAAAAATAAATCAATACATTTTCGGGTATGATCATGACTTTTTAACAAAGACTGTTAAAATCATAAAACAATTTCATGACAATAATACGTTATTAAAATGTTGGCGTGTTTAAGCAATACTTTAAATATATATCAAATAATTATTAATTAGATGTTCGTCATAAACTACGAAATATTACGAAAACATTTTTTTTTCTTTCCTTGATAGTTTAAGATTTTTATCGCCCCATACACAAAACTATTACCCAAATAACACAACTATTACGTCTAAAAAGTAAGATCTAAAAAAAATAATGTTTATAACGTGTAATAATGTCTTTTTATAAATAAGTAACTGAATTGAATATTATAAATAAGTAACTGAAAACCAATTTGCCGACATACATACATAACCACTATTGCCGATTCGTCCATGTCGAATAAAGAACCTTGTTCACTCGTTCAACTATTGTACATATTATGTTGCTCTGTAACTAAAATAGCTGGGCGACTTGGAGCTGTTTTTTTTTTTGTCAAATCATGTTTTATCTCCAATTATATTTATAAGATACGAAATATCAATAATATTGATTAAATAATTATTTAATAATATCTTATTGCTCCAATTTGGTAATGTTACAAGATTGGTTAACACAATAATTACATTGTTATGTACAATATGTAAGTCGAACATATTCATACTTGTTACTTAAACAGCAAAACAGTATTTAAACACAAAATTACATCCTAATCGTTAAAGCCATATCCGGGATATGCGAGATAAATAAATAAACAAACAATTGCTCGTTTAAACTAAAAAGATATAAAAATAAAATCAATTGATTTCTTGATATTTTATTGTTATATCAACTCACAATTCTACCAAAGTTATGTAAATATCCTAAACAAAGTCGCAATCAAAACGAAATTTCACAATTATTCACAACGGAAAGAAAAAAATATGTAAATCAGAAGTGGGATGTTTAAAAAAAGTTGTTTGCAAGACCGCTATTGTAGGGACAAGGAATGTTTAATCTATTTCCTCGGCCTATTAATATTCAGGGCCCGGCCGGTCTGGTTCATCTCCTTGCCTATTATTGGTCGGTCGAGGCTTTGATTTTGAAGCTAATTACCTACCTCGGTTCCATTTGGACGTGTTCCGATGGAAATGGTAATGAGAAATTTTGCTGCTATTGATAATGATGGAAATAAAACGCTATATATTGCGATAATACTGGATCGAACTCTTAAGATTACATCGGTACTGAACAGTCAGGTAGGATTGAAAGTGGGTTTGATTCCTGCATGGAAAGAATGTTAGCGTGATTAAATATAATTGGTAGTCGTAGCACCGAGATCCGTGTCTTGGTATTGTGGGTGATATACAATGTAAATTTCTGGTACTCACGGCCTAAGAAGTGTGGTATCAGGGTTTTGGGCGGGCAAAAAATGGTTTGTTGTTACCATAACACATATCTACCTATCTAAGGACACCTGTCTTATTTATAACTATATATATTCTACCTCATTTCTTTTACAAAATTATATAAAATACGGGTATAAAACTTAAACGGTTGGTGGCTAGAGCTTATTTATATTTCATAATTGCTGCTTTATCCCACAAAAATACAAAAAAAATGGCAAGGCGTGATCCTCGCACAAAAAGCGTCTGCATGTCCCTAAGAGTGATAAAAATACAGTTGTCAAAAGTAAGAAACACGCATGATAGAAGAATCTAGAAAATTAAATGTGTTTCTTAATCACAGATTCGTATGACTCGTATTCAGAATTTTCATTACGGTGACTTTTTATTTACATTTGCACCTTATTTCTTCCTTTAGATTTTCATAAGAATGTGTGAAAATAAAAGTTTTCTTTGTCTTTCAAAATTGATTCTAACATATTTCTAAGATATTGTTTATCCTTTGTGCAGACGTGAAATAGTCGCAACTTATAAAAGCGAATCACCGCGTTGCACCACGCCTGTCACCCCTGTTGTCTTAGTAAGCACTAAGCGTAACAACTGTTAGATATTCCGTGACATAGGTCAAGTAAACACCCATAATGGATTCTGCCCAGAATTATCATTTGCCGGATATTGAATATATTATGGCATTGAAGACCAGGAGCCAGCCTAAATTTGTTTGAAGTTTGATAAGTACTACTCTAGCGTGTTAAGTGGGTCTTGAACGAATATGTGGGCGGGTGAAAAAGGTAAATCCTGGAGAAATGTGACAAAACGATGAATCCTAGCAGAATCTCGTGCCAATGTAATAAGATATCAGGAAAATTTGCGATAAAAAAAAATATGATTTTTGGCTGCATTGTGACCGACTATGCCAAAGTAGCGATTCACCGCTCAGGTAATAGTAGCTTTGCCTTCTGCGCTGTAGGCTATGGGTTCGATTCCCACCCAGGACTAACATTTTTGTGACGTACATAAGTTTTTGTGTTTTCTGGGCGTATAAATGTCATATATAATTATTAAATCAGTAATCTATTTAGTTCCCATACTATAAGCTATATTTTGGGGCTAGATGGCGCTATGTGAAACTCCATGAATATTATATATTAAAATTACATTATCAGAGCTGATAATCTAGCTCTATGTAGCTAATATACGCCTATGTCCAGCTATCTACTAATAATGATGTTAATGAAAAAAAATGACAGTAAATATTGGACTGATTTTGACCACCGGCTTCCAGACTAATATCGCCAGATGCAAAGTGTATTTGTGTAATTGCCAGGGTCCTTGGATCATCGAGCCGTGAGTTATGGAAATCACCAAGATTCTGCAGTCTCCAACAATTTATGGTACCTCACTATTAGTTTAGTAATAAAACAAACAAATGTTTACACACCCAAATTATATACTCATCCTTATGAAGCATACCACTAAGATTTTAGGACAAAACACAAACCCAAAGATCTAAGATCATAACTCTACTATACAAACTCATATCTCTATGTCGCAGATGCTATGGACAAACACGGAGGTACGTGTCAAACACGCCACACCCGAGACCAAACTTTATTGTCACCACACAAAGTGTGCCTCGGCCGGGAATCGAACCCGGGACCCCTCGCTTCGAAGGCAAGGCTACTACCAACTAAGTCACGGAGCCGTCATTTGATTAGAATATACCATGGCGCCAACGAATACAAAAAATTATATAATATTTAAAATTTAAAAACATATATCCTGTGTTTGTCCATGCCATCTGTGACACAGGGAATCCTAGTGCAGAGGTATGAGTGTGTTAACGTTGTTTTTTTTATTATATTTTTCTTGTACTCTTCTAGAGAAGATCGTGCCTAAAGGCTGGCATGGGAGACAATGAGCTTCGTTTCGGCCAATGTAATAATATTACATTGTAACGCATTTTTTCCCCAAAATCGTAACTTGTATCTCTGCCTCATATCCATAAACAAACGTTCGGTACAGTCGATAACAAAATAAAAAGAGCGAAGATAAACACAGCGGAAACAGAAAGGTAAATCGGAAACGAACTTTGAATTTGATATTCAAATCACGAGACTTTCGCACCGCAGTCACAAACATCAAACAATATTGACTGGAGATAGTGAAGTGTTTTTAAATAAATGCCTATTCCTTATACAGAGGGTAATATCTGAAAAATATACTTCCCAAATAAGAAGATTACAAAGATTCTAAATTCTATAATTAGTTGTTTATACATTTAGTAGTATATATATATTATAATTTATATATTACTTTATAGCATAGTTATTTGTGTAACAAAACTAAACTACGTATCAAAATAATATATACTCGTATGAGCTCACTATCCTCTTCTATACCTATTTCAAATGACTCCCCATAAAAATGCATAATGGCAACACTCAGCATATTTTATAACTAAAATCCGGGATAATCTATAAATATCGCTGTGACACTTTTGTCCACGTGTTTTTGAGCATTCTAAAGTGACAATATCTCAGACTGAAAAATGTGTGCACACCCTACATATTGTGGAACTGTTATATATGAGGGCATGGGGAATTATTAAAATTATAAACAAATAAAATTATTCCCCGCACACAGGGAGAAATCCGTGATTTGAATTTTACATAAATTTGCACCTATATTTTATGATTATTTGAATACAATTCGTACAATAACAGTTGTCATGTTGTTTTTTTATTATCACGAAACAAATATTCTATATATTTTATATGTTGAGGTATTTTTTAATATTTTTTTGCTACCATCTTGTAACCATGTTGATAAAATTTTTGTTATCAGTTTCGGTCAAAAAGATTATTATTTATTATTACATATAAAAATATCTTACCTTTATATAGGGGTTCCGAATATAAAGAAATATTTATTTATGATTTTATGAAATTTAAATTTCAGTTCGAATGAGTGAATGATGTGACATTTTACATTAAAATCTAAAATTTCCAGTAACTCGGAAAGTCGAAAAATCGTAATATCGTTATTCATATTATAATATTCTAGAGGAAGCTTTACAATAATTCGATAACCTTTTTTTTAATCATACTAATATCGTAGATAACAAATTAAAAAAATTACATGTCAAGTCGGTAGTTGTATAGGACCTACAACATTCACATTATCATGTCAAGAATCATAACTCTCAGAAGATCTTGCTGAATACTACAAGTTAATTAACAAATAGATATCTTTCTCCATTTACCACAAAAATATAATCATAAAATTTTTATGTAAAACTTAGCCACTTCCTTACATTAAAATCGCATTACCATCTCCAAAATCTCCGGACCTTAGATAACGCATAAAGAAAAAGCCAATTTCCGTTTTCCTATCACATGTCGACGTTCTTCATACATCAATACGTTCCCTTTATTTTATATTAAAGCGATAAACATGTCGATTGGTATATTCGTGCTTGGCTGCCCTCCTCAGCGACTGAGAGGTTACTCTGAAACAATGGAACTGCAGGTAAATTTCACAATTTTTTGTTTTAATCAAGTTCTATCAAGTCCCAAAGTTTTTCGTCTCAGGGTGACGCGCGCAACACGATGCCACTTGGGTCTTTTCAGACTTTAGTGGAGGAAGACCTGAGTCTTATTTTTGTTGATTATGGGCGGTAACCACTTAAAATGAAGTCACTTTAGGCACATTAAAAAAAGTTTGACTATATAAATAAATAAATTAAAAAAAAAGTGCCGTATAAACTTTCAAATGTACATAAAATATATTGTACTAACGGGGCCCTCGATGTTACTCGCTGTTTTCCAGAATCAAAAGAAGCCATGTGTAAATCCAGCATATAAGCTATCCTGGTACCACATTACCTCCAAATGCGTAGAGCCGTTTGATGGTGAATGAGTCGCAAACATACACACACATACACGCATACATACAAACTTTCGCCTTTATTAATAATATTAGTGGAATAAAACTGTAATTTTGACATCACAAACAGACACTACAATTTATTTATTTATTTGTACATATAATGATATTATATTTGGAAACTTTCCAAGTAGTGCTCCCCATCTGGTAGCATAACCTCGCTTCAGATATGCAAGTCATGAGAAAACGCTTATCATGGCTTAGGCCCGTCCTGAAGATAGAGGGATGTGTAACATATTGCCTGATCAGTGGCATGCTTCATAAGATTTGAATTCTGCCTATGACTATGCTTTTTTCATATATTAAAACGTGGTACTACTTATGCCGTTTTAAACAAACTTAAAAAAGAGGAGGGTTGAATTCGGCTGTATGTTTTATTTACTCGTATTTAGTAAATAGTTTCTATTTAGTGATTTCTTCGCCAAATGTTTCGGACCGGTTTCGGTGATTTATGAAATACGCGGTCTACCTTGAGGTGTTCCATCAAAAAAATTCACTAGAGAGATGAAAAGCTAATTGTCTATTGCGAGAGAATTGCTATACTTAATGTACTTATAAATTTGATAATGATAAATACTAGCAGTTCCCCGCGATTTCGTCTGCGTGGAATTCAACAGTTTTTTTCAACTTTATATATTTTAGGTTTTATGTAATGTACCAAACCTAATGAAATTACGCCCTCTAAAAACTATACATAAAATGTTCCAGATTTATAACAGAACACTGAAACATTTAATTGTATATTACGTGAAAATCGCTATAATATGCTAAGTAATAAGAAATTATTGATAGAGATTAAAAATGCTACTTTTGAATCTATACTTTTTAGTTATCAAAATCATGTGTAATAAAAAGAAATGACGATATTCGCTCTTCCACTCTACCTTTAAGGATATCTCTGATAAGAACCACTTTCCCACTAATGCAGTTCCTCCACCATAAATTAAGTGTTGACCACTCGATCCCCTAGGGTTGGCACGTCGAGGGTATCGGACACTTCGACAATAGCATTAAAAATGAGCTTCACCAACTGTCAGCCCTGATGAATCGCTTCACTGCACCGCAATGGAGTAGTAGCCGTTATTTGCACAATTCTGTTTTCTATCAATCAGAGGTTGAAAGGATTTCCGGTTTTGATACCGATGGCGTTGGTAACCCTGCAAAAAATATAATATTTCATAATATAAATATAAATATAATATTTGGGTATTTTTTGAGGTTTATTGACAAAATAAAAATATTTAGGAGATATTTCGCCATAAAAATGTAAATATGTCATTTGTAAAATAAGATAGTTTAAGCTATTTTTTTACTCCTAGTATGAAGATTAAGGTTTGCAAATATTTAAATTATCGTTAGCGTGAATTAGCCAGTGAAGTTTGTGTAAAAAATCCACTAATTGATTGATTACAGATCAGATTTTGTTACGCGATCAAAGATTAAATCTCCTTCCACGCATAAGGCTAATGAATAAACAATTTGGCGGATTCTTCATACAATATTTTGTCTTACAATTTATGAAAATGAGTAATGAGTACCTACATAATTGCTTTCTTTACCATAATACACCCCTCTAATAAAATTACCAAACGAGAAGCTCAAAATTAAATTTCCAAATCACCCGTGTTTTTATTGCATTCAGAGTTGTTCACAGCAGAATCTCGTTAGGATCCTTCCACGTGCTCAATTGTCGTGACAAATCGCACTCATAAACTCCGTGTGAGTTCTCTTCCTTAATATGCACTCCTGGTACTTATTCTCAAAACTTTTCAAGCAATTAAGAAGGTCGAGCGAGAGAACAAGATGGGTTTCTTGTGGTATTTATGAGGTTTTGCACGTTTTAATAAGGCTGCCAAGTTTCTTAAATCGAAATGGGGTTTTTTTTTGGATTTTTTTCCAAATGATAAATAATTTTTCACGCGACTTATGCGTGGTGTCAAGTTATTTTATTTCCCATGTGTAGGTAATTATAAATTTTTCAACAGTTTGAATTATACATCTTAATCTTAGCAATTACATAAAATCGAACAAAATATAAGTAAAATTAGGCTACGACAAAAATGTTTCATCGTGGGGTTAGGGTGCCAAGAACACTGGCTTATAAATTTTACACATTACCACAGATATACAAATATTTTAGGGACGTATAAAATAATAGTGAATAAATCTAAATGCAGGACTATTACGGTAACGGTAACGATAAGGCTAACCATCCTCCAATGAGGGGCCATGGTAGATGGTTAGCTTTACCGTTAAATCATTTGAAAACAATTATAAAACGTTTATGTTTTTTTATTTTTATTTAATAAAAGCAACGTTATGGTTAGTTAGGTCCATAAATTTTATACGTATCAGTTCACCAGATTTGATTTTCTTAGAAGAATCTAGATATCTGAAGATAATAAGTTAATTTATTGAAGTATGTCTGAAAATCATTCTTATACCAAGTTCCAAGTTACCCAAGCTTTTTCTGGCCTCGTCTGCAATTAAAAACAAACGCCTCCATCGTCGACTCAAAATAAACACCCACTGTTTTCCTTTAATTAGCATATCACTGTTGTCTTGTGCGCTCCGTTGTTCTTCATTTCCATATGTAAAAATGATACATATCCCGGTTCCACGATATTGCTTATTCTGGGAGCAATATGTGTCGCAAGGAACGCTCCCCCTGAAAATTATACGGTATTAATTTGGCATATTAATTTCGCCGTAAAACTCTGGTTGCGACAAGGAATTTCAAGTTTCGCGTCCCAAGCGGCCGCGTTTACACAATCGCTTGTTCAACACGGGGCCTTTATGGGCCTACAGCTATAGGAATACCTATGGCCCCTCTCGTATGTGCTATTGCTAATAACGGAGTTGTAAAACCCCTTCGTGCAGTACATTGTTGTTGAAATGTTTAATTAACGTCAATTTTAGATTTACGTTGGCTTTGTTTCTTGGGATTGTGTATAAGCGGTTGTTTTCCAACTTAAAACCCGACGAAACAGAAAAGAGAACCGGTGTATCTGTGTATCGGTGTATCTGTCTGTGGCATCGAATGAAACGGTTCGAACCGAATGAATGAAACGGTTTTGATGCGGTTTTCTTCTGTTTAGAAGCTGACGCGGTCAAGATGGTTCTTTAGTCAACTCATCCCACTCTAAACTCATCCCGCGGGATGATTAGCTATAATTTATGATTTAATAATTTGATAACTAATAATATAATAAATAAATAAACGTTTACAAACTCATATCTCTGCCCTAGGATTCCCCGTGTCGCAGATAGCAAGGACAAACACAGAAACCCAAGACCCGAGAACATGCTCACTGTTCAAAGTGCGTGCGGGCCAGGAATCAAACCCGGAACCCCTCGTTTCGAAGGCAGGACTACTTTCAACTAAGCCACGGAGCCGTTCCGTTCCTAGAACAATTTTCTATTTATTCATATAATATTATTAAATACTACCAAGCCGTAAACTTATAGTTTGTGTTTCAATCCAAATTAACCAGACGCAAAATATTTATTCAGCCTAATAATAACACACCAATAGTTTTGTATTACTCAGTATTTGATAATGTATGAATATGACCGTCGATGGCAAACAATTAGAGGCATGTTAGGGGAGCGCCGATTAAGCTATAACCTGATGTATGCGGGCTGGTAACCTGAGTCAGGAAGATTAAGATTCATCGGGACAGACCCTTACATGGAACAAATATTATTCCGTCTTGCCACAGGTAACATATAACAGTATGCCAGCTTGTTAACGCTTTTAACGTAACTCTTTTTTACTGTAAACATGCTGGCCGAACGTTTAAATCAGCATTAAAAGTGCTGTATTTTTAATATCCCCAGTCCCCAGTCTTGTTGACTGGGGATCAAAAATAAATGTTGATGGAAAAAGACTAATATATAAATAAAATAATTTTGTTTTAATTTCAGATCTTGCTAACTTAAATTTTCCGAATTAATAATCTTTGTCTGAGTGGGAATTAATTGATTTGGGTAGAATCTCGCTTGGAACTGATGGTATTACAAGATCATTGGGATTACGCTAGCTGGATAAATAATAGCAAAATATTTTAACAGTAAACTTCACTCATCACGAAGCTTCCTTGGATGTGATTTACAGATTATTTAAGTTGAGTATTTCAATAGGTGACCGTTTGGTGGCACTTTAAATGAGCACTTCTGAGCCTTGGAGGGCACGTTAAAATCTCGGTCCAGCTATAATTATTGATAAAGCATATTGGATGGTCATGGCTTAACTCTTAGTATTTTTATTTGGCCAGTTGGAGTTGGCCACTTACACAGAAGAAAATCACAAATCCGAGTACAAACAATCAATCCTGTTTTAACGTGTCCAAACGATACTTGAGATCTAAAGGAATAAATGAGTTTGAGTTTTCAGTTTGACAGTTTTGTAGAAGCGCAACTGCGATATTATTACACTGTGCTTACACAGAAACAAACATTGTATTGCTGTTGTCTTGGTGTTTGCCAAAGGTACCGAATGTTAATTTAGTATTCACCCTAGCGAGCCAATATTAATATTTTGGAAGGTTTTGGAAGAAAACATTCATTATTGCGGTTGGTAAATTTGGATTTCTTGATTGTGGCGTGTTGGAATTGGTTTATATAGAAATGCAAACACTTAAACCAAAACGAATAAAATAAACGAATTAAAAATGACCTTAATCATCATCACTAAAAAGTTCACATTGTGTAACATAATCTGTCTGTTCTAAATTACATGTATAAAAAAATCTCGTTTGTCGATCAAAATTCAATATAAAAAATTATTATGTAAGTGAGCAAGTTCTTTATCGGGTGAACCTATGATATAGGTATAATTAAATTATCGTATTTAAATCTAAAAGCCCAGCTCATCCCGTCACTTCCGTTATATAAATAAAAATCAAAAAGTAACTGCAGTATATATAGATGTCATAATGAGCAATTGTTGTTTTGTAGGGTTTGTAGGAAAGGAACTGACAGAACCACCTATTAGTCCGTTTTTAGGGACGGTTTTTACAGTTACAGTTAAGTAGGTACAGTTATTGGAAGGAAAAGGATAAAGTATGCATAGATTATAACCTCGGTTTACGTCAGTTTATGCTTATTACAGTTTCAACACCCCTAATTTGCGGAGACTAGCAAAGGGAGTTTCCCGGAACGCCTTCGGGACATCTCACCGCTTGACCGTACTATTAAAGTGCTAAGAGGGGCATTAGCAGCCCCAAGGGCCGAGTCATCCGAATAATTTAACGTTTTAATTGTGTGCGGTTTACGTGGGAAACTAATAACGCTGAAGCGGTAGAATGAAGCTAGACTTTTGCCAACGTCTTGAAGTGGGCTATAAAAACAAAGTTGTGCCTATAGCCCTCATAGGTATAAAGATAAGATAATCATCACGTTTCTTGGAGTGGTCCTTCCTAGTAGTTCAAATAATAGGTTTGTTACAGTATAAACTACTATTTTATCATTTAATCTATGAACAGATTCGTTTTGAGAAGCAGAGAACGGCATAGTATGGGCAGTTTTTTGTCCATGATCCATTGAAACTGAACCACCACAAATTATATAGATATTTTTTACATGAAATTGAAAATCATAAAAAAAAACTTAACAAAAAGCATTGATTTCATTTGAAATTTTTCAGATTATAATCATAAAAAAGAGAATTCAAATCAAACCTCATATGATCCGATTGATATCTAAACTCAAACAAAGTTTGGGTCTACTCTGCAATGCTACAAATAATACTCTTACAGACACAAAAACGTAGCAAATCTTTAAAAAGCGAATATTTCACAGACTGGGGTCCTCGATAAGCAAGTTAATCCAGAAGACAAATAGAGCACGATCATTGTGACCAGTGTCCAGGGGGCGTTGAGTGATGCGTTTCTTTTGTCTCGCTCCGCCATGCCCGAGACAATGTAAGGACGAATCAGCAATTGAATTTGTGCTTTGAAACTTTTAGACAGTTCTGAAAGCTTAGTGTAAATGTGATGCAGATAAAAAATTTAAACCATAAATACAAGTCATTATTTTGAACAAATTAATAATAACGTCGACCAATGTTTTAAACGATTTATCAACCAAATCGTGCAATGTTTTTAGTAGACAAGTTTGTGGATTACTTCGATTAACTCTATGCTAGCTCTATTTTCTTTTATGATAAAATATCAAGGTATGCTTTACTTTGCTGCTAAAATATATTGTATACTTGTGTCGTACGACGTGGACAAAATTTATCGACATCGCACTTTTATTCGATAGTTATATTCATCTATAATGATGAACAAGTTCAATGATGTAAAAAGCGTTTTTCTTATTGCCGTTTCCAAAAATTCTAAGCTCTTTATAAAACCCAAGGGACAAACGTCTGAATTCTGAATGTCCAGCACATTAAGCACAGACCACAAGGCGGGGGTCGGTTTGTCAATCGGGCTCCTTTATTTAAAATCATCGCCTATTGTGTCTAAGAAATTGCAACCCCTATAAATCTAGTTGTAATCAGACTGCTTTATCTGAGACTACAATGGTCTAGAATAATTATTAATTGATAATTAGTTTATTAGTGTAACAAAAAAAAATGCCTAGACGCAAAATCAAATTTAAAATTATGATTTCAAACTGCCATGCTTGTTTTCTAGCATAACTCAATATAACTTGTAAATAAGATAATGTTATAAAAATGTGAGAGAATTTACAGATTTTCATTAAGCTGAAAAGATTCATTACCAATATAAATAATGTTTACTCTAGTTTTTCAAATAATCCGAGATACAAGGTACCTTTCGACAAAACTTCTAACAAAATCCCTAAATCCCCTATTTTATTTCCAGCATTATCGGCAAATCTACCAGGCAAACATGAGTCGGGTGGATATTCGCTGAGATTTGCGAACTATCGGATAAATTGACCGGTAATAATAAAATGTAAGGGGTAAGAATGTAGATGGCTATTTAGATAATTGTTGGCTGCGTCCGCACTGACCGGGAGACCAGTGTATTGGAAGATCCGGGGGGTTTTATTGCCACCCGAGGTGGTCATTTATGGGAAAACTATCAACGTCTGGATTGATGACGAGACATTTCTTTGTTTCTCCGGGGCGAGATATTGATGTGTTATTTGACGTCTGATGTATGGCGTAGACGCCTCTTTGACGTTAACGAAGGTCTTATTATCGTCATACCGACTCAGCATTATTATTATAAAAACATCACCATTTTTGGTCATATATTAAACCCGCCGGGCCGTGGCCGTGATCGTACACCGACAAGCATAAACATTATTTTCTTGAGAACTTTAAAGTATCTTCACATGCTAGCGTCTACGTGACCGCCAAGGCAGTCAGTCGAAGCTTAGCGGCACCTGCCAGCAATCGTCTCATAATATTCGGCTTAGCACGCCCCGCCATGCATACTTGAGTCTTGAACTGAGGGAGGAGAACAAACAGTGATTTTATTGATTCCGTAAGGGCTGCGGAATGTAAAATTCGATTGGGGAGGCTGAGTTGCAGAAGTTAGTAGCTGTAGCTTCAAATATATTTCTAATTCATATTTTTTTCATAAACTGTTCGTTCTTGCTATACTAAATTTATGGTACTGAACCTATCTTACAGCTTGTTAAAACGGTCCACCGTATTGAGAAGCGAAATCATGACTTAAGATAAGACTAAACAATGAAATATCTACAATGGACTGGATGTTTGTCGATCTGATTACAGGCGGCGCTGGGTGGTCAGTTGACCGTCATAACTCGGGACCATGTGGTCATCGGTGCATAAAATATTCGGAAGGGACGGCAAACAGAAAGCGCAAACGTACCATTAAACTTCACACCTGGTATTTGTTCGGTCAACGAAAACAGAAACATTCACTTTGTGAAGGGTGTTCCGCGTGCGAAAATTAGCTAAGTTGATTGCTCCGTTTTGAACGTTGTTCGTGACAGTTTACTAATTTTTTTTAATTTTGTGATCGTTGAATTTATTTCAGTGTTCAATTTCTGCCTATTAAATATAATTTCACACAATTCATAAAGGTAAGATAGGGTATGAACAAGTGGTAAACTTAATATTTATTATGCATGTACATATGTATTTTGAAAAATTGCAATATGTAATTGCAATTTTTTTAACCAAATTCCCATTAGACTTACTACGGCGTAGAATTGGTATACTTTCTTCTAAAATACAAGATATTTTGCCAAGCCTCAAAGCTCAGTTGGTAGCTCTGCCTTTTGCGCTGAAAGTCGTTTGAGTGACGAAAGAAGATGTATGTTCTGTGTCTGGGAGTTACAAAAAAAATGTATCAGAATTCTGGTAGTACAAGCTGTACTTAGTTTGGGTCTAGATGGCCCTGGGTGGAACGTGCATGCATACATTTCTTTTATTGTTTCATAATTTTTTCTATCACAATAACAGATACTTAATTCACTTTATTTCTCGCCATTCCATAATAACAAACTTAACAAAGCAATAAAGCTCCCAAGCACACGTGATACATGAGCCGAAATAATATTATTGTTGCAAGCGTACCTACTTATAAACGAAAAATCAACATAAAGTGAATAAAAGAAAATTATGAATCGCTAGAAAATAAATTACCGAGTTTTGGCGGCAAAATAACATCACATTTGAATGCCTTTTATGCTTTATGGGCCCGTGGGCCGTAGTATATGAAATAAGGCCCGCTGCCGTTTTATGGGACACGGGAACACGTACGGGGCATAATTTTTGAGTTGTTGTTGCAAATGCTTGAGAGTTTGGCGATCGAACTCTTTGGAAGAAATAACGGTAATGGTCGTTTTTCGTATCCTTAAAAATAGAAATGGATTTTTAAAAACACAATTTAAAAATAAAATTACTATCACAATCGAACAATAACAAATAAAATCAAGTATATATCAAATAAAGTATATATGAATAAAACAAATCTAAAACAACTTAATAAGGTAGAAGTTGCTACAACAGGCGGTCTTATCGCTCGCAGCAATTTCTGTCAGACTGTTGTGAGCTGTGAAGAGACTATATCGAGTAAACATAAAAGGCGGATGATTTAGAGTTTAATTAGTCACTGAACTTGTATTGAGCGTATCAATTAAAATTACAAAAATCGTATAATAGAATACCGAAAACAGACACCTATAAAAAAAACTAATCAAATGAATTGAAACTATGCCAAAAATCATAGAAAAGTCGATTTCACTAGAATCGTTGCAATGAAAATTAAATTGAGTGGTCGATAAACGCCGCCATCTCCGTTTTGATTACACAGAAAAGTGTTACTTATTCTCGAATAAAAAATATAGCGGCGAAAAAATTTTGCTGATGTCGATATTGTTATGGAGGGTTTATGTCGAAAATTGGGGGTACGGTTATTGCATGTCATTAGGAATTATGGGCTGCCGACGTGGGCTGAGAAAAACGCGGTAAGGTGGTTACTTTTTTCGATAATGTAATTATTGGAAATTTATTCTACCGGAAGTGGCTGGTGTGACAAGCTTCCGTAAATTATGGCAAGTGAAATACTTTGGGAATGATCCCAATTTTATTAGTCGTGAAATATTGAACTGAAATGATTATCATGATTATAATGTTGCCAATGCAGGAATACACAGGCCTTCTCTCGAAGAGTGATACTGGATGAGATTTCTCTACCCTGGTAGCCGCCCTATACGGATTAGTAGATTTTCTTCACAGTTTTGTAAACATAATTTCATCGTATCATGAGGTCATTTTTTTTTATGACACCATTAGGCAACCAAGCTTACGGACGGGTAAGAGGTACCAGATATTTTTTGACATAATTATGAACCAAATAATCTTATGTGACAAAGGTTTAGATATCTATAGCAATTTTTGTATCAACATATTCTTTCTTAGGATTTATCCTTCATTCTACTTTACTTTTAAATGGATGATATTGAAAATAAGAGTCCTTTCTACCAAATTCTTATTTTTCCTTTTCATATACAATAAATAAGATACCACCCTTCCGTAACTGGATTACAGAGGATGTGACAATTGAAACATCGCAGCACTGGACCGCACTGAATTTAAATATACGGTTTCCACTACACTGGCCACGGACATTTTATATGTATCGAATTCATAGAACTGTTCTCGAAAATCTTGAGGGAAAATGGTAAACCAAATATTGCGTTATATTTTCACTTATGAACGTTGTTATAGGTGTTATAGCTGCTGCTGTAATGCTAGAGATATAAAACTAATTCATTTCATAGTATAAACGGTATCAATAACAAAAAACTATTCATATATTTTTTATGATTGTCTTTTTGTTTGCTCCGACTAATCTCCGAAACAGCTGGACCAATTTAGGCGGGACTTTCACTGGCAGATGACTGATGTTAATGAGTAATCAAAGAAGTATTAGAAAAAGAAAAAAGATTTAAGCTAAGGCAAATTTTCGTTATTTTCTTTCATTCACCTGCATTATCATCAAGAAAATTACAAGCAAATCCTACAATAAACAAAAGAATTTGCTCCATCCCCTAAGTGGCCGATAAGAGATTCCGCTCAAGTTTCAGATCACGTGCGTGGTCCCTCCTCCCGAGTTTATGACTAATGAGAGGCTCACATGCAGTCACACCTCATGAAGCCACTTTACATTCAAATCATACTGCTTCCTGACCCTGATTAATGCCGGTTTCTTTAGGCGACATGTCAAGAAATTCAGAGATGTGTTTGTTGGGAGATGATTTATAATGATGAGCATTATTTTTAGAGTTACCATGATTTGTGAGTTTTGTTTATTCACGATGTTTCGACCCAATTTTATGCATCATGCTGTCATGATAGTTTTAAAATATTTAATAATGAAGTTAAGGATTAAGTAAAACCTTGTATTTTTGTACAATTTTAAGTTACTTTCCTTGCTTATTTTGCTTTTTATTAAGTTCTCTAGCTTAGTTGTTGATGTGAGGGGTCTTGGGTTCGATTCCCGGCCGGGCATTCCTTGTGTCATGAGCGTAAAGTTTGTTCTCGCGTCTTGTCTTGAGTTTTTGTCTATGTCACCGGCGACACAGAGATCTCAGTGCAAGGGGTATGAGTGTGTATACGTTATTATTAATTTAATACTCGTATGTACCCCATGTTCATTCTATTATTGACTCCGTATAAAGTCTAAAGAAACAGTTGGTTTGAAACAAACATTTGCACTCCGCTCGGGTTTGTAAGACGTCTGGGTGAACCTCAGACAAATTAATAACAAGATAAAGAAACTCGACGGGTCTTAATTCATTAATTAATATAATTGTATTTGCCGCGGTGCCCATTAAATACACAGTGGAAAATAGGGTTACAACAAGTAGCAGGCTTCTAGATTTTCAGTTACAAATGTGAAACAAAACAATCGATAAAAAATAATTCACACGCTTTTGACATACTGTTGTTTATTGTGTGTGACGTCATAATACTCGATCTAGCTCGTAAGGCTCAGCCAGCATTAAATATTGCCCAATAATATGTTTTTTACGCGACATTGAAAATCTCTTTTCTATACATATGCATGTATTATAAACCTTCCGGAAAAAATCTAAATGATAAAAGTGTAAATCGTATCAAAATTGCGTCACACACACGAAACACACAGAAACAGACACACGAAAACAGCGACTTTGCTTTAACTATTTAGAGAAGATTATGGCGTAAGATTATTACAGGCAATATACTAATATTGCACGATTATTACAGGCACTAGCCTGTAATAATCTTACGCCATAACATACGTTTCACCCACACTGTACTACATATGTACAATACACTACGTACGTAATGCACTTATGAGTGAGTTTTCCTACTGCCTAAAAGCTTTTGAGTGTCATTCTGTGACAGGCTTTGCGGCTGTCGCACGGGTGCCATAAGAATCGCCTGATTGCTCAAGAAAGGGGTCGAATCAAAAAGTTTTCAAGAAAAATTTACCCAATTTCGAAGTAAAGGATACAGCCCGCTGGGAAGTTTCCGAAGATTTTTCACTTTCAACGTTAATTGCTACCAAAAGTAAAATAAATCTCCGTTACTTTGCATTTCTTGAGGCTTGTTTTAAGCCCTAAGCTAATCAATTAATTAAATTGTTTGTATTTCGCTGACTTGTGAAATATTACCGTTACTTTTTCTGTTCCGTTCATAAATTGACAGGGGGTAGGGTGGATGATGGCTTTTCTGATTGCGAATATAGTATCGGTATAGGAAAAGTTTGTAAATAAAATAGATACAAAATATCACTTTCACCCCGTGTGCAATCATAACATTTTATCATAGGTGTAACCGAATATCGGGTGACAGTAAAAAAGTTCGATTCGGAACGTTATATGCGAAGTTCGCCCTAATGTTTATTGTTTGTTTTTGATGGATCTCATTCAAAACATATCAATGGAAATTCTGTTTTTCCTATTGATGACTCAGTGTTTTTTTTTCTTATTTTTATTATTATCTTAACTTTATGTAAATCGATATACTGTTATATTTATGGCAGAGTATGTATTTGCCCGTTTTAAAATTGAACCCAGCATTAAATTCCTTTTTTTACACACTCTGCACTAGGATTCTCTGGATCATAGATGGCATGGACAAACAGAACAACAATAACCCGAGACTAAAATTCAAGCTCATCACACAGTGTTGTGCTGTGTCGAACTCAGGACAGAACTCATAGCTTCGAAGGGCTACTACTAAGCTACGGAGCCGTTTTTTTATAATCAAATTTTGTAATTTAGTTGATATTTTCTACCCACATCACTATCTCCTACATTAAAAGGTTTCTTTATGCGCAAAAGTATTTTACTTGAAACGTCTAACAAACTGTGGTACCTCATGATATTATCACACAAGAGATTGGCCTGTCTTCAGCAAAATATATCACAGAAACTTTTAATAAGTTCATCAGAACATAGTTTCTTTTAACTTTACCAATCTTGCAGTCCGTCTGGTACCTGTAGTTTTCATGGAAATGGACTTGGCCAAAGATAATATTAACTTGGGACGGGAGAGCCCTCAGCACTTGAAAAGATCAACATGTCGCCAACACTTCACGGACACAGTTTAAAAAGTTCTTTCTTGCTCTTTGTTTTATCCTAAACAAACTCAATTAGGTGCCCTTTGCCTTTGAATAATTGAATTTTTGTGCACGTGCCTTTGCTACCTGTCGAATCTTAATAAATTTTCAAATAATTTGAATCTCTTCGTAACTACCTGGAATACATAACTCAATTGTGAAATTAATATGGAGTTGTTGTTGTTACTTATATGATACAATATTTTTTTAATACGTGACCGCCAAATGACCTAACAAATGATAGAGCATTAAAGGGTATTTAGATACGTGATTACAATTTAAGTGTAGGATGACAAGACTTCTTTCGACAGGACATAACTAAAGAAAGACTGGTATGCCCAATGTTTATATATACCTATAGATATAGCACGCGTTTGACTTAGTTTACCCAGGCAAAGACGCGCTACCAATGCTAGTAAAATTATTAAAACAAGAAAATATAAGTAACACGATGATTATATTATATTTGTTTGGTTTTCTTGCAATGTAAGCCAAGCATGAATCAACCTAGCAGATTGAATTCGCAGACTTATATAATAAATTTATCTGTAACATGAAGGGAGCTTTTTTGAAAATTGATTTAAAATAAAAATCCTATGTTACAATGATTCAAAGTGGATGGGATATCGAACTAAATTAATTGTCCCAAGTGGACAAATTATATTGTATTAACATGTTTCTTGTACAATAGTTATCCAATAAAGATTATGCTGATTATGTTTGGTACATGCAATTAATATCTTAGTAGTTGAGATAGTTGTATAAACAGAACGTATATTCTCCAAAATCCAAAAGCCATTTAATCAACAACGACAAGTATGCAATCAGGGTAGAGTAGAAGGTGGGTCTGAATTAGAATTGAATGTAAATGTGCGGGCTTTATCGGGGATTATAGTGTTCGTCTGCAAGTCGGAGATAGTTGCGGCCCGTCGCTGGCCCGTCCACAGCTCTGTTAATACATGTTCTCCCTATCCAGGGTAAGCTGGCCCTTAGGGTATTCCACCAGTCCCCTGGCGAAATAAGAGCGAAGGTTCCAAGTAATGTTGGCCAGTTCCCAAGCCTCCGAGGCACCCGTATCATGAAGTTCTCTTTAACAAATTTTACTGCGTACTAATCCGCCCTTTTCGCTACATACTGAACCTTACATGTCTTGTTCTCGAACCAGTTATGAGGTTATTATCCGTTAATAAATCTAGGTTACACGGGGCGGCTTTAGAAGCATAATTAATTTAGAGATATTGGAATATAAATGGGTCTGGCTGTGTTTGGACATTTTTGGTATTTGGGGGAGCGAGAACTATAGAGGATCTACTTTTTTTGGTTGTGACGATATGGAACGTGACGTGTTGTCTTGTGTTTCTGTGTTTGTCCATGCCATCTGCGACACAGGGAACCCTAGTGCAGAGGTATGTAAACGTTTTTTTTTTTAAAAAAGTTTTTGAATAATAAAATTGAAATCAAGCTTAGGAAATTGATCTTCAATATCTATAATTTCATATCTATATCTTTATATCACTATTTATTCAATACTGATAGACGAATTGATGGACAGATCAGTGTTTTTTTAAATTCACTTTCCTTTGCGTACTTATTTAACTGGATTGTTCGTTGTTTGAAGACAACTGAAAATTCTGATTCATGTTAGTTAAGATTGGTTAATTATAGTGACATTTAGACCCACAATTCAAGGTACCGTTAAGACATAGTACGCCTAAGCTTGGTTATGGTGTGGTTCTACTGTTAGGCGCAGCGGATATAACAAACTGGACTATTGTTACGGATATCAATTCAATAGTTTTCGGTCGTTGGTTATAATTGTGTAACAAAGCCGAAGTGGTAGTAAGCTGGTCAAACAGTTTCTATTTTATAAAAAGATCATAAACATTTTCACACTCATGCCCCTGCACTAGGATTCCCTGTATCGCAGATAACATGGGCAAACATAGAAATACAAAAACTCGCAAGATCCGAGAATAAACTTCATGCTCACCACACAAAGTGTGCCCGAATCGAACCCGGGACCCCCACTTCGAAGGCAGGGCTACTACCAACTAAGCCACGGAGCCGTAATGTTCCAAGTTTCGGCACCGCTACCCTCTTACTGTAAAGACAAACCTCATCAGTTACAGCTGTCAATCCGCCCAAACCACGCATTAAGGTAAATGGCCCGAGTAAGGGATTTGGGCCGGGAGGAAATAGTACAGTTTGGGTTGAAGGGAAATAGTGACGGAATTACAGATACTCACACGATTAGGCCAGTTATGGACAATAAAGCAATGTTTATGGGTCGTGTTATTTAATGAGTCTTGTTATATTTAAGTTTAGCATGTGATTGGTAACGTGTATCCACTTCCTGAATAGTAGAAAGTATGGTGTCTGTCGGTTCCTGTGAAGATTCCTACGCCTCAATATAAACATAAAAATGAAATTCGTGTATTATTAAGACATTATTCGCTTTCATAGTATTTGTTATAAAAACGTACTGCGTCTTCAATAAACAAAGAGAAAATGATTAAATGAAAGTAAATCAATTGTACTCTTCATAGAATTAGATACAAGTCGTAACAATTTACGACATATTTAAATTGAGGCGTAGGAATTTTCACATATTAAACTAGTTTTTTTTTTAGCTTGAATCAAATCACGATTGGTTATTAAAACATGTGGAAATGTCCATGAGTATAAATAAATATATTCATGGACATTTCACACAGCGCCATCTAGCCCAAACGTACTATAGGAACCAGATTACTGATACAACACTTACATACAACTTCTATTTTTGTTGGGTGCTTATTTTCAGGATTTGTAAGACGATGGCTGAAAACATTGAAATCTCTTCACAACATTGACGCAGAATCTACGATATAAAATCAGGAACTTTACTACAAATTTAAAGCCAAATTAAACTTTCACCTTTATCTCGCTGACGGAGATCAATAAATCGACGAATCTTTATCTGTAGAAAGTAAATACGCAACTTAAACGGAACTTAACGGCGTTTCATTATATCGTTAGATAGGCTTAGGCAGAGGTGAGTTATGGTTATTTGAATTGTACGAAACAAAATAAATTTACTGAACGTGCCCTATGCCGTTCTGCTCTTTGCATTTTTGAGTGCTTATTTCGGGCGGGATAAAAGTTTCCGTTATTTATGGGCCTTTCTAAGATTTAATGTGAAGTCAAATGGCGATAATGCGAATCCCGACTGAATATTTTCCGAGGTGACGTCACTGGTATCTATTTTGATTTGTGTTTGTTTTCGACAGTTTGTGGTGATGCCTATTGTTCTGCTGGTGGCTTTGAGTTTTTTTTTATTATTCGTTGTACACATAAGATGAACATAAATATATTATAAACACAAAGGTGATATAACCCTAAAAATAGTATTTTTTTCAGCAAGCCTTTGAGGCTAGAGAAGTGTCTTTGAAAAGTTTACATAAAAAAGTCAATCATACTTTACTTAAAATTACAAACTCTAGTTTAAATATTTTAAACATCTAACGTACTATGATGGTTTAGCACCTACGTTCAGTGGATCGATTTCATTTTTCAACTGTGAAAGTCAAAGTTCACATTCATTATTTCAATTGAGTTCTATAATTAATTCTTTAATTACTTTGACCCGTCACTTTTTTAAAACAAATATGCACCTACAAGATTGAAATAACTTGTCATAGGCAACATAAAGTTGAGTAATAATATATTATATCCAAAAATCTGCAAGTGGAAATTCTAGTGGAAAAGTAAATTCTCAAATATTCATAAGATTTTTCACTGCGCATATCATCTACCTCTATTTACTAATAAACTGATTAAGTAGTCATTTTTCTATCATCTAAAAAACAATATCCATAGTTAAATTGCCTAAAATCAACCAGCGAAGCCGATTTCATTATAAAGCCCTGTCTACACTAAATTACTTTCTTAAAAACCTGCCAACTTTTCAAGCCACTAAACACAGACCATCTCGAAGTCCAGTCGACCGTGAACACCTGAAGAAAACTCGAGTTTAAATTCCGCCATCTTGGGCATAATTAGGTTGTTTGCATGCAGCTCACGATCTTTATATGAATTTCGCCTAATGTATATTGTTATATTCGACCTATCAGTTTATCAATGGAACGACTATTTATGAATAACACCTGCAATTACTACATGGGTTATGGGTTATTTGCTTAATCACGCTTAATTTTTTTTATTTGCTTTTATTTATAAAAATGATGAAAATATACCCATGTTATACCCATTGCTCGGATTTCTGTCATTAAATAAAACTAACATCTTATTCAAGAGGGCCCGATATCTATCTTCTAGATTAGGTTTTAAAAAATACAGCAAATATCAAAATAATATTACAGCATGTCATGTTTTAATTCACATGACATTTACACAGGGACTGGCACTAATGGATACTTAAGTAACAATTACGAATCTCTGACGATTGCTGAAAGTGGAAATAAAGATTGGGTTCTTAGACCAAGTCTCCGATGTGCATAGATTTTGATTGCACCTAAATTTCATTTGAATACATAGATATACGCTAATCTGATGGTCTGATAAAATAATCAATAGAACCCCATGAAACCATCCTATCAAAATAAAAGAAATAATTTTGAAGTCAATCAAATCCACTTTTAATAACTTTTGAAATATCCATGTAACATTTTCACCTGAAGAACAAAATTCGTGTTTAAATTCCCAAGTCCGCCATCTTGGGCATAATTAGGCTGTTTGCATGCGGCCCGCGGCCGCTGTATGAATGTCGCCTATTGTCTGACATTGGACCTTTGCTGCTATATCATTTCGTACCAATTGCCTTCAGGGGTAAAACGTGCGTGAAAGTAAAAATTGCTTTAAAATGTTATTATATGATGTATTGAAGACAATTTAGTTGATTTATATCCATTGGGTGTTAATAAATCAACTAAAGCTTTTTTATTAGGAGTACAAATAAGTTCCGTTTTTTAACACAAATTAAATATTTATTGTAGAAGAACGGTAATATAAATTTATTCAAAATATTGCCCATCACTTGCAACCACTTTTTCCCATCTCTCAGGCAGCATTCGAATCCCACGTCTGAAGAACTCCTTGTCTTTTGAGGTTATCCACGAATCAACCCAATTTTTGGTATCCTCATAAGATTTGAACCGCTGCGCCGTCAGAGCATGTGCTACGGACCGGAACAGGTGATAATCGGACGGTGCAATGTCTGGTGAATACGGCGGGTGGGGTAACACTTCCCAATCAAGTGTTTCCAAGTACTTTTTCACGGGAGCCGCAACATGTGGACGAGCATTGTCATGCAGAAGAATAATTTTTTCGTGTCTAGAATAGTATTGAGGGCGTTTTTCCTTCAGAGCTCGGCTCAATCTCATCAATTGTGTTCGATAGAGGGCTCCAGTAATTGTTTCGCTCGGATTAAGCAACTCATAATACACAACACCTAGCTGATCCCACCAAATACACAGCATAAGTTTTTTTCCGTGAATATTCGGTTTTGCTGTTGATGTTGACGCGTGGCCAGGTAATCCCCATGATTTTCTTCTTTTTGGATTGTCATAATGTATCCACTTCTCATCACCAGTTATGATACGATGTAAAAAACCCTTTTTTTATGTCTAGCTAGCAGTATTTCACTTAAGCATAATCGGCGTTCAATATCTCTCGGCTTTAATTCGTACGGAACCCAATTTCCTTGTTTATGAATCATTCCTAATGATTTTAAACGATGTGAGACTGCTTGCTGAGTGACTTCTAATGTTAGAGCAAGTTCTTTTTGTGTTTGAGATGAATCTTCCTCCAATAATTCCTCCAATTCTGCATCCTCGTAAATTTTTGGCCTTCCACTGCGATCTTTGTCTTCTACGTCGAAATCACCATTTTTAAACTTTTGAAACCACTCTCGACACGTTCTCTCACTCAAAGCAACCTCACCATATGCTTCTACGAGCAATCGATGCGCCTCAGCAGCAGATTTCTTTAAATTAAAGAAGTAAACTAATATTTCCCGCAAATGACGCTTACTTGGCTCAAATTTTGACATTTTCAACTTATAAAAATTATATTTTACCAATATATTGGGTGTGTGAATATGACTCCGCCCTTTCTCAACAGATGTCGTTTTTAGTATTGTTTACGTGTACTAATAAATGACCATACTTGTATTCGATAGTACTGAATGTCAGCTATCTAACGCATTTTATGATATTTGGTTGAAGTGTAAGCAACAATTGTTTTCACCTTTTCGAAAATGTCGGTTTTTATTCCAAATAAACGTCATTTGCGGGAAGTGTTATTACATTATTTTATTGCGAAGAAAACTGCAGCGGAAACTTATCGTTTGCTTGTGGAGATTTATGGTGAGCATGCTCCGTCTAATACAACTTGCAAGGAATGGTTTCGACGATTTCAAAATAACGATTTTAGTACTGAGGATAAAGAACATGGAAAACCACCAAAAAAATTTGAAGATGCTGAATTGGAAGCATTATTGGCGGAAGATTCTTGCCAAACTCAATCAGAATTAGCTGCAGCATTAAATGTTGATCGTTCAACTGTTGCAAAGCGTTTACAAATGATGGGAATGATTCAAAAAGCCGGTGACTGGGTTCCACATGATTTAAAAGAAAGAGACATGGAACGTCGGAAAACCATTTGTGAAATGCTGCTTCAAAGACAGCAAAGAAAAGGATTTTTGCATCGGATAGTCACAGGAGACGAAAAATGGATACACTACGAAAATCCTAAACGCAAAAAAGCTTGGGTGAAACCAGGCGAACCAGGCCCATCACAGCCAAAAATAAATATTCACTGTGCCAAGGTCATGCTCTGTATTTGGTGGGATCAGAAAGGTATTGTATATTATGAGTTGCTCAAACCCTCTGAAACTATTAATGGAGAAGTTTACCGACGACAACTAATGCGTTTGAAGCGAGCCATAGAAGAAAAACGACCAGAATGGGTGAATAGACATAACAAATTAGTTCTTCAGCATGACAATGCCAAACCGCATACCGCAGAAGTCGTAAAAAGATATTTAGAGGGACAGGACTGGGAAGTGTTACCCCACCCGCCATATTCACCAGACATAGCTCCTTCGGATTACCACCTATTCTGGACGATGCAGACAGACCTTACTGGAGAAAAGTTTACTTCATGTGAAAGTATCAAAATTTGGATTGACAACTGGATAAGCTCAAAAGACCAGGACTTCTTCCAGCAAGGAATACGAAAACTACCTGAACGATGGGCGAAGGTTGTAGCTGCAGATGGAGCATACTTTCAATAATTTTTTTTTTAATTTTGTAAGCGAACAAATGTGTTTTATTTTGACAAAAAGGGGCGGAGTCATATTCACACACCTATAAAATCAATGATATTAATAGGTTATGTTGTTCTTGAATGTCCAAACTATTTTTTAAGCCGGTTATCATCTGCGAAAGCTAACCGAAACTCCGTGCCGCGCCATCTACAATAAAACGGCGGAATCTTATTTGTACTCCTAATATGTCATCGAAGTGACAGATCGATTTTACGTCTCACGTGATGTTGAGTGATTATCTCCGCACATAAAAGCAATACAAATCAGGTACTCTCTGACCCAAGTATTTATGAAAAGACCAACGTCGCAACCCGTTGTAATATTCACCAGATTTCAGCAGCGCCCAGACACTTTCATTGGAACACAGCAATACGAGAGCACCACTTGGCAGGTATGGGGGCAGTACAACTGATTTTTGTAGAATTTCAAAGTTTAAAAACTTATATATGACTTAAGTTATACAATTCTGATTCCAATTCGGATATGGGTTCCGATTATTCACCAGTAAAATTTTAAATAATATGATTAAAAATACAGAGAAATATTTTTTGCGTGAAACTTGATGTTTTCAAACTCAAATTGAAGATCTTGGGGAACAGAACGTTAATTTATTTATGAATATAAAAATAATACCCAAGTTTCTCGCAAAGGTTCCATTATCTACAGACAAAACAATTCATAATTGCAAACATCCCGAAGCATTAAAGAAATATAAACAGGCAAAACCCTCACACCGCTAACTACCCCTTGTTTGCTAAGGAGTCTACCATTTAGACTATGTAAAAACATAATATATCTTGTGATGAAAAAATGTAGTAATACAAGGAGATCAGGAGAACCAGAATTTAGGGTATAATTGAATTTTTTCGCTTGAAATCGGAGCCGCTCTTGAAGGTCTTTACCGAATATAGTGATTTTCAGTTAAATATTAAAGTTTATTTCGTGTGATAAAGAGGCAAACTGGTATTGGAGTTTTTAAGAAGCTCAAAAGCCATCAATCTGGCTTACATACTTGCCCCGATTCCCATACTACAAGCAATGATTATTTTAGAATAAGAATAAGACAATAAGAAAAAACAAGTACAATGTTTGTACATAATGTGAGCCCAAATCGGCCACCACTCAGAATTTGGGCCTAGATGAACGTCATCTAGGCCCAAATTCTGTGAAATGTACATGATTTTTTTTGTTTACTTTATAATATGATTGTATTGCTACACCTTTTGAATCGTGTTGTATATAAATACAACATGTATAAACATAGTCTGATAAAAATATTAATCTTGAGCCTGATAGATTTTTATGCATCGGCGAACCCAATTCCAACGGTCGGACAAGTACGTAATATGGTGCATCGTTGGGATAATGAGATGTTTACTTCGTTGATGCGGTGTTCATGAAATAAAGGAAAATAACAATTAAAATTGTAAAGATACGAATTTAAAGTGTTACAATCATTTTTCATTTAGATATACGAGTACCTAAGTGTAGTGTGTACATTATTAAAATGTTTGTGAACTAAATTTATATCAACATACCTGTCGCTACATACCTGTAAGCAACAAAACCGAGTGTGCAAAATGTGTACTAAGGTTAATAAATAAAATGAAATGAAATGAAACTTGGCTAATTTCTAGCCTGACCACATAAATTATTCATCAAATTCAGCGCATGAAATAAGTTTCTAATTCAGTCCTCAATCAACGATCCGATAATTTGCGTCAGATTAAAATTATGAGGGAAGGATTTTAAATATGTAAAGCTTACACTAGACCGTCTGGATACGTACGAGTACCATTGAAAAATCAATCATTACACAATCTGAACTTTGAACTGATAAAATAAGACACACAATTGAAGAACAGGGCATAAAATGGTGTCTAGACACGCCAACGTTATGAATCTTCATTGAGCATGAGAATATTTGATTATGTAAAGAGAGTAGTGTAAATGTTTGCTATACTTTGATATATTGAGATGTTTGTTCAAGTTATTGCAATAATCAAGTTTTAGAATGAAGCAGACGGCCAACCTGATGTTAAGTGATTAGCGTTACCAATAAACATTGGCAACTCCGGGGTTGGAAATGCGTTAACTACACAAAAGTATGTTATCATATTATGATGAAATATAGCGAATAGACCTCATTATCTTTGTTCTTTACTTTTTTTAACTAGTTTTAGAATTAATTGTTGTACTCTTGAGAGAACGAGAGGTTTTTATTTGGTGTAGCGTATATAATATCTAAAAGCTATTATACATTTACAATGAAGTAAAATTGTTCAACAGACTGGATTAAAACTTACGTAACACTGATTGTGTAATTAAGTAAATGAGGTCTGAAATCTATATTGACAAAGAAGAATTACTAGAGCCTTGTCGAAGTTCTCAATGACGACTCCATAACATAGATTTTCTATTTAATTTTATTATAATAAGATGACAATGCCTCTTTCGAGCAGCTGTGGTGTTTTTTACTTTTGTATCCTTTTTTGTATTTAATGTTTGACAATGCATTTCTAATGCACCTACTTTATTTGTAATTAGACTTTACTATAAATATCTAGGCAAAAATAGTATATTTTATTTGATAAGTTTTATTTTTATCTCTCTGACAATGCCACTTTACAGCAATTGATATACAATAATTAATCTTTTTTTTTTTTATTGTGTTGTAAAATAGTTCCCTACATTAAGTGTTCAACTAAGACTTGTCTGTTCTAAGATTTTAGAATTGGATTCACAACTCTACTATTTCATAACTTTATTTTTACCTGTAAGAATTGACGTAGCCAAGTGTTCCCTAGCGTTCCTATTCCTATAAATAAATAATAAATATAATAATAATTAAAAAATAGTGTATTAACTAGCTGAGAGATAGTAGCTAATTAAGAAGCGTCCTTTCTGCCATAGTCTCATTGATGTTAGAAAAATAAGATAAGTCCCTGAGCGGGTGGCGCAAAACGAGTATCCAGATTATGTGGTGTTTGTGTTGTTTCAGAGCAAGCGCCTGCGATTAATCATTAAGAATTAATAAGACTGCATCTATTCGGTTCAGTTTGAAAGCGTAAAATTATCCTAATTATATTTAATCATCAAAATGTTGTCGAAATATGCAGTCCCAAAAAGAAGTGGCAAAAGGTGCCATTTCCCATCTCGATCACAACACATTCCGGTGAACGGCAATTACTCGGAGCTACAACACGAAGGAACAGAGCTGAGCGGTGTAAATTAAAAACGTGCGAAAAAGGACGGTAAGTGAGAGTTTCACATTTGCTAAGCGGGTTCCACTGATATCTCACATACGCCATACAGCTTTTATCTGAAGTCCGCGCTTGTAATGGCGTCGGGATTTTTCCTACATTTATGAGATGCGTTGACAAGGTTCATAAAATGTTTAAAAAATAGTACGGAAAAATGAACAATTTGGTTTAAAAAAATCCTTTTACAAAATGAGTGAGAGAATGAGACAGGCGACAGTCGGGAGATCTTCACCACTAACAGAATTGACAGATTGACGTTCAGTTTCTTACATTACCTAGATGGTATATATGGATTACATTACCTGGATTAACATAAGCTACTTTGTACCTCGAAAAAGTGTAGTAATTTTTTTTATTGACATGCAAACAACAGAATATAAGTTCATATCTTAATTGGTTAAAGAGTATATTGTTTATATTTTAATTCTAATTTACGGAACCCTAAAAATGGAACATTCAAGTCCTCAACACGGGTCCGGTTATGACAAATATGTGAGCCGATGGCGATAATGAAATTGGACCTTTTGGAAAAAACGAAAGAATTTGAGAAGCACATCGTGATGTTTGCGCAGCCGAATTCAGAGGTTTTGCTCCTGGGGGTGGATTTCCATTTACGTTTCCAATTGTTCCATACATTGTGAATACAGCATCGGAATGTGATACATTTGGGCCTTTAGATTAAAAACATTCAGTAGTAGAAAACCACAAAAAAAAAGAATCTGCTTAGGAAAACACTCTCTTTTCGAGATTTTCAGAGCTGCCTGAAGGCGTTTGACAACAAAAATATGGTATCACCATCAGATCAACAAGATATCTTTCGAAATACTTATACTAATACTGAGTAAGCACAATATTAATGCTTATGGAAATCCGTTGGCAATTTTTCAATTTCGCCAAATAACCGTCAATTTGTATACCAGCCGAACTTAGCAGACAAATGGTTTAATTAACCTGATGGCGTCGTGACTGATTGTGGCAGATTTTCGAAATTTCCCAGCAATTAGTACCACTTGCAAATCTCATACCAATTAGGCAGACACCCAAAATCGCGCCCTCGTAATTGTTTTTGAATGCGTAGTTTGTTGTTCGTTGATTTATTTCGAAGAAGTGCGGGGCTCATATGATTAAGCTAATTGATAACGTTTTGTCATGTTTATAGGATCGGAAAAACCAACTGGGCACTTTTTATGCCACACATCAATTGTTTTTATTGTGGGCTGAATAAGGAAGGAATTGTGAAAGAATATACTTTCAGAGTTTTCATTTAAAACTGTCAAAAAGGCAGCTGTTAAACCATTAGCGAATATTACTATAAATCACTATATATTGTATTTATTGGGTATTATTGTATATTTATATATTATATATATTTATATTGTATATATTTATATTATAAATATTATATTATATATTATAAATATTATATATTGTATATATTTATATATTATATGTATTATATAATGTATAAACAATATATAGTGATTTATAGTAATATTCGCTAATGGTTTAACAGCTGCCTTTTTGACAGTTTTAAATGAAAACTCTGAAAGTATATTCTTTCACAATTCCTTCCTTATTCAGCCCACAATAAAAACAATTGATGTGTTATATATTATATATTATATTATAAATTATAAATTATATATTATATTATATATTATATTATATATATTATATTATATTATATTATATATTATATTATATATTATATTATAAATAATTGGTACAATATATAAATTACATTAATTTAATATCCCAGACGCCACTTTTTATATGCTATGTATTTTGAATGACATATAACGGATAATAAGAACTACTCTAGATCTTCAAAATACTCGTATTCTTTCGTATACAGCCTTTTCTTATTTGCCTCACTCATTGTTATCTTCTATTTTGAAAAAAATTGCATGTATATACTAGCATTATTATATTAACACCAAGCCAGAACAAAAATCTATGTCCGTCACACAAGTACTTGTCCTGGGTCGTAATCGGAATCCACGAACAACAGCGCAGAAAGCAGAGCTACTACTAACTGATCTATGAGGTCAGTCAAATAAAAAAAAAACTAAATAGAATGTCAGACTGCCTCTTCCGTATTCTTTTTATGAAACTTTCCCTTCGGCATAGAATACATTACGCCACAACGCAACAAAAGACACAAATAATGCGTTTCCTATTCGCAACGTTGCACAAAACGAAAGAAATCGCCAGAGACATCTTTTTGAATTATTCCTTTCTGGGACAGACATCCAGCGAAGTCTGCATCCCTGACAGCTAATTAGGGCCTGCTTTGTTAAACGAATCTTATCACTCGTAGCACACTAAAACTGGATTCTAGCACCTAAAACACAAGGTTGAATATCTAGCGGGGGTTGTCCAAGATTAATTCTTTTTCTTGAATTTTCGAGTGCTGGAAAAATACAATAATCCAGTGTGAATAGGGCATTGTATTGAGCCAGTGTCCAGGAAGGATTTGTACTTTTTATAGCTGAATTTGCGTTTTATGGGCGAGGGGAGTGTGACAACTGTACCCTTGTTGTTTTTTGTGTGATTATCTCGAGAAAAATATTATAAAATGTTACAGATAATTGTAGGTAGTAATTTTTTTTATTGGTTTTCTTTTTATATTACGTTTAGACTAATTAATATATATATATATATCGATGTTGAAGACGTTTAGTGTATGTTAATGTGGGTATGAACTTGGTTTATAAAAATGATAAAAAAGAATGACATTGATTACAGATAATATCCTTACTAATTATAAATGCGAAAGTGTGTTTATTTGTTTGTGAGTTTGTTTATTACGCTTACAAGCCTAAACCATTAAACTGATTTAAAAAATTCTTTAACGTTGGTGATCTCGAAAGCTATATTTTCAGCAAGAAACATAAGCTATTTTATAGTTTACAAAAGAAAGGAATGATTATTTTTTTTAAACCAACTTATTTCTCACCCTTTGGGGAGAGACTACCTAACATTTAAAAAAAAAGACATCCAAATCTGTCTGCAATGAGCGAAGAAAAAAGTCAAAGGAAAACAAAATATGCAATTTTGTTTACATATTAAAACTGATTTTGATAAAATTTCTATGGGACCACTCTGAATTTATATCATTTAAAATAAAATAAAAATCCAAATCAGTAGATAAATGACTGAGATTAACGAAGAAAAACGTAGAATAAAAAATACAACCGCATTGATTCCGGAGACGATAACCTTTTCCGGAAATCGGTTAATAATGTCCATTAGAATTAAATCTGCTGGGCGACCTTTTGAATCCACTTACGGTTCTTATGTGTGGGTGTGAAAATTGATCCTTGACAATTATTTCTGAGCAGTCCCCCTCTTTTCTCAATAGCCTGTGTCCAGATGCAAACGACTTTGAAATATGAACGGTATTTATAACGTCGAATTAGGGACGGTCAATTTAAATTCGGAATCTTGTGTGTTCTGTTTATAAAGTAAGAAGTGGGCACACAATATTGCACCATTCATTCGAAATTTAGCTGTACGCATGTAGCTGATGTTATAAGGATACTTCTTAGGAAAAAGAATAAGTGTAAAGCGCAAAAAAACTAAGTAAGAAATAAAAATAAAAGTGAAGATAAAAAATAATGTTGCAAATAAAACCTTAATAATGTCAAATAAATTATTATTATTATATATATAATATTATTATTATTATATCAATATAATAATAATAATATATGTAGGTTTTGGGTAACGTGTGGTCACTCCTTTAGGACTGCGGTGGCGTCATTACGCCTCCAATTCGGTCCGTTTTCACTTTCGATCACACGAAATGTCACCAGGCGCGTAGCGACCGCAAGAGTCAATGAAATCGCGGTGCGTGCTAAACAAGGGTATACAGTCAGCTTCAAGATTTTTTGAAACTACAATATTTGTGAAAAAAGATATCACATACTCGTATCAACCTACACATTTGATAGTTTTCATTTTCTTTTACGGTTTTACAAATGCTCGCAGTGTTCGCAGTGTTAGTATTCTAAAATTTCTAATCGTAGGTGAAAAACACCCGAACAATGCTGTAGAACCATCTGCGACACAGGGAATCCTAGTGCAGAGGTATGAGTTATGTTGTTTGTTGTTTTTGAGTGTTGGAAGACCAACAAAAAATTCTCACAAAAAATCATAATACCATTGAGATGCACTAATACACCTAATATAAAGAAATGACATTGAAAATATTGAAAAAATTGTTGTTTATTGAAAATCATTCACTTAATGTTAATGTGGCTGAGTGTACAAAAGAGTGCTGACACGCGGTCGGACGTGACGCAGCTTGACGGAGGTCACTTTATTGCTGACCTCTGTCTGGCGATGGGCTCCTGGTAGCTCGTTTTGGTTACATTGATTTAATTCGGCAACTTTTTGTTGGGCCGACGCGGCGTTGCGGTTTAATTTGGGTGTCTGATTTTGTTACCCGAATTTCAAATTAAAATAAAGTACAGTTCATTCATACATTTAAACAATATTTTTATGGATTCACTAGCTGCGCCCCGCGGTTTCACCCGCATAGTTCCCGTTCCCGTGGAGAATACGGGGATAAATTAATTTTATTTTTTCGTTAATTTTCCAATGTTCTTAATAGTTATTCTGCTATTCGGGACGGAAACAAATCCAACAAATCAAAAACCATGGCAATCGGTCCAGCCGTTCTCGAGTTATAAGTGTTGTAACAAACACGACTTTCTTTTATATATATAGATTTTAAAATAAAAATAAATAAGTTATTATCAAAAGCCTTATTAAGTTTGACACAAACTGAACTGTAAGGCCATTCAAAATATAATTAATATAATATTGACGACTGTAAACAAAGAGATATCGGCTCTTTATATAACTTACATAACAGTTCCCTTTCCCAGTAATCACAGGCGATCGTTTTAACTAACAAAAACGTAGATAAATAACGAGTCCCAAACCACTTATAGGCACACATTGACATTAGTATTTTACCTAAAACAAGCGCTTAACAAACTTTTAACAGGATTACGCCTATTAAAACTGTCCGTATCCCACTTTGTCCATCTAATCCCAGTACCGGATCATCGTCTAATGTACTATATGGACAGCCGTGACGATGAATATTAAACGTTCTACAAAACATTTGCAAGGATAACGAAACGTTTTGCAAGGATAAAACAAAACGTATTTGCTGGGATGAAACCGTTGATTGAAATGAATATCTTGTTATAATAAACCCTCTTTGTTGCAGAATTTGCTGAGGCTAATTACGCACTGGATGTGATAAACGTGCAAGATTATTTCGATACCGGGGAAGAAAGGTCGAAATGCGAAAATGACTTAATGATGCAGTTTTGTTCAGAATTCAACGCTATATGTATATATTTAAAGTTTTAATATTTAATAAATAGTGCTTTTCATAGATTGTGCAAAAAAATAATATACACTTACTAAACAGTGTGTACATGAAACCCAGTAGGAGTATCATTAATACCACTCTAAAAGAATGGTTCTTTGTTAACATAAAAACAACGATACGTCCAAAGGTTAAATCCTCAATTTACAATCTGGTCGCTTAGGAGGTAGCTTTCATCTCGCAACTCTGTTTCAATATTTAATAATCCTCCAGTAACGAGCTCGTTCGTGAAAAGTTTAAATGGGCAGACGTGGTTCATACTAATCATAGTAGACTGGAAGATGAATGAATGAAAATACTTTATTGTAATATACAATACACCAACACAAAGAAATACGTATACCTTTTGTACGATATAGTTTTTGTGCAAAAAATAATAAAATAAATAAATTTAACAACAATCTTATCGATGCGAACACCCTGTATTTTTACAAGTTTCAGTTCTTTTCATTTTATTGAATTACTTTTCATATCATTTGTGAACCAGAGCTTCGTGAGATTGCGCATGCTGAGCTAAACTCCATTTCGGAACAAAGCACACATTTTGGTAGTAAATATTAATTTTTCCTTCTTTTTACGTATATTTTGTTGTAATGTGTCTTAGTGCTGAATTTTATTTTGCTCTACAAAGAAATTTTTTCCAGACATCCTTTAGGTGGAAAGGATTGCAGAAAGTTTGATAAGTTAGCGGTTTACATCAAATAATAAGTGTCACAGAAAAAGAATAATAATATTTTTTTATGAAAACCGAATTACCTAATGAACAAAATAATATATGAAATATATACACAACCAATGACTGAATTCTGAGTTAGATTCACTAATTTTCTGTCCCTGAAAATGAAGTGAATGTAATAAATCGAATGTTGAAGTTTAATAACAAAAAGAAAACTACTGGATCTAATACGGTGTCGGTGAGAAGTAATCTTGCTGTCGCCGCAAAACTTTTCCTTTTTCAAAATATATATATCTAAGTATTAACAAACATATATATGTATTTTAACAATAACAACAAAGATCAATTCGTGACACAAATGCTTGTACTGGGTGGAAAACGACCTACAGTGCAAAAGGCAGAGCTACTGGCAACTGAGCTGCGAGATCAATGTTATTTAGTTTAATTTCAAATTTAGTGACAAAGATACAGTTTGCTCCTTGTCCGCCCTGTCACAGATAAAACAAATGCAATTTTATAAAAAGAGCGAGATCGGCATTTTAAAAGTCATAACATAACATAGATGAATAATCACGAAAAAACTTTTTCCCCGGCCATATTCATCATTTATTAGTACTTTACCTCGCGACAAAGCAAAACCATTCGAAATAGGAATATCCGTAATGATCATTCTATTCAGTCAAATCTCACGAAATTGCATTGGAAGCCGGATGACAAAGTCTCAAGTCATGCAGTTTATCAGCAGCACACAGGGTGTTTAATTGTGAAAAGAAATCTTTGCTCTTTGTCAGCGAGGGGAGGCCATTGATTTCTTTTGTTTTATGCTGATTGAGACACCTTCCCCCGTACTTTAAAACGAATGGGGAAAACTGCGCGGCGCGATTTTTATTAACGGCGGTAAGATGAAAGGGATAGTTCGATTTCTATAAATTTTCGGTTGACATTGTTTTGATATGGCGTATTTTTCTTACGTAATGTAAGTGCCGGAACGCGCTGAAGGCCTGCCTGATGTTAAGCGGTTACCTCTGCCCGTAAAAACAGTAATACAACTAAGTCCACCGAACCCAAGAATTAACGACTAAAAGCAATTTACCAATTTTTTGCAATTTTTTATGTAAAGTAAACTAGACCTACGTATTCTGAAATCCAAAAAAATGCTTGTCTTAAACTGTTGCTTTTATAAAAAGGTTATAATGTATAATATTATTATATATTTACTCATTTTAATTATTCATAATATTGTAACACATACATCTCTGTCAGTGCAGTGACTATCCGACAAGTGACAGCTCTGGATAATGCTACAATCAACTTTGATCGGTATCACATATCACATCGATTCACAGAACAAGTCCCTTCTAGAGCCATTACTCTATATGCAACAGCGTGATCTTAACGTCCGTTTCTACAATTACTATGGGACTACTACTATGAAACAGCCGTTACCAATAAAGTTTAAAATTGCGTTTTCGTTGTCGATCAGGGTGTGGTAAGCCAATCAACATTAGTCCCTTTAGCAATCGCTTCTAGGCTCATTTCCCTGGTGATTGACGGAGACTTAAAAAAAAATAGATTGCCATTGCCACTTCAACGCGTAAGATACGATCGGCGTTTTTTTCCGAAGTTGCTAATGGGAGTCTGTTTTATCTCAAGCCCCTTAATGTTCTTATGCGGGCGACAATAATCAGATTTTGACACGTAAATGATAAAGATTGTTTGAGTGACTTTCCGCAATTTGGAAAGATTAAGGGAAAATATTTTTTAATTATTGTGTTGCTTATTAGTTAAGTTTTATTTTATTTTAATTTTTAGCCGACTTAAAAAAGGCGATGGTTTTCAATTCAACGATATTTTTTTAATTCTTGTGACATGATAATTTATTCGCCATTGTGTTCTATAGTTTAAGTAATTCTCTTTGGATTTGATAGGGTTTATCTCTAAGGTAAATCCATTGAAATTTCATTAAGTAATTCCACCCCTAAGATCGTAAATCAAAGGATGAAAGTATTGAAGTTTGTTTATTTTATTTTTAAATCAATAAATAATTAAAGTAAATTGTCGTTTTTTTTCTCTGCTTGACTGCTTGACTGACAAAGAGGTTATTCTAGAGGTTAAAGAGGTTATATTATTACAAAACTCTGTAATTTTGGGTTTACTAATAAAAGAAGTAAACCCAAAATGATTTATAAATAAGAAGATTTTTTCCAAATATTAAAATTATAAGCTCCTCCCCATGGTTAAACAGCCAGCATAAGACAAGACAAACAGCCAGCATAACAACAGCATAAACCAAAAAACTGACAAAAATTGTGATTTTTGTAAGTCACTAAAAATGTGGTTTGGGAAAAGTCTATTTGTTAATCTTAGCTAGCTCATACCTTCGTACTAAGTCCGTTCAGCCGTTGAGGCGAAGGAGTAACAAACATATATACAGACATTTCGCATTTATAATATAAGTAGGCATTATAAAACCTGAAAATTTTACCATTACTGAGTATTTTTATTTGAGATCATACGAAGCCATTTTACATACCATCGACTACTAAGCGTCTTCCTCAAAGACTCAAGACGTACTCGATGCCAAGGGTGTGACGTCAGCAGCGACTTTAATTGCGTACCACTTCGTTAAAGCTTCGGCCGATTTGATGGCATTTTTAATGAACCCCGAATTAATGTAGTGGGTGAAATCGAAAATCGAAGAGGATTCGCAATTCAAAATGTTGTTTGTTTAGGCTTCGTCCGGAGTATATATAGGTACTTATAGGAGCAATGCGGTTGCGTCCAGAATTTGAAGTGGTATAATGGCTAGGACGGTCCAGTTACAATAAGCCAAGGAGTTTGTTTACCAAGAAGTTATTCAACCTAATATTATTTAATATAATTTAAACCGACAAATGTAACGAGAACTTATCACACAGTTTGCTCCAGCTGACAATCGAATCTGTAACTCTCGCTAATGAGGCAGGATAACTACTAATTTAGCTACGCAGCCATCTTACTCATATATACTTAGATTCAAGCTGACATATTCAAACACAAAGCAATTATCAAAAGGAAAGTCGCAAAAATTTTTAAAAACACTCCTAAACGTAACCAATAACATCTTATTGAGTTTTTCTTAGAAACATCAAGGAAAAACTCATTGTTGTTTTATTCCAAAGAGGTATAATTGTCCGAAACAATCAACTTTCGAATTGGCAAAAATACGGGTCTATCCCTTGAGGTCCTGAATAAATATGCAGAAATAAACGTTTTTACATTAGACGATAGACGATTACGATAATGTTTTTTTCCGATGTAGACTGTTATCGGTGGTGGCGCTCTATAGTTTTTTAGTAGACGTTAATCGTGATTTCTTTTATTAGTACCTGTGATTGGTACTATCATCCTGAATTTCCCTACAAGTAACAAATAAGTTACAAGATTTCCTTTCCAACACTATAAAAAAAAAACGAGTAATAATAAACCTATACCTTTCATTATTACCTACTTATAAAATGGCATTAGGCAAGCATTTTCTGTGGTAAGTATTGACTTACAGAAGATACTACTATTATGTATGAGTTTGAGCACACAAACGAGTGCTCCCCTGCTCCTACTCTTGCTACTTATCAGTACACTACACAGTTGGAATTGAATCTATTAATAAATGTAAAAAAATATCTGCAAGGTAGGCAACGCACCGGCAACGCCACTGATGTTGCAGATGTCAATAGGCGACGGTGACCACTTACAATCAGGTGGGCCGTATGCCTGTTTGCCTATTAACAACATTAAAAAAAATATTTAAGCAGTAATAATTTGTGAGGCGACATTCGCTGCCGGCCGATGAAAAGGCGCTCACTCAAGGATGACGACTCCATACTCCAAATCGGGATGAAGAGGGATCCGAAATAAAAATTGGGAAGTTGAAGATTGACAGGTGCGCCTTAATAAGTCCGGCGACAGCTGCTTACTGCGAAATGAGAAAAGGTATAACTTAAAGAAAAATGTTCGTTTGTTGATTAATTTTATATCAGTTTTGGAATTTTTGTATGTAAATATTACTTGATTGGATTAGGCCTAACTGAGGGTGTAAGTACCGTCCTTGCAGAATTTTTTGAATGCATTTAAGTTGAATATAACTTGATTGGAAATGCTAATGCAGTGTATATTATCAGAGTGATAGGAGTGATGTTAACTTTTTTTAACTCTTTCTTACAAGTCGGGTCGTCGTTTCTTACTACTGCGTCGTCTATTCCTGGTATTGGTGGCAGTAACCACTTTACATCAGGTGGGCTATCAGCTTCTACTGTCACTTCGCAAGTCGCAAAAATGTATGTAGGAATCTTAATGCAGTCAAAGCCAAATACCAGATCTTGACTCAAATATCTACCTCGTGACAGCTCGCTACAGTATCACGGCGGTCTGTAAACTTGACTTCTTAAAAAATACATGGAGGCAAACACTTTTTTTATATAAACATGACAAATATTGCAATGCCAGTTCTTAGTGTCCATAATGTGAAACCTAAGAAGTATATCTCACCATGTGAATCAATAAATATATTGAGATATATCTATCCGACCGGCTACGGCTCGTTTCAAACATTATTATCTCCCAACCCGCATGCATAGCAAAGCATATATCGTTCGTTTTAATCTTCATACAGACAATGGATGGTCCGTCCGTCTGGGTATCTATCCGCCACTTATTCCGCTGGCCTAAGCAAATTCGAGCCCATGTTGGTTTTTCCCCGGATTCCTATTTCTTCACTCCTGATTATATTATTTCATACTTTGTACAAACAATGGTCTTAACCCTTTACACTATTTGGTATTATAAAATGGGTGTATGGAGTTGGAATAATTTGTTATTATTATAACATGGAACGAACTTTCGCGTTCCATTTACGAAAAGACCAAAATGACATATAAACATTTAAAAGATTATTTCTGTTATACGCTGTCGTTGGAGGAAACAAATAATAATTAAAAAAAAATTGTTGATACTCATACCATTTCTGGACTGACATGAAAGAGACATGAGGACATGTAAGATACTTTTTCACCATATGAAACAGTCTACATTTTTCAAACCTCAGCTCTTTCGTAGATGATGAAGATTTTCCGTAGTAAGAACTAAAAATTATACATGATGATCAGGATTTAAAAACCATACGAGTAATAAATTGTACGGTGAATCATACAATTTATTGAAAACGCGGTTTTATATATGTAATAAAATAAACGTTGACGCTGAATAAGCCCTTCTATTGTTTTCATACGCAATTCGCTGTTGGCAAAGCTCTCTCCACACTTAGCAAGCGTTTTCTAAATATTTTTCTCTCTCTAACCGCTGTAAAAGGTTTTTGTATACGTTGCTTTTTGGCTCCTTTTCGCAGCTAATCTAATATTGACCACCCGCCAGGCTACTGACTTATGTTTGTGTTATTCGCAAAGGCCTTCTACATTACCACGGCACGAGATGGGTATAAAATTAGGCCTACTCGATTGTAACATGTAACATCATAAAAAGACGGTGGGGTTGCTTACATTATATTTTTATAGATCTTTACTCATCGATATACCATATTTGATACATTATCACATAGTTACTTATTATATTACTGTTTCCCACGACTTCGACAGCGTGGAATTTAATTCTTTTTTCTTTTTAAAAATAAAAATAACCTATGTTATGCCTTATAACATCAGCTATCTGCCAGTGGAAATCCCGTCGAAATCGGTTCAGCCGTTACGGAGATTACCCAGAACAGACAAAAAGCTTAAAAATGTTTTTTTTTAATAAGTATCGTGTAAACGTTCAAAAGCATTTAGTAAAAAGCTATTATTTTGTCATTACAAACAGACAAAAATTATTTATATAGATTTATTGTAAATCATAACATATTATAGAAACATTAAATAAGTTTTTTCGCGTCAAAAATGTATGTGCGTCGCACCACGTTTTCGAACGGCGAAAAATATGAGAAACCTAGAACCAAAAATTTTAAGACATGTGACATCTACGGTACCTAGATTGAGCTCCATTGGGAGACAAAAACCTATTCACTCTCATTTGTCGAGAGTAGGTCGTTGTCCTTGCATTGGAGGCTGACACGGATATGGAGGAAATATATTACCTCGTACTTCTCCTTTATGCTTCCCGTTCCGTCCCCGTCCCGCAGTTCTATGAATGGTTTTTACTCATAATAATTCAAGAACATTTTATTATTCAAAATATCAATTTGCTCGGTTGGCTTTCTTTGGGCAGCACCGCATTTATTTTATACAGTTTGTTTTAGCTTAATTTATTAATTAAGCAAATAAAAAGATAGAGGTTTTTGACTCGAGTTCAAAATTCTATTGTTTTCGGACTAAAGTTCACTGCTTCATTAGTAGTACTATTTGAGACTGATAGTAAATTAATTTCTTATACTAGGTACGGTTCAATCTAATGTTCGGAAAATTTATACAATTAAAGTAAGACGGAAAATTACAAAATAAATAACAAACTATTATTTTGCATTACATTTTTAACTCAGTACCTGGGTGAACAAGCTTCACTTGGTTTTTATGTGTAAATTGCTGTTTTGTTCAAAAACTGCATTTTTACAAAAAAAAAAATTATACAGTTAAACTTAAACAGCAAAACCCTATCTAAACACAAAATTTGATCTAAATCGTTACACCCTTTTCCGAGATACGCGAAATAAATAAATATATACATACAAAATAATTGCTCGTTAAGTAATAAGATAAGATAATTACAGTGAACTGACACAATCTTACAAAAAACATATTTAAAAAAATAAAAAATACTCATTTATAGATAAACACGGACCACATGAGTTGAGTTTCCGTTTTGTCGGTGATAAAATTTACGTCACGTGATGCGATTATTTTACTCATTTATTTCAATATCTAAAAGTGTGAGGGCTGAAAGGAGAGAATCCGGTCCCAACAAAGAGCCTTGCGGTATCTAAATGTTAATCTTTGGTCAGTCGCGCAAAAATTATGTTTTTCGGACTCTGCTAAAAGTTACTGGGTTGGAAATTAATATCACGGCAAGCTTCATTTAATTTAATTCCGTAACATTTGCCCAGTATGTGTTACTATAATTTAACTTTTAGGATTTTTCAATTAAATTGAACAAAGATTATTATATCCAACTCACATGTTGTGGGTAACTAGCGGTTTCCCGCGACTTCATCCTCGTGAAATTTTCTCACTTTTATAAAAAAACTTGTAAAAGTATAAGGAGTAACATAGGACATGTTCCTAATCATCATCGGCTATCTGACAGTGAAAGTCCCGTCAAAATCGATCTGTTTTGGAGACAAAACAAACAGTCAGACAAACAAAAAAATGGAAATAAAAAATATTTTAATTATGCGATTACTTCACCAAATGCGAACCGATTTGGATATTTTTTTTTAATTAAATTAAGTTAAGTTCCTCCAATTACATACAAAGTTTCATGAAAAAATTTGACCCGCAAGGGCAATAATTAATTACAAAAGTATCGAAGTCGGTATATTTGATTTTTAAATCAAATACTTGACGAATACAAGGAAACCAATTGAGCTATGCTACGAGTATATGTTTAGTGGTTTAAAAATCAGGTAACATAGTCAAACAGCGAATCATGCAACTGTTTCATCTAACAACTATATACATTCAATTGATGTCTTGAATGGCTTATAAACCCGGGTTTTGGTTACCCCTTCCGATTCCCTCTGCAAGTGGTAAGCCGCGCACAAGCTGTTACTTTTAATGCGTTATTCAGTTTGAAATTAATGATTTTACTTCCGACAATTCCCGTGATTGTGGGATAAGACGGGAATGTTTATTTTAATCAAAATTGTTTATTACTGCTTAAAATTTTATTCCTCATAAAATACCAAAGTATTATCTGAAATACTGGGGGCTTTGCGAGACGTAGAAATGTGTCTTTTGTTTTTCTTGTCTGACACAAAGTTCGGTATCAATATCTTGTGTTTGCATAACTACTCTATGTCCCAAGCTTGGGGTAAACATGCTCATAGATACCTGAGATATTGACGTCGCCCGCGATAAACAAAAACATTGGAGAGACAAAAATATATGAATAGAATGTAATATATCACGCAAATCGATTATATTAGATGTCCAAAGATGGACGATAATATCCTCAGAGAAAAGGTCTGCGATATAAAACGCACTTGCGCGCATAATATACGTTTTATTAATAAAAAAGCTTGGGCAAATCGCCTATAAATAGCGTTAACGGCTAGTGAGCCGGCGATTTTTCCCGATACAATGCGAGACATTTGTCTGACAAATCCTTGGGGAGAGCGACACTATCCCCTATATTATCTGAGCCCTGAGGATTCTGCTTGAGGGATGCGGGGTCATTCCATAGGTGATGAAACCCATATCGTTTGCGTGAAGCCAGTAAATCATGTCCTTCCGCTCGCAGTCAGGTATTTCGACTAAAGAATAGAGGCAATTTTTTAAATACAAATAGTGTGGTGGTCTCATTTATGGGATTGCAAATGTAACATTTTGCTTTTAAAATATGTTATGATAGTATAAGTTTTACGAATTTTAGGAAAATTTGCTAAATATGTTACATATTTTAAGGGTTCCGGGCTCAGGGAACCCACTCACTAAGCCCAGACGTAGTTGTGTCTGTCAATTCAGTAAAATCATTAAACTTAAGCATGCTAAAATTTTCACAAAGTGTGTACGGTATGTTATTTTTTTTATGTAGTAAACGTGATAGAACTGCCTGTGTGATAATAAGTGGTCACCGCCGCCAAAATAAAACTACAAATTAAGAGTTTTAACGGCTCAAGCACCTGTAATTTCACGGGCACACCCTTCTACCGGAACACAGCAACGCGAGTGCACTACTGCTTGGTGGCTTAGCCAGGTGTATTGGCCGTACTACTCCGGAAGAACTCAGAACAAGATATTTTACACAGCACACAACTCATACGATTATGATGGATATACTAACAATCTGATAAACAGTCTGAATAGAAATTACTCGGATTATTCGACTCTACGTTGTGTCGAACTCTAAAGCCCGCAGAACTCCATTCCTAATTACATTCATTGAGGAGGAAAGAAAGAAAAGAAACTTAGAAGTTATCTCACAATACAATTGAGTGATCAGTATGCAAAGCCAGTGTTGTGTATAAGCCGATTCTGGGGCGGAAGCGTTAAAAGAAAATTTATAGCATTGAAAAGTCGTACGTAATTAATAAGACATTTGAAGTTGCGTGAAAATGTAATTTAGATTGTTTTCGAGGGGTCTGCGATTCACAAAAGCGCTTTATTTATATATGCCCGCTTTATATTAGCGTCTTTACGGAAACCAGGGGAGCATAATAAAAAAAGAATCAGCATCAATGTCTTAAAGCGTCTTCCGCGATACGCCGCCCCCACCACAAAATGGAAGTCCACACTCGAATAAATTATCCTCCCTACGAATCGAACCGATTGTTCGATTCTTTTGATACGGATCCAGTTTAAAAGCGGCCTTTATTAGTGTAAGCCAGGGACGATTATCTTAAGCCGCCATTACATATTCAAATTGGAGTCATTTTGTTCTGTGGAAATTGACGCGAAATAAAACGGAGCCTTTTGAAAGCGTTTTCAGCATTAAGTTGGTGGTAATGAGATTTTTCAACGATCATTTTGGATATTAAAATGGCGGCGAAAGCGCTTTTATTGCTTTTAAAAAGCCCGTATGTGTGAAATATCCTTAAGGTTAATAGGTAAATTACCCATTTGAACACACAAATCCGTTCTCTTCTAATATTTGTAGATGTTGTTCTAAGTCTGAATTAACATAATATTATTTTTAATATCTATGCGTAGTCAGCTTTAAAAATAACATCAGATGCTAATCATTTAGTCCATTGGAACTCTTTTCTTAAAGTTATCATAATATAGCAGTATAGTAGTGCTATACTAGTAGCTATGCTATACTATACTTGTCCACTGCTAGACATAGGCCGCTCCTAGTAAGCGCTACTAAGCCTGATATTCGACTCTTCATCCACTTTCTACCAGCCACTTTACGAAGTCGTCGCTCCACCTGGATGAAGAGCACCCAAAACTACGTTATTTAATATTGTCTCCGAAGGGGTTTCTTGTCCCTCTCTTCCCCTCAGGTTGGTCGGTTAGGGTTGGAACAGACGCAAACTTAACAAATAAGATGATCTTAAAAAATGAAAACTTGTAATTTGCCTAAGGAGTTCCTGTGACAAGTTATATACTCACGAATGTGTTTACTTGTGTGTTTAAAATTTGTATCATATAAAGGAATTAATGAGTTTGAGTTTGTCGTTTTCTACTCGCGATCTCCACTCAAGATCTCTACACCAAAGGTTATCGGTTCTTTGGCATATGTAATAATAAACAATAATAATATTACCTGGATACAATGTGTACCAGAGGTACGGTCAACCATTTCGCCCTAAGAACAACGATACTAATTCCACAGGCGTGGGCCTCCCGCCATATTCTTATAAATTAATTACTTGTAATCTACTCGTGAAACGGGTCTTACACAAATGAAGTTACAGCATTAGTAGGTTAACCAAGAGGTTTATATTCCATAGGATTTCTACATTAAGCATCAGGACCATTTACTCTTACGGAAGATATACCAACACAAAATATTTAGTTTACTTTTAACTAGATTTTTTTTCACATGTTAAGTTTAGAAAAACACATAAATAAAAATTGATAATAATTTTTTTATTTACACAATTCAAACATTTCACACAGTTCCATATACAGTGTTTTTATTCTTTAATACATAAACAGAACAAAAAACTATGTTTGTCGTACAAATATTGATTCGGGATGGTAATCAAACCCATGTCCTATATATCACCGAATATAGAACTTCTACAAACTGAGCCAGATAAATTATAACGAAACCAGGATTAAGGAAACACTGATATTGCTAGAAAAATGAATGCCTTGGTATATTTGTTATGAAAATGAAAACTATATAAAAAAATATATATAAAAAAATATATATTATTATATATATATTATTAAAAATAATTTACGTGTAACTATATTTTAACACCAGATACAAACTGTCAGTACTCTATCTGGAAATTCATTCAGGTCACGTTGTCATTGACTCAAGTATTCGGACAATGCAGGTAGAAACAGTAATACCTCCCTAAAACCAATAGCTTTTAATAATAAGGCATAACTCCTACTTACTTTCTACGAATGCACCGGTTTTTTCATTGAACTATAGGTAGGTAATCTTACAGTACGAAGTAAAACCATTAACCTGATGTTTTCTGTGACTTGGAATTTACCCATACAATGTGTCCTCGACGATCTAGTAAAGCTAAGCCACCCTACTGTACAGAGCTCAAGGGTTCAGTAACGACTTAATGTTGGAGAACGAACAGAATTAGAAATGAACCTTGCAAAGTACGACTAATAAGACACATACGACATTCTGATACTTTGTTTTAATTTGTCACTTGATAAGTTTTGAGGTGTGTCTCGTAAACGAACCGTCTCAGTTTATGCGTATACTTAGATTGCTATTACGTTTTGTTTGTATTAAATTAATTGGAATATCCATACCTTTATTATCAAAAATCTACACAGTTACTGTGCTGTTTATGGTAATTATTTTTTCTTTTAATTTTAATTTCACTATAAGATAGGATCGGAACCAATGTTATCTAATTAAATGTATGAATGATCTATATCATTTATTATTATCTAATCATGGACGAATTTTATGTATCTAAATATATCATCCATTGTAATGTTTAATAATGGTTATGACTGAATTATATTTTTGCATTTAATCATTTTTTCTTATTATTATGATTATTGCTATTTTCTATTTTCTTTCTGGTTGGGAACTCATGATCTCCATCGCAGAAGGCTACCAACTAAGCTGTAAGGCCTGTCAACATACTTTTATAATATACTCTTCATGAATATACAAAGGATGCTAAATATCTAACAATATAGTTTTTAGTACTATTTAAACAAGAAAAAAACTTACTACGGAACCCAAAACGAATGGGAATGTTTAAAAAACGCTGATAATATTTTATGACACCTCAGGCGGACTAATTCGCCATTGTCTGACGAACTGCATAAAGAGAAGACGCGGCGAAAATCAAAATGTATTTATTCGCTCGCCGTATAAAAAGTCAATATCAGAGGCAATAAAAAAAGGATGTTGAGAGAGAAATAATAAAAGATAACCTCTAGAGTGAATAGAATGAACAGCCCTTGTAAAGAATGTTTGCGTTGTGGATAAGACGCGATCGGGGGACACCTCCCTCATTCAGATGAGTTTGCGCCGGCGAAATATTAATACCGCTTTTTACAATGTGTCCGACTCTCTTCGGGTGGAACAATGAAGGTTTGGGAATTGCTAGTGTTCGTATCTGCCCAGTGTTTGATGGAGACTTATTGGAGTTTGTGTGTCTGTCGTTTTTTTTTATTTAAGTTTGATTGTGTTTAAGGTTTTTTTCAGTGGGTAGAACTCCTTGGTAAAAGACTCGTGAATTTATGCATTACATACTCTTTGTCAAATGTTATGTCATATTCAAATAAGGAATAGGTTTCAATTATTAGAAAATTTCGCTGCATCGCGATGAAGAAATCACGCGGCTTTGAATAATTTTACTACATAAATTTTTCACCATACTGTTGGTGTATTACTGAAGTAGATAATTACAACAGGAAATCGTTATGTATGGTACCATATATTTACAATTTTTTTTATGCTACTTTGTGTTGGGTTCCTCCTTTCGCACCACCCAGGAGACATGTCCGTAGGTGAGAACCCTAGTCCCTACCCAGGGTACTAACAGGGTCTGCCGGTGAAATGTCGTTTGCCGTCACGTCACAGGAGTTAGTTTTACTGCAAAGGTACCAAATTCTTAACCTAGGACTTTATGGGGTAAGTATGGATCGAACAAAAAAATAAATATCCATATATATTTCACACTTCAATATCTAGCTTGAAATTAAGCAAACTAGCTAACTATGGGAGCTAAATACGTGATAGAAAACTCGTTCTTAATTTTTTGTAAATACGAGTGTATACATATAATACTTGTTAACACTTAGACACAGAACAAACATCTATGTTCATCATACAAATTCTTGTCCTGGGTGGGAATCGAACCCACAACAGCGCAGAAGGCAGAGCCACTGCCAACTGAACTGTGAGGCCATTCAGAAACCACAATACTCACAAGAAATAAAAAGCATTCCACTGAGCTCTTGTACAAACATCTGAACATCTGAGGGATTGGAAAGTTTGTAAGAAAAACAAAGATAAATCCAACTTAGGATGGTTAAGATTTGTAGACGCGGTGAAAATGTTTACGATTCCTGATTTTAACTAATTACTTTTGGTAAATGTACTGTGAAATCCTCTGGAACTAAACGGTGAATAGTTTAATATGAATTACAGATACATCTTTATGTTTTTTTTATTATATCTTAGTAAAATGTATATACTGTTGTCATATGAATTGAAAGAACACATGTCATAAAATTTCAAGAAAATATTAAAACATTCTCCCGACTTTGAAAATTAAAACAAACTCTTAAAAGCAATTTACAATTGTTATCAATAGAAATAGTGTTTTCTTAGTATTCTTTTTATCATCAAAGTATATATATCATAAAAGTTTAGAGTGTTTATTATCGATCCTATTTATTCAAAGTTTGCAATATTTTAGTAATGATGCCGCGTATTGTGCCTCTACTTACTGTTATTTTAATTACTTTTATCATTATTATTTTACTTTTGCCTTGCAATAAAGTGTTTATCTATCTTGTGCTTCGTATCTAAGTCGGTTAATGCCAATCAAATAAAAACATTTTTTTTTTCATACTGTTGTTTTTTTCTAGCTTCACATAGTAATTTCTATGTAAAGTCAGAAAAAAATAACATTTTATCAAAATACACAGACACGTTCAAGATTCACCTGCTCGGTTCACGATTCCCGATCCATCCCGCGGGACCGATTAGACATGTAAAAGTAATAGGGACCATCTGAGAGGAGCTGGCGACATTTAGCACGTACGCCTCTGCCACGACACGTCTGCAGAAACTTAACGAGCTTTCTTACTGTCTTGTTTGGTTACAAAGTAATTATTGAACGAAGGAACTGATAATGTACAATAGAAGTATTGGTTAGTAGTAGCTCTAAATACATTTGTATGATGAATACAGATTTGTTCTGCGTCATATAAAAAAAAATATGGACCATCTTTTTTTTTTTTTTTATTTCAATAAGTGATGGAACGAGTTGAGAGCCCACCTGATGGTAAGTGGTGACTCTCGCCCATGACAACAGTAATGCGCGCGACTCAGTATGAGATCCAAATCTTTACTGAGTCGCATTCATCCTGTTGCGTCCATCACTCGAGACGGGGATGATACGTCTCATGCGCATGTGATTGAGAGGAGCTGGAACTATTTAGGGGTTAGAAGCTTTAGGACTACATCTCAATACGACTAAACAGCACCTTCTTGTTACTAAAATTTGTGCCTAATGCATTGTTTTAGGCACAAAATATATTTCTTTTTTTTAAGCACTAGGACACGCCGTATATCCGCTAGTTACATATACGTCGGGATCGAAGCATAGTGCATTTGTTAGTGCCGAGAGATTATCGACTTTGCTAACATTTACATAAATGTCAAAATGTTATCCATTGCCACTTCAGGTTGCTTCGTTTCCACCACCCGAAAGATACATTTACCTACTCGCCTACGGACTTGATCAACTGAACCCCCAAAATATTCATTATCAAATAAAGCAGTACCAAAAAATTACATAAAACTTACCTCAGACTTCTTTGTAATGAATTAACGACTTTTGTTTGCGAACTGTGATTATAATAATTAAAAGTATCATTATAAGTGCCATCAATTCCTTCTCAAAGGAGACATTAGTGTTTTTACTGGCTTTCCCCGTGATATTATTCGTAAGTTTGCCATTTAAAACACTGGTAAAATGAAATTTTACGAGGATATCGCCATGAAATAGGCGATTAAATATTGCCGCAAGATTCAGACTCGTCTTTATTTATTTATCTAAAATTTTTGGTAAAAATTTCATTAGGAGGCTGTTGACAAATTATGTATTTTTTTTTTTGCTAGGTTTATGTAATGTTTTAAATTAATTCATCCGTATACAAAAATATTTTTCTTCTACTATTCTTATATTCTTCTATTTGGACATATTATAAAATATATCGAAATATCCAATAATATCAATAATTTGTTATGCAATCTTATTCCCATTCCATAACAAATTTTCGATAGTATTGGCTTCTTACGGATGATTCCATCCGTTATGAAATTACTGATGTTGCAGATTCTTAAATGCATTTTTTTTTCTCTCAAAATTCGCTTATTTTCGCTTTATCAAAATTCTCATTCATTTAAAATACGTCCAAAACCAAAATAAACAATAATTTCCCCAACTCATTTCACCATTACACGTCGCATTACACAGCAGGCAATGAAAATTGTTCTTATCGTCCAAACAAAACGGCTCAGGCGTTTTCTTAAACTGTAATAGAGAAAGTTTAGATACGCGAGTTTTATCTCACTCGCCCTCCAGGATCAATTAAAAGTGGGAAGAAGTCAACATTGCTGTAATAACCGACGCGTCGGAATCTCTAAGTTTTGCGCTTTAAAAGGGTCTACGAAATTAGTAGACTTAAGTATGTGTAAGCTTATGAAATGTAGTAAAAATAGTTGAGTAGATGTCGTTATCATTCTTAACAATAATTTACAAACTGACATTCTCAATTCCTGTGCATGTTTTATTCTTATGTTTGACAAAGATACCGCGTGCCAAACATAGAAATAAAACATACACAGGAATTGAGAGAGTCAGTTAAAAACAATTTTCTTCAACTTTACTTGCTAATGTTAAAATATAAAATTTGCATGCACGATGCAGTAAAATAATTCTATTTTAAATCCATTACGTTCTAATATTATCTTGGTATTAAATGTCTCAGTAACTTCAAAACATTTGTATAAACTGTAATCGAAACATTCCGAAGGAGATAAACATATAAATAACAACAAAGTATTCTTGTAGCGCCAAGTTTTAGTTAAATTTTATAATCAAATCTAACAAACGGAAGGGTGCGAAACGGACAACTTTTAAACGGTGAGTATTCGGGTTTTACGATAATGATCATAATAAAATATGGAAGTTTGCTACACGTCCCCACTAAACGTTTTATTGTTAAAATAACGGGTTATTGTTTCTGAATGAGAATCGTTATGAAAACAACTATTTATTTTCATCTTTCAGTCTTAGCGGGAAAAATATATTGAAATGAAGAAAATATACATTTAGGCTTAACCTGGTCTTGTAGCTGACTGTGGTACAGTTCAGTTGATCTCAAGGGGTTTCCCCTGATATTATTTCTGACCCCGCGACTTTGTCCGCGTGGAATTTAACAATTCCAGCGCGGTACCCTAATTCTTTTGTATACAATAAAATAGCCTAATTTACTCCTTATAACATAGGCTGTCTGGCAGTGAAAGTCCCGTCAAAATGGGTCCAGCCATTTTGGAACCAGAACAAACAGACAGACAAAGAGAAAAACATTTTAAAAATTGTTTTTATATTTTATTTTGATACTTATTTCACCCCGCGTTGCTACCCGCGGGTTTCCGGGATCAAAAGTAGTCCATGTGTTAATCCAGGATATAAGCTACCCTGGTACCAAATTTCATCCAAATCTGTTGAGCAGTTTGAGCATGAAGGTGGAACAAACACACACACACATACATACAAACTTTCCCATAAGATAATAATATAAGTAAGATGACAAGCAGACATTTCTTTATTTATTTATATAGATAACCTGCTTGAAAAAGGCATACATTTCATATTATGATCTTCTGTTTATTACGTTGCAGGTTATAATTGATTTAGATTTTCGGAAAAGTTACTTACTGAACATACCTTCAAAATGATGTTATGATACTCTTCGTTCCAACAGTTGCAATGTTGCGGAAACCGGACCAACTAGTTCCCGTAATCACCTCTTGGGACGTAAACACATAAATTCTCGGCTAAACTGCCTTTAATTGTCTTGTTTCCGATACTTTACCTAGCAATGGATTGTTATTTATCGTTTTTCGCAAAATACTCTACGAGTATATCTCTACCAACAAAGCTTTATGATACAAAGTAAAAACGGAATGAACGTGATCTGAAATGGCATCGAATATTCGATTACTAATTCAAACATTCAGAATTGGGATTGGAAACCAATTAAAAGACTAGACTCGAAAAATTGCTACCGACGGGAGGGGACTAATGGCTTTCTATTGTTCTTGAAGCCACTATCTGGCTCGCTTTTGTCACGCAACAGACCTCTAAAACGGGCCGATTAATAAACCACGCATCAGGCGCATAGAGCCGTGGAAACAGCAGAAAACGTTGCTAAAAAGCTGCTTGAAAAGACTAATTGAGTTGGTCCTCTCCAGCTGGGATGAACGCCTTCCCGTTTCGGAGATAGTGCACAAAACACATACGGTGACCGCCGCTTCCGAACGTGACAATGACGGCTTAGGAAGGGTTTTACTCCTTTTGTGTCCTCACGTCCTCACCGTTCTGACGACGTTATTTTTTAATCAAATAGGTATATCCGGAGCGGGTGACGGACGATAGGGTCGCGCCGACAATGAAAAACTAAAAGGAAAAAGACTTTTAAGCAAATACAGGCGAGACCAAGTTGATTGGTTTTGTTGGCCGCCCTGTTGATTGGCACGGGCGTAAACAATACGGTTGTTTAAGTTTGGTGCGACAATAGACTTCTTTTAAGCAAATAGAGACGAGACGCGTTGATTGGTTTTGTTTTCGAACTAGTCGATTGGCCTGAACATGGTGTAGAAGCGTTTGTGTAGGCCTGAAGTAGTCGACAATTGGCGTTGGCGCGACAATGTTTTTAACCGTTGAACAATGTGATGTTAGTTTTGTTTTGAATGTTCGATGATGCTTGCTTTTTTGAATTCGTTTCAATGCAAACACTGGTATTGATAGAGCCTATTGGGTTTTGAGCCAACGAAAAACTATATGTATTATTTGATAGTATTTGACTAACTTCGGTAGATTTCAATTGTTTATCAGTTCAATGCGTCAAATGTATGACTTATCGATAAATTGAAAATCATTCTTGGTCAGAAATAAATATTTGGTGGTACCAGTACATTAAAGATAATTTTAAGTGGCTAACTTAAAATTACACTACATTTTCTTGTGTCAATCACAATGTTCTTGCAACGAAGAAAATGTCAAATGAAATGACAACGACATTTGTAAAATCAATGTTTTATGTAGATTTAAAATATACCCAAAGTAACATTATAGAGTGCTTTTGAAGCACTCTTAGCAAAACTTGCTTGCTTGCTTCTCTCTTCCTTGATATAAGTTAAGCCACTTTTGTACGGTCAGTTTTTGTATGGGTTATCGTTTAGTGGTATCTGAGTTGCAATGAGCGCTTCCGTATTTCGGAAGGCACGTTAAGATTTCTATCTTGGATAAACTAGTCAACAAACCACGTGAAAGACCTTTAGACGGCTTGAAAACTCTGACACACTCTGTGATACAAAAGTGGCCACTTATACGAAAGGAAGAAGAAAAAGTGCGTATAGTATCATACTTTCTCCAAGCAACTGTCTTTCTTCTAAGAACACTTGCTGGAAAATATGCAAAAATATAACAAGCTCTTCTCAACGGCTCGGCCACTAATGGAGGCGAGGGCAGATAGAGGATCCCTGATTTATGGCGGCTGGGTACTCGCCGTGAATAATATAACGGACAATTTATGAACTTTGGAAATTCACAGGTTACTGAGTTTTCACAATTTTCCTAAGACAGGTTGCTACTAAAAAAAGACAGTGTTCCTTTTGACCATTACGAAGGAGAGTGACTGGTGAAGTTAATTTCATTTTTTTTTATCATTATCAATGTCTTCTCTCAAAAATACTTATCAAATATACTTATAACCTACTTGTCAAATCTCTCAAATATATTTAAAAAGTAATGTCTTTTTCCAAATCACATCGTTACTTTCAGTTAATCCTCCAATGATTCACTCTTAACCCCTACTTTTCTCAACAGATCAACATAACTTATTTCCTCCTACCATGCAATAGGAAATAGCTGCAAGAACCGGTTCCATTTCCTGGGAGATTCTCACGCACACGTAAAGAATAAAAATATTGAACGCGGGCCTACGCAATGTGGAAGTATGAACTCATTTGTGTTAGAATTTTTTTAACGATTAGATTACTAGTGTAGTAGAGAGGTGATTAGTAAGGTAAAAAGGCATCGGGGAAAATTTACCACAGTTTATAAATGAAAGAGAATTCTCGTGCTAAGGTTTACTATAATCAGTGCCACTTTATTACTACGTCCAAAAAAGATAGAGAGTGGCACATCACCAAAAAATAATTTGTATTTCATTAAATAAATCACTTAACATTATGTTTTGGTTTATTTTTTAGTTCTAATCATAACAGCATCAAGCAATAATGTTGCTTTAGTAATTATTTATTTTCAATTTTGATATTATTAGAAACGGGTTCGGTGGTAAATCACCACGTAGTAATCAAGTATCCAAAGTATTGGTTTTGCAACAATCGGAATTTTGAATATTTTTTTTCGGATTTCAAATGTCATGCATAAACCTAAAAAATAAATTTTGGGATTGAACATCTACAAGTATCAATTGGTCCAAATGGAGACCAATTAATACTTGTAAAAAGCAAAAGCAAATGCTTTTTATTATTTGTTAATAATAGTTTTCAAAATAGTTTTTATAATATTTAAAATTTCGTGGTAAATATAATATTGTATAAATTTATACTTATATATAATATATAAATATAAATGTGATTTAGATATCTACGACTATAGATGACAAGATGAAAAGAAAGTTCATCTGTCTGCTACGTATACTCAAGTGTTACTACTCCAAGATAGGAATGTATTGTATAGCTGAAATTTAAATTTTCGGTTGAATTAATAGGAATTTTAATACACGCAGATTATTTTTGTATCAGAATCATGCACACTTGAACGCGCGGTCCTTGAATAAATTTATGAATGGTCGAGAATTTTGGGTCCCTCATTACGGGTATTTATGTAAGAGATAAAAATATTAGGGACAGCTTTAATCGTGAACGGATGAACAAGGGCCTATACTTTTGTGGACAGTAGGATTAATATTTATTTATGTATGTTGTGAAATAAAGTGTGCCTCCGCGGGGAATCGAACCAGGAACCCCTCGCTTCGAAGGCAGGGCTACTACCACTAAGCCAAACGTTTTCTCTGTTATCATAGTTAGATTTCTATAATTTATACCTGAAGTACAGATTGAAATCGTTCAGTATTTTTATTTTTTTGCACCTTAACTGCTACTAACGACTTCTGACATTTATCAAAAGTCAAAGTCAGTGGTTGCTCCGGACAGTTTTAAACGCATTAAATTAATTTCCCCTGATTTCCTTTAAGAAGTTGTAACTCGCCAAGTGGGAATAATGCGATGATATATAAAAAAAGGTCCCAGAGAGGCTGAGCCCCTAATAAATTATACCCTCGATAACAATGGGATTTTTTCGCGCCTTTTGTTGCAACTTTTGATATCACCTGAACGTACGGCATACTTTGAAACAAAAATGAGGACGGCTTTTTGGATGTTTTGGTCATAATGGCGTGCTTGTTAGAAAATTAATTTGTTTTTAGCCGACTTTAAAATAAAGATGGTTCTCAGTTCAGCTGATATTTTTTGTGTCTGTTACGCTATTTTTTTGCAAATTGTTCAGCGATTTGGTTAATATTTTGTTTTATTTTAGCTGGTCGTTTACATATTTCATGACAAAATTACCTTTATAGGCAAAAAATAAGGCAAAGTTAGTTTATTCAATTTCGATTTTTATACAATCAGTCAGTAGTTGATTTAGGTATTTTCACGCATCGCTATTTACTTTTAGGTGAAGCTAAATTATTTTCGAAAACATATCCAGCCTACATATCATCAAGGGTGTCCCGCAGAATATAAAAATAGAATACTATACTTACCTACTGCTTACCACAAATATCAATTCAATTTGACAGAAATACAACTATCCAGACCCAGAAGTGAATATGACTCTCAATCCAACAAAATGGTAAAGTAGCCACTTCGTAAAAAATATCGTTAGAGCTCTTTTTGTCCGAACTATAAAAAATAAAGCCCTAATATCGTTAAATGGTCCTTTGGGGAGTGACTGGCCAAACGCGGAAAATATCGGACTCTATTAGGGCTGTCAAGAAATTCGCGGAATTAAAAAACTTCAGCTTCATAATCTGTGCTATCGTTGTTGCAAAATATATAAAATATCTCATTTTGTAAGTTTTACTGTAAGGTACGCTACATGTCAGGAAAAAATCGAATAACTTTTAACTCTAATATTCGATATTCTATATATAAGATCTACGCCACAGATTATATAGCGAACGACTACCTACAAAGCAACGGTTTGCCTGCATGGATTTGTGTATCTGCGTAGTATTTAAAAGACTTCAAAAAAAGGAGGATTTCAAAATTAAATCGAGCAGAAATATGAACCTGAATTGAGAGCCTCCGCCATTTTTGTGGACCGTTTTGAATGGCTATTTTTTAATTTGAGAGCTTGTAAGGTAGTCCCATAGAAATTTAATACAGAAATTCCATTCCAGGCTTAAAATTTGCGATAAAAGTATGTATAGAAGTTGATATATATATTTTTATCAATCAATTATGTAGAGCTGTGATTTTCGCTTGTCAATGACAAACATGACATGACAAGTGACTCACATTTTGTAATTTTTTGTTTGTAATTAAAATTATCACTCTCAATTATCGAGAGTAGGCCGGTGTCCCTGCAGTGGGAACATTAGAGGCTGATACGGAATTAAAATTTAAATAATAAAAAAAAGTTTTAAGTGGCATCCATAACCAATCGAATGGGCAACTGTGGACAATTTATATCGCAATAATCCGCGAGGACATTACGGGTGGCGGCGGCGGACTCGGCCGATATTATCGGAGGTAGCTAGTTTGAGGACAAAAAACGAGCTCTCATTTATCGGCCAGTCGGCACTTCGTGGCAGCCAATCTCGCACTGTCACCCTTCTTACATTAGACATGGTGGCAGTAGGTGTTTCGAACCTCATAAGGGTGGTTTGACCTAAACTTTATTCAATTGTTCATTATTTTATGTAGATAATTTTCAATTGTGCATTTATCTAGACACACCTGTTGGTGAACAAACATTGACCGTTTTATAGCCTTTGAAACTAGGAGTCCCGTGTTTGAATCCCGCCCGAGGCGCATATTGTGTAGGAAGCATGAAATTTGTTCTCAGGCTGTGGGTGTTTGTCTTGTGTTTCTGTGTTTGTCTATGCCACCTGCGACACAAGAAATTCTATTGCAGAACATCCTAATGCATTAAACTTAAATGAAAAAATAGTTTCACTTCTGAGAATTTGTCTCATACAGAGTTCTTAGTTATTAACAAAACAGTTTGGTTCTATTTTTTACTTAAATAGAAAATCAATTACGTATAAATAATTTCTTTGATATAAGTAAATGTATTTCTAGAACCTCAACGACGCACGACGGCCTCATCACGTATGAAGACGTGAGACTATACCGTCGCGCCACCCTGTGGTGGAATGAAAATCATTTAATATGCTCTGCTAGCCGCACGAAATCAGGGCGGGTTGCTCATTAAAGTTAATTTTTAATAACTAACGTTAATATTTAAAACAATTATAAAAGTAATATTTAACATTTAGTCCCGATTTAGTAATAGTACGAACATTCTAACAGTATTTAGTATCACGCTACGCCTCGTGATGTTACCCGCGGTTAGCCTTCGTAAGGGAACCGTACTTTTTTCCGGGATATAGGAATAGCAATTCAAAACTATAATCTTTCTCTGTGCCAAATTTAATCCGTTCAACCGTTCTGGCATAATTGAGTAATAAACATCCATCCATCCAAACATCTACATTTATAGTAGTAGTAATATAATCACGGTATCCCAAAAAATGCTACCAATTAGATGAGTTGACAGAAGTATATCAACTGCAAATTCTACAGACTCACGGGTATTTGATTTGATGAAAAAACTGAGTAAAGACTGTTTTGTATCGTAGTATTTATTTTTAACTGGAATATTACAATATATATCTGGGTCTGTTCTGGCATGGCATTGTAACAGTATATGAATGTTCCTTAGTGCACCTATGGTAAAAATAAATGAGTATGAGTATGAGTAAAAGGGCAGTTTTCAGAAGAAAATTACCTAATTAAAGAAAAGGCACAGACTAGTTTATTAATCTGTTCATTTCTCAATAAAAATATATAACTTAACAAAAACAAACTATACAAATTATTGAAATGTGTTACTTTGTGTCGGTCGGTACTTTTGAACTTTAAAATGCATAACTGCTTTTACAAAAAGTATTATAGATACGAGTATCAACTGCACAAACCATTCGTTTGTCATTTGTCCATTTGTTTGTCAGTTCTATAAACATCACAAACGTTTCATTGTAGTGTAATTGAAAAATCGCTCGAACTAACCGGCCCGGCGATCTATTATTCACAGGACAATCACGTGAATTTCCGAAAAACGTCCTGAAAAACGGCTCGATTGTTCACGACGATATGAAAAATTCAGGTGCTTAATCGTGATGGCAACAACGGTTTCGATGACTCGCCAAAGTAAACGATCTACAAATAGTTGGCAATTTGCAACTGATTGTGAATAGTAAATATTGGTTGAATGATTGTTTTGTGACTGGATACGTTATCTTGTGCAATCTTTGTTTGTATGCTTAATTTTTGTGATATATTTTATGTTAATCCAGTTGTGTTCCTTATGTGATTTTAATAAAGAAAACATATTTTTATTAACCTAATGTGACGGGACGAGCTGATTTTAAGTGGCCTGATGTTAAATGGCTATTGCCACCCATAAGCAACCGCACAACTCAAGTCCTCTCTAACAAAGTATGAGAAGACCCAAGTCGCATCATCACTCTCGTCACTCTAAGATGAGGTTTTAACATTTCATGCGCTGGCACCACAACCACCGCCACACAGAAATGACTGGCCTTTGCTTGGTGGAGGATTACCAGTGTGGTGGAAGTACTTCTCCGAGCAAGCTTGACTGAAGACACGTGCAGCGACTCTGAGGGTAAGTACTTACCTACGGACGCAAGCTACATGGACCCCAAAACTTCTTGTGTCCATGCGATACAAGAAGTGCGCATATACAAGGAATATACTAACGTAGGTGAATCTAGTTTTCTCCCGATTCAATTTAAATTTTCCGAGATTCATCTTTAAATACACAAATCCTCAGATACACAAGCAAAAATGCACCTCGTTATTTTTCTTCGGGCATGCGGGCCACATCCCCAATCCCGCATGCTAAGGGGAGATATAGCTGAATCATCAAAACAATAAACAAAGTATCGCGGGCCAATTTGTTTTATTATTATGCACAGCCCTATGATTTACGCTGCATAACTTGTGGATTTAGGTATTGAAGCGCTTGTGCTGTAGCTGTTTTTACAGATTATCTAAGCTAAGCTACTATTTTTTGGGTCGGTCAGAAGTTGGCCGGATGACCACTTAGTGGCACCTAAGCGCTTCCCTGCTTCGGAGGGTACATTAATATGTCGGTCCCGGCTATACTGATCGTTAAACCATGTCGGAGGCCTTCAGGCTGATTGAAAACGCTGACACCAAAGTTGACTTAGTCACACAAAAGAAAAAGGTTTACATAGGATTGTGTTGGTGTTTAGGACGGCTCCGTGGCTTAGTTGGTAGTAGCCCTGCCTTCGAAGCAAGGGGTCGATTCCCGGCCGGGGCACACTTTGTGTGGTGAGCATGAAGTTTGTTCTCGGGTCTTGGGTGTTTGTCTTGTGTTTCTGTGTTTGTCCATGCCATCTGCGACACAGGGAATCCTAGTGCAGAGGTATGAGTGTGTTAACGTTGTTTTTTTTGTTTGTTTTGATTTTATAGATTTTAGTTAAATTAAGATATAAAGGAACCAATTTCAAACGATACATGGATACTGATCCAGCTCAATTGATGGAATATGCCCAAGACACTTTTATTACCTGGCTGGACAGCTCTGGTCAGACCAGACCAGGCGCTCTGAAACCATTTCGAAAACGAATGGCTTGTTATCGTTGGAGAGTATATAGTCATATATAACTATAATCAGAAAGCTATACATATAATACGGATACGTACTAAACAACTTATTTTGTGCTTTCAGTAAAATTTTATACCTCTTTATTTTTGTTTTTTTTTAATGTCGGATGTGACTCTCATGCTATAATACTTTGGGACAAGAGGAAAGCCTCACACGCCTGATATTTCACTACCTCGTGAATGCACAATGCGAATGTATAATATTACTACAAACTGGAAAACAGTGATACTTGTATTGGGTGTGTGAATATGACTCCGCCCTTTCTCAACAGATGTCGTTTTTAGTATTGTTTACGTGTACTAATAAATGACCATACTTGTATTCGATAGTACTGAATGTCAGCTATCTAACGCATTTTATGATATTTGGTTGAAGTGTAAGCAACAATTGTTTTCACCTTTTCGAAAATGTCGGTTTTTATTCCAAATAAACGTCATTTGCGGGAAGTGTTATTACATTATTTTATTGCGAAGAAAACTGCAGCGGAAACTTATCGTTTGCTTGTGGAGATTTATGGTGAGCATGCTCCGTCTAATACAACTTGCAAGGAATGGTTTCGACGATTTCAAAATAACGATTTTAGTACTGAGGATAAAGAACATGGAAAACCACCAAAAAAATTTGAAGATGCTGAATTGGAAGCATTATTGGCGGAAGATTCTTGCCAAACTCAATCAGAATTAGCTGCAGCATTAAATGTTGATCGTTCAACTGTTGCAAAGCGTTTACAAATGATGGGAATGATTCAAAAAGCCGGTGACTGGGTTCCACATGATTTAAAAGAAAGAGACATGGAACGTCGGAAAACCATTTGTGAAATGCTGCTTCAAAGACAGCAAAGAAAAGGATTTTTGCATCGGATAGTCACAGGAGACGAAAAATGGATACACTACGAAAATCCTAAACGCAAAAAAGCTTGGGTGAAACCAGGCGAACCAGGCCCATCACAGCCAAAAATAAATATTCACTGTGCCAAGGTCATGCTCTGTATTTGGTGGGATCAGAAAGGTATTGTATATTATGAGTTGCTCAAACCCTCTGAAACTATTAATGGAGAAGTTTACCGACGACAACTAATGCGTTTGAAGCGAGCCATAGAAGAAAAACGACCAGAATGGGTGAATAGACATAACAAATTAGTTCTTCAGCATGACAATGCCAAACCGCATACCGCAGAAGTCGTAAAAAGATATTTAGAGGGACAGGACTGGGAAGTGTTACCCCACCCGCCATATTCACCAGACATAGCTCCTTCGGATTACCACCTATTCCGGACGATGCAGACAGACCTTACTGGAGAAAAGTTTACTTCATGTGAAAGTATCAAAATTTGGATTGACAACTGGATAAGCTCAAAAGACCAGGACTTCTTCCAGCAAGGAATACGAAAACTACCTGAACGATGGGCGAAGGTTGTAGCTGCAGATGGAGCATACTTTCAATAATTTTTTTTTTAATTTTGTAAGCGAACAAATGTGTTTTATTTTGACAAAAAGGGGCGGAGTCATATTCACACACCCATTATTACCATGTATTATATTACTATTTTCAAGTTTATAAAATGGTTTTAAATTAATCTGTAAATGAGATCTGTATGTCTCATAGGAACAGGTGCAATCGAGTTGGATCTTCACAGATATAAATAGGGTATATGACCTACAAACGTTAATTACTACGAACCGAAACTACACTAAAACTACGAACCGAACGTAGCTCATCAGATGCTTATTTGTATCATGCATAAAATAATAATAATTCGAACCAAAACCAGTGAGTGAATTAACAAACACACAAACATGATTCCTAGTTGGTCCAGTTTTAGCATAGCACAACTCTTCATAAATGTATGTGCTACTAAAAGTGCTATAAACAATTTTCAAAATGCCTAGATCTCAAGATTATTAATCAAGAGGCATTTTACGTTACTAATTCATCATGAGGTGCTTATTGCAACGGATACCACGATATCCAGCGGATATCCGGAGGGGAGCTCGACATCATATTTTTATCATCATAATGTCAAGAAAAATTTAAGACAATCATAAGGTGGATATGATTATTCGGCGGCGTTATTTGCTGGCAACCATCGTGGAACACAGAAGTTATTGTTTTTTTTATACCATTTATTTATTTTGCTATGACGATAGTTCTGACTCTTCGGACGCCACATTTGGTTTAATTATCGTTTAACGACAAACTGCATGCAATCGAAACGCTACCTTTGCAATTTTTAGTATTTGGTATAGCGATACTTAGAAATAAACCATCAAAATTTAAAATATTTAGAAAAATAATTGAATTTTATTACTTTTTCTATACCTCAATTTCGTTGATAGGTCACAACGGCCGATTTCAATGTTTAAAGATGTTAGTTACTCGTATGTTGTTACGCTTTATCAAACACGATTGGAGCTAATCTGGCCGAATTAGCGGTTGGTAAGTATCTAAACACACCTTTGATAGTTTTAATTAATACTGCTATATTGACTGAAAGACGTGAATAATCAGTACAACTATAATACGGTTTTGTTGCAAAGCGTATCCACAATACGATGTCCACGACATGTTTTGATTCCACGGGTTTTAACAGGAGGCCTATATTATTGGCTGATTAATGATACCGCAGACACCTAGCTTTAACTGAAAAACACGATGAAAAATAGTATTATGAGATATTTTAGAACGCGTATATTTTACAAACGATTCTTGTATAGTTACCTACTTTTTTAATGAATTATTAATCCATGAATATAATTAAATGAACTAATCTCTACATTTGTCTCTAAGGTGGTGGGAAAGGAGCAACCCAAAGTAATAATACTTGTCTTAGATGTTTATGATAATATATTATGAATTACAAGCAATAATAAATCTAAAACTAAAATCTTAAAAATATACTATAAGAACTAACATATATTATTAAAAGGAGTCCCTTTAGGCAAGGTTCCAAAGATACTGGCAGCGTTCCCCCTTTGAATAGCTAAACTTATTCTTTGTCCGAGGTAACTGCCAGCTCTTCGGTCTCCTGTGATGTCGACTAACCTCTTTGCTATTTCTTTAAAAAGTCTTATAGCGCTAGGACCCCACGGACCAAGGGTCTCGACACCGAATGGGACAAAATCATATTCGGCACCTAGACCCCTGTATTTGGATGCTTTAGCTTTTTCAGCTGCTTCACAAGCCGCACCAGCTCTATTGTTGGTTCCATGTAGATGGGAAGGGGCCAGCGTGTCTGAACAGGTTGCATCCCATACCATCACCCGGCCCATTTTCCATGGAATCAAACTCATACCGTCCGGTCTCTTGCCATCGTCTCTTGCAATACCAGTCGGCTCAAGTAGACTTGGCACGTTGACGGTGGCAAGGGACTTGCGTATGATATCGTTAAGTGCGGCATGTCTTGAGAAGCGGCCTGCACTTTTTTGGCATGACAGTCCGTGATGTCCTAATTTGTCGACATCACTGCCACAGGGACATTTGTGAGGAGCGCAGACCGGAACCCCAAGCCGTAGGCAGGTTGCGATTCGGAGCGTGTCAGGCTCAAGGAATGTTCCTGTATTTGACGAAGGGTACGCGTGAAGCCAGTAGCCGGCCTCATGCGTACCCACGGCCAAAATCCTAGCACGCGCCGAACCTGTACTACAGCCCAAAAGATTGTCATAAATCAATTTGCAGTTTATGTCGTCCCAGCTCCTCTGTGAATTTGGAGAAATTGGAAAATTTTGACCTGGGCATGCAATTAAGAAAGCGTTTCTAGCTTCTTCCAAGCCAGCAATCTCAAAGTTTGAAGGGGATGCCCTTAAAATTTTACTTATGAGATTTGCTGAACTATGTATAGAAGATAGGAAGGCTGGTAAAGCGACACTGGAAATTTTGCGAATCCCTAAACCACCATAACGGATGGGTAGGGATGCTTGGGTCCAAGATTGCTCATTCAGCTGCATATTAAGAATCGATTCTAAGCTAAATTTTATTAAGTCATCTACTTGTTTCAAAAGATCTGGGTGATTCCAAAAGGAGCAGCAACGGAGCACATACGTAAATTTTGGGACGAAAAGACAGAATTTTAAGATGCAAAGTGCATAATGTGGACTAATTTCAAGAAGACGGTCAGCAGAATTTTGAAATTTAGCAATTGAATTATTAATATATTCAGAAATAGATTCATCAAATATTGGAGAACCTAAAAGGTAAAGGGAATTACTGTTAACTATTTTAATATTTGGAGCCAAAATATTAAATTTTTGTTTTACGTCATTTAAATTTAAGTTGCAGTTATTTATAAAAAGTTCACATTTGCTAAAATTAAGCTCCAAACCAATGGCTTCAAATTTGTTTTTGATCAAAAAAAGGTCCGAAAACACAGTATCCACATCACCTCCTAGGGTTCCGTCGTCCAAATACCAAACGTTGAATTTAGAATTTAAATTTTTGATTATAGGATTTATACCCAAGCTAAAAATTGCAGGTCCAAGGGGATCACCCTGTTGACAACCTACTTCCGAGGACAGTTCATTAGAACGATATAATAATTTTGTTGGATCAGCGTAACTGAGAAGAAGATAATTGTATATTTCCGGTATATGTTGTTTTATTTCCGTCAGCAGGGTATCCCGATTTACCGAATTGAAAGCATTTTTGACATCAATTTTGAGCAAAACGTCAGACTGTCCGTAAGTTAGGAAAGAGCGTAGGGCATGGACGGCTGCCTCACACCCTCCTTTTACACCGAAGCCTAACTGTACGGGTTCAAATTCCGAATTTAATTTTGGTAAAATATGTCGAACAGCAATTTTGGAGGCCAGACGTCGTAGTGTTGATCCAACAGCAATTGGTCTCACCCCTCCGTCCTTTTTGGTGAGGGCAATGAGGTTCGCGCCGAAAAGAATGGGAACAATTCCTGCATTGACATTACCGCAATACATAAAGTTGATTAATTTAGTGATCGAATTTACAAGTTGCTCACCTGCATCACCCACAGAATGCGATGTTAAGTCTTTCAAATGTTGGGGTGAGATTCCATCCAAACCTGCAGCCGAACCTGGTTTAAAAGATAAAATGGCATCCGTAACATCTTTATTTTGAATTTGAAGGCACGCTTGCCCTGCTGTTGGTGGGTCGAGGAAATATGGGTTTACTGGAGCTGGAGGATGTTTTGTCCGTAAGGCCTGAAGGGTGTCAGGGGTATCTGGTGATAGCACGTCGTTGGAGAACAAAAGGCGAGCGGCACCTTTGAGATCTCCATCACAGATACTTGTCTTATAAATAACATAGAATCAAAAGTTGTTGACATAATAAATAATTATATGCGCGCCTGGTTGTGTTTTTGAGTGTGTGTGCGTGTTAAATTACTTACGGAAAGATTAAACTGATTACCTGTTTTGATATGTTACAAAGTTGATGAACGATTTTAACACCCTCCACGCGCTCCAGGCTGCTAAATTGCACTGACATCTTGTGGTCTTCTAAAGACTTTATCCAGTAAAGCTATCTTCCGCACTGGCTGCACTAAAATGAAGGATTTAGGCATTTCCATGTTAATTTAGCAGGGAACTAGTATTTTTGTTCTAATCTTTCAACAAGATTGTTTACCGCGAGTATATTATTGAAACTCAGCATATAACAACCAAAGCTCAATGTTCATACGGTTCATAAGCCCGACTTAAGCTGCTTTCAGACTCCATATTTAATCAATCGTCTAGAAAGTTGCCCCGATCGATATGCCAATCACGATTTGATTATAACCCTGCCAGACTCAGAAGCTGAGATCTCTCATTTCTCTTCTGGTATAACGTAGCATTTTAAATAGTCTGTGTTATAAAGGAATTGTCTCGATGGAAAGAGGATGAAAATTCTCAAGCTGTGTAGGTGGTAGGCGTGGGTGAAGTGACCACGCCCAGGAAGTAGGCGTGTCCAAAATATATTAAAATTAATTCGAAACTGAAACGTGGAAGAGAACATATGTATCATTAATATGAACTCTATTCCAGGAGGCGATTAATAGTCATAATCAAATCATAAGACTTTCTAAATGGAACGCAAAAAAAAAACATAATTTGTAACTTGTTTGAATGATATATAAATATGAAATAATTGCATGGTAAATTAATTATGTAGTTTACTAATAAATATGAACTTTTCACTTACCAAACTTATACATAATTCCTTGGTTATATAATAATATATTATATTTTATTTTTATTCTAACACATGAAATGGCATTGTCGGAGAATAAAAAACTACATAATTTATTGACTATACAAAACCCAACCGTAATACCATCCATGAGGTAGATTTGTTGACAAAAGTTGGCATGTACCATATAAAATAAGTAACATAAAATAATCAATTCAAATCAACTTACCAGTTATCCTTATTTCCAGTTCTATTGGTAAGGCGTGTCTTTTATGCTTTCAATGCATTTTTTTCTAGAACAACCATTTGTACTAAAAAGACGACAAGAAGTACCGTTAACGATGTCTACGCCGTAGACCGCTACGCAAGGCGGAGCTTTCAAATCCCCGTCGTGCGAAATTTTCCGATCAGCTACGAAATCTAGCCATTTAAACTTGATCCGTATACCTTCTTGCTGTAACCGTTTTCAGCGAAACTATTAGTATTTGGAGAGGGGAGGGGAAGACCAAGGGAAATTGGCCAGTGGTTGGGGGTTAAAGGGATTCAGGATCTGTTACGTAACGGCAGTCGAGTGTCGAATGCCTCTGGGGAGGCACGTCGCGCGAGAGTACGAATAAACAACAACTTGTTTATTCGTAAACAACGAGCGACACTTTGTTTGGAACTTTGCTGAGTACCTGTTTTTGAGGTGAGTGTACATTGATTTTTATTGTGTTTCGTTTATGTGATAGTGAAACAGTTTATAAAATTATTAATAAACAAAAAATATCATTTTAATTAATTACAGATTCCAAAGATATGATTGAGTTATCAAACTCCTAATATTCTTTTGTTTTTTTATCAATTAGGTTCCATACTTGACTGTTATTTTTAAACAGAAAATACAATTAATAATAAAGAAATTATCATTAATTTATCAAAATGTTCAAAGCTGTATTTATTTTAACTAAATAAAAAATATTACTCATAAAATAAATACAATGGATCGATTCAATTATTTTAATATTGAGTCTGATCAAAAAGGTAAAACTTTTTTTCAGATAGTTTTAGTAAGTATATTCGGAGTATAAATATGAATAATTCAAAAATAAACCATGCTAGGATCGATAGGTACACCAAAATCATTTAAAATATTATCATTTTACTATAAAATCATTTTAAGATTATTATTTTTCATTATATTATTTTAAGATCATTATATTATTTTATTTTAACCCATTTTCAAATCGCACTTGGTAAATATTTAAAGCAAAAGTTTTGTTGTGGCTGTCGAAATATTCAGGATTGATTTATTTACTAACAAGAAAGTTTTGGGGGTATATATTATTCGTGTACGTGGAAAAGAATGCACTTTGAGTCCCGAAACAAGCTCGTCCAGAGAAATACTGCCACTAGGCCTGGTAATTTGCTGCCAAGCAGTTGTATTGTTGTGTTCTGGTGGAAGAGTGTGGGTGCCGGTAAAATTACAGGTGCATGAGATCGTCTCGGGCAATGGGCGCAAAGGAATGCAACTTGGTCTCATACTTACGTCGGGGAGGACTTTGGTTGTATTACTACAGTAATGGCGCCATGGGCGGAGGTAATCACTTTAAAATCAGGTGATGCTATATCGGACATTAACGTAACATTCAAATAGACCGGTTCCCGAAGTTGATCATCGGGAAACAATAGCAGAGAATCTTTATCTCTGTTGGTAAAATCACAGGTGCATTGTCCCATGCACCTGTGATTTTACCGACGTGGACATAATATGGGCAACTTGTCTTCGCAGTTGTTTTAACACGAAGAACTTGGCTACCACTCAGTAAAATTAGTGCTCGGTATAATAAATAATACAGAGTTAATAATTTTTTACCCCCAAGGGTATCTACCCTTCATCCAAATCCATTGAGCCGGTTGAGCGTGAAGAAGAAAAAACTTACATACACATACAAACTTTTACGCGTGATCTATTATAGATTCTGACATTAAAGCTTATTATTTATGTTTTTGAGGCTCGTAAGGAAAATATCAATCGATAATTTACTTAACTTAAACTCAAACTTTAATTTAAAAAATTTTAACTCGTACGTGCTCTCGATTAGGAAGTATGAGATGAAATATAATAGGTGACTGACCTTTTTTACCAGGAATACTTCAAACAGATAAATGTTTCAACAGTCATCTTTTTAAAATATTCTCGGTATAAATGTAATGAGCTCCCTCGTCATCATTCAGTAATAAAAATACAGGAATATTTAATTTCAAAATACCTTGATTACGTACGTCACGGAGAACAGAACCAACTGAAAAATATTTCGATTACAACTAAATTAAGTTGCAACCTCGCGTTGTTTACGCGTCCACCCCTGTTTACCCCGTGTTTACGGATGCACCCCCGGAGGGGAGGGCGCCCTTGATCGCGCACCCTTGAAATGCATTAGTTCGAGTCCCACTAATACGCGATAAGTATTTTACCTTTCGGCGATCTTTGAGACATTGGTTGGAATTGTAATTGTGCATTTTTTTGAGTAGAAATCATCTATTGTCTTTAAACTGAGTAAACCAAATGAGGTGGCATAAATTCTGAGATTGGGAATCATTCATTACTTTTTTAGATACGTTATCTGTATTTTTCAATTTAATATTAATCTTCATAAGCCATAAGTAAATTTAGTTTATCCTAAGGACCCAAATAACAAAAAATGGTTATTTTAAAGAAGAATTTGATTTGTTCATATTTAATTTACTAAGTGAACAATTAATGAAGGTACTTAGTGTAAAATATTCTTAACACATTATTAAAAAATTCATCGGGCATTTGGAATACGAGAATATACAATAAATCGTAGTTTTATATTGATATTAATTTTTATTACAAGCTATAAGCATAGCTACAAGAGTAAGTTTTACAAAAAAACGCATACAAGTTTATAACCTTAATAAAAAACATACGTACCTTAAGTACCTGAAAATCAACATGAAAAACCGAACTTCTAATCTGACAATTACCAATACACTACCGGAAGCTTCAATATTAATATAAGTATTCAATAATAAACATTTAATTAATCTCCGAGAAAACGAGACTGTCTTCCAATTCCGAGACCAGCCTGATTGAACCAATATTTATTTTGGAAATTAGCCCGAGCCGACATCGCCGGCCTACTCTTACAATAAATAATCTAAATTGAACCATCCCCTAGGGACAATGTCTTGCTATTGTTTAATGCACCCCCAATTAATAAGAACTGTAGATGTTTTTGTTATCGTATGAAATTAAAATTTCTTGGAATAACATTACACAATAAAAACTAAGATTATCCTTAAATTTAAAAGAATTTGGATTGGATTGCGATAAATAAGTATTCATGGACACGTCACACAGTCCAAACTAAGCATACATGGAAACCAATTTTATAAGATTTACACAATATTTTACGCGCCTATATTTGTGCCTATGTTTAATTGCCTAATTACACGAGCCGCTTTAGGTGTATTCTAGTACTACTATACTGTTATCGTGTTGTTCAGTTATCATATTTATATACCACTGGCCCACATTACTGTACTCTCATTTCAAACAATTTTTTTTTTCTCCCAATCGGAAGGTCCAGCTCCAGCCAATAATTAGTAATAATTTAATCATTATAATAATTACTACTAATAGCTATTTGCATTTGGTCGTTTTAGAAAGAAATCAAAGCCACCATGGCCAATATACAAAACATTAATAAAATTTCACTAAATACTTTTATGCCTGAAAATGTTGTAAATTATAATCGACGTTTTCATGTTTATGAGTACGTTTCACCGATTTCAGTCGCAACGCGCGCATTTAAACCGCGTTTCTGCTTGTACAACCAGGTATTCAATTGTCACGCCAGTGAATTATTAATCTGTGCGGTTAGCTTATTACCCTCTTTGACAATCAAATATTCAGATAAACTTGTTTGATAAGTTACATAGAAACGAACGTTTGCAAGAGAATTAGCTAATTGGAATCTCAGAAGATATCTTTGTTTTATTATTATACAGTTAGGGATGTTATTCGCGAAAGGGGTGGGACATCTTACCTAACATTTTCATAAATTGTTTGCTGTCATTTTTTTATGGTTTTCCTTTTTTTTGTCGTTGAAATGTAGATATAAATATAGGGACAAAGGGTATTAATTGATTTTTTTAGAATGATCTGTCGGTCCTCTTTTCCTTAAGTTGTTACCGCTGGCCATAAATCACACCAATACAATTCATGTGCCTATAACTTTATTGACACCTATGTTCTTCAATCGAAACACAGCAACGAGAGTTTAGCATAGCTAGGCTATTGCTGGGATTACCTATGTATGGCAACAGGTCTGGACGGAAAATTATTTTACTGATATAGACTCTAAAAAGGAATTTCGACTCACCTGCGAACGAGAGAACAACAAATAAAACAAATATTAAACTTTATTCAATCTATACATGGATGTACATATCCACGGATATGTACAACCATATCCGTGGATCATAAATAGTAAAGAGTAAAAAATCATCCAGATTCAGAATTCTGCAGATCTTACAAATTACAAAAATAATGATATAATAAAAACAAGAACATCATAACTTGTTTTTATTGTTGTTCCAAAATAATTACACAGCTTCCTGAGATGTCCGCATCTCCATAGAAGCATTGTTTTCAATAAATTAACCGAAGGACAAGAGCGGAGGCCTCTACAAACAGCCGTAAGGCTCCGTCAACACAATTATTATACTCGGACAGCCACCCTATTACACCCTCTAAATAAATTAACTGGACTGCGAAAACATTTGTACAAATGTACTTGGCGATTAATTACTTTAGTTAGCGAAAGAAAAAAAAGGAATGAAGATCTGTCTTTACTTTTCTGAAAATTCTTTTCAATATTGTAGGTAGGAGGATGTTTTAAATGAATGAATATGTTAATTATGTATTTTATCTCCTTGTTCTCAGGTACTATAAAAATGTCTTCATGTCCTGCAGCTCCCGCCCCAAGAACAAAGAAACAGAATCACGCCAACATTCCATGTCCTATAGAAAACTGCGCTAGATTCACTTACGGAAAACTACCCGATCATCTCACTAAAATCCATGGTCTCACGGGTGCCGACCGCGACTCGCTGAATGAACAGCAAAGAAAGAGATTCTTCAATGGAGAACTCTGCCAAGTACGATACTTAAAAGAAACAGCCATTAGAGATCTATGGGGGAGCGATTACGAAAACCCTCACATCAAAGCGAAAATACACCAAAGCTACGCCCTAGTCAAGATTAGAATCATACCACTAACAGCAACGCAAAGAAATCGTCCCCTGACGGAACAAGACGCCAATATCCTCACTGCATACAACGCTAGAACTGCCCCAAGACCCGCACGAGTGCAAAGACCTAGAAAGCGACTGCGACCGTATCCCGAACCTGTTGTCAAGGAAACTAAGGCGGAGTCTTCAAGTGAATCAAGCGAAGAGGAACAGAACCCTCTTCCTCCGTCTCCGCCTCCATCATCGCCGTCCTTGCCCCGTTCACCATCTCCATATGAACTCCAACCGGTCGAGCCTCGATTGCAGGACATATTCGATTCTAAAGGCGATGCTGGATACAAAGCCGTCATCGATGACATGAAGAAGTCCATGACAATGGGACGGACCCTTGGCCCGAGGAAGCGCAAAGCGTACCGCACTTACAGACGATACGCTAAACGGTTGATCGCTTACCTACACCGTCAGCATTCCCCATTGGCGTATGATGTCGATGTCTTGCTCTGTGGAGAACGACAAGTCTGCGCTTTTCTGGACAGAGTCAGTTCTGAGCATAAAACGAAAACGTTGAGGAATTATATTGTAGCAGCGATCAAATTACTCGATTCAAGGCTTTTTGCGATTGAGACAGATCCGTCGTGCAAAGAGAAAGTGGCTTCCATGACCAGGGTATATGACGTTCTTCATGGTCGACTGAACGAATGCGACAGACTCCTGGCGCAGAAAGCCATGCCAACAGACACCGCTGAGAGTTTCGATAGCGTTACTATGGAGCCAAGTTTTAATAACTACGATGATCTCGTGTAATTTTTATTAACTACTAAGACTAACATTATTTTGATCTCATGTAATTTACTTATTAGGTGTGTAGAGTAGGAATGTTATTAAATAACAAGCAATGTGTATTAAATATATCAAGCATTATTTTCAATTATACCATTTTTTGTGGTTATTATTCATGAATGCTTTCGTTTCTTATTTTTCTTAAAATAAATTACATTATGATAAGATTTTGTGCAATATTTTACAAACTAATGGTTTAATAAAAATGTAAATATTTAATCTCTTATTACGTATTGGTGAATAATTATTAATGATATAGAGTTCGTCAATATTTAATCTATGGTCCAATTTACAAGTGTGCCTTACCGTAGGTTTCCAACAAAACAGACATATTGTCATTGTATTTAAAATGGAACACTGAATTTAATCACTGTTTTCGCGCTGCAGGAAATATCGGAAAGGGAAGTGAAAGATAACATAGTTTTTTCTTTCTTTTTGTATGACTACCTACATTCTGATTTGTTATGGTTTAAACCTTTGATGCCTCGAAACCTATGCATACATTTTAATATTGTACGTTTTGTCTCATCCGATCCGAGTCATAAAACAAGACTAAAAGTGATTTTTGAAAAAAATATTGCATATTTTCTTGTGAACCTGTTGTACTTTAACTGTTACAAAGCAAACGTTTTTAGATGATTCTCACTGGAAACCACTGTTACAATAACATTTTGAAGCACATTTTGTTGGCGCGCACTTGTAGATTAGACGGTCATGAATTACTCATAGAAGTATGTAGCAAATCCCTATTATTATTTATTTAACGCATAACTTAGGATTTAGGAATAGGTGCATTTACTTCATGTAAAATTTAAGTGTAAATCTAATTGTAGGCAACGTGTTTCAAGCAATAAGCTTCATTTTCTAGCACTTTACATAGACTAAGGAAACGTAATAATAAATTATTGGCGTAATTATTTCCTTTTTCACTTAATACTTGCTTATGCCCTTTTTATTTACTGCCTGTGAAGTATGGGAATAAAACGTAGCTTCTTATTATGTAGATACCTTAGTTGAAAATTTGGTGGTTCCGTTGTTGTAGCGTGACAGACTAGCATAGTCGAAATTCTGAAATTCCTTTCTTAGGTGCATGGCCCTCAAACGTCAAACGGTTGAAGCTGTACGTTATCTTTAAGGCAAGACAACCACTTTTAGGGTTCCGTACTTCAAAAGTAAAAAGCGGAAACCTTTTAGGCTCACTTTATTGTCCGTCTGTCCATCTGCCAAGGCCCTCTTTCTGACCCGAAAATGTATAATTTAACAATTAGCGGTCAAACGACGTATGGCCCAAAAGTTAGTATTATTTTAAGGGGTCCAGTTGCTCGCGTCCGTAGGTAAGAACACTCTAGTATCCCTTCACGTTTCCCCTGGGTGGTGCAAAAAGAGCAACGAAAAGAAGCAGTAGAACTTATGCCAAGTTAGAGCCTCCACACCTGGTAATGCACTCGTGCTGCTGTGCCGGTGGAAGGGTGTGGGCGCTGGTGAAATCACAGGTGCATGAGACCCCTATCTCGGGTGACGGGCGCAAAGGGATGAGATTTTGATAGGAAGACCTAGGTTGACGTTCCGTTACCGTTGGGTTCAGCTCTTCCCGTCACATCTGTAACATAAAAAAAAACCATTTCAATGACAACACCAAAACAAAGGGAAGACAATTATGTTAAGGTACTCATATAAAGAAGTGTAAGAAAACCCAATTTGCATCTGATCTGAGGCCACGGGGGCAAAACGTCGCATGCACCTTACATTTCACTGGCCCATATACTTACTTAGGTTGGTCATTTTCAGGAGAATGAGAAGATCAGTGAGAAAATACATTAATTTTTATTTAAGCCAATTCAGCAATAGTAAGGACATAAAAGTATGAAGAGCTTCCTCTAATAAGTAATAATTAAATTATAACTTTTTATTTATTGTACTAATACCAATTAGAACTAAATCGAAAGTATCGTAACTGCGAGATCCAAGAATAGGGTAGCTGGTCTGTATAAAACTTTGGATACAAGTAGTGCCATCTTTGAGCGTCGTTTTTAAATACATTAATACTCACTACCGAACGCTAGATGGCAGCGCCTAGGCCAAATTTATCTTACCTGAATATTTTTATAAAAAACAAACAGTGACTTTGATAAAAATAAACCTTATGAGAAAATATAATTCTTGATTATAATAATGAATAAATTTATTCGTATGGTATTCAATTTTATCCATTTACTGGCAATTACTGCCGCATTTTTCAAATTATATGTACAGAATTTCCTTGCTAGATGGCGCTTATTTTAATTTAACTGCCTCTGCCATTGTGGAATTCTTAAAATAGCTCCTGTGCGTTGCTAGCCGCCTAGTACTTGGCGATCGCAACCGCCTGCTCCAGATTCTCCACCAGCCGGCCTTTGCGTTCCAATCGTTCCATTCGCAACCGCGCATCTTTTACGGAACAGAGTTGAAAATGGAACTGGGACTTTCCGTGTGGACTAGAAAATGTGACTTAGAAAAATAAAACAATAGACTTCACAATAATTATTTCATTTCTGTCAATTATTTCATGATTTTCATTTTAGCACTGCATAAACTAAATAAATATTTATAAAATTGGATGTGCTTTCCTGATATTTATTGCTCTACATCTGTTTATGAATATGAGAACAAATAATATTAAGAAAATGTGTTTTAGGGAATAGATAATTGTTACGTGGCTACAAGTAGTATTATTAATATGGCTATATATATGTTATGAACTTGGTCTACGGACGGTCTAGTTCTGGCTAGCCTGGTTAAGATTTAATAATGAAAATGTGTTCTATTATATCTGTGTATCATGCGCATACTTTGACGTAGATCTGAAAGTATCATAAAGAGATACCTACAACTACTTGTTGAAATTGGTACCTGGTGGCTAAATCCCGAATCCAGGATTGTTGATGGATTTCTGTCAGGCAAACTTCAACCAAAATTAGGAAAGAAATAAAATGTCAATCCAATCTCAATTACGATTCTAGTTTTGAACAGGAAATTGTGTCCTATTTTTACTTTTGAAACTGGTCAGGAGAATTTCCTGAATAGATAAAAATAACTATATGGCAAAAAATATATAGGTTACAACTAATTTTAAATTATTAATAATAAAACAAATTCCCCTGCCTTGTCTGTCTGCCTGATCGCAATATACTCATAACTACTAGTACAAAACGGGTTTTCACCTATGTACGGAGTGATTCATTAAGGTTTTGTGTAAATTGGCTGAAATATGACTGTTTGTTGAAGATATCGGAAAAAATCATGCTAACATGGAGATTTAGTGGTGTAAAACCAATAGAGTAATAGAAAACAGTGTTTTATGGAATTATTGCTCATAAAAAGATTGCGCAAAGCACCATCACCATCGTTTTTTGCATTTTATCTTCTATAATAACTATAACGAAAAATGTTCCTAGGAAATGTTTTAAACATATGTTTTGACTAAGCTATTTTTTGATGTAATTATTTATTAAATTAAATTACACCGTTATTGCATTTTACTAGAAAGAATATTCCTAGAAAATGCTTTTCAACATATTTTTAAACTAAACTAAAAATTATTTTCGCTTTCTAAATAAAATTATAAAATCGTGTTCTGCATTTTATATAGATCAACGTTTCCTAAAGAATGGGTCGCGACCCACCAGTGGGTATTCGGTTTGCCCTCAGTTCTCCGTAATTTATCGACCAATTAAGAAAATTATTTTCAATTGCTTCGAGATGGGTCCATAGCAATTTTATCAAAATAAGTTCAATAGTTTTGTTGTTAAATCAAAAAAACTGAAAAATTTTGTCATCCAAGTAAACGAAATTGCGTATTATGCTTTCCTGTGCCTTTTTAAAGAAGTAGGTTGTACCCCTACGGGTGAAGAAGGTTTTTTTTCGGTTTTTAAATCAATCCCTACTACGTAAAAATCAAGAGTTGAGTCCCGAATTTGGAAGTTTTTGTTGGGTAGGTCGCGGTCCAGTTAACCTTGGGAACCACTGATCTAGATGAAATCTGTCTTTATATAAAAAAACGGAGCAGTTGTTACAACTTACAAGTATATTTTGGTAAGCAAGATTGCACGGATAATACTCAGCGAGCAAGTAGTCGCCAACTGACGCGACCGGCATGCCGCCCGGTCGTGGTATTAAAATACATTAAAAATACGCCAAGGAACACGAATACGAACATCAATTACATGTTAATCCAGCCCACACGCTCGACGCAACAGGCTGATACGACACTACGACAGAAAAAATGTAGGCGTATATGCTCTGCTTTAACCAAACAGACGTGCAACAGAGACACAAAATATACAAACATACTAACATAATGGGTGAAATATAACCTTGTTCTAATATATCTAATAATCTTGTTCTAATATACGCAGGCATTTTATTGCATACAGTAGTAATCAAAATATTAACAAACTTTCAGAAGAGATTTAGATATAGTATGGAATTACCTAAAGTAGACAGATTTTGTTTATTTTGAATTGGCTTAGTAAAATTGGCACCATTAAATATGCTTTTCAAAGTGGGAACACGTGAGACTTCAAAGTTTCCACGGTATTGACTTAAAAAACCATGAAACCACTAAATTTAAATACCTTAACGACTATGGCAGATACTCTGAGAAACTTGCCGATAGATGACTGAGCAGGCCTGTTGAAACATGTCTGTAGGACGATGTTATTTTAAACTGTTTACTCATATTCTATTCCCGTAACCGTACGCCACCTTGAACCGCTGAAAGTACGACGTATCACGATTTTACGCTCTGAAGAATGTTCTCGATTTCGCATGAGCCAATCAAACATATTTCATTTTGCTGATCTGACAATCCACACAGTCAGATCATCAAAATGAATTTAGAGTTTTGGTATGCAATGATATGCAATATTTTTTTTCTTACGCCTCAATGATCCAATCTCAAAAAATATTCTGGTGCTACCCTCCATTTTGTAGAAAACACAAAACATCTATCGCCATTACGATGGTTGTTCTGGGTTGCAACTTAGAGCTTGGTTTATAGACAATGGCTATAAAAGCTCAGTGTGCTGGCTAATGTGACCTTTCACTTGGGGTGCAAGCATTATTCTACTGTGACCTTGTTGTTACACGTTTTAAGATGGGAGGTCTATTTGCGTAGTAGTTTTGCCTATGGAAAGATTTGAGTTTATTATGAGTTGGGTTTGTACTTCGCTATATCTGCCAAGCACTTGAAGAGCTCCAATTTGACCTGTTATGATGTAGTTTGTGTAGAAAATTATGAAATCATTAAGAAAATAATCTAATTTTTGTACTAACTGTCAAATATATTAATCAAAATATATTTTTACAGTGCATAAGTATTCTCATGTTAATTTCATAAAAATACGTTTAACTACATCATGCATTCTATAGATCATTTCTAGTTGCCCTGCCTTTGAAGCGAGGGTCCCGGGTTCAATTTCGACGACGTGTCATGAGCGTTCTCGGGTCTTAGTGTTTGTCTTGTGTTTCTGTGTTTGTCCATGCCACTTGTAACACGGAATCCTAGCGCAGTCCCCTTCTTGAATGTGTAAACTTATGGATTTTCTTCTTTCATCCTTATATTTTAATGGGATTAGTATATTATTGAAATGAATATTTACAGTAAAAGTAGCTGAGTTTTTTATAAATTTAAATACTGCTTTATGATATTTGATAAGAAAATAAATAAATATTGACGATTCAAAATAACCTCCCTTTTCATGATTATGTTACTTTAATGATCAACAAATATTTTGTCTTGTAATAAATATCAAACTACTTATTTCAATAAACAAACTGGTTTTCGTTTTATATTAAGGTGGCTGTCTTGTAAGCAGTGTAATCGCTGCAGTTTACGCAAATGAACGACCACTGTGCAAGCGAAAATTGCAGTGGCAAACAATGCATTATGAACTGACGATGACGTCATCCATTTGATGCAAAGTGTGTATGCAATTCAACCTTCTCGTATTCATGGTACCCTAGTGTTCTTTCCTTTTGCGAGTGACACCAAAGGGGCCCTATCCCCTTTGGAGCACCCTTCTTTGGGTCATTGCGCATTTTTAAGACGTTCACTAACGACCTCATGTTTTTGTTCACACCCATCACTACCTCATATTATTTCAAATCATATTTTGCGCCATTTTATTAATAAATATTATATGTCGTTATAAGACCAAGCTGGGATTTTCAAATTTCAAAAAGCAAGACAGCCCGCAAAAATATCAAAATTAAATATATTCGTAAGATATCATTATAATTTCAAGCAACTGTAAACAACTGATAACAATGAAGATGCGTCAATCAACTCATGCGCACATTTTGTGAAATTTCACGAGAAGCAGATGAGAGTTTATCGTACCAGGAACTTGATGTATACGGACAGCAGAATATTAAAGTAGTACTTTTGATGCACAATCCTGCATAAATAGGACATGCAATGCAACGTTGATTGAAGTTACGAAAATTGCATACATAATGCATAAGGAGGAACTTAGAAACTGCAATGACACCAGCGTTGGGAATATTGCAACACACAATAACACTGCTCGATAAAATTTGATTTCGTATTATCCATATTTCGTATTTGTATTACATTCTCGAGCATTTGTGATTTTAAAGAGATAAAATTTATGATTTTGAGATTTTATTATTGAATTCTAACAAAGTATCATAATGACGACTTTATTACCAACCTATGAAATCGAAATCAAAAAGTATATTTCATTGAATTCTTAATAGATGACGGGAAAACTTTTTAAAAAGTAGCCTATATGTTGAAGAATTCTACCAAGAAGATAAACATTTTCTAGAGAGCTGTGAAAATAATTCATCGCATTCGAAAAGTGTTGAGAGGGAGATAAATTCCATAGTTGGAACAAGACTCTTTATAAAAAATATTCGTGTTTAAAATGCAGCTGACTAACGCAAACAAAAAATATAATCATCTCATACTGCAATGCAGCGGTGTAATTAATGATATTGTCACTTTAAAAGTAGGAAAGTTCCTCATCCTTTCCTTTAGACTAGATCAAAGAATCTTTTTACATGAAAAATGCGACTGTATAGTATTGACGCTAAATTAGATAGAATGTGAATTTCTTTTAGCCTAGTTCCAGTTCTGTAAGTCTATAAATACAATAAGTAATTAAATTTACGTAACCCAATTGCCGTCTCGTAATTATGTATTACATCTTAAATCGATGGCCATAGTTTAGGTTTCGTGGATTACAAACTCGGAAATAAACTCAGTATTGTTTTCGGTCAAATGAAAGTTGCATAACTATTAAAAAGCTTTTTATATGCACTGGTTTATTTTTATTGTGTATTATTTTTTATTTAAATTTATTCATGTATATTCTTGAATTAAACTTCGTAACTCAGGGAACTTCGTTCTCTTCTGAGTCTAATTTTATAAATGCTGGATTTTATATATAATACATGTAATTTGTAATCTACAAATCTACAAATTACTTTCAGATATATTTCTATAATCTTTAGTATCTATATTTGAAATGACCCGTAGATGTGAACATGACCTTAAACTGACTTCATAAGAATTTTTATTATCAAGTAGGTTTCTAAAAAATAGGTAGCAATAAACTTTCTCAATAATTTTCTGCAACCGCGTAAAGGGTATTTCTGTCGATCGCTTCTGTGTCATGTTCCTTCACACCAGTATTTACGCCGAATGCTTTGCCGATGTATAAAACACGTTATTATGAGGGAGTAATGCTTATTTTGTTCTCAACTTTGGTGAGAGAGCCATCTAGTGGCAGACGTGTGAAGCGCGAGCTTGTGTTGTGTTTGTGATATATTTGGGATTACTCTCCAATTTAAAATGCCTGGACGCCCTATTTGGCAGGTAAGGATTAAAATTTTAATAAGATAAATATGCTATTTTTCAAATCAACATGATGAAATCAAATATATGAACATTTATAGCTTATAATATATCTCAGAATATTTTACAAGAACGAATCATAATACTATACGTTATTATAAAACTTACCAAGGCATTAATTTTTTTTTCAAATTGATAGTCTTTTGTTGGTTTTTCAATTACTATCAAATTACATGGTCTTAATTATTATAATTGTATAATAAAAGATTTAAGAAACCCCACTACAATTATTCATCTACCTACATAAATACATTTTGAAAACTAACTAGCATTATCTACCTGAAATAGCAGGTATGTAAACAATTCTGCTGAGTCACCAGGTTTTGGCAACTTGACAAAAACTTCCATATATCATACATGTTACAAACACCTATTTCAGGCAATCAATTAATTTGGGATAAATAAACAAGTGGTTTATGGTTTCAATTTTTTTATAAATTCATTCGATTATTTACAATTGGCCTACATTACAATAAAATAAGTATCTAGTATCAGTCATATTACTGGAGCTAAAGTTTTATCAGAATTCGTTTTAACTTTTTAGCATTAAACTATAATAATTAACTTGAAACAAAAAGATAAAATTTCTTCGGTTTATAATGTATTTTGAGTGCATTTCGTTTTTTATACAAATTTACATTTTTTAAGTTTTCTTTATTCTTATTATTACTTAACGACTAATTAACGCTTATCAATTTAAAGTATATCTTAATTAAGTACGGACACTAAGGTAAGGTCTCTTTTGCACCATTATCATAAGAATTGCGTTACAGTTTTGAAAATGCAGTAGAGACAGCCGTTTTAGTAAGCACACAAAGAGGCTTTCAAGCATTAAGAAAAAAATATGCATCTCAACCTGATAATTACGCATCTTTTTCGAAATTTAACTCTTAAAATTTAAGTCGCGGAATACTAATTTTGTTTTTTTGTTGTGTCCGTCTTTTTACTCGGCAATTGCTTTAGATCGCCGATCAGGTAATGTCCTGGCAGGTTGTGGAACAGTTTCTGCATAAACCCAAGGAGGATGTCTTCGATAGTCTTCGAGAGGATCGGTCGTAATGATTCAGAGACTGGCCGCCAGTTTGCATTCAGATATGCGTTCGTACTTTCCTCTGTAACAAAAAGCTCTGATAAATACATAAATATAAACATAAACAAATTAATTAATTCCACAAATTATTTCATATTTTGGATACCGCTTAATCGAGCCGCAATCAAATATTAACTGATCATCCTAATACAAGATTTACATTTTTTATCATATATTTTGAATATTATGTTTTTTGAAGTCATTTCAATAAAACCTAAGCAAAATAAGGTATGCTTTGTACTAATATATAAAACTATACAATGTCTATATTAATTGCTGTTCGTTAGTCTCCCTAAACCATCATATATATAATTTCTTTAGAAAACTCACGGGAAATGTCGGAAACTGGGAAAAACTGAAAATACATTTTAGAATAGTGAATCTAGACAGAAAATGTCTATCGGGTCAGCTAGTAAAAATATGTAAATCAAATAATAAAACATCATTCATGTTCAACAAAATCATTTCCCAGAATGACCTTAGATGAACTAGGTAATAATAGACATGCACATTAACAGTAAACATGGTCATCCAATTCTTTAAAAGTACAAACAACATTTTAAAGTAATTGTGACATGAAGGGCAAATGCATAGTAATTGTGGGCTTAGAGATTACCTATGACAAGATCGAGTGAGTAACATTGTGTGACAACCTTCGATCGTCATCTGCGCAGTCAGAAATAACCTTTCAAAAACGGGTTCACTCATTGTTTTTGTAATGTTTCATTGCATTTTTTACGTGTACGACGTCCTTTTCTGACATTCAAAGGGGAAATCCTATAGCACTACCCAGGACTCTTAGGATCACCTAAGGACGCGAGCAACTGGACAACCCAAAGTATAGGAGTTGGATAGGAGCTTTTATTCGATTTCTATGAGTGTTGTTTAATATTAGTTAGTTTCGTGTACCTTCACTAGACAAACTAGTATAGTAGATAGAACAGAGCCATTGAAGGTATGAGGTAAATATACATGAGATATTTAAGACAAATCGTGGACATCGTCATAGATAGGTGCCACGACGAGCGAAGCGAGTTAGGTTATTACTGGTGACGAAAATTCACGAGCCGAGCGAGCAAAATGAGCGTGCCACGGCAGTTGCCGGCGATGTGCCAGAAAAAAAATTGTGTCCTATCACTAGGAGCTCTTAAATAAATAGGCACAAAACACAATTCATGAAAATAAGTTTAATTATTTTTGCGTTATTTGCTTTTTAATTTAACATCAATGTGCTTCCAATATTTTGACTGATGATGAAGCAACTCAACTAAGAATGGTTAACAGAAAAAAAAGTTCTTAGAACGTTTGAGAAACAATGTCGTAGATGAGATGACGATTCAACGCGCAAAAAAATAAAGTTTAAATTAGTCAAAACTATCTACGGCGTTAATAAGAAAATATTGAGGAGACGTCACACAAAACATTGAAAAAAAAAATGTGAAAAATTTCGCAGCAAAATATAAACGCGAAGCGGTTGTCAAACAATCATTTGGGGACTTTCATTAGATGTCTCAACGTTGCAATTTGTATCACGTTTGTACTAGGCGATCATAACTAATCATGTAGTATTTTAATATGGCAGCGCCATCTCAGAATGCTTGAAGCAACTAATATCTCAGAATACAGAATAGGTGTGTGTGTGTGATGTGGTTTGGAGAATGAAAATGATTTAGTTCTGCTACTTACCAATAGATGGCGCCATCAGTTTACAAAATGTTAAACTGCTGGTGGTGATTATAATTAAATAAAGCTTACCAAGTGATTCAATTCCGTCGAAAAGATTATTCATACGTAACCGAAGACCACCTATGTTGTATTTAACATGAGCCGAGGTTACATTGAAAAATGTTATATCATCTTTACTGTATAGTTTCACATCGCTTATTATATCGATTGTCATGTTGCCTGAAAACAGAAAAAAAGAAACAGTTTTAATATTTATTCAAACGGAAACCAATCAAAAACGTTAATTCTAAACCTAATAATACCAACTCGGCTCAAACCAGCAAACTCCTCGGCCAACCAGAGGTATTAACAAGATCTTTCCTTTAAGATCGTAAGTGCCTTCTATTCTTATTTTAGGGACACGAACTTTAGTGTAGAAGTCATATGTTTTTCCATCGACTCTGTAAAAATACAAGTTTAACACGTGGAATCAATTAAGTAAATAAAAAACCGAATGTAATGCATAAAATTAGACTTCAAACTTGAACATAGAAAGTTTGTTTATCTTACTGGGTATCAAACAGATTTTTTTATATATCGACGACAATCTTTCAAGATAAGCTCTGCTGCTCATTCTACTCGTATTACGCAATAAGATAATTAATATACTGGATATTTTTTTATGTATTAAGTTTATTTTTAAATAATAAACATAATGTTGTTTTGGTTGGTAACAAATATACGTCGTAAAAAAGATGATGAGATTAATCATCTTTTTTAACGATCTTTTCACATTTCTCCATTTTGATTAAATGTGTCCCGACTGAGTCGCTCAAACAGTTGTCCGATGTACCAGGCAATTATGAAACGCTAAGAGGACTTACTGGTTAACCAATACTTGTGTTCGACCGAAACCCGTCACAGTAACATCGTCTAGTGCAGCATTTATGTTTACCGGTCCTTCCCCTTGAAGAATTCTAATTTTGGGGATTTTGAGTGGATCCAACGGAGGCATGTCGATCTCCGGAAGACCTGGAAAGTGATAAAATTCAATGAAGATGGTTTTTAATAGCTGTTTGATATCTCATTCGTTCAAATGAGTGTGGTGAAGAAATAGCGCTTTCGCTTTCCGCAAGTTATGTACCTACTTACTTACAAAATGTTTCGTAATGAGGCTATGTGGCTAGCCCACTGACTTGCAGACCAGTCGACTATCATCAATGTTAGTTATAAAAGTAATAATATCCTCAGTATTTTCCAACATATTGACAAATAAAAATGTAAACATTACTGTATAAAAATGTCCGCTGAGAGCCTTACTTAGTTTTTTACATACTTGGCTGAGAGGAAAGAGTTTTGTATCAGGAGTCACAGTAATTGTTAAATAATATGTATTAGGTACCTTACTGCGAAAAGTTGCAGTCTGTCTTCACTGAACCAAAAATGTTTTCTGTCAAAGCCGTTTAAGTATATAAAAATTATCATTCAAATACTAAAGTCATGTTTGCATCAGGGTAATGGGTAAAATATTTTGAATCGTCAAAATATTGGTTATCCAGGTCATAAACAACAATAAGTACGCTTTAAATTAGATTATTTTCTGAGAATAAGATTAGGACAGTAACCAGCTGCAGTTAATATGCCAGTCTTCAGTAAATAAAATTTAGAAAAAGATTATGCTCATTTTCCTGTAGAATTTTCTTGTGTAGAACACAACTCCAATGTTTGGGCTGCGAAAATCAAACCTACCTACTCAAATATTTGTACCGAAGTAATTAATCTATATATTATATATAAAAGAAAGTCGTGTTTGTTACAACACTTATAACTCGAGAACGGCTGGACCGATTGCCATGGTTTTTGATTTGTTGGATTTGTTTCCGTCCCGAATAGCAGAATAACTATTAAAAACATTGGAAAATTAACGAAAAAATAAAATCAATTGATCCCCGTATTCTCCACGGGAACGGGAACTATGCGGGTGAAACCGCGGGGCGCAGCTAGTATATTATAAATAATTCAATCCAATAAACTTGAATCATTTAGTTTTACGCCCTTAACTTTACTTCAAGACTTACATACTTAATTTCTATGGGACTACCTTCCTAGGTTTGAACAGTTATCATACAAATCGATCCACAACAGGACATAAAGAAATTGCATATCAAACATAGATATAAAATAAACATACAGCTCAATTGAAAACTTCTTTTTTTAAGTCACTAAAAGATATAATTCTCTGAATACTTAAACTGCTAGTGATACTCGAAAGATAGTCATTTACTGTAAAGTATCACAGTCATACAGATGTTGCGTAGCCTGTTTGTGTATGTGGTTCCTTTTATGTGACCCCCAAATGTGAAATATTACTGAACTTGAGTTAGAAATATGAAATATTACTGCACTCTACCCTATGGTAGAGTAACTAAAAGAATAAAATAGTAACCAATTTTTTTTTTCAAAGTTCAAAAATAGGTTGTTACTAACCTGGTCCCAATGCATTGAATAAACTCTGGACGGCCTCACGCGAGCAGTCGTCGAATTCGGGGTCACTTTTTGAGCATGTTTTCACGAAATCAGCTGAAAAAGAAAAACAAATCTTTAGTAAAAGGAATTCCAAACTAAGGATTTTGTTAATAACACAGTGTTAGAATTAAAGATACCCTATAGATAGTAATTAAGTAATATATTATAACCAGATCTAACAAATATTTAGTATGGGGAATAGCGCAAGGTTTCTTATTTGGTCCTCCTTGAATATAACCGCTACGGGACTAGGAAATTTTTAATAGACCAAATTCTATACTTGCTTGAGTGTCGATAACTGGAAAAATGTGTACTTAGTAATGGACATTAATGTGACATTTACCGATTGGGATTGGACTCCCGAAGTAGATCAAAGGATCCTCCGATATGAGGTAAGTTCATCAGTGCATTTTCATCCTAGTTACAAAGCTAATAGCAAGGAAGACAGTCTGTTACAATCAACCATAGTAGGGCATGAGAAACGTCTCACGGTGAAAAACTATGCCTATTGAGTCCTACAGTAAGTAGGATTGCATTCGTATATAATTGCGTCCGTGTATAATCCGTGTGATTTTTTCACCATTGGACTTCTTTTGATTCTGTTTGTATCTTAGTTCCTTTTGATTCCATTCAACTCATTTTGCTTAGGAAATATTCAGTGCTCTGTTTATCTGAAGGGTTCAGCATTTTTCCAAAAATATTTGACTAATTATAGAGAATACAAGTAAATAAATTATAGAGTTCAAAAATACCTAATAATCCATGGTTTTGTAATAATAAATTGCAATATGAAGGGAGGCCAATGGAATGGGTCTCGATTTTGTGATTAATTTTCGCGGTAGTAAGCCAACTGCCTACAACCTACAATTAGTAGGTAATATTATTAAATAGTAAATATGCATGGGACACAGCGTCATTTAGCCCCAAACTATGCTATGCTTAAGCTTGTAGGTACTATGATAACCAAATACTGATGGAATACTTACACTATACAAGTTGTTTCAAAAAGGTATCACAATATTGTAAGGTGTTCATACAAATCAGATTTTGAATCTTATGCATGAAAATCAGAATCCAAATCATAACTTTTTTTTGCTTTTTATCAAAAATTTGTAATTTTTTTGGGCAGCCCTAATGAGCGGCCACTGACCGCGCTCATCATTCCGCACTCACATACGAATGCAGTTACATACATCTATTAAGTTAATCTATTAGATTGAACCCCTAATGCTTTTAGGGTTGAACTTCGTCAAGTTTACGTTAAAATTTGACTTGTGTTAACTTGTGACCTAACATGCTGAGGATTGGGAGATCTGAGGTGAATTCTAGATCAATCTAGGCATGCGCCGTTTAAGTATTGTCATACCTTTATAAATAAAGTAAAAATGATACATATTCGTGGACATTGGAAACAGCGTCCATCAAACTAAGCATAGCCTGGTTCCCATACTACTTTTTTTTGTAAATATATACAGAACAAACATCTATATTCTTCACACTGACATTTTTTTGAGCAGGAATCGAACTCACGACCTGCAGCGCAGAAGGCAACCTGAGAAGCCTGTCGATTACCAAAATCATTAGAATCAGTTTTATATGCACACTAAATGAGTCGTCTTGGCAAAATGGCCAGATGTTAACATTTTGTTTACAGAATTAATATTCCGTGCATTGCAAATAAGTTGGATTATTAAAGTCGAAATTCTGTTTGACTAAAGTTGCACAAACGTATTGGGCAAAGTTGGTATGACCATATTTCGTGTAGCCTTGGCAGTATGTATATTTTCAAGGTTGCTCATTTGAAATGCCCATCTCGACATAGTTCTAAGGACAAGATAAATTCACCCAGTTGCATCATTATATTGTATTAGTATCATAGACATATTACACAACTAGTTGCGCCCCGCGGTGTTACCCGCGGTTAAAAGGTCAGTTACGATGGAAAAAACTGTCAGAAGTTGTGTTTGTTGCAAGTCACTAAACTCAACTCCGTGGCTTAGTTGGTAGTAGCCCTGCCTTCGAAGCGAGGGGTCCCATTCCCATTCCATTCCCGGCCGGGGCACACTTTATGTAATGAGCATGAAGTTTGATCTCGGGTTGTTTGTCCATGCCATCTGCGACACAGGGAATCCTAGTGCAGCAGTGTGAGTGTGTAAACGTTTATAACGATTACGTTTATAAATAAAAAAAGAACATAACTTTTTTTTAGAATAAATAGTAGCTTATGTGTTAATCAAGGGTATATTTTCATAAGAAATTTTATGAAGGTCCGCTCAGTCATGGAGTCCTGAAGGAGTGACAAACATACAAACAAACATATGGTCGCATTTATAATATTAGTATTATTATAATTGCCTTTGATAGTAATTTCGTTCCTAACATATTTGTCCTGGTCGCTGACTAGGTACAATACTTAGATTGATTTAATAGCAATAGATTGTTCTGAGCTGAGTTCTTAATGGGAAAACATTGGCGATGATGTGCTCACCATTTGCCATGTCTATGTTCCGACGATAGGGGGACTCTATAATGTGAAACGTGCCTATCTCGTTGGGGAAATGGCATGAATCTATGTTGTAATTAGAGTTGTCTGAATGAATCGTTGAATCATTCTAAACAATCGATTACGTAAATAAATATTTAAATATAGAATGTGTTACAGTTGGTCATTATTTATTACCTGTTAAAATATTTCTGAATAATTGCCTTATTAATAAATGTAGACAGCCTTAACTTTCATAATTCTAGTTACTTTATAATTGATTAATAACTTCGTCTTATTTTCCTAAGTACTAAAAGAAAAGATGTCAAAAGTAGTAGTAAAATCGTATAATCATATATATTTATTTAAAAAAAGTGACATTTCTAAGTAATATTTTAAGAATTCAGCATCAATAACAGTTTTTTGATTCAGTTCAAAGATTTAAAGAGATGCCAAAATAGAAAAGATATGACGCGTTTCTTTAATTATCATCACGTCACAAACAAGAACGCATCACGTCTTATTACGATGCTACTACCTACTTGAAAGATAAAAACAGATGGAGAAGAATTTATGTTCGTTTATGTAGGTTACACTCGCCTGCGACTTTAGCTTCGCGATCCTAATAAACTATTGTCATTATAATATTATAAATGCGAAACCAACCACGGGTTATATATTAGTATATAAGCGCAACTAGTGGTAAATAATTAACAAGTCTTAAAAGCTTATTACGAAGTGGAATTCGCTTTATATAGCTATAAGCAGGTAGAAATTGAAATAAAAAAAAAATTGCTAAGCACCGTGTCAGCCTCTAATGTTCACCCTATAGGCACACCGGTCTTCTATCGGCAAGTGAGAGTGAATGGGTTTTGATACAGAACAGGTAAAGTTAAAATTTTCCCTGATGTTCAGTATTGGTGTCTGTAGCTTAGAGCTAAACTTTACGTAGACCGGTGTTCCTGAAATTAACTTTCAGTTTTCCCCGATTTCCGACTATTCCCGTGAATTTCAAAGAAAAATATTTTATACAAACCTAGTCTTGACAGTCACAAACACAACAAAATTGAAATCAGCCAAATTGGTCGAACCATTGATTATTTTTATAAAGATTTTAAATCATATTGTTATAAATTAAACCTTCTCCTTTGATTTTCCGGAAAAGTATTATATAAAAGCTCTTGATGCCCGCTTCTGATACCCGTTCACAATAAGAGTTTTTTACAATCCTTTTCAATTCATACAAATTTTAAGTTCTTACATTCGAATTATTTGTTTGTTTAAAGTCAGCCAGTGAGTATTTATTTCCTATAACACTGATTTATTTGGATGTCCGAAGATTTACTGCGATCGAGTTTAAAAATATCAAAAAAACTCATGATTCTTATTTGGATTTGCATGGATTTGCAGCGCTACTGCAAATCCATGCAGAAATTTTTCAACTGAAATTTGGCAACTGTTAATATGAGACACATAAAACTGAATACCGGTGATAAAGGAACAGGAATCTTTCCTACGCTATGTTATGTCAACTTCTACGTCCTTATTTATTTTTCTCTCGATGTATACTAGTCAAGGTTCTGTGCTTCAAAAGCGAGGCTTTGTTACGAGAGCTGGAATGTTCATGCAAGTAAACAATAGTGATAGTGATCGAGAAGTTATCATTGTTTACCAATAAGCAATCTCTGCAGCTGCGCGCAACTTGCCGTAACCTATACGTTATGTCTGCAACAGATTTTATGCAACACCAATTGTTAACTACAAATACGAAATAGGTAAGCCTGTTGTGAAATTATGTACCCCTTCAAATCCATTTACATCTGCTCATCTCAAAGCATTTTTGGGTCACCAAAGCACATCCCAATGTAGGTCATCAAAGCAGATCAGTATAAAAATATCACTTACGTTTCGTCTTATAATATTCCGCTGCAGTACAGTGGAGCACAAACGTCACTGCTAATAATTTTAACTGCATTTTAGTTTACAAGTTAGATTGGAGATAGGTTTGCCCTGAGCAGGCTTGAGGTGGTGGCCCGATACTAAGACCCCGCTTTGCCAGTCTCCAGTTGCCTCAACAGTTCTTGGTGGGGAGCAGTACGCAATTGTAAACTATGTAAATAAAGACAGAACTTTGGTTGCTTAAGCTATTATTGCTAATATCTATCTGGTAAACATTGGTTTGACAAAATTGGATTATGTAAAGTTACCTTACCTAAAACTGCAGTCCTTAGAAGCTTTGATACTGGGCTGACATAAAAGGGAGGTTACGCGAACAGCTAAAAAGTACAAGGGCAACTGGTACGGGTTTTGAGGAAAGTCACCGTTCGAAATACTATTTCTTCGGAGACTCGTATATGTTAAGCAAACTAGGACGGTTCAATAATTAGTTTACTTCAATAGTAACTGATTATTATCTATGGCATAACGTGCAGTAACTGTTACATTCGTTCCGTAACATCAATTCCTAGTTCTTCAACAAAGCGTGTGGTAATCGCGTAAAGCAAGCTACTACTGTGTACTTACTGTTTTAATTGTTTTGCAGAATATGATCGAAATTGCGTAAGATCTTCGTATCCACTCACATAGATAGAGACATAGATCTGTTATTTGTTAGATAAGTACCCAATAACGTAATCTCCCTCTGGTGATGTACGACAAGAAATAAAAAACGTTATGTAGAATCTTGAGAATATAACGTCCATTATTTTATCGAGTTACCGCATTATCATGATTTGTGAGTTTACCCGGGATTATGACGCATGAAACAATGTCAACATGGTGCTAAATATCTCGTTAGCTCAATAAAAAATGTTCATACACATGATAGTTAAAAATAGGGCATTGTCCATGTCTCCAAGAGTTTGAGTTTATGTTGCAACGTTGGTCCGGTAAGTCTTGGGGCCTCAAATTTATATTATTGTATATTATATGATTTTATGAACTTTATTATGTTCCCTTGGTAGGTACACAGACCTACACTCGCAAAGCGAGAGTAAATCGAGAAAGAGAATGGATTTCCACAAGAGCCCAATCTGGATGTGTAACTAACCCCCAAATTTTCAAATAGTAGTAGAAGTGTTCAATATTAGTTTATAATTTATATCGGTTTCTGGAAGGTTTCTTTCTCCGTCATTCTAAGAACATGGCAAGCACACACAAATAATTCAAAGGACAATGTTTATACTTGTTCATCTATCAGATCCAGAGACAAAGTTTGCTTCTGTACCATTTAGCTACTATGAATAACATAGTGGCTATTGGTTTCAAATTGTTGTTCAGCATTATCTCTATCTTTCTATGCGTAAGGCCAATCCCAGTTTTGAGTTTTTTACATACCGCCTGAAGGGTACGTGCCCTCCGAATCACCGTGCATATTATAGGCACGTGAAATCATGTTATTACCAGATTTATGTATTCATTCACTAAGTGCTTTAAGAATGTGGGCAAAATAATTATGTTTTTGTTGGGGAAATATTTTACTCGGCTTTTTATTGAACCATAAACAACGGAACATAAAGATTCTTCAGAAATAGCAAAGAGGCGTGCGCAAATGAGTTTTTTTCATGTGAAAATTATTTGCGTCAAATACGTTCTCAAAACGTGTTACTGCACAATTTTGTTTTTCTAATATTTGCAACCGGTAGTCGACCCAGGGATCTTTCGCTTTCAAATACTACAACTTAGCTACGAAGCTTCAATATATTTTTTAATTTTATACAACTCTTGTTCTTTTGTATGCGTCAGTGGCCTACTCTATTGTCAGTGATTTCAAGCTTCGCGAAGAATGACATGGCTTAAAATCTGATTATAACTGGGATCGACGTCGTAATGCGCCTGCAGGTAAATTGTCGTATTTGAACTGATTGACTTGATTTTAATTATTTACTTTGTTCATACATATCATTATCCCGATGGACGGTCGGATAGGCTTTGAAAAAGCGCTAAATTTAGTGATAAGAAAGCATGATACTGTAGATTATATATTTGTCTTTTAAAAGTGACGTTACCAAATTTTAAGAATACAGCGGAATTAAAGTGTTTTGACTTTTACTTTGACAATTCGAAACATGTCGGGTAGAACGGGCTTCGCAGCAACGTGCGAGAGTATCTCTGGGGAAGTTCCTTTTTGAGAGCCCAGAGATCTTAGAATGCGCAGAGAGGTTTAGTTCGGGTAAAAATCCCTCATAACTCGGTTGTCCCCTCAGGGCAACCGGTGTATCTGTTGCAGATTGCCCTACGTCACCAAAAAATAGAGTTAAATCATATATATAAGTTTCGTCAACGGTACATGCAGACAGTTATTTCGCAGTACCTATACCTCATTTTCAACCTTGCATCACCCATCTCATGATCAGTGATCGGGCCATAGTCATATCACCTTAGAACTTGCTCAATGTATTTGCTAAATGCTACGCCCATGACTATTACAGTACCGTATCTGCAATATTCAAGTTATTAATGAGTTATTTTTGATAGTTGATCGATACGATTGGTCTCATAGCTCAGTTGTCATTAAGTCAGCCTTCTGCGCTGTAGGTTGTGGGTTCTATTCCCACACAGGACAAACATAAATATTTGTTCTGAGTGTTAATATGTATTATATGTATGTATTTACGAAATTTAGAAGTTTTATAATATCAAACTTGGATTAAAAATGCCAGGATATTTAAACGCGTCGGAACTCAAGTTAAAACTACAAACTAGGTTTCAAAGCCTTAACAGTTTTCAAGGCTTCAATCATGCTTAACTAGATTTGAAAGGACTGTTGATTTGAGATCAAAATGTTTTGGATCACATTTTATAGGCAACGAAACTTATTTAAATCTATAATTATGTTCAAAAACCAAAAACGGCACAGCTAAATATCGTCATACAACATAAAACGGACCTCTGTTTAAAACAGCCTGAATCAACATCTGTGAGGCCAGTAAATTAATTTTGACTGGCCCCTGTGTCATAGGTGACATAGACACAGAGAAGGCAGCAGTCGCAATGTTCAAAATCCGTTGCCTCGATTCAGTTAGCCAAAGTTTAGACTTATCTAAAAACACCAGTCAAGTTGTCGCGCACCGAGGGTTTCCGTACATACTTTTAGGTGTAACTCGTAGGTATTTTCATGTATTAATTACAATTTCGAGATTCTCCCTTTACGTTTGCTATAAAATGATGATTCTTGCCAAATTTCATGATTCTAAGTCAACTCTAACTCTACTAAGTCTAAGTACTCTATAGATTTTAATTCCCTTGGGATTGGATCCGTATCTTTGATGCTTCGAAGGCATAATTAAACAGCTATAGCCGCCAACACTTCAAGTTTTTATTTATAGGGCGGTCCACATCGCAGAACTGTTCCAGAATGAGATATTCCATCAGTGCAACCCACACCAACGGCATACAATGTTTGTGTTGAACTCCTGCCAAGTCGGGATGAATGGTGCTCTCATCAGGCCTTGACATTACCGTTATATTTGTACAGTACCTACACTAATTACTTGTATAATTACGAGAGAATTACGCAAGGCCAGAGGGTTCATTTGAAACAACTATATACCTAGTTATATAAACTACATTTGGGTATGAATGGATGAGATGAGCCGGAGATCAAGCGCAGTGGCGCTTACTCCTTCCTCTTCTAGCCTCTTCTAGCCTATGTCCAGCAGTGGACCAATAAAAACTAATGATGATGATACTATATTTAAATGGCCTCGCAGCTCAGTTGGTAGTAGCTCTGCTTTCTGCGACCTAAGTTCTGTGACCTTCTGGGTTAAGATTTGTGTGACGAACATAAATGTTTGATCTGTGTCTGTGTGTTCATATGCATTATATGTATGTAGTTACAAAAAAGGTGAATCAATAATCTGTTTCCCATGGTACAAGCTATTCATAGTTTGGGGCTAAATTGCGCTGTGTGAAATGTCGATGACTATTCATTTTAATGTGGTAAAATTGTCAGTTTCGACGATAAGACCCTATATAGAAATATAGGGACTGACCTGATTCCATAAAAATATTTCGCTACATTCACTAAAAATATACAATCTATATTTTGATACCCAGTGTGAAATGTCCATTAATTTATTTATATACTGGATGTTGATGTAACAGTAAATTATTCCACAACATCTGTTCTGTATAATAATGTCTTTAGGGATATTATGTCATCTTATCTTGATTTATTGAAATTAAGAAAATAAATCTTATTTGGAAGAGTCTTGATATATCGCCCCGCAATTGCATAGAATGCCGGTAGTTTTTAACGAACATAAGTCTTGAACGTGGATCTTGGATGTTTGTATTGAATATACGATGTAGATACTCTTGCGTATAATCAATTGCGTATCTACATGAGTACGATGTAGATACACAATTGATTTCGTACTCATAGATAGATGTAATTTAAATTATGTAAATTATTAACGATGTAAATTATCAATCAATTACCTACAATCAATAGTCAGTCAAGAAAATATCTCAATTCTTTTTCATCTTAATTAATATTCATATATTCGTTACTGTATATATATACAGTTTATTTATTTCTTTAGAGTTCAAAGGATGTCGTTTGGACACGACAAATTTTACATACACAAGTAAACATACTCGTTAGCTTATAATCTGTCACAGGAGATTTGTCAAATTACAGATGATTAATGTTTTATATAATCATAATTGTTGTTCACGTATGTTCCAACTTTGGTTCCAACCGTAACTGACCAACCTAAGGGGAAGAAACAAACCAGAAACCCCTTGGAGAAAGATGATGATAGAACCATAGTCCTACATTATTAAAACTATGATAATAATTATACATATTATAGTTGAAGTAACTTTGCCAAGTATGCCTTCAGAGCAAAAATAATACAACTTGCTTCATAAAAGACCTTAACTTGTCAGAACTATGAAAAATTTTAGAATTCTCAGCGAATTACTTCGTGAACCAATGCCAACGAACCACAATACAACTATAAAATTATTTTATAGCGACAAAACAGGTTAATGCTTGACCCAGTAAGAACTAACACAAAGACAATAAAATTACCTACCTATGTAGGTAATATATCTAATAATGAATGATTTCACACGACGCAACTTCGGTCTTTTACTAGACTTTTTTCGGTCTTTTATTAGACTGTGTCACAGGTGGCGATACCAAGTACAGAAATACAATAGAACCAAGAACAAACTTTATTTTAATCGCGAACGGTTGCTCCGACTTGAATCGAATCTGGGACCCCAAGCTTCGAAACCAGGGTTACGAACCACTATAAGTTATGGAAATTTCAAAATCTCATATTCCAAATAACCGCGGGTTCCATGAATATCTCAAATTATTCGACAGTAACATAAAATGTATAACAGTAATCATCTCAACATATTTAATCCACCAGCCCGAGAAATCTGGCTAGCTAATATTTACAACAAATAGGAAAATTCCTAAATCTAAATCTGAGTAAGTTTATCATACATCGAGCAGTTTCCATGAACCCATCTTATATATAAGTTGAAATAAGTGAAGTTTAATGAGTTCGATGTTCTATAAAATCTACTTTTGTCCGAAGCTTTTCATGCAAACCGTCATTCAATAAAGTTCTATTTACAACCCTAATATTCCAGCTATTTGGACACGCTTTGATTTTAAGAATGAATAGGTTGAACGACCTCTGTGCGTCTTTGTGAAAATAGCCTAGACGCGGCTCACCCATAAATAATATTGCGATGTGACATTGCAAGATCTGTCGGCTTCTACCACTCGGCGGCACTGTTGACTGTTGCCAAATCCAAGTCTCTCAGTTACATCAAGCAGGTTTTTATAAGCAGTTTATCTCAGGCGTATGTGGTCAACTTTACAAGAGTGATAATCATGAGATGGTCTTGGTATTACTTGTATGTATTTGTTTCTTGCCTGTTATTGCCAATGGAGGGTCGGATAGGGTCGCAACAAGCGGTAAACTTAGTAATAATTAATGTGTGATGATTAATAAGAGGAAAATATTTTTTAAAAGTGTGTTTTTCAACGTTGACTCATTGCTTTATATGCAACAGACGCTACTGGAATACAAAAAACATATAATATTTTAATAATAATTTAATAAAACGTATTTTAATAAAACATATTTTTAATTTTATTAATTATTTACTTACATGAATATAATTTAACCAGAAATAATGTTAATGAACGATAATGTTAATGTTTAACATAATGTTAATGAACGATATAATCAATGCAATTTCAGGTTAAATTATTCAGGTTAAGTAAATAATTAATGTAATAACATTAATTATTTTGACTTAATCAAAAGCACATTGGTGTAAAGTATTTTGCTAGCATAATTTGTTGATTATCTCAGCAGAGCCCAATGACCATTTATTACGTATTAAGCAGACCGGTCAGAATAGACATTCAAGGTTACAAAAATTAAAGTTTGTGCCGCGCAAGAGCGCCATGTACAACTACATCGCAGGTGGCGTAGAAACGTGTGCCTTAGGAAGAACACTACTTTTTCAACTTTTACAATCACCTTATCTCAGAGATTGCAATTCTTAGGAAAAAAAGTGCAATAACAATTGCACGATCTACAATTTTTTGTCTGATATATATTTGTAAAAGAAACCGCTGAAAAATGCAAAAAACTATTTTTGTGAACTTTAACCTTGAATAAATTTTCCACACGTGGCATGGATGGGGATTTTGAGAATATTATGTTTATGATAGTGTTCTCAATATTTTTACAAATATTCAGCTTCTTGCGAATTGTTGTAAGCCTACCACTACTTTTCAAGCTTTGTTAACTGAACTATGATTAAATAAATAAATAAATAAACATTAACACACTCATACCTCTGCACTAGGATTCCCTTTGTCGCAGATGGCATGGACAAACACAGAAACACAAGACAAACACCCAAGACCCGAAAACAAACTTCACGGTCACTACACAAAGTGTGCCGCGGTCGGGAATCAAACCCTTCGCTTCGAAGGCAGGGCTACTACCAACTAAGCCATTTGCTACAATGTAGTTGTCAACAAATATCGATTCTTGATATATAATAGGTGTGTGAATATGACTCCGCCCCTTTTTGTCAAAATAAAACACATTTGTTCGCTTACAAAATTAAAAAAAAAATATATTGAAAGTATGCTCCATCTGCAGCTACAACCTTCGCCCATCGTTCAGGTAGTTTTCGTATTCCTTGCTGGAAGAAGTCCTGGTCTTTTGAGCTTATCCAGTTGTCAATCCAAATTTTGATACTTTCACATGAAGTAAACTTTTCTCCAGTAAGGTCTGTCTGCATCGTCCGGAATAGGTGGTAATCCGAAGGAGCTATGTCTGGTGAATATGGCGGGTGGGGTAACACTTCCCAGTCCTGTCCCTCTAAATATCTTTTTACGACTTCTGCGGTATGCGGTTTGGCATTGTCATGCTGAAGAACTAATTTGTTATGTCTATTCACCCATTCTGGTCGTTTTTCTTCTATGGCTCGCTTCAAACGCATTAGTTGTCGTCGGTAAACTTCTCCATTAATAGTTTCAGAGGGTTTGAGCAACTCATAATATACAATACCTTTCTGATCCCACCAAATACAGAGCATGACCTTGGCACAGTGAATATTTATTTTTGGCTGTGATGGGCCTGGTTCGCCTGGTTTCACCCAAGCTTTTTTGCGTTTAGGATTTTCGTAGTGTATCCATTTTTCGTCTCCTGTGACTATCCGATGCAAAAATCCTTTTCTTTGCTGTCTTTGAAGCAGCATTTCACAAATGGTTTTCCGACGTTCCATGTCTCTTTCTTTTAAATCATGTGGAACCCAGTCACCGGCTTTTTGAATCATTCCCATCATTTGTAAACGCTTTGCAACAGTTGAACGATCAACATTTAATGCTGCAGCTAATTCTGATTGAGTTTGGCAAGAATCTTCCGCCAATAATGCTTCCAATTCAGCATCTTCAAATTTTTTTGGTGGTTTTCCATGTTCTTTATCCTCAGTACTAAAATCGTTATTTTGAAATCGTCGAAACCATTCCTTGCAAGTTGTATTAGACGGAGCATGCTCACCATAAATCTCCACAAGCAAACGATAAGTTTACGCTGCAGTTTTCTTCGCAATAAAATAATGTAATAACACTTCCCGCAAATGACGTTTATTTGGAATAAAAACCGACATTTTCGAAAAGGTGAAAACAATTGTTGCTTACACTTCAACCAAATATCATAAAATGCGTTAGATAGCTGACATTCAGTACTATCGAATACAAGTATGGTCATTTATTAGTACACGTAAACAATACTAAAAACGACATCTGTTGAGAAAGGGCGGAGTCATATTCACACACCAATAAATTATAACTCTTCCAATGACGCTGCTTGGACCGAACTAATAGGCAAACCAAAGTATTAAAAGAGCGAAAATACCCTCCGCATCTCAATCGATTTGTTTCTGCTATAATCCATACTCACTTATTTAATTACTTTATTAATAATATTACACATATTTTTAACCATTTTCACCGAAGTAATCTAAGCCGTAAAACTCAGTTGGTAACACAGTGTCAGAAATATTTTTATTTATTGTTACACATGGAAGATGTTAGCAACTACATTGGTTTCACAAAGTGTCCGCGAGACTATATTAATGACCTGTTTCAAGTTTCCAAATCACCAACAAAATAATGAAGTTAAAATCATTTGATTCTACTGCATTGCACAATAACATTCGTAAAAATAATCTTATATATTTTCTCTCTACAAAATCTATTTTTTAACTCTACTGGCATTATGCATAAGAATTCATTTGAATTTTGATTAATTTAAGAATTCATTTAATGGCAGAATATAATGGGAAATTTTGGTTAGCATTTGTTATACATAAATGTTATGTGGTTAAAAGGGCATTTATCGATATTTTACAATCTGTTACTTAGTAACTGCTTAAAACCAATTAACGATATCGATTATACGAATCTATTCGGAATTCTCAAGACAGGAAATCGCTTCGCTAAGGCCAATAAACAATATTACTTTAGCTAGTACTCGACCGAAAATAATCTCATAAATATTTTCTATCAAAATAAACGCAAAAAGCTTTCGTAAATTTTCGTAATCTACAACTAGCAGGCGTAGAGAGTGCACCGTCTCAATTAATCAACGACAACGCCTGTGCATCTAAAATATCACGCACAGCTGTTAATACATTCGTATTGGTTTGTGATCTTGAATTTTGTTTCTGAATTCTAGTTTACAAGTTATAATTACAGCTCACAATCCAAATATAACTTTTACTTGATAGTAATTGTAATATTTACTCAAATCTCAACAGTTTTTTTTACGAATGTGACCCAGTGTGTGGCGTTTTCACTTGTTCTACTACGAAGCCTATTTCAGAGCTGTGCTAAAAATGAGGTACACGAATATTATTGAAGCAAAACTCTTAAGCCGTGATGGCCAAAATTTGTGTATTTTATATTTACCTTATTTTCATATTCTGATGCAGTCAGTAAATTAAATCGTTGATCTAGGAAATAATCCAAGCGCCTGTATTTTTTTTATTTTCACCAGATTGGCCGTATGTGCTCATCAAGTAGGAGTTGTTCAAGTAAACAAAGTTTTACTTAAAACAAGTTTATTTAAATAAAATATTTACAAGCTAGATAAAAAATATTCTTTATAAAAAAAGACTTAACAAAAATAATAATATTGTTAGAATAATACTCAAGTTTACAAAAAAGATCAATCACACCGTTTTAAGCACCGGGAAATCTTACTGTCAGCTTTCAAGGCATTATTTATTAGAAAGAATCACTTCAAGCATTTGAACAAGAATCTTCAATTATACAATAGCTTAACAAAATTGACAAAAAATAAATTAACAATAGAAGGAACAGTTCTTTCATGTTAGATAGAAAAGGATGACAGACGATGTATGCTATCAGCACACAACGCATTTAAGGTGTAGTTTACAAAGTGGTTGGTTCTGCGGAGTTCAAAAGTTTGAATTACAAAATTACATGTGACGGGTGTTGCCGAAGCCACCATGGCCAGACTGTGAAGCTCCTTTGTTGAAGCCCATTTGAAGGTTGAGTTCAGCGTTGTGGGCCCTCAGCTGTTCTTCTGTGAATGTGCGCTCGTTCTTGTCGGCCATCTTTGGCCCCAGTTGTGGACCAGTCCATTCAGGGTGTTTTTGAGTCTGGAAGAAGAAACATAAATTAAATTCTGCTCTCTATTTTATCTCCTCAGTACTCATAAGTTACTTCTGAAGTCTTTTTGATGCCAGAAAGTAAAGACGTTTGGGATTGTTTTTGGATTGGTAGATGTTTAAGATTTTTAAACATATTTTTATTTGCAAACCGCCAATCGCCATCGAAGTATTGTACTACCATGTAATTTATGTAGTAATTCCATGTAGGTACTTACAATTCTTCCTAAAGAGTAAAGGCACAGTGTTACTTGAGGAATGTTACGCCTTTCGAAAAGATCAGCAGTCTGGAAGATTTCTTCTTCTGGAACTCCGTACTTCTTGATTGCAGCTTGGAACCTGAAATCCAATATATTTTATTCATACAATACACCTCAAAATGTTTTGCCTGATTTAGAAAAAAATCAATTCATTTGAATTTTTGTTTCTATGAATAAATTTCCGTTTTGATTATTTCCTATAATTCGAATGGAATTTTGATTTTTAATTGTTTCAAATAATCCTCACCTCTGAATATTCTCCATGAGTTGAAAATTAGTACCCTTTTCTTGGATCTTCTTGACTGATCCAGGTGAGAGTTTGTTGATCAATTTGCATAGAACAACTCCATTTTTGAGGATGTCTTCATAGTCGCCGTTTGGCAGAGGTTCCCCGAGAACAGCCGCTATCCAGGTGAGGACCTCCTGTTCCTGTTCCTTGTTTCTGGGCTGAAATAGAGAGTACATAAATCAATAAAATCCCATAAATATTATTCAGCGCCTGTAAAATATATGTTTACATAGAGCGGCTGTATATTAAAAATTCGGTAGATCAAAATCAGAAATTAACGTAACATAAGTTTTAGGTTGACAAGCTGTTGAAACTGTCAAATTGGTATTTTACTGTCCAGTACAAGAGCTACTTTATACTAACGAGAGGAAAACCATCGATTGCAAGCATGCTAGCCAAGCCATGTCTCCACCACCACAAGATTACCATGAAGTATCTTGATTTCTACTTCCCGACAAAGTGAAACTAACTATATTATAGGACATCATTAGATATATCTTCGCTAGAATTTAACGTAAAAAGTTCATTCATTGATTAAAATTCTAATAATTAGTCTAGCGATTTTACGTATTTTAATTACCATGTGGCGTGTCTCTCTGTGGTTGAAGAGACAGCTGACAAGACTTGTAAATCAACGTAAATCCATCGTGAAGCGAGTAAAACCTGTTAAAAATATAGTAACATGCAATTCTTGAACATGGGCCATAAAACACGCGTTCCAGTGCCAACTCGTAATGACCGGATTCCAGCATCACCGAAAATAACCAGTCGGTTAACATAAACAGTCTGTTATCATATTGAGGCAATAGATTAGAGTCTGGAAACTCTCGCAGTGACTGATGAGTGTATCGTATCCATTGCCGCCATTTTTATTTCTGCCGCCATGAACGTAAACTTAAATTACAGACGTCTAATATTTCACATACTCTTATTAGGTGTTTTTATTTGCTAGTTGTCTTGAACTAGAAATATTAAATGTTATCGTAATACAGACGAAGGAACAACACCATCGTTTGACTAGTATTGTCGGCTCCGTGGATATAAAGTGAAGTATACCGGCCTCGATTCTCAGCTGGGGTAAAATTTTTGTGAGATTAGCTTGATCGTTTGACGACACAAGGGGTTCTAATGTATTGTTCCTTAAAAACCTGGTCAATAACTATCTCCCGCATGGTAACAATTTTATCAATACAGTTACAGTTACAAGTTACAGTTATTAAACTAAGCACAGATTACCGAATAAACACATGCTTCAATTATCAAGAATAGAAAAAGTCTAGAAGACAGTGAATTACAGTGTCTTATGAAATGAATGACGTATAGAAACAGCTGGTACTAAATTGTATCCAAATGCATTGACGTCAGTCAGTGATGAAGAAATATGTTATTAGAAGCACTTCGGTTCGGTAATGTTTGTTTATTCATAGATTTTAAAAGCTTCGTAAGTGATAATGTTTGAAATATGATGTTAGTGTTATGATGTTTGTGAGAAAGTTGTAGAGTTTAGTCACTCGATATGTTATCCGAAAGTTTTGATCAGAAAACTCAATTCAAGGGATGTATTAGATGTCTATGGGCTGTTATTGAATTCATTGTATTCTCACTAGCTTACTTTATTTATTGAGTTTAACAAAGAAAGAGTAATCACTTCTCTAATCATTTATTGTAATGACAGCTTACTGACTGATGACTAGACATAGATAACCATAACAACATTTTTATCTGATAAAATATGTACGGTACGATACAATATAATCTTTTCAACAGATATCAATATTAATCTCCTAATTTTTCCATGGTAGATTGTAGGTTCTGGCTGTTAGACATTCAGATTTTTAACTCTCAAATAACTGGTTGATTTTAAGACTGTTCCACCCCGCAACTTAGAAATAAAGGACTTATAAATTACTGTTTTCCTCAAAGACGTCTATATAATTTACTTCATAGGATAATTTGTCGTAGACAGACACTTTTTATAATATGATATTATATTATGCTCAAAATAATTATTGTTCACTTTAACCACGTTAACAAAACAAAAACAATTTCAGCTTAAATTTTACTACACTAAAAATACTGAATATCGCACAGAAATATTAGTAAATGAAATTCATTAAAAAGTATAGGACCGTTAAATAAGCTTTAGGTAAGTTGATTATTTGAATGCAATATCTTACAGCCATTGTTTATCACAATATCACACTTGGTACGGGGCAGGTTTTCGCCGTGATATCAACAAGTGAACTGAGGACTAGGATCCGCCCGCCCAAGACGACGCCGTGGCGGGGCGGGCGGCTACTCCTGAAAACAGCTGAAGTAAAAAAGCAGGTTTAGTCAACTATATCAACTATCCGTTCCAGAATATCTATGTAAAACCATGGCTATTATTAATAGCTTTTTCTCGAATCTATTTGATTTAGTCCTCAATTAAAATTATATGACTTTAAAACTGCCTCGTAATAAATATTTTGCACAGAGAACTAAGCGTAATCCACTCTCGTACTGCACTTGTGTATGTGCATATCTGTGAAATTATTGACGACATTTTCCATCTACATCTACATATCGAGTTCATGCTGTGCATCTTTCCATAAATATCAGGGATATGAAATAGCCTGATCCTCCTGATCACAAGTGAACATTCCAAAACTACTGCCATAATCGCATATAATAATAATGGCTCAATGTCTTCAAAATAATGCTCACAGGCTACAGACTCAGTTGTACTTGCTGGGAAAAAACCTAGGAGTATCTCCAGTAACTACTGTTACTGTTACACTCAATATGTGATCAGTACTATCATATTGAAAGTAACAGTACTATTTCCTTGAAGTACTCAGACAACATTATGTGAGCTGATTTTATTCAAACAATCCAAAAGCGTTACTAAATTATCAAACGTATTAATATTCTACATGTTTTGCACGTTGTTTATGTGCGTCAAGCGAGCTTATTTGTATTCAAAGCACTCGTCTATAATGTATATATTTGCAGTAGTTACTAATGAACTGTATTAGATTAATTCAATTGCACAAAAAGAGATAAATCAACAGACCACTGAATCTTTTCACGATGTTCAACGTTGCTATAGAATCGAATCGTCAAATGATTTGCTATTATTGATTAAAAAAAAAACAGTGAACCAACCATTTCCGCTATCCCTGTGTCAGAAAACTATACTTACGTACATACCGTCATTTTTATTTACATCTTCCGTTGGCGTCAGTTTTTCACCGGAAGCTTACAATAAATTTTCTTAATGAATGGTCGAGGTTAAAAGAAATTTGAATAGCGTTATTTATATTTTCATTCATTAAAACGCATTATTGAATTATGTTTTCTTACAAATGCGTATTTCACGTATATAAATCAAAAAGAATATTAAAATATACGAAAAATAAATAAAGATAAGTTGATTTTCAGATAAAATAATATAAAAATCGATATCATGAATTATTTATTGATTATATACGAGAATCAGGATGAAAAGATCTTGAACTGTTAACGCACACCCAAAGTAATTCAGTTTTCATAAACTCCCAACTCAACCTTCTTTATTCCATAAGATCACGACTATAATTTGCATACAAACTCGTACGCATATATAATAACAAGATCACAAAAAGAGATAAGCTAGGTAAAGATAGTTTATATTTGGCTAGGATCTTCCTACACAGTTTTTTATTAATCCAGCCTTGCCTTATATTGAACGTATGCATTTCTGTAACTACGAGTTTATTGATTAATTCGGCTATTACCCATCCGATCCTAGTCAAACTTTTCAGTTAATTTCATAAAAGGCAAAGTTCTTTTGAAATGAGCAGCTGTGGTGACTAATGTAAAAAAATGACAACTACATTGAAATTTTAAGAAAATTAATTACTGAAAAAATTTATAAAACATTGTGTCACTGGATATAAATTCTGAAATTCTGAGTAAGTAAAGCACGGAGCTACCTACTTCTGTCTTGACACCTAAAAACTTCAAACTTTTCCGACATGTAACCAAAATAGACCAATGAAGTAATGAACGCTTTTCAGTTTTACATAAACATACGAAATGTTTGTTTGGATTTATCAAATGAGCTTCGAGAAAGAAAAATGGCGGCCCATGCCGTAACTCTATAAATATAGGGTTAATCTGTAAACAGCTGGATGTTGGAATTGTTTTGATTGGTAAGAATTAACAAATAAAACTGGTATGAAACAAGTATGCCACAAAAGTCATAAAATCTTTATTTCCGTTCAATCACTTAAAAAAATTACTTGGAAATTCACTTTTTTTTCAAATATGTCCCTTAAAGTTCTCGTGTCCTATTCAAACCCTATAAAACCCTCCATGGGGAAGAATACAGACGAGACAGACAGACAAAACAAACATTTTATGATTTAGTAATAGGGTTTCCTGAACCTTTGGGCACAAAACCCTAAAAAGAAAATATTTGATGCTTGAAAACGTACATATCGCTACGACCTAAAGTATGAAATTAATTACTTTAAAATAACATTATTTATTTATAGAAAATGTAAAATTTTGATTATAAATTAATTAATTAATTGCTTAAAAAATACTTGCAAGCTACAGAAATTATTTACTCAGAAATATTACTAATCTGCATAAATATATTCCACAGGATAATTAATTCCAGCATAATTGTGGAAATCAAGATTTTTATTTAATATATATAATATTTTATAATTATGTTTAATTTTATATTACTTTGCTTTAATTTATTATATATTATAACTCAAATATTTGCGAATCAGGACAAAAAAGGGTTAAATTACAGTTATTAAATTAAAAAAAAAAACAGTTCCTAGTTTAATTCCTAGTTTACAGAATTCAAACATTTCAAACATTTAGTAACGATATATCAGTAAGCAAATGCTATGTTCACAATCGATATAATTTGTCAAATCTTCACAGTTAAAATATATAATATGCAAATATTATTTATAGATTTTATTCAGACTTATTACACACACAGATACACTATAATATCTAAGGTTATCAACAAATATCTTTTTACCTTAAAATAAAAAAAAAAATATATTGATTTTGATTTTAGAATTAATTAGGGAAATGATAGAATTTACATCAAGCAAAACACTCGAAGGTTTTTACAATTATCATTATTATAGTAAAAATAACTAAATTTTCTTTAACGTCAAATACACTTTCTATTTCTTACTTTAAATCATTTCATCAGTCATCCTTTTCACCAAAATTTTGCATTAGACTTCTTTAGTTTTCCAGGCATTTCCGATTACGTTCAATATATTTCACAGACCATGATCTCTTCACAGTAATCGCGTGATTCACTATAAATGCAACATCGTCTTTTGAATGGAGAATTAAAAAAAACAGCAACGCTGGATTCGTATTCACAACCAACTTATAAAATAGAAAAGAAAACAACACACTGATGAAAATCATATTGAAAATTATGAACGCATACGACCGTTTTGAAAAACGGTTTGCGGCAAATAAGCCCAAGCAAAAAAAAGACCGGTACTTAACGAAGACGAAACAATGTCGAGGAATACTCAGTACCTAAATATGTTATTTTTTATTACCTGACGTCCTTTTAATATAAATACATTCACCTGTACCTACCTTGTGGTCAATAACCCATGCACACTGATAAAATTAATGCATTTCACTGATAAAATTACACTGATAAAATCATGCACACTGATAAAATTATTGCATTTCACTGTATTCACCTTGACTCTGTTTGTTCTGTGTCTGAGTGTTAATATGTAAAACATTAGTTAGTATCAATTATTTGATAGAATACTATATAGTATAAGCTATGCTTAATTTGGGGCTAGACAGCGCTGAGTGAAATGACCGTAAATATTTATTATCACGTGACTTTGCCCACGTGGCCAAAATAAATAATTGATTGATCCCAAAATGAAATAAACCGACTTCCATACTTTAATCACTTATTTTAAGCTCTTGGAATTTCTTCATCCTTGGAGTTCCCATGGCTATGCTTAGTTTGGGGCTAAATAGTGCTGTGTGAGATGATATTTATGTTGTTTACTTTGTTCTAGTGTGCTGGCAAACGCGAGCCTGAAAAAGAGGTAGAAGCCCAGGCTTGGATCGAAGCCGTAATAGGCGAGCGGTTTCCACCAGGAGTACCTTTCGAGCACGCGCTCCGTGATGGCATCATCCTATGCAAGTTGATGAACAGACTCCAGCCCGGCATCATCACCAAGGTCAACATCGCTGGAGGCGACTACAAATACATGGATAACATCAACCAGTGAGTATATAATATTTGGCTTTACAGTCCAGTTAGTATCTCTGCATTCTTCGCTGTAGGTCGTGGGTTCGATTCCCAACCAGGACAAGCATTTGTGTGACTTACATAAATATTTGATCTGCGTCTAAGTATTATTTTATGTACTTACATACATATAATACATATTAATCAGTTATCTGTTATTATGCTTAGTTTAAGGCTAGAAGACGCTGTGTATTTAAATATAATATAAAACCCAAAGATTTTATTACTAAGCTTGCAATGACCGACTATCAATTTCAATTTTAAAAGATCTTTATTTCAAAAAAAAGTGTTACGTACGTACAAATCCAGTGTAAATTAATCCTAGAGTTGAACAACATATTGATAAGAAAAACGTTTTCAAGCTAAAAAATGCTTGTGAAAACTTACAAAATATTTTTATAGAAACGATACGTAAAAATTACAAATAATTAATTATAATTATAATAATAGTGCTATTAATATATGTATGTCGACCGACTATCGCCTACATTTAAAAGGCTGTGTTGAACCACATTATTTATCGGGTTGAAATTTTCACAAGATATGTGGTACAATGGCGGGTGTGCTAAAATGTTCAATAAAATGTAGGATGGTCAAACGCGGCTAACACCGCGGGGCGCAGCTAGTGCGGTATAAATAACATATATTGTTTCTTTTGGTTAAGTAAAGATCGGATCACTATACCCAACCATGCCAATGTTGATTAGATGATAACAAACAATACTATTCGTGATTGTTTAAGAATGGGTTGATTTGTATGCAAAGATGCGCGTGCGCACATGTATCCAAGCTTGGCTTACAATGAACTTTGAATACATTTTTGGACTTAAGTATATTATATATCAACATTAGGTGGTACCTCCATGCATATAATGGTCTACCAGGAGGTAAGAATTGATTACGCTAATTATTCACACTTAGAGAGTGGCGCCTCGTTGGGCTTAATGCATTGTTTTAGTGGTCTAAATCCATCTTTGCCTTATTAATGAAACCGTTTTGGGTCAGATCTGTTGGATGGTTTCGAAGTCTATAACGGACATAGGCAGAAACAATTTTTGTGTTTTATAAATATATTAAAATTTGGTTAGTCTTTTTAAACTTTATGGGGTAGTTTATCATTCTGCTCTTTTTTATTCATTATATTTCAACGCAATTTCGGTATGATTCAGAAACTGAGCGTACCAGGATCAAACATGTTTGCATGAACAGCAAATATTTGATCCGGTTCTAAAATTTGTATAGTTTACCTACCTCAGGGTACAGGAAACACGTCAGGGCTATGTAGGTACCTAATACCTACCGTTGCCCATTGTTAGTGTTCTGTGCTCAAACGGTGATTTTTACTGGCCTCAAAACTCAGAACTCAATATACAATAGAACATCATAGAACTCTATATTGTAGAAATCACAAACGAAAATTAGACAAAAAAAATTGTAACATAAATGTGAAAAATGTGGGTGGCCTTACTGCTTAAAGCAATTTTGTCCAGGCAATCTTTGGATTTTTTTACCGCTGTATCATTGATGATTATAATGATTATGTATCACTATCACTTTCTTTTAACCTTCACCGTATGGTTCTTAAAAGCCAAAAGAAGCAAAAGGTACGTCATGGTATCACCCATGACGTAAGTTTTAACAGATTTAAAAAAAAATGAGTAAGTTGGTATGTTTTTCCGCATTTTTCTCAAAGGGTAAATGTATTATTTAATGGTACAATAGCGCTGTTCTCCACTACAAACATAGTGTTCATAAGTACATAAGCAAAAAAAAATTACCTAAGGCCTATCTCAGGTCAAAGTAATAATATATTCAGAGGGCATTTGGTCTTTTAGGATATCCATGTTTACTTACTCAAGTATATCTGATGTCAGTTCCAATAAGATTTCTACCTGTATCATAAGTAGATTTTTAAAGTTGCGTACCAAATGGTTTAACCCTAGATATTAACCTCTACCTAGAAAAATTTACTGTTAAATAGAAATTTAACAGTAAATTTTTCTATGGGATTTTTGCCACCACGTTTGACAGCTGATTGTCAAATTGTGAATTAAGACAGGATAACATCTGCCAGGTTAGCTTTATTTATATTATGAAAATCAAAACTCGCAAAAACTAGTAAACGACCCGACTTTTGTTGTGTGGACAAGGATTGCATATAATTTTTTTTTTGTATAATAGTTTGACCTGTAATGTCGGATATTGGAGAAAACTGAAAGTGCACTCGTATTGACGTTTTGTGTAAATTACCTGCGTGATATTATTATAGATGTCGTACTCCAAATGAGAAATTTTTTAAAATTATTATATAATATAAGGAAAACGCTGAAGCTCTTTAAAATTTTACATAAACTTCTGCGTTATTATACTTAAATACTCAAAAAGGTGCACACTCATACTAGTGCAGCGGGCACTAGGATTCTCTATGTCGCAGGTAACATAGATGAACACAGAAACTCAAGACCTGAGGACATTTTTTTTTTCTTAACACAAACTTTTAATAACACAAAGTTAGTCCCGGCCAAGAATTGAGCCCGGGACCCCTGCTATCAAAGGCATGGATAATACCAACTAAGCTTCGGAACCGTCAAGTTTAATATGACGGGAATAGAAACAGCAACCCCGTCCGAACTCTGCTATGCAAACATGTTTTGCGATCTGCGGTTAAATATTAATAGAACAAAGCGGCACCCTCAAATCATGTTAATAACCTCATAAACACTAACAATAATTTTCTTAGCCAAGTATTCTAATATTATACAATAAATGTGAAAGTTTGTCGGTATGTATGTATATCACACCTTCAGGGCTCAACGGCTAAACGGATATCGGTGAAAATTGTTATCTGAAAATTTTGTCTCATATCGCGGATTAAAATATAGCATTTTATCCCGAAAAGGTGAAGTTTTCCCGTAGGATGGTCAATCGTGGGTAACACCGCAGGGCGCAGCTAGTCTATTACAAGTAAATGAAATTGAAGTATTGGTTTATAATGTCAAAATAATAGATTTTTACTAAATGCATTTGCATGGAAGGTTGCCTGGAAGAGGTCGCTTCTAAGCGATAAGGCCGCCCATTGTACATTTATTTATATTGGTGTGCAATAAAGTATTTTTGTATTGTACTGTATTGTATTGTATATACGGTACTTACAACAAATAACCGATTTTGACGAGACTTACACTGACAGATAACTAATATGTTATGGAGAATGCTACTTTTATTTTAGAAAAATATAATAAAATATAATTAGGCGCAATAAAAATTAAATTCAACCCGGACGAAGTCACGGAGATCAGCTAGTTTAATATAAAATCAAAGTGCTGAAGGCAATAAATTTTAGACACAGACCACTTTGTTATTTGAGCGACATCAAAAAAATTGTAGAACACCGAAATAATTAATACATTTCTTCTCGCAGGAAGAAATGATATACTTAGCATCAGAACTTGTATCAAATTATATTCCAAGGAAGTACTACCATCTGAAAACCTACCGCCCATCTCGACGTGGTGGTTGAAATGAAATATCTCCAGATCAATAATACTCGTTATTATTCTGTTTTATTAACTTCTCATTTATGTTAAACCAACAATTCAATCACTTTTACATTAGTTTCACCAGCTTTCTACTAGTTAATCCTAGGACATGTTCTATCGTTACCGCCAAAATATATATCCACAGATAATAATACACTACAAATGACATTGACAATCATACTAAATATATTGCATCATACATTATATAACATTCTGTCGTAACAATGCGAATGCACCACTTGCATTCCTGTGTTCTGGTTGAAAGTTATGGATGTTGGTGACATTAATAAATAAATAAATAAACATTCATTTCACACAGCGTCATCTAGCCCCAAACTAAAGTATGTATTATGGGAACTAGATAACTGATAGAATACATATAAGTACAGTACTATTTGTAAATACATACATATAATATACGGCCAGACACAGAGCAAATATTTATTGTAATGGCACAAATGCTTGACCTGAGTAGGAATCGAACCATCGAGCTACTACCAACTGAGCTATGAGGCCAGTCAAACCTGCATACCTAAGACATTTCACTCGTGTAGTACTCAGAATGCGACATGATGCGACTGAGGTTTCTCATACCTAGAACGAAGTCAAAGACAAAATATTTTAATTGCGGTGAATTAAAAAAAAATCATGGGAACGTCACTTTTTAAAATAAATATGTACCTACCGGTGGGCTTTCAGTCACTTCAAAAAAAGGGAGCGCGAGATATATTTTTTTATTTTTCCAGATTTCAAAAAGCCTGCGTGAAGTACGGTGTGCCTGATGTAGACCTATTCCAGACCACTGACCTTTGGGACATGAAGAACATCTCTCTCGTCACATCGACCATCTTTGCCATTGGCAGAACAGTGAGTGAACTTTTTTTTTAATTATGACGGGACGAGGTGAAGGCCTACCTGATGTTATGTGGTTACCGCCGCCCATAACAACTGCAATTCGACTTAGGTCTTTCCCAACCGCAGTATGAGAAGACCCAAGCCACACTCCGCTGTGCCCGACACCCGAGACGGGGTTACTTCTCATGCGCATGTGATTTTTCCGGCACCCTTCCACCGGAACACAGCAATGCACGTGCACCTCTGCTTGGCAGCAGATTACCAGGTGTGGAGACAGTACATTCCCTGGCGAACTTTGCACAAGCTTTACTGCTACCTTTTGTTGCTCCTTTAGCAACACTCAGGGGGTACGTGTAGGAAAACTGAGGGTAACATACTCACCAACGGACGCAAGCAACTGGACCCCCCAATTCCTAAGTCAAAAAAGTATTTTATTATGACAGCGCAGGACATCCATGTACACCATTACCCATTTATTAACTAAGGGAAGTCCGTTAGTAGATTATTTAGCATCAATTCATATAGTTGACCAAAAATAAATTGCGCTATCTACGATTTTTGGACGTTTATATGTTTAATATAGGCTGCTCCACTTTGTCTATTGTTTTATATTTACTTACAAAGAATTGCTTTTTTTCCAGGCATACAAGCACCCAGAATGGCGTGGCCCCTTCCTCGGACCGAAACCAGCTGAGGAGAATCGACGTGAGTTCAGCGAGGACGTACTCCGAGCGGGACAGACCGTGATAGGACTCCAAGCTGGCACAAACAACTTCGCCACGCAATCTGGGCAGAACTTCGGCGCTTCCCGCAAGATCATCTTAGGAAAGTAAAGGCGAGATTGGGAAAAAGAAAAAAAGTTAGAAAAGAGCTGGAGAAAAAAAAAACACCTACAATAAAAAGCTATATGAGGACTACAAAATGTTGTACCTATACCTACTTGTGGTAGGTAAATCATAATAATGAATTGTATGTAAGAACCATTTTTATTTATTAAACGCTATTGTCAATTATATACATTACTTATAAGCAGTCTTTAAACAATAAAACAAATCGAATGTACCTACTCAATGTTTTAATAACTTTGTCACGAATCCGCTTTTTATGTACCAGTAGGTATTGGTTAACCTAGTTTTTCATAAAGGTTTTTGTGTTATTTATTCTGCATCATTATTTTGCATTTACTAATTTTGAAATAGAGAACATTATGACATCCTAAATTAAGGTGTAACCCTTTTACAAATAAGCATCAATTAAAAATAACCGGTATTAAAATACATACATAAATATTCACATGTTGATCGTTTCCGTTTAATTATTATTTGCCCAAATCCTATCCATATAATTACTGAGATTAGACAGTTCATATAGTACCAGTCAAAGTGGTTCATGTTGCTCGCTTCCATAGGTGAGTATGATTTAGATACCCTACATTGTAGTACCACCAGTACAGTACCAGTACGTTATTGTACTTAGCCCAATTAGCCATGTACAGTATTAGCCCAATGTTACAGTAGGCAGTACAGGTAATAAGATATAAATTTTCGATAAAATAAAACTGCAAGTATAACCCGTTGATTAATTAAATGTATGCCGTCCTATAATATTCGATAAAACGTATGAATGAGCGATTGCTAGTAGTGTCATCTATTTATATTACAGCGAAGTAGATCGCAAACAACATGCGACGGCTTCGCACAGCGAAACAAGAATGGAGATGGTGTACATATTTGCCAAAAGATGGCGCTGTTAAGAGTATGTGTTTGTCAAGGTCAGCATTAGTGATGTGCTGCAAAAGAACAGCATAAAATAAAACAACTTATTTTGTGAAACATAATTATCATAATAATGTTCTGTTTTCAGTGTGGCTAACTCTAAAAGTTATATGAATCGAATTTGGAATTGAATTGACTTTTTATTTCGTTCATTTTTTTTTTTCGTTCAAATAGTTACATTTGGCTAGAAAAGGTAGATCCGATGACACTTCAACAAACCTAGTTTCAGAAATTACTCATTGTGCTGTTCACCACTGTCGGGTCTGTTATGTTACTAAAACCAAAGAGTTAATTTTACAACTGATTACAACTATGACATAAAAATTACGATAGAAGTGCCTGAATTACGGCTTATATTCGTCGCCCCAAATATAAAAAGACACAAGGTGCATCCCGTTGTGCCCGTCATTTGAGATGAGGGTTACATCTATGCACCTGTGATTTCACTGGCGCTCACACCTTACTTAACACTGTAATATAACACTTAGTAATATACCTACATGCACTACTCTTAGGTGGCAGAATACCAGGTGATTATGCAGTACTGTTCCATAAGAACTTGGTATAATTTCTACTGCTACTTTAGCTGCTTCTTTCACACCATCGTGGGGTACGTTGGGTAAATAGGGGCTCTAAGAGACCTACAGATGCGTGCAACTGGACTTCCCAAATCCCATGTAAAGTTCTAAGTCGATAAGCCCAATTAAAAGAAAGAGATAGTTAATGTAAATATAATACTGATATTTACATTTTTTTTTAATTTAGGAACTACACGCTTATTAGTGTTAATTGATACACTATAAATAATAATCCATTTAGATTATGGACCCATTCCTAATCGTCTTCGCTAACGATTAGGAAGACATTAATTAGATTATTGACTAACTGACTGACTAAATGCTTGCTGGTCTTGAACAAATCTAACGTTACACTCATCAATAAAGAACATTTCGTTCAAAAAATAATTCTCTAGTAAAAAACATTAAAAAATTCTTCTATACCTACTTTGTTTCATAATTTTAAGCTGTTCAAGCTGTTTAAGCTGTTAAATTCAATGCGCGTGTTTTTTCTTAAACAAAATACAAAAATCCCAAAACTAAAACATATTTTACATAGGCGAATGTATGTTCTATACCTTGCTGCTTTTCTTGCGCAAATCGAGTGGCTCAAAATATTTAGCGAAAGAATCTTATTATAGATGATTTTATTTAGTTCAGGACTGACACGCAGACTGTTGCGAGAAAAACAAGCACAGAATTGACGAAATTGTGTAATCAGGTTGTAATATTTTTGTGTTGTACACGCTGACTCTAGAGAGTACGCACGTCTTATGACATAAGAAGAGCACGATGTGAGCTCCGTTGACATTCGACTGGACGATAAAGCTATTTATGTATTTTGTTTTTGCTTGGTTTTTGTTGAAGAAACACATAGGAACATCACTATCGTATCGTTAAATAACACAACACAAGCTCGAGAGGTACCTACTTGTTGTGGAATTTAATTTTCTATTCTCGATCACGATCAGCCTCAATCGAACCAGAATGTGTATCTAAAACTGTCCAAATGTTAACAAACGTGAGAAAATGATAACATTTGGCAATGCTAATATATCTGCGCCGTTGGAAGACACAGGTGGGTTGAGTGGACTTTGTTTTCATTTTGAGATTTTAGGTTTCGAGGATCGGTTTTTTTAAGTTGATGTTTTCCAGCAGGAGAAGTAAGAAGTATTTGTGAAAGTGTGTGCAGTGATGGATCGAATGCGACAGTGCAGCCTGGGGTCCCGAATCAGAGGCCCCGGATGGATATCGCCTGTGTTTTGGATGTCACACAAACATCGAACCTTGCTCATAGAAAACGAGCCTTGGAAGAAGTACGGCTAGCTTCCGAGCTCGTCAATGCTAATTTACATCATATTCATGTAAGTCCACATACATTTTTAAACCTATATTTTCCATATCCAACGGGTTTGCACACAATCCCATTGAAATTCCTGTACTTATCAACTAAAACATTCCCCCAAAAAAAGGTAACTATGAATAAAATGCGATCCTGCAGAATCATAAAATCATTTAAAATTTTATGATTCTGCAGTTACACTTTGAATATTCCAATTAACAATAGCTATTAATGCTATACAAATGATGATGATTTATGATTAACATTGCAACCAATTCAAGTTCATGCTGATCTACATGATACAACAAGATGGTTTTTTGTGGTCCTGTCTTTTATTGCAACTTTTCATTATTTATTTGCTATAGATTAAGGCATATTATTTTTGAATTTTATAAGCTGTATAGTGTCTTGAATCTTTTACCAATATATGTTTTTTTTCAATTTCGTTGTACATTTTGTTACTTAAAATTATAGGTATTGTCATTAGTGGAAACTAGACTATTTGAAGCTCATTAAAACAGAAAGATATGATATGAACTGTTACCTAATCTTGGATAACCATAAAAAACTAAACAATATTGTAAAACTTTGACAGTAGATGAATTAATTGGCCATAAGCTATAATTTTGTAAATCAAAGGACAGAATAGACATTCAAGGTGAAGTAACCTAAGCAATCAATTATTAGCTTAATTAAGAAGACAGTAATCTTAAGCAGTGTATTAGCTAATCTGCAGTCAGAATAAACGAAACATCAAACCCAATTTTCTTGTAGAATCCTAATTCTCATATTTCAGTTTGAAAAACTGGACTTCGGCGAGACCAATGTGCTGGATACATTCTACAATGCCGACGTTGCACTGGTGGATCTCAGCTTACAGCTGCAACAGAGCTCTTTGTTATACCATCTTGGAGTGAGGGAGAGTTTTGATATGAAGGAGAATGTCTTGCTCTACAATGATGTTGATCCGGATTCTACACTCAGGCTAAAGGTAATACTTTTTGTCTAATGGACCTTTCTTTCACAAAGATGATTATGGTAAATAATTTATTCTAAAGCACTTCTTGTCTCTATAGAACAAGGCCGCCTAACAGTGGTTTTTATGTGAGCTATATTTCTACATAGGTACCATAGTTCGTACTAGTTGATAGGTCAATTCAAGAATTATATTTGCTCCCGGTCACTGCCTACAACTGTTGGCAAAAAAGTTGTCTGTGTTGGTGGACCAATTCAAATGCATTGGTGTGCCCCTTTTGATGACCTTGCTATAGACCATCTTGGCTAAGCAATTGAGCTTTGATCTGAATTGAAAAGCTGTGTAATGTGCTTCATTCATTGTTTTTGGTGCACAATTTTTTACCCCACTTACCTCCTTGTGCCTAACTAGCTGACTCCGTATAAATGACAGATAAATTATGTCCCCATTAGAAGAGTTGCGAGAGTGCATCTGGAATATGAATATATTCTTTGAATATGTTTGTACAATATTTTCCATACTCGCCTACAAAGAAATAAAAGTGACTTGTGTTTTTGGTTAATTTTGGAATTATTTATTTAGTATGGTCATTAGGACATTGACTTAATTTGTTAATTTTGTTACAAAAACGGAAATAAACCAAGACCAATCTTAGTTCGTTTTTTACTTATATCTGATTACAGTGCCAAAATATTGGTAGCCAAAAATCAACAACCTATCTTTAATACTAAAAGAGTGTGTTATACCTTCATTATTATGGTGTTTAACTTGTAGTGTTACAACATTAAGATTGGCCGATTAATGTGGGGTATTTAGATGGTATTTTTGTATGGGTCCCGTGCGAAGCCAGGGCGGATCGTTAGTCGTTTTTGGAATAGCTTGGACTATAACATAAAATCATTTACAGATACAAAGATCGCATTATTAAGGCCGGATCCTTGGGGTGAATGGTGACTATTATTCTCAATTTGTCAAATTGCCCTGTTCATATTCAATCATCCTAGGATGACATAACAAATGCCGTGTTATTGCTTAATTGAATCACAACGGTGCACTTATTTTTCAATTTGACTCATAGGAATTTAGTTCAAGCTTGTAAGTATTGAGAACATGAGAGTATTCTATTAAAATAAGGGGTAGCTGTGTGATTTTTCCATGAATAATTTATGTGGTACCTATATGCGCAAACATTTAAAAATAAAATCGTAAGTCTGAATTGTGGTTTTCCCATTAATTGATTATCCATTTGATTACTGTGTTTTGGATAAGCATCATACCTAGGCTGTTAATAATGTGTTATCCTTATAGCATTTAGCACGACGGGAGTATAGGTTATATTTTCATATCATTCATCATAAATCACCTCATCAAGTCTCTTTTACTCATTATTTTTAACTAAAGTGATAGTAAGCGAGGACGCCAGCTTTAACACAATAAAAATGTAGGAAAAGTATTACAATAAAGCTCCCATTTCTATATTTAAGTATATATTTTTGTGTATTTATATATTGAGGTTACTACACCGTCCGTCCTTTACTCAAACGCTAGTACTTTACGGAGTTGGGTTCCAGTACTTTAAGGAGATGGGCTGGATAGGGTACGGATAGCTATTGGGGGACAATGTGCAATACACACGCGGGACGTCACCCCCGTCAAGAATAATACCAAGCTATATGCTCCAGGAGTCTAAGCATTCAGTTGCGCGTTTATTTAGAAGTACTGGGACCATACTAAGTCTAAGAAGTAATTGACTTTTTGCCTCGCGAACGGGTGAGGTTGTAGAGATATTGAGGTTTCATACCTAGTACTGATCTGTTTTAATGTCTGTGGTCATGGGTTCGCTGCACCCACTTTTTGACTTTCATGAGTGTTGGGGCCACCGGGCATCCACGGAGTCAACGCCTCTGATAGTATGCATTAATCTTCGCTGTGACATGTTGAAAGCTAATATGAAAATAGATTTGTGTATTTTTCTGTTCTAATTAAAGTTCTTTCACTACATATTCTACCAATTCTTAATTTAGCTTTGGCAAGGAACTTTATTGAGCATTTTCAAATAAAATTAGTTTTATGAGGCTAATTTGATGGAATGAGGTATCTCAGATGATGGTGTTTCAGGAGATTGGTCATCTCACAATAATTATTGTATTTTGCCCCGGTCTAGTATCGGACCAGGACCTTAGCCGCTACATTAGACGGAAAGTCTTATGCCGGCATTTTACCAAAAATTCATCTTCATACCGGAAGAATAAAAGCAGAAAGAGGAAAGAACTACACACACGATACTTACCAACTGTCTGAAAATAATTAGTACAATTTGTTAGATTAAGAGACAACTTTCGATCGTACGTCCTGGGAGATCCTTATTGATCGCATCCATAGGTGAATCCCTTTGAGTCATTACACGAGCCCCCTGGGTGGTACTAAAGGAGCAACCTAAAGTAGCAGTAGAAATTGTGCCAAGATCGTCTGGAGAAGTACTTCCACAATACGAGGCAATCTGTTGCCACGCAGTGGTGCACTCGCATTACTGCTACCGTGGAAGGGTTTGGGCACCGGCGCAATCAGACGCGCATGAGACATTACATCTCCGTATCAAAGAGACAGGCGCAACGCTATCCAACCCATCACGTTCATTATATTAACAAAAAACGTACATATTAATGACGTACACATCATTATTCCTAATTACAATTCATTCAAGTATTGTTTTCATTCAAAATCGTGCTGTGGTTTTCCTTAGCCTACACTGCTTACGTACTATAAAATTTTTGTTTTGTAGATTGTGAATCATTATATCTTGGCAGTATTATTCCTTTCATAAAAACATTTATTGTAATAACAATGGCCAAAGTCGATAATAACTTGTATTTGTTTTCATCGATAGTTTGCCCTCAATTATGAAAACATTTTTTTACCCGTACCAGTGTGACGGGTGTAACGCGATGCGACTTGGGGATTCTCAGGTGCCACACCCTTCCCACATATAGGACTTGGTAGGGGGTGTCAGTACGAATGCCACTGAATAACGTGATAGTGGGCATTAAGTTTATCCTCGGTTCTTGGATCTTTGTGTTGGGGTACTGTGTATGTCCATGCTAGCAGAGACACATGAATGCATTTATTTATATTTATTTGAAGCCGGCCGTGAGATCGGCGTGCTCATTTTTACTTATACCCCGCCAAATACGCATAAATATTCACTAATACAATTGTATTATAACATAAGTAAACAGATTTCACAATAAAAAGTTGTAGTAAAAATAATCGTTGGAGGGGCGTGCATTTTAAGACTGATAGATCTATACTAATTTATAAAAGTTAAAGGTAGGAGGCGTAAAGTGATTGGCGTAGCTTTTCCTACACAAATTGTTAGCGCTACTGTTATTATGTTCCATGGTATGAGCCCATCGTATTGCGAAATTTTTTATTGATGATAAGATGAGCAATGATCAATAAGTCAATGCTGGTTTATTTGAGCTCATCGCCGTCATTGCTTTGCCAAGAATTACTCGGGTACCACGGGCCATCAATGAAATTAAAATTTCGTAATATTCAGATAGCCAGGACAAAACTTCTACCCACCATAATCCAAGCAGTCCGGGCGAATTTGTGATAAAAATTACGAGTGATTGCATTTAAACTTCGCGAATCAATCTAATTGTATTGTTCTTTCAGATATCCCTGCCAAACTTTCTTTTCGTGTCGTACAAGTTGACCGAACCTGGTACTTGCGTCACCACCAATCCGGCAGCTACCAAGTTCAAGGGGGAGGATTCACCGGACCCGAAGCAACATCTTACTCTGCGACTCAAAAATATACTACAGGATGTGGAAGTACAGACTAAGTGAGTATCAATTCTGCATTTGACATATAGATAGACATATGCAATTGCTTCGGGACTGTTGGTAATGCAAGTCTATTGATGTTGATTGGCTGTAGGACTTGCATATTTAATTATTTTAATAGTACAACATCGGATAATTGAAAAAGACAAAACAAAAAAAAAGTTCGATATTTTATTATCCGATGTTATAATATATGTATCACTGCAGTGTATTAATTTTGACCTCACATTATTTCAGAGCGCATCTCCAAGAGAAATTCCTGTCGGACCTGCGTAAAGCCCGAGAAACTTACAACGGTCAAGAGCTGGCAAACGTCCTCCATGCTATGAGGCGTCGCTTGGACGATCCAGCGGTCCTGTCTGGTGATACTATACTCAACATGCTGATATCCTACAGGGAGATACAGGATTACGACGCGATTGTACATGTCGTGGACGATCTGAAGACCATAATGAATAGGAAAAACTATGTGAACATGCCGATTATAAGGTTTATGTACGCTTTTGCTATGAACAGGTAAGATATTTTTCTAAACCTACTTATACTTTCAGAGAGAACCACCCGAAGAACACGTTACACACGTGCGAAAGGAACATCTTAGGGTAGCAGTAGAACTTGTACCTAGTTCGTGTGGAGAACCACCACATCAGATTTCCGCTGCCAAGCAATGGCGCTCTGTCTTAGATACGGGCGCAGCGTGTTGTAACTTCGGCCTTTTCACTCTGTTTGGGAACTCCCTGAGTCGTTTTGCTATTGCTTATGGCCCGCGTTAAACGTTTTTATGTGTTTATAGTGATGGAACGAGCTGAAAGCCAAAACAACGATTTTGCTGTATAAGTCAAAAGCGAGTAACATAAAATGTTTATATGATGTTATATCTCTTTTACAGGCGAAATAAAGAAGGGGACAGAGAGAATGCACTAAGAGTATGCGTGAAAGCGCTGGAAAAGAAGGAGAACCGATTCCCGGACATGCTATGTCTGTGTGGCCGTATTTATAAGGATAAGTTTGTCGAATCTCAGCACTTAGATAAGGAAAGCTTGAATAATGCTATTCATTGGTAAGTATGTGGATATTCGTCTAGTGTAATACCGCCACCGCAGAATAAATTGTAGCACCAGATGTATAATAGATTTGTAAAGATTCAAATAAATAGAGACTCCGCACCGCACTAAAATGCAATTAAGCTTGAAGAGATCTGCTTATTGACACACAAGCGCAAATTGCATCAAATTTTTTAACCTCAGGTTTCGGTGGCTTAAGAGTTAAAAATGTTACTTCCATCAAGAAATTTTAAAGAGTGTAATTGAAAAAATATTTTGTTTTTTAGGTACAGACAGGGTTTCGAAGTGCAACCAAACGAATATGCAGGAATCAATCTGGCCACACTACTAGTCATAGCCGGGAATGATTTCAAAAATTCACAGGAATTACAGCACATTGGTAGTATTTCTTTGTTTTTATACACTAGGCCCGCGGGAAGCTTACGAACTATGACACCAGAGTTGGTAATTTACTTACACGAAAACTAGAAGTATATATAAGGGGTCCAAGTTGCTTGTAACCGTCTTAGAACCTTAAGAGTCCCTACACGTGTACCTCGGTTGGTGCGAAAGTACCAGTAGAAATTGTGCCAAATTCCTCCTCAGAAGTACTGCCATGTTCCGATGGAATTGTGTGGGAGTCGGTGAATTTCATCGCGCGGGATCATCTAAATAAGATTACTGGTATTTCTAATGAAGTAAGAAGTTTTCTCAAGAAAACGATATAATTATTGTTGGATTTTGACACGAAAGAAGTTTCAACTATCGTCTTCTTAGCTATTCTTCATTATCTTTAGCATAGATATAGTCACACTACACTGACTACCTACACTGCTATATTTCCTTTATCCAATTGAAACAAATGACTTTTTTTCAGGAATGGTACTGAATCACCTGATAGGAAAGAAGGGCAGTCTGTCCTCGCTAAAAGACTATTGGGACGTGGCTACGTTCTTCGAAATCTCGGTCCTGGCCCAGGATTACGTGAAGGCCATACAGGCAGCGGAATGCATGTTCAAACTCAAACCGCCAAATTGGTACCTAAAGTCAACCATCGGCAATATTGAGCTGATTGACAGGTATGTTTTGGGAAAGTGAGTAGACATTTCTTTATTATTACTGGTGTGGCTTTTGCGTGGTGGCCACAATCATTCATTCTGTTTAGGCGAAGAGACAGCTCATCCACACATTGACAAGTGAGCTTGTCGTACATCTCGCTTTAGCCGATTGTTGCTGCCTAACACTTGTCAAAAGTGAAATGGTCTTTGAGTCTTTTTAAAAGAAATGTAAAGAGGTTTCTTCTGGGTAGGCAACGCTTCTGTAGCTCAGGGGTCAGGCGACGGTAACTTAACATCAGGTTACGTTTGCTTGTTTGCCTAAAACGACTCGGGGATTTCCCTAACATAAAAAGTAAGATTTCACGTAAAAAATCGTCCAGTTATTAAAAGTAGAGCCTTAGATGATGACACACGTGTGAAAATGCATAAATATTATGTATATAAAAAGGAAATACTCGTTGGTAAGCGCATCACGTGCGAACGGATAGACAGATTTGAGATTTTTTGTTTAAAATTTTTCATGTCCTAGTGTTTTTATTAATGGGAAGAAAAATCGGAATATTTGCCCTAAGTTGTATGAGAAGTACATTTGGGAAAAACTGAGAATCTCTTATCTTTAAAACTACGAGCTTCAATATTTTTGATGTCAAATACTTCTTATTTTTCTTAACACAAGATATGGATATTTTTTAGGCTGGTTTTATTCTCAATAATAACTTATATGTATCGCTCATTCATTCTAAAGCATGAAACGCTCTGCTTAATCATGTATTTAATTACTACAATTGGACGGTTAAATAATAATGAAATTTTAAGTTCTATTGTATATTTTTGATCCATTGCTATAACAATTTTATGTATCGTTATGGTTTAGTATTTATATACAATAAATTGAACTGTTTGTAGATTTAGAAAGAGTGAAGACACTTCTCCCGAACAGCAAGTATTCTCGTTCTGGATGGAATACTTTGTGGAAGCCACTAAGAGCAGCTGTGACAATATTATACGATTCCCTGTAAGTTGTGAGATCAATATCATATGTCGCTCTTAATAATATTGAGAAAATAGTTTGACTAAGTGAGACCAGTCTTTGGCTAGTAAAAACTAACCAAAGACTGGTCTCACAGCACATTTGGTAGTAGCTCTGTCTTCTGCGCTGTAGGCCGTGGGTTAAATTCACACCCAGGACATACATTTGTAACATTTGTGTGACGAACATTAATGTTTATTCTGTGGCTAGGTGTCAATATGCATAATAAGGTTATAGCTACAAAAATAGTATATTACTATATATTCTATCCGTAATCTCGTTGGCATAGTACAAGCTATGCTTGATTTGGGGCTAGATGGCGTTGTATGTCTACGAATATTTGTTTAATTGATCTAGAAAAAAAAACTTGTGCATTTTCAGGTGATCATTTTAGAGACTGCGAAAGTCTATATGCCTTCCTATGTGAACGTAAACGTGGGGGCTGAAGAGAAATCCCTAGAGATACTAAATCTTTGCTTGGAGGCTATGAAGGAGAAATGCCGGCAGGTTCACCGATGGTTGTTCACCTCTGACATGATTAGAAGTTACAGGTAAATTATACACTGTGATTGAAATATTGTACGTTAGAAAACTTGGAGTTACTGTTTGCGAGCTGAAGGGTTTTTGCGAATTAATTTATTATGTACCTTACCCTTCATTCGAAGAGAATCATAATCATAATCATAAACGTTTACACACTCATACTTCTGCACTAGGATTCCCTGTGTCGCAGATGGCATGGACAAACACAGAAACACAAGACAAAGACCCGAGAACAAACTTCATGCTCACGACACAAAGTGTGCCCCGGCCGGGAATCAAACCCGGGACCCCTCGCTTCGAAGGCAGGGCTACTACCAACTAAGCCACGGAGCCGAGAATGGTCCCATTCAATTCCCGGCGGGGCAAACATTGTGTGATTAACACAAAATTCGTTCTCACGTATTGGGGTGTTTGTCTTGTGTTTCTGTATTTGGCCATGCTACCTACAATACGAAATCCATCATCTCGTACCCAGCAATACTACTGGGTACGAGAGTGTAAACATTCTAACTATTATTCTGTCTTCTTTATACAGTTTGTACAAACGCGACGAGAGATGTCTCTTCCTCTACGTGAGTGAGAATTCGGACGACTTCCAAATATTCTTGCCGTCGCAAGCGTGTCGGCAGCGGTTGCACGATCTACTGGGAGAATTGACGGCGGACCACGAGAAAGTCACCGATTTGGATACCAGCGGCATGCAGGATCAGTTGAAGGTAACTTACTACACATAATGAGGTACTATATTGCTCGCGTCCATATGTGAATACCCTCAGAGTCCCTACACGTGTCCGCAAGTTGGTGCTAATGGAGCAACAAAAAGTAGCAGTCGAATTTGTGCCAAGTTTGTCCGAAGAAGCACTGCCTCCACTGGTAATCCGCCGCCAGGCAGTGGTGCACTCGCGTTGCCGTGTTCCGGTGGACGGGTGCGGGTGCCGGTGAAATTACAGGCACTTGAGGCATGTTAAGGCTTATTTATAGTCTACTAGTATATTCGGGAAAGACATTTTATTTATCACTGACATTTATCGAATTGTAAATCATCGGGAACCCATCCTGATAGAGCCATTTTAATGTAGATAACACTAGACTTTACTTGATAATATAAAAATAAAAAAAATATTTTCTCAGTTTGAATATGAACTGGACGACTGCAACAAACGCGTGATACTCGGTAAAGGAACATACGGCGTAGTATACGCAGCGAGAGACTTGAACACGCAAGTACGAATCGCTGTCAAAGAAATACCCGAACGGAACCTTGGCGACGTCCAACCATTGCACGAAGAGATCTTGCTGCATTCCCAGCTGCGACACAGGAATATTGTGCAGGTAAATGCTTCACAAGGAATTGTGCTTAGAAATTAAATAACCAATTTGCTATAGTTCAACCAATGACATTTGACAGTTTACTGTATGAGTAAATAGTAAGTTTAATCCAAAACCTCAAATTAAAATCTTGGTCTGGAATAACAGCTCAGTTGGCAGTAGGTTGTCCTTTTTCGATCGTGGGTACAATTCTCAATCATTTGTGTAAAAAACAGATGTTTGTCTGTATCTAGATGTAAAAAAGTACTATGAATAAATAAATGGACCTTTCGTACAGCGCCATCTAGCCCCAAAATAAGCAAAGCTTGTACTATGGGAACTAGATAACTGATGGAAGACATATACAGTTGAGTCTCACTAATCCGGCACTTCAGTATTCCAATACGTCCAATAATCTGACACCCTACGCTTACACTTCCCTCACCCCTCCCTATTTTGGTTAGATATTATAATTCTTCGAAACATGCGAGTGAAAGTTTTTAAACATGGATAAAAACAGCAGACCCCAATTTAGGAGTACTTTAAGACGAATTAGTTAATTGTTAGATATGTCACTATATGTTTTCTATAGAGTTTTTCTATACAATCCAAGTATCCGCTTTTCTTCTTTATGCTATTCGAGCTGACGGCCCATAATCAAACTATATCAACACCATAAATACCCAGGGCCTTCGCTACCAAAGTATGAGATGTATACCTCCCGTTGAGTTGTGTCACTGTGTGACGGGGATGCAGCGTCTCACGAAATTGTATGCGTTGTTCGAAAATAATAACTTTGGCGGCCCTAAAGTTAATCAGTCAGTCGTCTTTTATCATATCTGAGACGTATAGAAAGAGATGGCAACATTATGCATTGTTTCAGTATCTGGGATCAATATCGGAAGACAACTACTTCAAGATATTCATGGAGCAAGTGCCTGGAGGATCGCTGTCTGCGCTGTTGAGGTCGAAATGGGGGCCGTTGAAGGAAAACGAAGCTACCATTGCTTATTATACGAAGCAGATCTTAGAAGGTATGCTTGTTAATATTTTTAATTATGTATAGTCGTAGAGTGAACTTTGAATCATCAGGGGCACACACGCAGACATTTCGAAGGTAACCGTTTCAAATCCATAAGCTAACAATTAGTTTTTATCTTGATAAAATCTAAGAATACGTTCTAAAAACGGGCATAAAAGCAAAAAATTCGCAAAGGCTTGGAAATCGAAGCCGCGACCCACAACGCAGAAGGCAGCGCCACTACCAACTGAGCTATTGATTAATAGAATATGTTTTTAATATTACAGGTTTAAAATACCTACACGATCAGAAAATCGTGCACCGCGACATAAAGGGCGACAATGTTCTGGTGAACACGTACAGTGGCGTAGTCAAGATATCGGATTTTGGCACGTCCAAGCGCCTAGCGGGGCTATGTCCTTCCACCGAGACGTTCGCCGGGACGCTTCAGTATATGGCGCCCGAGGTCATCGATAAAGGGCAGAGGGGTTATGGAGCTCCTGTAAGTTCTACTTATATATATATACTTTGAAGCGTTTGTTAGTTATTTTAATAATTTTCTGTTCTTTTTGTGTTGTTAACGTGGTGGGACGAGCTGGTTACCCGCCTAATGTTATGAAGTAACTGTCGCCCAAAAACAACACCAATACGACGCATAACACATCGCGTTACGCCTGTCACTTTGAGACGGGGAAGTTACGCGTCATGCGTTTGTAATGACAACACAACATCCGGTTGGAGGGCCACCGAAACAGCATCTTGAGTGCATTACTGCGAAGTGTAGTGGAACTTGCCAGAGGCTCTACTACTACTTTGGATTGCTATTTTCCACCACCAGAGGGACAACTACGGACGCGTCCAAAAATCTAGGTAAATTATTATTTTATTTTCCTGTTTCAGGCCGATATTTGGTCATTGGGATGTACGGTCGTTGAGATGGCTACTGGAAACCCACCTTTTATCGAACTTGGTTCACCTCAAGCTGCCGTGTTCAAGGTAATTTGCATTTTATATCTCACTTCCATTCAGAATATTAATATATATAAGAAATGAATCTAAGCGGAGGAGTAAGCATGCGCATGGATGATTTATTTTTAACATCAAATATAAGGCCTGCAAAGTTGATAGTATGTTGTTGATAGTTGATAGTACAATGAAATCCGCTCGCTACTTGCTTTATCACAGTATTTATGTAAGTTTACCACAAAGGTATAATTTTCTAAACACGCTCAGTTATACTAATAATCTTTTTAGGTGGGATATTACAAGATACACCCGGAGATTCCGAGCGAGCTGTCTCAGAGAGCGAAAAATTTCATACTCCGCTGTTTTATCCCGGAACCAGAGAAACGTGCAACCGCCGCCGAATTATTAGAAGATCCATTTTTATGCGAGTAAGTTTAACCAGTTTCCCTTTTATAGTGGTGTGGCGTTTCACGCATGATCTGTTTACCGACTTTGAACGAAATTGGAATTGGATTCAATCAACTTTATTATCATCAGAAAAACCGTGCCGGTGAAATCACTGCGCCATTACATCTTTATGAGCGCAACGCGATGCGACTTGGGTCTGCTCACACTTCGGTTGGGGAGGACCTGAGTTGTATTGCTGTTTATGGGCGGTGGCCATTTAACATAAGAAAGGCAGCTTGTGAAATGTAATTGAATATTTATTTATGTATAGGAAGAAGAAACAGACAAGCCGTCTTGGCAGTAGTATGGATTACAGCCGTAGCATATCAGTGCCGGCCGATAAGGCGCGCCCTTCGACCGCACAGAAGAAAATATCTGAGCCGAGCATGCCGGGCAATGTGCCCTGTTCACCCGATATCGAGTGAGTATAGAACGATGGACTCTTTGATTCAGACAATGCCTTAGGCTAGTTTATTTAACTTATTCTAAATATTCTGGAATTTAGACATGCTTATGTGAATATATGAGGAACGTTTAAGGACGTCTTGAGAGAATACTGAAAATAACATAGGTATAATGATATTATTATTTATTTTTATTTTTGAATCTAATAGTTTTGGACCTTTATAGAATACATGTTTACTCACGCAACGAGCGATGTTTTTAGGACTTTTGACATTGAGAAACACTAGATAATTTAGGTATAAGTCTGGTATTTGAATTTTATTACTTTTGAATCGAAATTTATAGCTTTTATGGGAGTTTATTACCACACTGGTAACTATTTTTGTACAGGTACCAGTACAAAAACTTGGTTTTTGTACTTTATCTGTATTTGTGCAAAAACAATGGTTTAGGTTTTCTTTGGAGAAATTTCGAATTTTGCGTTTACTCTATCTTCAATTTGAATTTTTCGTGTGAGTTTCGTTACAAGAAGTAATAAGGAATTGTCTGAGTCAAAGAACTGTCCAAGACACTAGTAGCACAAGTATTGCATAGTTGAAAGCATGAACGGAATTAATTACAATTTTCTTTATTTTCCGAACTTTATCAGCATGGCATTTGATTTTTTTCCCAGTAGTTTTTGCGTAGTGTGATGTTTTCAATCATACATACCATCACATGATACGGTGAAAGGGAGCTTTATGTAATAGGCCCTTCAACGGATGAAAGGGATGAATGTCAACGAAATTTGGTGGTATCATTGGCACAATGATTTGTTTTGCTGATTTGCCATTGCAAAGATACATATACTTTTGTACGTACGAAATGTGGATAAAATATAATTGTCACCGTAAAATATTTTTCAACATAACTATTACATATGTAGAAAAGTAAAACCTTTAATATGACACGATAAAATAAAATGTTCACATGGTGGCTTTTGGCCAAAGGTAAAAATAAATAAACGACAAGCCCAAAATAAATCTGAGTCGACAGATTTAAAGCGTTTTATCTTCAATAAAAACTGGTCAGGTACGGACCCGCACACCGAGAGTACCGTTCTGCACCCCCAATTATATTTATTATTGTATATTATGTTATCCGCCATAGTAACATATTCTATGAAAATTTGACAAGCAATGACAGTGACAGTCGCTCACTAGCTTTTATTAAAATCTATAGATATATAAATCTATAGAGCAAGAAGCGCGTACTAAGGCTTTATCAAAAAAAGAATTCGTTGGCATTTGTTTGTTATTCTGTGGGCACAAGGAGCTACCAAAATTAACATTGGTACTGAGTTTTACATGAAATCAATTGGTATAAATTATTCGCCCTTTCAGCCATAGATCACCTAAATAGGTGCAGAAAATAGTGTCTAAACTTCATTAAATTGTTTGTGAACATTAGAGATGTGTTGTGTTCAGTAAATTGTGTTTTGTAGTGAAATTGGCTTAAGTAACCAAATTATAATTATACTACTTTTGCATGGCGATCTTATTTGCACCCTGAAGCAGTTGTTAGCATAATATTTTTGATTATGCAAACATTACATCAGCTCACTTTAAATATTTGTTTAAAGCCCTAGAGTTCAATTACTTTGTGATAATCATGACAATTTTAATGAAAAGTATGTGAACAATTCACTATACTATAAAGTATTTGTGGGGGAAAAATAAGACATAATAAGTCTGCTACGTGACCCGGCAAACTTGAAAGCCAGTTCTAAATCCATTTGCATCGTGGCTAAAATCATCACAAATTGCCGATATTATCAAGAAAAAAACAGTCACACAACGAAATAAAAATACTTTCGTGTTTTTCCACAAGCACAATTTCACTACAAACGAACCTAACAACACATAACACGATGTAATAACATGTGGATGCTTTGCACCTAAGCGTTGTTTTTCTCAATCCGTCAAGGGTGAAAACGGTGCGGTCCAATCCAACAATCACACGGACCGCTTCGTCGATGCTCTCACCGATACTGATATATCCGCCGGACTTTGTGAATAGCAGGTAAACATGTTTGTTGTACGCTCTGTTTTGTTATGGTTTCATAGAATACCATATTGGTTAAACGGGAATATTATGAAGTTTTCTCATTGGTCTCGTTGTATATTAGATGGCTACAGTTGCTTAAGACAGCCGGTGTCATGTAATCGGTAAATGGGACCTTTCTTATACTTCTAGCAGTAGAACTTACTGCGTATACAATTTAGTGTACGCAGTAACTCGTGAGAATTTGCATTTTCAAGTTTTAAAAGAGAGTAATGCGACACAACTTGGGTCTTCCTATTCTGTTGACCTAATTTGCATTGCTCTTGTTATGGGTTCGTGTGGATATAAAAATACGCACTTATTTCAAAATGTATTCATTTTACATTTTTTCGCGCGTTTTCTTACGTTTTACCTTTCATTATAATTTCTAACATCAAATGATTAAAAAAAAAATATAGCATTCTATGAAAAAGCAAATCACTTTGCACATTGCTGGCATGTCATGCACAAAATACACCTGCTTTTAGAATCACATCTTTTCACCCAAAAACCTTGTTACATGTACTATGGTCGAACTTGTACACGTGCCAAAATACTTAAGCAGGAACGCGTACGCAAAAATACGAAAAGGGCTTGTCAAAATCATTTTGAACTTAACATTTCGTGTATCGCTCAAGTGTCTAATGCAATCTAACTGACCAATCTCTTTGAGCTTTATGTATGTTATAGATTTTTTTTTTTTTATCTGAATCTAAATGTTGGTCATGTTTTAGTACAATGCCCAATACGCCTTCGACTGACGAAATGGATAGCAATGATACTCTTTTGAATAGACGGAGCTCGTCTGGCGGCCTACTTTCTCCTGAGGTTTGTATTACCTTTGATATAATTGGATAGGCTTCTGTAAAAAAATCAGCCCACAAAACTATTACCCACGTATATACGGCGCCAAATGGATAGTTAATCAAAGTCAGTTGTAATGGTTTAAATAAATCAACGGAACTCTTAACCAAACTACTTATGGGTCCTGTTCACAAAAATTAAGCTAAGGTTTCCAACTTGTTCAGTTTCATATATTCACAGAAAAGTCAATAATTTCGCTTGAGGTTAACAGTATAGACACCATTCTTTTAGGTTATTTATAATAGTTGGAAGGAAAGTGCCGTATGCTTAACCAATTGATAAAATAATTAAATTGAACCCATCACGTATTTTTTGTGAAAGTAAATAAACACATTTACAGGTGGACATGACAAATGTGCCCAGATCATCCATAGACATAGAAACCGATGGATTTTACCTGCTGAAAAAAGACTCTCAACGCCGTCTCACTCTTTCGCGGGTATTAGAACAGGATAGCGAAAAAATATGCTCGAAATGGATGCTCAGTGTTCAACAAGACTTCGGAAATACTGTCTTGACAATGGTAAGTTATTTATTTTTAAAACCAATTGACAAATTTTTTCACCAAGCAACAACAATTAGAATAGAAAAGATTATGCAAAAATAAAAAATCGCTATGGCTAATACCAATTATTGGAGTAGGTAACTGAATCAGAGCTTGATAGCCGAGTTTACGGTAGTTTTGAAACAGGTGATGATAAATTTTACAAATAACCCTTTAGACAGCCCGATTAATTTCTTTCTGCCGTTTCAAAGTCATGACTTTATTTAAACTTTCAGAATCACCTAGAAACGTTGCGATGCGCTCTCAAAGGCTACATAATGGATCAAAACCGCAACGTTATAGAGCAAGCCATTACCACACTGAAAGAAGAACTAGATTTCGACTCAAACGCGATAAATGAACTGCATTCTGCCATTTACATGTTCCAAGAAGCAGTGAACGCTGTGTTGAGAATGCACAGTATAAAGCCGCATTGGATGTTCGCGTTGGACAATCTTGTCCGAAACGCGGTTCAGGCTGCGATCACTGTACTTTCCCCAGGTTAGTAAAATATGCTTTTATGGAATCCATTTTTAATATAACTGCGGCCATACTGTGCTAAGTGGAACTGTGTGAAAACAGTTAATATTATTGCCATTCCATGTGTTACCCTCGTAGTGAAAAATTGGGTTCAGTAATCTGCGTTTCCTTAAGATCGCAGTTGCGGTGATGGTACAACTATTTTTCCCACGATCCACATTTTTTACTCTAAAAGAGGTTTATTATGGCCTGTGCCACCTTTAAACGTAATTTATGTGTATCGACTAAACAAATCAATAAAATTGAAGTGTCTGTTTGTAATTTCAAAATAACAGCTTTTGCATAATGCACTTGAAAGTATATACGGCAAAAAACAACAAATCAATTTTTAATTTTTTGTCTGTGTGTTTGTTCCGGCTAATCTCCACGACTGGATCGATTATTACGGGACTTTCACTGACAGATAGCTGATGTTTTAAGGAGTAACTTAAGCTACTATTATTTCAGAAAAACAATATCTAACTAACAAGGGTTCCTATTCTAGTGTTATACTAAAAACCTAATCGCACTTTCCAGAGTTGGGGGCAAATCTGGCCGGCCAGGACTCTCGTCGCGGCGGCGGCGGTAGCGGCGCTTCTGGCGGCGAAGTGGCCACTCCATCAGCTCTGTCCACAGCTACCTCAACTAGGGACCATCAGATGCATCAACTGAGACAGGAGAACCACAAGTAATTATTACATAGTCGTCCTATCAGCCCACATCAGTCTACACTAGACAAGTATTTATTGCATAGAATGCGTTTACGCCGGTTCGACACTTACGCCTCTAACAGGCACTTATTTTGGTGGTATCCTTATGCATCTGTTTATTTTTACTGCTTGCTTACTTACTTTTTTATTCAATACTTGGTCCTTCATATGTGTTAAAGAACAAAATTAAATGTCTTTTCTATAGTATTCTATTATATTCCGTAGTCCTTTGCTGGCGTTGGATTAATTGCTTAATTCTTGTTCTTAGATTACAACAAGATCTCGTGGATAGCTATCAACAATACCAAGCACTGCTGAGACAAATGCTGGAAGAACAAAAAATGCAAACGCAAATTATACGGGAATTCATTGAGAAGAGACCGCGGTGAGTTTATTAACTAAATGAGGCACAGGTTACTTACAATTGCTTGATGTCTATTTAAACGAACAGAAAACTAAGCTGATAAAATGTGATGTACAATAAATACCTAATTGAATTGAATATTTCTAACAACAGCGCTGTGCCACGAAAAATGGTTTATTCAACGTAATTGCGTAAGTGATATCGAATCCTTATACGTATATCTATATATATAAAGCTCGATTACCACTGACTCACTGACCTATTGACATAATTGTTCTCCCAGAAGGAGTCGAGATGGAGGGTGGGTATGTATGAAGATTGTGTACAAAATCAAAATCGGGACGACAGAAAAATCTGAAAAGTGGCATTTTCTCAAGTTCCCCTGGGTACCCCCGGTGGATCTCGGAAAGTATCACACTTAGGGGGTTGGGCTCGGAACTAAACTTGACGAGGAGGTCGTGTTATGGGGGAAAATGTAAAAAAAAACATGGCTCCCGAACAAAAAAACGTGTCCGCCATACAAAATGTTTTCATCGAAATCTCCGCAATCCTCGGACTAAAGTCGTAGGTGTTCGACCAAATGTCATAGGGGACGCCGGGGGAAATCCGATGGTAGCGGTCAAAATCCAAAATTTAAGATTCAAAATGGCGGCCGAAAAAAAATTTCACGCTACAATGTTGAATTTTGGCATCCGGCCATATTTTTGGATTCCCAATCGAACTGCGTTTTTAGATTTTTGAAATATACCTTAGAAAGGGGGGCTCCCATACAAAGTGACCCTTTTTTTCAAAGCCCCATATCTCGCAAGTTTGAAGAGTTGCAGCGTTGCTGGGGAACAAAAAAATGTTTGTCTGCGCCCATTTAACAAAATGGCATTAAAAAAAATTCAAATTTTCAATATTTAAAAAATCCGAATTTTTTTTTCGGTCAAGGGGGAGTCTTTTTGGTAAAATTCTACTCGCACTTGACGACTGGAGAAATTGACACTGACTTCGAATATAGACAGGTTATTTGTATGGAGATTACAACTATTTTTGAAAATCCGAAAAATGTTTCCGTCAAGGGGGAGTCTTTTTTTTAAAATTCGACTCGCACTTGATGACTTAAGAAAATCACACTGACTTCGAATATGGACAGGTTGTTTGTATGGATATTTCAACTGAGGAAAATCAAGACATAAGACCGGCCAATCTCGCGCGCACGGGGCGACCTATACAGGAGCGTTAGGACCGCGCGCTACATGCAGCGCGCGCACGGGGCGACCTATACAGGAGCGTTAGGACCGCGCGCTGCTTGCAGCGCGCGCACGGGGCGACCTATACAGGAGCGTGAGGACCGCGCGCTGCTTGCAGCGCGCGCACGGGGCGACCTATACAGGAGCGTTAGGACCGCGCGCTGCTTGCAGCGCGCGCACGGGGCGACCTATACAGGAGCGTTAGGACCGCGCGCTGCTTGCAGCGCGCGCACGGGGCGACCTATACAGGAGCGTGAGGACCGCGCGCTGCTTGCAGCGCGCGCACGGGGCGACCTATACAGGAGCGTTAGGACCGCGCGCTGCTTGCAGCGCGCGCACGGTGCGACCTATACAGGAGCGTTAGGACCGCGCGCTGCTTGCAGCGCGCGCACGGGGCGACCTCTACAGGAGTGTCAGCGCACCACGCAGCAAATAAATATGAATAAGCCTATTATTTTTTTTTCATACTGCACATAGATTTGACTTGAATTAATATTTTCAATTGTAAATTTGACAAAAATTTAAAGTTCCAAATAGACGCGCGCTGCTTGCAGCGCGCGCACCCACCCAACCTTCACCTCTTTGCCCTTTGATTGGGTTTTAGACATGAAAAAGTTGCCTGTTAAATAATTATACACACTTTTTGAGGTTTTGAATTACAAGTCCGACGTCACACACGAAGCTCGCGCGCTGCGCGCAGCGCGCGCACGGGGCAAAATCTAGTCTATATATATAAAGCTCGATTACCACTGACTCACTGACCTATTGACATAATTGTTCTCCCAGAAGGAGTCGAGATGGAGGGTGGGTATGTATGGAGATTGTGTAGAGAATCAAAATCGGGACGACAGAAAAATCTGAAAAGTGGCATTTTCTCAAGTTCCCCTGGGTACCCCCGGTGGATCTCGAAAAGTATAACACTTAGGGGGTTGGGCTCGGAACTAAACTTGACGAGGAGGTCGTGTTATGGGGGAAAATGTAAAAAAAAACATGGCTCCCGAACAAAAAAACGTGTCCGCCATACAAAATGTTTTCATCGAAATCTCCGCAATCCTCAGACTAAAGTCGTAGGTGTTCGACCAAATGTCATAGGGGACGCCGGGGGAAATCCGATGGTAGCGGTCAAAATCCAAAATTTAAGATTCAAAATGGCGGCCGAAAAAAAATTTCACGCTACAATGTTGAATTTTGGCATCCGGCCATATTTTTGGATTCCCAATCGAACTGCGTTTTTAGATTTTTGAAATATACCTTAGAAAGGGGGGCTCCCATACAAAGTGACCCTTTTTTTCAAAGCCCCATATCTCGCAAGTTTGAAGAGTTGCAGCGTTGCTGGGGAACAAAAAAATGTTTGTCTGCGCTCATTTAACAAAATGGCATTAAAAAAAATTCAAATTTTCAATATTTAAAAAATCCGAATTTTTTTTTCGGTCAAGGGGGAGTCTTTTTGGTAAAATTCGACTCGCACTTGACGACTTAGAAAATCACACTGACTTCGAATATAGACAGGTTATTTGTATGGAGATTACAACTATTTTTGAAAATCCGAAACTTTTTTCGGTCAAGGGGGAGTCTTTTTGGTAAAATTCGACTCGCACTTGACGACTTAGAAAATGACACTGAATTCGAATATAGACAGGTTATTTGTATGGAGTTTACATCTATTTTTGAAAATCCGATAAATGTTTCGGTCAAGGGGGAGTCTTTTTTAGTAAAATTCGACTCGCACTTGACGACTTAGAAAATCACACTGACTTCGAATATAGACAAGTTGTTTGTATGGAGATTAAAACTTATTTTAAAAATCCGAAACTTTTTTCGGTCAAGGGGGAGTCTTTTTCTTAAAATTCGACTCGCACTTGACGACTTAGAAAATCACACTGACTTCGAATATAGACAGGTTATTTGTATGGAGATTACAACTATTTTTGAAAATCCGAAACTTTTTTCGGTCAAGGGGGAGTCTTTTTGGTAAAATTCGACTCGCACTTGACGACTTAGAAAATGACACTGACTTCGAATATAGACAGGTTATTTGTATGGAGTTTACATCTATTTTTGAAAATCCGATAAATGTTTCGGTCAAGGGGGAGTCTTTTTTAGTAAAATTCGACTCGCACTTGACGACTTAGAAAATCACACTGACTTCGAATATAGACAAGTTGTTTGTATGGAGATTAAAACTTATTTTAAAAATCCGAAACTTTTTTCGGTCAAGGGGGAGTCTTTTTCTTAAAATTCGACTCGCACTTGACGACTTAGAAAATCACACTGACTTCGAATATAGACAGGTTATTTGTATGGAGATTACAACTATTTTTGAAAATCCGAAACTTTTTTCGGTCAAGGGGGAGTCTTTTTGGTAAAATTCGACTCGCACTTGACGACTTAGAAAATGACACTGACTTCGAATATAGACAGGTTATTTGTATGGAGTTTACATCTATTTTTGAAAATCCGATAAATGTTTCGGTCAAGGGGGAGTCTTTTTTAGTAAAATTCGACTCGCACTTGACGACTTAGAAAATCACACTGAATTCGAATATAGACAAGTTGTTTGTATGGAGATTAAAACTTATTTTAAAAATCCGAAACTTTTTTCGGTCAAGGGGGAGTCTTTTTCTTAAAATTCGACTCGCACTTGACGACTTAGAAAATCACACTGACTTCGAATATAGACAGGTTATTTGTATGGAGATTACAACTATTTTTGAAAATCCGAAACTTTTTTCGGTCAAGGGGGAATCTTTTTCGTAAAATTCGACTTGCACTTGACGACTTGAGAAAATCACTGACTTCGAATATTGACAGGTTGTTTCTATGGACATTACAACTGAGGCCAATCTCGCGCGCTGCTTGCAGCGCGCGCACGGGGCGACCTATACAGGAGCGTGAGGACCGCGCGCTGCTTGCAGCGCGCGCACGGGGCGACCTATACAGGAGCGTTAGGACCGCGCGCTGCTTGCAGCGCGCGCACGGGGCGACCTATACAGGAGCGTTAGGACCGCGCGCTGCTTGCAGCGCGCGCACGGGGCGACCTCTACAGGAGCGTGAGGACCGCGCGCTGCTTGCAGCGCGCGCACGGGGCGACCTATACAGGAGCGTTAGGACCGCGCGCTGCTTGCAGCGCGCGCACGGGGCGACCTATACAGGAGCGATAGGACCGCGCGCTGCTTGCAGCGCGCGCACGGGGCGACCTATACAGGAGCGATAGGACCGCGCGCTGCTTGCAGCGCGCGCACGGGGCGACCTATACAGGAGCGATAGGACCGCGCGCTGCTTGCAGCGCGCGCACGGGGCGACCTATACAGGAGTGTCAGCGCACCACGCAGCAAATAAATATGAATAAGCCTATTATTTTTTTTCATACTGCACATAGATTTGACTTGAATTAATATTTTCTATTGAAAATTTGACAAAAATTTTAAGTTCCAAATAGACGCGCGCTGCTTGCAGCGCGCGCACCCACCCAACCTTCACCTCTTTACTCCTTGATTGGGTTTTAGACATGAAAAAGTTGCCTGTTAAATAATTATACATACTTTTTGAGGTTTTGAATTAAAAGTCCAGCAGCACACACGAGGCTCGCGCGCTGCGCGCAGCGCGCGCACGGGGCAAAATCTAGTCAAAGGTATATATATAAAGCTCGATTACCACTGACTCACTGACCTATTGACATAATTGTTCTCCCAGAAGGAGTCGAGATGGAAGGAAGGTATGTATGGAGATTGTGTAGAGAATCAAAATCGGGACGACAGAAAAATCTGAAAAGTGGCATTTTCTCAAGTTCCCCTGGGTACCCCCGGTGGATCTCGAAAAGTATAACACTTAGGGGGTTGGGCTCGGAACTAAACTTGACGAGGAGGTCGTGTTATGGGGGAAAATGTAAAAAAAAACATGGCTCCCGAACAAAAAAACGTGTCCGCCATACAAAATGTTTTCATCGAAATCTCCGCAATCCTCAGACTAAAGTCGTAGGTGTTCGACCAAATGTCATAGGGGACGCCGGGGGAAATCCGATGCTGGCGGTCAAAATCCAAAATTTAAGATTCAAAATGGCGGCCGAAAAAAAATTTCATCCCAGGAAGTTGAAATTTGGCATCCGGCCATATTTTTGGATTCCCTATCGAACTGCGTTTTTAGATTTTTGAAATATACCTCAGAAAGGGGGGCTCCCATACAAAGTGACCCTTTTTTTCAAAGCCCCATATCTCGCAAGTTTGAAGAGTTGCAGCGTTGCTGGGGAACAAAAAAATGTTTTTCTGCGCCCATTTAACAAAATGGCATTAAAAAAAATTCAAATTTTCAATATTTTAAAAATCCGAATGTTTTTTTCGGTCAAGGGGGAGTCTTTTTCGTAAAATTCGACTCGCACTTGACGACTTAGAATATGACACTGACTTCGAATATAGACAGGTTATTTGTATGGAGATTACAACTATTTTTGAAAATCCGAGAAATGTTTCGGTCAAGGGGGAGTCTTTTTTCGTTAAATTCGACTCGCACTTGACGACTGGAGAAATTGACACTGACTTCGAATATAGACAAGTTGTTTGTATGGAGATTAAAACTTATTTTAAAAATCCGAAACTTTTTTTCGGTCAAGGGGGAGTCTTTTCGTAAAATTCGACTTGCACTTGACGACTTTAGAAAATCACTGACTTCGATATTGACAGGTTGTTTCTATGGAAATTACAACTGAGGCCAATCTCGCGCGCTGCTTGCAGCGCGCGCACGGGGCGACCTATACAGGAGAGTGAGGACCGCGCGCTGCTTGCAGCGCGCGCACGGGGCGACCTATACAGGAGAGTGAGGACCGCGCGCTGCTTGCAGCGCGCGCACGGGGCGACCTATACAGGAGAGTGAGGACCGCGCGCTGCTTGCAGCGCGCGCACGGGGCGACCTATACAGGAGCGTGAGGACCGCGCGCTGCTTGCAGCGCGCGCACGGGGCGACCTATACAGGAGCGTGAGGACCGCGCGCTGCTTGCAGCGCGCGCACGGGGCGACCTATACAGGAGCGTGAGGACCGCGCGCTGCTTGCAGCGCGCGCACGGGGCGACCTATACAGGAGCGTGAGGACCGCGCGCTGCTTGCAGCGCGCGCACGGGGCGACCTATACAGGAGCGTGAGGACCGCGCGCTGCTTGCAGCGCGCGCACGGGGCGACCTATACAGGAGCGTTAGGACCGCGCGCTGCATGCAGCGCGCGCACGGGGCGACCTCTACAGGAGCGTGAGGACCGCGCGCTGCTTGCAGCGCGCGCACGGGGCGACCTATACAGGAGTGTCAGCGCACCACGCAGCATATAAAATTGAATAAGCCTATTATTTTTTTTTCATACTGCACATAGATTTGACTTGAATCAATACATATTTTCAATTGAAAATTGAAAATTTGTCAAAAATGTAAAGTTCCAAATAGACGCGTGCTGCTTGCAGCGCGCGCACCTACCCAACCTTCACCTCTTTGCCCTTTGATTGGGTTTTAGACATGAAAAAGTTGCCTGTTAAATAATTATACACACTTTTTGAGGTTTTGAATTAAAAGTCCAGTAGCACACACGAGGCTCGCGCGCTGCGCGCAGCGCGCGCACGGGGCAAAACCTAGTCAAAGGTATATTGGTGCTAATGACACAGCTCTGACTTCGGTTGGCGTCTGTCACCCCCCACCAACAGAGCCATACCACCGAACTATTTCTTCGTGTTTCAATATGTAGTGTGGAGCCACAGAGAGTGCAGGCTACGACATACCCCACTGTAGCACTTTACCTATTGGGTGTGTGAATATGACTCCGCCCTTTCTCAACAGATGTCGTTTTAAGTATTGTTTACGTGTACTAATAAATGACCATACTTGTATTCGATAGTACTGAATGTCAGCTATCTAACGCATTTTATGATATTTGGTTGAAGTGTAAGCAACAATTGTTTTCACCTTTTCGAAAATGTCGGTTTTTATTCCAAATAAACGTCATTTGCGGGAAGTGTTATTACATTATTTTATTGCGAAGAAAACTGCAGCGGAAACTTATCGTTTGCTTGTGGAGATTTATGGTGAGCATGCTCCGTCTAATACAACTTGCAAGGAATGGTTTCGACGATTTCAAAATAACGATTTTAGTACTGAGGATAAAGAACATGGAAAACCACCAAAAAAATTTGAAGATGCTGAATTGGAAGCATTATTGGCGGAAGATTCTTGCCAAACTCAATCAGAATTAGCTGCAGCATTAAATGTTGATCGTTCAACTGTTGCAAAGCGTTTACAAATGATGGGAATGATTCAAAAAGCCGGTGACTGGGTTCCACATGATTTAAAAGAAAGAGACATGGAACGTCGGAAAACCATTTGTGAAATGCTGCTTCAAAGACAGCAAAGAAAAGGATTTTTGCATCGGATAGTCACAGGAGACGAAAAATGGATACACTACGAAAATCCTAAACGCAAAAAAGCTTGGGTGAAACCAGGCGAACCAGGCCCATCACAGCCAAAAATAAATATTCACTGTGCCAAGGTCATGCTCTGTATTTGGTGGGATCAGAAAGGTATTGTATATTATGAGTTGCTCAAACCCTCTGAAACTATTAATGGAGAAGTTTACCGACGACAACTAATGCGTTTGAAGCGAGCCATAGAAGAAAAACGACCAGAATGGGTGAATAGACATAACAAATTAGTTCTTCAGCATGACAATGCCAAACCGCATACCGCAGAAGTCGTAAAAAGATATTTAGAGGGACAGGACTGGGAAGTGTTACCCCACCCGCCATATTCACCAGACATAGCTCCTTCGGATTACCACCTATTCCGGACGATGCAGACAGACCTTACTGGAGAAAAGTTTACTTCATGTGAAAGTATCAAAATTTGGATTGACAACTGGATAAGCTCAAAAGACCAGGACTTCTTCCAGCAAGGAATACGAAAACTACCTGAACGATGGGCGAAGGTTGTAGCTGCAGATGGAGCATACTTTCAATAATTTTTTTTTTTAATTTTGTAAGCGAACAAATGTGTTTTATTTTGACAAAAAGGGGCGGAGTCATATTCACACACCTATTAATTTAGACCAAGCGTTCTGGATCAATTATCGAGAGTAGGCCGGTGTCTCTGCAGTAGGAACATTAGAGGCTGGTACTGATGGTACGGTTCTAAATCTTCGACCTCGTCATCAATTATACTATTATAACATTGTCATTGCGAAACTTGGTTGGTATGATTGTTATTCCTTCACGCCTCAATGGCTGAACCCAAGATAGACACATAAGCTATTATTTATCCCGAAAAATTGAAGTAATTTTTTAGTGACATGCAAACGATAAGTTATTTCCAGCGTCTCACTATTTAACCGCGGGTAACACCGCGGGGCGCATCTTATTGGCCATATATCCTACTAAAGTACACAACAATTTGTCTTCCTTACAGCAGTAATAGTCCAGACACATCAGACGAACCACCAGACCCAGAGCAAGAGAGTCGTTTGCGCGATTGGGTAGAGGCGCGTGGCATCCCCTCCAGTGCGTCCACCGCTTTACTAGCAGAATGCTATACGCTTGACGACTTATTGCGTCACGCACAGAGAGAAGACATAACGAGGCTCAATCTTAAGTAAGTATTACAGAAGTGGAGATCCAAGTTTTTTTAACCCAATCGACAGAACTATCTCATGGCCCACCTGATGTTAAGTGATTACCACTGCCCATAAAAAAACACAATACGGCTCAGAGGTCTTCCCCTAACGAAGCATGAGAAACCTAAGTTGCATCGCGTTGCACCCGTCACTCTGAGGCGGAGACGTAATGTAAATAATTTATTTAACACCGCTCTATGTATAAAAGCCGCATAGATAGACAAATATTTCAATACGCCTACGATTGTCCAACAGGGGTGGCGTTGAACTCCGTCTATGGCGGGCGATCCAAGACCATCGGCTCACATCCCACCTCCGCCGCACCAGCAGCGTCGAAACCGACATAGACAACAATTCAATCGTCGTCGTGGAATGTCAAACGTGCAAAACCACCCGTCGGGCTTGCCCCTCCAACCCGACCATAGTGATTCGAGACCAAGTCAACGGGGGGGAAGTAGCTGAGTACTACCCCGATAGTGGGGCTGTGAACCTTTGACAGTTTCGCGGATGGTGCACTCTGCAGTAGTATGGCTTCTGGATGAATCTATTGCATGGCTATAGACAATCGATTTTAATTATCAATGTGTTAGCAGACCGGGTTTTTGTTATCACTTTTGAACCTTATTACATGGTAGTAAGATTCAACATGTGAACACGCCATGGTTCCCGTTTTCGAGTGGTGAATATATTGCTATACCTGAAAATATTTAGAGATAGCAAAATCTCCAAAGAAAACAGAATATTTATATTGTTGTCATAGCGATGCAAGATTTATCCAAAACTACGGTCCCTATTCAAGCGTTACGGTCAAATTTGTTTTCAAGAAAAGCAAGAATTTTACTCTGCCATAACATGCTACGGGTAATTTCGACTCGTTATGAACTCGAAGTAAATAATAATACATATAAATAGTGTTTCCTCAAAATTGTTTTTTAAATGTTTGTAGGTCACAAATAACAAAAGTTAACACGTGTGTGCGAAATCAAATGCTTTTCATGAATTAATGAAACCATTTTAATATTAGCCTGAGCTACATCATACTGATTGCAACATCAAAATTAGATAAGATATGTTTTGTTATTGATGAAACTGTCATAAGCTGAGATGAATTTTCAACAAGAAATTTCTAGGTTCTCAATTCTTAGTGGTCATTCTGTACTCGAGTGTTTTTTTATGAACTAATCTAAGCTGGCCCGACAGACGTTTTCATACCTTAATTCATAATTCGACAATCAGTCTCCAAACCGTACGTAGGAACAAAAATTCCATAGAAAAAAGAACGGAATATCAGGAAAGGAATATCAAATATTCCATTTTTGGAAGTTCTCAGTGCAACTTCTTAAATTTTTACTTCTATAAAAACGTAAATTGGACTATAACGAACACTTGAATATCGTCAGTCGGTCCCGCCCGTCTCAAGTGATGCGCTTACCAACGAACAGCATTTTATTTGATCGAAATCAATTATTGATGATAATATCCACAGTTGCTTAAGTCAATAATGACAGTGACGTTTGCCTAAGTATGATGGATCGTGCATGATTGTAATTAGATGAAAAAAATTGGCCGATCCTAATACTCCTCGTCAACGAAGTCTTGTGTTCGAAATTCAAGCTTATAATTTTAAATTATAAAGTTTATAGAATTGATGTTGCAGCGTTTTTGCTTAACTGCTTGAGGCCGAGAGTGTATCATCCGATAACATGTACATAACACGCTTTGTATTTATTGCACTTACACCTAGTCTTGTAAATACGTAAGCATAATATTTTGTAAGTTTAGTTGCCTTCACCAATACGCCTTGTAATTTGTAAAACGCTCTGTTTCACAATATGATAAGAAAAAACTGAGATGAAATAGCTTATACAAATTCATTGACTGATCAATCTGCTGTTTTACGTCAACGAAATGATTAAGTTTCTTGGCAAATTCTACCAAAACAAATTACGTAGTTTTCAGAAAAATATATTTTATTTAGTGCTAGTGAGTATGTAACAATAATATTTTTAAGTGTAGCTTTAGATCGAAGGTTGTATATTGGCAATATGCACAAATGTTGGTGCTAATGTGTGATTGTATTACGTTAAGTGCCTTAAAAGCTTACGTTTAAAATTTGCAATAATAATATAAATTTGCTAAGCACTTGAAACTAAAGTTTAACTTATGTGAAGTTTCTAATTACCAGTGAAAATAATTTACGATTGTGCTTGATTCAAAAAATAAGAACTAACGCTATCGTGAGTATTCTTTTTAGTTAAAATACGATCAAGTAAATAATTAAAATAATATTTACTAATGGATATTGTGAAGCGAAGGCAAGCGACATGTGATCCGTGCAATTTAAGAAGTCCCACGTTGTAGTAATTAACGTGAAGTGAGTAACATTTTGCTTTCGCATACACTAGTGAGCATCTCAGTCATGAGAATTCCTTCGGACAATGGACGCTCACATTTATTTGTATATCACGTCACGTCAGAGGTAGAAAACACAAACGAAAAATGAAATGTTGCTTGTCAAGTAATTGTACAATTAATTGTACAATAACAATTACTTATAACAACAATTGGAATTGTAACACAATTACAATAATTGTTACTTACACAATACAATTAATTGTACAACAATTACAGTTGTCGACTTGAGCGTTGTTCTGATTGGTCCACACTAAGCTGATAGCTATTGCAAAAAACCTCACTTCACGGGCCTTTCTGAGATAAAAGTATTTAATGGGTTTCTCGGGGTATTTCCGAGTAATGACGTCAAATATCAGTAGAAATCGATATTTTGCGAGTTATGTGAGATTTCCTGAAACTCTGAGAATGCACATCCTAAATAATATCGTTAATATATCGAGTGCCATATACATATATTAATAAATACATTGTTTAATCATTGTAAAATTATTTTGAATTAATAAGTTAGTTTGATCTGAAGTGTATAATAATTATGTTTAATTTTACAAAAATAACATGGTAACCAAGTATAATAATTAGATTTACAATACTCATATAACTATGAATGAAGTACAAAATAATATACCTAAAACAGAGCATCTAGTAGTGAAAGTCGCCAAAATGTTGAAAACACTTTGTTGTAACTATGCTAGCATTCTTGGTCATTATGCACACTAAAAGTGATATATAATTCAATTATTTACAGGAGAGTTATTATATATTATATAACAGGAGTTTTATTAAGAACTGCTCTGGGCGTGTTGTGTAAATAGCTCAGGAATAACTTTTCGAATCAAATGCAAATGTATTTAGATATAACAATCACAAAATCTGGCAATAAGCTATTTTTACAGTTATTCGTGCGAAAATCAAGGACCATAGAAATAGCAGACAATTCTCAATATGTAAAGATAATTCAATGTCAGCCATTAAAAAAAGCTATAGTCATTGATTTATAGCTGCAAATAATGTAACCTTGGTTTTGGTTAGTGCATTTGATCATTAGTTCTTAAATGTGTGTAAACATGAAATCGCTTTTATTCATTTTGGCGTTTAATTAATCCATGGTACAAAATAGTGTATACGTACTTCATCTAGGTCGGTATTTCCAATAATGGATTCAGACGTTACTTTGCCGATGTTGATGATCTGAAAAGAGCAATGTTTAGTACACTTCCGCTAAACTTCTAATAATCAGGTCTGAAACAGGATCGCAGGCCACGACGTGTTACTGAACTGTGATATAGATTCTCAACATTCGTATCCACGCCTGTTAATCCGCCGCCAAGCAGTGGTGCACTCGCGTTGCTGTGTTCCGGTAGAAGGGTGTGGGCGCCGGTGAAATTACAGGCACTTGAGGCGTATCATCCCCGTCTCAGAGTGACGGGCGCAATGCGATATAACTAAGGTCTTCTCATTTAGTAAGACCTTATTCATATTTTTGTTGTCTATGGGCGGTAGTAACCACTTGTCATCAGGTGGGCTTTACCGTTACATTAGTAAAAAAAGAAGTTTCGCCTCTTCAAGAATCTTCGGAAGCTTTGACTCAAGATTTTGCCTTGTTGAGAGCTGAAATATATGTGATATTAATTTATCCGAAGTTTAGCGGAGGTGCACTCGATTCTTTTTCAGATCATCTGGAATCCAAATTAATATAAAGGTGAATGCCTTATTTAACCAGCTGTCCCGTATCTAAATGTATCACTTATAGGCTGAAGCTTCAAAGGGCAGTTCGGGTCATACGTGCTTCAGAATTGGATATAAAAGTCAACATACGAATTAGTCGGGCAAAGGCAAAATTAGCTTTCTACTTAGTGGATAGCACATTATAAAATTGTTACTACTTAACTGCAAGCTATTTAGATTTAAAAAAGTTGAACGTAGGTGCTGCAATAATTTTAGTGAGTTTTGGTGATTCTGTTGGCGTCAAACTAATGCCTTTGACTGCCCCAAAATTATTTTCTCTTACATCATAAAATAGAAGGAAATCTTTTAGTTTCTCTGACATCAACAGAACTGCCACCATTGTCATGATAACTAGGTACTATTTATTGTTATAATTTGCCCATTATATTATATTTTGAAGTAGTTGATTAATAAACAATTAATAACAGTGAATTGTTTTATTTACCTACTAGTCAAATAAGATTTCTCCTCAAGAAAAAACTTTCATATTAACTTATCCCGTTTATGAACATATACCTGTGTTCCGGTGGAAGGGTGTGGCTGCCGGTGAAATCACATGCGCATAAGACATCATCCCCGTCTCGAGTGATGGACGCAGCAGGATGAATGCGACTCAGTAAAGATTTGGGTCTCATACTGAGTCGCACGCATTATTGTTGTCATGGGCGAGGGTCACCACTTACCATCAGGTGAGCCCTCAGCTAGTTCCGTCACATATTCACATAAAAAAAAATTATACACATATAGAAAGTGCGTTTTTAATAATAATTTTCTTAGTCCTCGCCTGCTATTTTATGGACCCTTCGTTGGTTTTCAGTTGTCTGTCAGTAATATTTAGAGTTTTAGATAAGTTTTAGATAGACGCTTGACTTCAAACTAAATACATTTCTGTTATTCAAATTGGTGCTGTTCTTTTAACTATATATGAAATGTTTTGAGGCATCCAGTTCCTTGCGTCCGTAGGTGAGTGTAGTAGTACCCTTTGAATTTACGTAATCCCCCTGGGTGGGACTTCAACATAACGTAGCAGTAGGACTTGTGCAGAACGCTACATAGCCCCAAACTAATCATAGCTCGTGCTATTGGGACTAGATATCTGATATTATAGTTATATAGTACTTTGTAGATTAATTTGTTTTTTATATACATACAAATATTGTGTCAATGCACCTATGTGGCGATGTTCCATTGACTTTTATATGTTTTTTTTTGCAATTCTCGATTACTCTGCTATGATAAATTAATAAATAAAATAAATTATGAGCACGATTATAACTTGTTATAATTTGTCCAAACGATATTTGAGATCTAAAAGAATCAAAAGGTTGTTGAATATTATTATTATATAATATATTTATACAAATTTTCTGAACTTTCAAATTCAAAATACAATGGGGTCGCATAAACGTAACTGGCTCTCGAGCTAGTCATTAACTCACTACATTAATAGCAATATTAGTTTGCTGACATCTTGATGTTTATAATCTCAGTTGTGTTTACTAACAAAGTTACAATGTACTTTAACTACATACATTTTACAGAGAGCTTTGTTAAATTTCCGAGTAAATGCATTATCAACAGTTAAAAATAAGTAGGAAACAGACTCAGTAGGGAGTTTTGTAAGTACCTACCATGTTAACATTTTATTTAGAAAACATAGGATGTACCTACTGCCACCGTATCTGTTTTTGCTGCCAGGTAGACTCCTGCGATTATTTTTAGAGTTACCGACATAATAACGATGACCTGTGAATTTTGTTGACACCCGATATCTCGATATAGTCCTCTGTTCACAACTCATTATTTTCTTGTCTTGTACCTAGAAATTGCATCCACAATACCGTTTATCAATTCATAAATACCAATTACGTAATACAAACCCTTACAAATTACGTTAACTTAATTTCGTAAAGTCCTTTGGCTCTCCGAAACGGACGTGTGTTTTGAATTTAATTATTCGTGATTAACTGTCACGAGTTGGCCCGTTGCCTGCTTGACGTTGGTTTCTGGTTCTATTTAGCATGTAAAGTGCCTGTAACCTACATGTAATTAGCATGCAATTTGTCTGTAATTTGCCTGTATTTTGCATGTAGTTTGCCTGTAATCCGCATGTAATTTACATGTAATGTGCCTTTTTATTTGCCTGTAATGTGCACGTACTTAGCCTGTAAATTGCGTTACGAGCATTTAATTTACATGTTATTTGGACATTACTTATTATTATTATTATTACAGGCAAACTACATGCACATTATAAGCCAATTACAGGCCAGCCAGTACTCTGAGATGGTTAAGGCCGGCCCAACCATCCTCTGTCCCGTATCCTCAATATAATTTTAACACAACCATAGCGGTTTTCAGGAGTCAATAACATTGAATTTTTTTCATCTTTATTCAAAAAGTTTTCGCTAAAACAAGGGTGGATGTCTACTCAATTACCTGCCGTCTAATTATATTAGAATATGCTCCAGACATCGGATTTGAATTTCAATTCTGTTTTGCCTAAACTCGCGTAGAGAGTAGCTGGGTAACTCCACTATTTATGCAAAAGGCTCATTTTGTGTGAGTATTTCTTGTCTGTTTATCCCCAGGGACTGTCGGTTAGAGCCTGAACAGGCACCAAACTTAGCAATAAGTTGGCGTGATCTTGTAGGTTCATAAATTATTTTGGAAATTAAAGCTTCTAATCTTTTCTATGTATTAAAGAAAATGAGAATTTTCTTCGACTAAGACAACCACGGTATTCTCGAGAAGCGAGAGTTATGTGCAATCGACCATGGGAGCGCTATTAATTTACCTTTTGACTGGTCAAAGCTCAGTAGTTCAGTTGGGTTCGATTCCCATTTGTGTAACGAACATAAATGTTTGTACTGTGTCTGGGAGTTAATATGTATTGTGTGTAGCTAAACAATATGTACTATATAAGTATTCTATCAGTTATATAGTTCTCATAGAACAAGCTATGCTTACTTTGAATGCTGTTAGCTACCGCTAGTTTTTCGGAAACTTTCCGCTCAACTTTCTTATTTTTTTCCTTATGAAAGAAAAAAATAAGAAAGCCTTCTGTCAATAACAAACACAACAAAAAAATAATTAGCTAAATTGGTCCAGCCACGCGTGATGCCGTGACCAAGGGAAATATGGATATTTTATTTTATATTTATAGATTAAATAACTTCAAGGATTTGACTGCCAACTCGCCTTTTGATGCTGAATGACGATCTGAGTGATCTGGCTGTATTTCCTTACCAAACTGAGTTGAGAAAGAAACGTTAATTTCATTAGGTGCGCCCACGGCTTTTAAATGTAAATCTAGCAGTGATCTCATTACGGATTCGTTCCTTATGGAATTAATTGACAAACCGACCGACAGAGGGTCCACTAAATTAATCGTTATTCGTGAAAATAAGTATCGTTTCATCCTCGGTGTTAGAACTACGAAGCCGTCATTCGTAGAATGCATGCTTTACTTTCTTCATAATAATCAGTAACACGTTTAAACTAACTAGGTAATAAAAATCTTACCTTATTTCTCTATACGAGCAATTTTTATTGTTATATTTATATTTATTTATACGAAATAAATAAATTTAAATACAACCAAGATTACTCAACCAATTCCCTAATGAGAAGAATCCAATTCCAAGATTCCCTAATGAGGACTAACCAAAGATTGCCTAATGAGGACTATATCCAAGATTTCCTAATGAGGACTTTACCCAAGATTTCCTAATGAGGACTAATTCAAGATTCCCTAATGAGGACTTTACCCAAAATTTCCTAATGAGGACTTACTCAAGGTTACTAATGAGGACTTACCCAAGGTTTACTAATAAGGACTTACCCAAGATTCCCTAATGAGGACTAACCTAAGATTTACTAATGAGGAATTACTCAAGATTGCTTGCACAAGAGGAGATAAATCTTTGGTAACTCCTCATTAGGGAATGAGGACTTACCGAAGATTTATCTCCTTATAATCTGGTTCCTATTGTGCAAGCAATGCTTAGTTTGAGGCTAGATTTAACGTTGATTTTGTTAAGCAATTCCGGTTGTTTCATACAGAGTTTATCCCTTCCCTAACCCCACTCCCTATAAGTTTTTAGCATGAAAAAGTAGCCTATAATCGTCTCCAAATTCCCATCCATTTCTGAATCAAAATTCATCATAATCGATTCAGCGGTTTAAGCTTGAAAGCGTAACAATATTAGTAAGGACAAAGGAATAATCGTTACCTAACAATTAGTCTGACAAATAAATGCAAATGTAATAAAAATATTGTCCACATTTTAATAATAGAATTCACGGCCTCGTAAAACTTAAAAGCTATTTTCTAATGGGGGAATGTCTGCATACGGTTCCTAGTTATAATTATTTGGCGTGCTTATATCGTCGTCTGCTGGCAGTGAACCAAAACGTTGTTACTTGCATAATATGGATTTATATCTGGCGCGAGATCGCGTCAGCCCTAACGGCTGCTAGGAGCTAGTAGCAGACGTTAGGGCTGAATGGTGAGAGATAATGGTGTAATTTCTTGTAACAAATAAAAGAGAGAAATTCTGAAACAGAAAGAGAAATATATTTCGGTAATAGCTTCAGCGCTGATCAGCACAAGGAAAAGAAGCCACCCACTTCGACCCAAAACCTGCCTTTTATAGACCCGGTGCAGTGCCGCCTGGTGGCCACAGCCCGTACTGCGTATCTGAGATAAATGACTATCCTAAAATATATTATTTTTATTATACTAGAATTAGTTTTTATACAGATTATGTGGTATGTATCTCAAAAGGCAAAAATCTACATTATGGCGGTTGAACTAAATCTAATTTATCATAAAGATATCAAAGCAAATTAGCAAAGTAAAGTCTTATTTCAGCTACGCAATTTCAGGAAACTGAAGTGGTTTGCGTATTTACACACATAATTTTCAACTCGTCCAATCTAGTCGTTTGAGAAATGCTTCTCGAAAGATAGGCAGACGAATAATTAAAGTCATTTTCATATTATGGCATCTGAAAATCTTAAAAAATGAGGGGAACTGTAACTGTACACTACAAAGGCTGTCAGTTAGCAGAAAAAGAAAACGGACAGCAGGTAAAGAACTGGTGTACCTAATTCAGATCTCTAAGTAACTTTTGCCTATAAAAAAGCTCTGGCTCGGAGCGATATGAATTACTTTTAACAGGCGATAGTGAGTACCGAGTTTTCGAAACAGCTTTATATTTTGTTTATTTTCAGATATCGTAGGAAATAATCGTCACATCCATAAAGATCTGGTTGTACTTCATGACCACATCCCTATGGTAAGCCCTGAGCAATTTGCAAGAAGTGATGCGCTTAAGCGCGTGCCGCGTATTATCTCAATCTTAATTTATTCTAACGACTTCACTTTCTCTCGCAGGTATTTACTTTAACCCGCTGATAAAATACCGCTTACAAAATTACAAAGCCTATTCATTAGAATATAATTTGATACGTCGGCAAAGTTTTAATCCGTCTGCCAATAGAGAAATTCAATGAATATACAAAGATGTTAAAATGTTTCAAAGATGCCTTAAAACATAGGTACTGCATTGATATCACCTTTTTACAAGTTCACTCAAGCTTCTTGCGGGCTTTGCTGAAGCGAACACATCTATACCCAAGAGAGACGAGAATCGGAGATCGGTTCGACAGACGTTTCACCACGTGTTGAAAGGTCTTAGATAATATAATATAAAAGCTTTCAAGAGAATAGCGCTTCCCGGCGCGTCTGAAGTATCAATTCAGCTTGTAAGACTACCTCTCGGATGGTTCAGACCTCTGATGGCTGTATTGGAAAATTGCTCCGTCCCGTGTGGAAACTTTAGGGAGTTGGTTTTAATAAAACTTTATAAAGAGATACTTGATCATGCACGTACTGCCAATTTCGCGTTATCGTTGTTGTTATCGTGAGCTTTTAAGTAAAGGTTTCTTTTAAGTTTATATGAAACTGATTTCGTTAGTTATACACAGGGATGTTTTCCAAGCCACTGGTTTGGGGCAAAGGAAAGAATGCTTGCTCGTCTTGTGATATTGTATTTTATCACAAATGTAAAGGAACTTTGGAATCCTCTGTTTGTTTGAAAGCGGAAACGTAAACTCGCTTTTATTTTACGTATCCGAGCAATTCAAAGGATACCGAGTGAGGCAGGAAGGGTATGTTTACTTACAATGGCTAAAATGCTTTCTGTGTTTCAGTTTGGCTAATAAAGATGTTTGTATAGGTTGGAGTGTAGGGTTACCGTCAGATTTGCATATTGGCGTCGCAAGCTGTCTTAATTTTGGCGTAATGTGTGGGTGTGAGGGAGCGTCGATTCCGGGCAAGGGTGTGTCGCCCACATGTTGCTATTACAATGCAATTTACTGTTTCAATCTGTGTACACTCTGGAATTAGAATGACATGAATATACAAAGCGCACGAATATGAGTAAATAAATTTGCATGTTGTTTTAATAAGGGAGATTGTTTTGATATCTTGGTTTGCTTTAGTGCTACGGTTTGTTATGGTTAATATTTTGGTATAAGCGGGTATTTAAACGTGAAAATTTTTTTGTCCTATTTTTTACCTGCTAGATTATTTATAGAAGACGGGTGAAAAAACAGAGCTTTATTAGTTTATGTTCTAATGCAATAACAATTTGACTAACCTCACAGCTCAGTTGGTTGTAGCATTGCTTTCTACATTGTAGGTCGTGTTTTCGATTCCTACAGGGGACAAAAAATTGTGTGAAACTAAGTTCTCGTGTAGTATTATATGTTCTAGCAGAAATGATTATAGATATGTTATACTCATAGAACATTTTCAATAATGTTTATTGATATTCATATTTTCAGTAAACACTACTAAAAACGACCTGTTTTAGTAGTGTCTACTGAAAACGTTCTAAACATAAATATTTAACTTATTATTATATATAGGGAGTATAATGGAAAAATAGCTTGCATAAGCGCTGCTTCGCGTCTGGGCAATGTTTACGCAGGAGTTATTCGGAAAATGGCGGCGACCTCAGGGCGCATTCCGAAGATAATCGAATGATAACGGGATTCTTGGGAATAAAATGGAATGTTTTCGATGCCAGAAAGTATCCTTGTTTTGGCATTTAGTGTTTATAAATTGGGCTGATATTTGGAGCCCTCTATGCATTTATTAGTAGATAATGTCTACGAAAATGATCTTAGTTTGACAAGCAGAGATATAACGAGTTTTATCAAAATAAACGTCAGTAAGAAAACCCTTAGGTGGTTGCTTAGTTTTATATCAGTGAAAGTGCATAATATAGAGCTAACATATGTAGGTACATTAATTCAAACGCGAAAGAATATTATTTAAAACAATATTGTATGTACTAAGCCTCGTTACGCTTTTTAGCTACTGTGTACTCTTTCACACTATATGTGTGTTAAATGCAGTGTGAGGAGTATAGGAGTAAAAAGTGTAAATTATTACTCCTATACTCAAAGTACTTGAATGTACTTAACACAAGTATACAAGTATATTTTTACAAAGTGTAACCGCGAGATCGTAATCCTAAGTAAGAACAAACTTAAAGATAAAACCAATTACAGCTCAAGTACCTACTTGCAACAGGTAGGGGTGTGATGTGAGGGGATTATGATATTTTTTTTCCTCGACCACTTCATTCACTAAGATTATTACAAGATGCTTCATCAAAGAAGTGGTTATTAAAATTAATTTTAAAGTAAATATAATGTAATTGTAATGTCTGTGTAGAAGCTTCTTCCAGTTATTGAATCATTGGAGTTCTGTGTGCAAAATACCTGTTTAAAATATATCTGTGCAATAATACACTCATACCTCTACACTAGGGTTCTGTATCGCATTCGGCTTAGACACATGCAATCACTTAAGACCCGAGAGCGGACTTCATGCATCACACAAATATTTCCAGACAGAGATGGAACCCGGCATCCTTCGCTTCGAAGGCAGGTTTACTATTAAGCCCTATTCCTTCATCGCACGTCTGCTCGTAACCCCTAGTTCCGTAAGATTAGGTAAAGCATTACCGATGATATATTAGGAACTAGTAAATTAAAAATAAATGCGAATAACACTATACAAAAATCTTAAGATACCATTATGATACATTCTAAAGTTTCGAGCCAATAATTTAGTTCTTCTTTTTTCGTGTGAGTGGTCAATTTTGTTGTCGGAGTTTTCAAGCCGACTAGTCGATTAGCTATGTCAAAGGCCACCCCTTCGACATAGCTAATCGACTAGTGTAGCCGGGACTTACCATCCGAAGCACGGGAGCTCTCATTTTAAATGCTACTTAACAGTCGTCTATTCAAATACTGACCGTGTAGAAAAATGCTAACTTAGGTGATCTGTAAATATCAAGTTCTTATCATAAGCCATACCTATATGTATGGACAAAGTAAACTATGATGAAAAAACGCAAATAACTTCTAAAGCCAGTACATTTTCCAGCACACACACACATTCACAAGATTCGAAATAAGAGAAGAAATTGCTACAGCATTACATTAACTCTGAGGTAGGTTCCGCGTACCTCGTGTAACAGAATTTGGGGGAGTTCGAATATCTTCTTTTGGCAAGAATACAACCCAAGTCGTCATAAGTTCGAAACAAACGCAAAGCCACTCAAAGAAGCCTTTAATTATGAAAATATTTCAGAAGCTACGAAGAGAGAAATGCATTTTACATTTAATTGTTATAATTGTAAGAATAGCGAAGCAAAGATTGTCGACGGTTTAATTAGCAGTGAGATGTTTGCGTCTGCTGTAAAGACGCAATATTTTACCGTCACTTATTCACATAAAAAAGGAGGTCCTTAATTCGGCTGCATGCTTTGATGGTTTTAAGATTACAGTTTTGTGTATGATCAAACAACTTGGGTCGTCATATAAATTGTTATTATTAACCTCTAAAGTTCGTCCTATATCATGAAGAAATTCTATCCCCAACCGCATCAAATCAGTGATTGAAGTATGTATTGAAGTTGCTTTATACAATATGATTATACACTGAGGTATTGTAGCACTCAAGGTTGTGTAATATTATCTATCTAGTGTCTGGGCGAAAGAGCTTCGCTCGGTTTGAGTTATTTTATAAAAAAGTACGTTTTTACAAGAAGTACAATTATACAGGAAGTACATTAAATTTAACAGTAAAACCCTATCTAAACACAAAAATTAATCGAAAGCCATTTCCGAAATAGGCGAAATAAATAAATATATAAATATACAAGAATTGCTCATTTAAAGTAATTAGACAAATCCATTGCTGTTCGTTAGTCTGTCCGGTCCGGTAAGTTTAAGGTTTAGGTATATTATTAGAAGTTTGAAACACAGCTATGGGTGTGCACACCGCTAGGCGTACAGAAATGGGTACTTCTCTGAAGAACCACAGCAAATACAGTTGGGTTCTATACTAAGCTGGGTTCTGTTGCTACGTTGTAGTATTCTATTCCTGTCTTCAGATTATATTCGGGCGACAGGCAACGCTAATTGGAAATACACGAGTATTTGCATTTTACTTTGTCTGCCGAACTCTCCGGTGGGGTCTCATTGCGGATTCCTTTGTCGACTGAAGTGTACCTCTCGACTCGGTCGCGATTTATTATAACAGATATCCGAGTTGCTCGCTACAATTTGTTGACTGGGAAAATCGTTTACAAAATACCTGAGTATAGGAAAACGCGGCATCAAATAGCAGAGGTATTCATGTAGCGAAATGAGCTACTGAACAAGAGATAAACTAGCCGCGCTCCGTGGCTATAAGTTCAGGATACAATATAAGCTATTCTGGTACTAAATTTCATCCAAATCCGTTTCAGGGTGAACTTGTAACAAACAAACATACATACATATAAACTTTCGCCTTTATAATAAAGACGAACATAGATGTTTGTTCTGTGTCTGGATGTTTAATATGTATTCTGTGAGCTTATTCAATATGTCCCATTGAATGAGCTATGCTAATATTCATGGACATATGCCATCTAGCCGATGGCGTCCATGAATATTTATTTATACCTAAACAATACCAATGGAAAATTAAGTCACATTTATACATTATTTGTTTAATGTTTCTTTTATGTTTTCTTCGTTTCTTGTTTTATTTTGTGCACTATAATTAGCAACATACCTTTGACCATAATGGATATTGATTTTACTGCGGATGCTTGAGGATTTTCATATGTTTATATGAAAATCCTATATGCAGAAACTATAGCATAGAAACTTTGGTATGCATTTTTTTATAACACTGTTTTTGTTTTAGTAATGTCGAAATAATAGAGATTTAAACGCTACTCTTTTCTTTTACTTAATTATTATTATTTTACTAAACGAGAATGGTGGTAATACTCCTGGAGCCTGCTACCCTTTTTTAAGGCCATAAGTAAGTTTTTGTAGCATAGTTCATTAAGTACTGCTATTAGACGAAGTGACCGTCTGCTTGCGCATTTGCGGTGGGTGTGTCTACGACAACCACCCACGCACGTATAATAATCTATATAAAAACAAAACCTATGAAGAAATCTAAAAACTTGTTAGTTCATTTGTTATGTCGTAAATAAACCGGAAAAAATAACAATTTGATACATTCATTCATACACTAACGCACGGCAATTGATTTTTATATTATCTTTAATATATAAAACAAAGTCGGGTTTGTTCGAACTCGAGAATGGCTGGACTGATTTTCATGGTTTTTGATTTATTGTATTTGACTCCATCCTGAATAACAGAATAATTATTAAAAACATTGGAAAATGGACGAAAAAATTAAATACATTTTTCCGAATGAACATGAACTTGAACTATGCGGGCGAAACCGCGGGGCGCAGCTAGTAGATATACATGTAACACCCATTTTTAGGATGACCTAAAAATGGAATAATAGTGCTGTAGATAATTTTGTTGCAATAGACACTATCTATAAAACGACAGAGGTGCATAACATTTTCAATCTCCGTATATTTCGTTTGCTTGTCGTCTCGGGGGAGTCTGGCAATCACAGGCGCGCCTCGTTCAGAACCCATTAAAGGTGAATTAAGCTCGATCAGACTTATAATGCAAATTCTAAAACTGTATACGGTACTTCAAGGATACGTAAGGCCTTAGTTTACACGACATTTTATTGACTTTTGCGTATAAAGACTTGTCCAAATGATACTTGACATATTGAAAGCACATTAAGATTTTTATTTACGAATTTATTGAAACAAAAAATAGCATGGTATCTATGCTAGTGGCATGGATACTACACCAAGACATCTGTAAAATTTATGAAATAAGAAAAATCCAAAACCAAAAAAAGAAACCGGAACCGCAAAATATAAATAAGCGAAACTGGTATTTTAGGAAGGTACGAAGTTGAGCCATCACTACATAGTATAAAACAAAGTCGCTTTCTCTGTCCGTATGTCCCTTTGTACGTTTAAATCTTTGAAACTACGCAACGGATTTTGATGCGGTTTCTTTTAATAGATAGAGTGATTCAAGACAAAGGTTTATATGTATAATAGCATCCATTAAATAGTGGAGAAATACTGTTATTTTTGAGGTTTCTAATGTGATGTCGTAAATAATTACATTTTTTCCGCTTACATTGCAAACGCAGGCTGAACCCTACGAGTTTTATCAAAATAATGTACTAAGTATTGTACACATTAAAAAGGTCTACAGAAAAGTCCGTGATGGTATATGTATATCTTTTATGGATATCCCACAGTAACATTTTTTTGTCATTTACTTTTTACGACAAATAATGGCTAATTTTCGAAGCGATTTTAACCAATACAGGATTAATCCTTATCTAATTAAATACCTTAAATACATTGTTGATTTAATATAGATATATATGGCCCTTTACAGCATATGATTTAAATGAATATTTTCGAAGATATTACATATTTAAAAATTGCGGGACGTAGCGTTTGCGGCGGTTCCGGCCGGCCGGGGGCGGCGGGAATTTAACGCGTGCGGGCCACGGGCAGTAATGAATAAATCAAAACATTCAAAACTACTGGATCGATTTTAATCATTTTTCCAGTTAATGACATAGGCTATATATTTATATCCGTGCGAAGCCGGAGCGGGCCGCTAGTTAGTTATAAAACACTATATGTATAACCCATGTGAACGATCTCCAACAAAAGTTCTTAGAAAATGAGTGTGCAAAGCCTTAAAACTGTACAGGACACACCTAAGTACCCCTGGAGTCGAGAAAACTTAAATTAAAAGCGCGATGCGCTACCCGGGGAATTGAAAAGGGCTTGAGGCTTTGAGTTCACATACCTATTGCAGATTGATGAGTTTAATGGATTTTATGTCTCGCTTTGAACGATCTCGATTACAGTCGTACGAACATGGAAGCAAGATAATTCGCAGGTGTTTTAACCGGCTGCAAAAACGAGGTTTTTAATTCGGCTGTATGTTTTTTTTCTATGTTTGTTATGTTAATTGACTTGGACGATTCATCTTTAATTTAATAAGGTGTACCTTTGATATGGTAATTCCATAGAAAGTTCATGAAGAAATTCCAATCCTCCAACGCCTCAAAGGGCGTAAAAAAAGTGGTAACAGTATTGAAGTAGGTTTATTCGATTTTAAAATCAGTCAATAATGTATAGATACAGATACGAGGCGGGGTAGGGGATAAATGTTAGTAACCGCATGCATGTTTGAGTGCAGAATGATAAGCGCGGTCAATGACCGCTCATTAGGGCTGTCCAATATTATACCTATGTGTATGAAATTTGGAAGGTTCGGTTGCTCGCGTCCGTAGGTGAGTACCCTTTGAGTCCCTGCGCGTAATCCCTGGTTCTAAAGGTGCAACTAGCAGTAGAATATGTGCTGCCACCACACCTGGTAATTAACTGCCGAGCAGTGGTCAATTGTTGTGTTCCGGTGGAAAGGTGTGGATGCCGATAAAATTACAGGCGTATGAGACGTTACATCCCTGTCTCGGGTGACGAGCGCAACGAGATTCGACTTGTCTACTCATACTTCAGTCTGGGAGGACCTGAGTCGTATTGACGTTGTTATGGGTGGAGGGAACCACTAAATATCAGGTCGTCCCTTCATTTCAGAAAAGAAAAAAAAAAAGATTATAATATCTTGTTTTAAATATCTTGTTCAGATCTATGTATTTCATTTAATAACTAATTTATTATATTATTATAATTAATGAAAGTGGTTAGTACCGTTCTAATTAATTAATTAAAGATATAAATTCATAAATCTTATATTAATAAGTCTTTCGTTTAGTAATTAGCAGATTATCATTATATCTGGCAGTACAATTCAAATATAAAACCACCAACCATTAATTACCATTCAATGATTACGCGCTGTTTCATAAAAATTATGAAACAATAATTCAGTACTCAAATACAAGGTGTTCTTTATACTGTGCTTGTTCTACCAAGTTATTAAACAACATGAGTCTTGGCACGTGTATTAAATTCCATTCATTGACTCTGACAATGTACTCTATTGATAAAGGTTTTAAAAATATTTTAAGCTAACAAGCAACTCTTTGAAAAAGTAAGTTTATTAGCAAACAAAATAAAATAAACTGGCTCAGTGAAAAATGAGTTTTTGAATCACTAATTGTATATTTCATTATCAGTTTTCATATCCGCTATATTGTATTCTAAAAAGCCCGCTACGACTTCTATCAGTATTTTATAATAATTCAACGATTCTAAATATTTTTGATGTTCACTTTGACTTGAGAGACCTATGTTGGGTAGTTGTATAAAACCTTGATTATATAAAACCTTGATATATTATATTTGACATTATTTGTCGCTTATCGAAGCGACAAATAATGACAAATATATAATACTAGCTGACCCGGCCACGCGTTGCTGTGGCTAACGTTTTTGTCATATGATATTATAATTTGCAATAAAATAATATTGCGATCATAAATTAAGATCTGCGCTATTCTATCTTTCAAGTTGGATCAAACTGCACACGGTGTACAAATTTGATTAAAATCGGTTAAGTAGTTTAGGAGTCCATCGCGGACAAACATCGTGACATGTTATTTATATATATTAAGATAATATTAACACCTAGACATCACAAATATATGTCGTTACAAAAATGGGTGTTCTGAATGGGATTCAAATCTACCACAGCGCAGTTGGCAGAGGCTCTACCAACTAAGCTGTGAGGGTAGTCAGATTATAGCACTCTCTACCTAGGACATGTACCGCAGTAATCAATCTCGTGTTGCGCCGCGGGAAGTCTGACCCAACCGGTCTAATTCATAATGCAAGCCTTCACACGAGACTCGAGATATTAAATTCGCTAAACGTTGGAAATTTCAGTTTTAAGAGCCATTGTATGTATTTATGCATGTAACTGATGAATACTTAGTAATAAAATATAAAGTAATAAAAGTGTTTTTTTTTTATATGTGTAAGTGATGGAACCAGCTGAGGGCCCACCTGGTGCTAAGTGGTGACCCTCGCCCATGATAACAGTAATGCGACAGTATAAGAATTGGACGTGAGCAACTGGACCCCCCCCAATTTCCTGAAACAATTTTCTTGCGTTAATTATTTTTTTTTAATTCTCTACCCTAAGCTTCCGGTCTGTCAGATCTATATATACCAGCTATTCTAAGCTTATAATCAGGTAACCATATTTCAATAAACATATTATAAAAACTACATAAGAATACTTTTGGATTATTTATTTACTTACTTAATTACTTATGAACTTTTCAGACAGCGCCCAAACTAAGAGCTGTTCAGACCAGATTACTGATGGAACTTATATAGATACATAATTAATATAGATTTAATAGTATATACATAAGTAGATATAAAACATATTAACACCGCGACATACAATAAAACATCAATGTTCACACAAATGTTTGTCCAGGGTGGGAATAAAACCCACAACCTACAGCGTCGAAGGCAGAGCTAACCATCTGAGCTATAAGGCAGAGCTAACCATCTGAGCTATAAGGCAGAGCTAACCATCTGAGCTATAAGGCAGAGCTAACCATCTGAGCTATAAGGCAGAGCTAACCATCTGAGCTATAAGGCAGAGCTAACCATCTGAGCTATAAGGCAGAGCTAACCATCTGAGCTATAAGGCAGAGCTAACCATCTGAGCTATAAGGCAGAGCTAACCATCTGAGCTATAAGGCCAGTGAAATGTACTTTAAACTCTAAATTTCTATATCAAAAATGATTATGATATATAATTATTATAATTACTTTACATTTTTTATGTACTTTATTTTTAACTTATAAAAATTATATTTTACCAATATAAAATCAATGATATTAATAGGTTATGTTGTTCTTGAATGTCCAAACTATTTTTTAAGCCGGTTATCATCTGCGAAAGCTAACCGAAACTCCGTGCCGCGCCATCTACAATAAAACGGCGGAATCTTATTTGTACTCCTAATATATTGTATACAAAATGTCAAACAGTGTTCAGCAGAATACCATTTGTGACGCGAATGAGATTGAAAAGACATCGCAACTTGTAAACGTTTTGAAAATAGCAGAGTTGGGGAGATTCATACAAGTCTAAGTTATTCCATGGCTAATTGTATGTATCTACAATACGTACATGTACTAAAGTTTCCACAACAGCATACAAAAAGCAAACAGAAAAATATACTTTGGTTGTTTTCCCAACATTAAGCTGCATCATTTTTCACCTAATGGGTTTTATGGTTACGCAAACATTATTTAAAGTAAAGCACAGTTTATAGAGGTTGATTGAATGAGTGAATTGTATAGTCACAAACGCGCTCATGGCAAAGCTTGCTTAGATGTTCTTTACAGATATTTAAGTAACTTTCCGGTCAGGACTTGGCTGGGGGACCATTTAGTGGCATTTGAACTAAGCGCTACCGTTTGCTTCGGTGGGCACGTGAAGATGGCATGCTGGATGCCTTCGGGTGGCTTGAAAATTGCGCCAACAGAGTAAGCCACTCTAACCCACACGAGATAAATTGATGTGGTGAAAAATAGGAGGAAAACGCGTGACCCCGGCCAGATTCGCAAAGAGTTGACTGGTCAACGCTAAAAGCAAATTTTGTATTTATTTATTTATTTATTTATTTATTTATTTATTTATTTATTTATTTATTTATTTATTTATTTATTTATTTATTTATTTATTTAATTATTTAATTATTTATTGTACACAAAAAACTTAAATTTATGTACAAAAGGATAACTTAAAGCTTTTTCTACCAGTTACCCTTTTACGGTAGAAAAAGGTGGATTATTAGGTCTAGATTTCAGATAAGTTAAAAAAAAATATGTTTTGTTGTTACTACAGATTACGCGAGAAAAAGGGGGATAAAGAGAATAATAATATTGAAATCTCGAAAGTTTGTATGTATGTATGTATATGTATTTTACTCCCTCACGCTCGAACAGCTCAAACACACCTAAATTACAATTCTTGCATCTTAGCCACAGAGTGCAGCATAATCACTATCAAAATGGTAATGCATCGTCAGAATTGCATCCCTTGAGCAGAAGCCTAACGATGACGACAATATGTACCTACACCTTCAGTACTCAATGGACGTCAGCCGTTGTTGGTCCTCACAGCTTACGCGGGCTTTTGGTGAGACCGGGCCTTCCTCTCTCACCAAAAACCCGCGTTAAGTACTGAAAAAATAAAAACTTTATAAAAAAGAGTGAATGAAATGAAAGAAGTTATAGATCATGCAAATAAAGTGACACTTCCAAAGTCATTCATCTCTGTATCGCGCCGCTGTTACCTATGCATTTTTTCCTAATCGACTGGCCATTATATTCGCCCTCCCTTTTTCACTCACTATGAGTGATAGAGACGCACAATTTCATATCGGTGATTAATGGTAAGTAAACCCTTAAAAAATTACGTCGAAGGGTTGTGTCGCATTGTAATGTCGTTTAGGCATACCATCATTAGTCATGCGTGGAAAATCGGTTCTTAATTTCGATAGTATAAGGTTTAATTTGTTTATTTTGTTTAATATTGTATAGTTATCTAATTCCAGATTATCATTGAATAGAACAGCGGAAGTATGAAATAGAGAAGAAACAGTCTTCATACCTCAAATTGGAATAGCCTTAAAGCTCAGTTGGTAGTAGCTCTGCCTTCTACCTGTGGGTCGTGTGTTCGATTCCCACGACCCACAGGTCTAATACAGGACAAATATTTGTGTAGCGAAGGTACATGTCACTGTAGATAAATTATTATTTTTTAGCAAAACCTAACTTGTTTTAGTCATCTACTTCCAGTCCAGAACTTCCTGGAACTAATACATATTACCATGGCAACAATGTTATCTGTCAAAACGTCCATTCATTATTCACAGATAACAAAGTTGCTTTATTAATATACCTCCAGTAATATGTTATAAATTATATGGTCTGGCTGTTAGTTGATTATTGAAACTGGCTGCAAGAGTTGCAAATACAATCACCATATTCACAGCATCACAAACACAAAAGAGGAACAATCTTAGCTTAATTTAAAGTTGTCTAAACATTAAATAGCATTAGGGTATTAACATGCATGAATGCTCCGAACCGAGCCCGCTGCCTCCAGATACGGGGATAATAAAACAATATTAATTATCAATTGACGCTTCAGTGACTCCTTTGTTGCCGCTCTGAATACCGGACATAGACTATGTAATTAAATACTACACGCGAATTTCAATATTACGAATATTCTGCATGAAGTTGCGGCTCATGTGGTTTCAACTCGTTCATTTGTGGAAGATGTTTACGTACTTATGTAACATAATTAAATTGTTTGTGAACTAATTCATGCTCGTGAAAAAGGTAACCTCTTCATTAGGTGTTTCTTCATTGTTATTCCTCATAGAGGGTCCATAGGACAAACGCCAAACGTAGATAAGAACGTATGATCTTGTAAATTTTTTAAAGTAATGTTTTCAAATATTGTTATAAAGAATTCAATGGCAATAGAAACTTGAATTATACTTTGAATTCAGCAGTGGGCCATTATAAAATGAGCCAATATTTGTACAGATTTAAAACATCAATTAGAAAAAAAAAAAATTTTATCTCATTCGTGGTGAATTGTGTGAATCCTGTCAAAGTATAATAAAATATACATACACAGATTATCATAAAATACTTTTGAAATAAGATACAAGGCACACACGGCCGTGCCATGACAGTTTCTTTTGTAACCTGCGTGTCTAAGTGTATAAGTCTATGATACCGTGTCTGCCGTTTTAATAACACAGGAATGCGTTAATCTCCTGAAAACGTTACAATATTTATGTATTGTATCGGTTCCGTAGCTTAGTCGGTAGCACTTATTTCGGAGCGAGGGGTCCCGAATTCAATGCCCGGCCAGGCTCATTTTGTGTATTTGAAAATGTCTTGATCTGCAAATAATTGCATATGCAATGCAAATTGCATCTGGCGATTACAAAATTACAGGTGCCCTTTGTTTGATCATAAGCTTTATGAAGTGCAATATATACTCATTAAAAAGCAAATGTGGTGAAGTCCATTGAAAGCTACTTTTGTCGTATGAGACGAAAATAAAAGAAAAAAAATAATAATAACAACTCCTAGTATTAACGTAAACATGGTGATCCGCCGTTTAGAATTTAATTTATATACAATAATTATAATCATTGAACAAAAAAGTCAATTTGTGTCCCCTTGAAATGTCGTGCGAAGGCGGAGCCGAATCAGTTTGTTAATAAATTCAAATTTATTCGTTGATCGGCGCGTCTCGCTGCTAACGTATTTAAAAAGTGATTAGAAGTGAAATTGACACAATATGAACTTTTTGTGAACGACGCGGGTCTTAATCAGAAACGAGATTATTCAATTTTCATTCTAATATAACGTCGATTACATTGCCGCTGGATTCAAAGTTAGAGTGCTTTGTAAATAGGTTAAGCATACGGTTTTCAATGACTTCGTCTTACTGGTCTTATATGGCTTTGTGTAATGTAAACCTGAAAGCTTCAGTGTAACTTTTGATTGTATTTACACGAGTGCTTACACTTGAGAAGTAAGTAGCGTCTGTTTTGTTACGTTATTCATGAAAGCAAATGTTTGGTCCCACGGGGTGAGGCGAGCACACGGAGCGGAACCATCCGTGTGCCAACTTATGGTAATTACATTTGGAATAATCCACCTCGAGCAAATTTACGGAAGTCATTTGTATACCTTGAAGAATGAGGTAAAATTTGGTAAACAATTCAGACAGTTTTGTTAGCAAGTAACCCAATGTATTTGGAACGAAAATGTGCTTACAAGAAACCAACAGGTTTGAGGATAATGTCCTTAACTAACTTAACTTATGTAACTTTACGTATAGCTATAAAATTTTAGCGAATCATTTTTTTGTATCCTCCAGCAGTCCCTGCGAATTTTTACCAGTTTTAAGTATTCTTCTAGGTCTAGGAGGTTCAAAACTCGTATAAAGAGCTTTGCTCAATATGTCACATTCCCTTAAAGTCCTCTGCGCTAGATGTGCACGCTTCATCGTCTTAATATCCTCAGAAAAAACTTCTGTCGTCGCTTTTTTTACTACATCTTGGCTTAAGTTATCTAACCTGGAAGACAGGTTGGTGTGCAGCATTTCCAATTGTTTCATCAACATCACAACATTATCTTTAGGGTCCTCAGGCCCGCCAAATATTCTTATATTCACATATTGTAAACAAGTGAATAATTTAGTCGACTCATATGAAGCGTACAGTTGCTGAAACTCCGATACCAAGAGTTTCTCAAAGACAGCTTTGTAGTCTTTTTCTTTTTCTTCTAAAAACTTTACATTTCTCTCATATTTATCCATGAAATCTTCCATTTCGTCAATTTCCGCCTTCACTTCAGTTTGTAGAGCAGCACGACATTTCTCAACGGAGCTCATTAAGTTACGATAAAATACGTCTATTTTCATGTAATTCAGACACTGTCTACTCAAGTCGTCATAAATAGACATGACTTGTTTAGGCTTATTAAAATATAAGTGAGGCTTCATATTTTTTACTTTTGAAATAGTACTTTTAAAATCATCATTTGAAGGTAGCGATAAAAAAGTAGTTTCGCTCTGTTCAGCTGTGTTTATACTATTTTTTGCTCGCCACTGAACTGGACTCAATGTATTCAGAAATCTTTCATACATCAACAGAGTTTCAAATGAAAAGAATAAACTAGATATTTGATTATTCAACTTGACACTTCTGAAGCTAAGAGTTTCTAATTGTTCTGTTACTTTGGCTACTTCCAAAGATTTAATTTCTGCCTCAATTTGTATTGTTTTCGCTTGGTCATAGCTTTCCTTAGCAAACTTAATGAAATTTTTTTTAGTCACTTCATAAAATTTGTGAATTTGATTATACTGTTCAACTTCAAATGTAAAAGACGCGTCTAGCTGTATTATTTGGTCACGAAGGTAGGCAGCGTTAGCTTTGTAAAGGGTGATATCTCTTATGTTTCGCATGTACACTTTAACATCGCAGAATTGCCTTAAAGGTCTCCCTTCAATTATTTTGTAGAAAGTATCGTCGATATCACAGATGGTGTGTGGTTCGCTCATTATAAAAGGTTCAGGCTTTACTTTCCTTTGGCCAATGCTTTTACTAAATAATCTCTTATGATCAGGCAGGTTATAAGGATTAGGGAGGTTGTGGTCTTTGATATCAGTGTCGTGAATTTTAAAATTATTTTTGGTGGCATTAATGAGTTGCGGGCTCTCATTTTCTTTGTTGTAGAATTTCCCTTCATTTTTGGGTATTTTCATGATTTTGCTTTTTGCTAATCGGCTTTTGCTCAAGTCTTTTAGGGTCACGGTTGGTCTGAGGAAATAAATGCATCAGATTTAGTACCCTACTTGGAGTGTCTACACGCTTATTTCATCATCTAGGTACTTACTTTATCATCTTCAATAAAAACTCGGTTTTCTGATGAAGCACGAATATATTAAAATTCTCTTCACAGATCACTATAACTAATACAGTGATTCTCCTAGGTGAAAAATCCACATGATAGCACATTATTTTGACAAACAAAGTGTCACGAATATGCTAATAAAGCATAGAGGTTTGTGATAAAAAAAATCTTTAGAAAAGTATGATCGAGTTTTCCAATATAGGGAAGCTCTCTAGTTTTAACCAAAAAATGGTATTCAAATTGATGCGATATGGATATCAAAGCCACGGGTCTCAAGGGTACAAGATTGCTAGGCGTTTGTAGGGTTGCCAGTCAATTTAACGCGTCATCCGAGTGACCAGCGCCCCCCGAGTTCCTCCCTGACCACTGACGGAAGTGTTGCCTCTGACACCTTATCATGTCACAAGTTATGAGAGTAAAGCGTAAAATTTTGCATTTGTGTTAAGTGGTTTCCTCCACCCATAACAACAGCAATACGACTTAGGTCCTCCCCGACCGAAGTATGACAAGACCCAAGTCGCACCTCATTCACCCGTCACCCGAGACCGGGATGTAACACACCCTTCCACCGGAACGCAGCAATGTGAGTTCACTACTGCTTGGCGTCACCAGGCGTGAAGGCATTAATTCTACGGGCGAACTGCACAATTTCTACTGCTAGTTATTAAATATTTTATTATGTTGCAAAGTTTCAAACAAATGAGAGAAGTTCAGCTCCGTGGCTTAGTTGGTAGTACCCCTCGCTTCGAAGGCAGGGCGCCTTCGAAGCGAGGGGTCCCGGGTTCGATTCCCGGCCGGGGCATACTTTGTGTGGCGAGCATGAAGTTTGTTCTCGGGTCTTGGGTGTTTGTCTTGTGTTTCTGTGTTTGTCCATGCCATCTGCGACACAGGGAATCCTAGTGCAGAGGTATGAGTGTGTAAACGTTTATTATTATTATTTTACTTGTCGAAAGTAGGCCAGTGTCCCTGCAGTGGTAATATGAAAAGCTTCAATGAAACGGACTAGTCATAATAGCAGTGACATTAGCTTGTCTTTCGGTAATGGGTTCGAATTATACCGTAAGTTAAAAAAAATACAGTAGTGCTTTTCACCGACAAGCACTACTGTAATTACACTCGCATTGGTATATACATATATTCATAGTTCCCGGATGCTGGAGAAATTAATAGGGCATAACACGTTACAACCCGTTTCAGAGCGGCGTCATTCTTTGTGACTTTGAGTTTTCTCATAGTTCATATTACACTCTGACTCCGTCGTGTAAACCACTTAATATCAGGTGCAGCTCATTCTGTTATTTATGTCACGAAAAAGTCAACCAGTCCTGTCTTAATATGCTATTCGAACGTCCTGGCCAAGTGCGTTTAGGTTTTGCGCATCGTATTTATAATTTGTTAGAATATCCACCATAGTAAATCTGTACCTATTTATGAACATTTGAGTCAGGTAGAGATCTTTCAGTCTATAGATGCACGTCCCTCTTAGCGATTATTTTACGGTGTGAAAAGAAATATTTAATGCAACGTTTCCGCCTGATGAACCAATGATATTTTTTACGACATCATTACATTTATAGTGATAACCACGGGAAAAAAGTTAGGGGAAATAGACAGACGAATATATCGATTTGGTTTTATACTATTTATAGAAGATAATGAAGTCCGCCTTTGACTTAGGCCACAACTTAGACAAATCTTATCAGCGGGCCGGGCCGACAGTGTAACCACCGAAACCTTATAGAGGTGGCTGGGGGGTCAACAGCCACGTTTAATTAAATGACCCTTAGTGGTATATTTCAAAATTTATATAACCATCGAGGGCTAGAGGTTTCTTGCGAAATTAATAATTGAACACGTTAACAAATAACTTTTAAATTAAGTTTTGAACACAGAATTGATAATGTAACTAGTTTCTGCTCACTGCTTCGCCTGCGTGGTGGCGTCATAATTATTCATGGATATTTCACAAAGCTCCATTCAGCCATAAACTAAGCATAGCTTGTACTATGGCAACTAGATAACTGATAGATGTTTTATATCATTTTTTCCCATAAATCTTGGTCCCGAGTGGAAATCGAATCCACAACCTACTGTGCTACTACTAACTGAGCTATGATCCGTTAACTAAACATTCCTCCTTTGAAAGTTTCAGAAATACGACCTCTGGGGTATTTCCAAAACTCCTTTCCTAGTGTGCGCTAGGACTCTAAGGGATAACCACCAAAATTTCAATTTGGTAGGTCTAGCTGTTTAGTCAGTTATTTATTTATACAGCGAGTCAGAATAACCTGTTTCTATATATATATTGATTGATAGTGATATAGCCCGGTCTCCGAAAATAACCATCGAAGTTAATAATGATTCAATATCTATTATAGTTTTAGATAACAACGAAGATTTCTATTGCCACCTACTGATATAAACTAATTTTGCAGTAGACCGGTTCTTAAGATTCTTAGAAAATATTGTACGAATAAAATTTCCTCATTGGGGTGGTTATTATGACTGAAAAGTTCTGGAACTACGAGTAACTTTGAGTTACGCGTCTGGGAACCGGCAACTTGTTACGAGTTTCGCTTCGTTCAATTTCTGTGATAGGTATTTATCTAAGTTTTGTTGGAGTGAATTATGATTTTATTATTGAAGTGGTTGTCGCGTGATTTGTCAAACAATAAACATCAAGTGCGGCAGTTTTATAAAGTTAGAATTTTTTAGCTTCTTTCCATCAAAGTTGTGCAAGTGCAAGAGGGTCCAGTTATTTGCATCCGTAGGTGTCCCTTTGAATCCCTACACGTACCCCCTGGTTGGTCCAAAGGAGCAACAAAAAGTAGCAGCAAAATTTGTGCCAAGTTCGTCGGGGAACACTGCCTCGATATTAATCGCTGAATATACATTTATCTGCCAACAATAGTAACGTAGTTTAGTTCGTGCACATGTTTTGAACATATCAAATTAACTGGAGCATTCACGTATTAAGAGCTGAATTAATTCAAATTCAAGAACATACAATCAATTAGTAAACAAAGACAGCGGAGATAATGAAATACCCTCATCGCAAGGAGCCGTGGTCAAGACGGACCCTCTTGAACCGGAGTTGCCCTCAAGAATAATTGCTTCAACTACTCTGAGCCGCAGAATGACTTGTGCGGTCGCCGAACGAAAGGATACAAATTAGACTCCCAGAATAGTAAACACAATTTTTGAAGTACAATAGAATATGCACTCTAGCTGAAGCACTTTCAAGCACTTAAAATTGGTTGTCCAAGTAAGCTTGGACAACCAATTTTAAGGCACTTGGGTTTAAATTGCTAAATAAAAAACATACAACATGATTGAATTATTTATTGGAATTACAAACTATGTTAGATATATATTAAAGTGAATAACATAAAATACTAGAACTGACTGTTTATGTCACTTAACAATATAGTAATAAAATTTTGAATACTATAATATAATACATAAACATTTATTTTTAGAAGTGACAAACTTAACTGTACAATCTGTACATGGAAAACATAAAATGTTCATATTTATCAATATAATTTAATTTGTATGAAACTTATCAGTTGAACTTCTTCCTTTATATGGTTTCATAATATTATTTTCATGATAAACATCAAAAGTCTGTTCAATTAAGTGCCAAACTTGAATCTCCTACAGTTTCTATCAATGAGGGAACTCTAAAATGTTCAAGATAATATATCTGGAACATTCTAGGTACTACATTGTATTTGTTTATTTCTAAAAATTTCAAGTTGTTTATTGAACGCATGCAAATTAGTTAACAAAATAAATGAGACCCATTTTCTATTTCCCGTCCTTATGTAAGTCCTTAAAAGAAACATTCAATACGTCAAAAGTAGTTTTAAGGTTAATAGGTTACAAAAAGATTTAAAAATTAAAATATGTATAATGTTTTGTATTTGTTGGCGCCATGGTCTTATCATGGTACCAACTAATCAAGTCTTAGTAGTTCACATCATAAATATCGAATCAAAGAAATACTCAATGTCTTTAGCGATGTTTTATCATGCTTTTGTATGATGAAAAAGTGTGAAACTGCAGTTTGAATTAGACAATGACCACTTGAACGATTTAGTTAACCTTTATTATCCTGAAACTTGGCTTCCTCAGAGCAGTACGTTCTAAGTCGATTTAATTGAATAATCAAATAGGGAGCATAATTTTTTTTATGTTAGAACTCATTAATTGTGCCAGCCTAAAGCACACGAATAACCAAGACTCTTGCATTTCTCGCACAAATGTTGCAGATGTTCCTTGTTAGGATCACTCTTATTCAGGCCATCCGGTTTCTCCAGTGGTGTCTGTGAAAAAAATCAAAGTGTTTATTAAATAGAACAAAAATACAAGACTATACTCAGACCTATAATATATAGAATATAGAATCTATTATTATATATATTGTATTAATGATAATAGACTGATTTAAAAATGCTTTAACACTTTCATTTAGTTATTTTACGCCCTTTGGGTAGGAATTTCTATCCCTACCCAAAGGCATGTTTTTTTATGTTCTCAAGTGATTTTTACGCCGTTTGTGGACCTATTTGTATGATTTTTTTATTTAACAGGTTATACTTCCGCGACGTCCCATAGAAAATTCACAAAATGAACCTCAAAGAGCGTTAAAAAAGTGATGAAGTAGCAGTAGAACTTGTGCCAGGTTCGTCCGGAGAGGTACTGCCACTACACTTAAAATCTGCTGCCAAGCAGTAATGGGTGTCGGTGAAATCACATGCGCATCAGATGTATCATCCCCGTCTCAGGTGATCGACGCAGCAAGACGAATGCAACTCAGTGTAATATCCAAACCTTATACTGAGTCGCATTACTGTTGGCATGGGCGGGGGTCGCCACTTACCACCAGGTGGGCTCTCAGATCGTGGCATCACTAATTCACATAAAAAAAAATTGAAGTTAGTTTATTCGATTTTTAAATAATTCAATTATTTAGCAACGTGATAATGTGTTATTTATTAAGTCACCTGTTTGTGCGGCATAACATTGATTTTACAATTGGTGCATTGCTGTCCATAATTGGCCCAGGAGTTTCCACTCATCCACCGTCGATTGCAATTTGGACATTTGTACTCGCCGAAACACCGACGCCCGCTGTTAGACTGTTGAACAAAAAGAAACATAGCGTTCAGACGGCTCCGTAGCTTAGTTGGTAGTAGCCCTGCCTTTGAAGCGAGGGGTCCTGGGTTCGATTCACGGCGAGGGCCCACTTTGTGTGGTGAGCATGAAATTTGTTCTCGGGTCTTGGGTGTTTGTCTTGTGTTTCTGTGTTTTTCCATGCCATGAGGTATGAGCGTGTTAACGTTTACGTTTTATTTTATATATATTATAAATCAACAAACTCAGTATCGGAGTTCCTTGAAGTGCTACTTTTTTATTTTATTTATTTGAAATAGTAATAGAACGAGCTTAGGGCCCACCTGGTGGTAAGTGGCGACCTCCGCCCATGACAACAGTAATGCGACTCAGTATAAGATTTGGATCTTACACTGAGTCGCATTCATCCTGCTGCGACCATCAGCCGAGACGGGGATGATACGTCTCATGTGCATGTGATTTCACCGGCACCCACACCCTTCCACCGGAACTCAGCAATATTGCTTGGTGGCAGATTCCAGGTGTGGTGGTAGTACCTCTCCGGACGAACTTGGCACAAGTTCTACTGCTACTTTTTTTTGCTTGTTTAGCACTGCCCAGGGTGTACGTGTACAGGGGAACTGAACCTCCCCAAAAGGAGTGCAAAGTGTTTTACCAGTCTAGAGTGGTATATTGTGAAGCATTCAGACTTCAAACTTTCAGGTGGGCCTTTAGCTCGTCCCGTCACTTTTGTCTTATAAAAAAAGGGTGGGCCACTTTTGCACGGTAATTTCAGCCACAATTGTGTCACCATTGTACAGATAAGACAAAAAGTAAGCACAGGTTTTATATGCATATCTAACACTTTTACTACTTGGTTTAGTATTGAGAATTCTTATACCTGAAATTCGTTTTTTTTTTCTCTGAAAAGTGAACGGTTTCTAAGGCAAAAATAGTCTATAAACCATTAAAATGAATTGTAAATAGGTACTCACAGACATAGCTGGTTTTCTCAAAGAGTACAAACAGGAGTTGAACAAACTAAAAACTGTGTTTATTGGTCAATATGTCGACGTGGCTGTTGACAAAATTGTACTGACTGAACTGATCGAGCCCCAATGAGATTATATTGTAATCACTACATTAACGCTTGGTCTATAATGTTTATGAATACAGAACTCAATTAAATTAAACGTAAAGTGCCGGGATTCCCCCATCTATGAATGCGGCTCCAGACTCGCGCTTCAAGTACTGTGATCATTACGTGAACGCGAGTGTGGAGAGACCTAACGCACACGAACGATACAACATGGAAAGAATTCGGTCGGACTTGCTCCAATGCTTGTATATCAGTATTTTTTTAAATTGTTGTGGCGATTCACCCCACAACGCTCGCGGAGTACACAACTTTTTAACCGACTTCAATAATAAGGAGGTTATCAAATCAGCTGTATGTTTTTTTGTATGTTTGTACATAATTGGCGATTGCTTCGCCAATTATGGATCGGCATAGATGATTCTATATAAACATTATTGGTCATAACGTGTAAATACTCTCATCACGTGTGGAAAATTACATTGCATTACACTATCGTGCAGCGGGACCTATGAGCCATATATGGGTGCCAATTTCAGTAAAGTAGTATACCGCAGCCAATTGAGATGGCAACCCGCCAGCCGACTGGGGGGGTAATCCCTGCAATCTGCCTTCGAACCTACACTCCATATTATAGTATGTATAATTATACATAAGCATGCTGTACTCTTGCCTAGGACATTTGCGGGACGACCTTACAGCCTACCTGATGTTAAGAAGTTACTGCCACCTATAAACAATAGCAAAACAACTACGGTCATCCCCTACCGAGTATGAGAAAATCCAAGCCAATCGCGTTGGCTCGTCACTTCTGAGACGGGGATTTTAAGTCTCATGCATCTGTAACTTTACCCACATCCTTCCACCGGAATACAATACAGCAATGCGAGTGCACCACTGCTTGGCTGATTACCCGGTGCAGTGGCACTTCCTTCTCTGCACAAACATGGCACAAGTTTTACTGCTAAGAAAACAGTTTAATTTTAAATAAAATAACTAGAAAAATATGTATTATCCATGAAAACGAAATTGCATAATATGCTGTGACTTTTTTCTTCGCCTTTTGAATCGGTCGAGATTTGGATGTTTCTCCACCATCCAGGGGGCATAGGGAACAGGAGACTCTGCGGGTATTCACCTATGGACGTGACCAACATGGACCCCCAAAAACATGACAGACGTTTTTCAACAAAGACTCGATTGTAAGAAATATACAAAAATAAACATTTAAACCAATTTTATTATTGACTAGCTGCGCCCCGCGGTTTCACCCGCATAGTTCCCGTTCCCGTGGAGAATACGGGGATAAATTGATTTTATTTTTTTCGTTAATTTTCCAATGTTTTTAATAGTTATTCTGCTATTCGGGACGGAAACAAATCCAACAAATCAAAAACCATGGCAATCGGTCCAGCCGTTCTCGAGTTATAAGTGTTGTAACAAACACGACTTTCTTTTATATATATAGATTTCTTACAAATATCAAATAGTCATCCATACGTCATTACATAGCTGTCATTATACGTCAATTTTGTTATTCCAAGTCTGATTCTTTTTTGTTATACCACGTTTTATAGTGACTGACGTTACATGTCAAGTCACACGGGAATGATGTCGAACGGGATAAAAAGTATCCTATGTCCTTCTCCTGGCTCTAAACTACCTCCCTGCCAATTTTCAGCTAAATCGGTTCAGCCGTTCTTGAGTTATAAGTGAAGTAACTAACACGACTTTCTTTTATATATATAGATTTGGTAGGTATTTCACGTGCCAATTTAGAATAAATAAGTAGTAAAAATGTGTTTTCAATAATATATTGGGAGAGAATGCAATAAAATATATCCCTAATACCTTTTCTTTGTAGATTTTGCGGCTGGCCGCACATGGAATATTTAGAAGTGCCCTCGGACCTCTGGAATTGAAAAGTCATCCACGTGAGTACGTTGTATTTGCATATTTATGTGGACTGGCCTTACAGTAAGTTGGAAGTAGCTCTGCCTTCTGCTTTGTAGGTCGTAGGTTCGATTCCCACTGAGAAGAGTCTTGTCATCATAAATTAAAAAAACACATTACAGTTAAAAAAATCTGAAATTTTGTTAAAAGTGCCGTATAAACTTCCAACTGCATTTAATAAAATTATTTTGTCATTACAAGCAGACACTTCAATTTTATTTATTTGTATGTATTTATTAGGAGTACAAATAAGATTCCGCCGTTTTATTGTAGATGGCGCGGCACGGAGTTTCGGTTAGCTTTCGCAGATGATAACCGGCTTAAAAAATAGTTTGGACATTCAAGAACAACATAACCTATTAATATCATTGATTTTATATTGGTAAAATATAATTTTTATAAGTTGAAAATGTCAAAATTTGAGCCAAGTAAGCGTCATTTGCGGGAAATATTAGTTTACTTCTTTAATTTAAAGAAATCTGCTGCTGAGGCGCATCGATTGCTCGTAGAAGCATATGGTGAGGTTGCTTTGAGTGAGAGAACGTGTCAAGAGTGGTTTCAAAAGTTTAAAAATGGTGATTTCGACGTAGAAGACAAAGATCGCAGTGGAAGGCCAAAAATTTACGAGGATGCAGAATTGGAGGAATTATTGGAGGAAGATTCATCTCAAACACAAAAAGAACTTGCTCTAACATTAGAAGTCACTCAGCAAGCAGTCTCACATCGTTTAAAATCATTAGGAATGATTCATAAACAAGAAAATTGGGTTCCGTACGAATTAAAGCCGAGAGATATTGAACGCCGATTATGCTTAAGTGAAATGCTGCTAGCTAGACATAAAAAAAGGGTTTTTTACATCGTATCATAACTGGTGATGAGAAGTGGATACATTATGACAATCCAAAAAGAAGAAAATCATAGGGATTACCTGGCCACGCGCAACATCAACAGCAAAACCGAATATTCACGGAAAAAAACTTATGCTGTGTATTTGGTGGGATCAGCTAGGTGTAGTGTATTATGAGTTGCTTAATCCGAGCGAAACAATTACTGGAGCCCTCTATCGAACACAATTGATGAGATTGAGCCGAGCTCTGAAAGAAAAACGCCCTCAATACTATTCTAGACACGAAAAAATTATTCTTCTGCATGACAATGCTCGTCCACATGTTGCGGCTCCCGTGAAAAAGTACTTGGAAACACTTGATTGGGAAGTGTTACCCCACCCGCCGTATTCACCAGACATTGCACCGTCCGATTATCACCTGTTCCGGTCCTTAGCACATGCTCTGACGGCGCAGCGGTTCACATCTTATGAGGATACCAAAAATTGGGTTGATTCGTGGATAACCTCAAAAGACAAGGAGTTCTTCAGACGTGGGATTCGAATGCTGCCTGAGAGATGGGAAAAAGTGGTTGCAAGTGATGGGCAATATTTTGATTAAATTTATATTACCGTTCTTCTACAATAAATATTTAATTTGTGTTGTGTTGTACAATACTTAAACTCATTTTCTCAATAATTACTTCAAATTATACACGCACAGGTAACCATATTCGTGCGCATACAACGTACCACAGAAGCTCCTTAGGCACAAATATCGTAACATATTCTCGAAGACCCTCAGATTGGCGCAATGTCACATTCCATTTATGTTTCGTATTGATTAAAATACACATTTAGAGAACTCTCATACCTTCCTTTGTTAAGTGAAATGAAAAGTATCAAAGTAACAACGACACTGATACCATAGCCATCTTATATCCTTTAAATTAGGGTATTTTTGACATTCGAGTGTCGTCCATGAATAAACACTCAATTAGCAACTCGCCTCGTGTTAATCAGATGCTTCAAAAGACTAAGGAGGGCTCTAAGCGTACTCTCAATCAAGTTTCGTTTCCTGTGAACCCTTTTTCGTCTCGGATGTCAAGATTCTTTCGTGTCATTTCCACGGTGGAGAGACAGGTTATGAGCAAGCTATAGACACAAATTAAATTTCTGTCTAACTAATCCATTTAAATAAAAATCAATTGCCGTACATCTGAAAATTTATCACAAGAGAATGGCTCGACCGATTTGGCAGTTTTTTTTGTTCCTTATTATCAGGACATGGTTTACACGAAAGAAAGTCCATCGGAACTGCCGGAAATTTTGATGGTAAGTATATGTGACGTTCATTTTGACTGTTATTATAAGTTTAAATAGATGCTTAATATTTTTTTGATAACTGCACTTCTTATCTTCCCCTTAAAATATCTTCATTAGTAGATTGCACCCGTGCGAAGCCGGGGCGGATTGCTAATAGGTAATGAATGCAAGAACTTTTAATTGGCGCAATATAAATTATTTTGTTTTCACTCTCAAAGTTGAGTTCATGACAAGGGTAGCATTTCAAAATGATATCCTAATTAAATATATATTAAAAAAAAAATTTAATACGAGTAAGTATACTTTAATAAAAAGTAATTTATCAAAGATTGTAAGAATATCTTTCATAAATTACATTTTAACTCGTAACATCATATACAGATAATATGTCAACTACCAGATAGTTTTATACATAAAACAAAGACATTTATTTTTTTATAAAATATCCCTTAAAATTTTAAGTATCCTCACGTCAAGATATTGTAAGTTGCTCTCAGTTCATCTGTTGCGATCTATAGCTGGGTTGATGTTATTCTGTACCAAGAGGGTGTCTTTAATTGAAATAAATATTTGCACGGCGAATTTTCTTTCGTTTCTCATTCTCAATTAAAGGCAATCCTTTATGTACTTTGGGAATTTGTCTAATTATAAATGTAGACTGTTTGAGAAGCTTGTCAATTGCAGAACTAACTAATTGCGTGGCGCAAAATATTTTCTATGGGCATTAAAATAAAGCCTTTCGCATTACCTACTAACGACTTCTTCAACCAAATCAGTATCATATTAGGTACCTCTCGTTATACCTTTGACTAAAAAGAGGGTTGTTATAAGTTATAAGCTGTAGGTATTTGTCAGTCTATAGTCTTGTCATCAATTAATTACAGGCAACGCAAAAACGGATGTTCCTATTTAAAACACTTTTTTTTATTAAATTTTGTATTCGAATGTTGGTGGAGCCGTTCTCATCTGGAAATATGTTTTTGACTTTATTTTGATATATGTTGCTGCTTAGTTAAACATAAACTTTTAATTAATTAAACTAGACTACTAGATCGACATCACAAATCTCGAGCCGGAACTATAAAATTACTAGGTTTATATTGGTATAAATTCACTTGTAAATAGTTGAAAAAATGATACAAAACGCACTTATAATTAAATATAGCATTAGTAACAAGTGGCATAAAACTACAAGATTAAAAGCCTGCTCTACGATTTTTAAAATATAAATAATGATAAAAAAAAATATTAACTTTTTAATTAGGTATTGATTCAACCACTATGTACTAGTGCAAAGCTATAATACTTAGTATGTGAATGTGACTCCGCCCCTTTTTGTCAAAATAAAACACATTTGTTCGCTTATAAAATTAAAAAAAAAAATTATTGAAAGTATGCTCCATCTGCAGCTACAACCTTCGCCCATCGTTCAGGTAGTTTTCGTATTCCTTGCTGGAAGAAGTCCTGGTCTTTTGAGCTTATCCAGTTGTCAATCCAAATTTTGATACTTTCACATGAAGTAAACTTTTCTCCAGTAAGGTCTGTCTGCATCGTCCGGAATAGGTGGTAATCCGGAGGAGCTATGTCTGGTGAATATGGCGGGTGGGGTAACACTTCCCAGTCCTGTCCCTCTAAATATCTTTTTACGACTTCTGCGGTATGCGGTTTGGCATTGTCATGCTGAAGAACTAATTTGTTATGTCTATTCACCCATTCTGGTCGTTTTTCTTCTATGGCTCGCTTCAAACGCATTAGTTGTCGTCGGTAAACTTCTCCATTAATAGTTTCAGAGGGTTTGAGCAACTCATAATATACAATACCTTTCTGATCCCACCAAATACAGAGCATGACCTTGGCACAGTGAATATTTATTTTTGGCTGTGATGGGCCTGGTTCGCCTGGTTTCACCCAAGCTTTTTTGCGTTTAGGATTTTCGTAGTGTATCCATTTTTCGTCTCCTGTGACTATCCGATGCAAAAATCCTTTTCTTTGCTGTCTTTGAAGCAGCATTTCACAAATGGTTTTCCGACGTTCCATGTCTCTTTCTTTTAAATCATGTGGAACCCAGTAACCGGCTTTTTGAATCATTCCCATCATTTGTAAACGCTTTGCAACAGTTGAACGATCAACATTTAATGCTGCAGCTAATTCTGATTGAGTTTGGCAAGAATCTTCCGCCAATAATGCTTCCAATTCAGCATCTTCAAATTTTTTTGGTGGTTTTCCATGTTCTTTATCCTCAGTACTAAAATCGTTATTTTGAAATCGTCGAAACCATTCCTTGCAAGTTGTATTAGACGGAGCATGCTCACCATAAATCTCCACAAGCAAACGATAAGTTTCCGCTGCAGTTTTCTTCGCAATAAAATAATGTAATAACACTTCCCGCAAATGACGTTTATTTGGAATAAAAACCGACATTTTCGAAAAGGTGAAAACAATTGTTGCTTACACTTCAACCAAATATCATAAAATGCGTTAGATAGCTGACATTCAGTACTATCGAATACAAGTATGGTCATTTATTAGTACACGTAAACAATACTAAAAACGACATCTGTTGAGAAAGGGCGGAGTCATATTCACACACCCAATATATCAGAGATATTTAATTTTAAAATTTTAATGCCTAAGGCAAACCGGTTTAAATAAATTCACTTCTTATATTGTACAATTAAGCTTTATTTAAACAACTATTCGTTCACGTTAGTTTATCTAAAAGATTTCAAGCTGTAACTTGGAAAACAAACTTAAAGATACTCCTAAAGAACCGTTTGCGTAGGAAGTTGAGTTTTCTAAAGTTTATGAATAAATAAAACGTTCTCAGTCTGGCGCTGCGATCGATGAGCATTAAGCGCGACAACAAAATAAACTAGTATTTTTTTAAATCCCTTTGTAGGTCCTACAGTTTCTGAGTAAAATGTCTCAGGCAATGGCCATATTTTTGCCATAGAAATAAATAGAGAGAATTTTTCACAGCATAACGGTGAAAGACCGCGTCACCTTTTTAAACGCTGTATATATTATTGTTACAAACGCGAAAGTTTGTAAGTATGGATGGATGTTTGTTACTCAATCACGCCAGAACTGCTGAACGGACTTGGATGAAATTTAGCACAGAGATAGATTATAGTCTGGAATAGCACATAGGCTTTTTATCCCGGAAAAACGGTGCGCCTCGTGATGTTACACGATTTCGCATTTATAATATTAAATAAAGGAAGTTAGGAACAACAATTGTGATATAAGTGTGATAGAATGATTGAAAAGTCATTTTAGTTTGAGAAGTTACTATTTTTGATATAAATTTATTCTACGTTGTATTAAGGAAGTCAAGTAATGAAGCTTCTTATTTACAAATACCCGTACTGTGTCGGCCTCATAATGTACTCTCGACAAGTGAGAATGGGCTTTGATGTACCACGGAAGACCGTTCCCGATTGGTAGATGTCATATGTCTTTAAATCTTTGGTTCCAGGGAAATGCGGTTCATAGTTTGCTTCACACATAAATTTCTATCTGTTTATTGTTCACAGAATATTTAGTTCATAGAAATTTGAAATAGACATCCAAAAATTTTTATTTAAAAAATAATTATTTCACCTGCCAAACTTATAGTTCAAAAACACATATAAAATTATGTTCCGCGAAAGATTAGACTGATTAAACGTTAGAAAATATAAATTAAAGTAATTATACAAAATTCTAGCAATTTTAGAATGAGAAAAAATACAGAAACGTTTCATACACGGTATAATGTTAACCCAAAAAGTAACGTGGTTCGGAGAATGTCTGGACGTGGTACAAATTATGGCTCAAGTTCCAATGAAATACTGGATAAGCTTGAAAATTAGCGTGTCACGATGGTCACGAAAATTATATTTAAATAGCATACAAAAGCAAACTAATATTATAATTTGTTAGATATTTCTCCTAGTTTTACTTTTATGAATTTGAGTGAGCTTGATTATTTCAAGTTATAACCAGTCTGTTCCAGTTTGGCATGAGAACTCTAAAGTATCCCTACCCGTACCCCTGGTGGTGTCAGCGCCTAAAATTAGTATTAGAACTTGTGCAATGTAATGTTCGTCTGGAGAATTACTGTCAACACAACAGGTGATTGCCGCTATACAGTGATGCACTCGTATTGCTGAGTTCAAGTGGAACAAAGTGGGCGCCGGTGCAACTTGGGACTTGGGTCTTCTCATACTTAGGTCGGGGAGGTACTAAGTCGTATTGCTGTTGTCATCCCGTGTTGTCGTGTTCCGTAATTTAAGTAGTATAAAACGCCCTAGTCTATGGGCTATCACAGTGCAAATACTTCCGCCCGTCTGGGTTCTATATTATAGAAAACAAAGACTACAGTCAGACGAGCTTTCTACTTTATATAAGTAGAATTCATCTCAAAGGCAGGAAAATAATACAAAACGCTACGCAGAAACACGAGGTTATTTCCAGTTTCATTTCTCTTTGTGTAACCTCAACTACTTACAGAATAGAACATGTTGCTTGGTTTCTACGTAAATATTTTCAAGTGAACATGTTTTATCAGATAAATGGCAGTTGCAAGTTACGGCTCTGCAAATAGAATACGTTGTAAATATAATGAGTAAAGTGATTGTTTTTTTGGAGGATTATTGAATGTATTATTATTCGAGTTATTGCATATTGCTCACGTTGTAGTATAATTGGTTGCAATTCTGCAAAACAGTAATCCACATATAGATTTATTTTACATTTCTTAGAGTAACCGTAACCGTACCAGCCTCTAATGTTCCCACTGCAGGGACACCGGCCTACTCTCGATAATTGAGAGTGAATGGGCTCTGATCTACCACGGGAGCCCAATCCGGATTGGTAGATGTCACATGTCGTCGAATTTTTGGTTCTAAGACATGCCGGTTTCCTCACGATGTTTTCCGTCACCGTTTTGAGAACGTGGTATTGCGCACATAAATTTTTCAAGTGAAAAAACTCATTGGTGCACGTGTGGGTTTGAACCAGCAACCTTCAGATTGAAAGTCGGCGTCTATGCCCCTGGGCCACCACGCTCTCGTATTTCTTAGAGTGTTATCTGTTAATTGCACTTAAATTGATCTATTCTGACCTCATAGCTCAGTTGGTCGGAGCCTTCTGCGCTGTAAGTCGTGGGTTCGATTTCCAGTAAAGACAAGCATTTGTGGAATATAGATGTTTGAATATTTCCATAATATTCATGAATGTTAATGTATAGTTGCCATATGTAGCCATAGAATAGACAATAAACAGCTCCATGTGGACAATTGTTCAGCGGCCGAAAAGGCCATCGTCCGCGTACCTGATTGACGTAGCCGCAGCCCCCACTATCGAACAGTCGGTATGTCAGGCAGTTAGACAAGATTTCAGACGCATTGTTTAAGTTATTCCGAACATCTCCCGTTTGTTTCAGTCGAGTCTAGTCTGAACCAGGGCTGTCACATAAAACGATTGTATCTCCAAATGAAGATCATAATTGTGTCGACTGAAGTTCGTGCGTCAATAGTGCTTGCCTGGTACGTATATTTGTACCATAAATCAGGGCCTGATCCACCATCCCTACTATTCATTTCGCTTCCGAAACATAACAATCAACTTTCATCAATATGAAGAGATTTTCTTTACATTGCATCACGTAAATAATTGCACTTAATTAAAGAATACCTTTATTAGTACGTTTACATTTGAAAACATATTAATTAAATTAAAACTGCACGATCGGTATTTTTGTCACTTGTTATATAGATAGAATATAATCTCGATACATTATAATACTTTCACGGATCGCACAGGGTATTTTAACACATTTATTTATATAAAAATCAATTGCTATTTTTGCTAAAACTCATAAACGGCTGGACAGATTTAGCCGATTTCTTGTGTTCATAATAGTCAGAACAAGGCTTGTATAATTTCAGAACAAAGGGAATCGAAGAAAAGAAAGGAAATTTTCTGAAAAAGGAAAAGAAATCGAGCATTACCTTTTTTTCTGAAAATATTAATAGCACATTAAAAATATGTATCGATCAGTAGTTAAATACCACGAAATTACGGACACGGTACTAGTTATTACGATGATTAAAGTAAATAACTAATCACATCATAGGAAACCGGATTATCAGTGCTATATTTTTTTTATATTTCTTATTTGACAACCCTAAACAACTCAATCGCTATGCGGCCCGCGTAGCGGTCAGGTTCGTTACTTGCAGTTGCAAACAATCAAACTACAGCGATTGCAATTCCATAGCGACATTTGATTGCTGGAAATTTTAATTTACTTATTCGGGTAATGTTTGATAAAAACGGTTTAACGGAGTAGAAATGTTTAAATTCGAAGTAAATGAAGTTTAATGTGGTTTTTAAACAATTGATACTTACCTAAAGTTAATTTAATTTCCTTTGCAGTACTTACAAAAAAAAAAAGTTTATAAAGTCAAAGTCAAAGTCAAAGTCAAATTCATTTATTCCTTTAGATCTCAAGTATCATTTGGACACGTCAAATTTTACACATGCAATGCATGTACACATATTCGTGAGCATATAACGTGTCACAGGAACTAATGTTTGACAAGTGGAATGGACACACTTAGATATAACACAGATTCAATACCCGAAACAAATTTCATGCTCATCACAAAAATGTTTGCTCCGACCAAAACTCGAACGCCATACCTTGCCGTGTCACCGAGTCAATCCAAAGCATTTATTGTAATTTATACTACGAAGCGTTACTTTTTGAAATAAATGTGTAGGTACTAAGTTTAGTAGATCTACTAAAGTTATTTTCGGAGCGGTCAGTTAGCTTTTAATATTTTGCTGACGGCTGTCTCGACCAAAACAATATATTCCGAAGCCAAGTGCTGCAATATCCGTGTATAGTCACATTACTGGGGCCAGTCGCAATCATGTCCAGTATTAACGTTATAAATTAGGACGTTAGCGAGCCCGCCACTCAAATAACTATAAACCCCTGCAGTGGACATTCGCCACACTTGTGATATCCTCTACCGACTTATGTTCGCCTGGTCTGCACATTGTCTAATAATCGTCCTCATATGGGATTATGAAGGATTCTGACCGTATGGAGTATAAGGATCGTGAAAATAAATGTATTCCATAAGAACTGGGGTCTCTGTACGAGTTTTTGTCTTAGAGGTAATCGCTTCTTCAGAGGATTTTATACCTTGCATGGGCGTTGCCAAGGGGGGGGCATGGAGCGGCAGCTCTCTAGTGCCAATAGTATTAGTAAAATGGCTGAGAAATACGAACAGATAGGAGATTTTTCTATACGTAAGCTTTAATTAAATAAAAATAAAACTGTTATAAATCGAAACATCCTTAAAACCATCCCTTTGCTGTATTAAATCAATTTATCACAAGACCATACACAGACAAACAGATAGACATTGCCGCTAAAAAAGGGGTGATATAAATTTATTAACTTTTTTCAGCGGCCATTAAATATAAGCTGATTTCATAGAATTTCGTAAGTATTCTATAATTATTATTCCTTAGTTACGAGTAAAACCATAGACATATAACAATTTTACTCTTTCCACTAATACGATATTCAAAACGAAAAGAGAGAGAGTCACGTGTCATTTTGCATTCAGCCGTCGGGACGTATTGATGCGGCAGACGGGGCTCTTACTTATTCATAAACGTTCGAAAACTTGCAGTGCTCTGTGCAGGCAAATACCTTTACATGTATCCTAATCCATATAGCCTGCTGGCTTCATATTCCAAGAAACGTTTTATAATCGGATTTCTATAATGTGTACCTGTTTATCTGGATTCAGAACCAAACTTTATAAAAAAACTATATTACACAAGAGCTGAAGCTCCGAGAATAACACCATTTATGCTTGAAACATTGCAGGAGAGACCTGTCTCCCTCAGTGCTGTTGGCTCAACATAAACTGTGATTTTAAATATTTTGTTTTGCATTTAGAGCATTATTATATAGTGGCATATCTAATATTTGTGTAATTTTAATGGAACAAAAAACTCTAGTTTTTTCAGAGATTTCGGAAAGTCAAAAAATTAAACTGTTTAAGCAGACTATAAATTAACAAATCTTTAATTAAATGGATTTCATTTTATTCTTGTATGGTTTATAATTTGTTCGCCAATAGTATATAAAAATATATTTTTGTTATGTGGAAGTACACTGTACTTCCGTGTTAGTCTCATAGTTTCACCTCTAAAGGCGAACATTAAGGGGTAAAGTCGCTGTATTCGATTTTTAAATCAGTCACTTGTTTTGATCCCAAACACAAGAAGAGATCTTTCAGTCTATAAATGCGGGGTGCATTTATCTCCAATGGCTTTAGCCATACGTGAAAATAGTGTACAGACGCAATAAGGCGTGTACACACACAATGGTTCATCAGTTGGACGCGCCTAGAGAGATTTCATGACTTCGCGCAGACAAGTCCGAGTTCATAGTAAAATCGCTGCACGCACTGAAGTAAAGCGCTGCAATTTTTCTTTTCACAAATTAATGTAATCGTTTAGTGAAGGAGCGTGCATTTTTAGATTGAAAAATCTCGAATAAATAATCCAAAATCTAGCAAAAATAGTGAAAGTGGCTTGACATCTCGTGGTATTTGGCATTCTGCCACCGAGGTGTAATGACACGTCAGGGGGGCGGTTACTTATTCATATCATACGTTCAAAACTTGTCAGTGCTCCACGGATACACATCATGCATTAGTTTGCTGTTTATTTCAGTATTCGTAGTTTTATTTGGTTTGCTTTTGGTGTAGTCAAAGGAAAAATCAAATAAACCAACTACACTGCGAAAATTTTGACCTAAGAATAAGTTAAGAAATTTAGACGGAGATATACCACAGTTTTTATACTGCTTAAGTGTCGGCGGAGCTGAAGGCCCAGCTGATTTTAATTGGTTACTTCTGCTCATAACAACAGAAATTCGAGTACCCAAGTATGAGATAACCGAAGTCACCATAGGTAACCAGGTGGAGGCAGATCTTCTCAACTAGGCACAAGTTCCACTGCTACTTTTAGTTGCTCCTTTTACTCCATTCAGACGGTACGCGTAGAAACTGGACCCATAAAGTCTACTTTCTTAGAATATAACTCGTATATTCGATAAACATGGTCGAGAGGGTTTACCCATCCAAAAATATTATAATAATTTAACTTTTTTATTAATATCTATCTAGTAAACCTCAGATATCGAAACAGGGTGGTGGCCCACGGGCACAGATTCCGACTTTAATCTGAAGGTTGCTAGTTCAAACCCATACGTAAGCAAATGAGTTTTTCATTTGGAAAAAATATGTGCGCATTACCATAATCTCAAAACGGTGAAGGAAACCGTCTTGACGAAACTGATATGTCTTAGAACAAAATATTCGAAGACATGTGACATCTACCAATCCGGATTAGACTCCCGTGGTAGATCAAAGCCCATTCAAATTATCGAGAGTAAGCCAGTGCCCCTGCAGTGGGAACATTAGAGGCTGATACGGATCGTAATAGATTCTACAACATTCACAAGCTCTTTATATAGAATCAGTTTTCCAATAGTAGTACCAACCCATGGCAACTTGTGTATGTTTAGCTGTAATGGCATTGAACCTGCAGACGGGAAGGGTTGTTTGCGGGTAATGCTCGACACCTTACCCCTGTCCCACACCCCACACACTTTCAAATGTCAACTCATTGTTACTAACTACCGCAGTCAATACCTATTTTTGCTGCATTTATTTTGACTCCACCTTTGAAGTTTAACCGTAACTCCTGCGTATCTTTCATTCCCTCTCAACAAGTGAGAGTGAATGAAAATGAGTAAAGGATTACTATCAATTCTCAAGGCCTTGGAGCAGAGAATTCTCGGGTTTCATCTCTAGCCGGGGCTTTTAATTGTGTGATCAGCATGAACTTTGTTCCCGGTCCAGTATTTGTTGTGTAATTGAGTATTTTCAAAGGATTATTCGACGGTTGCGTTTTTTGTTTGATATTCCACCATCTCGAGGCCCTATTTTTTTTTAATTTGTCATACACCTGGTCGAAGTTCTCCCCTTGTTTCCTCCACGAGCTCCTATTATGCGGCCCTTTTTCCTAAAGGGTAACAGAAGCCTCAATTGGCCACTTTTCAATTTATGGACTATAACGGGATTGTATGAATGATACGTGGTGTGGTCGCCGGCTACGAGCCATCGCATACACTTTCCTCCAGTAAAATAAATCCTTCAGAATAATCCATCAGAATTTTTAGGATATATCTTTCACCAAAGAAATCACCCACTAGACCTATTAAAGGAAAACGTATACATAAATACGTTTTTTATATATATTACTAACAGACCCGGCCACGCGTTGCTGTGGCTAACGTTTTTGTCATATGATAATATTGCGATCATAAATTGAGATGTGAGCTATCCTATCTTTCAAGTTGGATCAAACTGCACACGGTGTACAAATTTGATTAAAATCGGTTAAGTATCGCGTCTATCGCGGAGTCTATCGCGGACAAACATCGTGACACGTAATTTATATATATTAAGAAGATATCAGATTTAACGGTTGGAAAAACCTTGCTGCGCACTGATTTTAGCTATACTTGTTAAAATGTGTATTGTTTTGTTGTGATCCGAAAGACTTGCAGTTTTACTTGGTAGATTAATGAGCCCTCCGTGACCAAGCTCAGTATTCGCGGTAAGGGAAAGTTTTATGGCCTTGCGCTATGTATCCCATCAAACTACCGTAGCATACAGTCTAATATTAATAGCTAGTACAAAGCCTTATTTATTTGTTATAAAGAAGATAAATGATTTATAAGTCTAGTTATACTAAGGTAAGTATAAGCCAATTACATATCTCCCTAATTAATCTCGTTACTTGATCTTTGTAACGTGTATGTTGATTTGCTGAATACCATATAAATATTTAAAGATCTTTTATGAAACTATAATAACTGATCAAACCTGTGCAACTTTATCCTCAAATAAAAGTGACCCTCATTAATTGAGGGTTAAACTTACAACATTTATTTTATTTTTTATTTGGACAATATACAGAACTAATATTACAGATTACAAGTTAACACTTAAAGAATAAATCTTCATCCAAATAAATTTCCACTAGTTAATTAATTACAATGCACGAAAATGTAATATTATTTCATATATAAAGTCATATTTATGTCTTGCCTTTCAAGGGTTGTACAATAACTTATGGAGCGTTTATCATCAGAGAGGCTGTCAACTCAAATCGTGAGAATTATATCGATGATTAGAAATAAAGCTTCCATGATCCAACTGTTTGGATATAACTATGTTTTACAACACCATAATGAAACTGTCGAATGTTTTACTTTGATATAATTTGCTGGTGCGCTATAAAGTTGATTGAAAGAAATGGATTAGTTTTATTACGGCAGTCTGGATAAAAAGGATATGAAATTATGAAACGAGAACCAATATGCCTTCAAATACACGCTTTGAAAAATTGTATTTATAGTTTAAAAAGTAATTTCTTGGGTTTATCTATAAAATATCTGATAATTCTAAGGATGTGTTACGAATAAAGATTGAATACAAACATCTTTAAGTAGCGGAGTGAACTGAATATGAAATTACGAAACAAACCGAGTCTGAATCGCACTTGGGCGGATTATTCTTTGGTCGGTGAGGTAATAATAATAAACTTGTGAATGAAAGAATCACCCCCTCTTGTAATGAATAAAATTTTATTAAAATCATACAAATAGTGCCACATCTGAACAAAACAAACTAGCTTCCTCTTCTTCATGGCCAACTTTAATATCGGAGTTTTCAAGTTGTAGGCTTCCTATATGGCTTCTCGATTGCTCTATTAAATTCTACTAAACGGTCACCCATCAAAGTTCTGACTGGGTTGAGAGTTGCTTAACTTAGACCATCTGTAAGGAACAGTTAGCAAGCTTTGCCAATAGCGAAAACTTGCAAAAATGTGAATACTTCCTCGGATATTTATATAAGATATGTAACCTCCCGCGTTTATGCTCAAAATATTCTATCAGAATCATAATGAATCCATTTAACAACTTTCAAAGTCAATAAAGTAACAATCAGAAACTTGCAACGTTGAAGATAAACAAGCTTTAAAATTGAGATTTCGCTATCGATTCGCCATTTGTTTCGAAGTTTCTATGTTCTATAGTAAATTTAAAATAAGAATACTGAGACGTGATGCAAGGTCTGCAGTGCATTGTATGTTCATACGATGATATGAAACAAAACAAGTTATGATTTAAAAATCGAACATACACAGTCTTCACATCTTTCAATTCTTATTTCTCGCCCTGGGGAGATTTTAAAAAAGAAACATCCAAATCGTTATTCAACGGGCGAAGAAAAAAGTCACAGGAAAGCAAACATACAATTTCGTTTACTTGCATGATATCTGAAATATACTTTCAAATAAGAAAGTTCATCAAGATGACACGTAGGTAGGATCTGTTTTCCAATAATAACTATAGGTACATGCCCTTTATAGATTATGGAGCAAAGCAACATACTCCACGACAAGGAAAATATTTTATTGTATCTTAAACACGCCAATTGGAATAAGGAAAATGTAATTTAGATTTAAGCCTACTCTGTAACAGAGATCATGCTCGTGGAATCATATTACTTTTAACGAGCAATTTTTGTATTTATATTTATTTATTTCACGTATCTCGGAAACGGCTCTAACGATTTGGATGTAATTTTGTGTTTATATAAACATAAACATTGTATTGGTACTGTTGTATTTCTTGTAAAAACGCATATTTTTACAAAATAAACGTTTTTTATGCTGAAAATTTAATACAGCGCCATTTGTGGTACTTAATTAGTAATCTATAATACTGTTTCAGAAAAACACGATATTACAAATATAACCAGGTACTGAAAAGTAGTCCTTCCAATAGGGCTTTCTGCTTATTCTTGCCAATCGGATAAGTTTTGAACAAGCGCTACCCTTATTTTTAAGAACGCATGATCATGAAGTACATATTTATTTTAAAAACAAAAGTTAAGGTTTCAACTGAAACAAAGATTTTAGACTTTGACTACTCAACAACAATCAAACAAAAATAAAATTATCTACTCGTTTCATTCTATCCCTTACTCATTCACTCATGGGTATATACAAATCATTCGGTATACAAAGTATTTTACATGATGCCGTCAACAGCTCATCCAAATTAAATAAACCCAGCTTAGTTTTGGAGGCTCCGTCATCTCTTGTCTAGACAAAACTGAGCAATTCGTGACTTTTTCACAATTCAAAATCCCATGACAATTCTGCACATCGCATCTACCGTACTCAAGCCTTTTATCTACCGGAGTTTCATACTGACCAAATGTGCAGGTACTCACTTTATTCCTAAAGTTCCTAAAGCAATTTATTCCTAAAGTTAACAAAATAAACCAATTAGATATACGCTCTACATAATTTAAAAAAAATCATTCAAATAATGTTACAACTGCAGAAGACACGTGACAAACCTGAATTAAGAAATTAAGAACCACTTCCCTTACAAAGTTAGGATGCGGTTGCTGGTTCAAATCCAGACGTGCCTCAATGAGTTTTTTTATTGAAATATTTAAATACCAAGTTTTCAAAACGATGAAAAAATGTCATGAAAGCAAACCAAAATTGTCCTAGACCAAAAGTTCAAGGGTATGTGACATCTAATAATCTGTATTGAACAGAGACTAGACTTTTAGTCGTTACAAAAACATATATCTCCGATCAAATCGTGAAATAATTTATAAGTTCGCCAAATTTTGCATCCAATAATAGTCAGTTCTAGATCCCACTCCACCTCAGATCGTCGCATCGGTCTTAATATTAAATATTGCTTCGAGTCGCTCCAATCCATTATGCTATGCCATCGAAATTACAAATTTGTAGTGGGATAGAAAATTCCAAAGGAATTGTGAAAACTGCTAACATTATACGGCATTTCTTACTTTTTAATGATAGATGGGTTTCAGTTCAGGTTTTCTCATTAAAATGCTCGCCTTTTTGAATGAACAAGAAAACCGTAATGCGATCGTGATATTTTTTACGATGATGCATTTTTGTTTTAGTTTAGGAAAATTTTAAGTGAAATGAAACATTAAGGCATGAAACCAAATGTGTTTGCTAATTCTCGCTTACTTCAGTATTCCATTCTTATTCTTTAAAGATTATACAATATATATTTAATCTTCTATTCCTATGTATAATTCCCGATCCGACACGGACGTGAAAGTACCCGCAAATGAAAAAAGTTTTAGAAGGAGGAAGGAAGATGTATTATAGGTATTTAAAATCCCTTAAAAAGAGATTATTTTGAAGAACAAATCAAAATATAATGTTCTCTCATAAAACTTGTATATTTATTTGTTCGTGAACTTTCCATCATACGCCCTCATATTTTCATTACAGTGGCATAACTGTGAAATGTATTCCTATTAATGTCATTTCAACGGTTTCTGTGCGGCTGTCCCTACATTCACGTAGCTTTCTGTTGATATTTTATAAAAAGTTGGAAAAACCAGCTGAAATATAAATGAATTTTGTAAAATGTTTATTTTTCCTCCTAGTCTGCCTGTGGCTGGGGTTGGGACACTGTAACAGTTAAACTAAGTAGCGCAATAATTTGAATACGAAATAATTTTTTAACTACCATGGAAACCCAATCTGAATACTAGACGTGTTTTCATATTTTGGTTCGTTTAGAACATGCCAGTTTCCTTCGCCATATTTAAGACGTATTGCTCACATTATATTTTCTAGCGATGAACCCACTGGTGTCGTTTTGGATTTGACCGATTTTCAATTTGAAAGTCAGCATCCGTACTAAGGCACTCCAAATATTAACAATTAAAATATACTTTATCAAAAAATATAGGTAGGTCATGGCTGCTCTCTTATTATTACTAATCAGTATCAAGCTTTAACGCTAACCTGTGTAAAAGCATTCAACTATACTGGGATCATATCATCCTACAGTCGGAAAGACCTCAGTCGTATAAACGTTTACATTACATTAACATCAAGTGGGGCCTGTCACTTAAGTAGAAAATCATACAATATTGTTATTAGAAATTTTAGGTTCAGTTGATTAAACTCGCTTCATTGCAGTTCTCTCTAATCAGTTTTTCGGGCGCACAGAGCCATATGAGTGTCGAACTGCATGGAGATAAAACACTGCATGTGATTTTACAATGTATATTTGCCGGGGCATCGTCAATGTTAGTGCACGTATTTGTACAGACCAGTCAATTTCCTCATCCAAACCACGGGTAAGTATTTTCGGCCGTTCGAAATGAATGTTGGCCGAGATGCTATTGCACAACATAATGTTCCATTGGTAGACATGGAATTATATTAGGAGTACAAATAAGTTTCCGCCGTTTTTAACACAAATTAAATATTTATTGTAGAACAACGGTAATATACAATAAATTTAATCAAAATATTGCCCATCACTTGCAACCACTTTTTCCCATCTCTCAGGCAGCATTCGAATACCACGTCTGAAGAACTCCTTGTCTTTTGAGGTTATCCACGAATCAACCCAATTTTTGGTATCCTCATAAGATGTGAACCGCTGCGCCGTCAGAGCATGTGCTACGGACCGGAACAGGTGATAATCGGACGGTGCAATGTCTGGTGAATACGGCGGGTGGGGTAACACTTCCCAATCAAGTGTTTCCAAGTACTTTTTCACGGGAGCCGCAACATGTGGCCGAGCATTGTCATGCAGAAGAATAATTTTTTCGTGTCTAGAATAGTATTGAGGGCGTTTTTCCTTCAGAGCTCGGCTCAATCTCATCAATTGTGTTCGATAGAGGGCTCCAGTAATTGTTTTGCTCGGATTAAGCAACTCATAATACACTACACCTAGCTGATCCCACCAAATACACAGCATATCGTAAATTTTTGGCCTTCCACTGCGATCTTTGTCTTCTACGTCGAAATCACCGTTTTTAAACTTTTGAAACCACTCTCGACACGTTCTCTCACTCAAAGCAACCTCACCATATGCTTCTACGAGCAATCGATGCGCCTCAGCAGCAGATTTCTTTAAATTAAAGAAGTAAACTAATATTTCCCGCAAATGACGCTTACTTGGCTCAAATTTTGACATTTTCAACTTATTAAATTATATTTTACCAATATAAAATCAATGATATTAATAGGTTATGTTGTTCTTGAATGTCCAAACTATTTTTTAAGCCGGTTATCATCTGCGAAAGCTAACCGAAACTCCGTGCCGCGCCATCTACAATAAAACGGCGGAAACTTATTTGTACTCCTAATATAATCATGGTAAATTTAAAATTTGAACTTTACACTTTTCTGTCTGTTTAGTTCATATTTACTCAATAAGAACATACTTCATTCGTTATTGCATAATATTTGAATTAAAAATCACAGGTGTTATAGCAATATTGGACAATAATAGGCATAATAATCGATATAAGCTTTCTAACTATTATGACTAAATCGTTAATAATTAGACTACATCATATGCCAACGACGGTAGGTCGTTTAGTAGGTAGGTAGGTCGTAAGGTATTTTTAGATATTAAATATATATTATAAACATTCTAATCAACCTGACACTAGAACTGGCTACCTAACACTGTGTTTACACTGCTATCTAAATTCGAATGAAATTGTCCAACCAATATCTCTACTGACAACAAAATTTGGAACGCTTTCATAATTAAACCCCTCAGTGGCGTAGTGATGTGGCAACGCGATACGCGGCTCATACCGGAACCCACTCGGGAACAATGGCGTCACCAAAACTGATACCCATATGTGGTACGCTATACCACAAATATAATCTATACTATACTAGTAGCTATACCAACTGACAGATCATAAATCAATAACGATTAACACAGTCTCGGTGAAAAAAAAAAACGTCTCTTGGAACGTATATTATTACGTTGTATTTGTATATTTATGGTGATATATAGAATATCTACAAACACGTTTTGAAAGAGTTGGTCGAAGCAACAAGTGACCAAATGTATTTTGCATAATGAATCAGCATTGCCACCTACCGTGGCAATGCAGCCAACATTTTGGGCACATTGCCGTCTGGTGGTAGAGTTATAAATATTTAATACAATAGCATTTAGTATTATTATAGATATAGATATGCCACCACGATGAGCGTGGTGGCTCGGGGGTACAGACGCCGACTTTCAACCTGAAGGTCGCTGGTTCAAACCCTTACGTGTACCAATGAGTTTTTCACTTGAAAAATTTGTGTGCGCAATACCAATTCTCGAAACAGTGAAGGAAAACATCGTGAGGAAACCGAAAAATGAAAAACATGTGACATCTACCAATCCGGATTTGACTCCCGTGGTAGATCAAACTATTCACTCATCCCATTCACTCTCAATTACCGAGAGTAGGCCGGTGTTCCTGTGAACATTAGAGGCTGGTACGGTAGATATCTATAATTAGTTCTTTGAAAATCTTTGCTCCTGCACTTAATTCTACTTAGCATCGAATTGAATGAATTTTAATACAACTCCTGCAAGTGAGATGTGTAAATTATCTAAAACATTTTTCACGGAACCCTTCAGCCGTCGCCGCAGGTGAGGCTATCAGCCGGCGCTGCAGGTGAGGCTGTCAGCTGTCGCGCAAAATGGCTTTTGTAATTATTTTTAGTTGGTTCATTTCAGCAATGACTTTTTGGTCGCTGAATCCCGAATAAATAATAAATTAATTTTTTGGTGTGAAAATTACGAATATTTTCTATAAGTGTCTACTATTGTCTATAAACTCAGTGAGGTCTTAGACGCTAGTATAAATAAACGTATTATTATTATTTGTATGTTTGAATAGAAACCGAAAAGTTTTCATAATTTAAGTTAAAATTGAGAATAATGTTATCTTGAATGTGCTGCTCAGTGTGTGTGTAAAGCAGTACACTCTAATCTAAAGGCTTACTGTTGACAAATACGAGTGAATAGGCTTTAATCTACCACGGGAGCCCAATCCGGACTGGTAGATATCACATGTCTATCGAACGTTTATTTTTAGAGCATGATTTCCTAGCGATGTTTTTCTTCGCCGTTTGAACGTATTGTTGCGCACATTTTTTCAGGTAAAAATCTCTATGGCCTGACTGATTTGACGGTGCTAAGCTACCGATTTTAGTGGATAACGTAGATCATGGTAATTAGTATGCGTCCCAATTTTTGCGAAAAAACGTATACAAAACTTGGAAAGCATATCATATGCTATAAGTCGAGTTTACTCTGACTTGTCGACAAAGTCGATATCATAAGAAACGGATCCCAAAACGTTACCAATTTTCAGCATCATAAATAACTGAAGGAGTCTGTAAAGTTACTTTTCTCATTCATAAACTAAATTTGCGGACACAGAGATGTTACCATATACTACGAGAGGATTTTGTCATACAATAGTCTCGCCCAATATATTACTACTTATAAGTTAGTCAGGGTGGAATTAAGGACTGTTTACGAAAAACTCACTATTTTTTTCAATTATAGTTGCATTGCACAATAGAAATTCTTATAATATATCAAAAGAAAGAGCTTTCAAAAATCCCTATCTTTGAATATTAACTTAGAATCGCATCATCGAAAAATATTGTAAGATTTTAATTACTACCAATTATCATGTTACATTTGAAAAAGTGACATATGGTCGCAACGTTGTTAGTAGCGATAAAGACTAAGTAAGAGCGTTTCGAACTCGCACAATAAGGGCTCCATACCCCCGTTTGTATTTTTTATTCATATGTTGGAATATCTTTCAAATTAAAATATTATATTCTGTGATAATTTTACTCCTCTACGTCTCATGGTTAAGATGAGTCCTTGAAAGGACAGATATACACATATTCTAGGCCATGTATATCTTACGCCACTTAACATCAGAAACGCCGTCTGATGGTCCCGTGATTTTCATCTCATAAAAAGTTACGGGTCCCTAAAAATAGCGTGGTTAATGAGTAATAGACATTTGGACCTCGAATTGCCCTCATTGCATCCCTGTCACAGCTTAAGTGATATTAGTAGACTCGGCGAGCCGGACAATGCACAAGCGAGATGGACGAAACGTGCAAACACAATATCCGATGTATGATGGCAGATTACACCGGCTAGTTTCAGGGGAATGCAGACATCGCTTCGTTAAACGTTTGACAGGAATTTCCAGCGATTTTAAGTTTAATGACTGAATTTCGATATTGCGAGTTGCGGCCGCCCGATGAAGCGATAAAGTTGAATTAGATTCGATATGCGCATATTTTTATCGAAAATTCATATATTATAATAATATATAAATAAACGCTAACACACTCATAAACCTGCACTAGGGTTCCCTGTGTCGCAGGTAGTATAGGCATATTTATCAACACACACACACCCAAGATCCGAAAAAAAACGCCACACAATATGTGCTCTGGCTGGGTATCGAACCGCGGATCCCTCGCTTCCGAAGCAGGGCTACTATTAAGCTATTAAGCCGTCAAATATTAGTACGAAACTGTATAATGTTATCAAAAGCTTCTAATAACGAGCTTGTCTCAAAGGCAGGTCATAGTGTCTAGTCCATGGCTTTAACAAGGTACCAACTTACGTTACCAAGACTGCCAATTTATATAAACCCTCCAACTTAGAGTACAAACAATCGCCAAACTTGGTAATAGGAACGTGATACAATCTTTTACGTATATATTTATTTAAAAAGATCACTTTATATTTTTTTAAATTCAGTGTATGTAAAGATTATTGGCTTTACATAAATATAGACACTGAGCTGAAATCTAAATCATATTCACCTATCCATGTGATGACATTATTGCGTAACCCTAAGTATCAAGCAGACACTGCGTTAATTGCGCTTGAATAAAAAAGCAAAAAGAACAACACAAAATAAAAACATAAGGGGTAGGCAGCCAACGGGCCTCTTCCACAAAGGGTTGGGTAAATAAAGTTTAGACACACATACGCATTCATACCCCTGCACTAGTGTCCCCTGTAATACAGGTGGTTTAGACAAACAAGTCTGCCCTGGTTGGGAATCGAACCCGGGCCACTCGCTTTAAAGAAACCGTCATAAATAATATAACATAACTAAGTACTTCCGACGGTAAAACATAGACTTCGAAAATGAGAGCTTCGCATCTTAATGCTTTATCATAGTACGTTTGATTCCAGAAAACAATTCTAAATTCACAAACAGACAGGACAATTCTTATAAAAATATTCTATATTATTAGATTCTATTTTCTTACCTTCCAAGATTACACACGTTCCCAAGAAAATCCTTCGCAAATCCGATGTAAGCATCGCGATAACAACAGCATCACGTGCGAAATTACCTTTCGACGTTCAAATTATTAGTTTAAGTTTCTTCATCGCACATCGTGGAAAATCTTCCAGATGAGCCACACGAGAGACTTTTAATAAACTTTACAATAATTTCGGGGTAAATCCTGAGCCGTGGTGGTCTTGAAACCATCTTTTTAAATAATGTTGATTCTCTAAGAGTGAATTTATAGGACGTATAAATTGACTGTTGGATAAACCTTTGTACCTGGAACAAAAATAGTTGGAGTTGGAAGCTTAAAATTTTTGGGCATTTCTCACTAAATAAGCGCGAATTTGCTACGAAAATTTAATTTGCTTCTATATGAGGTGCGGAATTTAATCTGAAGGAATAAGGATATGCTTTTGGGGAACCATGTTGCTTAGGTTCCCTACCCCTAATCCGGGTGATACACAAAGCAGAAAAATAAAAAAATATTTTGTTATAAGTACCGTATATAGTTTCAAATGCATTTTCGAACAAAACAAAGCATCTAATCTAATAGCATAAAACAAAATCGCTCCCGCTGTTTGTACCCTTAAATCTTTTAAACTACGCAACGTATTTTAATGCAATTTTAAGCAATAGATAGAGTGATTGAAGAGGGAATACGGCCTTTTTCTTATACGACACTGATGCCCGCCCTACTTACCGTGCGAAGCCGAGGCAGGTCGCTAGAATAATGATATATGTTCAAACTCTTATAGCAAATACCTATGTAAGTGATCAAACGACACTTGTTTGTTGAACAAATTAAGCTGATTGCCTGAGATTATTTCACCCTATGTGATACGTGATCACAATGGAGGAAATTGCTCCTAATTCCACAAATCCAAAAAAGTTTTTAAAGTTATTGCAAAAGTTTGAACGACTTATAATTATTTCTTCATAAAAGCGCGGTGGCCAACTCCGATTGTTAATCCATAAGTACAAATTCAGACACACACGTACACAACAGTAATGGCAAACATTGATGATAAAACATGTGATGTGTACTTATCTGGATTGGGTTCTCTCGGTAGATTAAAGCCCATTCACTCTCGTATCGTTTCAGAAAGACACCATTCTATTAAGGTATTTCTTAATGTGATAAATAATTTCAATTTCGATTATCACTTCTTATTTAACTGTTGCTTATATGGATACCTATTTGTGAAACTTTTACGAAAAAATATTATATTTTAATGAAGTACCTTGCATTTACTCCAAGTTTATCAAACACCCAACTATGTTCTTAACAAAATACCCCCAAGAAAATCGAGATAAAGGTATCAAATTAATTTTTGACAAAGCTTTGCATTCTCGAGTTTTTCTTTTGTAGCATATAACAATGAAGATTCGTTTTGAAATTCGACTATATCGCTCTAAGCCACACGGGGGGAAAAAAATAATGATTTATTTATGTCAATGGGCTATTTTCTACCGTTGTTTTCCTTCGCAAATTGGTTATTGTACGAATAAAGTTCTTTTATTACGAGATTGTTAGTAAAACGAGAAGGTAGGTCTTTTTTCAATTACCCCTGCTTTAGATAATAAAGGAATTATGGGCTAATTTGGGAGTTTTTATGAGATACATTCTTGTCAAAATTTTCCCGGAGTTTTACGGAGAGCATTGTTTGTGAAAGAATGGGAAGCCGATAATAAAGAATATTAAGCCGCGCGGGTATAATAGAACGAGCTAACGCTTTAGAAAATTATATTCAATTACAAAAACAATTCAAGTGTATAGCTGACTAGTAACCCACCCCGACTTCGCACGGGTAGCAGAGGTTTTTTTCTGTCGTAGTGCCGTATCAGCCTGTTGCTTCGAGCATGTTTATTATCATGGATTAGATTAAAATATAAGTGATTAAAATATAAATACTTAGCGTATTTTTAGCTTTTTATTATATTTCCACGATCGGATGGCGAACCGGTCGCTTCATGCGTAGATTTACAAAAACGTACTATATTATTCAGTATTAGTCATTAACCAGTAATCTAGTTTCCATATTACCAAACTATGGTACGTTCAGGGCTTTGTATGCCCATGAATATTTATTTATTTATTATTTCATGCACAGATAATTTGACAAATTACGGTCAATTTTTATGTTTTAGCTGTTATTATTATTTGTTAAGATTATGTGTTCCAACCCAACATAAACAACCAAGACCAGAGAACAGACTTATACCCCACATGCCCCGGTTGGTTGAGCCAGTTCCCCTACCTCTACAGGGTTACTATTACAACTGAGCTAAAGACTTTAATTGGTAATCGTATGAATTATAATTAAATAGTACGAGCTTTAGAAATAATGTTTAAATTTAATTTCACACCTCTAGAATATACCTATATAAAAGCATAATCATTAACTGACTTCATTCATAACTACATACTAAAAACAGAAAATTCGATTCATAAAAACCTCATCAGGTTTTTTACAGCTAGCACCGGTATTTTCTTAATACAAAGACATTTCCAGCGTCTAGACCTTGCCATGTGTGAAATAACCTGGCGAATGCTACACCCACTAATAAACCTTAAACGTAGGGCGTAAAGCTAATAGCGGCGTCACTTTGTCGTGACTGTGTTATATCAGAGAAAGAGGCTGGGCTTGTGTCCGTTGACACACGAGTATATTATTAAACTCACGTTCATAATTTAGAGAGTTTAATGGTTAATTAAAATTTTGCTGATGTCTTTATTTATGTGCTTCCAGAACCCGTGGTATCACCGTTGTCGTATCATTTCATAACAATGTGGAAACACTTAACAGCTTCAGCTGGGGATGAGCTGATTCTTTTATTCGTCTATTTTGTCTACACTGCAGATGTTAATCGACTTTGCAGCCGATACCGGTGGCACGCATGTATTCTTAGCTACCTCCTGGTAACATATCGTTCAATACATACTCCGTAGCTTAGTTGGTAGTAGCCCTGCCTTCGAAGCGAGGGGCTCCGGGTTCGATTCCCGGCCGAGGCATACTTTGTGTGGTGAGCATGAAGTTTGTTCTCGGGTCTTGGGTGTTTGTCTTGTGTTTCTGTGTTTGTCCATGCCATCAGCGACACAGGGAATCCTAGTGTAGGGATGTGTTAACGTTTACTTATATTTATTATTTAATGTATTGTTTTTATTTATAGAAAATAATTCTCTCTAGGTAGGTATAAGTTTTGTGTTGAAATTAATATACGTTTTTTCTTTCTTTCTTACAATGCTTAGCGGTCGATTCCCCAAACCATCACAGCTTCTATCTTTATGTACAATGGAAACACTTTAGTGGTTGACCAATGAATAAGTACTCAAGTACTAAAAGTGTGATTGCAAATCTAATAATTCGAGTTTTACTTTGACGTCGTAAAGCGTACTATCACTTTTTAGTTCTTGACTTGTTTTTCCAGAGTGTATACAGTGTGTAAAGTTATTATATTTTTTTGCGTTGCATGTTCAGAAAAAAAAAAATTGCGTGACGAACAAATATGTTTGTACTGGGCCTGAATATTTAAGTATTCTATCAGTAATCTAGTTCCCATATTACAAAATATGCTTAATTTGGAGCGTTAATATTTATTTATATCAAATCTGAAGTTCAAGTAAGGATAACTATTTGATATTATCGGTGTGACTGTCACAATTATTTATTTATTTTATTTTATTTTTTTAACACACACTCCTACCTCTTCACTAGGATTCCCTGTGTCGCAGATGGCATGGACAAACACAGAAATACAAGACAAACACCCAAGACCCGAGAACAAACTTTATGCCTCCACACAAAGTGTGCCCCAGCCGGGAATCGAACCCGGGTCCCCTCGCTTCGAAGGCAGGGCTACTACCGACTAAGCCACGGAGCTTAACTATGAAAGGCTGTTTAAATTAATCATTTGATGGTCACATAATAATTACAAAAGTAATTCGTCAAAAATGTCCGTGTTAAGTGAAATTAGTTAGAAGTAATGAGTTTATCACTATACTTATATCATGGGATGTATTTATATATTACACTATACATCCCATGTGTAAAAAAAATGTGCTGATGACCCTGCTTTTTTTTATTGTGTTTCATTAATTAACAATGGGTCCCAAACTAGGCGAATCCTTTATATGGATGACCCTTGATTGCCTAATTAGTGGATGCTGGTTGTAGGAAGGAATAAGCTCCTCTTTGGTGGACTTAAATAGATTAGTATTACAATTTATCCAACTCAGTACCTTCATACAGTAATTGGGTGGGTGGCCATTGGCTCCAGGGCTTCTGACATGGCTTAACGAATATTATAGCCGGGACCGACATCTTAACGTGCCCCCAGCAGTTCTAATACCAGTAAATGGTCACCCATCCAACTTCTGACCGGGCCGAAAGTTGCTTAACTTAGATGATATGTAAAGAACAGCTAAGAAAGCTACACCATGCCGTACTCGTCGCAAAGCCGTGTTGCAAGCTTTCGGGTGGAATAAGTAACTATTTATTCTAATAAGTTTATACGATATCATATGATTTATAAATAAGCTTTATATGCCGAACATAGCCATGCAACTGCCAAAGCTTTTCAATGTTTTTCTTTTTAGCGTGAGGCGGAACGAATGGGCTCAGACCGACACACCTTTTTGCTGTCCCTGCCCAGGTCAGTGCAGGGTGAAATTTCTTTTAGGGTTCCGTAAACTGAAACCTTCAAGAACTCATTTGCATTTTCGAAAATGTAAGTGCGTAATGAAGACTCATTTGCTCTGAAGCACAGATACTCGTATTATACAAGTACTAGAGAGCCAAGTTTTTGTTTTGGTAGTATCATGAGAATGGTTTAAGTGTTGGATATGGAAATTATAATACGACAAACGCTAACGGCTTTAAATTATGGCTCATGCCTTCAAACTCCAAATTCAATAATCCATTAGTTCATAATTTACGAGTATATCGGAACTTCTTTGCGTCCATCTGCTTAATTTGAACTAGCAAATGTTCGGTCCTTAAATGACATACATTCATGTACAGAATATCAAATAAATTATAAATAAAAATTTGTTATATTTTCCCAAATTAAGCGTGGCTATTACTAAGAAAACTACATTTCTGATAGATTAGTTATTTTTTGTAAATAAATACCCAGGAAAAATAAAACATATGTGTCCTATAAACAAATTAATATTCTGCGTGGGAATCGAACGCAAAATCTACAGTGCAAAAAGCAGAGCTACTTACTACTTAACGTAGCAACGTCTGAGGCCATTAAAATTATTCGTAGGTTTTTAAACTTGTGTAAACTTACAAGCAAGGTTGGTTAAACTTACACCGGTATTAAAAAAAAATATTATATACGGAACCCGTTTTAAAATGAACGTAAAATACATGTGCAGAATTCACTAGAAAATATGCAGCACAATTTTAGTCTTCGTCGTTGTCGTTTTAAATTCCATCAAAGGGAATGATTCGGAACTCTTTTAGAAATTTCGTAGTGCGTAGGTTTAATAAACATATATACAAGTATAGTAACCTGTTAGCCACCGAAATTAGTTAATCAACAGTTAAGTTAGGGTACTATGTTGGTCGCGCCTATGAATACCCCCAGAGTTCCTACTCGTGTCCCCTTTGGGTTACTCCTTTCACAACGAAAATACACGTGTCCCCCTTGGGTTGCTCCAACGAAAAGAGCAAATTTCGTTCCGAGTATTACTGTTACCACACCTAATAACTCGCCGCCAAGCATTAATGTACTCGCGTTGATGTGTTTCAGTGAAAAGGTGTGGGTGCCGGTGACATTACAGGCACTTGAGGTGTAACATCCCCAGAGTAACGGGCGCAACGCGATGCGATTGGGGTCTTCTCATATTTTAGTAGTGGAAGACCTGAGTAGTATCTTTGTTTTTTACGGGTGGCGGTAACCACCTAACATCTGGTGTGCCGACAGATCGTTCCGATACTTTAGTCACATAAAAAAAAGGCTCTAGATATCTGTGTATAAGATCGTTCGCTGTATTATGAAAACACGAGACAGTTGTGCTACGGCGTAGCACCGTAGCTGAATATTACGATGGTTCAAGAATTAATATTTGTTAACATGTAGAAGAAAATAAACCACACATATTTTGTAAAAATTTCCAGCCGCCTTAAGTTTTTTTTTTATGTAACGTAATGTGACGGGTCTGTTACCTCCGCCCATAACAACAGCAATACAACTAAGGTCCTCCCCGACTTAAGTATGAGAAGACCCGAGTCACTCCTGTTTGCGCCCGTCACCGATACGGGAATGTTACGTGTCATGCGCATGTGATTTCACCGGCACCCACACACTTCCACCGGAACACAACAATGCGAATGCATCACTCCTCGGCGTCAACTGCCAATGGACACATTCTTGGAAATATTCTAGATAACAAATTAAGTTAGATTAAAATTACTCATTGGCTAGTTCGTAATATAATCAGATTACAGTAAAGCAATTTGACAAAAAAAAACTCCCTGGCGGAAGAATTTCTCCGGGCGAAGTTGGCACTACTTCTATTGCTCCTTCTGTAAAGAACAGCTAAGCAAACTACACCACGAACGGGAAACATAACTATTCAAGTATAATAAGAATTAAAGTTTTATCATAAGTATGGAGAGAAACGGACCCAACTAACATCGCCTCGTACCTAAACTGACTAAATTGGAGCCGTAAAACTTTATTCCATTCAAATCGTTAACCTTTTTTTCTCTAATTTTTTAGCGTTTATCGTAGAGGTTAAGCTGATCTTACGATTAGATCAAAAACACTGCAAGACTTTATAATGAGACACTAAAGTGTAATAACTTTTTATTAATAAGGCTCTCTAGCTTTTTCATGTACTTTAACATGAAAAGGTACTATCACGAGTATTATTTTATAAGCGCCGTATCTAGTGGTACCTACTTTTTATATTCTTAAGCATAAGTTGTGTGCAGATGGCGCGACTACGGCTAATGATACCAGTGTTGCCAGTAAATAATTTTTATGACCGCCGAGACGAGCTGTGCCGAGATTGTTGCCACTATTTATAATAATAATGCTTATGTTGTGTGGAGTATTTTATTTAGTAGACTGTGTTGCCATTAGCAAAGAAATGTTGCAGTGGTTTCGCTATCTTGATGTTTTGTTTAGAAATAGACTTGATGTAGAAGAGAGAAACTCAAAATTTAATAACATAAAGTAACGTTAAATTACACTTTATTAGTATTTTTTAGGCTTTAATATATAGTGTATAACTGCAATTTATTTGATCCATTACTACATCTCTGGTTGCTAAACAATTATGGGCATTTTGATGATCTTTGGTAGCTGAGTGTGTAGTGGGTGTAGTAAACTTTCTGTATTAAACTCACTGTCCACAGGTAGATAAGGATGGCAACACTATTGTCTGTCAAAATAATTTTCCTTTGGTTATCTACCTACGGACGTTCGTTAGTTCTGTATGAACTGGGCATTCATTCATTATACCGTTAGGCGGCGCGACGGTTACAAGCTCATTGTGTAATCAGTTCTAAGTATACCATTATCCACGATAATATACCACAGACAATGATGAAGACTTATATGTGTAATGTATGCATGTAAAATTCTTTTTGTTTTTGAATAAATAAATGAAACAATAAAAAAAAAAGTAAAAAGTACTTACATTTTCTATTGTGTAGAAAAGTAGGTAATTCAAATTTTATTTTGAACACATTCTCTCTCTCATTTTAATACAACCTTTATCTATACCTATATCATATATTATAATCAATAGTCTTGCAAAATCTCGAAAACAGGTTTTTTCAGCTTAATAGGGTTCAACCTTAGGTTAAGCTTACCTTAACCTCAGGTTAGGTAGTAGGTTTGATTTTTAAATGGTGTTTTAAAAGATTAGATTATACAGCGTGAAAAATGCAATTGTATTTTTTCTTGATGTACTATCTTTAATATAGTAAGCATAAATAAAACTACTTATATCACTTTTGGCGTACTATTATTTATACACCTAAGCCGCAGTAAAAATATAAAATAAATCATTCAGGTCTAAATAATACATCTGCCATTACACTATTTCTTCCAACAGATTAAGCGTTTCGCATCTCCAAGTATTCGTCGTAAAACACAACAGTAAAATAAAACCAAATCACTCACGAAATACGCACAATTTCATTTCGAAAACGTGGGTCAATCTTCACGTAAGAGTACGACATTCACGGGTCAAACAGAGTAATAAAAATGTAGCAAGGGTGAGACGCAAAAGTAGGCGTATTTTATAAAAGACTTGAATAAAAGACTACGTCTTAGCCAAACATTTATACATTGTAAATTGTAAATATTCATGAAGATGTCACACAGCGATATCTAACCCTAAATTAAGCTATGGGTATCTGATTACTGGTAATATGAATAATATCCATTTATTCGTAATATCATCCAGATATTGAACAAATATCTATAACTTTTCGTCACATAAATACTTATCCTGGACGGGAATCGAAATCACGACGTTTAGACGACGAAATCTACCAATACACTCTGATTTATAAGTAGATTCTTGTTTATGTGTATTTATTGTACCTCCCAGGTGAACTCATAGAAATTTGAAGAAATAAATATTAGATACCTCATATGAATTTGCGGCTCTATGAATTATGTTTGAACATAGATATTGTATAATAGTTATTAGTTATTAAATTATATTTGAAGATATTCAAAATTGTTAACCACTAATTAATTATCGCGATCCCAATCACCCCACTCATTTGCATATAGGTAGGGACATTATCTACTCTTGCCTGACTTCAGTGTGCTATCTACTTTGTGTTATAACTCCAAGGATCATATCATGATAATTTTAATTATCATTAAACTTTATCGCTTGGGACTAGACAGACTAAGACACAGCTGCTCTCAGTTTAATAACTCATTTTATGTCTTTTCTGTCGTCTAGGCACCTAGGCACCTATAATAGATACCTAAGACTCGTACGTGCCACAGTTCTGGCTTTGTTTAATCTCAATTATGTTATCTTTTGGTCTAAATATTTCGTTGCCAATTCAATATTTATAAACTATAAAGGCAATAAGATGAATTAATCAAATACTCTTTATTTTGTCTTTTTTATTTTTTTAGGAATCTTGGGTCTGTAACCTAAACTTAGCAAAATGTAAATTTATTGCTATATTTGGCACCTGTTAAGCCCCTGTCCAGCCATTTTGGTAAAGAACAAACAAAAACTCCATATAAATTAGAATTAAATACTGTGTAGGCTTACCATGTACTATGAAAACCAGTATGCTGATATTATAAATACATGTAATAATGTGTGTGAATATGACTCCGCCCCTTTTTGTCGAAATAAAACACATTTGTTCGCTTACAAAATTAAAAAAAAAATTATTGATAGTATGCTCCATCTGCAGCTACAACCTTCGCCCATCGTTCAGGTAGTTTTCGTATTCCTTGCTGGAAGAAGTCCTGGTCTTTTGAGCTTATCCAGTTGTCAATCCAAATTTTGATACTTTCACATGAAGTAAACTTTTCTCCAGTAAGGTCTGTCTGCATCGTCCGGAATAGGTGGTAATCCGAAGGAGCTATGTCTGGTGAATATGGCGGGTGGGGTAACACTTCCCAGTCCTGTCCCTCTAAATATCTTTTTACGACTTCTGCGGTATGCGGTTTGGCATTCTCATGCTGAAGAACTAATTTGTTATGTCTATTCACCCATTCTGGTCGTTTTTCTTCTATGGCTCGCTTCAAACGCATTAGTTGTCGTCGGTAAACTTCTCCATTAATAGTTTCAGAGGGTTTGAGCAACTCATAATATACAATACCTTTCTGATCCCACCAAATACAGAGCATGACCTTGGCACAGTGAATATTTATTTTTGGCTGTGATGGGCCTGGTTCGCCTGGTTTCACCCAAGCTTTTTTGCGTTTAGGATTTTCGTAGTGTATCCATTTTTCGTCTCCTGTGACTATCCGATGCAAAAATCCTTTTCTTTGCTGTCTTTGAAGCAGCATTTCACAAATGGTTTTCCGACGTTCCATGTCTCTTTCTTTTAAATCATGTGGAACCCAGTAACCGGCTTTTTGAATCATTCCCATCATTTGTAAACGCTTTGCAACAGTTGAACGATCAACATTTAATGCTGCAGCTAATTCTGATTGAGTTTGGCAAGAATCTTCCGCCAATAATGCTTCCAATTCAGCATCTTCAAATTTTTTTGGTGGTTTTCCATGTTCTTTATCCTCAGTACTAAAATCGTTATTTTGAAATCGTCGAAACCATTCCTTGCAAGTTGTATTGGGTGTGTGAATATGACTCCGCCCTTTCTCAACAGATGTCGTTTTTAGTATTGTTTACGTGTACTAATAAATGACCATACTTGTATTCGATAGTACTGAATGTCAGCTATCTAACGCATTTTATGATATTTGGTTGAAGTGTAAGCAACAATTGTTTTCACCTTTTCGAAAATGTCGGTTTTTATTCCAAATAAACGTCATTTGCGGGAAGTGTTATTACATTATTTTATTGCGAAGAAAACTGCAGCGGAAACTTATCGTTTGCTTGTGGAGATTTATGGTGAGCATGCTCCGTCTAATACAACTTGCAAGGAATGGTTTCGACGATTTCAAAATAACGATTTTAGTACTGAGGATAAAGAACATGGAAAACCACCAAAAAAATTTGAAGATGCTGAATTGGAAGCATTATTGGCGGAAGATTCTTGCCAAACTCAATCAGAATTAGCTGCAGCATTAAATGTTGATCGTTCAACTGTTGCAAAGCGTTTACAAATGATGGGAATGATTCAAAAAGCCGGTTACTGGGTTCCACATGATTTAAAAGAAAGAGACATGGAACGTCGGAAAACCATTTGTGAAATGCTGCTTCAAAGACAGCAAAGAAAAGGATTTTTGCATCGGATAGTCACAGGAGACGAAAAATGGATACACTACGAAAATCCTAAACGCAAAAAAGCTTGGGTGAAACCAGGCGAACCAGGCCCATCACAGCCAAAAATAAATATTCACTGTGCCAAGGTCATGCTCTGTATTTGGTGGGATCAGAAAGGTATTGTATATTATGAGTTGCTCAAACCCTCTGAAACTATTAATGGAGAAGTTTACCGACGACAACTAATGCGTTTGAAGCGAGCCATAGAAGAAAAACGACCAGAATGGGTGAATAGACATAACAAATTAGTTCTTCAGCATGACAATGCCAAACCGCATACCGCAGAAGTCGTAAAAAGATATTTAGAGGGACAGGACTGGGAAGTGTTACCCCACCCGCCATATTCACCAGACATAGCTCCTTCGGATTACCACCTATTCCGGACGATGCAGACAGACCTTACTGGAGAAAAGTTTACTTCATGTGAAAGTATCAAAATTTGGATTGACAACTGGATAAGCTCAAAAGACCAGGACTTCTTCCAGCAAGGAATACGAAAACTACCTGAACGATGGGCGAAGGTTGTAGCTGCAGATGGAGCATACTTTCAATAATTTTTTTTTTAATTTTGTAAGCGAACAAATGTGTTTTATTTTGACAAAAAGGGGCGGAGTCATATTCACACACTTAACACCCAGAGACAGAACAAACATCTATGTTCGCGGCATAAATTCTTGTCCTGAGTCGGAATTGAAACCACGACCTAATGCGTAGAAGGCAGAAATACTACCATTTTGATCTGTGAGGTGAGAAATTGGAAAGTATGAAAAGTTTATTGTACCAATACATTTCGAATGATTGAAACACTAAGAATAGTGACATAAATGTAACTAATTTTAGTAAAAGGAAATTCATTGCTATTGCTTAATATATTTTGCGTGTTGTTTTTAAATATTTCACAGTACAAGTTGTAGAATATTATTTGTCTTAATTGAAACGTTTATTTTTTATATTTATTTTTATCTTTTATCATTTCTTTAATATTTCTCTAACATTTATAAAAGTTCTAATCAAACAAAGAAGAGGACAAAACAGCCTTTTATATAGAAATATACAGAGCTTAAACGTTTATAATTCGATCCTTCTTATTAAGCTGCTAAGCCTTATTACACCTGAAAAGAGATCGGCCTTTTTCTTGAAATCGAAAGAAAAAGCTATTTCGCAATTTTATTAGTCTAATAAGAGTAAAAAAATCTAAGCCTACAAAATAATTGCGGTTCTCCGAGATATTTTATAGTGACACAATAACAAAATAAAATGCTTTATTCATTTTCAAAATGTTTCAGTATTTTGTTGAAATATAAGTTGCGAGGTTTGTCAATACATGTATGGACTTTTTATATAGTTATGACTCAATATAGCTAGCTTTGGCATTATATTATACGATCATAATATTTAAAATTCAATATACAATTAGCGCAAACCTTTAAAAGCTAAACTTTTAAGTATATACTCGTATATGAAAGCTCACGTTTTACCCACAATATTCTGTCAAGTCTCTGTGCAAAATGCTACAAGAAAGCAAACTTCAATTGTTAATAATATTTCTATGTTAATATTCTTGTATGCTAGCAATATTATTTAGCCATTTCTTAAATATGAAACTTGTCATAGTTCAATGTTCAAAACCAAATGAACATTGAAATAGCTAGAAAGTGATTATATACTTTGGATATAATTTTAGATCTGTCACAATAATTCATAAGATCAACTAGTCCGAATATTTTATGCGCCACTCAAAACTTTCAAAAGCATTCAAACTCTTTTGAGATGCTGCATTAAACGTCACGTTAGTGATCTCGAACTAAACACAATCAAAACTTTCCTGGAACGATGAAAATGTAATTAAAACAAGTAACATGACTCGTCGCAGCCATAAGGGCGTGTACACAATGAATGCAATAAGACGACCGTTATAGTCGCAGCCGCAATAACGGCTGCAATAACAACAATTTCTACAATGTAATTAGTGAATAAGAGCCTTAAGCGCTCACAACCGAACAAAATAATGACGTTGATTTACAATTACTAAAGATAGGTTTCTTAAAATCGAGTTTTTAATAGCAAATGACTTTTGAAAGAATAGAAGAGATGAGATGGGAGCCTGAACTACGGGTTTATGTTTATTTTTATATAGGTAAAATGAGGATTATTTCTTTTTAAATTTTTAATCAAGAGAATATAATTATCAAATAAATTATACAAAAATACGTCAGAATTTTGATCAGTCTTTAGTAACATAACAGACAGTGGAAAACGGGCCCCTTAGTATTAAAGATAGTTTTAAAGATTTCGATAGATATACAATTTTGAGTAGTTACTATATTACAATAAACGCACAGCAAAACTCAAAATTCCGTAAGATCTCAAGTATGATTTGGGCAAGTTAAAAAATTACACGCACAAGTACCGATTTATCTCATATTCGAACTTAAATTAAGCCCAACCTTGTAAATTTGTAATACTCACTTGTAAAATTTGGCGACGATCAGACAAACGCTAATCAAGTTATCGTCGGACAAATATATATACAAACATACAAACACCGATTGTACCGAGTGGAATGTAGTCCAGTAATTCACTTCGCTCGGTCTATTAAACAAACAAAAAATAATTAGGGATCAGCGCATTACAAAAAAAAAAACACTCGTGCGAGCAAATATTTTCATCTTAACTGCAAGGATGAAGTTTCTTGAGAAACTGTGTCTATTAGCTCTGCTCAATCTGAATGTCATAAATGTACAGTACATATGTAATAAATTGCATGTCTGCCTACAAGTCTATAAGCCTGTACATCATAAAGTTACCCTTGAACCCATCACTCGAACTATGTTTAACGTCAGCGTCGGTACACAATTAATTTCAACTTTACGACACTGTGATTAGCACCTTCGGACCAATTATTTTTACGATAATATTCAAATGAGAATGTTTTTTTAAGCTGACGTTTTTGTTTCTTTCCAATGTCTTTTCCAATATATTATATAATACTAGTAGTCAGTATTTGAAATTCAAATAAATGTATTTATCCTACTAATCACACGAATATTATAAAGGCGAAAGTTTATGTTTCACAGATGATGTATTACTGTTGCCGCAATAAAAAAATACTAAAAACCAAAATAAAATAAATATTTAAGGGGGCTCTCATACAAAAATATGATTTTTGGGATTTAGCTCCATATGAAAAAACTAGATGGCGTCACTTGTATTTTATTATTATAGATAATGGTACGGAACCCTTTGTGCGCAAGTTAACTCGCACTTGGCCGGTTTTTTAAATCAGTCGCTTGTCATATTATATGTCAATTTTGGAAAAAAGAAATCATTTTAAATACTTTAACTCTATCCCAAGAATATTTGAGATAAAACTAAGCGCGATTCGTGATACGACACTTTTTTCCATTGGATCAATTTTAAAATGTCGATAACATTAGCAAAGTTAAGCGCGATTTGTAACTGATGGATATCTGAGGTGTGTACAATGACCTTGGTCGCAACATGAGACATTAAGAGTCGATAAACCTACCTTCAGTTTCATAGCGTAGTGGTTAGCAAGTAATCAATTATTTTCGAATAAGTTAGTGTTTACACGTTTCAGTCTTTTTTCTGTTGTTGGTACAATTCAAAAAGCTTCGCTTTGCAACAAAACCCATTAAATCCGTCATAGAAACTTATACACACTCCAATCATTCTTTTTGCCTAATATTGCCAACACATAAACTGAGGCGTTTAGGCAAGGCATAAATTACTGGCTATAATGAACACCTTTAAGCGTCTACAAAGTTTTTATCGCTCCATCCAAACGTGGAGAACATTATTATTATACTACACACAGTATGTGGTTCAGCACGTAAGAATACGCATATAACTTCATAGCTTGAATATTTGTCTGTAATGGGAGAAGTTTTATATTTATTTAATCTGTTTTAAATCTTATTGGATGTGGTTACTCTCACAGTAAATCAAAAGAGTTTAAAGGTTTGGGTAAGTTCGAATAAGTTGTGTCTTTGAGTGTAGTAGTCCAGATGGCTTGCCCAATGTTAAGTGGTTACCGCTGCCCATAACGTCTCCGGTCCTATCCGAAGTATCCGAAGTATCCGAAATCGTATCGTGCCTGTGTAATTTGCAAGTACAATGTTTATATTGTACATATAGTGATGCCTTGGTGGTACCACAGTGAAAAAAATCTTCACAAAAAGAAAAAATTACAGAGAAAAAATTATCTTGAATATCTATAACCATAATTACTTTCAGGTTAATTTTAGCGACAAATAAAGATACATTATCGAGTATTATTATCATATTTATCGGGTATTATTATCATGTTTATAATTTAGTTTCTACGTATTAACGAATCGAATCCACGACCCATAACGCAGAATTACCTACTACCAACCAAGCTCTACCGTACCAGCTTCTAATGTTCCCACTGCAGGGACTGCCTACTCTCGATAACTGAGTGAATGGGCTTTGATCTACCACGGGAGCCCAATCCGGATTGGTAGATGTCACATGTCTTCGAATTTATGGTTTTAAGACATGTCGGTTTCCTCACGATGTTTTCCTTCACCGTTTCGAGAACGTGGTAATGCGCACATCAATTTTTCAAGTGAGAAAACTCATTGGTGCACCTTTGGGTTTGAACCAGCAACCATCAGATTGAAAGTCGGCGTTTATGCCCCTGTACCACCAAGCTCTAATGCCAGTCAAAGTCATTGAATATATATTGAGGTTTTGACTACATTTTCGAGAAATAAGTTTCATACAAATGAAAGATTAGAATTTCATTACGTTAAGGACAGCACCCGTAATTTTAAAAGTATCAATCTTTACGATACTACACTGTTTTTTCTTAATCATCAAAACCATCTCAATCATAGAAAGTGCCGCTACAAAAAACAAGATTTCAGAGAGACTATTTCATTTTACAAGAAATATCTCTTTGAATCAATTTTTTAAGGGTCTCGACTTTCTCCAACAGAATAAAAAGAATCTTCAAGTACCTACACGAGTTTATTTTTAAAATACAAAAAGGGGATATCTTTTGAAGAATCGCTTGTAAAACTGTGATACCTAGGTAGTAATAGGCAATATAGGAGCGTCTGTCTGGACATTTTCAATTCAATGATGGAGGTTGTTTGAAAAGAACTAATTCCAACTGCGAGTTGATCCTAGTACGCGGGGTTGGGGGGGCTCAGGGCAGGGTTAAGGGCACTCATTATAATAACCAATTGACTGAGCATAAAGTTTCCCGTCTCTGTCCTACATAAAAATAGAGACTTATAACTAAATCTTATTGTTAATATTGCTTACTATGTATGTAAATGATTATTATCGCTTTAGGCTTCTGACGTATGTGAACTATTTCTAAACAAAGAAAATTGACAAAGTTTATGTTAAATTTATAAGGTATAATAAATATGATTTATATTAATAGAAAATAATTAGTATCAGTAGAACTTGCGAAAAGTTCACTAGGAGAAGTACTGCCTCCACATCTGGTAATCTGCCGCACACCAGTGGTGCACTCGCATTGATGTGACCCAATAGAAGGGTGTGGGTGCCGGTGAAATCACATGCGCATGAGACGTGAGTGAGCAGAATGAAACTCATTTATTCCTTTAGATCTCGAGCATCATTTGGACACGTGAAATTTTACACATACAAGAAAACATATTCGTGAGTATATAACGTGTCACAGGAACTCCTTAGGAACATTACATGCACACAGATATGTCAAAATAGATGTTTTAGATAATTTTATTGATTAAGTTTACTCTTACGGGTCACCTGGAAAAAGCGGTCACCGTAGCCTATGCACATGATAGCTGCCGATGAATTGGTAAATAGCCAGAACTTGCTTGCATGTTATCACGATTCATCCCTTAGTCCGCCCCTATCTAGCCAAGCCATTAGGATGATTGCTGGCCCATCACATAGTTAGTTTGATGCAAACTGAGTAGACTGCCTCTTATACGATTGAATTTTATACGATGTCCAAGAGTTTTCGTTTTAGAAAGCTTTCGACTGGTCTCCAAGTTTGGTGATTTGGTTTCGCGTTCTCTATTATGTGATTAAATTTTCTTTGGTGCGGGAATTCTTAAAAGATCTATGAAGTCTAACTTTTATTCACTACGACTTATACACATAGCACTGAAGTAACCAAATACATTACTTGCTATCAGATTAACAATAATAACACCTGTATTTTTTTCAGATTGACTAATTTAATTAGCCTCGCAACAAACAAACATTTGTGTTTGTTCAGTGTCGGTCATATAATGTTTTATATGTATTAAATACCATTGGGTATATAAGTATTCTATAGGTAAATCTGGTTCCTGTGCTAGCTATGATTAGTTTGAGGTCAGCTTCAGGCTAATTAAAACGGGTTATGTGATAAATTTTCGGGTAAAAAACTTTATTACCCATGAAATCATTAATAAATAATACATTTTTGTCGAAGCTAAACATTTTAATCAAACAAAAGTGACGAAACTAAACCTGAAAAATGGTATGCAAACCAAGTTAGGTGCCCCCCTCCCGAAGTATGGGAAGATCAAGTCACATCGCATTTCCCCCAGCACTCGATGTAACGCTTCATGCGCCTGTCATTCTACTGGCATCCACAATCTACTACCAAAACACAACAAAGCAGGTGCGGGTGGATTATTAGGTATGGCGTCAGAATTTAACCCGGGTCTCCTCGCTTTGAAGGGAAGGTTTAAACCAACTAATCAACGAAAATTGACTGTAATTTGACATATCTGTGTGCATGTAATATGCCTAAGGAGTGACATGTTATATGCACAAATAAACATATTCGTGAATGTTACTATGACTACGTGGAATAAAGTTAGTTTTGAGTCAGCAACGGAGCCGTCTCACGGATATGGCATCTGGCATATTTAAAGGTTCATCGCCAATCGCCACAATCTATTGAAGTTATATTCCTCATTTCATATAAAACTGTAGATATTATTCTCATGATTGAAACTCTTATTAAATGGCAGACGATTTTTTAAATTCAGTGAACGCGGTAATAATATTTCACTTTTACGAGCAGTGTCTGCGTTTGCGATTCCGCCTAGGAAATCGCTGTAATGGCAGTATTATCTCTTACCATCTTTCGAGGTAAATGCTCACATTCTGTTGCAATTTTCTATCAACTTAGAGAACTTTCACGAGTAGTATAGAAGGGGTATTACTTTTAGAGATCATCAACTGTGCCGTTCTGGTACTTCATATACAGAAGGCTAAATCTGTGTTTTATTTAAAAACATTGTGTTGGTACTCACAATTTATTTTTTAACCATAATATTCTGTGCTCCCTGATAAAAACCGACGCGAAGTAGCAACTAAGCGAAATAAACTTTCGCCGAAATGCGACGCCCGTCGCGACTACGTCAATTAGACTCCCAAGTTCCCTTAAAGGATTCTAAAAACGTCGTAACATAAACTTTTTCAATTTTCACCTGCATTTATAGTCGCGTAAAGTGAACACAGTTAATATTCGGCGAAGGTTGACGACGCCTGAGGCACAAATGTAGCGACTTGATAAGGGCGCGCTCGGTATAAAATGTATGTAAACACCTCCTTAGCGGGTTTTGAGAGGCCAAAATGTTGGCGACTGCTATCCGAATACTTACAGTCGGGGCGCGATTCCGAGAAGTTCTCAACGAATCTAGAAATAGCTTTGTTAGAAATTCATTGAACTCAGATTTCGAGAAATGTAAGATACTTTTCGTTAGTCTAAATTTAATTTACGAAACGTCAAATAGGTTCGAAAGATCGAGTTTAATGCTTCATTCTCGTCATTCTCAACTGTTTTTTTTTTAAGAATAGACAAAAGACTGGGCTGAATTTAATTTTTTTATGGAAATTATAATTGGAAATGTCGGAAAATGGAAAACACCTGAAAATTTATATATTTTCTATTCGATTTCCCCGTTTAATAATGTCGATCGTTTCCATCGGAGAGTTGATTGAGAATTAAAATTCCCACTCATTTATATATAGGTACATAATTCTAATTCATTTATGAAAAATTAATAAAAAGTATTTTTATTCACTGGTATTTCATGGTACAGTGTCATAGTAATATATTGCCGATTAAATGTAATACCACAATAAATAGTGTAATTATACCAACTTATTTTAATATATTGTATTATGTATTATTTAATATTTTAGTATATTATCTAAACTCATGTTGTTAAAAGGTTAGTAAAATTTAAACAAAAAAATAGCACCAAATTACTTTCATGCTAATAAACTCCCGCGCAAATGGTAAACTGCGAATTCATTGTCCTTTCTTGTATAATAAATTAATTAACAAAAGCTTGATGATTAAAATAAACATAATTAAAACTTTTGAAATTAACTTTCGCCTGATTTCTTTTTTAATTTGGGCCTGACTCGCCTAATTCTGTCAGCGCAACGGGGGTTGACACACCCTCTATTTATCTGACCCTTTGTCATAAGAAAAAGGTTTTTAAAAGATTTTCTCAGATTTGTAGCAGGCAAATTTGGAGTTGGCAATAATTAATTATGTTTTGAGTAAAGAGTACCTTTAGAATAAGAAAATATAGGACAAAAAAAAATATAGGGCAATTTTTACAGTCTTAGCGCGTTTTTAATCTCTGTAGTCTATAAGCATTCAAATAATTTTACAGTCTCTTTTTTTACAGGAAGAAAGTGTTAGGCGCTTATATCTATTGCAAAATATTGGCGAATTTGAGCTCATCTCTGGTCATGACTACATTCCCATGAAAATTATATTTCGAGTATACTCCCGATATTTCGACGCAGTTTCATGCGTCGTGGTTTCGGGTAAACTGAAGTCTTTGAGAGCTGGGGTGGGCACATCATTGGCAGACATATCGGTCTACCCTCTTGCGCACTTGTTTTTAACGTTCGACATGCCCCGCTGCTATTGTAACTAGAATAATAATTTACATAACCATGATAGTTTTCAAATTTATTTTCCCATGATAATAAAACCAAAAAAGTATATGTATATAAATCACATACTTGTATTTATCAACAGCCTCAAAGTGACCTATTGAGGCTGTTGATAAATACAAGTATGTGATATGGGAATTATATCACTCGTGCGTTGCAGGACCTTGGTATTCTTCAAAATTATTATTATTATTATCAGCCTAATTAATATATATTTTTTTTTTTTGTATTTTTACGCAATATTTTCTCTAGCTGTGGTCTGATTTAAATGATTCTTTTTTAATTGTAATTTTCATAGCAAATTACAATTAAAAAAGAATCATTGTGTTTCAAGAATTTCATCAAGAATCTGTTTTATCCCCAACAGTGAGAAATAGGGGATGTATGGCGATAAGTTCAGTTATATCTTCAAGCCCTGAATGTATCCGGCTTATTCTTTCTTTCTTATATTCACAGATATTTCTTCATCGTAAATGGGAGTGATGCTTCAATAAACAAAAGACGAAAAACCTATCAAAAGCATCTACTACCTGAGTCTACACCGCGGGTTCTTTACGACTCATTACTTTCGCTGACCAGTGCGTAGTAATGCGGACGTGACGATCAACGTGGGTAAGTAAATTAGAGAGGGGAAAGCAATATAATAAAATATATTAAAAAAAAAGTATTAGAAGAAAAAAATGTTAATTTTAAAACCACATAAAAATAATTATGGTTATAAATCATTATGGTTATATTATATTATCTTCTTCATTTCGTGTAAGTGGCCAACTCTGGTTTCGGAATTATATAGTTTTATTTAATATTTATTTATTATTATAACTATTATCTAACTTAGACAAAATAAATACTGTATCATTTACTACGGCGCTGTGAGAAATTTTCATGAATATTTATTTTATATACCATGAAATCATAGAGATTGTTAAAAAATTCTGAAACAAATTATTAAAGAAAAAAAACTAGAAACACGTCACAACACTACGGCATCGAAAGTGTCGCATAATAATTTTATTGGCGGAATATAGCGCGTGTTACGGTGTTCATCAAGACAAGACCGAGTAGGGAGATTGGGAAAAGATCTACCAAAATGGGGGCCAAAAAGATGGGACCCCAATTTTATTGCTTGTTACGCGTCATAAACACGGCCGGTTGCGGTTTACTGATAATGGCCCTCCGACTTTATTTTTTTGATGTCGTTCATAAAAGTTTTTAATGGTCAGTAGTGGAATAGTCTTCTTAACTGTCTGATATGTATATGATGTATTTATACTAGGTTATATGTTTAAGGAAGGATTAAGAATTTTAAGAAAATATGAATGGTTTGTGTGAAAAATGATATGAATAAGAAAGGCGTGAGTACTTAGACGACGTCTGACTGAGGGAAATGGAAAAAAATATAAGCTGTAGGTTCTGACCCCACTTGATGCAATAAGATTCAGGGGGTAAGGGCAGAGATGATGTCTGATATATTAGCTTAGTACGTAGGAGCGAACTTCGAAGCGAAGAGTCCTGGGTTCGATTTCCAACTGATTCACACTGTGTGGTGAGTGTGAAGTTTGTTTTCGAGTCTTAGGTGTTCGTCTTATGTTTCTGTGGTTGTCCATGCCATCGCGACACAGGAAATCCTAGTGTAACGGTATGTATGTATGACTAGAAAATAAAAATAGGTATATGAACCGAGTATAATAACCACAAAAAGGTCAAAACGAAAAAAAAAATGATTTTATGAATCTCAATATTTCAATGAAGTTTGATTCCTCATGGTCGGGTAAATATCTCGTTAAAATAATAATTATTGGAATCTTAAATCGTAAAAATGGACAAACAAACATTAAATGTCTTTGGGTACGTTACCCTAATAACTATGCTAAGCAGTTTAAATCATCATCATTTCAGCCTATTGGCACTGCTGGCCACTTACCACAAGATTTAAAATAAAAAAAATGGGAACATATGCAAAAAAACTTACTCACTTAATTGTAAGTAATGGAATGATTCCTTGGAACTTCACAAGTTAAGAGATTTTCCACTTAGTTTCAGGCACGAATTAAGTTATTGAGTTCCCACTTCATCCGATGAAATAACAAAAGAAACACTTAGTCTAGATCGCTTAAAATAACAATGTAAATAGAAAAACTACGATTTAATCAAGTGGGTAAACAATGACGGAGAAAGTTGATCAGATAAGTTCCTAGGTACATAGTAAAAGTTGGGACTCACCGAGTCTATTGGCGGACCAGTGCTATGAAAAAAATGAGACCCATGAAATTATAGGCCCATGACTGCTTCACAGCTCAGCTTTAGTAAAGTAGCTTTATTTTATGTAACTTTTATGACAGGAAGAGCTGAAGGCTCACCTCCGCCCATAATAATAGAAAAACGACATTGAACCTCCCTGACCGAAGTATGAGAAGACTTAAGTTTCACCCCGTTGCACCCGTCACCCGATTTCTTATCTTTTGTTATTGGAGAAGATAAGGTCTAAAAGGTACCACCCTAAAAAAGGTACTTTACCCTTGATTTGAAAGGGCTAGTTATTTTTTCAGGAATACAGTATGAACGGGTGGTACGAGTACGACGAGGTAAGGATGGTACTGAGCCGTTAGACTACTTGTCCTGAAGTGAAAGGGGGCTGGTGGGTGTAAAAGTGAAAACGATGTGGATACTGTAACGAGTATTTGTGCACAAAAGCACAATACTACAACTCGGGTGATTCGAAGAAGATGAAATACTGATATACATATGTATTTAAGGGTGAATTCGAGGTCCATGTTTCTCGCGCTCGTGGGTGAGTAACCTCAGTCCCTACACGTGTCCCCCGAATGGTGTCACAGGAACGACCTAAAGTATAAGTACAACCTGTGCCAGGTTCATCTAGATTGCCACAGTGGCGCACTGTCCTGTTCCGGTGGAAAGGTGTAGCTGCCGGTTAAATTACAGGCGCATGCAACGTTACATCTGTCTCAAAGTGACGAGCGCAACACGATGCGCCTTCTTATAGGAAACCTTCTTAGGGGACAACCTGTGTGGTATTGTAGTTATTGTCGAGCATAAATGGTTAGTTACCATCAGGAGGGCCGTAAGTCAACCAATCAATAAAATAAACTCTCAAACTCATCAAACTATGATTGTTAATGAAGAAACAAAAAAGCATGATACTGGGAGATCATTTTCAACCGACATCCAAATCAGGACGTTATCAATTCGGATATTTTTTAAGTGGTAGTGTATACTCCAAGGGATGAAAGTATCGAAGTTAGTTCTAACGATTTTTTTAATCTGGTACTTGTTTTATGCTTTTGTAAGATACCACGCAGCATTATATTGACTGTTTGCTAAGCTTTGCTCTGTGTTGCGACGCAGCGCAAGGGGTATTAAGGCGACCTCCATTGTATTGTAATCCTATGTAAGCACACGAAACCGATAAAATGTTTATGTTCTATGTTAGTTTGGATATAACACCCTTGAGGTCGCCACCTTCGCCAATGCCCAGTTTTATTATCGGCCGCTTTATGATTCTTAAATTTCTATCAACTTTTTATTTGGGTGAGTTGTAAAAACAACCCTTGCGTATGTTTTGGCGTTACGATACTGAAGGAAAACAGAAGGAGAAATGATGGCATCCAAGTCGTAATGGATGGATGGATACTGCACTAATATAATAAAGAGGTAGGCAATGTTTGGATGTAGGGATAATCTCCGCAACTACTGATGCGACTCCAATATTTTTTATTCGGCTAAAAAATATATTGGAAGGAATGGTTATGACCACTCCTTTCAAGACAACGCCTATTTGGAAAAACGCCTTTTTTCCAAATAGGTGGGCATATGGAATTGCGTCAAAAGAATTGAAGGTGCGTAGACATGACTAGTGATAGAGTTGTATTCGCCAATGTCCACAAAAATGAGCTTCTTCGACACTTAAGTTGAAAACATTAGTGCAGAAAACGCAGCTGTTTATTTTAATTTAAGGCCCTTAATGTTGAGTAGATGAATAAAATATGTTAATCCTTTCAAAGGGTTGTAGTACGCAGATATCTTAAGCATCTACCGTTATTTGCATTGGCTAAAGCTTCTCAATATTTATTGACCATCTAAGCACATCTAAGTAAGCTTAGTTACACATTACTGAGACGAAGTGTTTCCGATAAGCGCTGGGTTGGGTCGCCTGTCCAATTTATGGGGATAAGATGAGACTATAACAATGTAAAGATCAACTTTGACTGCTCCGTAGGTATAAGTTGTAGGCAGTAGCCGTTGAAGCAAGTCCTGGATTCGATCCTCTGAAGAGGCAAAAGACGAGTTTTTTTTTAAATTTTTAAACACCATTTTCACAGGCCTGATGTGATTTTTTTCACGGATCTTAGTTGTACTATGTGTTAAGAGATTTTTAAATGTTATGAATCTTTTTAAATTTTCAGTCATGTGAACCTCGACCGCCCTTTGCATTTCATCTATACTGCATTAGGTACAAGTGTAAGTTAAGGTTATTCAGTTAAGGTAATTAATTAATCTTGGAGGCTGTTGACTGTGCAGTCATAGAGTGAGGCAATGCGAATCAGGACATATCCTACTGCGTTAGTAGTGGAAATCTTAGCATGTTACCTAGATTAGAGCCGGGTAGACCAGTGATACAGACGCTTGGTTTCATTCTGATTATCGCTGGTTCATAAGTCGGCGATTCCGTCGACTGGGAACCGACGACGGAACCGTAGTGGAACCGTGGTCCCAGTAACCGGATCGATTTAATATTGCTATTTTCATTCCGGTGACTGAGACCCTTCGATTTAATTGCTGTGCCTTTGAATTTTCAATTCGATAAATTCAAAGGCAATCAGCAATGAATTTTTGGCTTGGTAAAGTTATGTGCCCTTACCACGAGGAGGCAAACGTGAGAGACCAGAGAATTTTTGCTTGCCGTTGGTAAAAAGTTACGAAGGCGTCTAAGAGATGCGGCAGAAGCAAACATTTGCGACTAACTTCAGATATCTGAGGTGCCCACGACATCTGCCTGTCCATGATGATACCGATATTTTTTTCCGTTATACCTACTCGGCACGATGGTGGTACCATCAAAAACAACTTGGGGAAGACTCACCCAATAATTTTCGATACCATTCCAGAGCTTCTAGAGAAATAAATTAGCAAATAGGAGAGGAGATAAAATGCCGACCTGCGGTACACCAGCTGATATCTGACACCAAGATGAATTGGTATCATCAATACGTATAAGTTTCCGGCGTCCACGCAGGTAAATATGATTCATATTATTTACTTTAACTTTATGAGTGAAATAAAGTACAGTTGCAAATAATCTCTATCAAGTTTGCTCTACCATTTCGATCAGGAGTTCTTCTGTGACTAAAATTTACAGATCGGATCTACGCTTTGTTAGCCCGACCAGGTATGCTATGGTAATGGTACTATACTATGGTAATTTTCCGTAGTTGGCTAAACATTTCAATATCTGTGTTTTATGGACGGACTTATTTATCTTAAATGAATTGGCGCATCTACATATGCATAAACATCATTTGAGAAAGGCTCTACCGATTTGGCTGATTTTATTTGTGTTCGTAACTATCCGAACAAGGTTTGTATGAAACAAAAAACATACTAATTTTATTTATTGCATCGTACGCTCCGCCAAAAGTCAGTTGAAAAATGCGAATACCAGTAAACTTCTTGATATCATGACTGCCGGAACATATCTTATGATATTTTTTCAACTTTAGGGAATTAACTAGCCGCGCATTAGGCTATAGCTTTTCTGTCCCCAAGTTCAATATTCGAATCCTCGTTCTGCAGATCATAAGCCAGCGTCTCTACCAACTGTAATGCAGGAGCGGCAGAGCGCGGCCCTCGCGCCCTTCCACCGAAACGCAATGCGAGTGCACCACTATTTGGCGGCAGATTATGAGGCTCGTAATCGTAAAGATTAGTGCACTACGTGGTATGGAGGCTAATGCCTCCATACCACGTATGTATGGAGATGTAATCATCTCCGGACGAATTTCCGGCACAAGTTCTACTGTTACATTTAGTTGCTCTTTTCGCACTACCCATGAGGTACGTGTAGGAACTCCAAGGGTACCCAAATAAGGACGCGAGCAACTGGAGCCTCCGAAAAATTTATGGTTATTAAATGCAAGTCTTAATCTTATGTTAGTTATCCACTGGCATCACTTTCTATTTTGTAGGAAGTACGAGGGAAAGGGTGATTCAATAAAACACAGAATATTTTATTAGGGTTTTTATTATTTTTATAAAGGTTTCATTGTATTTAAGTATAGGTATAGTGTCATTTGAAATATTCCATTGCTTAATTAGCTTTCCGAATAATGTGTAGTAGGCGTTTACGTATAAACTAAAAACAATGGTAGGTAAGTGTTAAAATGACAGGATTGGTTAAATGAAAATCTTAAATAGCTTAATATATCACTGAAGTGTACGAAATTAGTAAAAAGTAAAACAAAAATTAGGTTAATTGTGCATAACTAAAAGTAGGGTAGATAATTATAAAATTAAACTAACTTAAAATAAAAGCTGCTTACATGTTTTTGTTATTAATGTACCAGGTGTGGTACTGCAAAAAATAATATTTATCTAGATTACGATTATGTACCTACCTATACCGTTATTATGACAGGGCGCGACTTGCTCCAATGCTCCAAGAGGTATAGAAATATTTTTTGGCATGTTTAGAGACAACTTCTTGGAAATCAATAAACAATACTATAGAAAAAATTGTGAGATGTCCTCATACAACACCAACTTTTATCTTCACAGACGCGTAGCGTGAACTTTTTTCCAAATTAAATATAGAACTCTTTTCCGTAGCATTGTCAAGTGTAAGTAAGTCGCACCCCTAGGTACTCGACAGGCGGAGAGCCAAGATTGCCAATAGACAGCACAATGTTCCAGACATTATGGCTAAGCTAATTTCCAGACCGGCCCGACGCGATTCATCTTCGCGCCAAGCCCCGAACAACTCTAAATAAATTTCCATTCAACAACAGTCAAACAAAATTGGACTAAACAACAAGGAATTTGTACTTTGGGGATGTGATATACAGAGAAACGACTAGGTCCTCATCAAATGAATATAAAATACTCAATAAACATTGTTATATAATATAAGCAATATAAAACGTAACATAATGGGAATACTAGACAATAATATAAATTCTGCTAAATAACTGAAATAATTCAGGGTCCGTGTGGCCGCTCGGACGGGCCGCGTCGGAATGCGCTACGTCAGCCAACAGTCCAGCCAGAGATCGAGTGCGGGACCCGTCCGATCACGACCGCACATGGAATTGTCTAACAATATAATTAATCAAATAGAATTAAAAAACTTCGCTAAGAATTTGTACCGAAATGTATCTAGCGTCGTTAAATGATATGCTTGCGAACAGCAACACTTTGGTAATGATCACAATTTGCGTCCGCCCGTCGCCCATCCAAACGTATCCACCCCACTACACATTCAGGTATTGATCAGTGTTGGCTGCTTGTTCGGTAGTACTGCTTTATCGATATCATAATTATTCAAATTTCACAACATCAAGCTGGTATAAAAAACACTAAGCCTACTAAAACTACTACCTGCGAAAACTCTTTAAGAGTGACTTAAACACTACTTTCGTAAATTAATATGAAGCCCGACACGAGGTCGTGGCTGTCAGGGTTCGTATAAAATATAACATGCTTTTTTTCACCTCTCGAGTTTTATTACAATTTTCTGAAACAACGTACATTCTAGACTCGCTTTACCAACACTATCATAGACAATACAACGCTCACAAATCCTTACAAAAATTAATAAGCTTTTTTTTATATTTTTATCGTAAAAATGGAACTTCCTTCTTATCAAAATAATCTTACACTTTACTTGTGCCAATTCCTTTCGCATCGACTTCGAATGTACAAAAATATACGTTGAGACGTATACACAATTTCAAAAATAATATCATTTCAATGGTACAAAAGTATTTTTAATATCGCATTTTCAAAACGATTCTTATCCATAAATTCAAGCACTTAACGTTTACTTAAAAATTAAATTGGCGTTTCCATCTGAGCTTCCTACCCTAGCCATCTTTCCTCGAATCTTATTCCCAAAAATTGTAAGTAAACAAGAGATCATAGAAAATTACATGACCACACTCAATATTAATTAAATATAAATAAGTGGATAACTGGCGGAAACAGTTTATCCACATAATGATAATATTAAAGTATAAAGATACACACTCATTCGTTCACACGTACAGTACCAATAAATATTTCACGAAGTTTTTGTTGGGCGCCAACAGTTCAATTGACCTGTGATTTTCAAAAGAGCGACTTTAGCGACAGCGACGCAGAGATATTTTACTTGTCAAACAAGACATTATTATTTTTAAACGCACGGTTTTTGATCTTTTTGTAGTACGGTACGCTTTTGAACGTACAATGACACACACACACGAGTAATAATACAAAGCATCCGATTCAATAGAAAATGCACAGAATAATTACTTACTACAACTACGACCTTTTATATGAACGTGTAAAGTCAAGAAGGAATCTTACACTAGACGACTTAATTAGTAAATTCAATGGAAAATGTTTGAAGAACGGCCAGATTCCTTCTTAAAATTTGACGAACATCCGGCCCTACACCTATTATCGCTGTGATACACGTACGAGATCTCGTCTCGGTTCTTACAAAAATACTACAAACTACGATTCAGTAAAAAAGTATATTACTTGACGTTAAATTTACGCATTACACATGTCATATAAGGTAATAGAAAAAACATTATCGCTAAATTACTCGTTACGAAAGTACAAAAGTTTTAATGTTATTACAAAATCATGACACTCATACCCTGATGCACCCCGCTCCTTCTCATTTAATACGGATCCCTAATTTCATTGCCACGCAATCACTTATCAATACAATTCGTCAGATATCACCAATTTTTAATTTCGCTCCCAAAATTCATTGGCTTTTTCGGCGGTTGAAAAGCGGTTGATGCGTAAACCAGATACGCCTGTCACGCCGCGGGAGAGAAAGAGAACTCAGTTGAATGAATCGCCTATGCATATTGACCCTACAAAAGGTGACAAGTGGTAACGGCGTCTGTATAAGTATCACGTATGCTCATCCCATTTGTTACTCTACTTATTTACGTCAGTCTGTCATTGAGAGGTATTATAATATATAACATCGATTGATTAAATAAAAAAATAATGAAATTGTATCAAAAGATAAATACAAAATATCCTGGTAAGTTATTTTTTAAATGATATTTAGAATAAAATAGGTTCAGGAAAAAATATAACTTCACGACTAACAAATGGGATGCGTAGGCTAACGCTAGGTAAACTACATGTCATAAAAGACGTTACGAACTACTTTAGTGTACAAAACATCGAGTATCAAAATATCATCAAAAAACGTTTTTTTTTTTCACTAACCAATAACAGCCGTATACTAGAATCAGCCAATGCGTTTTGTGAATTTGAGCTTCGAACGCTGGGTATGAATGGGGGCGAATGTCAAATGAATGTTGCCTGCTTTTTGTTCCAATTCAAGTGACTTTAGTGTCAATATGTTTATTACACATAAAAATACATCAAAGGTGTGTACTTACTTAAATTATTATGATGCATGACACACTACTACTCTTTAGTATACTTAGTAAAAGTATAATAAAGATTCGGCGTTAAAAAAGAGACGTTAAAATGTATGTGCGTATCATACTTTATGTTTATTCTTATTTTGAAGAGCGCGTATGCACACCTCCTATGACCAGAATGCACACGATAATAATATAAGTACTCATTTTAGAGTATATCATATCAATAATGCAAATATTATGAAAAACTTAATGTTTAGTGTGACCGCATACATCCATCTCATTCGCTCTATTCAAAGAAAATCCTACGATCCTAAAAACACTACTATCGAAATAAGATTATAGAATATAGAATATCGTTACCTATATATAAGCGAGACATAATACATATTATTAGAGAAAAAATAAAATACTATGCCGATTTTGTTAACTTACACTGCTTCTAATAGTTAAGAATCCTAGTTGTCAATTCGATATAGGATAATTAAGAATTAAAGTGTCAAAATGAAAATACATACAATAATATACAGTTTTTCAATAATTAACAATTTTCGCATCTACAACGTACTACAAAACGAAATTACTTAAGTAAAAAACAAATGAATGCCCCAAGAATGACGAGGATATTCAAGATTTCAATAAAAAATATTTATTATAATTACAGCAACTATTTTGCAAACATTACCTAAATGAGGAATTAATTTTTATATGTATTTGATTTATTTTTATAAAATTTGCAAAAGTAACAAATTGTTTTAGTTTGTACTTTTAAGCAATTCACTAAATTACACCATATAAAATTCAACGTGACGTATGAAAGTAGGTGTCTAAATAAATTGTCGTAATAAGATAATTTAACAAATATATTGCAAATAAACTAAGAAAGTGGGCAACGTTAGTTTAATTAAATTTATATACTTAATGAGAAATGAACGAATAACTAAGTGACTAAAATCTGAATAATGAAACAGTAAATGTAATAAAGAAGGAAGAACAAAACTATTGTTTCGATCTCATACTAGGTACGATAATAACAACCTTAGAAAGCGTTACACAATTAATTACATAATTAATTTAAATTAATGATCGAAGTCACCGTTTTTTTTGTTTTGTACAATGCATTGAAAAATCTATTTTTGCTAATATATTTATTTTTCTCTGAAATTCGAATTGTATAATGTACTTTGGGATATACTTTTTTTTCAAGCCCGATTCTAATTTGATAGCCATAATGGTTTACTATAATTTACTATTTTTTTTAAGATAATATGTAAAATGTTCAAAGTCAATCTTAAATATTGAAATATCTATAAAATATGAAATGAACAGCCTTGCCATTGAATCTGAGGAATTTGATATAATTTATTGGAATATCTTTTTATTTAAATAGCGTTTGTACCGGAAATGGGATTTCATATTTTGTAATTACTTAATAGTACTATTATTATTTACTCTAAGTATGGGCTTTGTATTAACTATTAGAAATATATGATTTATAAATTTGTCGCTTGACCTAAACTAGCACGCACTGCAATGACAATTCACTTCACATTTGTACATGGCCACCATCAGATGATCTGGTTCTTTTTTATAATTTTTCTAAATATACCAACAACAGCTCGTCAATTCTTTTTTTTTTTTTCAAATATTTTTTGCACATTTATATTTTTTTAAATGTACATTTTAACTTTAACTTTAAATATAATTCTATAATACGAACGAGCAAACTTCGATAAAATTAAAATTGATTAACATATGAAATGTCATCACAGTGCGGCTGTATAATAAATTATTTGGTTATATGATATTGTATTTTTATGTACTATCGATTCATGGCTACTCTAGATATATGCAAATAGAATCCTTTCTGAAACCACCGTTGCAATTTTGCGGACACCATAAAACTGACTGCGAAAATGAAACATTTTGTCATTTGTAGTTGTATTCATTCAATAGTCACTTTTATAGTGACTTGTCATGGTGAATTCAGAATCGGTTGTGTTTTATAATATTCTTTTAGATAAGCTTCATTTCAAAATGTAAACGGCATATTTACATATTAACGCCTCGCTAATAAAGGTTTATAAGATAATAGGTAGTAAGTTTCTTAATTAAGCCGAGGATATCTAATATATAATAAGGTTTAGGAGGTATAATACAACCACACACAGCGACTGGCAACTATGATCAAGGACTTGAAGTCTTTACTCAATGTCAGACCAATTTGACAATGTTATCAATGTGTATTAAAAACACATCCAATCTTCAGTTTCCGTAAATCAAATTAAGTCCTGTGATGTAAAATATAAACTCGGAATGTATTTATAAAAAAAATCTGGTTTGACACGATTGAGATTTTTGATTTATGCGATGGGGAAACAATTGAAGTTCGCCTCGCTTCATATTTTATTGCTAGAAAGCAAAAATAATAAAAAAAGTTATTTATTTATTATAACATTATGTCATATTGAATATGGTAAATAGCGCAAGAAGAAGCAAAAAAAAAAAATGTCATAGGTATACGTTTCGAAGACTACTAAGATAGTCAGCTTGATTGCAAATGCCAGATTTGCGATGCAATTGTCGCGAAACCTCCAGGTTTTCACTAGAAGAAGTGGTGTTTTAAATATTTGTATAATTTAAGGTAGATAAAAATGTGGCAAACGATGATAGAAGCCAGTCGCCGACCACACAAACCGTGCGTGATGAAATGACGATGAGGTGCAGTGATGCGGATGGTGATGATGGTGATGATGATGAACCCCTACTCTACGCATTGAGACGGCTCGTACTCAGTCGAATAACGGAGCTTGATACAAAATTTCGATAAACAAAATAATGGCTAATAAATGGCTTGCACATTTTCAATAACATTTTAAATAAAAATAAAAAGTTGATTATTTGTTTCGTTTGTCATTGATTTATTATTTTATAGCAATGCCATGTGAAATCATCGCTTCTGTTTTTTACTTACTTATTTCTTGTTTAGTACTTAATTTGGTGTATCAAGCTCCACAATTTAGAATAGAACAATTTAAATGGCAGTATCGAAGAAATCCTTTTTTTATTCTAAAAATGTAAGTCTTCCATGGAATTATTGCCATTCGGCGAATTCATCACTACATTCAAATCCTGTAAAAATCACCTCATATCCGCACCACCATTAACCGCTAACACGCACTATTTCTAATATTATATCACTTGTAATCACTTTGCGAGTAAGTATCAAATGTATAAAAACCTATCCTAAAACGTTAACGTTAAATTACTGAGTACTCCAAGATCACTTATCATCTTAGAAAGCGCTATCACTTACCGTACAATAGACATTCATTACACATAAAAACCTATTCTAAGTAATTCAGTATGCCAAACGTTCACTTAACAAAGGTAGTTACTAAATTTTTTAAGAACAAACAAAAGTATATGGTGTTTTAAATCCAACATTAATTTCTTTCTGATATGGCACAATTCCAAAATATACACGTATTCATTGCTCATACGCACAAAACACCATGTACAGTTGATCGTTGAAAATATATAGAAACGAAATAACGATTTCGAGATACAAAACATACCTTAAAATATACATTGACTTGCTAATCATATTATTGGTGACACAGCAATAATGTTCTTATAATTAGAGTCCTATATAATTAACAAATAAAATTAAAATAATTATTAAGTTATACAATGAAAAAATGATATTAAAATATGATAACTAAAATGACATCTTTAGGCAACGCGATTCCCTCAGACGTCATGTGCCATTTTGGTGGGAGGAAACAAAAGATCGCAAAAAACCCTAGATATATTGTATAACACTTAAGTTAAGTTTAAAATTTTGCTAAAATAAAACATAACTAATAAACTAAATTGAACTAAACAACACGCCACTCAAGCCCTATCAGATAGGGTCCGATATCACTGAAATAGAAGTAGGTAATCAATAATAAAAAAACGCATTTCAAAACTCCTTCAAAAGGAAAAACCCCAAAGAATCGACCAAAAACAAAAAAAAATGCAATTTCTGGCATCACTCCTAGTTTTTGATAAAATCAACTTCTAATCAACAAAGTGCAGAATAAAATTAATATAAAATCAATAGTACGATCTAAACCACATAAAATTAATTTCAATAATACCAACTTAATTTAACAGAAATTACTTCTAAGTTTTAGAGTCCAAATTGTCAAAAACACATCGAGTCCTTTTTCACCACGTTATCACTGTAGCCTAAGCGATTTGATTCAAGTAGTCCATGAAATCGTTCGAGAGGAGTTGTAGCGTGGGTTCGATGACCGGCACCCGAGATGGGATGCTGCTGCAACTGCTGAAGAGGGAGCTCTCCAAAGAGGGTTTGTCCCGGATGGAGGCAAGGTAGCGTTCGGCAAGAGATTCGCCCATGCTCATGGCGAGGGTTTCTGGGCTCAGACCGAGGAGCGACAACGATTCGGTGATACTCGCGAGGGTAGGCGGAAGATGCTTGGTTGGCTCTTCTGATATTGGTACCTTAAGTGGGGCTACAGGTTCACGCGGTGCCATGCTCGTTTTGACAACGGGGCGCAGAGCAGGGGGGGAGGCGCGTCTAGGCGGAGACAGCGCTAAGCTCCAATCTGCTGAAGGGGGGGTGCCGGGAGATGTTCCCGGCACCGCCGACTGTTATGGCCACTGCTGGAACGGCGGGAACACCTGTTTTGTGAAGCAGTATGGCAGCGGCTTCACGAAGTGAGTGTCGTGGACGCGGCAGTGCGGGCATGTCACCGGGTGGGAGTAGTCGGAATAGTTCATCCGTTGTGTCGGGTGGAGCAGCGGCTTGAAGCAGTTGTTGCACTGTAACAACATTTTTTCAATTAGTAAAAACCCCACAGTTGTCATTCACCACTCTGAGATTTATTAATGACAACTAAACTGCATTGTGACCAAACTCTAAGAACGTAAAACACCGTTTGTCCAAGAGACAAACACAGATCTGGTCTTCATATGTAACCTTTAGCAAGATGGCAATAACTATTTTCGCTCTCTCACTATGATGACGACATACTGTCGTAAAATGCTTAGTACCAGTAGCGGAAAGGTTGATAATAGTTATGACTGGTCTATGTTGAATGCAGTGAATGCGTAAATTATTCCAGAAGCCTAATTTGTCAATTGTGTTGGGATGCAAAAAAACTACTTATTCCATTATTTTTAAAAGATAAATCAAAAAACTGGCAAATCGATAATAATGAACCGTGACAAACCTTAACTAGCAGAGTATAGTCTTATTGGGGTCGTTGAACTCCAGATAGTAGAAAAGTAATAGTGAAAACAAAAAAAAAACTATATTTTCTTACCTTCAATCGATCAGCACAGCACGGAGTGGCCATGAAGATATCATAGCTGTACATAGTCCCGAGCACTAGAGACGATCCGTCCCACTTTTGTCCACAGAATCGGCAGCGGATAGTGCGGTCTGGCTCATAGCGCTCCAGACATCCCATACACACGCACGTCAGATATTGCGTGCGGCCTTCAACCTTCACCTGAAGCAAAAAGTAGCAGATAAGCGAAATTTACTTTTAAAAGCCTTTCGGTAAGAATACCTAACTGACCGAATTACGGAACCTAATGGACCTTATATTTGATGAGGATTTGATGCAGATTATTAAGTCGTTATGAAAATACATAATGATTATTATGATGATATCACGCTCACAATGTTTACGAGGAGCTTCATTTGGTGTATTTAAAATACTAAAAATCAACGGAATTTTTTACACGATTAGCTCAATAACAACGCTATCAGCCAACAAGATCATTTTAAATTGTTATTGTTTCATGGGTGCAAAATAAACTCGAGTGCTTGTTTAAATAATTGAGCCAATTTATTATTTTTGATGTTATCACAAATTACGAACAGAAGACATTACGGCCACATTAACAATTGATAAAAGATTTATGCGGTGTATTTCTTTTTACGCCACAAAAGTGACTGGATGATATGGCGGTCAGCAATACTACTTAGGTCCTCCCCGACCAAAGTATGGGAAGACCCTAGTCGCATCCCGTTGCGCCCGTAACTCGAGACCAAGATGTAACGTAACGTGTAATTTCACCAGCACCCACACCAGTCAATCGAAACATCCATCCATCGAATCGCGAGTGTACCACTACCATCGAAACATCCACTGCTTGGCGGCGGATTACCACGTGTTACCACACTTGGTAATGTTGTCCGGACAAAATTGGCACAAGTTCTGCTGCTAATTTGCAAGGTACTTCTATATTATGGTTGGTCCATTAACATTTTCAGTATTTGTATTTATTTCGGGACTTTCCAGGCATCCCAAGCACGCAAATAAGTTGCGTGCAGCCCTCCACTTTCACCTCACCAGTGTGAGTAATACCACAGTTAAGTCTACAGTCATTACGGTTTATGCCACAGTTTGAGTAACAGTCTTTACTGGGCCTTTGTTGGGCTCGGGTTGCTAAGTGAGTAATGCAAGGATTGTATGCAGAAGTAAATCGGTCACGAGCACTTTTTGTTTCGCAAGGCGCGCCACGAAAACTGATGTATGATTTGGGTTTCGTCATCAGATGGTCCTTTTGCCTTGAGTTCAGAATACATAGTAGTGCTTTTAGACTTACTTAACATATTTCTTCGTTTTAGCTCTTTAGAGTTTTAGAGAATTAATGGTTTGAATTCACAAAACTCTAAATTTATTTGCGTTTTAAAACTATTGTTATTCGATGTGTTTTTGGGATACAATAAGTTACTTAGGGTACTTTCAATATTCCTATAATGCTAAAATTAGGCATTTACGTGGATAGCTTTTATGACATAATCAAAAATTGCGATCGAAATTTCGCAACCGTTACCTATTTCTCTGCCAAGTCTTGGGAAGATAGGTTGAATAAACAATAATAAACTTATACTTACTAACTTACTAATATTATAGATTACGAGTTCTTAGCTTAATAATTCTTAAAAACACCTTCAATTATTTACGAAAAAGCGGTTAAAAACATCCGAAAAAAATGTTACACGTCGAAATAGACTAACAAGGAGTGAGGGTTGAGTTGAGAGCACTCAGAAGGTGTAGAATTGTTTTTATGATTACTCAAAAAGTGCACCACTGTTCCCTGAGTTGAGGGGACTGCATGCTAATTCTATGGCCAAACACACGGTAGCTCCCGTCTCCTAATTTACTGTATAAACAACAAGAAGTTATGCAGCAGGGACATTTTCGTTAAATAAACTTCTGGATCTTATTTGAGTTTACGAACAAACACCAATGTTATTCTTGAAAGTGTAATTTTCATCAACAGCGAGATATGTACAGATTAAACAATATAAATGTAAAAGATAAATCAGACATTTTGGATTAACGAGGGTAGACTTTACATAACAATTGTTCCAAATACAAGTATAATTTAAATATTATATATATTTTAGTAACTGAATTCTGTTTCCATAATTGCCGGTTCATTGCCGGTGAAACAGAACATCATGTTATGTTACATATCGTTTTTAAGGTTTCGTACCTCATAAGTAAAAAAACGGAACCCTAGATCATTTCATAGTCCGTCTGTCGGTCTGTCAAGACCCTTTTGCCCACGAACGCGTGGAGCACTCCCCAAGGAGCAGTGAAAAATAAATCTTCTAAGTTAACGTAATCAAAAGATACGGCAGTTTATGCAGCATATTTTGACTATCGCCCGGGCATCACAACCTGGGTACAAAAATCGGGTACTACTTGTTGAACCATGTAATTTGGCAAGAAAATTACATTATTCAAGCACAAGTAGAGTCATGAAGTAATACATAAAAAAAAACCGTAAATTTGTAGGTACATATAAAAAAAAACTAAGTTTTTTAATGTTGTATGCAGGCAAACAGGACAACTATCTGATGGTAAGTGATTACCTTCCCCTACCTAGCAGTTATTTGTTATATCATAATAACATTTCCACCTTACCTCAACCGCGCTGCTGGTATGCTGGCGAGGGCTTAGGAAGAATGTACCATCGACCAGAGGATACCGGTCGAAGACGTGCAGGGTTTCCTTGCACAGTGCGCAGGACACCCGTGGCTTATGCTGACCAGCCAGTGTCGAGAGGATGAAGAGCCTCGTGTCATCGTTGCCGTGGTTACCCTCATCTTCAATCTGTAACAATATAGAAAATTCTTTAAGTGATGAAACGAGCAGATGGTCTACATATCATAACAATGAGACTATCTGGAGCGACATTTATGATGAATATACTTGAACTAGGAGCATGGCGCCATCTGAAGATTCTGCTAAAAAGCAATACATTTTTAGTTAATCTCTTTAATGGGAGTTTGAAAATAGATGTTTGTCTTTTCGATTCAGCCCCTATTGCCTGCAATGAATAGGATCTTCGTAAGCAATTTCAGTATTCCACCACATTTACATATTACGATTAATACATCCACCCACGACACTTACACCAACTCTCCCTTCGTAATAACACAAGTAAATGACTGCATAAAGATGAATAATGAAAGGCTGAAAGGCAATTACGCTGAATTCGGAGTCGAAGTCAAACAAAGGCTCACAACGCCACAGAGATCGATTGTGAAGCACGATTCACGTACGAGCAATTTGTGAGAGAATAATAATGAAAGTTTAACGAGTCCATGTTGCTGAGTAGGCACCGCAATACGCCATAATTAAACATAATATTATGATGTCAAAGCGTAACTCCATCCCGCTTTCTGTCCGCCTGTATGGGTTAATAAACCATTGTTCTTCGTTTGGAAATAGCTCCGTCTGGTTGGCGATGTTAATTGTGATGTATGGAACGATTGCACGCTCCATTGGCTACATGGCGTCTACACATGGAAGAGAATGCACCGCGCATAAGTAAGAAACCGGCGCTACAGTGTGCATATTGAGGCATTCAGATCTATTATTAGTGACGTCGTGACACCAGGAACACATAAAATGTACCCAGAGCGTTGACCTACGCAAACAAACTCAGTGTGATTTGCAGTATAGTAGTGCAGTTTGCCAAGAGACGAAGCGGGGCGGGGCGGGTCATCCGGCAAACACTGGCGCGATGTCTCGACACCCGACTCCGAGCGCCGTCTATTCCGTTCGTGTCGAACATTTTGTTATTCAATTCCCAATCACAACGTTCGGGGCGGTTAAATTCGCCTCTCCATTTGTAAATTGCGACAGTCCGACTCCTGTCGTCGATTTGGAAAGTGATAAATAACTAGCCGCGAGCAGCCTGCTCGGGCACGTGATTGATTCAACCCGATGAAGCAGATGTTCGCTCCACACACCGAAATGATTGATGGTGTGAAATATCAAGGTAGAGAATAGCAAGAGTTTTGAACGAGTTCGCAGTTAATGAAATGTCTATGAATTACTGAGTTAATTAGAACGACGCTGGAGTCGTCGCCTCAGGACTAATGAGTGACAATTAAATTGTTAAGTGTCGCGCTCACGACAGTTTAGTAAGGTCGCAGGTCGCGGCCGACGAACCCGAGCGTTGTGCAGCAAACTTGCACAATTTACTATTGTACTGCAAGATTGATGAGCACTCCGACACAGACTATTTATTTAGTCAATCCGATCACGCTTTGTCTCGCAATCGTCGCATTTTACAGAGTACATAACCAGTGGCCGTAAACCGGCTCATAAAATTTTTGATGAGTTCGAGTACTTATTGAGATCTGAGGCAACCCATTGAAGGAACAGAAATCGGTTAAATCGAACCGGGGCCATTCTACACGATCGTAGTCTTTAATTGCCTCAGAAAACTTGGCAGTCGAATACCAAGGCGGTCTCAATGAGCCTGAAACGTTTACCTTCGGTTCCGGTCATCTCGTGTCTCCTAAAGTACTACCAAGTTGCAAACATTAAACAACGTAATGCGTAAAATCGTCGTCGCGTCGGGCGAAATTTAATCGTAGTTTTGTCAGTTTGTTTCGATGTTCAAACAACAAGTGAGAAAAGTGCTTCCTGCGACGAGGTGATGAGAGGTATAGAGAGCGCTCGAAGCGTCGTTAGAACTCGACGTTCCACAGAGCGTATGTACACACATTAAAACTGAAGGTGACGCAATAATTAAAGAGCTGCTGGGGCGGCACCCCAATGCAACTCGTCTGTATCGAAATCTGTGAAATAAACAAAACTTTTTGAATGATTTCAGCAAACTCAAGTTTGATTATTGTACAGCAAAGCACAAGTGTAACATTACATTTATTATCCGAATGCGCCAGAAGGAGGGTTATGTTTTTCGGGTGTATTTCTTTGGCATCATATGTAACCTAAACGTCTTAATGGATTTTAGCTTGAGAGGTGTCGTTATTAAGAGAGTGACAATTTTTTGGAGCCATCGATAAACGTCAACAAAATATTTTTCCTCAAATCATATAGTGTTAAACACAGGATTTTACAAAAATATTTATAACTTTTATGTTTTTATAAGTAATATTTTTTAGTCATTTAACTGTTCGTAAAAAGTGCTAATGTAATTGGCTATAGGTATGTTGGATTGACCCTAAATAAAAGAAAACAAAAAATAAGATTTTGATTTATTAATTTAACCTGTTAGAAAATAGCCATTGCCTGCAAATTTATAGCGCGGGGACAATTTTTATGGACGACTTGTTCAATACATACCGGAAGCTAAGACTATTTTAGAAGTGATGCGTGAATATAAAATATTTCAACTATAAAGATAAATAGCGGGCATCTTTTAGTTTTTTCAGGAAATCAACATGAATTAATGATGTACTCTGATCTTCATTAGTAAATAGTTTTCAGCAAACACTTATAAAGTGATTTGTATATAATATGTACCCATCTGTTGTTTGCAGCGTGATTTTAAAGAGAAAAAGTCACCATTATTGTCCAGAGTATATACATTTGTACACAAAGTATTACAAAATGTTCACAAACAAGCTTCCATTATGAAAGAGCAGACATCGCCGACTAAAGCCTGTAACGACAATAAATCTGGATTGTTCTCTGGGGTGGCTTATTTTTAATTAGCCAAATGAAACTTTTCCTATTATATTTTGCCGTCGCCCGCACTCCTGTGCATATAGCCACTAAGATAGAAATTAAATACAAAGAGCGAAACGATCCGTTGAGAACGCTGAAATGCTAGCTCGGGAAAAATGAGAACCTCGCCGCAAATCCAATTAGCCGCAACAAGATATCCAATACAATACTTACTATGGATTTGAAACCGATAAAATAATTTAATTGAATTTTTAAGCAGCTCAGTTCGAGGCGATTCCATCTAATAGCAGATTGTAATAATAGATCCAACATTTAGATGTTCCTATATTATTGATGTAAAGTTCTAGAGTAGTAATATTTCAACGGTGCCATCTCAAACAATAAGTCTTGGAGCGGTATTTGCGGTGCTCGATACATTTATCCCAGTGGATGTACGTTTCGCCTTGTGTTTGCCATTGTCTGAAAGGTTCACGTTAATACTTTGCTCTTTGTATCTGAAAATGCATTTCCACGGTAATGCAATTGAATTTCTCCCTTGCAATTTTCCTGCGTAAGGGTTTTGTAGATTTTGTCGTAATAATATTTCTCCAGTCGACCGTTCCAGCGTCTTGGAAAATATATCCGCAAACTTTTATGTCTGCAGATAAATAACAAAGTAATGAATCTTATCTGAGAAAGTTGTGGATCAACCCTAGGTCACCCTGGGATCAAAACGAAGATTGCTGCGCTTTCTAATAAAATTTTGTATGTTTATGTCTGCATTACTTAGTATTCTAGTGTTCTTACAGTAGCAAAATATGCCATTTGCGTAAGGCTAATAATTATAAATATCTTTTACTAATACTACCGAACAAGCGCAAAATTATTTCTAAGAAAACAATTTATAATTTTGGGAGGCAAATACCATACAAGTATCGAAAACAATGGAGACATTTCATTTTGAGAGAAGTTATTCATAATATTCGCACCTTTATAGCAAGGTAGCTATTTACACAAAAATGCTGTCTGTGCTCTTGTGAAAATTTGCCGTATGAGATATTTTCTCGCGTGAATTAGTCGCACGTCCCAAACATTCCATAAGACGCAGCGACGCGAGCGAATACCAAGATCGTGAAAAGTGTTGAGGCATTTTAATTCGACGCTAAACCGGCGATGTGGCATAAATATTCGCACACTCGTACGAATATTCCACCTGAAACCTTCGCTATATGTCAGTCTATATACGAGATCGTTATTATTTTTATTGCGCGCTGTCTCGTGAGAATATGAAGTATCCGAGGAGCCATCGCGTCTCGTCACAATGAGAGAAAAGTAAAATTTAGATTCAAATGGGTGTTAAAAATGCTAGAATGCAAACCGAGTGGGTGTGGGGGGGTTTGATGCGATTTTGATGAGGTTCCATAGCAGAACGGGATGAGCGGTGACATTTTTATTAAAATGTTGTCTGACAATAAAAGGTTGTCCCTCGATGAACGAGATGTCGTAAATTTGTCGGAACTAATTGATTGGGTGGTCCTGTCCGACACGTTTCGATGGGAGCGATCAAAATGAAAAATGTCGGTTGCTGAAAGAATTAAATCGTTTGAGGCGTTGTTTGAGCTGTTTTGCGACTGTAACAGACGCGACTGAAAGAGAACATGGAAAACTACTTTATCGTAACCTCGTTTTATCGTTAGCTATATTGTTATAATGTCACTTAGTGCCTAATTGGCTATTCAGCTGAGATCATTATGGAGTAGGTGCATCGGAGATATGTGTGATGAGGTAATGTAGGTACACAGTTGTGGCATTATACTACGGTTTTGAATTTCTAAAACCATTCGCTCTTGCGGAATTGTTCGCTTCGCCATAAATTTACTCGTATCTGTGAGGTTTTCAGTTTTCATCAATTTGTGCCAATTAGCAAAGTGCAAAATGCAATTAATAAATGCCCACTAAAATTCCGCCGCGTCTGTTTCTTAACTAAGCAAACAAAGTAGGCGTCGCTTCGGCGACAACGAGGACTTTAATTATTATTAGCTTATGGAATAAACGGTAATGAAATATATTGATGTCATCGAATGCAAATGTTTTTGACGTAAGTGCGTCTTAAATTTTCTTTCATAGTGGCAAGCAATTCAGAAAAGTGATGTTAACAAAATTGGGGGTACAATTTGATGGTACATCTGTCATCCAAAATTTAATAACAGCACTGGATAACCTAAAGGATCAAAGAATTCGTGACGTATGTGACGTGTCCACCATAGAACCACACCTAATTTTTTTTTGCTAGTATTTTGTTTTTTTCCCTTGGTACTATAAGTACTCGGCTGAGGCATACATTTGTGTACTAAGCTGAAAGTTTTTCGGGTCTTGGATATTTATATTGTGTATCTATGTGCATTCTGTCATCCAAAATTTAATAACAGCACTCGATAACTAAAGGATCAAAGAATTCGTGACGTATGTGTGAGTATTTTGTTTTTTTCCTTTGGTACTAAAGGTACTCGGCTGAGGCATACATTTGTGTACTAAGCTGAAACTTTTTCGGGTCTTGGATATTTATATTGTGTATTTGTGTGCATCCCATTTACGACATGGACTTTCTCCGACTTCATGTCGTATCAGCCTCTTATGTTCCCACTGTATTAACCTATAGTGAACTTTATTATTAAAATACAGTAAACAGTAATATGTACAAGTATATTTTTTTTAATATTCCTTCTCTCTATCAGTAACTTCATTCACAATTTGTAGATAACAATCTGAAACGATATTTCCCCGGCAAAATATTTACAGAAGAAACTAAGTCATATCGAATGTAAAGCTGACCGCCCAATGGCATTTTGTTTTTTTGACCGTCATTGTGACATTGACACTGATGTGGGAACAGATTACATTAAAAAGATGAAGATGTATTCGGACAAATAACATGACGCATTCTACCAACCTGATTATCATGTTTTGCTTTCAATAGTATTTTTAGTTTTTTTTTTTTTTTTTTTTTCCTTTTCTGTTATTGTATTTCTTTAGTGTTAGGTTAGGTTAGTATGTAGATGTAGTATCTGTATAAAATTATTTGTCTGGTCTTATTTTTATGTTAAAATCGGTCTTGTCGGTACATAATAACTTTTATTTTTGCATTAGAGTCCTGAATAGCTTATCTCTGCATTTTATTATTTTTGTTTGGTTTTTGGTTTTTTTAATTATTATTTTTTTATATTTTCTTTTTTTTTTCTCTTTTATTTCCTTTTATTATCTGGTTGAATTGTGATTCTGTTTGTGTTCTAATTTGTGATCTTTCAGTTTTCTGGTGGGTGCTAGGAGGTTTGCTTCATTCTTGTAGCATATTAGGTATATAATAAGTATATTTTAGTAATAGGCATATTAAGTTTATTTTATATATTATAATTAAGTATATTATATATTTATGATGGACTTGGGTACATTTGACGATAGCTTTTTTTCTTGCTCTTCTCCTTGCTCCTCGGATATTGAATATACAAGTGCATTTGATGACGATTCTATCCATCTGCATGAACAACTAGAACTCAAATTCAGTATGTTTAGTAAAAATCTAAATGTAGTACACATTAACGCTCAAAGCATCCCAGCTCATTATAGTGACTTAGTATCCTCCTTCGATTCGAAATCTATTGACGCCATACTGATCTCTGAAACGTTCTTTAAACCTGCCCTGCCCTCTTCTCATTATTCCTTACCAGGTTTTAAATTAGTCAGAAATGATAGGATAGGAAAGGCGTGTGGAGGAGTTGCTATCTATATTCGCTCTGACATTCCGTTTAAAATCATAGAGCAATCTCCTGGGATGTACTCGAATTTTGCTGAACATTTGTTTGTCGAGGTGATGGTAAATCACTCAAAGGTCCTTCTAGGTGTGTATTATTCTCCATCTAAAAATATTGACTATTTCGCGTCTCTCGAATCTAAATTAGAATCTTTCTCATCTCTCTATGACCATTTTATTTTACTTGGGGACTTTAATACTTGCCTTTTAAAAAACGACGTACGCGCTTGTAAGCTCTCCTCCTTAGTTTCTTCTGTAAACATGCACATTCTTCCACTTTCTGCAACCCATCAGGCACCCCACTCTACTCCTTCTCTTCTGGACTTGATCATTGTCTCTGATAAAGACCGCGTAGCAACGCATGGGCAATTATCTGCTTCGTTCTCGTACCATGATTTAGTTTTTCTTTCCTACAAAATACGTTCACCGAAGCGAAAGCCCAAATTTATCTTTCTTCGTAGTTTTAAAGGTATTGACTTGGAACGCTTAAATTCCGATGCGGATAATATTGACTGGTGTTCTGTAACTGACGCTGTCAGTATAGATGATAAAATCCAGGCCCTAAATAAAATAATTATTGATATTTTTGACGTACATGCACCATTAAAACGCTTCAAAGTCAAACACGCTCCTGCACCGTGGTTGACTCAGTCCATCAAGCGTATTATGGCTAAGCGTGATAAGGCCAAACGTCGTTACAAAAAATCGCCAACGGAGGAGAATCATGTCAGCTATAAAAGATTGCGCAATCGCTGTAGTAAATTGTGTAGAGATGCAAAGAGGCATCATATCCATAACACAATTAAAGATGCTACATCGTCACAAGTTTGGAGTTTTCTTAAATCTCTTGGGCTGGGAAAAAAGTTTAACGACTCTGGTATCTCGTTTGACTTAAATTCTATCAATACACACTTCTCCCAATCTCCCCTGTGTTTGGATAACAAGGTAATATCCTCTACTTTGTGTGAAATTTCCCGTTTACCTTTACACGATTGTTCTCCTTTTATATTTAAAGAGGTCACCGAGCATGAAATTGAGAAGTTCCTTAGCTCTGTTTCCTCCAAGGCAGTTGGGTCAGATGGCATCAATATTCAGATGTTACATCTTCTTTCTTCCAAACTCGTCCCGGCATTAACTCATATTATCAATCATTCACTTCTGACTACCTCTTTTCCCACTTTGTGGAAAAGTGCTTTTGTTATTCCTCTTCCTAAAACTCCAAATCCAACCATAGTTTCTGATTTTCGTCCCATTTCAATCCTTCCGGTTATGTCTAAAATTCTTGAAAACGTTGTTCATAAGCAACTGTCTCAATTCCTAACTCAAAACAACTTGCTGACTCCTTTTCAATCTGGTTTTCGTCCGGGTCACAGTACTGTCACTGCTTTAACAAAAGTTTCTGACGACATTCGCTTGGCCATGGATAACAAATTAATAACTGTTCTTGTTTTATTAGATTTCAGCAGTGCATTCAATTCAGTTAATCATGATATCCTCTTAAAGATGCTTTCTTCCCTTAATATCTCGTCCTCAGCTCTATCCTGGTTTTCTACCTATCTCTCTGGTCGCTCGCAGTGTGTACGCTCGGAAGAGTCTAGCTCCGACTGGTGTGATATCACTGCAGGTGTACCTCAAGGTAGTATTCTATCTCCACTTCTCTTTTCAGTCTTCATTAATTTCATTACACATATTATTTCATCTCATTTTCATTTATATGCAGATGATCTGCAAATTTATCGCCACTTTAAAGTCACTGAGGTCTCTGAAGGTATTGCCCAAATTAATTGTGACTTATTGTACATAATATAAATTTGTGGGCTAAAGCTTATGGCCTATTGGTGAATCCCTCCAAGTCCCAAGCTTTGATATTAGGTAGCTCATATATGCTAAATGTCTGTGGTTCTCCTCCCCAGGTTGTTTTTGATAACATTCCTATTGCTTATAGCAACACCGCTAAAAACTTGGGAGTTATTTTTGACTCTCACTTATCGTGGACGTCTCATGTTAACCTGGTTAGTCAGCGAGTAAACTTTACATTCCAATCTCTTAAGCGTCTTCAGAAGTTTTTACCTTATGAAACTAAGATATTGCTTGCCCAAACACTTCTTTTACCCTTTCTCGACTATGCTGATGTCTGTTTCTTAGATGCCACGGAGGAACTATTAAACAAATTGGAGCGTCTTCAGAACTTGTGCATCCGTTTTATTTTTGGCCTGCGCAAGTTCGATCATGTTTCCGCCTTTAGATCTCAACTTAAATGGCTCCCAATTCGCCGTCGTCGTGACCTTCACGTTCTTTCATTTCTTTTTAAAGTTCTTCACAACCCTTTATCCCCTTCTTACCTTCGTGAGCGCTTTGATTTTCTTATCCCGCGTGGCAAGCCGTGTAGATCTATTGTCTCCCTGCTTCTCAAAACTCCTGCTCATTCTTCTAGCCGTTATAGCGGTTCTTTTTGTGTTCATGCGGTCAGACTGTGGAATTCTCTCCCCCATGTAATCCGCGCCAGCCCCTCTCTTTTTATATTTAAAGCCAAAGTCAAAGCCAAACCTCTCATCATAAGTTATTTATTATTATATAATATATATTATAGTATTAGTTTATGTATATTTAAATATGTATGTATATAGGTATATATATCATGTAGGTATATGTTACAATATATTTAAATTCTTATTTATTAGTGTATTTTAATATTTGTAATTATTTTGTGTCATTTCTTCGCTTGTCTGTTATTTAATCTTTTAGCGTTTCTCCTCTTCATGTACACTTTCCTACCTTTTCTATCACATCTCTCTAGCACCCCAGGTTTACTGGAAGAAAACTCTTTTTAGGGTTAAGTTCGCCTGTGTACATACCTTTCTTCCTCTTCTTTGTATATCTTTGTTTTTGTGTACAATAAAGAATTATGAATTATTATGAATTATGGTTGCTATCCCTTAAGAAAATAGTAGTCTGCATTACTCAATAGCAAAAAAAGCAACTAGCGGTTACATCTCAACAGTTGCTTGGATTCTACAAGCTTGATTATGACGCAGTTGATTTTAAATCCTCGATTAAAATGAGGGCTGTAAGTTTGACAGCTGTGTATATCTGTTTGCATGTCTGGTTAATTTGTTTATGATCCCATAACTTCAATTCTTGATTTCATAATTGATATTTGTATTAAACTTATGCTATAACATACAGGAAAGATTTCCGATATCTCATGATGACGATAATAAAAGCATAATGGTATTGAAGTATGAGAAAAAAGTACAAGTATTCATGACTTAACAAATTAACTGAATACCTCTTTCTTCGGCTATAAAAAAATAGATTAGACGTCCAAACGAAAAGAAAGCAGTTTAAGCAACCGTTCGGTAGACGAAGCAACTATCGCTCAAGCGATACAGCCAGTGTGCGGTCAGCTTAACTTGACTGGACTGGACATACTCTGGCAACATTATCGTGTTTCACCACGTGCTGGGTTCAGCTGAGTAAATATAATGGAAGTACTTACGTTCAGCATCTTGTTAGACATTTCAATGAGGTATTTTCCATTTCAATGTAGTTGATAGAGCTTTGTTAAATACCAGGGGAGGGATTATATAGCTTCTGATTCAATAAATTTCTATTAATTTCAATGAAAAATGTATTATTTGATCGATACAAAAGTTATGTTATCAATTTACTGATGTTATAACGAATATGTAGCCGACGGTGACAACGGAGAAAATTAAAAATATATTTTAAAATAAAACACAATTTAATGACACTAGGACAATTAATATAAATACTAATTAGATATAAGTAATAACTTTGTTATCGTAGATTCACCTTCTTTCATGTGAGTTAGTGGCCAACGTTTTTGAATGAGAGCCCTTTTAAATATTTATTTTATTCTGTTAGTATTTTTTGTAATAGCGGCAACAGTAATACAGCCAAATTAAATACAGCGGCGAATGAGATACAGACTGGTGACAGACGGACAGACAGACGGATAGCGGAGTTTTAGTAATTTTACCTTTTGGGTACGGAAACCTAGCAATGAAGTTGTTAATATAATTACAATGTCTAAAACCAGAGTTATCAAGTACACATGTACCAACATAAACAAAAATAAACTCGTACATTATCTCGCCAGTAACATACTATTTGCCATGCACCGATAACCCTGCACTTAGTTCGCAGCACCAGCTATCTGTTCTGCAAAGTTGCCAGCCTTGCGGTTATCTGTCACTGACAACAACAGGAGTGACATTTACGATGATAATGCTTAATTTATTAAAGAAGAAATTGCTTTTACTGATATGACTATACTTGAAGGGGAAGATATTGGGCGGAATTCATAAATGTTTATAAATAAAATATCATTAAATTGAACTCATGCCCTTGGAAGAGGACTCAATGTGTTGCAGTTGGTATGGAACTAATGCAGGACACCCGAGACCCAAGAATAAACTGTACGCTCATCGCACAAAGTTTGAAGTGGCCGGGAATCGAACCTAGAGCCTTTCTCTTAGAGGTGGCTATGAACGGAGTCGTCGTTATAGTATTTTTTTAATGAGATTTATATTATATTGAGCAGACGGTCCACCTGATGTTAAGTACTTACCGCCACCCATTAACAACAAAAAATATGACTCAGGTCTCCCCCTACTAAAGCATGTGAAGATCCAAGCTGCATTACGTTGCCCGAGACTAGGATGTTACGCCTAAATTGCCTGTAATTTCACCGGCATTCACACCCTTCCACCAGAACACAGCGACGAGAGTGCAACACGGCTTGGCAGAGATTACTAGGTGCGGATAAGGAATTTTACAAGAGTTCTACTGCTTCTTTTTGTTGCTCACTCAGCGCCACCTAGGAGTGTAGGGATTCAAAGGGTACTCACCTACGAACGTGAGCCACTGGATTCCCTAGTAGTAGACCATAATGTCTACAGTTTATTTTCTTTATGCAAGACCAAGTGTCTGTAGGGTCGCATTATATATTATGTAACATGCATTCGTATCTCTAATATTCGCTTCACTGAACCAAAGGACAAAAATGTTCATGTGTGCAGTTGAATGGTCTTTTCTGAACGTAGCTCTACCTCGATGTCTTTGTTTACGAATCCAACTATTGCAATTGCGACTTCAAAGAGCTAACAAATTGAGTTCTTAAATTTATCAAATATATATAAATAATATTTGTGGACATTTCACACAGCGCCACCTAGCCCCAAACTAAGCACTTGTAATATGGAAACTAGATAACTGACTTACATAGTAACTACTACTACTTATATAGTAGTGTAAATACATACATATTATCACTCAGAAACAGAACTAAATATGTCTTGTTGTCACACAAATGCTTGTCCTGGGTGGGAATCGAACTACGACCTACAGCACAGAAGGCACCATGAGGCAAGCCGAAAAAACTTTAGTTCTTATTATAAAAAAAACATATCTTCACAGGGCCTAGGTACCTAATGAAATATTGTTTCTTACTGTCACTTTGCTTATCACTACACTAGCTCAAAAGGCTTAGTTTTTGATATTTTAATAGCTGTAATAACATCGATAAATGGTAATTGAAGACGAAACTACAAGTTTTACCAATGACCGATAACCAAAGTGTGAAAACGCACATAAAATAGCTAACAGAATAAACTCAGGTTACACAAAACATAAATAAAGTTGCAACCAGAGAACGTGCTAATGCTACATTACAACCAATTAGCATAAATGTATAATGATCCACACTACACATCTACTCAATTACGATAGGAACTAATGAAAACACAGTATTTTAGAATGGAAGAGGAATGCATTAAAATATCCGTAGTGATAGAATACTATCAATAGATCAATCAATCTACATAAGAATAATCAATAGATTATTCTTATGTAATGAAAGTGACGGGAGCTTACCATTCGAAGCCACGACAAAAGAAGAGTGACGGGACGCGCTGAATGTCCACCTGATGTTAAGTAGTTATCTCTGCCCATTACCACGTAATTATCAGGTAAGGAGGCAGTACTTCTCCGGGAGATTTATTTTGAAGACTATAGAGACGATGGAGAGAATAATCAAGAAAATCAGCAAGACGAGGCATGCTAGCAAAAGTGGAATTATTCTAGAACTTGTGCGAAGTTCTTCCCTAGAGATATACTGACTCCACTCCTCGTGATCCTCATAAAACAAGTGCATTTTACGAAAATAGTAAACAAATGAACATAAACGCCTGAAAAGGCCTTCATGAATCATAGCTAAGAACCATCTCGATGACGTCAGCTTTCAAACAAAAAATAAACCGCATCAAAATCAGTTCTTCGGTTCAGGAGCTATGCCACAGAGATACACATAACAAACTTAACACCCCTCTTTTTCGTTGGAGGTTAAAAAAAGAACCGCTTTCATGGTAACTAATTAAATTAACACTATCAGAAACCCCACGCGTTGCTACAGAAGTGATAAGTAAAGTACGTATTCGCATTATATCAGGGCGATAAAAATGGAAAACAATTACCCGCAAGCAACCTACTTATGGAACTCTAGAAACATTTGACTCCGATAAAATAAAATAGAATATATGTGCATTTGTAACCGGTTTTTATCGTTTGTATTGAATGCACACAGATGTAAGTAAACATACGTGAGGAAATGGATGTGGTGAAGAGAGGAGCGATAATAAATCATACATTATATTATAAATGCGACAGATTCTCTGTATGTATGTTTGTTACTCCTTCACGCCTCAACGGGTGAACGGATTTGGATGAAATTTGTTCTGAAGGTAGTTCAGACTTTGGTTAACACACAGGCTACTTTTTATCCCGAAAATATGAAGTATTCCGGTAGGATAGCTAACCGGGGGTAAAACCACGAGGCTCAGCTAGTGCATAAATAACTAAGTATTGATGGACTCGATATACAACGCCCCACACTAAGCAAAGCTTTTACTATGGAAACTAAATAACTGGTAGTATATCTGCTTAAGTAATACTTTTTTTAAATACATACACATAATACAAATTAATACATTTGGATACAAAACAAATATCTATATGTTCCTCACACAAATGCCTTTTCTAGCTGAATAGGATCCACGACCTACATCCTACAGTACAGAAAGCAGAGCTACTGCCGAGCTGTGAGGCCGTCATCAAAGAATATTAAAAGACGCTGTAGTACATGACTCAACTCCTACCACCGTGCGATAAGCCTCACTCAACCCACTATCACGTCGCACGCAGCGTCGCAGAGGATAACGCCCGCGCCAAGGCAAACTCACCACAGATTGAACAACACATTACATATCGCCACAGATTCAGTCATAGCTGATATATTACCACAAACGCATGACCCTTACATAACAACTTAAATATTGCTCTAGGCTAGACTACAAATTACTCGCAATGTATTTATGTATGCTCGTGTATGACGCATTGTAGTTTCAGTGCTTTGGATAATTCTAGTCACAAGTAGATTTGGTTTATTAAATTATTATGTTTAGGGAGTTTGGGAAAGGTCAGCGCTGTAAACAAATTGTATCTTATAATGGGACGTGAGGCAAATGAAAATCTATTCTGGTCCTACCCGGGAGAAGTAGACCTAAAGCCCATCTCTGGACACCCGCACCCTTTTATATGTTGCTCGCGTCCGTAGGTGTGTACCCTTTGATTCCCAAAGCTAGCAAAAGTAGCAGTAGAACTTGTGCCAAGTTCGTCCGGAGAGGTACTGCCACCACACCTGGGATTTGCCGCCAAGCAGTAGTGCTCGCATTACTGTGTCGGGTTGAAGGGTGTGGCTGCCGGTCACAAATTATGCCCTTGTATTTAAAAAGTGTAGTAGATATTAGATATGTAACATCCATATAATACTCTAACTAGGTTCTGAAATACGAATCAATGGTAATAAGTTCCCATCTGAATACGAAAGATGTAGCACTCGACAATAACAGATTTTTCGACCCATTCAACACACTATAAATAAACATTTCGTAAGTGACTCATTAACTAACACGATCGAGCCCTTATGGACTCCAACGCCTTAATCCAACCATTCAAATGTGTTCCACTTATCATGCACACATCCGGCGGCCTTAATAGCTAAATAATATAATCACTGCAAGACAGCAAGCAAATGGCGTACATATGGTTGAGAAAAGTAATAATCGAAGAGACTTGTATAATGTCTTTGACAACTAGATAAGAACTTCAGGTATATTTTACCAAACTCGTGTTTCTATGGTATCTGTTTATTACTGTAGCTTCCCTTACTTGGCGTTACACGAAATCAGGAAAATAAAAAACTAAATAAAATGTAAACCCGACGTCATACTAGGCGTTCGGCGTACTGCAAGGGACAGCCTTGGTGCCACTGACGTTTATTATATATAAGTCATTGAACTATAGCAAAATGGAATGTTATGTAACAAGCTTTATCGCCCACTACACTCGTCGAAATGTTAGTTCATAGATAAAAATATCAATAGCTCGTTAAAGAGCCCGCAAAGTAGATAACGCAATTGTTGTGTATGAACGGGAATTTGTTTAAGTATGCAATTAGATTTTATCGAAAACAATGTAATCAGACGTTGCCCACATGATGATTTTATTCCGCCTCAATGTACTTTTCAATAGCTATTAACATATATTTTGTTTACTTTAATCACTAAACAAATAATATAGTCTAAGCAATACGTAATATTGATGAAAATATTTTTGATTTATATTGATATTTCGGAAGCTTTCCTTTTCATACTACCCCTGTAGTACTTTACAGTACCAACCAGTCAATTTCCAAGCCATAAATGATACTAATTTTAGAGATTTATTGGACCATAGTTATAACATTAATCAAAGTTAGCTAATATATTACTGTTAAGATTTGCTGATCTGATAAGCTATTAAAAATGGAATTGATTTAAATTAGATTAAAAACTAGAATTAAACCAATTTGCCTATGTATTTTAAACGCTTTTATCCTAAAATACCTATTATTTCTCAGCTAAAAGCAGTTCAGAATACGAATTAGAAAATATTTGCATTCCGTTCCCATAATAACGATACCATTATAACATTGATATGCAAATTAATGCAACAAATTCTGTTCTAAAGGATTTAGATTCCATTTTACGACGACACAGTATATTCGATTATTCTAATGAAACAAGTCAACAAGATACTTTTTACTCCTGTTTTCCTCCACGACCAGTATCGTAGAAAATTCCACAGCCTCTTAAGTAGGGATGATTGCAATAATGTATATGATGAGTATACGTACATCAGTCACGAAAATTAAACGCCTACTTGAATAGAAAGCTAGGACTATAATTTGATACCACACCAGAGATAATTAAGAAAATAATTGAATTTTCTGTATTAATGCACACAATTAATACAGTAAGGCCAAGGATTTGAACAGTCGGGATGATGTATACCTCCGTTTACGGCGATGCTCGACGCTCCTAATCCCGAGTATTAACCGGAGGCGAACCTCCTCAGAGATTTATCGTTCAAGCCTAACTGTAAGTTAGGCTTGAACGATAGGCTTGAGTTGCAACGTGTTTATTGTATATTGTAACGATAAGCGTTTTTTGAAACCAAATTGAAGACACTGGTATTGAGTGTTTATTGTGTTGTCGTTCAGTAAACAGCAAGTGGTTTTCTCTAACTTCCAAGAGTTTTGTGTAACTTCCAAGAGAATACAAACAAAGAGAAATAATTTGACTACAAGGACGCCTTCAAATTTGGCCTTAAATTTCAAACATAATGAAGTATAATGATAGTTATATAATACACATTAAAGGACATGAATACACATGGTCACACGACATAATAAAAGAACAAAAACGAACAAGCTCTTAAACAAACCAGTGAAAGACCATCAAAGTTAAGCAAGTTTAAAATTCAGAAGCGTTAGCACTGTCTTTGCCGAGAGCCACTTGTTTAAGGAGTCCGCTCTCGTTCCCGGGATGTTAAGGGTTTAGCGCATTTACAGGGAAAGGAAACATTCCAAAACATGAAATCTAAAAGAAAAGCGAAAACCCCCGGCGCGAGATAGCGTCGTCTCACACGATATTTATTTTGTTTTACAGCCGCAAATGTTCTTTGAAAGATTTTCAACAGCACCAGGTTAATTATTAAATTGGATATTTCAAATGTTGATGATACTCTAAAGGTCGTACATAAAATGAGAAAAATATATGATTCATAAAATATTATAATATATTAGGTATTATAAACCGATTTATGATTGCAATTTAAGAAGCGTTTAACAAGCCTAGGGATTCCTGCTTTACATGCGTACGAATATGTGGATTTTGTGCCGTATAAAACACAATATATCTGCAAAATTAAAGGATGTTAGACAAACTTAGCCAACAGTTCAAAGTATACTGGCAATCCAGTTGAAGCCATATAATCAATCAGAGCTGAATTAAATAAAGGTCTACGACCTATAAGTAATTCATAGAATGAACGAGTGAACGTGAGGTGTGGTAGGCCCGATATGGCAGGTGCGTTATGTAAGCAGGCTGCGGTGCAGGCCTGTTTGGTGATACCAACTTGAAGAAAAGGGCCAAACAATCGGCTAAATAAGGAAATGGAGACGGATAATTTTTGATCATAGATATGGCAATATACAACATCAATATGTTTTAAATAACACTCTTATTTAAACCTGATATTGTTAACATTAACACATTTCTAAATTTTTTTAATTATCTTTTGTTAAAGCAAAGCTTGTTCCGATGTGAAAGAGATTGTTTTTGTTTCATATAAACGATTTGCAATATTAGCTTTTTCAAAAAAGTTTTAAGTAATGTTTACGCTTGTCTGTTTTGTGCTCAAAATTTAGCGCGTTAAGGGTCAGTTGGCAACACTTGCGAACCAAATGGCACAACTATTCCTAAGGCAGCGACTCTTAGGTCCGTGCCAAGGCCCCGCCACAATTGAAAGTTGATGTCCAATGAACCTTTCGCAACAAAAGCTCCACTTCTAAATCACAGAATCATAAGACAAATCAACTGTAATAAAGGTCAGTCCATAAAGGGCAGAATTGCGCCACATTCATAACAGGTGCCGTCTAAACTTAAGAGCCAGACAAATTTATAATGATATAACCCATTACCGCTCGCACGCTCTCATAACGATAACCGTAGATATAGTCGTTACCGTCCCGTCCAAACTACTTTAAAAGCGAACAATTTAAAACATAAATTAGATAGTGCAGTGTCTAAATACGGGAGAATACGGGAGGCAGACTACCCACACGGTAGTCTAGTTAGAGCCGATGAATAACGAAGAGAGGAGGATGGGTAATGGGATATCAGTGGGGGCCGAGAGAGAGGGACGCACCCGGGTGCAGCCGCGAGTGTGCACCGTGCACACAGACAGCGATCGATTAGCGGGTTGGCCCGTCGCTTCCACAACCAATCTATCGACCTTTGCATCCATCCTTAAATTTGATAATTGACAGTTTGTTCCGATTATAATTTGGTAATCGAATTGACTTATAGTGCTATCTTTTCCTATATTTGAAACTTTTCACTTATGTGAAAAACTAATTAAATGAAAGGGTGTAGAATTGTCGGTACAGCTACATTGGATAAAACTTTTTTTATTTATTTTATATATTGTAGAAAATATCGTTGATACGAATAACTAGAGGATCCCGCGAAACTATATAGAAAGCAATGGTGTGCTAAGGCGTAGATGTGCAAAAAATTATAACTTCATACCCGCAGGTGATTATTGCTAAGACTGCATTCATTCACTCGCCAATCACGTCGCGCCGGTGATCACTTATTTAACTTGGAGCCGTGATTCTAAAGAACAGCGTCTCAGACGCCGCATTTTTTATTTATAAATATTTTCTATCACAGCTGTGGTAATGGAATAATTTCGATAGAGCTGATCAGTATTCAACAAAACGTCTCAGCGTCTCCTTTTCATTCAGCTTAGCTCACCTCCCACAGATTAGTGCTGATTGAATTTGGAATTACTTCTGGTTGCATCGAACATTCCAGTTTATTTGAGATGTATAAAATGGAATATCGTATTAAGGCCGATCTCTGCTGCACTTTTTTGACAGTTACCTTAGTAGTTTTCAGCCCGATCGGCCAACTATAACAATAACTAAGGAAACTGCAAAAAAAAATATATAATTTCTAATACGAAATTCTCACTTTTTATGAATTTCAATATATCTAAAATAATAGTAAACTGTTTGCAACTCCATTAGACTGATTAAGACATGATCGACCAACGTATGAAAGTGGCGAAAAACGAAAGGTGCCGTTTGACTTTAAAGGGAAATAAAATAGTAATAAAATTAATAAAATAGTCTGCAAGGTGTTGCCATTCTTCGAAACCTTTTGTTCGGAACTATAGTTACCTTTCACCTACTCGCATCCGTTCTTATTCTTAACCTGAACAAAAAAGGACGTCCTTTCTCACAAGCCTCGAACAATTTGCTGTGACTAAGAGATTTATGAAATTATAGGTCCTTGAGTGAACAATAGCGTCTGAGCCTTGAGTTTCAGTGGAACTAAACATATAGCAATAAAATACATAAAGTTAAAACTGATACTTCGGAATTATCGCGAACGCTCATGATAAGAAATCGGAAAATGTTTTTATCGTAAAAGAAAGTTATCAGCCCGTTATGTGGTATTAAATATCGCTCAACTAGACCCTGTACAGGAAACGTGTATATAAGCTTGTCACTGTCTCAGGAAATACGAGTATGTGGAATGATAAGAAAGTCGTTTCCGAAAGTATGGCAAGCGTAGACCATATTTCCACAAATAGTTCTGAACGTACAGAGCACAGTTATATAAAATAAAAATGCCCTAATGATAAGAATTTCCAAGTAATTTTAAATCTTATCCAAGTATGTAATTGTGTTCGTTTGCATCACTGTAAAAAAATAAATGCTTTCCGCTTTAAAATGAATATAAACATTCTTGCTGCAACTATTTGTTCTAAGCGGTACATGTCATTGCACAAACAATCTGAGACTCAAGTTCAAGGAATAATTTCGCCGAATATAGAATATCTCTGAAGCTTTCTGGATTGTCGCAAGGAGAACAAAGCTGGGCTAACTCAACAATGTGTTTAGTTTTGAGATTAGAGCAATCCCGCCCAACACCTAAACACGGATTTTAGATAACATTCAAACTCCGACCGCACTGAATATAAATGAGATTTTAGAACGCCGCAGAACCCGTCTTAGGGCTCTTGTGCATAATTACTAGACGTTAGAAACGTTCAACTTGCTCTGAACACCGATGAATAACTTTAATGGACGCTTAAAATCAAATAATGGTTGGTCGAGTTGAATTGGTCTGTTGTTTTGTTGGATTTAAAAAAGGAAAATGAAACGAGAATTTTATGGTTAAAATGTCTGGTTCCGACGGTCGTCTGTCGTAGGCTCGTGGGCGCGTCGGCGTGGCGGGCCAGCGAGGATTGCGTGACAGCGCGGCACGCACCCTCACTTCCCAGCTGCTTGTGTCTATTACAATTTCAATGTCAAGACCGATCAATACCCGGCCGGGGATGTAAAATTTCGGGTATTTTCGGCCTGTTCCGGGAGCTACGAATGTTTCTCGCGGGCTTACTAACCTACCGTAACAAGCCGGGTGCGTGCTCTCCCGCCCGATCGATACCCGGCTAAGGCTCGCCTCCTTTATAAATAGTCTTGAACTTCACCTCGGCACCGCTACGGAAATTCGTGGGCGAAAGTATAAGTACACCTTCGCTCCGTTGCGTCACGAACCCGCGAACAATAAAAAGCATTTTCTTTGTCTACAAAATGAATAATCTCGAGTGGCGCGATAATAAGCCGTTGATGCTGCATCACAATGCTTAGCATCTCATTACGCAAATAAGCACAATCCCGTCGGAGAAAGTTTGAACATCTCAATAACGTGACAATCGGCAGCTGATGTGAATATTTCGCGAAGTTTTCATGTAAATCGCCCATCGCCGGGTGCGATGACGCGTCCAACCACTGGAAAATATCCCGGACTCGGGATAACCGCGGGAATATTTCCAAAGGCACTCGAAAAGCTAATATCGCTGGCTCCGCTCATCAGTATGCGTACTGACGCAATTGAAACTCAAAATATAAAGATTTAAAATTGAAATCAGAACTGAAAGCGAAGCGCTTGCAAAATAAAGGAATTAATTAGAGGAGCACAAAACCGATGAGATGAAGTGAAATCAAGCTCGAGCGCCATTACAGTGAGTAAAGGGAATAAGAGCGGTAATAATAAAGGACGAAAACGAGCGGTTCATTACTGGAAATGCTGGCAATAACAATACGGCTAATGGTCGTCTCGCGATCGTCTCGAATCCCGTTTCTACTCAAAAAGTTCACGTTACTAACAAATCCTATGCCATTTCCACTGCTTGTATAAAACGAGTAATTGAAATAGTTTTCTATAAATAAGGTAGTTTAGTTTTGTTCTATATCTTCCAATACGTTGCGTTATTAAGTAAGGGTGAGGCGAGAAGAGAAATGTATCGTAGTGTATTACGTGCTAGTAGGAACGTAGGTATGCTGATAATAACAGTACCTACTAATATCACCTACATAAGTAACAATAGTTTTATAAATCCTAGAGTGAGTCGTGACCTAACTGTAGTGTTTATCGCAAGCAACTCTACGTGTGGGTAGGTCACGTACACTTTATTTATTTTCATCCAATTCAATATTGTTTTGCTAATAAATTAAAATGAGTCATAAAATCAACCGCGTTTTGTCATACATTGATGACATACGTTCATTTGGAATGACATCGTGGAGTAGTTATTGATCAAATTCAATAGGACTAGTAGTTGTGTAGAGTATGTTATTAAGTAAATGCTATACTGTTGCTATATATATATATATATGATTGTATGAGAAACAAACGAATAGAATGTAATTATTTGCCAGGAAACTTACAGAATGTAGGTGTACAGCTATGAATACCTATGATAACAATAAGTAGGTAATAGTTTATAGCTAGAATTTATTAGAAAAAACAGACATATTAACACGCAGACACAGAAAAAACATTTCTAATGTTCATTACGAATGCTTGTACCGAGTGGGAATCGAACCAACTAACCTCTGAGCCCAGTCAAGAAATAAAAATGAACTTATACAAAAGCCAGGACACAAATAAAGGTATCAAACGACAACGATGAAACTAAAACCTAGAGTTGTCACTGTATAAAAGTGAATCCCTAAAGAACATTATCCTTTGCCATAACATTTTGAATCTTAAAGACAACCAATTAAATAGAAACGCCTCTCGATTCGCCAGTTAGTTCAATAATGGTGTTTAATGTGGAATCGCAGGCTGTTAATAGAACATTGAATGAGACTGTGCGTGACTAAGTACATCTGTGATCACGCAATTTTATCTAAACTGGTTATTATAATTTGCTAAAGCAATAACTCTGGAACACGCCTCACAATTAGATAAAGGTTGGTAGTAGCATGTGTAATTTAATAGTAATCTATGCATAGCAATTTATCTTTATAAGGTAAGTGGATGACGAGTAGGTAATCACGTACACTTTTTTATGTCTGGGTGTGGAAAAACGAAACATTAAGACATTGGAGAACTGATACATCGTTTAAGATTTACCCACTGACCCCACAAGTTCACGAGGTACAAATGAGGACCCGCAATGCGCCAGCTCAGGTCAGATATCGTATACGCGTAAGCGCTTGTTTAATTCTATGTGACTATGCCTTAGACACACCTTATATTTAGTGAAAAAGCACAGAGCTTCTACTAAATGTGAGGCGACTGGTATAAAGATAACAAGGATGTAAAGTTCGGTCTGGTCCAGGAGTTGCAATAAATGTAAAATATCGAAAATGTTTATTACAATGATTATAAAAGTACACGTAAAGTAAAAGGGTTTGAGGTTCGTGGAACTCGTTTGTATTGCGAAAAAACGAGATATTTGCTAAAGAAATCGACAAGCCATCTTGGCAGCTTCATAAATGATGTTAAATATTCGGGTGCTCACAATATATTGTTGCGTAAGATATTCCATTAAGTTCGACTTCTTACTGAGGAGTACCATGTAGATTGGAATGCAAGATAAATATATACTGTGACAAATCGTTTTTAGAATGCGCAGGCGTCAACAATATTTCATACAAACCTACCTACTTTGGTTACTGAAATATTCATTATTGTAATCAGTTATTAAACAAAAGCATTTGAATTTGAACCTATGCCAACAGGTAATACCGTGCGACGTTACAAATCAAATCGCAAAGTATGGCAGCCATTACTCGATGTTACGTACAATACCTAAATGGTTAGGGTTGTCACGCAAATCGGTAAGTTATGGGGATATATTTTGCGATATGGACAGTTTAATGCCTAGACTTATATAAATAGATGTAATAAGAAGTTATATGAAAATATGCTCGAAATAAAAAACGAAACCTATCTTACAGACTTTAATAGCAATTTATCGAAGATCGTATTATGTGGTCGGCCTTTAAACGATTTATTATGAAATTACATAAGTACTGCGTTACTACTACTGAATACTTGATTTTTCTTATTGATACAAGGTTTAACCCTGTACAAATGGTATAATATAAGTTATTTTTCGTTGACTAGCGACCAACCTGCGGATTCACTCATCAAGGATTCTCTGTCCCAATCTCGGAATTTATACCCATTTCCGTTCCTGAACGGAACGTTACGTACGTACGTATACATTTATAATAGCATACTTTTAACTAATATTGAGAAATCATGTTTCTATCAAAATTGAATATAAGCTAACACCTACTCTAACTGTTTTACTGTAGCGCCCTGTGAGTCCAAGCCAACAAACACATTTTAGCTCTATTTATATATTAGTAATTTTAATAGACTATGAATATTATAATCATGGCAGTCTCTACGGAATGGGCAATTTAACCACGTGAAAAAGTGCCTACTAAATTCCTAATCCACCGCCGCTTAAATAATCTTTGTTAGATTTAAAAGCCAAATGATAATATGATGAATAATGATAAGCTTTAGAAAATACTGTTTTGTATTATTTTACTGGGGCTGGGTACCTTAACTTGCGTATTGATTGTTCTTTGGATCCCTCCAAAATACGACACAAAAGTAAAGGCTCTGTTCTCCTGGACAGAGCCTTCATTTTTGTGTCGTACTTTCAATTGCCGCGTCTCTTTCTCTTGAGGTTGATTTTGAAACATCGCGCCGGTTTTTCTGCCAGCCCTATTAGCGGTGTAGAGATTTGCAAGCGTTGCGACTGCTTCGCTGCATCGTGCGTTGTAAGTGGGTCGTGCGCGAGCGTCGACCTCTCGCCCGACTTCAGGGTTAGCCGGCTCAGGGTTGCTGCTGTTTGGTATTAGTAGGAATATAAGTAATTTAATTGGATAATACCCCTAATTTATATTTAATTATGTTGAAGTATAATCCAACCCAAAACTTTTATCGACAAATGTTTGTTCTGCGCCTGAGTGTCAATATGCAGTACTTTTTTTTGTAATTAGTACATACATGTACTATTTACAAAAAAAGTACTGTATAAGTTTTCTATCAGAATATTCCCATAGTACCAACAAGCTATGCTTAGTTTGCTATGGCGCTGTGTGAAATGTGCATGAATATTTATTTCTTATCTACAGCAACCTTATATCGCCTATGGTATTGAGATAAAAAGTAGCGTGTATTAGGTATATCAGCCCAGCATTATGACCATCGTTTTTATTTCAGTCATAAAATAAGTAAGGTATAAAATATATAATTTTTAGTATATATAAATTGATAAAGATTTTATTTGAAATACAGCAATGACTTTAGTGTGGTTTTCAAACAATTAGCATAAATATCGTGTGATTTATACCAAGCGAGAAGAGTTATAGCTTGAACATTTTATTTAATGTGGTCAGGAATCTATATTATGGTTAAAATGAAATTCTAGCCGCAAATCAAACGCTGTCAATCTATGGACTACCTTGCAAGTCTGGACTTGTTTATTAGCTATGAATTATTAATTTACTAACTCGTAAACCAGAGTATTTCGGCATGAAATCAAGCTCGTGTTTTCCAAATATTAAGGCGTAGTTATCGAGATCATAATAGTTGGGATCAACGACCGCTCTAGTTCTATTCTAGTAAATATGAACAACGTTGTTTCTTTGGAATTATTTCATATTTGAAATTCAATTAAGCTTGGAATAGGAAGGAATGGAAAGTTCAGATACTAAGTTGCTTTCTTAATTGCCTTGAGACTAACTTGGTCTCAGGGCTTGGCTGTTACAAAATTACATTTACAATATTTTTATTTCTGTTAAGAAGACCAGTTATTACGTGCGAAAATTTCCATTTGAAATTATACTGACAACGCATTTCGCAAGTGTTGGGTAAATAAAGCTCTTTGTTCCACCCGTCTGAAAGCTACAAACCGAAGATGTTTATACAACATGGCAATGCGAGTGCTTGTCAAACTAAGACCACCAGACGTAGGCGCAAACCGGCATTACCGGCAATCCTACGCACGACCAGACATGCGCCGACATAGGTTCAAACTTTCCACTAAACTCTCTAATACTAACAAATATAAACAGACTATCGATATGAAATATAAATTAAAAATAGTTGCCCGTCATGAGAGACCCGGCAGATGGGAAGAAACATGACGGCATATCAGGGCGTCATCTTCTTCTTCTTCTATTTAGTTTGTAAGAAACATTGACACGATAAGAAGAAGAAGGGCGTCATGTCGCTTGCCGTCACATCGTACAAATCGATTTTACTGTCAAAGCGCGCCTATAGATGTTTTTATTACGTTTCTTAACCGATAAAAGTTTCAACAGACCCGCCACATTATGGAGCTGCGGAACATTCGACGAAACCGCTGCTAAATACGCGAAATGGCGCGAGTTTATACCTATCAAGATTGAATTCAACTAAGAGATGCACAAAAACCCGCTCCGAAGTCGCGCCATGTACGGAAATAATGTCCTGCAAGTATCCAAGTTTCGATTAAAAAAAGTTGATCAGCTCACGAAACAGTCTCGCAAGTTTGCAGGTCGGTGGATAAAGTTCGCACGCCTGTTTACCTTTTATAGTGTACTCGTGTCGAAAGCTGGACGAAGCACTACGCAACGCCACATAGCACTCGCAAATTCTACGTTTTTCCATTATAAGATTCTAACATATGATTACATTGATAGTTATGAAGCTGCCGCTATCTGTACCGATAGCGTATTCAATCATTCTACCAGTTTTTTCATCGGAGGAAAGTTGCTCGGCGGGACCTATGCAGCCCTATTGTATCTATTAGCCGGCTACTTTCTCATTTCTTGCCATTTACGGTCCGTTGAGAAAATCAAGATGCATTTTGTATCAGCGCGTGATGAAAACGCGAGACGTCAGCATAACTTTAGCCTACAGCGGCTCTTATGGGTCTTGTTAAATTAACCATAAACTGCTTCTTCATACTTGATTAATTTGTAATATGACTGTTGCTTCAACTCCTTGATTGAGAAGTGCATTAGCAAAATCTTAATTGGGTTTTCTTGACTTTTATGTATACAGTACCGCATACAGTATGACCCTCTGATGCCTCTGTTTAAGTTTCAAGTCTCATTGTCCAAATAATCACATTTATTCCATGGAACAGCGTAATACTCTAATCTCTAATCAGTATGTTCCTATCTTCTCATGGGCGCCGTTAGGAATTAAAAATACTAACTATAGCAAATTCTACATGTATGTCAATTAAGTTAATATCAAATTCAAATTGAGCAGGTACTTGAATATGCTTCGCACATCGATAACATACTATCTGTGGTCAGGCTTAGAGGATCACTGCTGCCTAAAAATCTTAATCTTTCGTATTTTCTTTCTCGACAGGGGGATGCAAGTGCATCGCCTTGCACCCTGCTACCGGCGCCCATATCTTCTTCTATTAAGTCATAGATTTATATGGCTAGAAAACTTTGAGCGCTAGTTGTCTTTTAGCCATTACTTTCGGATGAAGTCCATCGTACCCCTGTTTGAACGGTAGCCCAAACGAACCCAGCCTTCAGCAGAATGAGAAAGGAAGCATTCAGCCCCCTTTCTTAAGTTTCATTCAAACCCAAACATTTCGACTTGTTATGCACTTTTTCCAAGAACCATAGTCAGCAGAATGTGACAAAAATAACCGAGTAAGACGATTCGAAATAAACTTAGCGTTAATCCACATGGGAAGCCTTGAGTGGCGTGTCAGGTTACTCGGATCGGTTACACGTCAGACCGCGCGCCTCATCTTCGTGGATGCAATGTTTTCATAAGTACGCTGGTGAACTCAGGGAATTTATTATATTTTGTATTAAATTTATTATTATTTAGCGTGGTTACCTCGCAGAGTTTTAGAAACGATTTGCATAGGACAAATCGGCCGGAGCGTCGAGCGCGCTTAAATGTACGGATATCGTTTTCGTTATTAAGGTATTTTGATCTAATTTAAAAGCTTGAGTCTTGTTTTAAGACATTCCGACATCAACTACTAATGTAGATCCAAGACTTTTTTATAATAAATAAAATCAGTATGAATTTCAGCTTACAAAGGTATCCTACTTATTTAGAAGTTTTAATCGCTTAAAATAGCTAATTGTTAGGGATCAAAAATACTATTATAATGTACGGAACAATGACAATCAAATGTTATAAAAATACGAATAGTCAAAATCTCGAAGGTTTTCGGGAAAATGGTCGCTGAGAAACGCAGCAATGTATATTTTTTAAGAGCACTAACCAAAATGATTTTCTTTATATATTTTTAATTGATATCAATCGTACCGTGAAGGTCAGCTATTCCTAGCAACTTGTAATAATTCAATTGATTTATCATAATAACTAAGAACCGTGACGATTCATCGTAATTGACGTACATACGGCGGTTGCCATAATAAAATATTATGATATTGTTAAATCGCAACACGTTCCAATAGATGTTATTCTTTGAAATAGTTACTTATTCACGAGCAATTGTATTTTTTAAACATAGACTTTATTCCATTTATAGCTTTCGTAGGTGTACCCGGAAAATCGCTACACGTCTCCCGTGTAGTGATGAAGAAGCGACCTCGTACTGCTACAACTCGCTGTTGTGTTTCGGCGGAAGATTGAGAGTAAAATTACAGGCCAATAATGTGCCTATGAATATACATTCATTCTTACATTTATTTAGGTATTACAAAATTAAAACATAAGTTAAACAGGCCAAGTGCGATTCAAACTCGCATTAATAGGCTTCCGTGCCAGCGATTGTATATTTGACTATTTGTTAACATTCCCACCTTTACAAAACGTATCTATTCTGTCAAAATTTCAGCCAACCAGATATACTCGTATAACTCATTCAGTATATACGTTCCCTTGTTTAAGGCATCCTAAAATACTATTGAATAGATATTTATAACTAAATTATAAATTAGAAAATTTGATTTTACGTAGCTAGTAATTTTAACCTCAATCAGAAGTTCTGAACCTTCAAAGCTGACTAGTTAATTTTAATGTAGCAGACAAATTAATTCCCTGAACTGAAGTAGTTGAGCTCGTTAGTCTAATGTTTGATCATGTGGCGATACTGTCTACGAACATGGAAATTACTGACGAGATTAATTCGTAACTTGATTTTGTGCCGTGGCTTCACAAGCGATTTGCAGGTATTTTGATTTTATGCCTTGAATTCACATTGCAGTTATTTTTTCACATTGGCCTTATAGCTCAGTAGATAGTAGTAATAGTAGTAGCTTCTGCACCGTGTTTTGTGGGTTCGATTTCCACTCAGGAAAAGCAGTTGGGTGACGAATGTTCGTTCTGTGTATTTTGACTTATTACACCGCGGGGCGCAGCTAGTTCTGTTTATATAGCCATGAAGTATCAAAATAGAACTGAATAAAAGGTACTCTGATTAAAGTAGCACTTACCTGAGAGTCAACGTAGTTATTTCGCTATTACTGAGTTCGTACCTACGTACTTGTAGAAAGGTGGAGGAGTTCTCTTTCCGCCGTTTATTTTTACATTCTACTTTGAATATTGAAATATAAAGGTTTCTAAAGGCACCCGATTTAGCATTTAGATGTTTTGTTGGAAGAAAATCATATGAAACAAAGTTGCATTCTCTGCATCGTGTTAAAAGTTCAAAAGACTTTTTCAGTTCGATTGACACGATCGAGCAAATTTGTTGTCAATTTATTCATACTCGTAGCAGTAGAATCCTAAGCCTAAAAGAGCCAAGTGCTTCAATCAATAAGCTGGTAGACAGAACACCATAAATAGGAGCGGTTCTGTTTAACGATGCTGCAAAATACATACATTGTATCTTAAGCTGGTCTGAGCGCTGTTTTTCTTTATAACCCTCCTTTTTATCACAGCAATAAGGTCCATTATTCGCGGTTTAATATCTGAACACTGACTTAACTTAAGTTGTGATTGTAAGCCGCTTATCAATCACGATGTACCGATACCGGCATACCTATATTTTCACCAAGTTTCACGATTCACCTAGTCGCAATGGTAATAGAACTTTATGGATTGATAAATAAAGACCATCATTATTTATGTAGTCTCAGCTGGATATACTCGTTAATTTGTGATTTCATGTAGGTTGTATAATCAATAATATAACTTTTAACCAAAACGACTGGCCTCAAAGTTCAGTTGGTAGTAGCTCTGCCTTTTGTATAATAAGTCGTGGGTTCGGTTCCCACCCGAACAAACGTTTGTGTGACGAGCATAGATGCTTCTTCTATATCTCGTTGTAATGTATTTTTGAAACAAATACAATCATCATTATCAGGTTATCATAGTACAAGCGATGCATAGTTTGGGGCTAGATTGCGCTGTGTGAGATGTCCATGAATAAAAATAATTGATTAATTATTTATTAAACTTATTATTTCATGAAATTTCTATGGGACAACCTCAAATACCTTATTGGCGCAATACCACGGGTACAGAATTTCCCCGACCAAACGAACGACGTCACGCGATCAACAAGACAAGACAATACCGATGTTATTTACGCTATAGTTAAGTGAGCTGAATGTTTTTCAAGCATTATAAATGATCTAGCGTGCGGCGCACGATTCCTAGTCGTTTCGAACCTTCAGTAGCGGTTGCCCTGTCAGAATCGCACGAAATCCGTATTCAAATGACTCTACCCAGACCGCTATCAGTTTCACCACTATCTAAATGACACTAAACGTCACTATCAAAGTTGTATTAGCTTTATTGTATTAATAAATTCACGTAACTGGACAGGATAATACATAGGGCTAACGAACTGCACCTACCTAGCATTGTTAATGTAATTATGTTTATTGTGTTGCGATAATAAATACAAATTGCGATTGTTTGGCCTATTGGTGATTATTATAAGGAAAACAACAATGGTTTTTAATTGAGTGGATTTGAATGAATTTTAATAGGAGCGCTGTACACGTCAATACCTCTCTGAATATATTAATTCATAGGTCAGTTGGTAGTCTCTGCCTTCTGTGCTGCAGATCGTCGGTTCGTTTTCCATTCGAGTCAAACATGTTAGGTGTTTGTTTTTGTCAGGGTAATAAGATGTATTATTAGTATTTATTGATGATGATTCCTTAACGGTTCTTCCCAGAGTATACCAAAAGTGTATCTTATTTCTTTATATTATTATCAAAGTCAGTTATAAATCAGTCAGTGAGGACTTTTGCTTCTGGCAATAAGCGTAACTGAGCCCGGCTTTTCGCGTCGATTTTTTTCACTTTTATATAATGTTATAACTTGATTTATGTACTTTTATAGTCATAACTTGTAGTAACCCAGATATGTGTCTTGCAGTACGAATATAGCAAAGACTTTCACACCACATAATCTCAAATCGAGATCACCAAACCTGTAGCCCCTGACACCATAGCAATTATTTAACATTAATAAACATTATAAAGTATGTGAGCAATAAATAAACAAGCGGTATAAATAGCATCATGGCGGGCAGGGGAATGACCGCCGGTTGACACAGAACGAGCTCAAGGCCTGGGAGATTAGATACCGCGGCGCGTAACAAACTGCAGACAATTGCAAAATACGTGCCTTCATGAAGATATATAGTGGATACAAACATGTTGTCGCTCCATTGTACAATTAGGCGGACATCATTGTCCGGTTTAGACCATGCACCATCGTTATTTCAAGCCAATGCTTTGCCTAATTATGATATATCTGTTGGGCATTTGCGCCCGGTGGACCGTGGGTAGAAGGTTAGGGCAATGGACTACCTTTGTTTGAGGCTTTCGAGCAGCTTGAGAACTCTGAAACCAGGGCCAAAGTAAACCAACTTAACAAGGGGTCAGAAAAAAAAATATGCACATTTCATACAACACCTCTAGCCCCAAATGAAGCATAGCTTGTACTATGGACACTAATTAACTGATATATCATTTAATACATATTAACACTCAGCACAACAAACATCTATGTTCGTTCGCGTGGGATTCGAGCCCAAGACCTACATCGCAGAAGGCAGAGGTGAGCTGTGAGGCAAGCCATAAACTTACTCTTGAGATCGCTGGGTCTATTATAAATTTTACGAATTGCAATGATTGCGTGCAATGATACACGAGATTTATTAAAGACTCAATTTCTTATTAAACAAGACAAGACAGACAGGGGTCTGAGAATTCGGACTGAAATACACTAATTGATTGACGACGATACGGCACGAGATGTAATGCGACAGACGGATCTAAAATGGGTTCGCGTGATATCTAATGGATTGGAAGCTTTGATACTATCTAACTGGAACCGACTTGGTTCTCGGGAATTAGTCTGGACTCTGGATGTCAGTCGAACAAAATCTTGTAGTAATTCCATTTGTAACTTTTCCAGAATAATATCACCGACAGCAAAGTCTAAAGTTCTGCAGTAACGAAAATCGTAAAAATTCGTTTCGCAATGGTATAATTAACAATGTTTTCTCTTTATTGATTCAATATACTGACTTTAATAAACAAGGACATTCTCGATTGGACTGTTTTTTGTATGTGTTACGCGATATCTCCGCCATAAAAAAGAATCATCATTGGTTCATAATAACCGATTTAGATGACTCTTGTTTTTATTTGATGGGTATTGTGTGACCTTTTAAATAATCCTTTAGAAAAAAATTTGCACATTAATAATAATTCAATTAATATTTTTGACGTGTATTTTGGAACGAAAGTAAAGAAGTCTGTTTTATCGACTTTTCTATAAATCATTTGCTATCTGATAGCTTGTGAGGAGATGGCCGGCCACCTGATAGAATGTCATGACATTGGACAGTTGTCGATCATCTGCAACAACAGATAATGCTAATGCACTCCCGCCCGTTGGTTGAGCCGCCTCCTGAAGGATACCGAAGTGAAGCTTAGTGGAAACTGTGTATACGTGCACCACTGCCTGCACGCAGATGACCAGATGTGGAGGCAGTACTTCTTCGGGCGAGCTATGTACACGTTCTACTGCTACTTGTCAAAACGTTTCACATTATACAGACGAATAATTCTCTTTCCTTCTTGCAAGTAACATTTGGCGTGAATGAGTTAATGTTCGGGTAATCATATGCTCTTGTTTTTAACAAAATCTGTCACCAATAAACTTAATTAGCAGAGTATATATTAAAAAAAGAATGACTTTGTATTTATGGGTATCACAACCACATGTTGACCATACGTAGGCACAATAAAGTACACTCAAATGTCACATTAATAAAATCATTAAGCCAAAACTCGTATGCAAACAGGTTGTTACATAATGAGGTATACATATTTAAATAACCTGACGTTTTTATATGTATGCACTATACACGTTTATCTTGCAAATGTTGCATAGGTATTGTCAAAATATATGCAAAAGTATACGCTGACGGAAATGAAGTATAGCCTTGAAAAAATCACAAATAGTAGACTGACAACAATAGTATTGATTCAACACTGGAAAATAGTTAGGACCTTGAGAGTTGAGTTGGATAACGATAACCAAGTGCGTAAAAACAGGATTGGAATATACAAATAGATAGATAAAGAACCAAGTTTCTCTCTTAAAACCACATCATCGAGGTGAAGTGATGTACCTATATCACGAGTACCTATTCCTGCTCCCGGTTTTTATCCAAGATCTTCGGATATTTATGAACACTACACGTTCCTAGTTGTTTCTGCCCTGGTTGAATTTGAATCGATACATAAGACACATAAATCGAAAAATGAAATTTTCATAAATGTATGAAGCCTGAGCAGCCATGTACACTAAGTATATTAATAGTAATAAAATTAAAATAAAAACAACATTTCATTATGTGTTTCATCATTTCGCTATTTGATATCTATGTTCGTCACACAGATGTTTGTTCTGGGTGGGAATCGAACCCATGAACTACGCAGTAGGCAGAGCTAGCTAGACCTAGGCTGTTAGGCCAGTAGGATCGATTTATTTGTTTTTCTATTTTTTTTTTTTCATGTAATTATAGATGTTTCTATAAGTATCTGGTGCAGGCCCGGAATGAAACACCGCATTTTAATATTAACAAACAAAAACACTCTTCCTTTATTGTGTCTGAACTAAGTCGTGTCGGTGCACTACTAAGTTACGTTTCGAACGAAAACCACCCCTAGAATAAATACTAGTCACCAAACAAACCCGGCGCCACCATGACAGCGTTTTATCGCGCAAGTGTCAGCCCATGTTTTTATAGCCGACAGCAAAAACTTTCACCTTTGCTACCCTTTTCAGTAATAAAAATATTTAAGGACTTCTACGTCCAATGTCCAGACTCCAGACGAGGTGTACGAATAATGTTTCCTAAAAAGATCTTTTATTTGATAAAAGTTGTCCATTCAAAGAATTCAAAAATTCAAGGTATTTTCAGTAAAATAATTCCGATCTTCTGAGGGTTTTCATATTTCCTGGTTATATATACTAGCCGATAAATTCACGAATCTTTATCCTGGGTGAGAATCAAACCCAAAAGCTCCAGCTTAGAAGGCAGAGCTACTACCAACTGAGCTGCGAGGCCAGTCAATTACGACTCTCTCATTTACTAATTCTTAAATTTATATCAACTTTACTAACCTTGATCTGATATGAGTTGACCTTATGCTTCGGAAGCAGATTGAAAGTTGAGAAGTCCAGTCTTCTAGAGAAGATCCCGTTGGCGCCAGCACCAGCTCTGTGAAACAAAAAAATCTATTATTGATCTAATACTTGAAACGCCGCGGTGATTGTATGAGGCTGTCATCAGTATTGGTGCCTATATTAACATTAACAACGCAGTAGACATCTGTGCTTCGGAGGTCCCTTTAAACTGCCAGTCTTTTTGCTAGATTCAAAATTTGCAAACTGAGAAAGACTTCGAAAATACTTTTTGCCCTACATTGACTGGTGATGCATATCAAGACACACAAGGTGGAAATAGCAGTGTCTCCAACCCTCGCTTTGTCTGTCTAGCCGCCATTGTTGAGTGACTCATAATTGTCAAGGTAACACCTGCAAAAAAACAACTTACGTAACACACGAAACTGTAATATACCTAAATAAACATATACTAATATTATAAGGAGGTAAAATTTGTTTGTTCATTTGGCTATGGAGATCTTTCATTATTGTGTTTTCACGCCATAATAGCTATGAGATATGCAGACCATCAGTAGCTACTTTCACTTTGTGGTTTACACTTTTACGCAGGTAGACGAGAAACCTCACAATAACTTTAGTATTAGTCAGATTAATGGGCTAAAATATGTTAATTAAAACGGTAATGTGATCAAGCAGTAATTTTACGACCCCGGGAATCGAATCCGTAACGTCGGATCGGGATTCGACGAGGGACTCGATTGGCGGCAGTATTTTTTTGTAAAAACAGATATTGCACTATCTAAACCGCGGGCGTATCGCTAGTATAATATAATTATCAGACGTAGAAGCAAACAGTCATGCAATTTATCGCATTACCTGGATGGATAAGGATTACAAAGGAAAAAACCCCAACTAGACGAATGCAACAAATTCGCCAACTGGCATTTCGCCCGAGATCTCATTCGATAACTCGATGATAAATTACAAAGATATCGCGGTGTTGTCATGATTGTTATGTTTTCGTTACATGTGACAGTTATAAAACAATTACCATTTTAATGATCTCGAGCAGTAAAGTGTGCGTTTCTGTAAAGTCGTGAATCGCGAATGGAGTAATTTGAATGTGTGTCACGCGGTCGGTAACGTGAAAAAATTTGCAACAAAACAAGTTTTTATCTAACGTATCGCTGGCGCCGTGCAAAAACGTCGTAAGTTGGTGCAAAAACGTACTTTTCATTGCCAAGGCCAGCCGAATTAGGTATCGGGTCGTATCTCTCCGGGCTCGATAGCTTTGTTTACATACACGTGGAGATAAAAAAATAACAGCGGTGATGTATTGACTAAAAATGCCAAAGTAATTATGTAAGCAACCAGTTATTAAAACGCCAACGGTTTTAAATGATGAATTTAAAGCTTCAAGAGTGTTTTGTTCGCTTTTTCTCCGTTTAAGTTTTAATACCATTTAGATACGTCTGTATAATTATCTTGTTACATAATGATGGTCTATTTTAATAAGATTAAATTTGATTGGAATAATGTCACTCAATGTCATTGGAATACTCACAATTATAATGTTAAACATTACCCAGATACTTATTAAATGTAATAATTAGTTAAAATATATTTATATCATAGTATAAACTTTCTAAGATGTTATTTACTAATTATCTAAGTAAAGCAACTCTCCGCTCAGGTATTTGGATGGGTGACCGTTTAGTGACTTTGAACTGAGCGGTTCTCCGAACCAAATTTGACTACTTACTAACATGAAAGAAGATAAGTTTTTTCCAGAGACAACTAACTTAACTCATGCACACAACGTAAATCTATAAATCGAACGCAAAGACGTCTTTGATTTTGAGAGACACACTGAGTACTCAGTAGTTCACAAGTGGTTCCAATTTCTAATTACAATCGTTTGTGATTTATCACACCGTCAACTGACTCAGTTTTATGCTAATAGCTCCTCGATTTAGTTCACTAGGTATACAATTAAGTGTTCAAATCGATTTGCATGACTGGTTTTTCAGTGTACTATGCCACTAGTATAGTTTATTTGTAACAACTAACAAACGAATTGTTATCCTAAAGTAGAGTACACCGTCTTGTTTTTAGCGGAAGCAGGAGCGACTTAAATGGGTAACCTTGAATTCAACAATAGGCTTCTACCCGAGGAGACCATAAAAAATATAATTTGAAATAATAAATTAACAAAAAGCAGCTTTTCGTGGTGCAAGTTAGTGGGGGGTATCGGAGTCGGACTTAAGGCACAGACGCCGAGTTTCAATAAGGAGATGTCAATTCTACAGGTGTCTCTTATCATTTAAACAGTAGATATGTGCAATATAGTATACATTATCGCTCTCAAAACGGTGAAGGAAAACATTGACAGGCAACCGGCAAGAAAAAGATCTAAAAAAATCACTGACACCTGGGCTCCAGGGGTAGAAAGCCCATGTTTCAGTATCACTCTCAGTTGTTGAGAGTAAGCCGGTGCATCAGCTGATACTGAAATCGTTACTGATCACAAAAATATGCCCCATATGTTCTTGTTTAACTTTGACTAGAACTGTAGCACCTAATTTACTTGATAGTTCCCCGTTCTAATACGACAAGGGGTGCACGGACCCGAAAAATGGTACCCAGCAGTGGTAACGATATTTACTAATGTATCTACTAACATCAATTGGGACGAAACTAAAAAGGGTATGCGTGATACCAATTCGACCTGATTGTAGCTTTGCATTGGCACCTTGTCAAGCCTAGTCACACTTGCCTCTCCTATGCGCATTAAACACAGTTCGGATGTGATTACAATGCGTTAGGTGGTTTCTTATTATTTTTCTACTTCATCTATGTCATTCCAAATATAAACTGAATAAGTTTCTCAAAGTGTCACCAAAACAATCCTGCCAGCCCTAATGTAGATCAAGTATATATATCAAGCATAATACCTAAATAGGAATGCTAAGCAAGTGTTTACGGCGGAAGCAAGGGTAACCTTGAATCCAACAAAAGGTGCAGATTAGCTAAGAGTTAGTTAGCACTTTAATTTCATCAACAAAAAGCCGCCGGCCATATTGCGTAATATGATCATTAGGTTGTTTTTGCTACCTAACAATATACACGTAATATATAAAACACCATTAACAATGATATGAATGCTAAGAAACAAATATATAAGGTGGTCATAGAGGAAAAACAAGCTGCAATTACAAAGGAAGTAGGTATTTGATGAATACCTGAGTAACAACTGGCGTGACTAATCCCTAGATAAGCAAAGCGATACATTTTCCTAAACCACAGATACTAGCAAAGAAATATAGCAACTTTTTGCAATGACCGTTCGATATTCAACAAAGCGTTCCACGTGCCAAATGCTGGCCATAAATATTTTTCTAGAAAAACATTTGAATAAACCATTATTGGCTTCAAACTGTGTTGATAAAAGACCTTGTTTACAGGACCAAGCCGGCGAATGCAATATGGCTGTCTTGGCCTTGGTCGGTGAATAAAAATAACGATGTTTTTGTCGAGTTGATTTTATATCAGTGCGGGCGGACGTGGAATCGCTTGAGTGTGCATTCGAGCAAAACACTCCACACGGACGGAGCTGCGCGTGCGCACTTCAGTTCGGGTCCCAACAGAAGCTATGCAAGAATGTTATTACAATAAAAACTATTGTAATATTTTTGTTAAAGAGAAAAGTAAAACGTACGTTTTACTCTTGAGACTCAATTAAGCTATTTATGTATAATAATAAAAAAGAAAATATTTTTTTCTGCTATCATGTTTTGTGCAAGTGTGTATTGTACTAGTACTAATAAGTAATATATTATACATAAACAACAAACAAGTAATTCTTCACACGACTGCATACTTGTAAATTTTGGTATTTCAATATATAATTTTTTTTATATATTATTTTTCAGGAGAGACAAGAATGTCATTCTCTCTAAAGATTACATATTTGAATCTTTCGAGACCTAGGGTTGTCCATAGAGAATGGAAGCCCTTGGCATTTTCAAAATACAAAGCGCCTGGTCGAAATCCTGTTTCACAGATTGCGAGGCAATGTCGCCAATGTCTTCGTTAAATGGCATCTGGTAGTGGGGGGATAAGATGACATATATAATTAAAAAAAGAAACCAATCTATTGATTGTTTGATCGGTCTTTAGATGTATAATATTGTACATATTTATTATTTTCACAATTTTAACAAGAATACAGAAATTTAGCGTCTATTTCTTATTATCTGTTTACAATAACAATACAAACCACGCCCACTGCACACACGTCATGTCACACAATTCGACACATAGATATACGACATTGGTCGTGTTTGTTTAGGATTAAAATCCACGGCTAAAAGGTGCGGTAAGTAACGATAACACGTCAATTCATAACGCCAGACATTATTACTCAAGTGCTAAAAGCAACTGCATTCGCTTAATACCACTGCTCTGATGATTCGTTTATAAATACGTATTAACATTTGTGTTTAACAAACATTATTCCAAGGATAACCTGTATTTTACGTGATAATAAAATTTAAGCCGTTTTTATTTCAAATTGAAAACAAAGTCGAGCATGCTTCGGCTATTTCTGATGTTCTATCATCGATTCTAAAACTGGTTTTCTAAATCAAGTGAAATGACCAACCCTTACTTTATCTTGGTGATAAATGGCCACAATGAGTCATTCGGTTTGATATCTCATTCTAATGCATGTATTCAGCTTTCTCTCATTAGTCACCGATGCATTTCAAACACCCACCATTAAAATAACAATAGATCCAAGACCAGACAAAAGCCATTCCACATTCGCAAGACCAATTTCTTTACGAATCGAAACGGGTCAATGCATTTTATTACCAACCATTTTACTGCGGTAGCAAACGGATTACGTCTAGGGTCGCCATTTAAACAAGAGCAGACTAATTTCTGACTTTATTATTAAAGGATTTACACATGATTTAAAAGCAATTGAATGAAAACTGAGAGTTTAAATAACCGTAGAGAAAACTACAACGCTAAAATAATGCCGGGTCAATGCATTTTATTAGCTACCATTTTACTGCGATAGCCAATGGATTACTTTAAAAGCTAAAAAAAAACATCAAAGCAGACTAATTTCTGCCATTAAAGGATTTACACATGATTCAAATTTTAGGAATTAAAAACCGCAGAGAAAAGTTCAATTCAATACCGGCATTTCTATCGACGTTGAATCTTATAAGTAATGCCATTAGTTGATATTGCAGAAGCCACGAGATAAGCCGAACGTCTATTGTGACTCGAAAGTAGACACTGAGTGGGAGCAAGGCACATCCAAGTATCCAGTCATCCAACCGGTTTGGGACTTTCTCATTCAACTAAGTTCAGTTCTTACTGACTATTGATCAAACTGTGGCATGCCCCTAGATACTACTCACTACACTATGATCTAACCGGCTGGCAGACTGAAATGAAACATTTTCTTTGTAGGTACGAGTACAGGCCAATTACTAGATTAGATCAAATAATTACCGGTTAGATTGAAATAATTGCTATCTTCTTGACGAACGATTTGTCTGTTCGATGTAATATGATTGCTAGAGCGTTTGTGGCAGACACAACAACTACTTATTGTATAAATAAGTATTTTGAAAAGATACTCCTTTTTGCTACAAAATTCGTGATGAAGTCGTGGCCCTTACAATTTTGTGGTCCTGCAATCACATAGTTGAAATAATTTATTTTTACTAAATATATTTCTACAAACTACACATGGCACAGGGCGTGAGGACTTGCGAAACCGTTTTCAAAACCTGCATGAATCAAGAAGAGAGTGGTTATGAAGTAGTAAGAATGTGACTTTCAATCCGAATATCACAGGTTAAAATGCACCAAAAAGTAGCACAAAAGACATTCATATGTAACTAAATACAATACCTTAAAAGAGCTCTGTCCGTAACGTATGTAAAGCACAGCCGTGCTGTGACATACGTACATACATTACGGACAGAGTTCTGAGCTGCTCTAAGCTGCATGTTTTGTATAAATATGTCGCAGGTATATCAAAAACATGTTAAAAATTAGTCGTGTAAGGACCGCCTAAAGCCTACGCCTCCTCTAAAAAGTGTCTTATTACTACTCATTCTGCGTGACTTACTACTTTTTATGATAGAAGTACAATCAAGTTTGTGATGTTTTAAACGTGCCTATTTACTTATAACTCTATGATTGCAAAATTTACATTGGACATGGACCAATCAGAGACGGCCTCATATAATTTATAATTCAATATTACTAGTGCCCCTGTAACATTACAACGACACTAAAACGAGACTGTTAAATTGTAAGTAATATAGTCGATTGACAATCTACCGTTTAATTATAATATCACTAGTGAAATTGTAATATCACGGCTTTGACAATATACTTGCGACAAATATGTCTTTGCTCCAAACTAAAGAACATTCACTCTCGCTTGTTGAAAGTAGACCGGGATACATCAAAGCAGTGTAAACATTTCCAGCACTTAAACGACTAACTTGTGCACTCTTGCCCTTGCTTGTCTCAGGAAATTAACAAATTATATCATTAGGAGGTCCATACAAGTACATGTGCATTGTAACTCCCACACTCATCGGACCTTGAAACCGAAATAATGGAACAATTAACGCATAAAGTAAAAAGGAAACAGACTGAAACAAAGACGACTCAAGGTGCCTTTGGGCGCCATTCATGCGTGGAGAATACGTGCCTCGAAATTTATTATATGACCCTCTCAGCCGGCGTAGAATACGTGAGAGTGTATAGGTTGCATCATGACTACGTGTATTGACAACTTGGCATGCACTGTCAATATGTGGGTATTGATTTATTGATGTCAGTTGAAGGATGTTTACGAGTCAGGAGTAAATAATTGCCTTTTTAAGGGGCTCGAGCAGTTGGTCGTCTCCTGGGCCTAGAAGACCATATAACTTTTTTTGCAATTGAGGTGGAAACCCGTTCCGATCTTTTCTATCTTTACCACCTTGAAATTTTCAGAAAAATATACAGGCGAAAATAAAGTTCAATTTGAATTGTTTCAATTGTGTCCCGTATGCTTCTGAAGGAATTGCGGTTCGCGTCAATTTACTGATGTCACATTGTCAATTTATATAATATAACAATTAAACCAGTACATGAGTGGCTTACGCTCACAATTGAGGATAGATACATTTGGATGAGGTCATTAGTATACCTTGTTCAACCGCACCTTCCATGAAAATCTCCTCTAGTAGTTTTAAAAAACATCGAATTTTGCAAGGTTTTTTTTTTTAATATACTCTTACACGCTCATACCGCTGCACTAAAATTCCTTGTATGGTAAGTGGCATGGATAGAAAAACAATAACACAACATACATTTGACTCGAAAACAAATTTCATGCTCACCACACATTATTAGCAGGCCGGGATCGAACCTGGGTTACCTCGCTTCAAAGGTCCTCTACCTTTGAAGCGAGGTAACCCAGAGGAGGTTAAACGAGGTAAGGTTCTACTACTATCATCAACGGAGTTATTTATTAGACGAGTTCCAGTTAGAACCTTTAACTTGGAACTTAATATTCAAGAAATCTTTCCTTTGGATTAAATTACGCGACTGAAGTTTTACTAAGCCATTCCTGTTGAAACATTCTCGCCACTTGTTTACTAAGCTGCCATAATCAGGGGATAGAATTACGCGTAGGCGACCCGTCTGGCGAGTTGCATCATCGTAAGCAAAATTCTGATTGTTAGAGTACTAATTTAAATTATATTGAACAAACAGAACATGTTACAATGGCAATTATCACTAACACGCAGATTTGATAGGCCCATAAAATTCAAGGATACTCGAGAGTATCGTATTTGATTAATTTATTTGCAATTCTGTGCGATTATGATAAAAATATGAACAAAATAAGGCGCTATTTACTTCAGCCAAGCTGAATAATCTAAAGGCCGGTGTGGACAATCTTCGCATACTATTTAATCTGAGATTATACTTGCACTTGCGGTGCATTTCGATTAAATGCAGTCCAATCACTGTTTAATCCGTTATAACGTGTTTGCAACTCAAATCAAGTGATTCCCAGCAGCTCATAAGTTATGCAAATTATTTATTTATTAAGTAACAATTTGATAAATTAGTCTATTGACCCCGCACTAGTCTGTGTCGCGGGTGTCCGAAATACTATTAAATGTTTCATACTAAAAGTAGAGAAAATTTTAGACAGATCGTAAACGTATATAAAACAAGGTATAAACAACTAGGTTAATCAAATAACAAATTACAATAATATATTTTTTTAACAAAATAGTCATTCTCTTAGGAGTTTAGGTACTAGAGCAAGCGAGCATGAGCATGAGCATCAATCACTAATGATCAACATACACATGTATGTGTATGTTGGTCATTAGTCATATATAAGGTTTTTTGATGTTATGTGCGAGGTCTAAATTTAATCTTTAGCAACTAGTATGGCCTCCGTGGTGTCATAATCAAGTATAACTATCGTATTCATTTGTTGATTGTCTGAATAACGTAACTAGAACACAGTAAAAACGTAGATAAAAACTGATGATTCATACAACAACAGCATAATCATTAAAATGTAAATCGTTAAGATAGAAATCGTGTTCTACAGCTGTAACGGACGTAATTCGTTTTACGCCCGTTTAATTTAAATTGTTATTATCATATCAAGGTCAATGGAACGCCTAAATTCAATGCGTTTACGATTATGTCAGTTTTGCACGCGCAATTATTTTTTGTGGGTATAAAAAGCGGTTTGTTTAACGTGTGTTGTATTGTTTATTTTATTTTGAAGCGGAAGTTATAGAAATCGACAGTAATTTTCAGAATTTTATTATAGGTATAGCTGTTTCGCCCGCGTGGAATTTCTCGTGTACTTCATTTGGATACATTCCTTGCTAAGTTTTTCGTACAAACATACATCCCCTACTTCACATCCTTAAAGTTTTATTTTAGCGAAAAAAAATTAGCCTCTCTACGAGGTCCCATCTATCTGTATGAATAACGATATTAATCAAAATCGATTCAGCGTTCAAAATGGAAAAGACTTACTTTCGCATTTATAATATTAGTTTGGATTTGTAATACTTTTGCCATGCTGAATAATTTTCTAATAGAGTTAACAGATATAATTTCTTAGTTTCTTTTGTCCCGACTTCTGTCAGAAAAGATCCGAATGGTACTTTAGTTTAATATATTCAATTAAATAGTTAATCTTGTATGCTAAACTAATGCAATCCCGAGGCATTTCCAAACAGCCATAAGAATCCTACCTACTAGATTATTACCAAATTACTGATTTAAGATCAAATAAACCGACTTTAATAAGTTCATTAATGTTTTTCACTGTTACGGGTGAAATTTTAACATAAAATTTATATGGTGTACTTATAAAATAAAAAAAGTCTCATCAAAATCGGTCCATAAATGGATACGATGAAGATATCGCGTAACAGACTGAATCCGGAAGCAAAGCAAACCCTGCTAACTATAGACCAGTCTCAATTTTGCCTTGCCTAAGCAAAATATTTGAAAAAGTAATGTTGAACCAACTAACAGCATACTTCAGCTCTAATAAATTACTCCACACTCAACAGTTTGGCTTTACAAAAGGAAAGTCAACAACTGAAGCTGGTTCAAAATTGGTTAAATTTGTGTTAGATTCATGGGAAGAAGGGTGTGATGTCATTGGAGCTTTTTGTGACCTCTCAAAGGCCTTTGACTGCGTCTGTCATGCTACATTGGTTAATAAACTAAAATTTTACGGTCTAAGTTGTGACGCTGTAAAGCTGATGACTTCCTATTTGACAAATAGAGATATGCAAGTTGTAATAGATGACATAAAATCGGATGGCTGTATTATTAAATCTGGAGTGCCACAGGGGTCCATACTGGGTCCTTTCCTGTTTTTAGTTTATATAAACGACCTAGCGTATACATTAAAGACATACAAAAATGTAGAAATAATTATGTTTGCTGATGATACTTCGGTACTATTTAAAGTAAAAAGAGGTGGAGTCGATGTGAGTAGCATTAATAATGTTCTTAGCTTATTAAATAGATGGTTTGCAGCTAACAATCTTGCGCTCAATCCAAGTAAAACAAAACTTGTAAAGTTCTCTCCACCCAATGTAAATATTGTATATGACAAAATAAATATTGATAATGTTGTTCTAAACTCAATGCCATCTACAACATTTTTAGGTATAGTTATTGATTGCAAATTACAGTGGGGACCTCATATAAATGCTCTTAGCGGTAAACTAAGCTCTGCCATACACGCAATACGACAAATTAGACGTATATCTGATGCTGCTAATGCAAGACTAGTGTATTACGGATATTTTCACAGCCTATTATCATACGGAATATTATTGTGGGGAGCCGCGGCTGAGGTGAAATCCATTTTCATTTTGCAAAAACGTGCTATACGCGCTATATACAATCTTTCCTCTAGGACATCGCTAAGAACTGTGTTCAAGGATACTAAAATTCTTACATTACCATCATTGTACATTTATGAGTGCATAATGTATGCACGCAAAAATATTTCCGAGTTTAAACTTAATAGCGATTGCCATAATATCAATACTAGAGGGAAAAATAAACTCAGTTTTCCAAAAGTCAGACTAGAGAGATGCAATAAATCATTCATTATAAACTGCATTAGGTACTACAACAAAATTCCATGTATAATACTTGACCTTAATGAAAACAAATTTAAACAAACAATTAAAGCGTGTCTTATCAGAGGTGCTTATTACACATGTATTGATTATGTTAATGATAAAAACGCCTGGTCAACACCTGTCTCGCATTTGTGTATATAATATATATACCTATTTTTTTATTCTTTTAAATTAAGTTCTGTCTGACAAGGCCTTTCTACAGCCACATAATCTACATATTTCCTAAATTTAAATTGAATTGTATTTATTTTATATTTCTTTACATTGTTTATTTCATGACAAGGCCTCTCTACAGCCGCTTAAATAATCAATTGTTATTATTATTATTATTTTATTTTTATTAACTTTGACATTCTTTTTATTTAATTTATTCATTATTAATCAAATTATTAGATAGATAGATACAAATTGATTATTTATTATAGATAGATACAATTTGATTATTTTTAGATGAAGAGAAATTTTCTCATTTTGACAAGGCTATGTACAGCTGCTACAAAAACTGTTGTTTAACGAAGCTAAGTGTCCATTGTGTCCTACAGTGAATAAATGAATGATTATGATTATTATGATTATTATTGTGAACCTCTTTTTTGTAGTCTGTTCAGTACCTTCCTTTTTTAAAGACGCTTAAAACTGAAGGAACGCTTAGTCTGGTCACAGTACAGCAATAGTGATCGCGTCACGTGTAACTTTTTGCGGTGACGATGCATCACCGTCTAACCGCGATGTAAACAAGCGAGACCTTGGCCTCAGAACAATAGTCCCGCAGGCCCCACCAAATTCGATTATCTAACTCGGCCTTTTTTGCTCGCGAATTTCGCATTAAACGTTTACGCTGTCTGGCCCAGGATTACGCGGTGCGGTTCGGATAAAGTGGAAACTAATGAAAATTGGTGCGCTGAATCCAATATGCTTCGTTTTTTATCACCTCGTCGCGCTCGTGGCGAAGCTTGCCTAGTTGTTTACCGATCTAAGTGAAGCAACTTTTAGTGTCATTTAAACCGAGCGCTTCTGTGCTTCAGAGGGAATATTATGATGTCGGTCTCGGCTATTTGATATGCCATGTTGGAGGGAATCAAGGGGCTTAAAAACTCCGAAGTGTTAGCGACTTACTTGAAAGAATCTGAAGAAAATAACCTTTAATCTTTCAACCCCTTCAAGGCCTTGTTTTGACAAGCAAGAATGAATGTGTTATTATACAAGCGACTGTTTACACCAGACGTTTTTTTTATCAAGACAACTTGTTTCTTTACGTAGGTATATCTAGCAAAAAATTATACATATTGTATACGACAGATTTGATCGTTATAATTTTAATGCTAACAACACACTCGGCCATGTTCTCTTTAAATACAAATATTCTTTTTGTTTTTAATTCAGTTACATTTAAGAACATTTTAGACTATATAAATCGGTTAGATTTGTTTTAAGTCACGAACACGACTTATCTCTCAAATCTGGCAGACAAATATTTTCCTTGTAGTAGAAAAAATATTATGAACTTAGGAGATAAAGCAATATCCTTGAATCTCTTTTATGATACGTACATTGTAAAACACTTAAAATAAACCAAAAATCTATTGATCGAGTACATAGTTCTGAATTTTGTCGTATTCTTGTCAATATTGATAGTCTTTGAAAATTTGAGTCTGTTTGCGAAACAAACCACATGTAAAATATACAACAATTTGTGGCTAATGGGATTCTAAGATAAATTCTTATATCGGAATTCAGGAATGCACAGCTAACGAAAACGAAAAATGTTGTAAACGGGTGATTTATAACAATGTTGCTTAACTGCCGCATTTTTCTCAGCAAACAAGGTAAAGGAATTATTTGGAGAGGAATGAGAAATGTTCAGGGCTTAAACCAACAAGCAATAAAAATAATTAGGCAATTTGTTCAATTGTAGTTGGGGCGGGGCAATCGATCTACTACTATCTTCATCACAAAATATTAGGGTTGTCACTGGGTATGAAGTCAAAACAGTGTTTTTTTTTTGTTTCATCGAATGAACCAGGAAAATTTGTAACACAAAAACAGATAGGTATTACGGATTCAGCTCACGTGTTTTCGTTGGTCGATTCAAATTTATAGTAGCCTTGAGCATGTAATATGAATACAAAAATCGTGTGAAAAATATATGTGTTCATACAATATTTATATTTTATAAAGTAAAGGTATTTCGGTTTATACATTGTGTCGTTTAAACAAATGGTACAAATATTTTAAACTATTTTAAGCCGACACATTTAATTAACCTGTAATAAAATACCGCACGCGCTTTTTGTTAACGACTCAAAAACCCTAATAAGACAGTCACAGAATACAGTTATTATATAAATACTTATATATAATATTATAATTCGATTTGTTTCTATATTAAAGATATCCTGAGATGAGTTTGCTTGTCCATTTGTAAATATTATATTACACTGTAAATTCATAATTACAAAAAAAGTATCTAGGGAAAGTCCCATCTCATTCAATAAGTGATTTTTATGTGCGGCAACCTTACATATATGAAAAAGACTTGAGCTGACTCACTCAATCATCCGTAATGATGAAAAAACCGTTCCATAAACAGAGCCCAAATGTTTTTAAATTCCGAACAACTCAAAATATTATAATATAGTTTTTTGTTTTCGATGTATTAAAATCATCTCTGTCACTGTGGAGTTGCCAACTTCAATTAATTAGAATAAAAAACACATTCGATTTAAAATTACCTTTGTTGTCCAAACTTGTTTGAAGCTAACACAAATAGGTCCACATATGTGTTGTAGACGACAAAATGAAAAAAAAAAAAAAACCGGTACAATTATGTCATAATGGGAGTTTGTTGAGAACGATCTCGTTATGAGAGGATTGACCATAAATTGATAACCGTGATAGTATTATTCATATATATGCAAATGAGACATTTCGTTTAGAATGTTATTTGGATTACATGTTGTGGACTGATGAAGTTGTGTAAATAATTATGTGGTGTGTGGGAAAGATCCCATTAGAGATTATTTAATAAAAGTAATTACTCAAGATAAAAAAGACAAGAACATAATAATAAAAAAATCCAAACATGTCAATGATTTCACTGTAGAGACACAGCACAGACTTACTCTCGAAATGGGAGATCAATCTGGATTGATAGATGCTTTAGGGTTTTATGGTTCTAAGAGAGTTTCCTCACGTTGTATTTTATTCCTCGCCGCTCTGTGAACGATCATGTCCACAGCTACACATAAACCTGGTCACGAGCAAGCCTGGTCTCCGTTTCTTCGCATCCCATTTCTGTCAGCGATATTATGCAGGACATCATTCCTGGTAAGGGAATTATGTATATTATTGTGAAGCATAAATAACGACTATCGTACTTCTAAAGACCCCAGAAGAATTATTTCAATTCATGTTAGCATTTGATCCATACGAGAATCAAACCCGCGATGCCCGCACCACAGACCGTTGCCCATTTCCACCAATGCAACCGCATCAACAACCCAAATAAAGCAATGTTTTGAATGAACTCAAACACGGATTTACAGAACATAACTACGTACTAAGCAGAGATAAGCTAATGATCTCTAGAATAAACTTGAAGCGTATTTAGTGCTTATGTTTATTTATGTAATTGGTTCTCTCGTTATAGAGATAGCAGACTTGTTTTGTAAATGTCAGAGGTCTGTGCTAGAGAATATACAAAGAAAAAACAATAGTACCACGTACAGAAAGATCGCTATAAGAGAACTCCATAAAGGCATTCAAATAAATTCAGACCTGCAACGCCGCAATAAAGTGCAATTTAGCTTTTAGAGCACATCTTAGCTAGTATATGTTGCCTATTAGCCTAAAAATCGTACTTATTTTGCTATTAGTCAAAACGGTTCAGATATTCTTCCATTCTAAATCAGTGTTTTAAATCGGTAGTTGTCAGTTATGTGGATGTTAAGAATAACCGAAGCGATTGCCAACCAATTGAAGCAATTTGCATTGTAAACGATGAGTAATCATTGATCTTCGTCTGAAGAGCGCATAAGGAAATTGTCATTTAATACAAGGATTTTACGGACATATTTTAAGCATCATCTCCAGGAGCGCCTCACGAAACTCGATTTATAATTACCAGCATGCATCTTAATGAGCGGTTATATAAAAAAAGTCGCACCATAAATTTTATTTTATTATATCAGCAGTGCAGTGTGGGAAAACATTATGATTAAAAAAGAAAAAGCAGCATTGGTTAATTTTATGACCTCCATGATCTGAGAATTTTAGTGCTTCAACTCACTGAGGAACATGTCCAGTTTTCAAAAGATCATTATGCACAATTATTTGTTATCACCAGCTACAAAAATCTATAAGCTTTAGCCAAGGGGTGGGTTATAACTAGATTTCAGGAACCCAGGAAAGAGATGAAATCTGAAATAATATAGTAGGTAGCGGGTTGTGAATGTGGGTAGAGATCGGAAACAGACCGATAGGTACCATCTCCGCTGATAATACTGACAGGATTAATTTCTGCTCAAACAAACTTCGGAGACTTCAATTGAGCACATGGAGCTGGAACGTAGAACATTCTAGACGGTATTCTAGAACGTTCTACGAATGTTCTAGAAACCCTCTACTGTCAATGCCAAGACCTAAGCCTACTATCGTCATGCGCACTTAGTTGATGTGACTATACATATGAAGTTTGTTTTGTGTCTTAAGTTTTGGGAATAAAAAACGTCATCGTGATTGCGAAATCGATGGACTGGCCTTGAGCGTTTAAATTCTCCAGGCGCTTTCAAACAACAAAACCAGCGCATAAATTTACATAGAATAAATGGTTGACTGTTTGATTAGTGTATTCAGAGTGCTCAATGAAATGTAAAATTGATAAATTTTGTTGACTACGGCTGCTCTTGTAGATTTTCTATTCGGCTGCGCGTAGATAAGATCGAAGTTCTCGGCGGTCGTTTTTGATGTTTTTATAGCATTATTTTGTGTGAGGGTTTTAAATTATGTGGTTCATGGGTTTTACTCTTAATATTGAAAGAAGGTGAATTTTTCGATAAGTGTCTACTATTTTAGGTTTATGATTTTAAATAGAAGGTTAGACTAATCTTTCAGCATCTTAATATATATAATAGCCTGGGCTAAGGCATTTATACTGTTGATGAAGTGACTATACGAGCTGAAGGCTTAACTGATGATAAATATCTCTAGGGATGCATCAATCCAAAAATTGCGAAAATACTCACTGTGGGAAGAGGACGAATTTGACGCTCGACGACAAAAATACAAATAAAGTTGTAAAAGTAAAAAATAATAGTGGTCAATTAAAAAACATATGCAAAGCCATCTTTGGAAATTAACTTTATCAAAGAAAGCTTATCCAAACCTTTTCTTATTTACCAGAATCAAGATTGTATGGGAACGTGGTGGCCCAGGGACACAACCGCCGACTGACAATCTAAAGGCCGCTGGTTCACAGTGTACCAAGGAACATTCACTTGAAAAAATTATTTGCGCAATACCACTGTCTGGAAACGGAGACGAAAAACATCGTGGGGAAACCGATATGCCCTAGAACTAAAAATTATGTCATTATGTCATCTACCAAACCGGCTTGGGCTCTCGTGGTAGTTCAAAGCCCACTCTCAGTTATCGAGAGTAGGCCGGTGTATGCAGTGGGAACATTAATAATAATAATTTATTCATTTTGATTTACACCAAATCGTAGAATCTTTGCCTAATGAATGTGTTTATTTTGTTTTAGAATCAACTATTCGCACGACCGACACGTTAAATCTGTTGTCTCGAATTAATAATATATTGTAATTATAGGTATTTGTGCCATTTATCATCGTCTTATTAAACTTGCAATGCAATAAAGGTCCTACTAGTTCACCTTTCGGTTATGATATGAAATGTTAATGTTATGAAAAGTAAAAGTTGTTGTAATTTTTATTTAACAACTCCATAAGCGGGATACGCTTATGGAGTTGTTTATTGTAATTATTGATAAAAATGCTCCATCGTCAGATAATGAAAAGCCGCATGTTATAGTCTCCGCGTAGATATACTCTTTATAAAAGTTCGACGGGACAAGTTATCATGTATCTCTTTTGAGCAGTTACCAAGTATTGGTTGTCAGCATTGTAGTTGCAATTTTATAGAAGACGTCATATTAATCGGTTGTTATATTAGGGGTCGACAAATTAAGGTTCTGTACGAAATTCTGAAGCACCAAATTCCACTCTCTTTCGTAAGTGGTAGTGGATAGCCCTGGTGTCAAGAGTTTTCAAGCCCCTCAAAAACCTAGAACCGTAGTCGGGACCGATATTTTAACGTGCCTTTCGATACACTGGCAAACACCACTGGCAGTGGTTTTTACTACTTCTACTGGACTATCTAACTAAACCACGTAAATTTACCTCCACGGTAAAGGGAATCAAACGCGCCTTAAGGCTCTTTTTACCTATGGTTTACAAGAAAAACTCCTTTGATGTTTTGCTTTGCGTGTACTTACCCTAAATTATCAGTTAGTCAAGATCTATTAAACTGTTCGGTTTGTTGTAACTTTGGCGTAAACGAAAATGCTAAAACACTTGAAACCTGATAACAACGTATTGTTTGCAGTTTTTTTGACATTGAAACCTGACATTACAATGTAAAATAATACTAAAGTTTTACGACTTCTCAACATAAAACAACAATGTGACACTTACTGACAATAATATCAGTGTTTCAGTTTTCCACAACACAAACGTTGGTGATAATATGCTGGCCTAAGCTTCTGCGTATTGAGGAAGGTTAGTTCCACGTTCTATAAATAAAATACATTTTACTGCTTGTTTAACAGCTTTGAAATGCACTGATTGGCTGAAATGCATCGACAAGCGTGCGAATGGAATAATTGAAGATCAACTCACCTACATATTTTTTTATTTATTTCTTTGTTCGTTATGTCACGTATGTACCAGTTTGCCTATGTTACATAAACTATATACAACTGTAAAAGATTTAGATACGTGCATAAAATTTGCACTCAGTAAAGCATTGGTAAATGCAACCCTGCAAAACTATTGTATCACCATATAAACTGTAAAAGTTACTAATAATAATAAATTAATAATTACTATTAAACCATACATTTTTAATAAAAATCACAAGATTTTGAAGTGAAACATCTATACATACTATGGCGTGACGGCAAACGGCATGATGCTGTTTTATGCCGTCAATATTCACACCTACCTGGCATCCGCCTATTTATTTATTTTTTTAAATACGATTCAATTAGTACATGGCCGGACTGTCAAATTAAAGGTGAATCAAATCCAGTCTCACTAACTTGTTCCTTTCCAAAAATCAAACCAAAATACTGTTCCCTACTAACACATAAATTAAGTATCAGGATCGTAAAATCTCCTGGAAAGATACGTTAAAACAATACATTACAAGTCAAGGCGCGTGATAGATCGTTATTTGTAATCTCTGCTCATGTCAGATACGGTATCATGTAACAAGTCAACGTTACTATAAATCTGCGGCAGACGTCATTCTATGCCTATTGCAATTGCACGCCTATTGCAATTTACAACGAATATATTGCTTCCAGGCATCCGGCTATGAGAACGTTGAACTTGTATTCTATACTATTTTCAGTTAAAGCTGAGAGTAGTCTCATAGTGCCAAAATGAACAGGAATAGTTACCCTGATGCAGAAAAAAATACTCAAAATAATGCCATTTCAGAATGAGTCTCAAGTCTCAAGTACTGAGTAAGTCAAGTACTGAGTCTCAAGTATGCAAATTCCGCCGTGGCTAACTAAGTTTGGTTAATTTTGAAACAAAACCTACAAATATAAAATTAACTGGTGGTGAAATTCACAATGCGTGATACTAACCCTTCGGCTTCAACCGATTTATATAAATTGAAGCAAAAAAAATTCACCAAAAGTAAATTCTTCATACTGCTTCATACTACTTCCTACTGCTTCATGTTTGAATACATGAGTGAATGGACCCAGCCGTGACTTCTGAAGCTGTAACATATATCAGATGGCAAATAGGCAAATCGCCCATACATAATATCATAGCAATTACACACGCAGAAATGAAAGCGCGAAAGCGTATTTCAATATGCTTTACGCACTTAGATTAAGCTGGGATATCGCTGTTTCATTAGCCCAGCTTAATGGAAAGTTAATTTATGGCAGTATAAAGTAGAGTGGTCGGACTGGTATGGAATAACACTAAATGTCAAGGATTGCAAGTACAATGCATCGCAAATTAGACTGGTCGTGATAGCGTACAATTGTTTTTTCGATAAGGCTATACAGCGATCGAGTGTGTGACAGACTGAATTCTGCGACGGAGTAGTTTATTCCTGATAAGACCAGCCTGGGGTTAATTCTGCTAATTAAATAGTCAATCAATTGAAAACCAAACACATATGACCCTACAAAATACATTCTAAAGAGTAGAATTAGATATATTGTACATTGCGACGCTGTAATGGTTTACAGTTGCGACTTCAAATATGATTAAGTTCCTACTGTTGTAAACACAGACCGTAATTAATTTTATTTGTGGTTATAACGATGGCAGAACAAAGCTTCGCATAGAGTCAAAAGTCAGACGGAGCTCGTAAAACAAGCTCCTGCAGATGAAATATTGCCTCGACATACAAGCCCCTTGAGTATACTCGCATGAGAAATTCAAGCTTAGCGCTTACGTTATAATTTAAGGTTATTTTAGCGTTTAATACTGTCAAACTGGAAATTGAAAAGTAAAACGTTTCTAAAAAAGATAGCATTTCAATTAACTATCGATAAACCTCATGATCCTAATCATGTCCACTGCTGGACATAAGTCTCTCCCAGTAAGCGTCATTGAGCCCGGTCTTAAGTTCTTCACACACTTCTGCCAACACCTTCCGCAAGTCGTCGCTCCACCAGGCCTGGAAGTGTTCTACGCTACTTCTACATATCAATAATGCATCCCACCTGAATCACAGTGAAATTATTTCAATATCATCTCATCTACGATCAAATTCCGTCGATATCTGCATATAAACTAATTTATTTTGTATCGACGCCACATTATGAATACAAAATGAGCTAAGCAACGTTTTTAAAACGAACCAGGAATTGCTTTTTAAAACAGCATTGAAAATAAAGGAAAAATCATAAGGAAGGCACTGTTCACGGATACTCAACTAAATGGGCGATGGTACAGTAGATGTGACCTTTGAAGGGACAATGAACGCGATAGGTATTAGGTATTCGAGCTCATTATACAGCTGAACTTTACTTAGCCACAGATAATCAGATTTCATAGGCATATTAATTTGAAGACGGAGACCTTTATCTTTAGTTTAACAAGAAAATTAAAACAATATAAACCATTAAACCCGATATCGAGTTGCCAAGTGCATGCAAACGATGTTGCCATATCTGATACGATTTGACCTTTAGGGAAATAGCAAAAGCGCTAAAATTGCTAAATTTTTGCTGCTCTCCAATTCCAATCCAAAGACTGTTCCGTGAAAAGTTGCCGAGTCAGAGGCACGCAACGTCAGTGAATTAAAATTGAAATTCTCAGACCATTTTCAAACACACGATAGCATCAGTACTAAATAACGATAATATCAGTACTGCAGTAGTGTGACGAACTAAATAAGTGTAGTATACGTAGAACTAAATAAGTATTCTATCAGTATTGATAGTATTTATAAGCTCACAGCAACAATGTCACAAATTTAGCTCAGAACCATAAAGCTTCGCATACAAATTTAATTGCATCGACGATCGCCTGCCGCGGGCCGAAAATAGCCGCGATTCGTCCCTGAACTACCCGAACTTTCTCTCGACTGCGAACCAGCAAACGTTAGTTTATTTTTATAGTGCACTCCAAGTTTGGACGTTGATGCATTACGAGCCACCCCTTTTGCTGAAGCAATCCCACAAACAGCTATTGTAAAAGAATTTTATCGGCGTTTGCTGCATCAGGCACCTACGCAGATGTCTGTTCAAAGTTGCATTCGATGCTACGACTCACACTGAACGGTCAGCCTCGTCTGGCGTTCAGAAGTTCGAAGAGTAATTTTGAAAATTAATGGAAAAATTATGCATAGTTCGTTCTGAATTGTCGCTGCTACGTCTCTAGACTGCAAAATGAGGTTCAGTTGACCATGATACGTGATCAAAAATATTCAATATATGAATTCAGGCAGACGAGACTAAGTGGCTGAAAGTGCGCAGCTAAAAATACATAGGAAAGTGAACACGGCAACACGCTCGAAGGCCATTAATATTTTCGAGCGGCAAAGTGCATTTTAGGGGTGAATCGATTCGGTTGTGCCATTGTGGAGTGAATATGCGAGGGGATTTGAATGTTGAATACCCAGACCGACAGCTAAGCGTAATATGAAACCATCCTCGCACTTAGCATGCTGACGGGCTGATAAACAATACTTCATTGAATTAGAACTTACAACGTGTCATTTTTTGCTCTGTAACTTCTAGTTCTGACACACAGGACTTATCGGGTGTGGTTAATATAACAGCGCATACAAGGATACTATATGGATATTAATTGAAAAAATCAAGGCTAAGATTATCTTCCTAGTTTCATGCCGTGCTTGATCACAGTATTTATATTTTTAATGCAACTTAAGTGATGGAACGAGCTGGCCTGATATTAAATAGTTACCACCCATAAACAACAACAATATGACTCAGGTATTCCCCTACGTATTCGAAGACCCAAGACGCATTGCGGTACTCTCGTCACTCTGAGAATGGAAGTGAAGTAAGTCTCTGAATCTGAGACTCTTCAAGTGCCTGTAATTTCTACGACATCGACATGTACACTGAAACACAGAAACGCGCGTGCACCACTACTTGGCGCCGGATTGCCGGGTGTGTTGACAGTATTTCTCCGGACAAACTTGGCACAAGTTCTATTGCTATTAAATAAAAAATGATATCCTTCAGAAAGTTAGTGCGATGAGGACCAGGATGATTCCATAATACGCTGCGCAGATACCGTGCGTTCCCACACGCGTGCACACAATGAATACAATACACGCGTAAATATATCTTCGCCCAACTATGCATAAACACACGAATTTGCAAGTAAAATATGCGACACGGCTGCTTTTGAGCGTTGTCAATGCAAAAACCAGCATTGTTTTGTTTTTGGTGCGTTTTGTAGTTTTCCAGAACGGTACAAGGTCGATTGATATGGTCTATGACAATCTAGAGAATTGGCGGATGATTCACGAAGGTTCACTTTGGAGATCTGATGAGGGGTGTTCCGGCAAGAGATACAGAACTGCGCACTTTGTTATTAAATTGAATAATAAAGGTTCTACTCGGTAATTGAAGTTTAATTTGGTTTTGCACCGGTTCTGACTTTTGGTCCTACTCATATCTGCCTCTATCGTTAAGAACAGTCAAGAAATTGTGGGGTGGATTACTTTTAAGTAGTCCAAACGGCACTTGTCCACTCAGATGATATCATTCGTATCACAAATAATGCTTGTATAGGTTCCATCATTAGTTTTAATGTATATGTATTTTTTGGCAGTATCCTGATGTCACTTCTAAGACATCAATTTCGTGATATCACTATGACAAATTAGGCGAGACCCGACCACACTCGCGTTTGGCAATTCGCGTGCAAATTGCATAGTGAATCTGAATGCACCATTACCTGATCACGCCCTATGAACAGCATAATTGACAAACTGGGAATGGAAAGTAACAAAATGGATGTCACGCGATGCGTCATCCAGTTGACGAAGGTACTCTTGCAAATGATTAAATGTTCTTTGAGACACGATAACTGCAACATGTTTTGGGGTCCATGTAGAGCCCCTACACGTGTCCCCGTGGTGATAAAGGAGCAATAAAGTAGCAATGGAACATATGCTAAGTTCATCCGGAGTACTGCCACCACACTGAGAGGTTACTTTCCGTCTCAGATCACGGGCGCATCGTAATGCGACATGGTGACTTCTTAATTCGGTAGGGGAGGACCAGACACTTTATGCTATCGTTTATGGGCGGCAGTAATCACTAAACTTCGGTGATCTGTCAGCTAGTCCCGAAATAGTATACCCATATACAATAAAAATATTAAAAATACAAGTCAAATCTGGGCTAAAAATTATCAGCAATTTTCAAACGACTTCCAAACGAGGTTGGATTTTGTTTTGTTACCTCAGAATTCCATCATTTATTAATTATAGTATTTTGTTTTTTGTAATTGAAATGATATACTTTTAAGATAGGAGTGTAAAATCAAAATTACTGGAAAAATTATGTCGTAAGTAAACAAAATGGCGTATTTTGCTGTAATAAGGGCGAAAAATAGGAGATGAAAGAATTGGAGTCGGTTTTTTCGATTTTATTAATTAGGTCTAAACGAATACGAATTGACGTCCCTGCAAATTTCTGTTTGCCGGTTCTGACACTAATTGTATTTCGATGCAATACGCGTCCAAATTGTACCTACAATGCAGGCTTGAGCCCTTGTTCGTTCACGCCCTAAAATCAGCTTCAACGAACCGTCCTGCTGCAGAGAACGGAAATCGCCGCCTCTCACTGACAGGAAACGAGCAGACATGAACAATTTGATACGTAAGATGATCATCACAAAATTTTCCAATTGTCTCCAATTATTTTAAAGAACGGCGTTTTATTACTTGACTGAGCCAGAGGGAGGGTTATGTTTTTCGAGTCTATGGATATTTGGTAAAGATTCGTCTTAATTAAGTGACACTGACAATGTTTAAATGGCCGATTCTTGGTGCCATATTAAAAGGCTACAAAATTTTCTGCTCTAACCTATTGAGTGGTGTTTAAAAATACAGGGTTTCATAAATGGCTTACAAAAATGGACGATATTCATAAGATTATATTGCAAATTGCAATCAGGAGGCAATTTTTTTTCTACGTCATCATCTTTAGATATCACTAAAGACTCACAGCTAAGTGAGGAGTAGCTCTGCCTTCTGCACTGCTGGTCGTGGATTCGGTTCCCACCCAGGACAAGCATTTATGTGACGAACATAGCTCTGTGCGTGGGTGTTAATATATATATAATATTATAAGTATTGTGTCAATTATCTGGCTCCCTTAGTGCAAACTATGCTTAGTTTGGGGCTGTGTGAAAAAGCCATGAATATTTTTTATTTTTTAAATATTTATCATAAACTTTATACAATGGTGTAGAAAGATCACCATCGTATACAAACAAGCTTAGACTTGGAACTGTCTTCACACGTGAGTAACTGAAGGAAAACTGCCAATATTTACGCATTCCTATTTCTATTGAATTCAACAATAACTTTCACATTGGACACAGGATTTTATACTCCATTTGTAATACAATTGGTACCCAACCTTTGTCGAGAACGCTTCACATTGACAATGATCGAAGAATACGTATTGCCATTCAGTAATTGAATAAATCACACCATCGCAAGGAGGTAGGTATCCAATTTATCTTCAGAATAAAAAACGTTTAGGAACTCATACTCCTGCACTAGGATTGCAGGTGGAATTAACAAACACAGAAAGACAGGACGAACACCCAAAACCGGAGAGGAAACTTTATGGTCATCACACAATATGACCCGGCCGGCTACTACCTACGGAGCTGACTAAGCGAAGCGTAATTCATATGAAATGAACTGGGGTTTTTAAGCCTTATTAATTTGTGATTGTTATTGTTGTGGAAAACCACACCTAGAGCACGTTGCGGTTTTGTCAGTAATTAAAAACAAACCAGAAGGTACGCTAAACACGAGTAACACTATGATATTTTCAGTGGTAAGGAGATTTCATGAATTATCTGCTTAGCTTTTACTATTCATATACTAATAAATGTATTTAATATTAAATGACCTGGTGAATTTCGTATCACCTAAAATTCAGTGTGTCTAAGTAATCATATTCGACTTTTACATACATATCACACGAATATACCGTTATTTATACGGCACTATCGAAAAGAAAACAATCATACAACACAGAAAAAATATGATTATGAAGTTAAATATATTATCAATGACTGATATCATTAGGTTTGGATGCATGTGTATGTCTGTCTGTGTGTGTCTGTGTGTGTGTGTGTGTGTGTGTGTGTGTGTGTGTGTGTATGTGTGTGTGTGTGTGTGTGTGTGTGAGTGAGTGAGTGAGTGAGTGAGTGAGTGAGTAAGTGTTTGAGTGTGAGTGAGTGAGTGAGTGTGAGTGAGTGATTGAGTGTGTGTGTGTGTGTGTGTGTGAGAGTGAGTGTAAATAAGTGAGTGAGTGAGTCAGTATGTGAGTGTGTGTGTTTGTAACTCCTTAATATAATATAAAATATAGCTATAATTATAGCATATAACTAAAACTTCTCCTTGTGCATAAGTTACTAAGTACGTAGCTATCTCAGAAACTGGCGCGCTTGTCCTTATCGGCCTCCCCTCAATTTGCTTCACGCTTCGACGGACTCTGAATCAGTGGTCGCGCCTCAGACAGCATTCTTAAGGGATATGTTTATTTGTTTAAATGGCAACGATATTCTTTTAAGTGGCGAGGGATTTTCAGTTCAGCTTGGCTTATTCGTCTATCGCCTTTGTTTATGCATGCTAAAGCTTAATGTTTGCAAAATAGTGTTTATTCTCGCTATTATATATAGTGTAAACTCGTACTCTTACACTAGGATTATCTGCGCCCCGCGGTTGCCCATCCTAGGGATATACTCGTTAATCCAGTACAAAGGTATATAAGCTATCCTGGTACCAAATTTCATCCAGATCCGTTCACCCGCTCTGGCGTGATTGACTAACAAACATTCATCCATCCATCCAAACTTTTGCATTTATAATAGGAGTAAGATAAATAAAGGCATATTAGAATTTATTTTGAGTATCAGATGTATGAATCATTCCCGCCTCAGAGTCGGGTGCAATACTTCGGTCGGGGAGGACCTAAGTCGTATTGCTGTTGTTATGGGCGGTAGTAACCACCACTATCATCCCATCACTGTAGTCACACGTATAAATAGCGATAGCTTTATCAGAACATATTCTTGTGTATACTGGGCCCGGTGTTTACATTGTGAGGGGCTTGTCTCAAGGCCATGATTATAAATACGTGGCATAACCGTAGAAACGTGATCTTACCGACTTTTTGTTCAAGACATGGCAATTTACGTGCTATAAAATAAGCCGATGTTATAATTTTAGGCCATAAAATCTTTACTATCAGGTATTGATCGTTAGAGTGGAACTTTCAAAAGCTAATAGTAATTTTCTCGAAATTTTATGATTTTCTTAAGTGTGCGTTTTGTTACAATTGCGTTCTTTCTTACACGATACCATTTGATTCACAACAATAAAAATATCCATGAATATTTATTCATGGATTTTTCACACAGCGCCATCGAGCCACAAACTAAGCATAGCTCTAGTAGCAAGGGAACCAGATTGATGATAAAATTCTTTGTTACTTTTTTATAAATACTTATTAATTCGATTCTGTTTTGGGTCATAATACGCATTATATACTCATATAAGGGGCGGAGTCATATTCACACACCAATATATATACTAGCTGTGCCCGCAACTTCGTTCGCGATTACCATTCCTGCAGAATTACTATTCGCATCAAAAATAAAAAAGGCATAAAAAAGAATGGTGTTTTCCATTACTTTGGCGTTGTTAAATTTAACACCATAGCTAATAAAAAACTACTCCTAACGAATATAGCTACAAAAGTCCTCGCAATAGACCTCAAATCATGCCAAGTTTCACTTGAATTCATTCAGTAGTTCCAGCGCCAAGATAAAGAGAGTCAAACATGAAAAAAAAAAATACATATACAAAATACAATCTTGGCTTCAGTATCGATTATAGATCTTCATAATCGGACATGTTAGTTTTATAATAATAGGGCTGAAGATTGAAAAAAAAAAAACTATCTTTAATCTTTGTTTCCATAGTTCAAGCTAAGCTCATTTTGGGGCTAGATGGCACTGTGTGAAATGTCCATAAACAATTATTTAAATACAAGCTGTGCCCCGCGGTTGTTCCCCAGAAGTTTTTTTTGCAAGTCACTATAACAATTACTTCACTTTTTGAGGATAAAATAGCCTATTTGTTAATTCAGGGCATGAGATACCTTCATAACCAATTTCACCCAAATCTGTTAGTCCGTTGAGACTTGAAGAAGTAACAAACATGCATACTGACAAACTTTCGTATTTATTACATTATTATGAATCTCCCAAAGTCGAAGCATATATACGATTGACCATAAACTAAATATATACGGCGTTATAATTAAAACCGAAACCTGTCTGGCAACGCCACTGGTACCAGAACTATTAATTTATTTGAAGGCACGCCCAGTAATAATGGTCTATCGAAATTATGTATAAATAAGAAATATATGTGCCATACTAGACTTAATTATTATGAAAAAAACATTGTCTCTAAGAATAATTTTACTCAGGTAGGCGCTGCAGGTCGTGGGTTCAAATCCCACTAAGGACAAGCATTTTTGTGACGAACATATATTTTTATTCTGTGGGTGTTACAATTTATTATGTGTATGTATTTACAAAATCTTATAGTACAAGCTACGCTTCCTTTGGGCCTAGATGGCGTTGTTTAGTGTAAACATTCACGACGCGAAAACAAACTTTATGTTCACACAAAGCTTGCCCCGGTCGAAGATCCGAGAACTCGCTTCGAAGAGAGAAAAAAACGGAGTAGTGAATAAAATTTCCACTCAATATTTAAAGTTCGACTGCTTTAGGCGCGTATTGGCAGCGCAGTATTTTTTTTGATTCATTATGTTTGCCAATTTATGTATGATTAATTACAGCAGTAGACAAAAGGTAAACTAATAACAGGCAAACATAATAGAACCTTGGGAGACGGGCAACTCGCTCCCAAGGTATTTCCTACCTCATACTTCTAGGCTATATTTTATAACCTAGAATTAATCTAACACCTCCAAAGATGTTCCCGACAAAGTATGACATGGACGGCTTCAAAAGAATCATAAAAGAAGATCTTAAGGGTGGGCAACGTATTAGCAGTGCTGCGGGTGATGCGGATGGTTATAGGCTATGGTGAACACTTAAAATCAGGTGGGCCACACGGCAGATTTGCATAAAAAATAACATTAAAAAGGTAGGCCTAAAGTAGAAGACGGATTTTTTCTTCGCAAAAACTACTGGTCGATATAAACGCCGTGTAGCTTAAGTAAGAGTTTGTATGATGTCGTTTGGCGAACAAAAAGGTACGTCGCTTCGTCTGGAAATAGCCTGATAGGTTTTTGTCATACATTTTTATACAACATAGAACCTCAAGGTAAAGCATCTCGCCCGGTCATCCTATACTAATCCGAAAATCTTATGTGAATTTTCTCAGAAATATTCACAGCTAATTTAAATTTAGATTAATATTACAGACAACAATAATAACGGAAGGATGCTCAATTCCCATATACAACCCAACTATTATTACGTTGTCTGAACATTACGATGTTCTTAGTATGATAATCCGAAATAATAATAGACTAAACGCTGCGCTCGCGCATACTAAAAGCCTCATTTGTCTAACGATCGAATCGATTTGTTTGTCATTGATGGATCTACTTTTCCATTATTATTATTTATTATTCAAAATTCAAGATACGATTGCAGCAAACTTAGACTTAGAACAGTAAGTAGAACTTGTGCAAAGTTCGCTCGGAGAAGTACACACCAGGTAATCTGCCGCCAAGCAGTAATGCTCGCATTGCTATGTTCCGGTAGAAGGGTGTGGGTGCCGGTGAAATTACACGTAATATATATAATGAGACGTAATTTCTCCGTCTCGGGTGACGGGTGCAGCGGGGTGCAACTTGGGTCTTCTCATACTTCGGTCAGGGAGGACCGAAGTTGCATTGCATGGGCGGAGGTTTTTCTTCCCCGTTATATACTGATTTATGTTTCTTTTTAAAAGCCACTTGTAGACAAAGGATCGATTTTAGACAGTGAAATTTGCCTACTGCATTTTTTTTCCTTTTTGTAACTAAAATGCTTAAATTATAAAGATGATTGCTACAAATATGCTTGACATGGGTACGAATGGAAACCACTGCCTACAGCGCAGAAGGCAGAGTACCTAGCTGAGAACCAGTTACTTAGTTTTATCATAAAGTTTAGGTAATAAGTAATTTAATAACTTATATTTTCATATCTGTACAAAATAATACAGATAAATAGGTTAAGCGCGATTCGTGACACAAAATTTTTTGGCAAACATCGCCGTTAATCTCTTGTGATACTCTAAGTGACGAAATAAATTAACTTAACTTTTCGTTGCGATTATAACTTCTCTTTTTCATTGATAGGTAATCAAACTAATTTAAAATCATCTGTTTATGACATCTCATCTCATATAGGTATTAATCACGTGGTCTATAAAATAAATTACTATACGATAGGTAGAACTCCCACGCTCATTAAGCAATTATAGGAGTCAGTGATTCATTCTAATATTTTATACGATATTTTCATATTTTATCAAGCTTTTAGTGTATCACTTATAATTATTTTTCATATTAATTGCTTTTATTATGTTCGGAAAATGTGATTCGATATTTTAAATTTTTCCGAACACAAAAATACAAATTTCGCGGCAAAAAGACGAAAACCATAGTTAAATGAAATAAGTCCGTATACACTTTCAAACTTTTTGCTCGACATTTTGGCAATTGTAAAAGAGCAGCTGCCGTCCTGCCATAATTTCGGGAAAAACGCATTTTAGCCAGGAAACGGAAACCAGCTGTGCAACGGTGCGCGGTTAATGTATTAAGCCTGTGAAATTGCATTTTTAGGGCCTCGACCAATTTGGAGGCGCGTTGTTGCAGAATATAAATGGTCAATATAAAAGGATTCTTTGAAAGCTACATTTTAACATGACATTTTAAATGTAGTATGCTTTGTGTTGTTATTCCCCTATATACCCTATTGTTAATTATTTTCTAAAGGAAAATGAGCTTAGTTTTATATTTTCTACTTTAATAGGCACTGAAATAGGCTAGATTGTACAAGTGAACAGTGACCAGTATAAGGTGCAACTCACTTCGCTTATCTTAATTCAATAGCCAAGGGTTGGGTAGCCGGTTTCGAACCTGGTCTACTATGCAATTTCACATCTATTCCATGTTCAGAACCGCCTTAAACCAGTTCTTGCGAACTATGTAGACCTATTCGCTCAGATTTATCTAAGTGACAAGTAATAGGTACATTGAATAATGTTAAATGTGAAATGTACCTGTGCTAGTAGAATAGAAAATACTTGCCTGGTCTAGGTTAGGGCCCACTGTATCGTGACGACAAATAAAGTCGTTTTATTTAGAGCGCCCGCCACCATTAGCAATCGTTAACAACTCTTTGTTCGCACTGATGATAGCCGTAACGATAAATAGCAGTTATGACTATCCGTCGTCATTTTGAAGTAATGTTGCTGAATACGCTATCAAAAATACTACCTAAAAATTATAAAATTGCGTCACTATTATTTGAGAACAATAAGACGCGACAGTTGTTCATCGAAAAATAAAAGCGACGACTGCAGCGGGAACTGACGATAGATTGTGGGAACAACATAAATTGACAGAGATGAGTCTTTCAACGATAAAAAACAACACAATGGGTAACGCCCAATCTTATCGGTAACAAAAAATGCACAGAAATAAATAATACTGTTGCTATTTTTGTAGCCAAGCGAAGTCAACTGAAGTCCGTGCAAAATATGCTGAGACAGTGGTGTAGACTATAATAAAACACTTATAAGCAGATATTCTAAAGAAAATTATTTTCGATAAAAGAAAATATAAAAATTAACAAGTTCTAAATGATAAAATATATTAAATTAATCAAAATATATTAGATAGCCTAGCGATCGTGAGAAATGGCTAAACTTCGTTAACGAAAATGCAATTGCCGATATATTATAAATAAACATTTTGCAAAAAACAGCAATTAATAATATTATAAAACTAATATAATATGTAATAAATAATAAAATAATTTACGAATTCAACGAAAACAAAAATAATCGTCTTGTTATTTTCTTATTTTCACAAATTAACCTCTAGATTAACCTCTAGATTACAAAATTAACTTCTAGATATGTATAATTATAGGAATACAAAATTATTCAAAAGACAATCATGTTTGTGTAACTAATAAGAATCATTTATCAAGAAAATCAGGCACGAAAATGTCGAAATCGCCGATACGTACTTTTGTCACTAAGCCATAGTGAAAAGTTTATTTTTAATTCTAATAATTATGATGCCTAAATTAACGTATGTAAACAAATTGTAATAATACGAGTACCTAACAGGCGATCTGAACCTATAATTATGTGAAGAATCATACCTAGCTATGTATTGTCTACCATACTTTCGAAAAGGTAAAATACCTAAGTTCTAGGTACCAGGCTGTTACACAAAACAAAATTACAAATTTAAAAAGACTTCAAAATACGCGCTTCATACCAGCGTGCCGCTAATTTGTAGATATAAGAACAATATACATATTCATAATATAAGCTAATAAGAATCTAATGGGAAAATAAAACATACCTGATCCTGTCGGAAACGAAATCTTGCTTTGAGGATAATCTCTTCGCAGGAGTGACAGCGAGGTTGGGCGCGTGAGTGGGGCTCGCGGATGGTTCCGAGGAGGCCGACGGCGGGGAACAAGAACCAGAGCTGGAGATGCTGAAGGCCCTGGAGCGGGCGTCGACCACCACCGGCGTCCTACCAGACCGCGCCCGACGGCGACGCTTCTTCTCATCATCAACCCTCAAGCCTACCCCCGGAGGAGCCCAATCTAAATCTTTCTTCAAATGCCCCCGACCGCATCGACAGCCGCAAGCTTTGAACGCCAAATCGTAACCCTTCTTCGTCCATAAATTCTGATGCCTCTGCCTCTCCGACCACGATCTCGCTCGGCCGCAGGATTTGAGATAGGCGAGGACACCGGCCTCCCACTGTTCGAAGCATTCTCTGTGCATATACCGGCCGGCGAGGCACGTTTCGTTATTGCATAGCACGCGCACCGCGTCTTCCGCGCGTACAGGGTCTCTGGGGCGAAGGCACTCGCCGGGCACGCAGCAGCCGCGGGGTTCCTCCGGTTCGCGTTCACCGGTCGCACCCTGCCGCCGAGGCGCCATGCCGTCACTCGTCGAAATCGAATGTAGTAGGAGCGCGTCACGCGAAACACATGCTTGCCGGAGCGCGCGCGGCAGACTAATAACCGCGAGTGAACGAAAGCGAAATTTCAAGAGCGTCGCTCGCCGCCGCGCCGCGCCGCGCTTCCCGCCTGCAAGCGGGCAGCGGGGCTGACCTTGCGGGGCGCGGGGCGCGTGTGCAGCGAGGGGCGGGGCGAGCAGACGCCGGCGGTGGGGAGAAAGTGCCTAGCAGATTTTCACTTTCGCGCGATAGCGTGAGCGACAGCGGGCGGGAAAGCGACAGCGGTTTTAAAATTCCCCCCTCCAGGGACTCCAGTCGACTATCGTAAAAAGCTTATCTCGGCAAAGAACACAAACACAACAATGAGTGCATATATATACAGACCCAGATAAAAGCAAATATACCTAGTCGTGTGCCGTTTTTAACTTACTGATATAACAAGAAATTATTGAAAATAAAACGAACTGCGTAAAATTCCAAATTATTATTATATAATAGTTGACGAATCTAACGATACCTCTCAAGCCAAAATACATCAAAAAAATATAAGTGCCAAAGAAAAATACATACATACACACATACAATAAAATAACATAACCTTCCTTCTGGCGCAGTCGGGTAATAAGTTCAAAACATAATTATGAACAAGACGTCTAAGTAACAATTACTTAAAATATTTTAACTAATGAACATGAATAACTGATTTAAACCAACTTGAATTATTTTATCACTTATTGAACCACCTGGGACCACCGTGGAAGACCACCCTATCAATTTATCCTAGTAAAGTCTACCACTAAAAAAAATCACGTAAGTAAAAAACACAAAAAAACATGCAGCTGAATTGCGAATTTCACCTTTTTGATGTTGGTTCAAAATAGATTAATTCCTAATACACATTATAATAGATTTAAATAGAAAAACATACAGTACACAGGTACATTCAAGAGCTGTTGTCTAATCATTTAACTTTGAAGTAAAATTAATTGAAAATAAGATGGGAAGTATCATTATGTTTCAAAACTTATTGATTTATTTGTCATATTATACCTACTGCAAAAGAGTATCTATGATTGAGTTTAGAGTTTTTGCCAACAAAGCAGATTAGTATGTACCAATTTTTTTTATATAAAATACAATATTCAAGTATAGATATGTTTGTTCATTTGCCCGGACTTGTTAGTAATTACGTTGGTAAAAATTATATCTTGGCCATAAAGGTCCACCACTTCGTTTACGTCCCCAGTGGCCAATTAGGCCCTGCCCTACCCTTCGGTTAATATGGCTTGAATTATAGCTGAAATTAAATCAAATGAAATAATTTCTTTATTGACACATATATTTTTATGAGAATCAAACTAGTTTATACGATGTTTTATGAGGCCATGGCTTTTCCTAAGAGCTTAGGATATGCCAATAGTATAATACAAGTAGTCGAAGTCATTATAGGTTTTTTTTTATGAATGTGAGCTGAGGGCCCACCGGGTGGTAAGTGGCGACTCCTGCCCATGACAACACTAATGCGACTCAGTATAAGATTTGGATCTTACACTGAGTTACATTCATCCTGCGTCCATCACTCGAGACGGAGATGATAATCCAGAAATGAAACCAGAATAAACAAAGAACAATTTAATAAATACTCACCGCCCCTCTCACAATACAAATCTCGGTAATAAGATCGGAATAAAGGTACGCTGCCATTCATAGGGATTCCAATGGCGATTCTCAAGCGCACGTGTATGGGGATAAAACTATGAAAAGAAACTGGTGTGCCCATTCAGAAACCGGTCCCAGCATAAAGGAAGTCCAGGGTAAGAAACGCAATGTGTGACCCAATTTATTCCTTCAACCAGGTGGATAGGTGCATTCTAAGGGGCAAGTAACACGTGTATGTGATATTGTTTACGCATTTTGACCACTATGCCTTGGTGTTAGGGGATATAGTGAACCTGCTCGGATGCTGCTTGAATTGCGACGCAAATCATACCGGTTCCTGGAGCTTTAGGTACTTAACATTATCAATTGTTCGACCATCTGTGTGACCTTTTAATAAAGCTCTTTTCAATAACTGCGCAGTTGTTTTTCCTTTGAGATGATTTTGAAAGGAGGGATTTTATAGGGCGGTACTCTTGGTACTGGCGCTGACTGAGGGTTTCGTAACGCCAATTGTAATTAATCATAAAAGACAAGTTCGCAAATTCAACATTTTTTTTTATTTGACTTTGAAGCTTCATCTATGATTATTTTGGATGTTTCTTTTTTATGCCTGGTGTTCAAATCAAATCCGGATTGGGCTACCGTGGTAAATCAAAACCCATTCACTCTCAATCACCGAGAGTAGGCCGGTGTCCCTGCAGTGGAAACATTAGAGGCTGATACGGTTAAAATCAAAATCTATTAAAAATGGTTCAACTTGAAGTTGGTTCCACAGTAATTCCAAAAAAAACACAACTAAGGGCGTGAAATGTTAGATAAAAGTAGCTTAGTCTATTTTTAAACCATTCCTTTCTTTGTTAGGGTATCCGTCATAATAGCATGCCTTTGGTGAAAATTTCAGCCCGCTTAAACACTATTGAGACTATAGATATATTTTAATTGGTAAAGTAGGTACTACAGGACTCTTCCAGGGAAATACTAGCTACATAGCTACCAATATCTGTGGCCGTGGACTATCCTGGTATCAAGATTAAAAATATTAAATAGTTTTAAAAAGACGTGTTATATAAACTAGTTCTGTCAATAATTTAGTTGAATTCATCAACTTCATATTTTTTTTATCTAGGATAAGAGTAAGAGAGTACGTGATTCTACGCCAAAAAAGATAGACGCAGAAAAATATGTTCCTGTCTCGCTGTCTAATTAATTCCCGGATTAGCAAATTAGCAAACAAAAATTAGTAAGCATTTCATCCTTACTGATGAAAAAAGTACAAATAATTTGAATTCTGCTGTTTACTGGCAGGAAAATAGAATTTAGATGTATTTTAACGTCTTGAAAATGCAGATAATTGGAGCGTTGAGAGCCGGGTGTGGATATATTTTAAATTGACAAGAATTCCCGGAAATTTTATTACTAATTAATTCCCGCGATCATTCAGTAGTACCTACTTTGTCGTACCTCCACCCATATACATATACAAAGCATCAGAAACTTGACCTTTAAAATGTTGCGCATACTAGTATGTCAGTAGGTATGCCAGAGCTTGTATAATATAAAATACAAAATAAGTTCTTTACATAAATAGCTCATTTCCTTCGGTGCACTGGTGCGTACAAAAACGAAAAAACATGTGGATATTCTTGGTCAGGTATTAAGTACCCTTTATGCCTCTATGGTTTGTTTGGTTCCGTACAAAACTCCGTTCCGTGTATTTTTTTTAAGTACCTATACATAGGTACACCTCAGACACACTTCACACAATAATTTCTATAACGGCTCAACAGACTGTGACCTAATTAAAAAGGGGCTGTCTGCCCATTTTTTATGTTTGCATTTGGCAGGATGCTCTGCTCTGGATGGAAAGCGAAGATGAGGTGACTAACATTGGACGGTATCGAAATTTGAATTGAATGACTGTTTATCTCTTTCCTTCGTTTGGCTGAACATCTTGCCAGCAAGAGATACATATAGTTTATGCTATAAAGTATGCTATAATTAAGTTCCAATAGTATGGTCCATGTTTTACGTGTCCAAAAATGATTAACCTGTGTTATTAAAAGTGATGAGAACCCTAAGAATTTCTAGTGCGAAAGGAGCAACCCAAGGAAATAGTAGAATCCGTGCCAGATCCGTCCGGAGAAATACTGCTACCACATTTGGTATTCTACCGCCAAGCTGTGGCACTCTCGCGCTGCTTTGTTCCGGTGGGAGGGTGTGGGTGCCGATGAGATTTCCGACGCATGAGACGTTACATCCCCGCCTCAACGTGATGGGCGCAACGCGATAAGATTAAATTTTTCTCATAATTCGGTAGGTTAGGACCTGAGTCTTTCTGCTGTGGATAAACCACAGGGCAGTGGTAACCATTTAACATCAGGTCAGATCGCATAAAAGAAACCAACGAAACTGGATTTGTCAACTACCAGGTTAACAAAAGCTTCTATTTGGTGTTCAAATAATAATTATGCATAACGGAACCCTTCTTGTCCCTTTATTTGACCCATATCTAAGGCATAATTGTTGAAGAATAAATTATATAATTATTGCTTTTTTAGGTCAGCGTAAATAGGCAGGTGTATGCTTGGATTCACCTGCTGGGGCTGTTCAAGGTCTTGGCAAAATGAGTTTTTTTATAGGCTAACCTACCTACAGTGCAATGCAGCCGCGTACCTCAGCCTTTTATTTTATTTTGAAGGGTTAAATATCATGCGCAATAACAGGACAGCTGGTGAAGAAATAAGTTCGACCTTTTGCCAACTGTTGGTGCCTGCAATAAGTCGAGTTAAGATGTAGACACATTGGAATCGTTTAACACAACGACATATGTTACAAGCATTATTTAGTTAATGGATTCAGACATTACTTTGCGGAAGTTCAAGGATGTGTAATGGAAAAAGGAGCTTAGTACACCTCCACTAAATTTCTACTGAATTAGCATCCTTATTACGCAGTTTTGTGCATTGCATTCTCATCTGGAACAACAGTATTATCAAACTGCAAGGACTACGTAACATAAACAGTATTGCAACGGAGAAAACTCAACAATAGAATTCGGCCAGAGCGTTGACTCGAGATGTTGCCATGTCAAAGACTGACTTGCAGGTAAAATAATTCATTTATTTAGCCAAATAACAGTGGATGTTATCTAATTCAAATTGTTAGTAAGCAATTTGAATTATTTTACCTGCATCCTCATACTTAGGTAAGCAATACTAATAAGGTTTACCCTAACGTTAACCACCACATAATTATTATTCTCCGCGTTTTACTCATAGTCATAATAACAATATGAGTATTATCATTTTGTAACTGAAAATTATAAATATATAAAGTTTTAACTATCTCTGGCGTTCAGTAAGAATGCTAAAAATATCTCATCGTCCCTATTAATCATTATTAATCAGCGGGGTGGATGAAATTTTTAATTCCCAAACAACTCATCAGGGGCAAGAAGTGGGGTGGTTGTCAAGGGTTGCTGAATATAAGCCTACGGACCTAGGGGAGATTTCTCTATTAATAAAATGTAACCATCTTAAAAAATATGGAGATATAGGTAACCTTATTTCGTATAATAATAATTTACAAGGTAATATAATAAATTATCTGCCTAATCCGTTCATGTAATAAAGTCAGTTTGTCCGTATTATTGATGCGTCCAAAGATTTTAGCCCACGCGGGAACTTATCAACAGAATTCCATACACAAATATGTGGATGTGCCTATAGATGCCCTGCAAAACCGGTAGGCCTTGATCTCACAAAGGGACCCTTGCCAACGTATAGGCGAGCTAACCTTGAGTTATTTTTAAACCAAGCTTGCATTCGAGTCCCGTCGAGCGACTCCTTCCGAGTATTACATAATACAAAATTATAGTTTTCTTTTTGTTCGGTGTTCTCCTTGAAAAGCGTGTGGCCCTGTCATTTTCGTTTTATGCCTTTTGTTTTGGCTCGCACATTTATTTATTCTGAATCGTAAAAGGAAGACGCAATGGAAGGTTTGGGCTTTTTGTATTATTTATGGTGCGTAATAATGGTTCTGAGTTATCCGCTATTCTGGACTGCCAAATGTCGGACAGCTGTGTAAAACGTAAGAGCGGTATTTTCTCTCATTTGTCATAATCGGTTGGAACGGACATGATGTTAAAAAATAAGACTAGACATGATTAAAACATGATAACTGTGTGCATGTTATAAGGAATTAAGGAACTCCCGTGACGAGATATATGCGCACGAATATGTTTATTTGTGCGTTTAGATTTAGACCAAACGATATTTGAGATCTAAAAGATTAAATAAGATTCAGTTTGTGTTTGGAATGATAATTAATGGCCATTAAAAAATGGCTTTACATCGCTTGCACTCCCCTAAACTAAAATTTTCTATCGTATGTTACATGGACAAACATGCAAAACGTAAATATCCAAGACGGAATAACAGAATTCTAATCCGGATTTTCTATTTCTTAGTTATTCCAGGTTTCCTCGCGATTTTTTTTTCATTTATTGAGAGCGTGGTATTTTGCACGTAAAATTTTCAAGCGTAATGCATCATATCTGGTTTTGAAACATCGATTTTTTCCGAAAGTCGTTGTCTATACCCCTGGGCCACCACTCTTCAGGATGATTTTGGTTCACCGCACATCAAAACAATTTTAAAACGTGAAAAAGCAATGCCCCATATTGTGCTTTTGTGCCCGAATAAAGGGCATCTTACTTAGCATGCATTCTTCATTTTATATTGTACCTTGTATGCGCAGTGAAAAGAAATTTAACACTGTTCAAAAAGATACTTACTATAACCCGATACCTGTTAAACTTGTTTATAACTTCTTTTTTTAATTATTGAATCATTTGCAAAGAAGCTACAGACGAAATTGTTACTTCTTGATATATGTAAGAATAGTAAGGTACACTTTATCTTCTTCAAGCCACTTCTTCTTTCATGTGAGTGTTTTTTTTTTATTTGAATAAGTGACATAACGAGCTGAGGGCCCACGGTATGGTATGGTAAATGATCCTCGCCCATGACAATAATAATGCATGAGACTCAGTATGAGATCCAAATATTTACTGAGTCGCATTCATCCTGCTGAGTCCATCACTCAAGACGGGGATGATATGTCTTATGCGCATGTGATTTCACCGGCAGCCACACCCTTCCACCGAAACACAGTAATGCAACCACTTCTCCTTGACGGCAGATTCCAGATGTGGTGGCAGTACCTCTCCGGACGAACTTGGCACAAGTTCTACTGCTACTTTTGGTTGCTCCTTTAGCACCACCCAGGGGGTACGTGTACGGAATCAAAGAGTACACACCTTCGGACGCGAGCAACTGAAATGTGAAATGCCCATTACCGTGTATTAATATTTTATAAGTCATCAAGATAGTCTAAAAGCTAGCCCGATATATCAAGCTTTCTTTTCATAGAATTCTTAATCTATTCGCAGAAGCAATTTAATCAGCAAAATTTAAATAATACTTCTATGCTTCGAATCCCGATTATGTTCTCATATCGTGTCCGAATCGATAAAAAACCTCTGGTGTTTTTCTACAAAGCACGTTTCTCGGAACAATTCCGTTGGGAATACTTAAATTTCAACTCTTGGTTGCATAACTCTAAAACAAAGCCACATTGTATCCGATTATTGACCTGGCCTTAATAAAATTCTTTAAAATAGGACAGAAAGACTGACAGTTTAATTTACAGTAGTTCGCTATACTGCGGCGCCATTTTGTAAACAAAGAACATGAATCAAATCAATAAAAATGATTTTAGAAAGATTTTTTCATACACAGATGAAATTTTATAATTCTTAATATATCTTTTAAGAATAATCGATATAACTAAAAATCAATTGTTATTTGATAGTATTGCTAAAGCTCAAAAATACCTAGAGCGATTTGGCTGATTAATGTTTCTTTGTGTTTTCAAACAAAATAAAGTCAGGAAAAGGTTTGTATAATTTCTTAGGAAAATTTACGGGAGAAGTTGAAAACCGAGAAAACTGAAACATTCCATGGAAATTCCATAGAAAAATGTACTTTCATTTTTGACAGCTGGTTGTCAAATTGTGAATCAAGACAGGAAAACATCTATCGTGTCAGCTAGTACCTATATCGGAATGTTATTATAAAAAACGTAGTATAACCCCGTATTACGATACGAGGAACACTGAAGTGGTCAGAAACTTTTGGGCTTTTTTTGCTTGAAGGCCTTACAGCTCAGTTGGTAAAACCTCTGCCTTCTGCGCTAAAGGTCGTGGGATCGATTCCCACTCAGAACAAGCATTTGTGTGAAGGACATAGTTATTTGGTCTATAGCTGCGTGTTAATTTGTGTGTATAATATCAGTAATCTATATATAGATATCATAGTACAAGCTACCAAAAAAAAATCGATGTGACGAAATTAGGCAATTTGAAAAAAAAATCCCACAGAAAAGCATTAATTTGATGTTTCCCCATTCATCGCGGATAAAGCTGCAGGCAAAAGCTAGTATTACTATGTTGTGATACTGGTGGTACATAGCATGGTACCTTCTAAGTACTCAATAATCTATTCATATTTTTAAACCCAAAACAAAAACCTACAGATAATATTTCTTAAATAAACACATCTTTGTCTCTTTTATCTTATTGGACGTTATATTCACACGGTACCGAGCCACATGTTTTTCAATGCGTATATTTTTATTCTGGTTTGATACTGGCTTTTGTCTGCGTCTTCAGATGTTCATACTTAATCTGCTTTACATTTTTATCAATACAAGACTTACAACTTACAAGACATAGATGGGTAAATTTCAATTGTTAAAAGAAAAAAATACTGTAAATGGAGCTGCTAATGCAGGGATTAGTAGCTGTTTAATGTGTCCACAATACCCTGTAGGTATGTAAATTACAAAAACTTGTACGTTCAAAGGAAAATAAAACTCCATCAAACATTGGGTATAAGGTATTTTAGTTTTCTATTCAGTTGTCTGTTGAAAAGATGAGTTAAATTGTGATGTTATGGATTTATAATACATAGCCTCCGCTGTACCTCCGGGCACAGCCTTCTTGTCTGTAATACGGAAGCTCATTTGGTAGATATTTAGCGGAAAATGAACTTTTGCAAATTCATGCCTTGATGTATTACGTATTCTCTTTAATAGAAGTTTCTATCTACACCGGTCGATCGCCTATCAAACATCTAATGTCACCTAATAATATTAAAATTGCTTTTCTTTTTGACATAATAAACTAAGCATACCTTTTACTATACGAAATAGATAATTGATAAATTTTTGCAAATGCATACGTATAATACATATTGACTCGCTGACACAAAACAAACATGTGAACTATGAGGCCAATCTATTAATTTTGTTACTAAATTTTAAATCACAAACAGACGTACCAAAGGATGCTTTATTTAAACTGACAACTATAAGCTATGACATCATGTCACATTAAATTGGAACAATTTTAGTATCAACTCGTGTTGGTAATAAAATAGGATTTTGTTTGTTTTTATTTAAAGCTCATTAACATTGCATGGTTACGATATTCCTAGAAGCGTTTCTTAACATGCTTACGACTAGTTTAGTAACTTTTGCATAAGTATGTTTTATAAATTGAGACAGATAGGTATTTAAAGTAGTAAAACTATTCAAATTCATGAAAAGATTATACTTGGCAGTAATATGTAATATAAAGATTTTTTTATGGTACAAAAGTGACGGGACTAGCTGAAGGCCCATACTAGCAATACGATATAGGTCGCCCGAGCGGGGATGTTACGTCTCATGCGCATGAGATTTCACCGGCACCAAGACGCTTTTTTTTTCTTTGATTTAACCATGAATAACCCTATTGAAAATTACAGTTAAATGTTAACATTTAATTCAAAATATGTATTACTTCACCTAACTTTAACCGACTGTACTATAAAAAAATTCACTACACTATTTTGTAACTTAAAAAGATGGCGCGTTTAGTCTGGATTCCAAAATGGTATGATGACTTAACTAATTGTTACTTCTTAACTGAGGAAAAAAGATGTTTTGTATGAAGCCGGGTTTCGTACGAGTTCGATTGAGATGAAGAGTGACCTTATTTTTACTAGTGTGAGCGAGACAGATGGTGACACTACTTTGCTAGGTGTGAGCAACTTTTAACAGAACTTGTAAGATCATCACAGGGTGTCAGTTTTTAAGATTAATTTCTTTGAAATAATTTGTAAAGTACATAGCAAATTTTTTTTTTTCATATTTTTGTGGTCAATATTACCCGTTTCTAGTTTGGCGTTGATTTCTGGGACAACCTGTATACTGTAGTATTTCAAGCAGAAACAACAAAGTCGGAAACGTCACCGTCGTAATAAAAAATTAAATCACCAACTTTTCTGATTCAGATAGGCAATAACATTAATAAAAAACATTTTATAGTAACGTCACCGCGCATAATTCTAAAGGTACCAAATCACAAAAAGGAAGTGATTAAAAAGACATAATATTTTTAATAAAAAAATCCCATTCATACACCGTATATAATCTTAACGGCAGGAAAAAATATGACGTCAATAAAAAAATTATAATGGAGCAACTCGTAAAGCCTGCATTTGAATAGAAAAGTTACATATCAAAAATTTTCAGTGATCCGTATTTTACGAGTTTGCCATAAATGTGTACTTAGCGAGACGGAATAAAGAGACCAGACCCTTCAGATGTGTTTAAAAATCTACATTATGTGAATATGCGAGGGGAACGTAATCAGTTTGCGAGCTCGTATACAGTTTCAAGTTTTGATAATATCAAAGTTATTTGCTTTAAATTAAATTCATTTTAATCCTTCGTTCTTGCGGTTTTTAGGTTAGGAGTTAGTAATATTATATTTCACACTATGTTAATGTTATTAGATTAGATTCATATTAGATTCATTTTAAATATAAAACATACCTTTTAATTTCACAAATATAATAACCAGCGATCCACCCACCACGGTTTAGCACGGGTGCAATTTACAAATGAAAAAATGAGATAGCTTAGCAATAATTTGCTTTTGTTTTTATACAAACTTGTTAATGATAACTACGAACAAAACAAAATAAAACCAGTCCCGCCGTTATCAAGATCTTCCATATATGCGGCAATTTATTTTTGTTTATACAGATAATGTCATTTAATAAGTGTTTCAGTATGTTCAAGGAAAATCATATTATTATTCTTATTTGAAAGCTCTTGAATATAAAATTAACTTGCCCCCTAATGTAACCGGATGCCCATTGAGTTACACAATAAGATTTACTTGTGTTGAACTTAGCTAAAGGAAATACAGGTGGACCAACAATACGGTCCCTGGAGTACACCCTCTTATAGTATTTTAATAAGAAAAAAAAAATCTCCTTTCACTCTGCCGAATTACTTTGAAACGAATAAATAAATGAACTGTTGGATCAGAAGATTGAATTAGAAAAGAATTTGACGTAATAAGAATAGGCCCATTCATAAAAGTTATGAGGGAGCGTACTACGCTCATTGTACACAGAGTCAAAGGCTATGCCTATATACCAAAATCGTATAGTTGACAGTGATGGCAGGTATCAGAGCGGAAAAGGGATCAGTTTTCCTTTTGAAGTGACATCAAAAAGGCTCAAGGAGCCAATAGGTTTGTGGAAAAGTTTCTTTTGGGAAAATTGGGTTTGATGACATTATTCAAAACACCGCACCCTGGCCTATTTTGAAGTTGATGTTATAAAGAAATCGACCGCTAATGGATATTTGACGGGATAAAAGATGCGAAATGTTTATCTACCTACTACCTGCATGCGCATGAGGCGTAACATCCCTGTCTTGGGTGATGGGTGCAGTAGGGTGCGGCTTGGGCTTTCTCATCCTTCGGTCGGAGAGGAGCTTTAAGTCGTATTCCTATTGTTATGGGTAGAAGTAACCACTTAACATTAGGTGGGCTTTTAGTTCGTACCGTCAGGTAGGCCAACCTAATTCTTGCTACCTACATAGTTTAAATACTACACATTATATTGTATTATATATTGTATTATATTATATAGCTTTGAATTGAACACAAGTCAAAACATTTTCACAATATAATTTACTCTTCAAATATAACAAAATAATGTTTTCAGCTCAGCATGTTTTGTAACACTAATAAGTACGAAAATATTCCGGCTTGTTATAAAATTTTAACCCTTCCTTACCGAAAAACTGCAGTAAATCTCAAATTTACCGGTGCATTTTTGCGCAGGCATCATGTACAAAAGTCATAATTTTGTCAGCACTCCTTTGTTTTACGTTTTTTTCATTGCAGCCATTTTATGAGTACGGTGGTTTGGCACTCTTCTAATACATGTGATATCTCAGGAGCTGAAAATGAGTATTGTACATCATAAACTTGATTAAATGTTTAGTAAAGTTAGATTTAGTCGCAGATTCTAAAGGTTCGTAAGTTCACGGTACATCTCCATCCAGTAGTGGACATATAAATATATTAACTGTACAAACGCCCTATATAAATACATTTCTTACAGAGTTCCATAATAATAATTATTTATTTATTCAAATCAAGCACACTCTCATACTAAAGTTAGGGTTAGTAAATAGATAAGAGCTTGGTTTTGGACACAGAGCTACATACAGAATCTACACTAAGTCATAAAAACTTGTGTCGTTAATCCTATATTAATATTAGTACATTAAAATAATCAAATTTAAACTGACATCATTATTAATTTTAATTATTTTGCAGTTATATTAATTTCCTTATTTTCAGTTAATTATTTATTGTATATTGGATACAATTAAAAGAGTGTGTGTGTGTATTTATATGGATGCGTGTGTGTAAGGGATGTAAGGGAGCAACACTCCAACCATTGCTTCAAATGTCAACCTCACCTGCACGCGGTGCATCCTGCAGTAACCGACGAGGCTCTGGCGACCGGTTGATGGCGGTATAGCCCTTCCTATTCTGGCACAGCGCTAAATTCTCTGGCCGCTGATGGGCAGCAGCATCAGCGGTGCGAATTGTTGTGTCCTGCGATCGCCAATACGCCTGCCCAGCGTGGCGATTATGGGCATTACCTTTTATGCTAAGCGCACATAAAAATATGGCCCCTAGTTCCGGCGGCTCTGCTATTCCTGGCCAAGGTAGCGGTCATGGTAACGGCGGGGCGGGGGGTGCTAAGAATCACCGAAGACTCGTAGGCTACCAAAAACAACTGACTTTGGCGGCGTATAATGGTAGAACGCTGCGGCTGGACGAGCACCTGCTACAATTGGAGACGGAACTAAACAACATAAGGTGGCACATACTCGGGTTATGTGAAGTCCGAAGACAGGGGGAGGACACCATAACTCTAGAGTCAGGTCACCTTATGTATTTCCGTGAGGGCGACGAACCATCCCAAGGTGGCGTGGGGTTCCTCGTTAATAAGGTCATTGCTGACAACGTTGAAGAGGTCTCCAGTGTGTGGAACAGGGTAGCCTACCTGATACTTAGGCTGTCTAAGAGGTACAGCTTGAAGGTAGTACAGGTTTACGCACCGACCTCGACACACTCGGATAAAGAGGTAGAGGATATGTACGAAGATATATCCAAAGCCCTTCACAACACCACCAAGACCCACTTCAACGTTGTCATGGGTGACTTTAACGCTAAAGTGGGAGTACAGTCTTTCAGCGAATCGAGGATAGGCCCGCATGGATTTGGAAGCAGAAATCACAGGGGGCAAATGCTTGTCAACTTTCTCGAACAGGAGGGGCTATTCTTGATGAATTCTTTTTATCAGAAAAAGCCACAGAGAAAGTGGACATGGCGAAGCCCCGACACTGTGACAAAAAATGAGATTGACTTTATCATGACGGACAAAAGACACATATTTAGGGATGTCTCAGTGGTCAATAGGTTTAACACCGGAAGCGACCACAGACTAGTTCGAGGCACCCTAAGTATTGATGTCCAGTTGGAAAGGCGCCGCATGATAAAGTCCACGCTCCGACCTAATCTGTTTCAAATCAGTGCGGGATCCGAAGCTTTTCAGAAAAATCTGGAAAACCGATTTGCTGCCGTGGAAACCACAGAAAACGTAAACGAGGAACTCCAAAAGATCGTTGGAATTGTGAGGGAAGAGGGCGCAAAATTTTGCACGACTCATCGTATGGGCAAGAAATCCGATCTTTCGGAAGAGACTTTGCGACTAATGACTAAAAGACGGGAAGACACTGAGGCTACTTCGTCTCGTGTATCGGCTCTGAACAAGCAGATTGCGAAGCTGGTTCGACGCGACCTTCGGTGCTCAAGCACACGCCGGATTGAAAAGGCTATTGAGCAAAACCGAGGGTCGAAAGTGTTTAGCCAGCCGCTTGGGAGGAGTCACCTGACGAAGCTTAAAACACCGGATGGCCGGACCGTCATGTCAAAGTCTCAGATTCTCTCCGAAATTGAGGATTTCTACAGCCAGTTGTACGATTCACGTGCACCCCGCCCTCAACTTAATAACCACGATTCCCGAGCAACATTAACGCGCCACTTCACAGACGAGCTACCAGACATCAGCGTTGACGAAATTGATATGGCCCTGAGACAGCTTAAAAACGGAAAAGCCCCCGGTGGTGATGGAATCACATCCGAGCTTCTGAAGGCGGGTGGAGTTCCGATAGTGAGGGAACTACAGAAGCTCTTTAACTCCGTCATTTACTGTGGGAGAACTCCGGAGGCGTGGAACAGGAGTATTGTTATCCTCTTCTTTAAGAAAGGGGACAAAACTTTACTGAGAAATTACCGTCCCATTTCACTCCTGAGCCACGTCTATGAGTTGTTCTCTAGGGTCATCACAAATCGTCTTGCAAGAAGACTCGACGAGTTTCAGCCACCGGAACAGGCTGGGTTTCGGAGCGGTTATGGCACCGTAGACCACATTCATACAGTGCGGCAGATTATACAGAAGTCTGAAGAGTATAATCGGCCCCTGTGCTTAGCATTTGTGGACTACGAGAAGGCTTTTGACTCCATCGAGACCTGGGCTGTTCTGGAATCTTTGCAGCGATGCCAAGTGGACTATCGTTATATCGCAGTGTTGAAATGTCTGTATGAAAACGCCGAAATGAGTGTCCAAGTACAGGAACAGCAGTCTAAACCCATCCAATTGCGCAGGGGAGTGAGACAGGGGGATGTCATATCCCCGAAACTGTTCACCAACGCATTGGAGGATTTGTTTAAGACGCTGGACTGGAAAGGAATGGGCATCAATATAAATGGCGAATACATCTCACACTTGCGATTCGCGGATGACATAGTCCTGATGGCGGAGTCGCTGCAGGAGCTACAGAACATGCTTCACGGCCTAGCTAATTCTACTCAACGAGTTGGTCTCCGGATGAACTTGGACAAAACCAAGGTCATGCTCAATGAGCATATAAATCCGGAACCAATCGTCGTACAAGGCGCTCCTCTTGAATTTGTTAAAGAGTATGTCTACCTCGGGCAGGTTTTGCAGTTGGGTAGAAACAATTTCGAGAAGGAAGCCAAGAGAAGAATTCAGTTGGGCTGGGCTGCGTTCGGGAAATTGCGTCGAGTCTTTTCGTCGCCTATTCCACAATGCCTTAAAACTAAAGTTTTTAATCAGTGCGTCCTACCTGTCATGACCTACGGTGCCGAAACGTGGACACTTACGGTGCGGCTAGTCCACCAATTTAAAGTCGCTCAGCGGGCTATGGAGAGGGCTATGCTCGGTGTCACTTTGAAGGATAAAATCCGAAACGAGGTTATCCGACAAAGGACCAAAGTTATCGACATAGCCCAGAGGATTAGCAAGCTGAAGTGGCAGTGGGCTGGCCACATATGCCGAAGAACCGATAACCGTTGGGGTAGACGAGTTCTTGAGTGGAGACCGCGAGTAGGCAAACGTAGTGTAGGGCGCCCCCCGGCCAGGTGGAGCGACGACTTGCGGAAGGTGGCTGGTAAGAAGTGGTTAAGAAGAGCCGAAGATCGGGCTCAGTGGCGCTTACTAGGAGAGGCCTATGTCCAGCAGTGGACATGTATAGGCTGATGATGATGATGATGTGTGTGTGGGTGGGTGTTCGTGTGAGTGTGTGTGGGTGTGGGTGTATGCCTGTACGCGAGTGTGTGGAGTCATAAAAACGGTCATGCTTTTTCAACTAGTCACACATCCCCGTGTCAGAGTAATGGGCGCAACTCAAGACCTGAGTCTTCTCATACTTTGAAAGGGAAGAACTGGAATCGTTGTGGTTTATAGATGGAAGTAATCAATTAAAATCAGATCTGTCAGATCGCTCTCTCACTTTAGTCATATTTAAAAATTATATACAATAATATATCAACTATGTCATCGGTCCCGGCTTTACTAGTCGATAAGATCTGCGGATGCCTTCAAGCGGCTTGAAATAAGTTTCATCAAGTGTAATTCAGAATTAAAATTTTACCACGTGCTCCTGATCTAAAGATAACAGTAGTAATCCCCGAAGATCGCGTGTTTGATACTAATTAAACGTCTTAATGGCAGTTCTGAGATACGTGAACCGTCTGGGTGAGTAATGTATTTCTTACGGCGTTTTTACGGGGACTTACGAGGTCTCACTGAAGCTAACTTTCGGTGCTTTGTTTATGAGAGTTGTTTACAACTATTCATATACATACATCTCTCATAGAAATGTCTGTTTAAAAAAAATAGATCTATATGAGTTTTTTGACTGAGCATCCATTTGAGTTGATCCAGTTGGTGGATTTATAGCTTATTGCTATTATATTTCGTGATTTGATGAGCCTTAAGTGTCCTCAGAATACTTAGGATTATCCAAAATTATGCCTGTGTGCCCAGTAATCCTAATGATGATAGTATAAGTAAACTTTATTTATTAGTACAATAGTTGACCCAACAGTCGTAGTCTTGTCTTGATTCACAATTTGATTATCAGTGTACGGCATTTCTAAAATTAACTCTCAAAAATAAGTAATTATAGAAAAAAAAAAAAAAACTTAAAATCCGAATTTTTTATTTTCTGGCCATTTTTCCGAACATTTTAAACACGACGTAACGGCCGTTTTAAGAAATAAACTTATGAATTACAGTACCATGAAAGTAAACATAATATGATATATATATTGCACTAGGCACAGAATAAATAAAATAATTGCAAGTCTTCAAATGATACCTCCAGATCTCCGACTTTGTGTTCTTTAGTCCGCTGAATGGCAAAAATACGAAAACTTATCCCGATTCAAAAGAAATGAAACCTAGTAAACAACCTTTCAGGGAGATATTCTAATTTACATCTCAAAAATTGTATATTCAAATGGGATTTACAAATATAAATCCTTATGTCACCGTGGGATGATTTTTAAATTAATGCCGATTGTAAATCTTGTCGCAGTCGCGTTTGTAAATTGGAAACACCTCGGCCGGGGACAGGCGTGCTATTCCTGTGCTTGACACCATCGGCATAGATTGCTTAGCAGTTACTTATGGGATCGTTGCTAGGACTTTTTAAGGGGCAAAAATTTATTTTAATTCGTAAAAGAACCTAATGTTAAGTTAAATTTGGGCTTACACACTGTAAGCTGAATACCAAAATGACAAATGTTCTGTGAAAATTTCAGCCCGCTAGATCATCTAGCAAAAGTTACAGCCTTTCGAACATATATAGGACAGCCAGATATATGAGGTAGGCTTAAATAAACCCGTAAATTAAAGTTACTCGTAGCTTATGAATAATTGTATTTATATTTACAGAAATAATTGTAGGTAGATCATCCATTAGGTTCGACCAACCGAGAAAAAAAAATTGTATTGATAAGTTTTCCCAGAATTTTTTTTATATTTTTTTGGTACTTTTATTTCTAGTATCAAAAATCTAGATCTAAAAAAAAACTTTATATTTCAGTGGGTCTACGTCCTATTTTTTTTTACTTACTCATTAAATCTCGAAATTTCTTTCTTAATATGTGCAAAAACCTCTACCGAACTCACCTTAACTTTTCAGTTTCAGTTTTTGGACCAGATTGAAAAAAGTATTCCAGCCAAGCTTGACCCATGGACTGGTCATGACTTATTTGCCCCTTCTAGTTCCCTTTCTACGTCCCTGGTTTTCACCATCGCGCATCGCCCCGGGACTCCATCGGGATGAGTCTTTGTTAAAGACGTTGCTGGTAGTAATTACTTCCACTTACAAGCCAAAATTTACTCCTGTTCTGATTATGGGGTGTCACGTCAAATGAGATAAAGAAAGTGAACAATAACAAGGATATGATGTCATAGCACAAGTGAATCAAAGTGGTATCTGAACTGGTGACTTAATTATAATAGTTAGACATATAAATATAACCTCTCGGATTTTTGTGGGTGGGTATAAATATTTAGTATAGTATTTTATGTTCTATCCTCAATAGTTTTTACAGCGCACACCAAATAAGCATATTTTTAATGCCGGTTTAATTAATGCCATTTTCGTACAGACCTTTAATTTCATTGAAATAAAATACAGTACACGATACTCGCTGGTAATGTAGCTTTCTATAGTTTTTTCTTAAATATAAGTTAAGATTTATTATTTTATTTAATTCTTTATTGCACAAAACTTTAATTTATTGTACAAAAGGACATCATAATTAAAAAGGTTTTCTACCAGTTATTCTTTTAAGGTAGAAATATTGGCTGGCGTGCTAAATACCTCTATAAAATAAACTAAAACTATTTTAAATTTGAACTATTGTGATATTAAATAAATTACTTATTTACATAAGTAATATATGAATAAACTTATATGAAATGCAATATCAGCAAAACAAGGATGTTACTAAGCAATGATAATAAATAACAACAAATATATTTCTTTGCCACACAAATCTTTGTCATGGGTGGGAAACGAACTCATGACCTACAACGCAGAAAGCAGAGCTGCTACCAACTAAAGCCACTCATATTTATTTAATAAAAATACCAGTGAGACTGCTTCGAAGAAGCATGTATTGTAATCTGTGGAACGAGGTCAGATCACAAGACAAAGCATTCTTACGATGATAAAGTGTCTTACGTTGATGAAAGCGACCGAACCCTCAACAATATATCCCTGATTGACAAGCTCAATGGCTGCAAACATCATCAAGTACTTACTACAATAGCTTAGATAAGCTTTATAAAAACATTTCTAATATTTTGTTTAATCAAGCTGTTGAGGGAATATCCATCTTGACTCTGAACAAACAAACAGTTGTATATACAACTGTAAAAAGTATACAGTACTGTATAATCACAGTTGGCAATTACAAATAACTAATATTCACACAATGTCCCCTGGGTGGTGCGAAAAGAGCAAGCTAAAGTAGCAGTAGAATTTGTGCCATGTTTGTCTCGAGAAGTACTGCCACCACACTTGGTAATCCGCCAAGCAGCGGATGCCTGTAATTTAACCGACACCTTTCCACTGCAACACAGTGATGAAACATCCCCCTTTCAGAGCGACGGGTGCAACGCAATTCTTATACTTTAGTAGGGGAATCTGAGACGTATCTTTATTGTTTAGGGGTGGTGGTAACCACTTAACACCAGGTGGGCCGTCTTCTAGTCTCGTCAATTCAGTTGCATAAAAACACCTTTTAATCCCCTGGCGACTTTCTTACTGAATGCATGCACATATCAAATCACGTTTACAGCGATAATTGCTTTAAAATTTAAAATTTATGTGATATCGCCCTGTTTTTGTTTTGTGAGACACCCGTTGTTTCCATACCTCACTATGGGTACATACCTCACTATTGCTTAGAAGCAATGACGTAACTTTAAAATTTCGTTTATAGCTGTGTCGGTGAGGTCAAAGAAATCTGTGAAATAAAAGCTGGAAGTTGAACAGAGCAATGAAAAAAGTCATCCATTTGTCCATAGAGGTATCTATAACAATTTCCCAGAGTACAAGCCGTAAGCTTAATTTGGGGATAGATGGCGCATTAGGAATTTACATGAATATTTATTATTATTGTAAAAGTATCATTTTCAAATCGGAAATGAATATGCACAATTACTGATATTCGAGTGAGTAGCTTTAGTGGTAGGGCTAGGCTGCTACCTACCATTCTAGGGGATAATGAGTTATTTCGTTACCATTGTAACATTTATTTATTGTTGTGGATTTTTATTTATTGATAACTAGCCCACATATTTGCTCGCGTTAGCCTTTCTGTAGTCCTAACTACGTGTATGCAAAATTGTATGATTATCGGTTTAGTAATTAAGGCGAGAAAGCGTAACAAACAACAAACTCATATTCGCATTGTAAATAATTTATACATGTACATTATACACATTATATTTTTTTACTTCGAGTTTTAGTTTTTGCCTCTATCTAAGCGTCTGTCGTTATACACTCCATGTCTCGGTTCTGGTTATAATATTTTGTTCCCCACAGCTGTCACTGCGCAGAGATTTACACCATATCTGCCAGATTTAAATTTCGAACAAAGAACTCTTGTCCAAAGACACGGTGATGTCATGCTCGTGTGCCTAATTAATGGTTTGACATTTATGGCGTGTTAGGGAAATATTTCGGGATCGATTTCAAAGAAAATAACGATCAGGCGGGACGTGAACGAAGATGTTGGTTTTTAAATACTATCAGGATAATTACTTGTACGTACGATATTTAAGATTTTTATATCTAAACGTAAATGGATGGATCTGACTGATTCATCTGGTCCTTATGGAGGCCTAAATTACGAAAATTAAGTTGCATAATGTGTTTACAATGGCGAGTCGCAGAACTAGTGGTTTTACCTCAAACTGACACGCGATCTATCATTGAATTAGTATGATTATTAATACATGAGATAATAATGAGTGACATTGAGTTTTTTTTTTCATTACAATCAATAATAAATATTTCAGTGCCATATATATGAGATGAGATGAAAATTGCTCGCTCGGTCAAAATTTAGATGATTTTTAATGCAATAGAAAATATTTGAAGAAAAAAGTTTTGAAAAATCATAGAAAAGAAAAGAAAAACTCTTTGTACTCTTACTCGATTTATCAAATATCAAATAGTAATGTTCTCCAACTACCTTGTGCGACAAAACGGTTAGGTTATGCATAAACTATATTTGCGATGAAAACAGATAGAACTGTACCTATCTGGTATTCAGTTATTCTGTGACCTGTAGCCCAACATGGCCGGATTTTATGGACCGCATTGTGTAGCCAAACTAAAGAAAAACTGCTAATAATCTGTGGTCGAACTCTGAACTAATTCTTTGTTTTAGAATTTATTGCGTGCAAGACAACTTCGAATGAGGGCGTAACTCGTTAAAATACAGTTAGGCATTCTGAGAAGTTAATGGGATCGAAATATTTTGATGAAAAACGCGAAGAAGGCAATATAATTTGTTACAATATGTGTTGTTACAACTTTCGGAGAAGAAATCTGCCTATATTTTTGCTACACTTCTTGAAACTTGGTAAATTTTGGGCACATATCTTCTCTGTATCTTGAAAAATAGAAACCATGGTTTGACATATCTGGTATCTGACAGTTATTCAAACACCATCCAAGATTGTCCACGAATGCTTATTGACTATTAATTATTATTGAGATAGGCTTTATGAGAGTGGTTCTAGCAGTCCATCCTCCGCAAATTTCGCACTAAGTGTATCTGTGATTGGATATTTTGAGGAGGATTAGTGTATTACGAAACAAAACCTTGACAATCATTCCGTTGTAGATCTAGACGTAGATAAAAATGTAGCAACAATGCAACATAAATCATATAGCAAATAAATATTATGTGTGACAAAGCGTTATGAGTACCATTCAAATATACAAAGTTCAAGCTGCCAAGACCTTAGCGATATCTTTTAAATCTGTAACTTGAGATCGTGCAGGAAAATCAGTCGCTAACTTTGTGACCATGTATCAGGATTGCTTACAATTCGTGTCTTGGGTATTAAATGACATTGCGTTTGGTAGCTGGTGTCATGTTTAGGGAGTGTTTTAGTAGTCGTGTAACTACTGTTAATTTGGAAGTACTTATACGATTCGACATTATTTTTACCTTTACCTTTTTCTACAGCTTTCCCGTGGTAAACGTAATGCTTAAACACTCATGCTTATGCACAAGGTTTCCGTAGTCAATAAATCTAAGACTCGAGAACAAAGTTTGTGCTCATCACACATGTTGATAGTGCATAAAAAGTAGTGCTCGCATTACTGTGTTCCGGTGAAAGGGTGTGGGTGCCGGTGAAGTCACATGCACATGAGAGGTATCATCCCCGTCTCCGGTGATGGACGCAGCAGGATGAATGCAACTCAGCGTAAGATCCAAATCTTATACTGTGCCGCATTGCTGTTGTCATGGGCGGGGGTCGCCACTTACCATCAGGTGGGCCCTAAGCTAGTTGTGTCACTATTTCACATAGAAAATAAAAATCGACAAATTAATTCTATAATATTAAACCAACTCAATTGTTTTGAAAATATTAAAGTAAGTCAATTTAAAGCAACCAAGGTGAAATCATGGTACTTTCCTTTTACTAAGTTAAGGTCGCCAATGCCTCACTTCAGTGGGTGATGGGTTCAAGATACTAAAATCCATTTAGGAATTGTTGGTGGAAAATAAATCAGAGACGGCGCCGGCCCTCGTTCGACGAACTCAGAAGTTGGGAACAATTGGTGTGGAGATGTAAATTAAATCGAGTGGCTCTGTCGCAGACTGGGAGGCACTATTACAAACCCCACTAAAGAAATATGTTTATGACGATACTAACTATGGTAAGGTTCTTACGTGAGTATTTGTTGAAACGAGCTGACAGTTCAGTTGTTACCGCTGCCAGTCGCCTCAGGACCTCTCTTACAGAAGCATGGGAAGCCCAAAGCGCGTATTTAACGACTCATACGCCTGTAATTTCACATTTATCATACTTCTACCGGAACAAAGCAACGCAAGCCTACTACTGCTTGACGGTGGATGATCAGGTATGGTGGTTGTGCTTTTAGGGGTAGAATTAGCGTAGTTTTACAGCTGTAAGCTACAGTTTGATGCACTATTACATTATTCTTCTTTGTGTCAATATGAGACCATCTCTGGTGTTGGAGTTTTCAAGCTACCTGAAGGTCTCGGAAATGATAGCTGAGACCGACATCTTAACGTGCCCACTGAAGCACGGAAGCGTTCCGATCAAATTGCCTAAACGGTCATCCATCCAAGCACTGACCGTGGAAGCTGCTTATCTTAAATGAAAGATAATCTAGGTAGCTTAGCCACGAGCGCTCCTCTTTTTAGCCGACTTCAAAAAACCGGTGAAAATCAAACCACTTCCGGTTTGTATGTTCACCGGTTTCTCCGACATCTATCAGCTAGTCACGTCATAAATCAGCAAAGGTCACCATGTTTCGTAATTGCGCATCCCGGGTTCACGGGCGTGGGCCGGGACTCTTAACATCTTCGCAACGAGTTCTTTTTAGTTTTCTAACAAGTTCAGTCTCAAACGTTTGTCAGTTGGATTGGAGTGGACGCGAAAATCTCTTGTTACTAACTCGAGGGAGAAGTACGTGATATAAGTTTACTTTTCTAAGGATTTGTGCGTGAACGTGAGGTTCCTAAGTTACTCTATAGCTGGTGTACTTACCGGCATTTAGTTGGGTTGATCCCAGAAACTTCAAACTTCTCAGTTTACAAATCCTTACTCCATTTACTATTTGAACGGAAGTAGTCACAGGGACTGGAAATACTGTCTAGTATATACTATACAATTATTACACAGTATACTGTGTATTATACAGTATACTGTGTAATATACAGTATACTTGTTATAAATGTTTGAATATAAGCATTTATTTTACTGCATTAAGTGTACTGTACTGTATTCTGTAGTAAATGGCGTCAAACAGTATTCCAGCGTTTCAATTTGATACACTATTGCTAAGACAATAAATAATTCTATTCTATTCTTACATTCACACTCGACAAGCGAGAGAAAGTTTTAATCTACCACCGAAGCCAATCGTGATTAGAATCGTAGTTAGATGTCACATGTATTAGATTTTTTGGTTCTACAGCTACCGATTCCCCCGATTGAGGTATTGCGCAGAAACATTTTTCTAACAAAGGTTCATTGGTGCCCTTTTGCATTTTAACAAGTACGCAATAAGATTTGAAATATCTCCAGCCGTTAAATTTACAGTAGATCTGAACATTGCACGTGATATAAGTATTACCTATTTGCAAGAAAGCCTCTGCTTGTTAAATCCCGAAAAGCTTCTCATTCCGCACTTTCATAACGCGATGAGATCAGACTGAGCCAATATTTGCATGGGCGCAGGCTTATACCTCGCTGTATTCGCATAAGATGCGGACTTATCGGTATGTTTGCGTTTCGACTCATATTTTTCGGAGCCGCATATTTTTAACCGACTTAAAAAGAGAGGCTCTGAATTCGGCTGTACGCTTTTTGTATGTTTGTTACGCGATTTCTTCACTTCCGATTTGGGTGATTCTGTTTTAATTTGATAAGGTGCTTTTGTAGCTCCTAGAAAGTTCTTGAAGAATTTCCACTTCTATAGAGAATAAAGGATGAAAATATTGAAATAAAGTAAAGTAAAATGGTTACTACGATATAAAATTTATACAAAGGTGATTATTTTTAAAACCAGCTAACAATCCAGAATTTTACACAAAAAGGAAGGATTTGAGCCTCAAGGGGCTAAGCTTAGGGGTTTTAGTGTTTACGTCAGTCTGTCTTATCCTTAAACGGCCCAATCTTGCATTCATTTAGCAGATATTCATGGATTTAACACAGCGTATTCTCGCGTCCAATTAAGCATAGCTTGTAGAACAACTTATAGAATACATATATCGTTTTTTCTTGTATATATATACATATAATACATATTTATACCCAGACACAGAACAAACATTTATGTTCGTCACACAAATGCTTGTTCTGAGTGGGAATCGAACCCACCTACAGCGCAGAAGGCAGACCAACTGAGCTGTGAGGCCAGATATCCTAACAAATAATAAAAACAACATTAAGTTAATAATTCTTAGTGCATAATCTGGAACTTGCTAGAAACAATCGCAACTGGTTTTTTTGTTTTTTATCAGTTATTATTTATTTTCCTGTTGAGGTACATAGGAAACTTAAAAAAATATATTCTAACGTCTGGTCAGCTTTGCACACTTCTTATTGGTAATAGAAATCTGTCTTATTCCATATAAGAACATTCTATATTATACCTATTCCTATTCTGAAATATTTTTGGCGTGGCATTTTTCTAGTTCACCAAATAATAAGCTTATTTCACCAAATAACACCACAGCTTAGTTTAATTTTTCCGTGTCTTTTACTAACAGTGCTCGTAAAAAAGAGATGGCAATTATTACTCCTGTCATATTAGTTTACGTGTGTAAGAACTCTTTCGTGTTTATAATCAGCATATTATAAATCACGACTTAACTTGTATGGAATACGGCTAATTTGACAACATTAAAAATGTTGTTATCTTATTCATTAAGTCCCTGAAAAATTGACAGATTAGATTAAGTTTAATTGCTTAATAAGAAAATCAACGCCATTTACTAAGTACAAATGATTCAAATATCCATCCCTCGAAAAGAGCTTCTGGATTAAAATATACCTAGTTGAATTCACCCTCAGCAGTGCGATGCGAGGGAGTGACCCATTGACTCAGTACCCTAACAGCCTTGGGGGGATGACGTCATCTCATCCCCCTTCTGAGATGAGATCATCGCGTGTGTTGCTACTTGCAAATATTGTCGTGAATAAATTCTGTTTACTAGTGAGTCCAGCTTCAATTACAAATTTAATATTTATGTTCAACAATTAGAATCGAAAGAATACTAAAATAATATCTCGAATTGGTCATGCGATGACCCGATACCAATTCGAGATATTATTTTCATTGTCGTCAAGTGAGGCAACGGAAATCATCGTGAGGAAACCGGATGTCCTAGAACCGAAACGTGTGAAATCTAGTAATCCGGATTGGGCTCCTGTTCTAGTTCAAATTCGACTCACTATTACTTGTCTAGAGTAGCCCGGTGTCGCTGTAGTGGAAACATTACAGGCTAAAACGGATAGGCAATCAAGGCAAATATTCTATCGGTAATTTCAATTCGACAAATTCAGTTTTAAATAAATTTGAAATACGTAATTTAAGTAATAATGTCTTCGAAAATAAAGTCTTTGTCATTGCGATTTAAAATCAAATAACTAAAGGCATAATACATGTAAACAAGATCTCATCAAAACATTAATTTCGCGTTTTGATCCCTCTGGTAGCTATAACCAGTATTAAATTATTATTGCTTCTGTAAACAGTTACGACTGACGATTAAAACTAACCGCAAAGCTGTTTTACAGTGAGCGAAACTTGGTTATGCATGTTTTGTAATTTTAAAAGGCTCTAGGAAGGTACATTGTTTGAATTCAATTACTAGTCAGATAAGATCTTACATTACAATTACCACATAATTATTCTTAGTAATAATAGTAGCAGTAGTTAAACTCTTTCAAGAGATGTCGCCGTTTGTAGACATCTTTTATTCCGACTTAATTCTAAAACTAACACAACTACTTAGAAGTACTCCTATTTTCAGCTCCGTAGCATTTTTTGTAGCTACTTTATGCTGCCTTCGAAGCGGGTTTCGATTCCCGGCCAGAGCACATTTTGTTTGGTAAGCATGTTTGTTTTCGGATCTTGGGTGGTTGTGTAATGTGAAAATGTTTGTATCCATGCCACTTGTGACACAGGGTATTCTAGTTCAGGAGTAAGTGTGTGTAAACGTAAAATATACTTTACTACTTGCCTAAATCTAAAATGAGTGGACGCCTTCTCTAAAGCTAGCAGTATTGCTTTCCATGATAAAAGTTTTAAATTATTGTCAGGCGCTGTCAAAAAAGTACCACTTTCAGCTGAGGTATACCTACTTACGCGTTACGTATTGTGCCCAAATAGCTGAAGGCGGAACAATGACATGCTTAAACTTTATAGCTAATATAAATTACAGTTACAACATAAAGATGACATTAGAATAAGCACACAACCCTTAGGTAGGACGTAAATCCACCACCTTACATTTTATAAACACAATAAAAGCGGAACGATCATTTAAAACGCACCCTTTTCAAATAGATCTTTATCCTATAAAATGCAGTGTTTGTTTGTATGTACCTTTTAAATCTATTGTATTGTTGTATATTAATTTTTGTTCCTACCTGATATTGATATTACTTGTACCGTTGCAGCTAAATATGCATTTTGTCAGCGATTTTGAAAAATATAATATAATTATATGTACTTATTTTTATTTCTGGTATTATATTTCTCTATTGGCTGACCATTACATGTACTTACTTATATAATGTAAACATTAAATAGAATGTTCGCAAATAAAAAGTGGCAGTATTGGAATCGCGTGCAAATACATTATTCTATTCTCCATAAAAATGTGTATTTTTCAAATGGATTTTTGAGTGCCCAGTACTTTGATGGCCGGAATCTAAGTATTCGATTTTACTACTTCGAGTAGGGTGGATTTAAGATTACTTTTATTTTTATGCATCGTAATAAAAAGACACATTTGAATCTCTTCTTCTAACGTAAAGTAGGTGACGTGTCTAAATATGCACTTAAGAGTCTGGAATACTGCCACAGGTTACGTTACGCCTAATAAAAATAAGTTGGCAACTCTCACATAAAGCCTTTATCAATAAAGTTGGTAAGTATCACAACAGTGAGTATATTACTAACTAGCTTCTGGCCGCGACTTCGCCCGCGTCTTATTGGCATAAAATGCTGTCTCATGGTTATCATAATTTTGATTCAAAGGATAAGGTTAGGTTAGGCTACCTAACAATAATATGTATCTCAATCCGTTTAAACAGACTTTGTCAGGAGCAGATGTGATTATTGCAAATCGCCAGAGGATTCATGGGTTCCATTCCTTGGAGCATGTTTTTCTTATTGGCCGTGTATCTTCCTTCGCTTGACCTCAATCTCGACTGATGTTGAGTGATGACGAGGTTGATGATGGAGCACGGAGGTCTAGAAGGTACCATTGACTAGAAGAGGCTTCAGGAAAAAGTCGTACGTCGTGTTTTTCGCTTTCGTAACTATTTCCGTGCATCGCATGACTGGTAGGTACTTATGCTTGCCAACTTCGGTAGGTCCAGTCAAATATACAATATAATATTATTATTGTATCAGAGAACTACATGGAGGGAAATCTGTTTTCATAATGTATGTACATAAGACAAGATAATAATTATAGAACAAATATGGATTTATAACGGCTCCGTGGCTTAGTTGGTAGTAGCCCTGCCTTCGAAGCAAGGGGTCCCGGGTTCGATTCCCGGCCGGGGCACACTTTGTGTGGTGAGCATGAAGTTTGTTCTCGGGTCTTGGGTGTTTGTCTTGTGTTTCTGTGTTTGTCCATGCCATCTGCGACACAGGGAATCCTAGTGCAGAGGTATGAGTGTGTTAACGTTGTTTTTTTGTTTTAAATAAAGGAAAAACCGGTGCAAAGGAAAACATTGCAGAATAAATATTTCACATAATGGAATACCTGCGTTACAAATTATAATAAATTTAGATGACCTGCATATAGCATTGTTACTTGTATTTGTATTTTGAAGTGAAATCTTTTTTAGGCGCGTTGGGTATTATTTGAGGTGGGACAAAACCATCGAACTCGCTACACGGTTACCGTTACCGTTACCGACACCTCTGTATATAAATATCTTTAGTGTACTGTTTTTTTTTCACTTCTGTCGGCACTCTTGGAGTGCTCAGGAGTTTCTCCTGGAGATTTTTTCATGCTCAAACGATTGAGGGAAATGTTTTGCTAAGCCTAGGTTTTGGTCCAGTGGCAAAACGTGTACCGAAATAGGTAGCTGAAATTTTCACAAAATATTGTATTTCTTAAACCGATCAAAAGTTATAAATTACCTCAATATATTGACTGACCTCACAGCGCAGTTGGTAGTATTTTTTCCTTGTGCGCTGTAAGCTCGATGTTACTATGTATTTAAATAAAAGTACTTTAAAGATATTCTGTTAGTTATTTAGTTCCAATGGTATATAGGCTCTGCTTAGTTTGGGGTTGTGTAAAAGGTGGTGTGCAAAATGATAAAAAAAAAAGTTTTTGATCATCAAAAGTGACGGGACGATTTGATAGCTGATGATTACCGCCGCCCATTAACAAAAGGGAAACGAATCTGGTTCTCCTTTACCAATATGAGAAGACCCAAGTTGAATTGCATTGCGCCCATCATTCTGATTCTCATGCGGCTGTAATTTCACCGGCACCCACATCTTCCACACAGCAATGCGAAAACAGCACTGCTTGGCGGCGAATTACTAGATCTGGTGGCAGTACTACTACGGACAAACTTAGCACAACTTTTACTGCGACTTTTAGTTGTCCCTTTCGCACTACCCGGAGGAAACGAGTAAGGGTTTTGAAGTTACGGACGCGAGCAGCATGGTCCTTCAAAATATGATTGTAAAGATTAAATTTCAATATTTTATTTACACATGAAAATTAAAAAATAAAAACATCATAAACTTAGAGCCTACTTATATTATATAAAACAAAAATGTAAAAATTAAAACAGAAAATTTTGATCGTGTGGTAGGGTGCCAAGAACACTGGCTGCATTCCCGCGTTGGACAGCCAAAGATAATCTTTGGGCGAGGAACGAGCCAGCCTTCTTGTCCCCAGTGGCCTCAAATAAAAGAGTTGAAATTTTTTTAATAAATGATTTTGTAGTCGATCCCCATGGTCCCATAGTCTCAAAACCAAGCGGCGTAAATATGTAATCACCTGAAAGTATTTCATATTTGCGTCGCTTGATTTTTTCAGCAGCCTCCGCAGCAGCCCCAGCCTTGCTCTTGGTTCCGTTGAGGTGAGAGGGGGCTATCGTGTCGACACAAGTTGCATCCCACACGAGCGCTCGTCCCCGCTCCCAGGGTACCAAGGTCATACCATCTGGCCTCTTGCCGTCGTCTCGCGCCAAACCGGGTGGTTCTAATACGCTGGGCACGTTGATGGTGGCAAGTGCCCGCCTCACGGTATCATTTAGTGAGCCATGGCGGAAGAACCTGCCTGCACTTCTTTGACATGAGAGACCATGGTGACCGTGTTGATCAACAGCGCTGCCACATGTGCAGCGATGGGGCTCGCAAAGACGGGTGCCGGGTCTGAGCCCAATTGCCACCCGAAAAGAGTGGTTGTCAAACAATGTCCCGATGGTTTGGGAAGGAATGGCATATAGCCATTGTCCAGATTCCCACTCAGAGACTGCTAGAAGGCGGGCATGGTCACGGTCACTGATTGAATTTTGAAGCAAATTCTTGAAAATTTTATTTACCAATGGCAAGTCCCACAGTTTTTGTTGATGAGTTTCCTGTGGGATGTCATCATTGGGGCATAAAATTTTCCAGGCTATAATCGCCTCCTCACTGTAATGAATTTTTGCTGAAGCTGATTTTATTATTTGTCCGCATAAGTCCGAAACACTGTGTATGGAGGACAAAAAAGCCGGTAAAGCTACACTGGAAATTTTGCGGATGCCAATGCCACCAAATCTAATGGGTAAACACGCTTGGGTCCACGAAGAATTGTCTAAAGATAAATTTAGAATTTTTTCCAGGGCTTCTTTTAAAATGGCATCCATGTCATCTAAAAGATCACGTTGAGTCCAGATTGGGCTTGCCCTTATTATATAGGTGAATTTTGGTAAGAAAAGGCAAAATTTCAGGATGGTGTATGAGATATGGGAATTTAGTATGCCCAATCTGCAGACGTTATCTTTGAAAGTTTTGATGCTTTTTTCTAATGTTGGTCTAATACTTTCGTCAAAAATTGGAGCTCCTAGAAGTTGAAGCGATTTCCGGTTCTGAATGAAAATATTTGGGGCTATTGCTTGAAATTGTTTGAGAATTTGAATTTGATCATTGCTATTTATTTTGTCTGAGATAAATACTTCACATTTGCCAAAGTTTAATTCCAGATTAAGTTTTTGAAACCCATCAATAATGTTTTTGAAATCTTTCAGAACTGAATCCGTTTTACCTCCTAGTGTTCCATCATCTAGGTACCAGACATTTAATTTTGAATTTAGGTTTGCGATAATGGGCTGAATACCTAAACTGAAAAGTGCTGGTAAAAAAATTAAAAAATTAAATTATTAATTAAATTACAATAAAAAAAATTTAAAAAGATTAAATAAATATGCATTACAAATTATTGAATAATTAGGTATCCATTTAGTACTATCATAGAACTAGTTTTTTAGCCATATAGCCCATAGATGAATTAGATGGTACAAATGTGAAATAGAATATAAAAAAAAAAATATGAAAAAAAAAACCCGTTGCGTCATCATCTGAATTTTTACCTCTTCATTGACATCATACAAACTCATGAATTTCATAGAAATATTTACATAGTATAAAATGAAGTCCCTTCAGCTGTCTGTTCGCTTAGATCACGGTAAAAGGTCGCCAGGCACTCTTATATATATATTATATCTTATTATTATACTTTAAACAAGCAATTCTTGCATATTTTTTGGGCGTCCATATCTCGGGAACAGCTCTAACGATTTGGATACTAATTGTATTTCTTGTACAAAGCTCGGTCGCCCAGGTACTACTTATATCCCCCCCGCGGGTTCCCGCCTTGTCGGGGCGGGGGGGCTTAGTCCCCCCCGCGGGTTCCCGCCTTGTCGGGGCGGGGGGGCTTAGTAACCGTGGTTGGGCTGCCCACGGTGAAGCCAAGAGGAACCCGGGAGGGGCTGCTCCTTTAGGCTTTGCCTCCAAGCCGACTAGGAGCGGCCACAGTAGGTGGCGGTGCCTTATGGGGGGCACCGCAACTGAGGCGGGCTGCGGTGTCGTATGGGCGGCACCGCAGCTGAGGGTTAGGGGCCGCGGCGGGAGAGGAGTGCCGGTATAGCGGTGCGCCGCTCTCCCTACCTTCCGCGGCCACGGCGGGGTCGCCACCGTTTGATGGCGGACGCGGTGGGGCCGCAGGGGAAGAGGAGTGTTGGTATTGAGAGGCGCCACTCTCCCTATCCTCTGCGGCCGTAGTGGCAGGCGACGGGGCCACATATCTGACCCGTCGCATGGGGACCTAGGGCGTCTGACACGGGGTAGTCTGACGTCCTATCGCTGGCATGGTCCCCGAGGTGGTTGCGACGCGCCTCGTGCATTGCCATCCCAAGGAGGGTCCGGAAACGGGCAGCTGCGGCGGGATCGCGGATGTGTGTATAAACGTTCCCGTGTTCCCGCCACTAAGCGGCAGAGGAGGACACCGTGGAGTTTTAGTGGGTAGTCCCACATAACCGCTCTGTCTCCCCGTGGCGTATGCTAAGACATTTCTCCACGGAAAAAAAAAAAAAAAAAAAAAAAAAAAAAAAAAAAAAAAGGTACTACTTATATAATAAGGTATATCATTATCTTTAGGAGAACGTAGTTATTTCAAGATCTTTTTTTTCATTTCTTCTTTCAGTCTTCTTTCATGTCAGTAACAGGTCAACTCTGGTGTCAGAGATTTCTAATACTTCTTAGCTGTCATCCATCCAAACACTGACTACTTATATTATATGATCTGCCTAACTTATAATATTTGTCATTCATGATTATAATTAATGCACAATCAATTGCATTCCAATAGGTAATTTTAAAAAAAATATTTGAAGTACCTAGTATTATCCTACCTACAACGTCGTTTAAAGAGACAACAACAAAGAGGTAATAAGAGTCCGCTATTAAAAACATACTTATTTACGTTACAAACTCTTTCAATAAAATCTAACCTAATAGATATTGAAGTTTATACTAAACAGCTTTTAGAATCGATAACTTTCAATATCTCCTTATACATCTTCGGAGCTTTACTTGGGTTAAAGTTGGCTATCTGTCTGCTGAATCGCTCTGCCACAGCATCTAACACAATGGCTGAGCCACTGTAAGCTTTGATCTTTTTAAAAGGTATGTGGAATAACTGTTCCCGGTAGGGAACTGAAGCCGAGTCAGCAGTCAGTTAGAATACAACAAATGAATGAAAAATATTTAATTACGAATGGAAAGGACTATGGTAAAAAATACTTATAATATATTTTGTCTTTGTCAGCGTGTTACCGGTATAAAAAGAGGCCAAAAGTCTTATTCAAGATCATCATCATGACTAAAATTGGACTTCAACTAGGTTAAAATTTTTGGCGTGGAAGAATAGGATAAGTCTTTCTCCACTTAATCTTAGGTGGAGGGTAGTTATCTATTCATAATCCAATCAAACCGGACTTCCTGGGTATACATTAAACAGAGCTAATCATTTATCGGACGGTACCTAAAACGCACAAAAGCCTCTATCAGATCACCCCGTCACTGATAGCTATAGCAAAAAATTCACATCTGCCAAGTATTTGGTAATAGAGATATTGTATATTGATAGAAATCCAATGAAATTGACCCGTCTGTGATCCCAAAATATCTATAGCTACATGTCTCTATTTCAATTGTGTTAATAACGATACTAACAAATTTTGTAATCGCCCCATAGGTTTCAAAATATTTAGTACCCAAACCGGCACCATAAAAATAAACATTATCAATCGAACATAAAATTTTTAGGCGAAAACATTAACTGCGTTGCTATTAAAACAACTTTTAAGTATCTAGTACAAGTACATTTATTACTCGAACTAGGGCACCTAAAAGTAACAGTTTGCAACATGACAGATTTCTAGGACAGCACTATCACAATTAGTAAATTGCCCTTGCTGCGATGGTTCCGCGCTGTGTCTCCGAAATAGCCTTATTAATTCTCTTTATGTCTGCGAGTGCACATACGAAACGATTCGCGACGACTTTACAACATTAGCTTTTCTTTATGCGCTATAAAGTAGGCGTTATGTTCGTTACGTCGTTGAGAATGTTACATTTTAATTGCAAGCCTCTACACCTGCGTCTGGACGCTTTTGTTTTAGAAGACTTTATTCGTAGAAGGATAACAAAGGAAGTGGCATCACTATTCGTAGAAACTCTCCAATTCATGAGTAATCATATAGGCCCTTTAATATCGAAACTATAATAGTTGATGAATTTCTCATGTATACGTAGAATTTATGAATTTCGCTATGAAAAGAGTTTTTAGTTAGTATATGTATATCAACGTACAATAATAATTTAAACAACATTAAATGATATGATCAAAGCATATGAAACAGCTGCAAGAGATGTTACCCGCAGTTACTATTTCGGGATAAAAGTAATCCCGCAATAGTAATAGTAATAATTAATGCACAATCAATTGCATTCCAATAGGTAATTTTAAAAAAAATATTTGAAGTACCTAGTATTATCCTACCTACAACGTCGTTTAAAGAGACAACAACAAAGAGGTAATAAGAGTCCGCTATTAAAAACATACTTATTTACGTTACAAACTCTTTCAATAAAATCTAACCTAATAGATATTGAAGTTTATACTAAACAGCTTTTAGAATCGATAACTTTCAATATCTCCTTATACATCTTCGGAGCTTTACTTGGGTTAAAGTTGGCTATCTGTCTGCTGAATCGCTCTGCCACAGCATCTAACACAATGGCTGAGCCACTGTAAGCTTTGATCTTTTTAAAAGGTATGTGGAATAACTGTTCCCGGTAGGGAACTGAAGCCGAGTCAGCAGTCAGTTAGAATACAACAAATGAATGAAAAATATTTAATTACGAATGGAAAGGACTATGGTAAAAAATACTTATAATATATTTTGTCTTTGTCAGCGTGTTACCGGTATAAAAAGAGGCCAAAAGTCTTATTCAAGATCATCATCATGACTAAAATTGGACTTCAACTAGGTTAAAATTTTTGGCGTGGAAGAATAGGATAAGTCTTTCTCCACTTAATCTTAGGTGGAGGGTAGTTATCTATTCATAATCCAATCAAACCGGACTTCCTGGGTATACATTAAACAGAGCTAATCATTTATCGGACGGTACCTAAAACGCACAAAAGCCTCTATCAGATCACCCCGTCACTGATAGCTATAGCAAAAAATTCACATCTGCCAAGTATTTGGTAATAGAGATATTGTATATTGATAGAAATCCAATGAAATTGACCCGTCTGTGATCCCAAAATATCTATAGCTACATGTCTCTATTTCAATTGTGTTAATAACGATACTAACAAATTTTGTAATCGCCCCATAGGTTTCAAAATATTTAGTACCCAAACCGGCACCATAAAAATAAACATTATCAATCGAACATAAAATTTTTAGGCGAAAACATTAACTGCGTTGCTATTAAAACAACTTTTAAGTATCTAGTACAAGTACATTTATTACTCGAACTAGGGCACCTAAAAGTAACAGTTTGCAACATGACAGATTTCTAGGACAGCACTATCACAATTAGTAAATTGCCCTTGCTGCGATGGTTCCGCGCTGTGTCTCCGAAATAGCCTTATTAATTCTCTTTATGTCTGCGAGTGCACATACGAAACGATTCGCGACGACTTTACAACATTAGCTTTTCTTTATGCGCTATAAAGTAGGCGTTATGTTCGTTACGTCGTTGAGAATGTTACATTTTAATTGCAAGCCTCTACACCTGCGTCTGGACGCTTTTGTTTTAGAAGACTTTATTCGTAGAAGGATAACAAAGGAAGTGGCATCACTATTCGTAGAAACTCTCCAATTCATGAGTAATCATATAGGCCCTTTAATATCGAAACTATAATAGTTGATGAATTTCTCATGTATACGTAGAATTTATGAATTTCGCTATGAAAAGAGTTTTTAGTTAGTATATGTATATCAACGTACAATAATAATTTAAACAACATTAAATGATATGATCAAAGCATATGAAACAGCTGCAAGAGATGTTACCCGCAGTTACTATTTCGGGATAAAAGTAATCCCGCAATAGTAATAGTAATTTTAATGCGTGCTTGCTACCTTCAACAAATTTCATCCAAACCCATTCAACCGTTGAGGCGTGTAGGAGTACAAACATACTGACAAACTTTTCATTCATAATATAAGAATCATTTGATAAGTTCTTCACATTAAAATATAACTTTACACTACTACCTTTATGTTGTAATAAAATACTTTTCATATTAATCATAATACGTAACCTACACCGCAAAACGTTAGGTTTTAGGGGTTTCTTTATTACGTGTACACGTACCAACTTACCTATTCAGTCAATACCTATTATTGTTTAATGATGCAATTAAAATATATTGTACCTAAGTCATAAAAAAACACGTTTTGTATGTGACGTTTAATTCAACCTACTTAATTCGGTAGGTACTATGCATGAATTGGATTGAAACTCATGAATTTTAATTAGTAATTATTCATCGAGTCCTTTGCGATATGTACACCGTCGACTAACCTTCCAAGCCACACTTTGTCTGTTGTCTGGTTGTCCGAAAGAGATCGCTTCTAAGCGATAAGGCCGCCCGTAGCACTTTATTATAAAACATTCGTTGTAAATTTATTTCTTTTGCTGTATCTGACCACATCTGATAACTACTAGGTACTAAATATATTTTAGCCATTGTGACATTTGAACTGACCGCTTCCCTGCTTCGGAGGGCACGTTGAAATGTCGGTTCCGGCTATACTAGTCGATAAGCCATGTCAGAGGCCTTCGATCGGCCTGAAAGTTCCAAAAAAATATTATAGGTATACCATAAGTATTATTTGGTCATTGTAGGTAGAGTTAAAATCCTACCTCGAAATACCCAATACTATTCATTCTAAAATATAGAAAAGGTGGGTAGATATTATTTTTAAGATAAATTTCATATTATTAAAACTTATCTTAAAAAAGACATCTTATTAAAAAATCGTAATTATTAAATCGAATAATGCACTGATTAAAAGTTATAATGAAAAAGTATTATAAGTACTTACTATAATATTATAATTTATTTAAATAAAATGCCATTGTTATAAATAAGCAAAGCGCTTGTGATAATCACTCAAATTCAGTAGAAAACTTGCAGAAATAAACTCAAATTAAACTTTCTTTAAAAATAAAATACCCACATTAAAAGTTTCTTGCTCAATTCAAAGAAACTTTCTAAGTATGTTTCAGCAACAGCGCCAGATTTATAAGAAACAAATCGAAACGAAATGTTATTTACTTGTCAGTTAGTTTGGGGGCAATCGGGGTATTCGGCATCATTACCGGCCCATTTGAGGGGGCAATCCAGTTAAACATTGACGTTAAATAATGATTCCCATTTCCTCTGGTTCCGCTATTCAGCCATAACTGAAATATCGTTGGAGATCGCAAACTTTAGAAGAAAATCACAAACTGAACAATTACAGTGGCTTTTATTTTGCATTTGAGAATGTGGGGCCTGGTTGACGTCATTCAATACGAAGTTCTTTGGTTCAAATTGTCTACAGGAGTGCATTTTATTATGTGACTAAAGTAATGGGACGATCTGACAGATCACCCTATTTGAAGTGGTTATTGCCGCCCATAAACAACAACATAATATCGACACCATTCCTCCCCTACCAAAATAAGAGAAAGCTCAAATTTTACCTATTTTTATTAAAAGGCACACTAAATTAAGATTTTTTTATGTAAAGTGATGTTAAGTGGTAACCTCCGTAAATGTGATCTCACCGGTATCTACACCGTCCCAACGGAACACAGCCATGCGAGTGCACCACTGCTTGGCGGCAGATAACCAGATATAGAGACGTTGCTCCTCTAGCACCACCCGAGGGTACGTATAAGGATTCAAAAGGTACTGCGACAAACTGCATTCCCCAAAAGATTGTAATTTGAAGATATATAATTCCGTACCGTGAACATGCTATTGTCAAATTGGAATCGCGCCCTGATGGTGGAAAGGCTCTGATTGAGAAAATGAATCCACAATCGATCAATCCGGACGGCAAACAAACGAGTGGCGAATCTCATTCGGCCGTCACTTGATTTATACTACTTGTTCGATCCAACAGCAGCAGTCGTTTATATCAATGTACACGGCACTGAAAAAAGCTTTTAACGAAAACGTATTCAGAGTAAACAGTCGTGGTATTAATGTGCCCGTTTGAGACATATTGATGGTGCTTTGCTTTTGATTAGAATGTATTCAGTTTGATTGGCGCATTGTGTGGTCATTGAAAAGGTTTAAAATGTTTTGAGCTTAACATTTCAAATATCTTTTAGGATTGAAAAAGAAATATGTTTTGGCTTCGTGGATTTAATGGTGAAGCCAGAGAATTCTTGTTTGTTTTTAAAATTTGATCTTTATATACAATTTTAAATTGCAATTCTCTTGAAAATATTATCGAGGTTTATTCAAATGTACCAGGGTATCATAAATCAGCAGTGTTCAAAGTGTTTGCAATGTGAGAGCGTCAAGTCTTACCCATGTTGTGGTACGACCGACGTCTTCAGTCTCGGTTTCTGCCACTTCCAAAAATATGCTCGTTATGTGACAAAGTAAAAAAAAAAAAAAACAGAAAACAAACTGTTTTAAGAAATTGCGTATAGTATGTTATAATTACCATTTTTCACTTCATGCTTAAAGGTCGGTTTAATAAATATGGGAAGTTGGACTTGGAATAAGTTCTACTGCTCCTTAGTATTGCTCCTTTTTGGACTGGAGACACGTTTAGGGACTTTGAGGGTAGTCATAGTCACAGCCGGAGGACAAAATAGGTGACAGATAAAAATAGTAATAACAAGACAGTCTACCATTAGAAAGCTTAGAAAGATATTTATCCCAGTTATCGTATCCACCCATCTGATATGTCGCGTCAAAAATGGCTCCAGCTCAGCATTTGTCAGGTCCCTGCCAGGTGCTGATAATTTTTCTGGCGCATGAACCGCAATAGAGATAGAGAGCGTGGTGGCCCAGGGACATAGACGACGACTTTCAATCTGAAGGTCGCTGGTTCAAACCCACACGTGCACCAATGAGTTTTTTCACTTGAAACAATGTATGTGCGCAATACCACGTTCTCGAAACGGTGAAGGAAAACATCGTGAGGAAACCGGCATGTCTTAGAACTAAAAATTCGACGACATGTGACATCTACCAATCCGGATTGGGCTCCTGTGGTAGATCAGAGCCCATTCACTCTCAATTATAGAGAGTAGGCCGGTATCCTTGCAGTGGGAACATTAAAGGTTGGTACGGTACGGTATGAACCGCAACCCGACCTCGGTCGGACCTTAAGAATAGTAAGTAGCCTTCATAAATAATACCAGGAGCCATCGATAACTCTACGAAGAAGTACGGCGAGAATCCTATCTATATTTCAATATTTCCCAGACATGTTTACTTTTAAGACGGTCTGGGTAAGAAAGTGTCATGCGAAGTGTTGGATACTGATGGCTAACGCTATTATGATAGTTCATATAATATTTGATGTATATAAAAATCGAAAAAATCTATCTTTAATACTTTCATCGCTTATTACACTCTCCAATTTGAAAAAAGAAACATACACATATCAATGAAGACAAAAGAGCAAAATACGCAATTTCGTTTAGTTGGATTCTTACAATTACAAGTTTCTTGAAATGATTTTTATAAAATTTCTATGCCGCCCATAGAAATTTTATCTAAATCTGAAAGTATATCCCTATAGTAAAAAAATAATTTTCCAAATCAATTGTTAAAGTTCTTAGGTAACAAACATAAACAATACCACCGAATTGATAACTTCCACCTTTAGCAGTCGGTTAAAAATTAAGTACAGTAACAACTGTAAAGTACAAAACAAAAGTACAAACAGCGATTTTAGAATATTCAATTAAAAATTTAGAAAATAATAATATTCCTGGTTACCACGCGGCATCGTTAGGCAATTCCGCTCTCTGCACCCCTATCTAGCGACCGCTGAGGGTTTACTCCGCGCTCGGTGGTCCTCCGTTTAAGGGTTATTTTATGTTTGTTACCTCGGAACTGCGTCGTACGTGAACCGATTTGGAAAATTATATTTTTATTTGAAAGGATATCAGATTGAAGATTGAAGAATTTTTAGGGGGTCCAGTTGCTCGCGTCCGTAGGTGTGTACCCTTTGATTCCCTACACGTATCCCCTGGGTGGTGCTAAAGGAACAACCAAAAGTAGCAGTAGAACTTGTGCCAAGTTCGTCCGGAGAGGTACTGCCACCACACCTGGAATCTGCCGCCAAGCAGTAGTCGTTGCATTACTGTGTTCCGGTGGAAGGGTGTGGCTGCCGGTGGTATCACATGTGCATGAGACGTATCATCCCCGTCTCGGGTGATGGACGCAGCAGGATGAATGCGACTTAGTAAAGATTTGGATCTCATACTGAGTCGCACGCATTATTGTTGTCATGGGCGAGGGTCACCACTTACCATCAGGTGGGCCCTCAGCTCGTTCCGTCACTTATTCCCATAAAAAAAAAGCATCTCTATAGCAAGCATAAAGATGTTTCAACCCCGATGACGGGGTGACGGACGGTGCAAAGGTACATTGTTTGCTTGGTCATCTCTCAATTAAAATAATTGACTTATTTAAAAATCGAATTACCCGACATCATTAGTTTCATTTCAAAATTATATGTCATAATAATTTTATAAATAATTTTTTTATAAATTGAGAACATTTCCTTTTTTAGAAGTGTCACAGGTACCTAAATTTAAAAAATACAAAATATCCGACTGCCTGGAAATTGAATTTTAGATTAAAACCATATTTTGATAATTATTTTTGACGATATTATAACCTATTACGCGATAATATAATTATGAGAACATAATAATTATAGCGACAGATAATATATCTAATTACAGCTTCCAAGTGTTGAAAAATTAATTGAAAATGTTTCCTAACCAATTTTAAATTGGCATAGATCGTAAATAGTCGTTCGAAATTAATTATAATACCAGAGACCTAAAAGTGATTATCAAATACCTATTCAGTAAAACCCCACTTATCAAGTTCGTCGACTTTAATATATTTTGTTTCACAAAATGGCGTCTGGTGGTCGCCATATTGAATTTTGATTACTCACATGTATTTAGTGACACTTGCAATGTACCAAACAATTCGAATGACGTAAGAACCATCGAAATCGACTCATACATAGACTGATAAACACATTATCCTTTGGTGTTACGCATTCAGGTAAAATTACCTCCGGACAGGTCACCAAGAATATGTCTTGGTTTATGGAGGAAACAACGCTTGTTGAGAACTCGTAGTGCAAGTGATGGCTAGTAAGCCTTCAACTCACTGTGAGTTCAGACGAGACTGGTCAGTCTCGTGGTGTGATGATGGTCATCTAGCCGGAAATTATTAACTATGTAAAGTTTACCTGCCCGTGAACTAAAAAACGTTATGATAATTACCTTCTCCGAATTGTTTATCAAGACCAGGAAAATGCCCGCTTTAATAGGAAATTCCAGATGATGCATATTTGAGTTATGTTTTTTAATTTATTGTAATTTAATTTATTATATAACAAAAAACGTGGAAAATCGTGGAGATGCACAACAAAAATACGTGAAACAAGTTGAGATGATGCAAAATACCAGAGTTGATGTCAGAAAGTATAGTGTGTTAAGTGTGGACATAATTTTCCTAACAATTTGAATTAGTAAAATGAAAATATAATTTTTTAATACATTTGTAAAAAACCTAAATAAAAGTTTACTAGTAGTTCGTTTAAAATACCAAGTTTTGTAATAAAAAAAAATGTAGGTATGTATGAGTGACATAAAGTTTGGTTTAGAAACAGTATGATTAACTTCAATAATTCAATAATTAATCAGTATTTAGTTGATTTTGAAGAGTAATTGTTTTAATAAAAAATAATGGACCCTATCAAAGAAATTAATGATTTCACAGCGGAAATAATACACCATACCAAACGTAATCAAATCGTAGCTGGAAATTGGGGAGCCAATACAATTAGCAGACGAGACATGAAAGTAAATGCGGTTAATCGTTAAGCGAATTACCCAGGAAATTGCGCTCCACTTGAGGGCAAATCGGTTGATTGGGCACTGGGTCGAATGTCTTAGTATCTTATCAACGCAAAACAACAAATATGTATTATTATTCAACCTGATGAGAGCGTGGTGGCCTAAGGGCACAGACGCCGACTTTCAATCTGAAGGTCGCTGGTTCAAACCCACACGTGCACTAATGAGTTTTTTCACTAGAAAAAATTATGTGCGCCATAAAACGGTGACGGAAAGCATCGTGAGGAAACCGGCATGTCTTAGAACCAAAAACTCGAAGACATGTGACATCTACCAATCCGGATTGGGCTCCAGTGGTAGATCAGATCCCATTCACTCTCAATTATCGGCCGGTGTCCCTGTGACCAACAGTGAATTAAAATTGTCATTTAACTTGGCAACCAAAGATTGGGCTCAGTAGCTTAATAAGAAAGGCGGTCATGACTATATGACTCCATAAATATGAATAATATTTTTTCAGGAAATTTGAAGTGAACTTTACCTGTCTCGTACGCAATTGATGTAATACTATTATAATGACGTTTATAATGTTCTATTCTGTCTACGTGCAGTACATTATATTATGGTAATTACAAACAGCTCTACTAATTATTGACACCACAACCACAACTGCATGTGAGTTGCTGAGTCATTAGTATGTCCTGAGTTTTAAGAAATATTTTATATAGTAAAAAGAAATTCAACTGATTTAAAGGAACAACACTATTTCTCATTAGCCTATATACTATTTCCACTGCAGGAACATCGCCTTCCTCTCGATAGGTGAGAGTGGAACCTTTCGAGCATGTTGGGATGTCGGAATTTGCATCTCAGCAAATCTCAACCACCTGAACAATGTCATCAATATGGGGGATATTTTTGCTCGCGTCCGTAGGGCAATTTCCTCAGAGTCACGTTTCCGTGGGGTGGTAGCAGTAGACCTTGTGCCAAGGAGAAGTACTGCCACTATGTCTGGTATAGTGGTTATCACTGGAGCGGTCGCGTTGCTGCGTTCTGTTGTTATGGTGTGGATGTCATTGAAACTACAGACACAAGAGGCGTCCCCGTCTCATAGTTATGGGTCCAATGCGTCTTGGGTCTTATAATTTGGTTAGGGTCCTCCCCTGCCTGAGTCATATTGCTGTTGTCCACCTAACATCAGGTGGACCGCCAGCTCATTGCTTCACAGTTACATATAAAAAAAACCTTTCAAACTCTCATGTTCCAGCTACTAAAATATAGGCCTACACTCGAAAGGCAAGAGTATAGGGTCCTTAATCCATTAGAACTCAATTTTATTACATAAATATCTCATACACCGTTGATAGTTTGATAAAGGAAGATGCCGGTTTGCAATATTCTCTCTTTTCTTTCTTCGTTTTGAGAATGTGGTGTTGAACACAATTAGGTAAATGAAAAACTCATTGATACATCTGTTCCATATCTGAAGCTTCGTATTGGCAGAATCCATAGCCTTCGGACATAACGTTCCCTTTTATTTAAATGCAAGAAGCCTTATTTGTTTGCAATAAATATAACACTTTATAATAAAGAGTTATCAATAAAATAAATAAAGGGTCTAATAAAGTTTGATCAATTGTCAAACTTAGTGAAAAGAACGCGTGATCTTGTGTGTGTGAAATAAAAAAAAATATTTTAATTTAAATATCTGTGTAGGAAGATGATTTATCTGGACTACAGAATAATCACAGCAACCTTGGCTGGACAATATAAGATGGGTAAATCCAAGATTCGCGCATCGATCGGCACATAAACATGTTTTACTGTAAACCTGATGATACCTATTTATGTAAGCCTAGTGTAGTTATATTATCGCTGTGACGTGGTTTTGTACAGATTGCAATGAAAAAGCAATATTACAAATATGTTCATAAAAATTCTAGAATAGAATTGATAATCATGATTAGTTTCTTTAAACAAGATTTTTAATTACTTAATATACATAGGTACATTTGACTATATTTGGAATTATTAAATAATTCTATTAAAAATATTATATATATATATATATATATATTGAAGCAAAGATAATATAGAAATAAAAGGTAAAGGTAAAAATAAAATAAAAATAAGACTAGCAAATGTCTCATATAAAGATATTTGGTATTCCTTTCTAATAAAACTGAGTTAACCCGTGTTTAATAGTGGGTAGACCCAATTTCCATTGAATTGACTATGGAAAGAATGAAAAAAAAAAAGATTGGATGGAAATAGAAAAAACTGGAACGACGTATTCTCATTTCATTTGCCTTTGATTTTATTTATTCTTATTATCCCAAAACAAAGCAAGTGCAATAATAGTAAAGAGTAAACAGGAATTAAAAACAAGAAAGAATGGTGCATTTAAAAAATAATACTTTGTAGGCAGATACGAGAAGTTATTGAAGTTAGAATATGGAAGTTGTATAGATAATAATGAAGGTTTTTTTGCAGACGCTACGTTTAGGAGCTACAAAACGTATTCGTCAAGTATTTAACGTAGGAACTTGACCTCAACCAACCAGTACCCGAGGCATAGCACATCGAGCTGTTGTCTCGATAATAATTGAATTTATTTATTAACAAATAAATAGTTTACACCAAACTTCGTGTCCAGAAGTGAACTGGTTATAGAAATATATAGTTTTGTGTGATATTACAATGGAAAAACTTTTAGTGTGTGCCTTATTTTCGCTTTTTTGGAGTCATGCTTGTAAGTTTGACATTGAACTTGGAGTTATAATAAGTCGTTTGTTTTAAGTATCATCAATCCAGAAATATTCGTGATCTTTCGCGATAAATTCCATTAAATTGTGATATCAAAAACATTTGTCATTGGATTTAAAACTCTCATTTTTATGAGATATGGACCTGGAAATTATGGAAGTCATTTCGAAATGGTCATATGGAAAAATACAAAATGATTAAGTTAACAGATAATAGCGCATGTATTTTAAAGTTAATTTGATTGCGAAAAGGAAAAATAATAATGTTTAATATTTGACAACACAATATTTTCGAGAGTATTTTCCTCATTCATTTTGGTTTTCTTATGTTACTAACGAGTTTATAATTTGACATTCAATAAAACGTATTTTAGTTAATGAGAATCTATATCGATGGAACCGGATTGCAGCTATAAGAATTAAGCCCAGTTCACATTATTCCAGTGGCATCCTTTTTTTGTCCAGTGTGTATATACCTACGTATACCGCTCCGTCCGATCCAACTAAAACCACCTTTATGCTCGGGTTACGGGAATGGTGTTTTTACTCTTACGCGGCTCCCATTCGCTATATATAGCGTGCCAGGAACGAGCAGCACGCCATCCTCCGGTGGGGAACATCTCATCCTTGGAACGACAGATTGCCCTATCTGCCGTCCGGATATTTACAATTAAGGTGGCAGGTGGTGCTTATGCGTCTGTCTGCGCTGACCCACGTGTGGGTGTCTTAGAGGGTGAAAAGCTTCTACCTCCCTCGCCCTCTTGGCCGCCTCCTTCGAGAGTACCTCCTCGCAGAAGGTCTGAGCCGCCTCCTAAGATCTCTCGCTTTCAACCATAGCCGAGACCATTGTCTATAGCGAGAGATCTCCTCCCACAACCGCGGTCAGTCGTGACCGCAACTCCGCCCACGCCAGACATGCCACCAGTGTATGCTATTCCGTATCTTCGACACAGCCGCATTGGTAGCACTCCGCTGTGGGTTCTTTCCTCGCAATGTTGCACAGATAAGTACTTGCCGAAACAACTATGTCCCGACAGTACCTGCCTTGAGACCTATTCACTCAGAACGGGTCGAATGACTAATATTATAAAATGCTAATGTGGGTTTGAAAAAATAGTTCGTAATTTTCGAATTACCTTTAACCATAAAAAAAAAAACAAAAACATTTTTTCTTTACATAATTGTATCTGTAATATAGGCGGCTTCTTAATAACTGGAACAATAAAGACAACTGCTTTCTAGTCCAGCGCTGGTTTCGATTGCTGGACTCGCTACTGGAGTAATGTGAACTGGGCTTAATATTAGAATTATTAAGGACGGTATTACCACAAACTAATTGGCTATATAACCGGTTGATTAACCCAGAGCATCTTGATGTTTTTATTATTAATCCGTCACGACAATCGGTCGATGAAATAACTTTGGTTGCACCTAATCGAAGACCAGTGACCTTAGAGACCTTAAACTGTCTCTGCGTAAATAAAACGGCCAAGTGCGATTCGTACTATACTCAGGTATACGTACCACTCAAACTGTTGTTTTTATATAAAAAGTTGATATATCGAAATTGCTTAATATTAAAAACATGATTATTTACTATTTTTAAGGGCCTATATTTTAGTGACACTCCTCACGCTTTGGAATTATAGATAGATTAGCCATCTATTAGCATGTTCTTCATACAAATGCTTGTCCTAAGTGGGAATTGAACCAACCTACAGTGCAAAAGGCAAAGCAACCTACTGAGTCGTGAAGGCAGTCGTTATGACTTGTTTAATAACTGAAAAAAAAAAAACATATTTATCATTGAAAATCCTACTACCAACTAAACTATATCAGTTTTTTTTCCTTAATCTCTGAGATAGAATCCGATGTGATCTGAGTAAATGTTAACTCGTAATCTACTTATCTTGAACTTTACACTTTGAAAACATCTGCATTATCTTGTCTGGGGTTATCATAAGTTTTAACTACGACATAGAAAACATGTTGCATTCTGTGTAGTAGTCATCCTTGTGTTCATACTATCTTGGAAGTTGGACCATATTCACGCCTTTATTTTACACAAAAAATACTTATCTATATTTGACATAACGCCATCTAACGCCGTCACATAACGCCGTGTGTTTCAAACCTGTGGTCTTGACTGATGTATTCTGATGATTCTTTATATTAAGCTTATTCGCCTCTCAGTTTCAGAATCATGTACCACTCCATCTGGTTACAATAGTGAGTGCGTTTCCCTCTACTCCTGTCCGTCACTACTCAAAGCGTTCGAAGAGCGGCCCCTAAGAAGTGAAGTGGTCAGCTTTTTGAGGAAGTCACAGTGTGCATTCACTGACAAAATCCCTACAGTGTGCTGTGGGCCATTACCAACGTTCCAACCGACTCAACCAGTAAGTATTTCCGAACGTGATGTATTAGGAAATACTAGGTACGTTAAACAAACAAAACTCAAGTGAGCTCAGACGACTATGGAGCCGAACCGGGTGCTAACCTTGTTATACGCTGCAGTAATCCTGCCAGCAGAGCGAAGGCCCAGGTTCAATTCCCGGCAAACTTTGAGCGATGAGCATGAAGTTTATTCTCTGGTCTTAGGTGTTTGTTTGTGTGCTCCCTACCTCCTTGAATATCCTAACACAGTGGTTTAAACTAGTGATTTTTCAAATTTAAATTAACCGATATGTAACTTATATTTACATAAATGACGTCTAAGCAAGCTTCGCTATGAACGCTTCTTTGTATATGTACATAAAATGGTGCACTTAGGGAATCCTTGAATAATCTGCTTTCTATAACAATAAATTGTCAAAAGCAAGATCATAAAATTTTTAAGAAATGATTATGTCCTTGACATTTAAAGCGAAGAGTCACTAGCATCGGAAGTATACCTGATATGTTGAGCAATTAACCTTATTGTTTATCATAAGATAAAAATTACTCTAATATTAAAAAGGCAAAAGTTTGTGTGTGTGTGTGTATGTTTTGTGTGTGTTTGTTACTCCTTCACGCTCAACCAGCTCAACAGATTTGCCTGAAATTTTGTACCAGGATAGCATATATCCTGGATTAACACATAGGCAATTATTATATATTATATCGCTGGACAAAATGTTGAAGGATGCTGGTGAAATTACAAACACGAGACGTTACATCCCCGTCTCAATGTGATGGGCGCAATGCGATACAACTTGGGTTTGCTCATATTTTAGTATAAAAAAACCGGAATCGTATTGCTGTTGTCTACGGGCGGCAGTAAGTACTTAACATCAAGTGGACTGTCAGATCGCGCCGTCACTGAAGTTACATAAAAAATAACTAGGATTTTTTAGGTAGCAATCGCTATAAGTCACATTTAACCAAAAAATATTACTATTATATCGCGTTCACCTTCGATCTTTGCGTCGTAGTTCGAGTCGTAGAGCAAAAATAGCCACTATATTTTTCATGTAGATCCAAAACTTGAATGTTACTTTATCTAGTACATATTTCAGCCATCAAGACCCATCGTCAACAACGTGCCATCAAATCAAATAGATCAGGTATACTCCGAAGACGCGAGTCCAGCACCAAGACACGCTTGCGGAATTGACACGAATGGAGACCGGCTTTACGGAGGACAGTTCACTGAATTGGATGAGTTCCCATGGATGGCACTCTTGGGTTACCGACAATGTAAGTTTTATTAAAATTGGTTTTATTAAAATTGCTCTGGACCAAGATGGACGGACGATATTGCAAACGTTCTGAATTTGGATGAGGCTCGCTCAAGGCCGATTGGAGTAAAATAAGATGCCTATATTCAGTAATAGGTGAATTCAGATTTTAGATGGAAATTAAAGCCATCTCTTCACAGAGACATCCGTCTCGAGTCCATTCCGCGATCCATAAATCTCACCTCCAAGCGATATTACCTAAGTGGTGCCTTTGGTTTCTGCTACAGTATTCAAATTTAGTTTTTCAGTCGATCGAGAGCCGTCTGCCCTCACAAAAAGCGCGGGTAAAGTTGTCAAGGCCATCTGCGTTCAACAACATACATAGCCAATTAAAAAAAATAACAGAGATTTGATGATGATGAATCATATGACAAACCCTGTCACTCGTCAATTCACTACTATTCTTACATACATACGTACGCATACATACAAGGTAGATCCGCATAATGCAAATGCACTTTTGAATTGTGCTGTTGGAAGAAAATGTTTAGCTCCAAACAAAAATATCTTGATGAGTTCAAGATCTACAAGAAACTGTCTTAGTTTTTTTAATGTGTATTTTTGAGCTCTTTCTTAATATTGCTTAAACATTCAGTGACGATCTATAGAAACTCATTACCGCTGGCAAACTCGAAGGGAAAAGATCTAAAGGAAGCCCTATGCGATGGTCAGGTCCAATTAGACACTCAATATCAATTTTGTAGAAGCTACCGCAGTCTGTATAATAATAACCCCTCAGTACCCAATTATGATATGATATTATAAACGAAATGTTTATTTATGTGCTTCAATTATATTTTTGTGATCAATGATAATATTATTCCTACTGTTCATTCAAACACATTGACATTTTAATATTAAACTGTTACTAACCAGAACTGGTTTGGCATGATCTATACTTCTTATTTTTTTATATTCAAAACATTATCCTGGTTTCCTACTCAAGAAATCTTTTAAGTATATGGAAGTATTTTGAAAAAAATACTACTATAAGAATCACAAAATTTGAACAGTGTTAAAACTGCATCTCTGATCACAGTATCTTAAAAACAGTCACGAAACATTGTATGTTTCTGAGCACAAATTGTTCGGAAAGTAATTCCTGAAGAAGCTGGGGGCGGTTAAGCGATACATCTCTTAATTTAAGTTTAGAATAATAGTGTACCTCGTATTTATGAATCTATAATATGTTGACCGAAACAAAACCTTTATTTTAGTATAGAAGTCATCTTCTACAGAAGTATGTAGAAAGCCTATATATATATATTTTATTGTATGTAGAAAGCCTATATATAGTAGTCTTAAGAAAACAGTATAAAACCAAAAAGGCCGTTCGCGGAGGATATAAAGCTAGAACTATAGCCGTATTTATTACCTACCCTAATAAACTCTTACCACGTTTCGTACCCGGTTTGATTTCAACTGATCATTTTGTTTTATTACAGCTACTGGTAGCTTGACATATCAGTGTGGAGGTGCTCTGATCAACCATCGATACGTGTTAACCGCTGCCCATTGCATCGTCGGGGCCATTGAGACGAAAGTAGGAAGACTGTAAGTATTCACATATTTCTACTTTCAGATATATTCGTAATAAAAATTACACACAAACGCTTAACATTTCACAGCTCTGCAGTAAAATAAGTTGTTTAAGGCGTGAACTATGTTGAACGACTACAAAAATACCCAAAAACAAACTTTATGCTTTCTACGCAAAGTTTGCCGGGAATTGAATCCAGAACTCGCATAGGGAGGGTGCATCAAAGGACTGCCAAATTAGTCCAACAATATATACTTTTCTCGGCAAACTTATTTATGAAATAATTATAGTTCAAGACGATTTTAGTTTTCTGAGATCTTGTCAAATAGAAGTCCTAAGATAATTCTTACGGCTCCATGAAAAATCTTGACAAATGTTACTAATTTTTTCTCACACACGTCGGGGCCCCTGTAGCTCGGGGCCCCATATTTTTGATTGGAATTACACCCCTGATTCTCAGACACATTAAAATTTGGTAAGCTGCTGAAAAAACAGGACCTTCTTAAATTTATTACTGTCCGTACCAGACTCCAATGTTCCCACTGCTGGGACACCGGCCTACTCTCGTAAGAGTCGTTAAGAGTGAATAGGCTTTAATCTACCAAGGGAGCCTAATTTGGATTGGTAGATGACACATGTGTTCGAATTTGGTGTTGCACACATTTTTTTTTTTTTTTCAAATTAAAAAAACTCATTGGTGCACTTGTGGGTTTGAACCAGTGACCTTCAGATTGAAAGTCAGCGTCTATGCCCCTGGGCCACCAAGCTCTCAAATATATTAAAAAAAAAATATTGCTTTGTTTGTTTCAAATTGGCATCATCGCTATTTTTTTACGATATCATCAGTTTGTAATTACTACTTGTAATAATAACATTCAAAGTGATACTTAAGGAAAACCACACACAAATCTATTTGAAAAAACAGGAAAGCTTTATACAGATATTTACCTGTTGTTATTACGTTCTGCTAAAAATAATTCTGAGGTGTCCCCCCTCAGAGAGATCAATATTATTAAATAACAATAGAGATCAATAGTTTTATTTGGTAGAATAGATGACCTTTTTCGAATTTACAAAGATTTTTCCTTTTCAATCTATGTACGAACTAATTCCATAAGTTTGGTTCCACCTAAGGACAAGTAGACAAATGGTTAAGTACCCTCCTTACGTACCTTATACCACCAAAGGAAACGAAATCTATATCATGCGAATAACTAAGAACGAACTCTTTGCCAGCGTTTAATTCTTATGAAAACTATGACCTGGGCCTCTTCAAGTCGAGGGTCTTCTAGACCTCTTCAAGTCAAGGGTCTGTGTTCTATTCATTGATCTTATCATCACTTCACATCAGATAAGAGGCCGAGCGAAGGATTAATCAAAATAAAAATATGATATGTTTGCGTGGCTCAGACGCAGAGAACATCTTACACAAAAATACCACTATATGTACTAATTTTTTCCTCCACGCATCACGGTCTATAGCTACAGTCGACCATTGTGGCTTCCAGATCACCTCATCACTTTTTTCTGGGTCTTTATATTTAATATATAGGTATGATATATTTAATCGTATTTTTAGGGAAACTGCTCGCCTAGGTGAATACGATACACAGAATGAAATTGACTGCGTTGACGGCACCTGCGCTGACCGTCCCCAAGAGATCATGGTCCAAACTGCGGTCGCACATCCAGGGTATCAAGACGGGAACAGGAACAGAAAAGATGATATTGGCATCGTCAGGCTTGCTCAACGGGTCAATTATAATTGTGAGTGTCTTTTCGTTTAAAGTTTTTTTTTACAAACTACTCATAGCATTCTTAAGACGTTTTAAAGACGACATGATTATGATAAAATTAGCAGTTTCGTAAATTAATAATATGTACATACGTCCTCCACTATCAAGCTGATAACTGAGTCATACTGGTCACTAGTAAATAAAATTTGCGTCACTTCTTCTGATGTTCACTGTTATAATAGTTTTTTTGTTTTTTTTTTTTAATGTTTGTTTTCTCAGTTCCCTGTTTTTATCAACCGATTTTGAAAATTATTTTTTAAATTGTAAGCGTATGCTTTCAGATTGAACCTATATAATTTTATATTAAATAGATTTAATAGTTTAGTAGTTAAATCAAGATAACTATAAAAATATTTCATCCGGGTAAACGAAATAACATATTTTGCTTTCCTGTGACTTTCCCTTGCCCGTTGTATAAAGATTTTTGTGTTTATACTTTAAAATTGTAGGGTGTACCCCGCAAAGGCGAGAGTTAAGGGATGAAAGAATAGAAGTCGGTTTCTTTTTCGATATGGAATTCAGTAAATTGTTTGAGTTTCAAAAATAATTCGCATATAACAAAATACAAAATTAATTAAAACCATAAAACATCTTATAACAGTGAAGAAAAAAATGGTCAGGTGCCGGCCATTTGACCTTAATCAAAATATTTTTAGCTCATATAATTGGATTTAATTAAATGAGTTTTCTGTTTATTTTATTTGGTATTTTTTTCTAGTTGAAAAATATTAAACAGTAAGAATAAACGTACATATATTGTTTCTACTTTAACCAAGAAAGAACTCATATTTTACTAGACGTTGCCGAGCGAAAACAACTCGTTCTCACCAAAAATCCAGTCACATCAGTCAAGGCCATGCAGCCAAAAACTTAAAAAACAGTAAAAAAAAAGCTTACTGTCCATCTGTTGAATGATATATGTGATGATAGTGCTTTATGAAGTTTTTTTTGAGTGATTATCGTACAGCTAGTATCGAACAGTATAAGTTCATTACTCGATATCAAATAGCTCTTCTTATACGGAATTAAAGAAATGTCTTTTTGCACAGATTACGTGCAACCCATCTGCTTGGTGAACAACAACGAGCGTCTCGCCACTGGAAATGACGTCTTCGTCGCGGGCTGGGGGAAAACCTTGAGTGGTACGTATCGATTACACTGGATAGCCATTCCAGGAATGTCATTAAAAGGGGTTTTACGTTAGAGGGCAGCAGGTCGTCGGCGCTTCGTGTGCGAATCAATTTCACTGTTTGAATAGATGGTTTCAATAAGCTTATAGAAGAATTGGATTTCGCGGAGACTGTGATAATTGAAATCACTGATAGCAGAATGTATATTCAATTGTCTGCTGAATTCACTGATTCTGGTATGATAGAAGAAATCAATTTCCAACTACCCAACCAAACGATGACGAACTGGAAACAGCAGGATAACGAATGGAGAACGTTACCTGCTCTGAACCTTCTTTAAAACTATGTAACTACTACTATTTCTAGAGATAGGTTTTATTTTCAAGTTCGAGAGTAAAAATCCTAATTGTGACGTCTTTTTTTTGTGCAGGTCAACTTCTGTTATTCTGACACAATACAAATTATACCGTCACTAAAATGTTTTTAATTTTACAGGTAAGAACAGTCCCGTGAAGTTGAAACTCAGCATTCCTGTATTCAACAAAGACGAGTGCTTGAACAAGTATCGACGGGTCGGCGCAGAGTTGACGGATAAACAAATCTGCGCTGGTGGCACCTTCGCCGAAGACACGTGCCGAGGAGATTCTGGTGGTCCTCTGATGAGGAAGAGACCTGAAGGAGTGTGGGAAACCGTGGGCATTGTGTCTTTCGGGAATGGTTGCGGCATGGATGGATGGCCCGGCGTATACACATCGGTCACCAACTATATAGATTGGATCCAATCAACGATGCGGTCTACCAACGTTTAATAGTGCCATGTTAATTAGTTGTAGGTTTAATGCCATAAGTTTTTTTTATGTTCAACGACTGATACACGAAAACAAGCAATTTATTTGAAATCGATAATTTTTGAATGTTTGAATCACTCAAGCAGTCTAATCTTAATTATTAGACAAATTATCTCAGAAGATATATATTATTCAATGCTTGTAACGTTTAGACTGTTTTGAATGCCACTATTATTGTGAAGATAATGTCAAATAAATGAAGATACAGACACGATAAATTATTATTAATGTAAATCTTAGAGCCAAGCCACGTGATATGAAGCTTGGTGTTTCCCTCATTTTCATAACTAACAACTCACGTCATTACAACCCAGGAGTAGATTAAACCACAATGGGTTACCGATGTGATAAGAGGTAAGCTCATCAATTTCCATTACTTTTCATCTCAGCTAACACGCTCTTCCAGTAAATTAATACTAAGACTTAGTCTGGAACAGAATTCAAACTACAAAATATAGCTCCAACAAGTGTCCCAGGCACTCACAAGCGCTAATTATTATATAAATATTTATTGACATTTCACACATCCTAAGCATTGCTAAGCAAACTAAGCATTGCCAGTCAATATTAGTAAATTATTTATTTCATCATGTTATTTCGTTTTTGCTAACATGTTTTGAACTATTGTATAAGCCAGTATATTTTGGAAATGCTACACGTATTTTGAATCCTGTTTTTGTGGTGTCATGATTTCTGAATCCGGTTGCTGTAAGTTCTTCTGACATTATGATAGCGAGGACACGCGTAACTTAATAAGGAAAATCTACATTTCATTAAATTTTAAAGCAAAAATGATCGGATGACAAAATAATCTTTATCTTAAAATATATTACATTCAAATAACTATGGTTTTTGTATTTTTATTTTCACATGTAGAAAAATATTTTTTGATAAAATTGATAAGCGTAATGAGACGCATGTCAAGTCGTATTATTATACAATTTCAATTTTCTGAGGGAAAATTAAAATTGTAATACAATTTGAAATGCGTCTCGTTTCGCTTATCAATTTCTAAAAAAAATTAATAATGATTCTTTCAAATTCGAAGAATGGTGTATATCAATGTTGCATTTATTTGATCGCTACAAGTGACGGAACGACCTAGTCCACTGGCCATTTCAAGGCCCACCTGATGTTAAGTGAACTACCCACAGACAACAACCAACAAATCAGATCCTTGCCTCCCGATTTGAGATCTGAGTCGCATTGCGTTGCGCCCGTCACTATGAGACGGGGGAAACCCATGTGGCTGTAATTTCACTGGCGCACACTCTTCCACCGGACCACAGCAAAGTGGGTGCTCCACTATTTGGAGGCTGCACTTCACCAGACGAACTTAACACGAGTTCTATTGCTACTTTGTGTAGTTCCTTTCGCACCTCCCGGGGTGTCGCGTAGGGACACAAAGAGTATTCACCTAAGGGAACAACAAGGACCCAAAAGTGCTTTTTCGTAGTGAATACATTTCATGAATATTATGCATATATTCCAGTAAGTGTCACTGATAATTAATCAAAGTAAGTGACACGATGAAACATCTATGCATATTGTTAGACCATCTTGGTAAAGCGCCTGGAGTATTGGTGTTTTGGGAATTATCTTTCATGTTTGCTATTTTTATTTTATCAGTATCTAGATAATGTGTTAGTCGTACCCGTGACTTCAAGGTAGCGGGCACGAATCAATTGCAAATAAATACACGAAATTTGAGTGAAAAAATAGCACACAGCGACATTTTTATCATGGTCTCAAAATGACGAAAAAGTTATAATACATATATCAGCATATCCTGTACAAAAAAATCTCATGAGGCATGTGACATCTATCTAATTTATCCGTATTAGCTCCCATGGCAGATTAATAACTATCTTTCATTTGTGGACAGAAACATAAGTATTGTTTATATGTAATAAAATAATGAAAAATATTCATGGGCATTTCAAATCATCTAGCAGATCACTGACGCCTAAAAATTTTTGTAAATACATACCTAAATACACATATAAATGCTTATCCTAGGTGGGCACTGAACCCACGAACTACAACAAAGGCAGATCATTTAAAAACTGAGCTGTGAGGCCAGTCAAACTGTATAAGCAATAAATGAAAATCCGGAAAAACAAACGCATAATGTATGAGCCCATAATGTATTAGTAACTTGGGTGAAAACACACAGTAAATCAAAACGTTGAATATATTCATTTGTCTCACAGTGAGATAACAAATATTCGGAGGGGAAACTACAATCGGAATCTAAAAATTACGACAGTTTAAAAGTAGGCGCCATTTACATAAAACAACTATATTGCCAATGATTTATTTATTTTGCACACCCCAAATACCTCTGCGCGTGTTAGATAATGCTTTTTATTTGTGTGTTATGAGAAGTTTTCAATGAATACGGTCATCATAATGGTTTCCCTGGCCTTTTCCCACACTAAATTCGGTCGGTACAACAGATATTTTTCTACCTCTGTCAGACGTCATCTCAGTACTGATTTAAAACAATTTAAAAAAGAGTTCTCAAGTGGGATGAATGTTTTGTTTGTTTCTTGGTACGCGATATCTTCGCACTGTGCACTGATATGGATGATTTTTTATAGGTTGTAACTTGACCATGTTATTGTTGACATGGTCAAGTTACGACGAGTTATAAAAAATCTGTTAATAATCATTTCCAATGTTCTACAGATATTTCATAAAAAAATCCAGCTCTGACGGTGATAATAAGGGCATGAAATTAGTGAAATCGGTATGACCAATCAGTCAACTCTATTAAATATAATGTTTTCAATTATAACACGCTAAAGGTATGAAATTTTCTAAAAATGTTAACATAAATAACGAGGTAGGTAGCAATAACCTTGAGTGTAAGCACAAACAAGGGAAATAGCGTGCCCCATATCTTTAAAAAGTGATATAAATGCATGCAACATGTACTCTTTCATTATCAACGCCACATCGTATGTACTTCCACAATATAGATAGTTATCAGTATATATATATAACTCCTGCATGATGAATGAATTTCGTTTATCAATTTGAAGTCTCAAAACATGGTTCATTGTTTTTGGTTTTCATTTTTTATATTATTGTTAAATGGATGGAATGGATTATGTGACGATGTAAGTATTAAAGTATATTTATTTTTGTTATTGTGATTATATTAATCAGCCTATTTTATTCCACTGTGAACGTACGCCATATACGCGTCACTGTGCCTGTTAGTTAACTCTTCGCTTTCGGCCACCCGCCGAACGCCTATCACAAGATTTATTTGTATGCAGCTGTTGTGACCGAACGTGTTGTAGCCTTAAGCCAACCGAAAGTTAAATGGTATGTTCACCCATTCAATAGTAATACAAATTCTCGATCAAAGTATGAAATGGGTGAGGTCGCATCCTGTTGCGCCCATCCGCTGAGATATAATGACGTCTAATGGGCCTATGATTTCAACGGAACACAGAAATGCGAGTGCACCACTGCTTGCAAGCATATTTTCAGGAATGATCACATTACTTCTTAGGACGACTACTTCTACTTCAGGTACCTATGAGGTACGTATAGGGACTCAATAGTAATTTACCTACGGTTTGTTTTTGTGTGTCCATGTTCACAAGTAACACAGGGAATCCTAGTGAATACCTATACCCTGTCATGAGGTATTATTACTAACAATGTTTAAACATATCATTGTTGGTAGTAATATAAATTTTTTGTCGCCTATAACATTCTTATAAATTTTAAAACTATCATGGTTATGAACATTATTATTCGTGTTACCGAGATATTTACCATGATTTGTGAGTTTTGTTGACTCCCGATATTTCGACGCAGTTACATGTGTCATGGTCCCGAGCAACTCACAAATCATTGTAAATATCTCGGTAACATGAATAATAATATAAAATTCTTATTTATGATTTTTGTTTTATTTTTTAATAATAGCGTTGCTATTTAATTCTTACGCAGGAGAAATACATAGCAGGATTTACGGCTGGGGCTGAATCCTGCAACAGCTTCGAGAACAAAATCTTCAAATGTGATGATATGTATCTCGCGCCAATGTACAATGACGATGAAGATGGAGCTGGAAGTATGTGCATTCAAGGTTCTATGGAACTCCATACGGATGTCGATGAGGACATGATGGTAAGATTTTGAGGGTTTCGTTTCTACCCAGTTTGTAAGTCAATAACGAAAATTGGTGTATCTATATTTATAAGGCTGTACTTTTAAAGCCATCTCAAGTCCTAGCAAGCTAAAATATCACGATCATATGTTATCATAACAATGAAGTTACGTAACAGCAGTCACATACTAAACCGCGTACCTGCATGTATGATATTTTAAAACTAAATATAACATTATTTCATACATTTATTTCCCACTAAACCATTCAAGCTTGACCTAATGCCAGTAGTTTTACCACATAGCTTTACTAGTTAGTTTTCTCCTATTATCGTACGATGCTATATAATTGATGTCTATTGAGGTTCTACTATGTAAATCTTGTGCTTGTACATACCTATTCTGGCCTGGTGAGAGTGGCCAAATGGTGGAACAATTCCATTATCATCGTAAAGTTTACGGTGATATTACTCACACTGAATTCTAAAATTAAAACTCTTAATTAATTGGCAATCGCCATATTGATACAAGCACGAATGTGGTACTCTAAAAAAATTATAATGAATAAATAATTAATAATGTTAGGTTTAGCATACCATGTTATCTCTACGTATAGTATAATAGGCAGTCTCTTAACTGACAGCGATTTCTCCCCAACAACCTATGGAAAATTAAGTTTATGATTGGGAAATTAATGCTTAAGTAAAGTTGTAAAAATTAATGGAATCATTCGTTTACAGATCAATGTCGACATACAGAAAGAGACAGACGCGGGTTCAGAACCTATGTTTACCGTTGCTATGAATATGTGCGAGAGCCTTAAAAAAGAAGACGCTCCTTGGATTCCTCTGTTTAAGTCGATGGGGATAGAAAAGTGCCCTGTAGCAAAGGTAAATCATTTTTAAGGTTTTCACTGCTTAAAAGGGTAGAGGAAAATATATACTGAGCCAAATGAGTCTCCCTAACTTACATTTAAATAGCTGAATTTTATAACAAAAAATTGCTGCATTGTCTTTTCCATAAAAGATATGTGTTCAGCGAATTGTAAGCGTGAAATATATTTGCCATTAATGTTGATATCCATTAATTACATGACATTAGACTGCTGATCCTTTGTTATCGAATTCTCATAGCTACAAGGATTCCAAGACATCTCAAGATTTCAAAGAGTTCAAGGATCACATGAAATTTTGATGAAATATGTTATGAAAGAAGCTTATGCCTGTTATACAAAGGCTACTTTTTATCGTCTGATGTTACCGCGGTTGTTACCATGGATATAAGAATCAAGTGAAAACTTATTGCTTCAACTATACTAAAATTATTAGGTATATGAATTATAATAATTTTAGTACAGTTACATACAAATAAACTTGGGCTGTGTAGCTGAAAAGGAGGACAAAAAAATTTCTAAAATAAAATATAATATGGGCCGAATACGGCATACAATGCAGGACGAAAGCAGATTTTTTTATGTGGGCCGAACTTCCTCGGGACAAATGTGGTATAAATCCGGATAGATAACAACGCGAGGCTCAGCAGGTGCATTAACCCTATAAAACTAATGTTATTTTTTCAGGGCACATATTCAGTGAATAATATGACACTTGACCTTAAGTTTTGTGAGGATGTGATGAACCACAACTATGTAGGAGAATATACGTGCGAAGTTACGATGAGAGATGACAAGAGGAATATTCTGTCGTGTCACACCTTGGGATTATATATCTCAGAACAGTAGAGTGAAGAATTGTATTTTTCACTATATTTTAAGATAAGTTAAATTATTAGCTATTCTATCTATTAATATGTGATACTAATATGATGGAAATGAGACTCTTATGACAGAAAAATGTGTGGTGTTTAATAAAAGCTAAAGATCGTAAATGGAACGACATTTAAAATTTTACCATCATGATATTTTTTTATGTATTTATGATTATTACAGAAATATTTTGCTGAATGTTTACTTTATCTTAAACTATTGTTGAAATTTATATTCGTAAAATATTGCGTTTGTGTAATCGCCGTAAATAAGTCTTAGTTAATAAGTTAAATAATAATATTTCGTAGCATTCGTAGCAGTGGATATTAATTCTAAGGACAACAATTCAACAACCAAAATTCTGTTGTGAATAAAATGAAGTAAATCGCAAAAAGGTGAAAATAAAGAAATGTTATGTGAAATAAATTATTGAGTTATGAAGGCTCAGATAGAATTTATAAAGGTGGATTGTGTATAATATATAGTTTAAAATAAATTATAAAATTCCAACTGGTGGCACAGAGAAGTTGTTTAATTTGATCAATAAATCACATTAATCAAATTTAAATATTTGGTGATCATCCACAAATATTAGTCAAAATAGTAATTTATTATAATATAGCTATATTAATCGAGAAATCGAATTAGGTTTGATTCCTGGTTGAAGAAAGCAATTGTATGACGAGTAAGTTTGTTTAAGGATCTTGTGTGATAATTTGTATGAAAGCAGATAACCGCGCTCGTGGTGAAGCTTCTCGAGATGTACTTGACAGATCAAATCTCCGTCCGGCCAGTATATGATAGGTGACGGTTTAGTGGCATTTCAACTGAGCATTTCCGTGCGTCGGAGGGCACGTTAATACTTCGATAAGCCACGTCGGAGGCCTTCAGTCAGATTATAAATTCCGACACCAGAGTTAGTCACTTACATGAAACAAGATCTTTGTAAGCGTGATATTATATCTTCTTCTTAGCTTGTATACCTAAGCATATGAAGCGCTGTGTTTTATTTCAAGTGAAACTTAAAATGCAAAACCACTGAAGCAGACTAGTATAAATAATGTCCTTTATCCCAGAGAAGATTAGCAATTTAGAATATTTTACGCTTATCTCCTTACCTTTTGTGTAAAAAATGAACGTTATTCAAAACTAAAAGATTTAGCGTAAGTTTTCGCTATAAATTTCCCTCTAACGTTCATAAAGTTAGAAAAACATACGTGAAAATAGTGTGAATGGTTTGGCGCGCCACTAAGTGAGGGCCACACTGATGTTTGAGTCAATGCAACTGTCAGTCAATCTGATTGGGTGACCATGTTGCTCGCGTCCCAACGCGTAACCTCCGTAGTGCGAAAGGAGTAACCCAAAGTAGAAGTAGAACTAGTGCCAACTTTGTCCGGAGAAGTACTGCCACCACATCTTTTAATCGAAAGCCGAGCAGTGTCACACTCGCGTTGTTGTGCTCCGGTGGAAGGGTGTTGGGTGAAATTACAGGCACATAAGGCGTGACAGAGTGCAACGCAATGCGACTTATGTTTTTTTATAGTTCGCAGAGAGCCTAAACCGATACTGAAGGTCTATTTCCAACACACTTATCAAATATTTTATAATATAGTATAATACCATATTCAAACTCACTTTTTCAGACTGAGGATTTTTTTTTCAAGTGAGTATTTGACCAAACAGTTCGATCATACGTCCGACTCAAGTCACACTGCATTATGCAAATCTACCCCACAGTTGGCGTTTCAGCGATCTGAAATTGTAATATTATTCAAATTACACATTTATACGTCATATAGATTTATGTACTGGCGGGATTAGGAATTTAATTATGAGCTGAATGTACCGTATTAACATAAAAATAGGAATTCCATGGAAGCGATATATCCCATGCCTTGATGCAAAAACCTAGACTTATGTAGTACTTACTTCCCAGAAGCACCGTAAGGGGTGCCAATTAGCTGACTTGTGCGGAAATGCATATTTTTAGCACCTGCTTATCTGGTCTGGATGACTAATGACAAAATGTCTCGAAGAGATTCCTTTAGATCCTTTAGATCTCTAGTATCGTTTAAACGTCACAATTTACACACACAAGTAAACATATTCGTGCGCATATAAAGTGTCACAGAATCACATTAGGCACATTTAATGCACATTATGTCAAGTTATAGTCGTTTTAATGATATGTGTTGGGTAGTTTGTTTTATTTTAAAGATTAATCGTAACCAAACAACCCGAAGGGAATAAAAAATTGTATGTATAATAATGATAGGTAATATAAAAACCTTGCATGTATTATATTTATTATAATATAAAGTTTTCTTTCGCTATGTTTATTATGCTTGGGAATAATACGATATTACCGTACTTATTTCATTTTTGCAGACGTCGCTCAGAAGATAAATTAATTTTAGGTCTATCTCCTCATCTTCCAATGTCACTTTTGAATCAGTCGTGTGTTAGTAAGTTCAAATTATTTTCTACTCTAAGATGTATTTACAGATATTAAAATAGAAAAAAAACTACTGAGGTCATTGTGCAGATGAAAATGATATGATGAAAATATAAGATCTATCCACTTTTCATGTTCAAGGGCGTTTTTACTACTAGTTTAAGGTTAGTATGTTACTAGTTAGTATGATAACAAAACACACACACTCATACCTCTGCACTAGGATTCCCTGTGTCGCAGATGGCATGGAAAATACAGAAACACAAGACAAACACCCAAGACCCGAGAACAAACTTCATGCTCACCACATAAAGTAAGCCCCGGCCGGGAATCGAACCCGGGACTCCTCGCTTCGAAGGCAGTGCTAATACCAACTAAGCCAAGGAGCCGTCTATGATGTCGGGTCTTCGATGTTTCTTATGTATCTATGCATGACGCTTACCATACAGGAAATCCTAATACAGTATATATATATACATATATATATTTATATTCATACTTTGCTTTGATTAAAATATTATATTATTATATATTTTGTTTAATAGGCGGGACGCCGATCAAACCATAACGCCGATAAAACACACAATAATAAATCCATTAGATTTATTACTATAATAAATATATAATTTTGAATATTAGCATAACGCTGCCAATTGCGATGCTTTCATTTTCACAAGCCACAATTTTCATCGTAGCCAAACAAATGGCTGTCGTATAATTTTAAATCTTATCGTCGACAGCTTAAGGTTGAATTTGGTTTATCCGAAGGTAGGATTTCTAAGACAATGCTGTTGACGTCTGTCCTGGGTCTTCGGAAGGAAATGCTTTAATTTTCGAAGAAGGGTTCTGCGAATTACAGACTTGCTTACTTTGGCGCGCTTTGTTCATTTCGTGGATATTATGGTAGCAGGAGTCTGAGAATTATAATTATTTCGCAGATGGGACCTATCAAATATCAATGTACTGAATGGATAATTTGCCAAACTTTACAAACATTGATGTTCATTCGAGTTTTCCGAGCTTAATTTATCCCTGGGTTCCATAGGTTATTATTATAATCATCAGCTGATTTCAAGAACAGTTCACACTTTAGTTACAAATTAATCATTTCTGAAAATATAGTATCAGGACGGTCATTAAGCCCGCCTGATATCTGCGTCACGAGACTCTTATTCAACCAAAGGTATAAAACCCCCGCTTTTTTTAGATTACATATTTATCCCCCTGCACTACAATTCCTTGTGTCAGGAGGCATGGACAAAAATACAAACACGCAAGACTCAACAAATTTCATCCTTACGCGGGAATCAATCACTTCAAAGGCATGGCTACTACTAACTAAGCTATGAAGCCGTCATCAGTTCACAATAAAGTTCCCCAGAAAATAAACACTCACGACATCCGATTGACAAATCAAAAGCGCCGTGAACCCTCGAAGAGTCCGAGTTCTCTTCAACTACAGAACTATTTGGCAAATTGAGAAACCGTGTCTGAGGACCACTTGAAAACTGACGAAAAAGGAAAATCTGAACGGACTCTCAACAAACTTGTTAAGGTACCGACTCTCGGTTGAACAGTGCAATAGTAAGTGACTCAAATTTAGCTGGACAAAAATAATCGCTTTCCGTTCAGAACACAATACCAGGTACGGAGCCCTCACTTACAAACAGCGAGATATAAAATTTATTACTTTATTTGTCATATATTTTGTTTGAGGATTTTGTAATTTTAATTATGGACTTTTATTATGAATTTTTTTTTATGATTACTGGCAAGTATCCCGTGTGTTCATTTAATGTGGCCATTGTGGTACCACGCTGTATGAAGAAATGAAATTTCGTATTCTATGATTTCATTCTAAATCACGTGTTCACGTGTTCATGTTTAGCGCTTGTTCAATTCTAACAATTATGGTGAGATTTTCTTAAATAAATTTCGTAAACTTTAATCACAAATTAGATTATTACTTAACCCTATATCCTAAGGTCTAAAGTGGTTATACTGAAGAGACAGATAATTAAGACTAAGTGACGTCATTCAACGTCAAATTTCTTGCCTTTATAACATTGTTTAAAGAGTTAAAAGAAGAACGTCACTCGGATTGTCAAAATCAAACCGTTTTAATAAAACCCCAATATTAGGCAAGCAGAAAAAGAGCGACCGAAGAGTTTCAGAAAAGCCGAACGCATCAAAAAAATGTGATAACTAGCGTAAGGGAGGTGAGAAGAGCACTCCTATCTTCAATATGAGACGTTCATAAAGCGTCGAGTGGAGATCTGCTAACGACGCACTTTAACGTTTGAGTTTTGGATTGAGGTGTAAACACGGTTTCGGGGCGTTGACAGTTTTTGAACCAGTAGGTATTTGTGAGATCTTAGACGCATGTTCACTTTGCAAATGTTCAGTTAGCGCATAAACGCTAACGTTCTCCTAAAAATATGTTGCTGGAAAAACTCAAACTCTGTTGCTTGTTGGTTATATGACACCTTGAAAAAATACTGCTTGTAAATGTTACGTTGTGATTAAATTAATATTAAATAACATGATGATTATTATCGATTATGCATAACTAATAATGGCATCTCAATTTATTTAAAATTTTAATTGAAATAATAATGTTTATGTTAGAAAACATTATCCGGCAACCAAATTTATTTATCGATTTTTTTGACCTACGTGAACAAATGATTCACCCCATCCATCTTCCCAAAAGCTTCTTGATTCTTTTTACTGTCTACAGCGTTACCTGTCAATCTATTTTCTGAAGTATGTTATTTTTTATGTGATTTACACAGAAATGTCCCTTGTCATTTATATCGGAGTGTTATAAATCAATGTTACGCAAATAAAACTATGATTTCGAATAAAGATGGGTTGTTTATATTTTAACACACATTAAGACACGGCACACGATAAGTCACTGCGTAGTGTTATTTGCCGTGCTAAATTATTGTGCCCAAAACAGTATATTTGATACGTACATTGTCAACGTAGTGGAGTAGAAATTTTTATTTAAGTTAAAGAAAATGTGCACATTTGCTTTGCGTATCAAAATAACGCTTTTTTTAATGTCCTCTGCCAAAGGGACTAATTTAAATCTACTCAATGTAACGTCCCATTTCGTTTTATAGTACAAAGCCCCATACACAGACGTTTAGGAAAAAAGTTAATGGTGCTTAAAGCTTGGACGCTGTCCTGTAATTACAAATTAAAAAGTTCGTCCGCCGGACCCCACTTTTTTCTCATTTATTTGGATGCCAAGAAGATAATATTGCACCCTAAATCTATCTTTCCCTCAAACAAGAATATTTCTAATTTGGAACTGCGTAAAGCATAAAATTGTATGTCGGAAAACTCAATTACTTTTAATGTTATCTCTACATGCGACAGTTCTATACATATGTTTGTTTCAAAGCGAAATTACCATTGCTTACTGAATGTTTTTTAAAATATATTGGTATATATCTATTAGTCTCCACAGTAAAAGCAACCTATTGAATGTGCAAAGATATTTAAGATCAAAGAGGTAAGTCTGAGTTGTTTAAAGTAAATAACAAATAAATGCATCTCTGGCAACGAGATACATAAAACAACAAAGTTTGTGAAATACGCAGACTCTGTTTCAAGAAAGGAAACTTTGTAGTCGCTCTGTTCTTAGGATATAAATAATGCACAATGCACGTAATATCTTTTCCAAATCAAAGTTTTTGGTTTGTATGAATAAAAATATCAACACAATATAATTCAAAGTATGATATTTTCGTGTGCTTCAATATGTGGTTTTAGATTTTTCACTTGTATATTTATATACTCGTACAAGTAAACTGTTATATTTTCACAACGTTCCTTTGTTTAATTTCGGGTGCACAATCATGAAGGTGTAAATAGATTGATTTAAACATATTTGGAAAATAAAACAGAATGTGTTTCTATTATAATAATAATATTATTATTATAATGTTCTTAACATACCCTATAATTTACTATCTTCTATAATACTTTCCGACGAGGAGTAATATGTTAAGTTTATATTGTATATAGTGTATAGAAATTAAAGAGCTTAAAATTATATATCAGCATTTATCACGGAGAAAAATACCAATTACTGGAAATATTGCGCTATGTCTAACTGTGATGCCATTTTACTGAGAATCCCCAAGTTTAAAAGCAGTGCATAGAAACATAACAGTCTGAAATACAATGTTACGAAGCTATTACGTCACCGCGCCCTGTCTGGAACTAGTCTCGCTTTCATTTAGCAATAAAACGACCACGTTATATAAAAGTTGGCTACATAATCAGAAATGAGGCGAATATTGCAAATTTATTTGACAAAACGCCGTTATTTTCGATAAGATGGTATTCGTTGTATAAAAATGGTGTAATTGCTATTTTTAATAGATTTTTTTAATCAAACATCTTATCAAATCATTAGGATTATCTTAAAAGTGAAGTAGTTAATCTGGTAGCTTTTTCCGCGGCTTCGCTTTGTATTAAATATATCTTCATTCTGCGATTCTGACTTCAAAAAAAGGTTTGTAATTTGGCACCATATTTTTCGATTGGGATGATTCTTTTTTAATTTAATAGGATAAATACCTTCAAGGTGGTCTCATAAAAATTTCATGAAGAAATTCCACCTCTAAAAGCGTATAGTAATTGATGAAAGTATTGGAATAGGTTTATTAGATTTTTATATCAGTCAATAATTGTTACTTCCTTTTAAAACCAGAACCTGCGCATGTCTAGCGATAGTGTAGCAAACCTTTTGACAATGCAACCACGTTACATAAAAATGAGTTATAATACGTAATAAAATCACGTCTGTGCGAGATTAGGGGCTCAGATTATTGTCAGAGTATTATTTTGTTGTTTTACGACATGAAAATAATAAGTATGACGTTTATGAGTGTATCATAAAACTGTAGGGATCCAATTGTTCAAGCTCAGATTGTATTCAATAGGGATTCTTATGACAAATATGGAATTTCTGTCCGTAGATTCCTACTATAATCTTCAACACATAAGTGTGTAGGGTATATGGGGATATTGCATTTTTGTTGCGTCATGTCGCGTTTCGTACACCACGTTCCTGTCATTTGATTTCTGAATCAGAACCAGAAAAATTTTTTTTTAGTTGTACTCATTCTTCGATCTGTCTGCGCTTGTGGTAACTTCGGACTTCTTTAGATTCTTTAGACTTCGGAAGATGTTTACAATATATAATGTTTACAAATTTCTAAACACAAACTAATAGGTAGTACTACTAGCTGCAATATAAAATAAATATACTCAAATAGAATTATAGTAAGAACCTGATGTAGTACGTCTCATCTCGAGTGATGATAACCATTATATAACCTTTACCGACTTAACCTCTAAGTTTTAGGTTTTAGCCTCATTATACAGCTTACTCGTGGAATAATAAGATTTTATGAAGTTTTTAATATCCTTTTAGCACAGGTATAACTTTGACCTTAAAATATTCCGATGAACTTAAAATATTTTAGAGCTGCAATAACAAATACTTTGGCCCGCAACACAAACATAAGGTTCGTTAAAATTCGGGATTGATGGCTGACTGCCTTTAAAAACACAGTTAGTTGAACAGACGAACGTAAACATTGAAAACAGTTTTTACTAAGTTCATTAAGCATACAATTTTATAACCACTAGAAAAAATATAATGAATAATAAGGCTTACCCACTCATTACTACTATTCCTAGTACTAATACTAGGATTCCTTGTCACGCAGATGGCAGGGAGAAAACGCAGAGAGACCCGAGACCAAACTGTTTGTTCACCACAGATTTTTTCCGGCAATTAAACCCTGGACCATGTAATCATACATTGCGCAGCCACCAAAGAAATCAGAGTAAAAACGGGCTTACAAAGACTGATAGGTTCTGATTCACCAGAGGAAACGCTGAAACAGTGCTGCCAACAACAACCCAGAGTCCTTCTCCGTTATATAAAGGAGTTGGGATGGCTGGGGTAGGGTTTAGTTAACAAAGGGGGACAATGCACAATACACCCCTATGCGGGACGTCAGTGCAGGCCTAGTCACCCCCACCCAGAATTAGAATTAGAATTAGATTAGAACCCTGGACCCTTTGCTTCGAAGGCAGGGTTACTACCAACTATGCTTTATACGTTTTGCCATTTAGCCGACTTTCTAAACATCACCTTTTTATATAAGTGCTATTAGAGCTTGTTCGGTGCTTCTGTCTCCAAGCAGTAACGTGTTTCAGTAAAATGCACCATAAGATTTTAGTGCCACTTATAATCTTAATATTCAATATGTTGCCTAAGGAAATGAAAGCCAGAAAACTCTTAAACTATAGTTGGTCATTTATACACACGAAAAAAGAATTGTGGCACCTTATAGTAGTCTAAACGCTTTAATAAGAGTTTAACGGCTTGTTAGGTTGCTAACTGTTCCAGCTTCTATTATTATTATTATGTTTATTTATTCTTTTGTCATTACTTATGTTTTTGGTTTTTTTCTTGTTTTATTATTTTCCTTGTCTCATGGTTGAAATTTGGCCTTATTTAGGTTTATTTTAATTAAATTATGAATCCAAGCTACTTAAGTACACACACCAATATGCTCCTTCTATTTTTCTCTTTTATCTGGCCCATCCAAAGGTTGCCTGAAAGAGATCGCTTTTAGCGATAAGGCCGCCGATTGTATTACCTCATTGTTAATATTAATATAATTGTTTAGCAATTTTTTATGAATGGTGACCAAAAGTATTATCTATCTATCTTACAACATTGTTTGTGTGTCACCGTTATAAAAACGTGGTATTGCGCATACAAACTTTCACACACACCAACAAATATATCGGTGAGATAAAATTAGAGTTAGGTAAGTATAATCGTTAAAGTAACGTAACAAAAGATTCGCAACCACCCCAGGTCTAGACAATAGCGGGTACTGCCAATTGCACAAACTCCCAGTTCTTCTATTTAAATATTTCCTTCCAATTAATTTAATTTAGTTAACAAAGGGAGCGTCGCGTTCTTACTCACAATTAGTGAGACATTGGTGCAATCCCGACAGTGGTTGCTGCAGTAAGTGTTTTAGAATTAAAAGATTCATTGGCTGTTTTGCATTCTTGCTTTGGTTTGAATCCTTTGCTTTGATTCAGTGGATTTCGTGTTTGGAAACAAAGGAAATTTCCGTTTGAGAAAAGAGGTAACAAGTTTATGTCCATTTATAACAGAATTACAAAAGTAGGTAGGTGTGTTGAATCGGCGTAAAAATTTATTCTGATACACACCGCGGCTATAGTTGCCAGTAAAACAAAAATCTGTGATTGATTTTAGTCAGTCGTCTGCGTTAGTCTTTTGAATTTCGCTTTAGACTAGTAAGTAAATAATAAATATTATAGCATTTTATAGCATAATTTATTCCAAAACTAAGCCTAGCTTGTGCAAAAATAACCAGAGTACTGTACATACATTACACACTAAATCATTTATCATGAAACTAGCTTAACACATAGGCTACTTTTTATCCCGAATAAGTGAAGTCAGTTTTATCCCATCGTCTCATGTTGACTTTTTAACCGCGGGTAACACCGCGGGACGCATCTAGTAAAAATCAGTTTTTCACCAAAATGTCTGTCGTGAGTTGGATTCAAACCCACGACCTATAGCGCAACAGGCATTTCTCCAACCTAAGCTGTGATCAGCCAAATTGAGACATCTTTTATTTTTTACTATTACCAATTTAACTTTTTCCAATTATTAACATTTGGCAATTGAGCTTAAAATTGTTTGGGAAACTTTTGTCTATATCGTTCAGATTCTAATACTTATGTAAAAGCAGACTGTGGCAAGACTGTAGGATACCAGTTTCATAAATGATACCCGTGGGCATACAGATATCAGAATTTACAGTCAGTAAACCGTGAACGCCATGCCCACGGCCCGCCATTGATCTGGCTTATCGAACAACCTACATGGTAATATTGCTAGCAATATTGCTGGCGGAGAGGAAGTATTTTTCATTCATACCCCTTTGTGATATAAGCATTTTGATATGCACAAATATGGCAACTCGTTATTTTTATAAACCTGCTTAATGTTTGCAGAGCAGGGCCTACTCCCAACTAGAGTGATTAGGCTGATCCATCATGATCAGTCCAGATTACTTTACAATAAAAATCGTTTGTATAGATATATACAAATAAATAAAATTGAAGTGTCTGTTTGTAATGTCAAAATAACATTCACTGGCAGATAGTAGATGTTGTAAGGAGTAAATTAAGATACTAAGCTATTTTAAAAAAGAATAAGAATTGGGATTCCTCCCAAAATAAATGTTACATTCCACGCGAGTGAAGTCGCGGGGAACACTATAAAACTATAAAACACTATAAAACGTCCGTAGCGGACAAACTGTTTAATTTTCTACAATACAATTAAGATCTTGTTGTACAACATTTTTGTATAAATCATAAGTGACGGGACTTGTATATTGTAAAGGTTATTTTCACGGAACAAGATATTGCTCGAATAGAAACAGATGAAGACAATAAACACGTAAGACACAAAACAGGTTGTATTAAGCCAATTACATCGGACGCATTCCACCCTTGATTTCCTGTCAAACTGAACTCCATTGGTCCTCGTCTGGGTATTATCTGGACGGAGAGAGACGAAGAGTACCCGCCCGGTATATTTCTCGGTAAGTTTATAAAGCTTTTATATATCAGGCGTAACCTAATTTTGACTTCATATTGCTAGTGAAAATAAACCAGTTAAATGCGGTTCGGATTCACACACCGAGGATATCGTACCAGTAATTATATTTGAATATCTAAATCACAGAAATCCTGTGTAAGTAAAATAGCGTGATATCGAAAATAACATATTTAATGAAATTCCATTTTAAAAAAATCATCTAAAGTGGCTTGTTTAGTACCTGTACCCAAGTTGAACATCACAACATAGTATAAAACAAAGTCGCTTTCTCTGTCCGTATGTCCCTTTGTACGCTTAAATCTTTGAAACTACGCAACGGATTTTGATGCAGTTTTTTTTAATAGATAGAGTGATTCAAGACGAAGGTTTATATGTATAATAACATCCATTAAATAGTGGAGAAGTACTGTTATTTTTGAGGTTTCTAATGTGATGTCGTAAATAATTATATTTTTTCCGCTTACATTGCAAACGCAGGCTGAACCCTACGAGTTTTATCAAAATAATGTACTAAGTATTGTACACATTGAAAAGGTCTACAGAAAAGTCCGTGATGGTATATGTATATCTTTTATGGATATCCCACAATAACATTTATCTTTTCATTTACTTTTTACGACAAATAAAAGCTAATTTTCGAAGCGATTTTAACCAATACAGGATTAATCCTTATCTAATTAAATACCTTTAAAACATTGTTGATTTAATATAGATCTATATGGCCCCTTACAGCATATGATTTAAATGAATATTTTCGAAGATATTACGTATTTAAAAATTGCGGGACGTAGCGTTTGCGGCGGTTCCGGCCGGCCGGGGGTGGCGGGAGTTTAACGCGTGCGGGCCACGGGCAGTAATGAATAAATCAAAACATTCAAAACTACTGGATCGATTTTAATCATTTTTCCAGTTAATGACATAGGCTATATATTTATACCCGTGCGAAGCCGGAGCGGGCCGCTAGTACCTAATAAAAATGAAGGTAAATTTATATTAGGTATGTTTTAGTGAATTGTAAAGGGGACACAAAAATTAACATAACTTTAGAATATACCACACATCTCACCAAATTACAAATTCTTATTCTATTTATATATTTTTTTTTTACGTAAAAAATATTAGTAATTTTATTTAGTTGTAAAATAAACCAAACACCAAATTGAGCTGCTTGAAGTAAATACATATTTTAGTTAGATGATAGTTATGAAGCAATTCCTAAAGTGTTTTTAATGTGTTGAATAAATATGAGCGGTTTTATCCCGTACACGGGATAAAAGGATAAACCTGTAAAAAAATTACTCCTGTATTAATTATAATAGATTTTTATGGTATTCCCTTTATTGTTAGAGTACAAAAAGATTTATATGTAAAAATTTTATTCAGATACATTTTGCATATTTAGACCTAAATTACTTGAAAATATATTTGAATTACACAAATATGAATAAGTAAGTAAAGATAGATAATATAATAAAATAACTTATAACTTAAAGGTCACATAATACTATTATAGACATATTTCTCTTTTCGAATGAAAGTTACATCAGTATTGAAGGCTCATTGAACTCCAAATCGAATGAATACCCAGTCATGCACAAAGAAACTTATGATTAGGCATTGTTTCAAGACCTGTGATCTGGCACCTGGGGCTACGCTGTTGAATTTTCGTAGTATTATGAATCAAATCTCTATTTCTGTTTTGACGCATGAAACTAAAAGTTTAGTACAATTTTGTGTAATTATAGTACAAGTCTCGTGCCTTTTATACAATTATTATAGACTGCGGTCGCGGTGCTAACCGCGGTTTTCTGGGAATAAAAGTAGCTTATTTGTCCAGGATTTAATTTATCCTGGTACCAAAATTTGGTTGGATGGAACTTGGTGATCCACGAGCCGTTAGAACGTGAATGAGTAACAAACATACACACACAATCATACATAAATTTTCGTATATTTTGCTATTTCTGTAATATTTATACTAGCCTCACAACTTAGTTGTTAGTAGCAGCTCTGCCTTCTGCGCTGTATATTAAGCCATATAGGTATGTAACCGTTTTATTTTTCAACATTTTTTTGTTTAGGTTTTATCGACTACTGACTACTATCTAAGAATAAGAAGAGTAACTCTATATATTGCATTTTCAGTTGTATGTGATGTTCAGGTAAGCAAGAGCCTCTGTAAGAACGTTTCAGAGTAACCTTGGGACTGGACAGACAACGACTCAACTTTTACAACCAACACCGGGGCAGAATACAAATTGTTTCAGAAATCGTAAAATGCAAACGTGGTGATACAAATTTGTACGCAGTAAAATATTCGTGTCTAGCAACCCACCATACCTCACTCTAGATTTGTGATAGAAATAACGGGACAAAACAAAATAATTTCAAAATTACAAGATTAAAGATGAAGTCGTGGCTTTTTATAGTAATATTAATAAATGTATTAATAAAAAAAAAAACATTGATACAGTCATACCTCTGCACTAGAATTCCCTGTGTCGTAGATGGCATGGCACAAAAACAGAAACACAATACAAACACCCAAGACCCGAGAACAAACTTCATGCTAACCACACAAAGTATACCCCGGCCGGGAATCGAACACGGGACCCCTCGCTTCGAAGGCAGGGCTACTACAAACTAAGCCACGGCGCCGCCTAAAATATACAATTTTGTGCATACGATTGTATGCACATTCAATTGTGTTGGGTTTGAAACGGCCCTACCGTTTTATTAGATTTGAAAGGATAAATTCGTACAACTTTTTAATCATCACTTAGCCAAAATGGAACCTCTCAAGAATGGACTCAGATCCTCAAAGGTGGACCTTCAATATCCTCTTATAAACTCATATATTCACTCAAAGATGTGATTGGCAAGCACCGTGAGAACTTAATCCGAAACGAGACTGCGAAAAAATCTCATACTATTACTCTTTTGAAAGCGTTCCGGTGTATTTTCGTTGAGCCGAAAACTTTCGCAATACTAGATACGAGAAGTTTAAACTTGAAAGGGGATTCTGACGATCCCGCTCCGTCTAATAAAAACCCTGATGCCGTTGAAATATGTTGTCACTGCATAAAGTTTACGAGTTTTGTTCGCTATGAGACAAGTTTTGCAAGCGTGATGAAGTTCTAAGCGCTCATTCAGTCATATGTCAACTTCAGACATTATTTAAATGAAATATGAGAAAAAGCGCTTGCCAAAACAATGGCACTTAGAAACTGCACATTACATTCGCAATTACTTTAATTTATTGTTTCCAAATGGGCGATGTTACGTAAAATGTTATCAGACAAATTTCAATAGTGCTTCGCGATAAAATACGAATAAAGTCTATAACTTTTGTTCTCTTGAATGGTATTTGAATAATTCGGCTTATATTTGCCGTGTCGTTGATCAATAGGCGTACCCTCTATAGATATTAATTCAAGTTATTTAACATAAAATCTTTATGATTTCTCTCGTGATTTAGTGAATAGCCGAGTACTGGTGCTGCATACAAACGAATGAAAATATCTCACTTAAAACTGTATTTAAGTTGGAATAAAATTTTAAATTTAGTGCTGAAGTTTTGTGAATGGGTAATTGTCTGGAAACTAAATACCATAATGTATGTACCGTCTTGTTTTGACTGTATCGGCAGTATACGTAGTAAAGTTTTCCCTTTGTTACTTTTTTAAAAATACTTAATAATTTGTAGCTGTTTTAGTGCAATTGGTGTTCGTAACAAATATAAAAATTTGCTAGATGTAAATTATTCTTTAAAATATTTTGCGTTTTTTATCCGGTATACAGGATAAAAAATTAGAATTATCTATCATCTCATACCGGACTGGTAAGTAGTTTCTTACTATTCTGGGATCAGATTATAACTAATTCCAATTCTCAAATTAGTTGATCATAGATTCTATGATAAAAAATAGTTTTAATTATTAATAGGGATATAATACTATATGTAAATCAATAGATAATGTTACTTAATTAATATTATTGACATCACTATTAATTTATCCTCTAACTTATTACTAAATATCTATACTACACTAATAATTAGCCAAACATTTTTTTTTTTACTGCGCATAATGGTAAAAGCCGTATTCAAATAGTACCTATAAATAATTTTCGTGAAATCGGTAAAAAAATCGCAAAAGCAGCTCACCCCTCAAAATGAGTTCGTAATTCACCAACTGATACAATTTCCAATTTCACATCAATGGCAGTGATTTAAGTATTTCCCGTATCATTTGTTTCTCCGTTCCAATATCTTTTTTATTTTTGTTAAATTGCTTTTCTTTGTAGACTCATACCTCCCCTTCATATAAACACATGTGTGCGCTCTTGCGTTACAGAGATTTGTTCTTAAGTATAGACATTTATTCGCTTTGGGCCGGCGGGTATGGTTCATTTTTTAAGTTCTGACATATTGTTTTCATACAGATTGAGTTTAGCTCAAAGCGATTTCTTTTTTTATGTGATTGAATGTCGGAACGAGCTGAAGGCCCACCTGATGGTAAGTGGTGACCCTCGCCCATGACAACAGTAATGCGTGCGACTCAGTATGAGATCCAAATCTTTACTGAGTCGCATTCATCCTGCTGCGTCCGACACCCGAGACGGAGATGATACGTCTCATGCGCATGTGATTTCACCGGCAGCCACACCCTTCCACCGGAACACAGTAATGCAACCACTACTGCTTGGCGGCAGATTCCAGATGTGGTGGCAGTACCTCTCAGGACGAACTTGGCACAAGTTCTACTGCTACTTCTGGTTACTCCTTTAGCACCACCCAGGGGGTACGTGTAGGGAATCAAAGGGTACACACCTACCGACGCGAGCAACTGGACCCCCCAAATTTCTTAAGATAGCTACGGTCTATTTCACGGCTACGGGATAGTTCAATTGGTTGTGAGTATATAGTATAATCGAAACGCAGTGATATAAAAAATCTCTATTGAATAATATGGATTTCAGAGAGCATTGTTATTTTAGTTAGTAAACATATCTTATACTATATTCATCTAAGTATCACAATTTAAGCTAATTAATTGTGATTATTTATTTCCAGTTGAGTGATGAATGGGTCTCATTGACTAACCCTTTAATTATGTTGAACAAAGGAGTTTGCTAATGGTTCGCGGAACAGATAAATAATTTATTTGAATCCTAGCCTTCTTGTTGTAACGAAAGTACTTCCCAAATAGGTTGTAAAGTTTTATTTGAATTATATCCAATTGTACGTCTAGTGTTCGTCCAGGGAGTAGTAACACCATCCATTCCCATTTCCGTTTTAGCGTTGGTGTCGATGAGTTCCAGTTCGATGAATATGAATGCTGGTGAAGTTACAATAATAGGTACTCAGACTGACTGGAGTTGCGACGTCAGTCTTCTAGTAGTTTACTTGAGAATACAATTAAATTTGCGCTACGACTTAGTTCAAAAGATACAGTATTCGAACAAACAGAAACTGTTGTTATTAGGAGTACAAATAAGTTTCCGCCGTTTTTTAACACAAATTAAATATTTATTGTAGAAGAACGGTAATATAAATTTAATCAAAATATTGCCCATCACTTGCAACCACTTTTTCCCATCTCTCAGGCAGCATTCGAATCCCACGTCTTAAGAACTCCTTGTCTTTTGAGGTTATCCACGAATCAACCCAATTTTTGGTATCCTCATAAGATGTGAACCGCTGCGCCGTCAGAGCATGTGCTACGGACCGGAACAGGTGATAATCGGACGGTGCAATGTCTGGTGAATACGGCGGGTGGGGTAACATTTCCCAATCAAGTGTTTCCAAGTACTTTTTCACGGGAGCCGCAACATGTGGACGAGCATTGTCATGCAGAAGAATAATTTTTTCGTGTCTAGAATAGTATTGAGGGCGTTTTTCCTTCAGAGCTCGGCTCAATCTCATCAATTGTGTTCGATAGAGGGCTCCAGTAATTGTTTCGCTCGGATTAAGCAACTCATAATACACTACACCTAGCTGATCCCACCAAATACACAGCATAAGTTTTTTTCCGTGAATATTCGGTTTTGCTGTTGATGTTGACGCGTGGCCAGGTAATCCCCATGATTTTCTTCTTTTTGGATTGTCATAATGTATCCACTTCTCATCACCAGTTATGATACGATATAAAAAACCCTTTTTTTATTTCTAGCTAGCAGCATTTCACTTAAGCATAATCGGCGTTCAATATCTCTCGGCTTTAATTCGTACGGAACCCAATTTCCTTGTTTATGAATCATTCCTAATGATTTTAAACGATGTGAGACTGCTTGCTGAGTGACTTCTAATGTTAGAGCAAGTTCTTTTTGTGTTTGAGATGAATCTTCCTCCAATAATTCCTCCAATTCTGCATCCTCGTAAATTTTTGGCCTTCCACTGCGATCTTTGTCTTCTACGTCGAAATCACCATTTTTAAACTTTTGAAACCACTCTCGACACGTTCTCTCACTCAAAGCAACCTCACCATATGCTTCTACGAGCAATCGATGCGCCTCAGCAGCAGATTTCTTTAAATTAAAGAAGTAAACTAATATTCCCCGCAAATGACGCTTACTTGGCTCAAATTTTGACATTTTCAACTTATAAAAATTATATTTTACCAATATAAAATCAATGATATTAATAGGTTATGTTGTTCTTGAATGTCTAAACTATTTTTTAAGCCGGTTATCATCTGCGAAAGCTAACCGAAACTCCGTGCCGCGCCATCTACAATAAAACGGCGGAATCTTATTTGTACTCCTAATAGCAATAAAGTTCCCCTTTACTTTTGGGTACAGAACCATAATTGTCAAGATTAAATCTACTATTTTTCCATAAATAAGTAATATCAGTAACGAAAAAGATGTAATATACAACCTTTGAAAATCCCTGTCATTATTTTCCGTATCAACTCATCCTTTTACGAAAAATAATTTCGTTCACAAACAAAATAAATCCCAAACCTCATAATTCAAATTTGTTTTTGATTGCTCACTCGTGACGTCACATCCGAGGCCTTTTAACAAGCAGAAACACTCGTGTCAGCGCCGATGCAAAACATCATTCATTTCAGGATGCTGACAATAAATAGATTATGATGATACAAAAGTGCAGAGTATGATCGTAGGTGATATCAAACGGCTAGTTCACTATATTTCAATTATGTATTAGAACTGATTGCTCATTTTCCCTGTGTAGAACTTGTGCATAGTTCAGGCGGAGAAGTACTTCCTGGTCCACACCTGGTAATCGGCGGCCAAGAAATGACGCAGTCGCACTGCTGTATTCCGGTGGAAGGATGTGAATGCCGATAAAATAACACGCGCATGAGACGTTACATCCCCGTTTCTAGTGACGGGTACAACGGGGTGCGACGTGAATCTTCTTATCGTCGACGAAGTTTTATTACTTTTTTTTATGGGTTGAGGTAGCCTTCAGCTCGTCCCGTCACTTTTGCATGCAGCTAATTGAGACATTAAGGATTGGCCATGCATTAACGACATTAATAAAATAAGCATGTTGTCGCATCGTTGCAACTAAATTAAATTTCTGATTTCACTATTAAGATCAGAGATCTATTTCATTCATGTTTTATTTTATATTATTTGCGGAATCAAGATATTACGAAACATTTTAAAATTTGCTGATTTCATGTTTTTTTTTTTATATTCATCCATACTTTTTTGTTTTCGAAAATAAAAATAGGTGATACACAGTGGCAACACTTTACAAAGTATGTATAAGTAGTTTTAGTTTGTCTGTATATCATATAATATAAGCTTTTATAGACCTAGGTATATAGAAGTAGGTATATAAAGTAAATTAATCAATCTCTTGAACCATTGAATATTTGGAATGAGTGAGCTGATATTTTTCTCCTAGGCTGTCATAAGATTTTTTCCTGCCCTCGTTTCGTAATATAATAATCAAAGGAATATGAGGGGTGAAGTCAAACGTCTACATATGAGAGCTATAAAATACTTGAGTGCGTTATGGTTGTATTTCTTAATATTATTAAGATTGAAACGAAATATTTAAACATATATTTTTTTATTATTATATATAGATTTCATGGATTAGGAAGGTACAATAAGGTTTTAATATGTTATCGAGAGTTTTAGCGGGTCAGAAGGTCTTTGAAGTGTGTCATTTATCATGATTTTACATAATCAGAAAAACGTCTATAATCTGTATCTATTTTCATGCAAAATAAATAATAAGGTATTTTTGGGTCACACTATTCTGTAGATAAAATTATTAGCAATTAATAAATATTTATGGATATGTACATATTATAGTTTCATCTAGTCCCAAACTAAGTAGCTTGTACTATGAAAACCAAATTACTTTTCGTATTCTTTCTTAATTCTTAAATACCTATTATAGAGTTACTTTTGTATAAATATATACTTATAATACAATACATTAATAAACAGACAACGAGATGTTTATGTAATTGAAATAAACAAATATATTATTTAAAATCAGAATATTTCCTTTTCTTGAAAAAATTAAGTATGAGGATCTCAGAAATCGGAGCAACTGACACGCATGAGATAATCCAAAGAGTGGAACGCACCCTCATGACTTACCGCTAAATCCCCGAAAAGGGCTCAGGCGTACACGATAGCGTGGAAAGTAATTTTTATATTAAATTAATGAAAAAACATTGATAGCTGAAGATTATATAGACCTGTATACAAGCATTTTTATTCGGTTATCAATCGTGTTTGCATGATATCAAAATATTTCTACGTGTTTTTTAATGTTGATTTTACTACTATTGTGTAAAATGACCGCATGTAAAATAAAACACGGTGGTTTAGATTTCATGGTGTGGTGATTTTGTAAGCCACACTTGTAGTTTTTGGTAGGTACGTGTATTAACAGCAAAATAAATCTGTTATGGGACTATTCAGTTTGTATTAATTGTTTTAAATTATTTGTTAATTTTCGTAGGTTTCGCTCCATTATTGCAATTCAATAGACATTCTGACTACAAGTGACAAATCAAAAAACTCGACTTCCATACCGACCCTTATATTGCACCTTTTAGGGTGAAATCTTTTCCGTTAAACTTCTATGGGACCGCTGTAGGAACAAACATAAATATAATCTGACATCCAAATTGGAACCTCCTTTTTTTAGGTCAAAAGACATAGTTATTACTTGGATGAATCCTAGGCCTGGAATAATTTATGTGATGAGCATAAGTTTGTGGATCTTGGATATTTTTGTCGTGTGCTTGCATGTGTGTGTGTGTGGCAAGTTCCTTTTGATACCTACAGAAAAAAATACTGTGAATTAATTTGTTTTATTTTGAATTATAACGTCTCCATGAGCGTACAAAATTTTGTGAGATGCTCTGTGCAAACATAAAAGAGATTTCTCACTCCTAACTGCGCGGTATTCTCTCTACTCATGACTGAGCCCCATAAATTAGTTTTCCGGAGACGTATTGTTCATTATATGTTCTCGTTAACATTCATGTATTTCTTCATTGATTTTATACAATACATATTATAAATTAAAACAACGGTAATTTTTGCGTTCACTCTCTGAACTTTTCTAAATTATTTTCAATAACAGTTTGCTTTACATAATGGTTTATCTATAATATAATTGATTTATATTACTATTATACTAAATAAATTAATAAATAAATCATACGGATACGGGATATAGGCGCTAATAGGTATCCGAATCAGCCTCTATAATAATTATTCTCAAATAGTGAGAGGAAATGGACCTACCACGGGATCAAGATTGGTAGTTGTGTCATAACTATTGTACATAACTGATTCTTTGCATTTTAGGCTGTATAATAATGCGCATTTTTAATTTAGCACATAAATCTTTTAAGCGAATTTTTTAATGGATGATGGTAAAAAGAGCTCACAGCTCAGTTGGTAGCAGCTTTACCTTCTGCGCTGTAGGTCATCGGTTCGATTCCTACCCAGGACATGCATTTGTGTGACGAACATGGATTTTTCTGCCTCTGGGTATTAATAAATCAGTAACATATGTATGTATTTATAATACAGTATGATATAAGTTATCTAGTTACATAATACAAGCTATGCTTAGATTAGGGATGTGTAAAAATGTTCATGAATATTTATTTATTTTGAACAATAACAAATTTCGCACAATTTTGCATAACATTTCATGTGTTATACATACTGAATTAAAAATGTTCGTACTCCCGAAAGTTTCCGGCATCTGGTCAGTAATTAATTAAGGGCTTAGGTGAAACTCGTGATGGCATATTATGGGTTTTATGCTAATAGAACCGTAATATGGGGTTTCAAAGGCGTGTTTTGTAAGCTAAGCTCCCGAGTCCCGATTCTTCAGAATAGATAAGCTTACACACTCAACTCTAATGTAATGTATTAACACATACACACACATATATATAAATATATCCAACACATACATCATACATCCAAGTTCCAAAAACAAATGTTATAGTCATCTAGGATCAGCTTTAAAATTGTACAATTAATTTTAAGAAATAGTAATGGCACATATTATCATTATTATTGATATACTTATTTTTTATTGTTGTAATAACAAAACAAACTTTTACCCACATTAAAAGCTATTCTGACACTTCAATTGTGTAGCTTCAAAAAGGGGTAAAATTTTTGGATGAGAAAGTTGTTGACGTTCGAAAGTAAAATCTTAAAATTAAATTCTTTATAGTCCTTACACGTGCCTGGGTGGTGCAAAAGGAGCTCTTAAAAGCAGCATTCGAATTTATAATGTTATATTGTCTTTTTCCCGCGGCTTCTCTCGCGTAAATGTAGATTTTGTCAATCAATTTATTTTAAGATGAAAGGTACGAGTACCTTATGTTGGTATCTTATGTTGTTTTCTGTACCCCTGACAACGTTTATGCAAAGTTTCATGATGATCGATTGAGTAGTAAGTTAACAGACTCACTTCGCATTTGTAATATTAGTTATGATTACGATGACAATATATCCAGTAAATTAAATGCAGGTTGTTTTGTCACGGCACAATATCTGTTCGAGAGCCTGACTTACCCAGAGGCTTCAAAGGCTACATAAGCGAAACATTAAATTTCAGCGGAGCGCGCGCTACCACCGCTGGCTGCACCCAGTTATTAGATTCCTGTTTATTTTCGAAAGTGCTTTCTTCTATTTGCAAAAACTGTACTTTTTTTAAATTAAAATCATGTAAAGAAAGCTGCGACCCCGTTTGATCGCCATTATAGTCAAGTAGAATTTACCTGTGTAGAGCACAAAATACATTTTTGATTCATATTACTACGTATGTACTACGTGTATTTAAGAAAAATACTATTAAGTAATCTGGTTGCTTTAATACAAGCTGTGCTTTTAAGATAATACAAGATAAGCCATTTATTGTTTTTTTTTTTTGTATGTAGGTATATCCGTGAAATACAAAGCAAAATAAAGTGGTTAAAAGAATAATGAAAAAGTTCGGGATGGTATTCACAAAAAAAACGAATATCCTTCTCTTTGAAAATCGGCGAACTCATCATTCAAAACTGCTCTATAAGAAGAAACTTATTTAATTAGACAACGAGTTAAAATATCTGGAACTGATATTATAGTACCTACATATGCACTCGACGCAATATGCAGTGGGGCGGGCGGAATGATGACAGGACACAGTGTAGGCTGTAGGCAGTAATAAAATTCATATCGGTAATGCTGTGTTTGCAATTTTCGGTGTCTTATTTGGTGTACATATACAAATAATCTCATCCTCATATTAAAAAGGCAGCAAAATATATCTTATCTATCACTTATCGTGGTAAAAGCGTAGTAGCGTAAGATATTGTCGTCAATCATCACACAAATGTTTGTCCTGTATAATAATCGAATCCATGACGTACATCGCAAAAGGCAGAACTACTAACAACAGGATATAAAGCCTGTCAAATCAGTGGTTAATGTCAGTTAGTCTTATAAACTCGTCGACAAGTAGTAGGTTTGCAATTTTAGGATCTGACAATGTCTGCACTGTTGGCGGTGGTCTGGGTACCAGTTAAATTGAGCACCGCTACGCCCAGACACTCATTTCCTCCATCCACCATTGTGCTCCACTCACAATACAAAAACATTTTTTTACGAATTTCGACAAAAAGTGCTTTGAATTTTTTCCAATCTTCGCCTCTATTCAGCTTTTAAAACTTATTGTCTGCCGCGAACGAGCGTTCGAATTAAGGCGGGAACAGAATATGAATTATCGCCTGTAGATAGTGTTCAGAAAAGCTTTTTGAATTGTAGTTTTAAATGAATTATTCTTAGTATTCACAGATACTAGGTGTCACAAAGTTATTATTATTATTATTTTTATGACTTAGGTAACTTATGTCTGCGTATAGCGTTATGTAGTTGTTTAGTAAGTTAGTATTAGCGAAAAAAACTAACTTTTCTTAATAAACATTTTATAATATTAATATGTATAGTAATTTCTTAAACACCGCGCTAAAGACCTTTATAGAGTAAGAATAAACTCCAATGGCCTGTAATTAATTGAATCTTCTAAGGGACAAATTAGGCCACTGCATAGCCAAAAGGGGGATTCGTGACTCATTTCAGATCAGACTCATCACAGTGTATCTATAGAGCTCAAGAGATTTTTTTTAATACATATTTTTTGAGTCTATTACCTAAGATAAAGTCAAAGTCAAGGAATTTTAAAAAAATACTTGTACACGTCAATTTCTTTTTTTTTTATAAATTATAAGTACTTACGAGAGCATGCGTTCTTAAAAATAAGTTTAGCATTTGTCCAAACCCTATCGAACCCTCCATGGGAAGAATAAGCAAGAAACTCCGACAGGGGCATCAGTCCCATCGCACCCTAAACTTTCACACACCTCTCAGATGTCCCACCTGTTTTCTTGTCTTCTAGGCCCGACAACCTGCACACAGGAGGACCTGAACCAAGCCACATATAAGGGCATGGAAATCGTAAAATACTGTGCATAGTAAAGTACTGTTGCGAGTAGAAACGTTTTGAAAGATAGAAATGAAAATCATAAGAATTATGTGCAAATATTTTATTAGTAATAGTGCCATCGACCCCAAACTAAGCACAAATTGAACTTGTACTGATGGGATACATATACATATAATAAAAACGTAGACTTGCTGTGTCTGTACATTAAAGATTTTTGCAAAATACTGGGAGAGGTTAGAAATAAGGAATAGAACGTAATTTTTTTTTTTTGAAATTTTTGTCTTTTTGTCTGTATGTTTGTGCGCACTTTACGCAAAAACCAGAGATAGTTATCAAAATCTAGGTACTAAGAAATGTTAAGCTGAGTCTCGAATAATGAATAGCGTTTATTTTATGAAAATCGTACTTACATATATTTAAAGTGCATTTTTTTTAAATAGAAACATATATATTACTTATTAAATACAGTGATAAAACATTAAAAAAACTTCCTAAGGGGCATAATATTCCAACTTACGAAGTTAAAGACGCATAATTCAGTGTTGCCACACTGAAACGCGAACTTTCATTGCAGCGATAATTATGATAACTCTTAGAGGAACACATAACTCATTTAGTTCTCGAGATTTGCATCTGGAATGGCCGTATTATACTAATTAATTGTGCTAAGAAGGACTTAATGGCCATTATTATGTCTGGGATTAACTAAATTGGACAGTAAAAAGTTAAAATATCATAATTTATTCACCTGGTTGGGTTCGAACTTTTAAGTTACGAAGCAAGATTAGCAACACCGCATAAACGTTAATGTTTTTCATTAAAAACTTTACAATATTATAGAAAAAATATTAAAATTCAAATTGATATTATAAATAAAAGATAATAAGACATACCCCATTTATCGCCCTATCGGTCCTATGGCCCTCTATCGGTCAACTTACGACTGTCATCCAAATGTACCTAAATCCAAATGTAATAAACCAAGAGTACCTACTTGTAGTGCTCTAATTGCAACCCCGACAATAAATACCTTCCACGTTACGTTCATAATTGATGGATTCAGGCTAAACAAAATATACACAAAGATACCAATTAATACAATTAATAGATAATGGTTTTGGAAATTCGAAACTTAAAGTATTAGTTTCAATCAGTCAAAACATAATGAGCCGATTGGGATGAAATCAGTCCGTAGATAAAAGAATACTCCTAAAACAAATTGTAAAGACAGAAAACAGACAGAAGCTAGCTTTATTTATCGTATTAATATGATATTTACCACGACATTTCGACGCATACCTAGCACGCATGAAACTGCGTCAAAATATCGGGAGTCATCAAAACTCAGAAATCACGATAAATATTTCTTTTGCTCCAAAAATAATGTTCGTCCAAAAAATATAACTCGTAGTTTTAAAAGTTATATTAGAAATAGCTAGCTGTTAGGAATTTCCTTTATCTAAAGTTCGGGTATATTTTTCAATGGTGAACTGATCCAGAACTATTTTTCACATGGTTTCAAATCCCAATATGAATGGAGGCGGACGCCGCACATCAATCTTGGGTAAACCTTCCCAACGACCTTTGGAATTCCTATGCAAATACTCACGGAGCGATAACCCGATCGCCTCTGATTTATCGTTGAGCGTCACACCTGTATTTGAGATTCCAACTACGTGGGAGTTCGATTCCTAATCTCGAAGTTCGGCACACAAAAAACTTGGTGTAGAACATTGATTTTAGAACCAAGTATGTGTAAATGAGAGCGTGGTGGCCCAGGGGCACAAACGCCGACTTTCAATCTGAAGGTTGCTGGTTCAAACCCACACGTGCACCAATGAGTTTTTTTACTTGAAAAATGTATGTGCGCAATACCACGTTCTCGAAATGATGAAGGAAAAGAACGTGAGGAAACCGGCATGTCTTAGAACCATAAATTCGAAGACATGTGACATCTACCAATCCGGATTGGGCTCCCGTGGTAGATCAAAGCCCATTCATTCTCAATTGTCGAGAGTAGGCCAGTGTCCCTGCAGTGGGAACATTAGAGGCTGGTACGGATGTGTAAATGAAATAAATATTTATAAACGTTTAATACAGCACTATTTAGCCCCAAGTTATGCATAGCTTGTATAATAAGAATCAGATTACTGAAACAATACTTATAGATTAATTTATTTTTGTAAATACATACATATAACAAACATCATCATGTTTTTCTTAGGTCGGAACTGAATTTATATGATATCTATTATAAATGATTTTAAGCTTAAAACTTCTGTCTGTATGTCTGAACTAACTATAAAAGGCATTATTTTTAGTCTTAGCTGCTAATGTACTTATTAAAGATGTGTAACTATGGTAGATAGTCCAAAAAATTAATAAAAATACATTCGGGGTATAGAACCTCAGTATGAATCCTATAAGCAATAGTCTTAAGACATACGCCATATTTATATATTTATTTTGCGTATCTCTGAAACGGCTTTAACCATTTGGATTAAATTTTGTATATAGATAGGAATTTTAGTAAGATGGCGCTTTATGACATTTATCCGGCTTATATGTATTAGTAAAAATGCAATTAATGTTATAATTAATCAAGCAACATTACCAAATTGGAACAATAAGAAATTAATACATTATTATTAAATAAATATGTAATTCGTATCTAATAAATATTAATTTCCGATAAAAAAACGATTTTATAAATAAAAACCGAGCTTAGCTTGGTCGCCCAGGTACTTAATACATTATGCTGAGAAAATTTCAGCCTGCTACAGCTTTGTTCTAAAGATTAAGTTCTAAAATGATATGACATTCAGTAATAGGGTTTAAATTAACACTTTTGGGTACGGAACCTTGAGATTAAAATATTACAGATATCTAAACCGTCTCGGATATATAAGTGCGGTACTTGAATTTTCTGTCACGTCGTCGTCTGGTGATTCAAATTTTACTGCTTTAATATCATAACTGAATGGTTTATGACCATTTCGAGACGAAAACCCATATTTTATAGGTGATTCTGAGGAATAGGTAATATCGGTGAAAGGAATTTTTTACGAGCTAGGTACTTGATATAAGTTAGATTTAATAGATAAAAGTTTAAATACAAAGTTTATTTGGATTGAAATGTTATTGGCCAGTTGAATTACTTTTTGGTAATGGTACTTAACCTGTACTGTAAAAGTAGTTTTCAGTATTACTAATGTTTATTAGTTTTTCTAGATTGATCAATCAATGCAGATGCATTTTGATACCAAAATGTTAGTTTAAACATATAATTATTTTCACTACATAAATAATAATAATTTCTAAGATAATAATCATTTTTAAAGGGTTACGGAGACATTATTTATCCGGATTCTCTTTGATTCCATTCCCGGGTAAACCGTTTTACTAAGCTTACTACTGTCTGCCTGTCTGTTCTTCATTTACAGTCATTTGAACCTCAATAAGTGGTAATGATATAAATATGCTTGACGACTCCGTGGCTTAGTTGGTACTAGCCCTGCCTTCGAAGCGAGGGGTCCCGGGTTCGATTCCCGGCCGGGGCACACTTTGTGTGGTGAGCATGAAGTTTGTTCTCGGGTCTTGGGTGTTTGTCTTGTGTTTCTGTGTTTGTCCATGCCATCTGCGACACAGGGAATCCTAGTGCAGAGGTGTGAGTGTGTTAACGTTTAACGTTTCTTTCTTACAAAATTCAATAGGTAAGAGAGTTCTCTCGGAAACCAAGTTCAAATCGCACTTAATATTGACAAGCATCACAACTGTGCCTTCTGCGCTGTAGGTTGTGGGTTCGATTCCCAATCAGGACAAGCATTTACGTGATGACGTTTTCTTTTGTGTCTGGGGGTACTTACGAAAGCAGTATATGTATAAGTATTCTATCAGATATACCATACGATTAGATGGTGCTGTGTTAAATGCCCTTGAATGTTTGTTTATTTTTTCAGCAGTAATCATTCTCGCGAGAGGGCATTGACCCCAAATGTCAATATCCGAAACATTTTGATAAAAAGGCTTCATTTACACCTTTTCTACTAAACGTAAACACGCAGCATTTATGGCACCATTACCCTAATTAATCGATTAGCACTTTATAAATTTGACGAAAAAAGCGCTGTAATTAAAGGGCCCGGTTATCTCACCCAATTTGGATAATTACCAGGTTACGTAGCCATTTCAACTCTTTACGACCAGCCTACCGTCACGATAGCGAACTAATTGTCGAATAAAAAAGGATTAGCTAATCCCGGTTTAATAAAAATGTTAATCATGAGATTTCTCGAGAATGGTTGAACCCACCCCGTTCAAGATTGGCTTGGTTATGTGTATGTTGTATGCTAATAACGTAAATATACAGTTTAATAAACAAAACTCTGTTGGTTCTGGTGCTGGAACTGAAAATTAAATATTTAAATTATGTAAAGTTTTTGCACTGGCAATTTATTATTTGTTTAACGTAAACGTAGTGTGCGATTTAAAAATTGTTTATGTAGGTAAATTCAATAACTAAATTACTGAGGAATCATGAATCTGAGTCATAGAATCATACCTACTACCAAAGGTTCATCCTATCAAATAAAGATGGATGGATGGATGATATGGAATCATCCAAATCAGCCTACAATCCATGAAGAAATCGCATAAAAAGTATGCAAGAAACAAAAATAAACCCCAAATTGAGACCATTCTTTTTTTTTCAGTCGGTTAACAACGTAACAATCGTAAAAGCAGATACTTTTAACACTAGCTAAACAGCCAGTATATTTGAACAGTAAAAATAACGATAATACCCCGTCGATAACATCCACCGAAATTTTCGGACCCCAATTAGCGAGCCCAAAGGATACGAAGCCCTCGTACGTAAATTTGGAAAATTCTTAGGGATTACGAAAACTGTACGTGGTCTGAACACGAGCCTTATTTTTAAGCGCGGTTTAACGATCTGCATACTACTATACTATAGGGATGGGACTTTTTTTTTTTTTTTTTTTATGTGAATTCGTGACGGAACGAGCTGAGGGCCCACCTGATGGTAAGTGGTGACCCTCGCCCATGACAACAGTAATGCGCGCGACTCAGTATGAGATCCAAATCTTTACTGAGTCGCATTCATCCTGCTGCGTCCATCACCCGAGACGGGGATGATACGTCTCATGCGCATGTGATTTCACCGGCAACCATACCCTTCCACCGGAACACAGTAATGCAACCACTACTGCTTGGCGGCAGATTCCAGATGTGGTGGCAGTACCTCTCCGGACGAACTTGGCACAAGTTCTACTGCTACTTTTGGTTGCTCCTTTAGCACCACCCAGGGGGTACGTGTAGGGAATCAAAGGATATACACCTACGGACGCGAGCAACTGGACCCCCCAAATGAGAATGAGAATGTCGATACCTGCTTAAAAAAGGTTTGTCTCTAAAAGAAAAAGTTGGCAGTTTAATCTTTGATACATAAGTACATTATTTTTGGGTACGAAAGTTACCGGAAAATCTTATCTGATATTAAGCGGTTATTTCTCCTCCGGCCATAAAAAAATAATACAATTATGGTCCTCCCCGACGCAAGTATGACAAGACCCAAGTCGTATTGCGTTGCGCCCGTCAGTGAAAACTCGAAGGTCTCCGACATGGCCAACTATCGTGCTCTCCAAAGCACGAAATTATAGTTTAAATGTTAATAAACCACGCGGATGGCTGCTTAATTTAGCGTAAAGTTTGTTCTCCGGTGTTTGACTCGTGTTGCTGTATTTACCCATGCCACCTGCGACACAGGGAATCCTAGTGCAGAGGTATGAGTGTGTAAAAGTTAAATGTAAATGACATTTAACCAGCGTGGATTGGTTGATTAACTTGAAATTGGTGCTTAGCAACTAACAGTTATACTTATAAATTGACGACTGAAAATGTTAGAAAATTCTGCCCCATCCCTAGCGCTCTACACGTCTGAAAAAGAAAATATATTCCAACAAATGCTGCATCCCACAATTCAGATTATTGTAAATGAGTATTACCTCCGACGCTCCAAATTAATCCACCTTTTTAACGAAATGCGAAAAAGTTTACCAACTTTCCTGAGTTAACAAAACCCAGCGGTGAAATATTGCTTCTCCCTAGCAAAATTATTTGTATCAATAGAATGTTTTACGAAATTTTCCTGCGCAAATACGAGCCGCTTCGAGACCCACTTTAAAAAGGTGTGTTTGACTTAACTAATAAGCTACACAGTGAACATGTAAGGGGAGCCTTGTTTTCTACGTGTGGATCGTTGAAAAACATTGTATCAAACGTAACATAAATGTATTATTTACAAAGTAACTATTCGATAATAGATCGGGGAGAGAATCGTTTCGTATTTTATAAATTTGTAATCCAAACTTTTTGGTCGTTTTGTTTGTACCTGACTGCTTACAAACCATTTTGATAAACGAACAAAAAAAATGGAAATGTACCCGGTCTAATAAAATAAGAACCATCCAAATCGGTTCTCGAACAACAAAGATATCATACATAAGCTGCATATCATATCATACATAAACAGTCTTTGATATATCCGTATAAAATCAACTTAAAAATGAACATACAAAATCTTCAACAGCAAATTCGACTCGTTTGTTCCGTCTCAGCGAACGCGACCTACTGCGGTAAAAGCTATCTCGTTAATTGACTGTTGGAATAATTTATATAAATCGCGGCCAGCGGCTATATTTCACCGGCCTATTATAAATCAAAGGATTAGAGAACGAAAACGGCCAAATGGATACTGGTTATAGAGATAATGCATGTTATATTCTGCATACGTTATAGGGCGATAACGACATTGTAATCGCGGGGAGAGTGAGGCAAGCGCAGCGGGGTACCGGGCAAAAAGTACTAAGTGCGAGTTAAATACCCTTTGTGTCACCGTACTCTGGTCGGTATTCATCGAGGGTCCTCATTATTCAGTCGAAATTCGATTATTTTCCCATTTCACAAAATATCCATATCGTCCCCGGCTTTCATTCTAATTGAAAATGGAACATTCGCTGTCATAGAACTGATCGCCCTTCATTTATTTACAATTCTGAATTTAGACCACAAAAGCTTCACTGATTTTTGTTTTCTTTTTATTCGTAAACCTTTAGTAACCACTTATTTCACTAATATTAACGACTGGCCACAAACGACTTAAAATTTAAAATGTTTACCATAAGATAAAAACATATTTTCCTTTTTCAGTATCTTCAAAAACAGCGTACATGAATTCAAAGATATATTTTTAAGGCATCCACTGACAAGCATGACGTCTAATATTATTAATTTTACATACCATCGTAGTTTATTTAGAAGAAATGTTTTTCCCACTCTTGTTTTAATTAGTCGACCTTCCGTCATAAGAACAGACGGAAGTAAGTATCCCATCCGAAAATGATTACTGCACGCACAGTTAGCGTTATGGCCGGCGTACCCCCGTTCCTGAGCATTAGTCTCCTGGCCACCAATTTATGTAATTTATTAAGTCTCGCTTGCTCCTGGTATTTGAGGCTTCTTTCCTGCAAGCAAACGAGGCCAATATAGGCAAGTGAAGGCCAATAGTGAATGTGAGCGAACATTTTCAAGCGCTCGCGAAAGCTTCCGTGATTTTTGCTATTTATACTTGCAAAAAAATATTTACAATTTTGAAGTTTGGAGGAGGAGGAGGTAATATAATACTTTTAAATTAAATGTTACCAATTTAAGATCAACTTTCAATTTAAAATTTGAATTTACTGAAACAAAATGTACGTAATAAACATACAGTTCCCAAATTAGGAATTATTCTATAGGGCAACCAGTTAAGATGAGTATCATGACGTCTTGTCGCAACTGCAGCTTATTTTTACAAACAAGTCATGATGATGATGAATTTAAAATCAAAAATATCAATGTTAAAGATATTAATTCAATAATTAAGTGAAGGCATATTGCCAGTAAACCATTGAACGTACCGTTCGAATATATTTTGTTCATTTTCATTCACTTGGTTAGTATATGGAATCCAGAAAGAATTATAACCACATGATCAAAGACCGTCCCGAGGCGGACTGATCCCTAATATTTCAGTCATAATTGGTTTATTCTAAGCTTACAGTGGTTCCGTATGGGTCTCCTTTGATCCGCCCAGTGTATTAACTTGTAGCGGAGACGTATGGCGAACATTATTCGTTTAGATCTAAGCTTTGCTCAATGGCGTCATTTGGTGAACTTATTGGGGTGCCTGAAATCCCTCAGCCCTTTTCTTTATTATTTTTTTGATGGAAAAGTATTTTTTATGGACATCAATAGGATTTTTTCGGTGACATTTGTAAAGACACATGTCATCTTCTTTGTCGGTTCAATACCATTTGGAGAAACTGATGCTTATTGGCACATCGTATGATCGTGAAATCACATTTAGATTATAATAAAATTGACTTTAGTGGAAATTAAGCTTAGTTTTAGTCCATAAATAACTATATAATAATTTATTCCGGAATATGATTATTATATTTATTCTGGAATAAATGAAAACTTAAGACTTTTATGATGGAATGGAAGAATGGAAATGAATTTGAAAACTGGTTTTATGTTGACACCTAAACTAAATCTATAAATATGCAATCGTTTATTAAGCCTTTATGCTTGAAAATAAACCATTGTAAAGAAGTTATGATTAACTCGTTTGTTAAGATCTTTCGAGACAAACTGTCTGACCCTAAAATTTTCCGCTTAATCAGGCAGCTGACGTCATGACCTATTCCACTCTGTGGCTTCACCCGTGGCTAATCCGGAGCCTGTTTCCACTACGCTGATTAACGCACTGTCCTGGCTAGTTTGGTAAATTGTTTTAATTTGCTGCCGTAGTACACAATTTAGAGTACAGTTTTAATTTCATTTCATCTATTTTGGTCCAACTTCAAGAAAACGTAAAGAAAGATTAAACATCATCTATCAGTATGCAGTGAGTAAAATATCTATACATTTGTTGGCGTAGGTATTGCTGATTTTCAGTTCAGTAAGAATTACACATTTGTTGCGTAACTATGACAGCTTTTTTTTTCGTTTTGTCAATTTTTAGTTATATCTTTTTTTGAAGATTTCCATACCATAGGTGAGGACTTAAATCGTATTGCGATTGTAAATGTAGTAGTGACCACTAACATCTGGTGGGCTGTCTGATTACTCCGTGAGAACACAGTGAATGATAAAAAAAAAGGAAAAAATGATTTCAGTACTTTCATACCTTATTTCTTGCCATCCCATTTAAAAAAGATATATCAGTGTATTGTACAACGGGCGAAGAAAAAAGCGACAATTTACGCAATTTTCTTTACTTATATCTATTTCATATGAGTTGATAAATAACGGAGTTCTGAGGTAACAAACATAAAAAAATACAACCGAATTGATAACCTCCTTCTTTGGAAGTCGTTTGAAAATAAACCGAAAACAAATTGTTAATTGGAATAAATATTTATAACACGTGTTTAATAATAATGAAAGTGACTGACCTCACAGGTCGGTTAGTAGTAGCTCTGCCTTCTGCGCTGTAGGTTGTGGGTTGAGTTTCCACTTAGCACAAACATTTGCGTGGCAAACATAGATATTTTTTCTGTGTCTGGATATCATGATCATCTGGTGGTATCAGAATATAAATATGTAAGAATGTACTATGTTAGTAAGTATCGTCTGAGTAATATGATTACTACTTATTTTGAGGCTCGATGATAATGTGTGTTATTTTCAATGAATATTAAACGTAAATGTGACACTGTTTAAAAGCTACAATGCTTATAGGCTGATTCGGAATATTGTTTTCGCTTATTGTCGCTTTGCTGTCCCCACGGACCGGAAGCTGCCCCGGTCCCTTCCATTTCCTGTCGCAAGCTACTGTCAAAGCTTTGACAGACTTAATGTCATGAAATATTGTTTGGCTTATTATGGAAACGAGATAAAATATTTACTAGCGATGCGAGTGTGGACTGGTTAATTTATAAAACTTAATAAAAAATACGTAATTTGATTATCCAAATTTAAAATAGTAATAATAGTATTTTATTCAAATGTGTCTGTATATTTTACGCAAAGAACCCTGATGTAGCTTTGTTCTATGACGAATAAAATATTTTGTAATCAATAAAATAAACTTAAAATTATATGACTCCGCCCTTTCTCAACAGATGTCGTTTTTAGTATTGTTTACGTGTACTAATAAATGACCATACTTGTATTCGATAGTACTGAATGTCAGCTATCTAACGCATTTTATGATATTTGGTTGAAGTGTAAGCAACAATTGTTTTCACCTTTTCGAAAATGTCGGTTTTTATTCCAAATAAACGTCATTTGCGGGAAGTGTTATTACATTATTTTATTGCGAAGAAAACTGCAGCGGAAACTTATCGTTTGCTTGTGGAGATTTATGGTGAGCATGCTCCGTCTAATACAACTTGCAAGGAATGGTTTCGACGATTTCAAAATAACGATTTTAGTACTGAGGATAAAGAACATGGAAAACCACCAAAAAAATTTGAAGATGCTGAATTGGAAGCATTATTGGCGGAAGATTCTTGCCAAACTCAATCAGAATTAGCTGCAGCATTAAATGTTGATCGTTCAACTGTTGCAAAGCGTTTACAAATGATGGGAATGATTCAAAAAGCCGGTGACTGGGTTCCACATGATTTAAAAGAAAGAGACATGGAACGTCGGAAAACCATTTGTGAAATGCTGCTTCAAAGACAGCAAAGAAAAGGATTTTTGCATCGGATAGTCACAGGAGACGAAAAATGGATACACTACGAAAATCCTAAACGCAAAAAAGCTTGGGTGAAACCAGGCGAACCAGGCCCATCACAGCCAAAAATAAATATTCACTGTGCCAAGGTCATGCTCTGTATTTGGTGGGATCAGAAAGGTATTGTATATTATGAGTTGCTCAAACCCTCTGAAACTATTAATGGAGAAGTTTACCGACGACAACTAATGCGTTTGAAGCGAGCCATAGAAGAAAAACGACCAGAATGGGTGAATAGACATAACAAATTAGTTCTTCAGCATGACAATGCCAAACCGCATACCGCAGAAGTCGTAAAAAGATATTTAGAGGGACAGGACTGGGAAGTGTTACCCCACCCGCCATATTCACCAGACATAGCTCCTTCGGATTACCACCTATTCCGGACGATGCAGACAGACCTTACTGGAGAAAAGTTTACTTCATGTGAAAGTATCAAAATTTGGATTGACAACTGGATAAGCTCAAAAGACCAGGACTTCTTCCAGCAAGGAATACGAAAACTACCTGAACGATGGGCGAAGGTTGTAGCTGCAGATGGAGCATACTTTCAATAATTTTTTTTTTTAATTTTGTAAGCGAACAAATGTGTTTTATTTTGACAAAAAGGGGCGGAGTCATATTCACACACCCAATAAATAAATGTAATTAAGATTTGAGTAAAAGATAATAATATTTTTTACAATGTAAGTATTCAAAACATCGAACATGAGCTCGCGAAAAGCAAGTAATCCTTCCAAGAAGGGTTTCTTGCTTGTTCACATCAGTTAGATGGGGGTTTGAACGTTTGAACGAGAGCTTGTCTGTACAACATTTTAGTCTGTTTGTGAGCAGTGGACCAATAAAGGCTCATGATGATGACTTGTAACACAAGAAAGTCTAGTTCAAGGGTATAAAGTTTACCTGCAAGAACAGAATACTAGCCGAAATGGCGCAATTGAATAATATTTTCATTTCTCGAATATTAATAAAATTGCTTCTCACTTTTCAACGAGGTCCCGTTTACTGCAAACTATAAATGCGCCGGTAAATATTAATCAGCACTACAAAGCATCGTGAAACTCGTGCTTTTCACAAATGCTTCCAATCAGCGTTGGCCTTTCATTTCTAACACAATAGCGTCCCGGATAAAATGCGAAACAAGTAACACGGTATGGCGAGAAACAGAAGGTGAATTTGCGTTTTTTGTTTACCTGATATACGATGCCTTATTTCAGTTGCAGTGACTCAAACACCCCAACAACAGCATGTAATGCATTTTTCACAGCCTTATTGTGTTATTAGTGTAATTAGTAATAAAATAAACACAGAAAAAAATCGATAAATTATTTGTTGACGTCTCCGTGGCTTAGTTGGTACTAGCTCTGCTTTCGAAGCGAGGGGTCCCGGGTTCGATTCCCAGCCGGGGCATACTTTTTGTGGTGAGCATGAAGTTTGTTCTCGGGTCTTGGGTGTTTGTCTTGTGTTTCTGTGTTTGTCCATGCCATCTGCGACACAGGGAATCCTAGTGCAGAGGTATGAGTGTGTAAACGTTTATTTGTACCAAACTTGACTTCAAAAGTCAAAAATACATATGAAGATTTTAAACAAATAACTATCTATTTCCATCCCAAACGCAATTCATTTTGATAAATTGTTTATTGTATTCACCGAGCATCACATCAGGTGGATTCATAAAAATTAAATCGTTAACCAGCTAAGTGCAATTAGGCCTTGCTCACCGATAATTGCTTAGTACCGCTAATTGTATATTCCAAGTATTTATCATGATATTCATGATAAATATTCATGATATTCATGATATTCAACACAATACATATTCTGTGAAAATTTCAGCACGCTATGGCTATGTTTCAAAAGATGCCGTCCTTTAGAGATAAGATAGAGAAACAAATTCATTCATTCATACATTGTAATTAATCGTGTTTCTTTTATTTTTGGTAAATAATCCTAAAAATAAAATCTTCTTACTTTCTTTTGTTTATCAAGAGAAACTACTGGTTATCATTCTATTGTTCTACAAAGAACCTTAATGAAAACTATCGTCTACGCCAATAATCTATTACGGTCCGGTCGCTTGCAGACGCCATTAAATCGTGATAAAGAGGCTCCACATATTAGCGTTTAGTTGCAGCTAATTTACTGTAAGTACGGGACATTTTTACGGTAACTGCAATTTCAAGTTTAATGTGAACTTGTAGTTCTTTTACTGAAATTACATTTATTATGCTTGAAACGTAATAAAATAAACTTAGTTTCGGACCATAATCACGCAATGGCTAAATAAATAGGAACGTCCACGAAGTACCTGTGCATGTACAGATTCCAGACTTTCTGGATATTCCGGAGAACAGTGTTTCAGGAATCACTGTACTTATTATTAGACGTTAGTCATACATGAATGCGATAAGTAAATTGGTTAATCGGGTCTCGAATATTTGTATTGCGTATCTAATGTACATGCCTGTAAAAAAGTCACACTTTCTACTGCTAGATTTGAACCAGCAATATTTGTATTGCAATTTGGAGTCTTTAACTCCCATATGTTTTATAATATATGTGTGAAATATTTCTATACCTTTCTCAGGTGACATCTACCAATCCCGATTGGACTCTGGTAGATCAAAGCCCAAAACGCTCACATGACGAGATTAGACGGATGTCCCATCAATCGGAACATTTCAACAGTTTACACGCTCGTACGACTATTTGAAGATATGGGATAAAACCTTTTTAGATGCCTCTAACTTATTATTTCTATAAATAATTATCCGTTCGAAGTAATTGGACCAAAAACCCTTGTTTAACCCCAGAATCTGCTCGCGACATTGTATTGTCCCACACGTCTCCGGCTAAACTGACCGAGAAATTCTAAATTGTGGCCCAATTGTGGGACATAATCGGCTAGTTGATTGGTCGTATTGTCATCTCGAGATGAAGGGGCGATAGGGAATGTTTTTGAGTACGGAACCACTGACGTAAACTCGCTGAATCGGAACCAATTATGATTTAGTTGTGATCGTTTTATGATGCAATCACAAATCACGGATAGATAATTTTTCTTCATTTCTTTATTAGATTTACCTACAGTATAAAATGAATAATTATAGTAATAAACAGATCACTTATTTTGCAATAAACAGATCACTTACAGTTGCAAAGACAGCTTGCTAATATTAAGTGTTAAGGATAAGAAATAACTTCTTGGGCTTATTATCATGCTTTGCGCCATTAAACATGATGATTGATTGAGCCAATGAAGTTATTTCTTATCCGTAACATAAAATATGTGCTATCTGCCACCTTTACTTGATCTATTTATTGTAATATTTTTTTTTCGCTATAGGTAAATCTAATAGAGAATTCACTGTATTTTACACTGTTGAAATTCCTATCCAATGGCAGCCATTGGATAGGAATTTCAACAGTGTGAACAGTGAATTGTCTATTAGATTTAAGATTTCAACGGTGGAACTTTACAGGCTGACGATGAATCATAACGAATATAATTTCTATTATTGATATCAACGATTATCAGTTGATAATCATGAAATTTCACATATACGTTGTCAGGAATGCAGAAAATAACAAAGGATAAACTCTACATAAAAGCGCGCGAAGCCACGGGCAAAAGCTAGTTTCCAATAACTTATAACAAAGTCCTGTGCAAACATGAGCCGAAAACCAGCTTCGCCGCGTTCGCTTCTATTTAAATAACATTAATGAGTATAATAGCCAATGCGCATGTGAAAGTAATCAAATTTCATCAAAGCTCTCTGGCCAGAGAGGGCAGAGATCGCCACCTCCCTCCAGTACCTAATTCACTTAATTTGGGCCTAAATCTCATATTGCAAAATGGGTACCGGCAATAATTGCGTTTGCAAACAACAGGCCAATAAGGGGCATTGTGTAATCGGAATCGAGCCGCCGTCGTTTTGAATTTCGAACGTTAATGTACATCCATAGAATTAATATAAACAAAGAAAGAAACAAAATTTCGCTCAATACTGAAGCCAAAATATAACCAATCTGTCTACGTAACATGAAGAATTCGAGGTTCTCAAGGATTCAAAACGGGCTATGGACGGCAGTAATTGTCCTTGGTCATAATTTTTTTAACAATATAAACCAAGATTAAGATAAACCGCATCAAAATACGGTAAAGATAAGCTCAAAAACTTAGATTTCCAATACAAGAGTAGGCCTAAACAAAATTGAAACCGGGTTGGTCTCATTTGCTGCATGCCGCACCTGTGTTCAAATGGCGTCGCGGTCGAAAATAATGGCGGTATGAACTGGTAAAACAGGAAATGACCTACTGGGACACCAGACTTTAAATAATAATAATATAATAATAAACCTCAAAGTTGACTTGTAATTTAAAATTCCGTTTTTGCTACGTCGGCCAAAAAGATTAAAAACTATCTGCAACATTGGATACGCAAAAGAAGTGCTCCCATATTAAGCGTAAAATAATTACTTCAGCCACAACAGGGTTAAACAGTGTCATTATTATAATTAAATCAATTTATAATACAATTCGATTCGAGCGATGGGTTCCGAGCTCAATCCTCGGACGAAGCATACCTATTTTGTGTCATGAAATTGTCTAATTACTTAATAGAATTTAGTTACTAAGGTTTAGTTTTAAGAATTTAGTTACTTAGTAATAAAATCGCGTAATCTGGTCAGCTCGCAGTGACGTTACCAAGGAATTGTTAGGATATCAATCAAAATAAATATTTGTCGCTTTGAGATTTCTACAAATACCTTATCTGTGGTACAGTTAACTATTGTACATAATAGGCTAAAGTGCATGACATGCACAATCCATTAGTGGGCCGTCTGCCTGCCCACCTAGCGAGCCCTACGAGCCTAATTGTATTTTGCAAGTCTAAATTTGCAAAGACAATTTGATGCCAAAATTGTTAAAAAAAAATATGACAACTCTATTAAACCTCTACTGACGGCAGTGACCATTCATTAAATTTTCTGCATTCATAATTTTGATTTGCATCTTTTTATGTTTGTTTTTATTTTGTCTACTGTATTCTCTTTACAACCTCAAACCTTAGTCTAACCAGGAACTTGATATCATACACAGAAAAGTGGTATTTCTGAGCGGAAAGTATATGCAAATATTTGGATTGGTTGTGAAGGACGTTGCAGTATTATGGTATGTTGGTACCTAATACCCACATAGTTTGCGTTTGGTTAACGGGCTGTCATAAAAGCTTCATAAATCTAATAGATTTAATACCTTTACACATTTTCAGATCGTCTCAATTTTAAATGAGCAAATAAAAATTACCTATATTGTTACTTGCGTATTTGTTACTTGCCGTTCCAAGGTATTTGAACTCGTTCTTATAAGTTATTTTCATAATTCATATGATAACGATCATACTTCTGTACTTTTAATTTTAATCTATTTACAAAAATATGGTTAATATTATCTTGATTTTAAAAGTATTATTATAAATTAAATGCATGTTCTGTTGTATAGCCGTAAAGTTGACCAAATACCGGAAAGTCGAAAAATTGCTCATAAGAAAGTGGACGGACCATTTCGTTTTGATTATTTTGCGTTCGACTGACTAGTGGTTCATGAAAAAACCGCCCGAATCCATCAATTACCTTCTATTTTTACATACAATATATTCTAATTATGATACTTATTAAAGAGAGAGATGGATTCACAAATAATAGCCCATTCTTGAAAAATATCAATTTATATGGATCTATTCAGCAAGGAGAAAATATATTTAGATTTTTACTAGAATTAGCATCAACAATATCAACATTTCTTTATCTTTTTAAGTTTACACGACTAAACAAGTACAATGAATACTATTTATATGGTATTCAGCTATTTGAAAAGAAAGCTTTGCTCAGATATTTTATCCAGATACGAGCAAATTTATTCGATTCAAAATAATAAGCATTATGTTTCTCTATTCTTTGTAAGCTATCATTATGGTTAATCTGACGTAATAACATACATACAAATAAATTCACCCTACTTCGGAATATAAGCACAATACGTCCTATTATTTGGGCGCTGGACATTAAATACAGGAATATTATTTTCTGCACGACTGTACACGTGTTATTACGTCCAGAGAATGCTCATAATATCATGTTTCTATTGTGTAGTAATCTCGGAGTAAAAATATATACTTTGGAGCTATTTGTGCCAAGCTTGCGAACTTAGATTTCAGTATAAAGCTATAATAGTTTCAAAAAAAAAAAATGAAATTTTTAGTAATTTAAGCTATCTTGTTAATGAAAATTTCTCCTGTTATTTTAAACTATACTCGTCACGCCAATAATAACTGTTTATACATACATCAAGCATACAATAAAAATAAACTTATTAAGTTATAGTTACAACATTGTATCTTCAACTACTTCAAACTTTGTTTGGTTAGTTACCCATAATAACAATGCGATGCCGGTGAATTTACAGACACAACTATGGTCCAGTTTCGTATTAAGGACGCAATAATAATGTGTAAACATCGATAGTTTCGTGAATTATATAGATTTTTAAGTCAAGCACACCGCTGCTTAGTTGTACATCAGATAATGTATTTATACAGACTATCTATTATACATACATAAATATTTACAAAAATTATTTTTACTATTTTGTACGATAGGTATCCGGCCAACTATTCGTTTCATGCTATAAACTGTAGCTAAATAGGATATAGTAGGCATGGTGCCGAAAAAAAATTCTATATACCCCATATCATCCGGAAAACCTTTTTTAACACTTTTTTTATTTCGCTGATAAGTCTTTTCTTTTGACGAGAATCTTGTTCATACATGATTATTGTTACTCTGCGGCAGAAAACTAGTTTCGTGATGAAATAAAACTCGTCTACGTACAAGGGCTCTAGCAGGACTGTGTGGACAGCTTTTGTATTGTATTATATAGTTTATAACCATTTTATTTTCATTTTGTGTTTTTATTGTGGATTTAATACTCAGTTTAAATTCTTTTTTCGTGTGAATAAGTAGCCAACTTTGGTATTGGAACAATCAAGAACATTTCATTTATTTTGCTTGTACTATGGTAAACAGATCACTGATAGAATACCTAAAATCTTTTTAATTTATATTTATACTCAGACAATTCAATTTTCATCACATAAATGTTTGTGGTAATCGAACCCACAATTCCTACAATTTGCCTACAATTCTACTAAACGGAGCTGAAGCTAATCAAGTAATATTTCCTCAATTCAAAATGTTATAATTTTAATACGTTTGCATCGGGTTAATTTGCATTGTATTGTTTGCATCATTTATTTGAGCTAGTTTAAGAATTTATTGGCTGTTTAATTTATAATACTGATGCTTAACAATGGCCCTACAAAACAGGTATATAGCTCGATCTGTGCCTAATAAATATACTATTTTATTTGAATACCCGGACAACATAAACGCTCTACGAATCCTAACAATGCAAATCAATGAAACATGAAAATCCCTAAACAGGTGCAATGATATCGCCGAATGTCCAAATAAAGCGTGTATTCTCAGCCTAATATAATTCGTATCTGTGTTGATATAAAGGCTAATTTTGTTTCAATCTGCAGAGGGCATTGTTAAACTGAAACCAGCCAATCAGTTCCATCAGCACTTGAGAAGCCAATGAAGCGAGAGCGAAGAGCATTAAGCTTTTCGCGAGGGTTAAGTCTTTGGCTTGGGGAGAATGAACGATCAAATAGTTTAGTCTTAGAAATAAGGTCGTTTACATTGAAATACTCGTGAAAAGGGCTTATAACTATTGTCAGGTTGTTTTCAACTCGACTCCTCTAAGATATTGTTCTATATTTATCCTTGTATTATTCGTATTTTTTATATTCTCGTGTGGTGGATTCTAATAAACGTGCTGGTTTAACTATACAATTTCTGATAAAATAAACACCCCCACACTCATGTTTCTATACTAGGAATCCATATGTCACAAATGCCCTGGACGCAAACACTCACACAGCACAACCCAACAACAACAATCTTCATGCTCAACACACAAAGTGTGCCCGGCCAGAAATCGAAACTATCTAAATAGAACTCGGACCCCTCGCTTTGAAGGCAGAACTAGTTTCAACTAATCTATGAAACTGTTGAATTCAGTCGATGATTTCATCAAAATTTTAAAATGGTGCAATATCAGCTCAGTTGATAGTAATCTCAGTTTTTATATAGTAGTAGTCGTAGATTCGTTCCCCACTCATGACTATCACTTTGTGACGAACAGAGATATTTGTTGTGTCTGGGTGTTATTATGAATTATAAAAAAACGATGTTAGTTTTCCATCCGTCATTTTGTTCTCATTGTTCAAGCTATGCTTCTTCCTGTTTGGTATTTATTATTTAATAAAAAGAAAGCGTGAAATGTCAATGAGTATTTATTTATTAGTGTAATATTATAAAAGGCTGAAATGTTTCATTATTCTCTTTTATCCCTTTGACTAACAGTTGAGCGACTTCAATATTTGCAATGTGGCTACACCACGCGTTTGGTTTTGTCATTTTATCAATACTTCGAACATTTTAGGAGTTGAATTGATTTGAAAACAGATATTATGTTCGGTTGAGCGGCTACTCTAATCGTGGCGACACTTGAGTGCATCGGAGCGATTATCGGCTATCAGCGAGGATAAAATGTTTGCCCCTAAGAAGCTTATGGAATAAGTTTTATACGGGTTGATATTGATGTATCAATTTGGTGTCTGAAAATACTGCGAACTTGTAAAATAGAAACTGAATGAGGCGATATATTTAATATCGTCTCATTCAGTATCTAGTTCAGTTTTGTGAACTCTTTTTTTGCTGCTTTGTGTCTTATTGATGGATGGACTATTGAATCTTTAGTTCTTAATCAAACTATAAACACCAATATTTGAAGCCTTTTGAAAATCTTGCAATTGTTATTCCTTGGAATGAGTCAAATTAACAATATTTATTTCCAATTTATTCTTAAAAAATACTTAGAAATGTCACTTTTTTATAATAAATATGAACCTTTGTGATCACACATTGTTATTACTGAGTTAGCGCTTGTAAAAACTATTATTATTACCGCTAAAGAGAAGCCACGGATTAAAGATTAGAAACAAGTAAGAAAATAAAATAAATAACAGTTCTTATAAAAAAAATATCGTGAATGAATGAATGTACATTCATGAGCTTTTGTTTTCAATTCTATTGTGGGTAATTATTTATACAATAATCTGGCGGGGCTAATAGATGAGTCTCCGAATATGTTTATCTCTAAGACATAATCCTATAATAAATAGGTATGAATTTAAAACAATGACTCATCTGTGTTTTCGCTATCATTGTATTATTATACATATTATTTTCCAAACAATGAAATCTACAAAATTACGTTACATTATATGGCGAGTAATAATACGCATATATTAAGTATGAAATTGCCGTCTTTTTCGACTGGACACTGTAATTTTATTTGAATCCTAAATTCAAATAAATGCTATATTAAAGTTTGGATTTTTATTGCAATATCTTTTACCATGATATCTATGAAATTCGTGTATTTTTTTTTAATTACTCCAAATCTTAAGCCTTATTTTATCTTAATGGAAGCCTTCGTCTTAAACTCAGTAATTTAAATATTATGCGCACTATAAATATGAATCAGGAACAAATATCAAAAGCAAAGTAGCTACAGAACTTGTGCCAAGTTCGTCCGGAGTAGTACTGCCTCCTTCGAATATTTCTAAAAATCCCTTCGAACACCCAGTCAATTAAAAAAGGATCATGCTACTTGGTCCACAATTGGTTTAAAACTAGTGTAACAAAAACAACATAAAAAAAAATCGAACCGAATGGGAACCCCTTTTTCTTTATATGTATTAGTGACGGAACGAGCTGAGGGCCCACCTGATGGTAAGTGGTGACCCTCGCCCATGACAACCGTAATGCGTGCGACTCAGTATGAGATCCAAATCTTTACTGAGTCGCATTCACCCTGCTGCGTCCATCACCCGAGACGGGGATGATATGTCTCATGCGCATGTGATTTCACCGGCAGCTACACCCTTCCACCCGAACACAGTAATGCAACCACTACTGCTTGGCGGCAGATTCCAGATGTGGTGGCAGTACCCCTCCGGACGAACCTGGCACAGGTTCTACTGCTACTTTTAGTTGCTCCTTTAGCACCACCCAGGGGATACGTGTAGGGAATCAAAGGGTACTCACCTACGGACGCGAGCAACTGTACCTCTTTTTTTGATGTCCGTTATTTTTTTGTTAACATACATCTGCTTTGATTTCAAATCGGCAATATTCTGATGTACCGAAAAAATTCGATTGAAAGTCAAGGTTACAAACTTCTCGGCTATAACATACAATGATCACAAATTTAAATCACCCTCGACCCCCAGGTGGTATTGTAGATAAGTAATAAACCCTGCATTGAGTTTCTAGGCCCTCAAAATTGGAAATTCAGCCTTATCGTATTCGCATCGATGTCATTGCCATCGTGGAGGGTTTTGACCTACGTTTTAGGTGTAGGAGACATTTGCCTCTGGATGTAATAATACTATATCTTTTACAAGTAGGTACTACAAACATATTAATCACAATGACCAACAGTGCCTTATTTTTTTGCTAACGCTTCGTAATTTACTTTATGAACACAAATATGCGGTTATCGGTACACTTCATTACTGCAACCATGGCTGAGCAAACTTTGTGAAATAGAAAATCTCTAACCTCACCGATCAGTTGCTTCAGTTGGTATTGGGTTCGATTCCCACTCAGGACAAGCCTTTGTGACAAGACAACCATAATGTTAGTTCTGTGTTTGATAATGTCTCTGCATTTACAAAAGAAAATATACTTATTATGTATACGAGTAATATCAGAAATCTCGTTACAATCTATGCTTAGTTTGGGACTGGATGGCGCTGTGTGAAATTTATGTGACTATTTATTTATAAGAACGCGACGAATAGAGATAAGATAAGAAAGATAAGAGAGACATTTGCTTAGTCAGTTGGACAATTTTGGCCAGTAAGTTTTTTTTATACTTCTGTGATTACTGTTGATTCTTCATAGTAATTAACATATACCTAAACATCTTGAACGAGGAATGTGGAAGCGAAAGCATACTGCGCCATCCCCAGCTAAATTGGTAAAACAGCAGCAGGGTAATCATAATGATCGATAAGACTCTAATCATGAAATTCATATCTCGCCTCTAGATCGTAATATTCATTGACAAAAAGGTTCACAAATTCACAATAACGCCAAAATACTTTCTATTTAGTACACATCATAAGCAGACGTTATTGAATTTTTAATTTACTTAGAGATCACAATTTGATCGTGCTTAATTTAATTTATGAGAGAAATGTAGAAAATTGTAAAACTTGATTCCAAATTTTAACTAAGAGTGGAGATTTAATAATATAATCATGAGAGAGATCAAGTTTTAGAATTTTGAAGTGGATATTAGAATTCGAGACTTTGGTTCTTATATAAACCAGGGAAAAATGCCTCAAATCAAATCAAATTGTTCATTTGCATGCAACGTAAAAAGGGCTACAAGTTTAAAAAAAAAATAGCGCCACTTGGCAAGCTAATGCAGTTATAGACTGTCAACTCGATCCTCGACAAATCAAAGCCTATTAGAAATTTAATTCACTAAAAACAATATTAAATAAAAAGTTTTGCCATTTTTAAACCGTTATTATACGGTTTAAAATAATATAACCAAATATTTCCATTGGTGGCATAAGATTTTTATATAAATATCTATGCAAAATTTAAAGGCCCTGCTGACGATATTTTTTACGAAATCTATGATCACTGTTTCCAATTTTATTTTGGAAATCTAATAAAACCATCAGCTATGGCTATCATTAAATAGTTTTGACTTGAACTACGCAATAGGCTCTAGGATAAATAGTATCAATTAAGCAAAATCTCAAGTCTGGGCGATGTCGGATAAACACCAAATCTCAACTCAATAGCCCACACCGAATATTCCGCTATAACATTTCTATGTGAGTAACATGGGGTATTAAGGTATAGCGTAAAACGGGACCAATTAAGTACAAGAGGATTAGTTTGAGGTTGTTGCGTAGTGACGTCACCACTCAAACTTGATCCGATTAAGGTAATTGCCGAAAATCTTATAGCTGGCTTGGAGATTTGTAATTACGTATTTTGTGGGCATATGGAGCATGTATTACGTAAGAACTGATTTTCTTCGGTAATGTGTGACGTCATTGTTCTGTATAACTTCTTGTATTCATAATCTGTATCTTTGAATGAATTTAAATATTGGTATAGTAATTATACTGTCAGGACTTTTTATTGTGAGTACGTGGGGGTCCAGTATTGAAATAATTATGTTAGTGTACATAATTATTTTAAAACAGTTCTAAACGTTGTTAAAACGGTGAAAGACAACGTGAGAAAATAGGTATGTGATAAAACCAAAAATTCGAAAACTCCTGTTTCAAAGCTTACTTTTCATTTATCTATAGTAGGTCAGTGTCCCTGTAGTGGAATACGGATATAGAAGAAAAAGGAGTCGTTTTTTCTGAGATATTTGTGGAAAAACAATGGCAATGAACAATTGTCACATGAGCGACCCTATGATTGTGTAACATTTAAGTTTCAAAAATAAAAACCATTCGCGTTGAAATATTTCGACAAAATTCAAGCATGAATCTATTATTTACATAAATGTATCATGTGTATAAACTAAGCAGTTGATTATCGTTTAACTTTTTATTCTTTGTTTCTATGTCCAACGTACAAGACCAATAAAGAGTATACTAGAATGCTTCAATTATGATTTCCCAGACTCAGCTGTTCAGAATCCTTTCATATAGATTAGGATCTATCCGTTTGTCGCTTTCCATTTGGTCTGAAAGCCTTCAAATGCTGATAGGTTGCATTACAGTAAGGACACCTGTACCTGCTAGAGAATAGAGGTATTATTCGTTGCATTGTTTTCTGTCTGGCGATAAACTGAATTGCAAAGGACGTTTTCTGGAGAAAATCTGTGTTTTATTTGTTATAAAAATTATTTAAAACAGTCTTCAAAAACTCCACCGTATATCAAAAATTCCACACAACCTGAGCGCTGGGGTTCTTCAACTAATAGGTATTTACTCGTAGTTAGTTGATCCCACGTCTGCCTCCAACTGAATTTACCTAAGCCCTTAATGTCAATAAGCTTCAGGTAATCTATCTTGGGTTTCACGTCGCAGCGAAAGTAGAAATTCCGCAGTTTGAATTGAATCTGTATTTTAATGGTCTGATGGCCCATCATTTTAGCGTACTATTAAGAATTCTTTTAGTTTTATCAGGTCTTGAAGTTGGTCAACATAAGTATGTCTTAAGGCTTCAAGTGCCTTAAAAACTCAAACATTTAAAATTTTCAACTCATACAAAAGAGTTCGGGCCTAAGTTGGGGTGGCAGGGCTGGGCTTTGCTCCATAGCTGCAACTGTAGCCAATATAAGACCCTTTAAGCCAATAAATGTTATATATGAGAAATACAGCAAATTAGGTGTAAATTAATCATTTGCTGCACTTTTTACAGGATACCTCATGTAGCTTTTGTGTGAATTCATAACACAAAAGTGATTAAAGTTTTAAATGACGGAAAAATTATTAATTTTACAAAAAACCTTTAGAAAACAATGCGAGAAATCCTAATTAAAATTTTATTAAAACAATTATGTAGACCAATATCTGCTTCGTTTTGTGTAGTAAAATAAATTAGACGGAGCAATAATGCCTAGGCAACCTGTTTAGCTAATTAACAAGGTTGTAAGATATGTTTAAAACCAAAATTGAATTTGTTGAAAATGAAAATGCGTGTCAAACTTAAATTTACAAAGCCTGCCTATAAAGTTTTAAGTTAACATACAACTACAACATTGTACCTAACTTCAGTTCGATTAGCACGTCTTGTTTGAACTTAATTAAGTACACGTCGAAATGAACGGTGAGATCAAAGAGACAAAATGTTAATATTTACGTTGTCTATAAGAAGTCGTTGGCACCGACAGTACATAATGTGAACTCTGATTTACGATCTAAGAATAAATATGTATGTATCGTAATAATTGTATTAATCTAATCTATTCAAAATTGTCATAGAATTCTTATAATTATATACATCTATAATGCATAAATAGAATATATTTTGTAAAATCTAAAATCAATAGTGTTGGATAATTTTATAGGTGAAATTGCTGTGACATACAATTGCAAAATTTTATCATGAGATGTTTCTAAAATGCCATGTTACAATATGCTTTCATATTGTAACATGGCATTTTGTATATTTGTATTTGTACTCAGTTGGTATATTTACATGTTTTAGTAGTTCGGACGGTCTCTATTAATATTGCAATACAACAAGGATCCATAATGTGAAACTCAGAATGTAAACCAACAATATTACCTTGTACCATTATGAGAAGCAATGTATTGAGTATTGAGTAGCGCTGGCCTTAGCGATGTATGTCGTGGGTTTTCCACATCGGACCAACATTTGTGTGTCGAACATAGATGTTTGTTCTGTATCTGTATGTTATTAAATATTATTATATATGTCCAAAATAATAAGTATTTTATCAGTGAAATGGTTCTCATAGCACAAGATATGCTTAGTTTGGGGCTAGATAGCGCTATCGGAAAAATCCATGAATATTCATTTAATATTGGTAATCAATGTGGAAATAGTCCCGGAAATTAACTTGGTTGTAATTTTTTTTTTTGAATTGTACTTTTCTAGTATATATGTGATTAAGTATTAACTAATAAAAAATATAGTACCAAAGGATAAAGTGCGATATTTTTCATTAGTGGTACAAAATTGTAGGACATTCATTTTGAAGTTTTCAGTTCGTTCACTCCTTTGATATATTCCATTCAAGGATGTCAACACAACGAAGATACACACAAGTCAACGTGTAGAGGAAATCACATCCTGCATTGTATTGGGAGATACATCGAGATACTACTAATTGTTCTCACGACAAGAATTGAATCCCCTATTAAATTATGTAAAGTTATTTTTTTATAAGAAGTTTTCGCTACTGTATGTACGTACGAGTATGTTGAAGATTAATATACCGTCATGATATTATTATCATATTAATCGACTTAAAAATAGGAGGTTCTATGTTCCACTCTATATTTTTTTTTATGTATGTTCACTGACTTCTCCGCCATTTATCAACTTATTAGAAAATTATATTTTAATTTGAAGAGATATGCTTTCAGATCGTTCCCATTGAATTTTTATCAAAATCAGTTTCATAGTTTGGTTTTTAAATGAAAATAAGTGGAAAAGTATGACATCCAAGCAAACGAAATTGCGTATTTTGCTACTTTTAAAGAATTGAATTCGGTTCTTTTTTTATTTTAAATCAGTTACTTGTTAAATTATAAAATCTACACAGAACCCTTCTTATCCATTCTTACTGACGTATCAGGACGACAATTTTTTTTTTATCTCCTTCTCCTTGAGGAATCAGATCTAGGAGTTAGACAAGAATATAAGTATATATTTGTGGAGCATTTTATTTATCAACCCGATTTGATCGATATTCCTTAGTAGTGGTTATTTTGACAAGTACCCACAAATTTTCGCAATAACGCTGAGACGTCCCATACAGCCGGCGGCCACAAGTTTCCAATAAGTAATTAAAATCCGGAGACGCAGGAGATTACATTCCGTCTCTGAGGAGTATTTGCTGAACTCCTTGGGCCCTCTGGTTCCCTGGTACATTTATTCTATAAGTACATAAAAATGACAAATGTCAATATTGGTCGGACTGGTCTGGTCCGGCAAACACTTAAAACAATATATCCTACATCTATTAAATAAATCCGTTGCGCGATTGTTTAAAAACCGAAGAAGTTAAATTATTCTTAAATCATGTTTAAAAAGATTATCACCCAAGTGAATAAAATATACGAGGGTATTAATATTAACTTGATTTATGTTAATTGTTTACACTCAGTATAATATATTCCAAGAATTTAAACTCGCATAAATAAAGATAAACTTAACCAAATCTGGCGATCCTGAAATGCAAATAGGGATAAACAGACAAGAAGGATTACACGGCTGAATCGCGAGGTATACTGGGTGTAAACAATTTTAAAGATTTTGACGTCATTTATATATCATAATACACATGTATTACCAAATATGCTTGGAAAATTGTCATTATTAGAAATATACTTATCAAAACCAGGAAATTCAAAATTTTCGTTGCTTAGTAAAGATTAATTTTATTATTTATTACAGATATTGTATTTGCTTATTAAAATTGCATACATGCAAGATGGTTTTAATTCGTCATACAACATTATGTTGAATCTGGTGTGTAAAACTGGTTAAAACAGTGGCGTGTCAGAATAACGTTGTATAAAAATTAATTACCTTGCCTGGCCATAATTTCTAGACTCTTTTAAATATTTTTTTTATTTTTTTGTTTTATGCGCCTCATGCGTTTAGGAAAAAAGGAATTTAGGAAACCCGAAGAAGTATCGATAAAGACATTGTAATTTTGTAAATTTAGATTTTTAATAGCTTCTTGTTACAAATCTGATAAAATCGAAAGTCACAGTATAATTAACAAATTTTTAAATGTGAGTAAGTAAAGAATATAAAAAATTACAGTGAATTTGAAATGATATTTGAATAGCCAGTAATATGTTCTTGTGATCAGATCTATGCGTAAAAATTTTCGCAACAAAAATTTTGTATACACCCAATATACAAAAAGTTATTAAAGATCCCTTGTTTATTTGTCCTGTTCGCAGCATTTTTATGAAGTACCGTGCAAATATACAGCACAAACATTAATCTGTTTTATAACAGAAGATGTAAAGGGACCTCAGTCAATATTGTGTTAGGGGACAGATTCACTACCTCTTGGCACCAATTAGAGCGTGGTATGATTTTTAAAGTAAACTTCATTTGCTTGATGTTTTGGGATGTGTTTTTGTTACGAGGATATTTGAGGAATGTTTTATTAAATTGTTCTGTTTTAATAAGAAGATTTATTGTTTTGCAATCAGAATCAAAGAGAAAGCTTTGGGACCCGTTGCGGTGACCCCTATAATTTTTTGATGGTTAATTGATTGTGTAAATTCATCATAATGCAAGTAAGTTAAAATTCAAACACTTATAGTTATTTTAATTTGACTATTAAATTTTCTTAAATATTGTAATATAGGTTTCTATCTACAGTTTTATTTTGGTATTTTTTGAGGGCGTGAAGCTTTTAAGTCAAATTTTCAGTTTTTGTATCTTGATAAAAGGCAATTATCACCCTCTTTGGAAATGGCTTAAAACTTAGCTCCAGATGTAAATATAATATTTTTAAATAATAAAAAGTATTCTTTTTTCTTCAAAGATCTCTCAAAGCGCTTTAAATGAGAACAACTCCTGTTTAAAAAAATACTGTTTAAAAGAATACTATTTATGTATTATTTTTTCTTCAAAGATCTCTCAAAGCGCTTTAAATGAGAACAACTCCTGTTTAAATAATATTTAGTGAGCTCCGGCTTACATCCGCGATATTCTAATCTGTTTTCAGTTAACATTATAATCTTGTTATTCCACCGAATATTGTTTTACTCGCTGCTTACGCGGCAGAATAGCGGAATAACTCATCTAACCCCTTGCAGTGTAAAGCTTCTGCTATACCGTGGTATTAGTTTATTTTTAATACATCTCTAGTTAGTATAGCCTAATACTCGTATTTTAAAATCAAACATGATTTTACCGAAAAAAAACACAAACCGTCATCAAGTATTTCTTTTTTTGTAATGTACTGTAATGCGTCGTTGATAACCTTGATAACTTTATAAGGATTTTCGGAGAGAGTGGATTGCTCTCAACCGCCTTAAAACTTAAAATATAATATTGTAGCAGCAAAGCAATAGCCCCACTCAGGTAGGAACCTCAGCCTGGCTTGCTGCTATTCGAGACGTTTGGGTGAATAATCTACAGAGTGGGCGGCTAAAGAGATTTTTCGATCCCATTGGCAGGGTCAGCGCAAAGGTGAAGTGTTTGCTCTCTGCTGTCTGGATGGCAAGAACACCACCGGATAGACGTTGGTGATCTCATGATCGTTATCACGGGGACTATGTCTCGGTCTACGGAGATAAGAAGATATTTAAATAAATGCCTACACGCGGTTATTCTCAGCAGCCCACGGTAAGTGAAATTCATGACGTCATCACTGGGACAATGACCATAGTTTTAGTGTATTAGCAAATTTCTTGTAAAACACCTGCAAATTTACTGTTTTGAATGACTCAAATTAACAGATAGAAGTGAATTAGTCAGTATCTGACAAGCGATAGAAGCAGTTACTCTTGAAAAAAACAGCAAGTATGAACTGTAGTTATGACTAACTGAAAATATGACACATAAGCAAGTGTCAAAAGTTTAACCTTTTTACTTAAGTGACTACTAAATCTCGAAAACATCTTTACTTACTATCAGAAATATGTTGCTGTTTTCACATTAGTATGTATGTATAGTAGTAGCCTTAATTTTGTTCTATTCACGGTATGATTCTCCAACAATTCAATTACAAAGTCGTTAAACAATCGATGCGTTACGTTATTAAATTGTGTTTCAGTTTAAAATGTGGTTCCTTAACTATAATTTACTGCGAGATTCGTGATTTATCGATGCTGGCTCAAGGGGTTACGGTGACTTCGCGTTTTACAAATTAAACCCAAATCTTGACTTACAGGGTGATTTTAAGGTTTACCTATTAATTTACTTAACTTATCATGTTACATTTATAAAATATTTAGGTTTTATGCTATTGAATTTGTTAACACTAATGGCTTGTTACCAAAGATCAGTACATTTACCTTCTTTTTTTTAATATCGTCTCATTTAAAGTGGGTAAACAATTATAAATAAGACTTTATCGTCCAATTTGAAAATGGTATTTTAATCAACGGCGGCTGTATCAGATTTAAAGTTAAAACAATAAATGTATTTTATGATAAAGTGTGAAATTCCCTCGCGGTTCAATCTTTTAGCGCCGAGCAAAAGGTAACACCCTGTGAATTTTCTTTTCACCTCTGAAATCGAAGATTAGACAGCGTTGGAATTTCAATTAATTTGCGGATTATTAATTTTGAATGATAAATTTTCTGTTTCTAAAGGTTCAAATACAAAATTTAGAATATTTAAAGTCAACTAAAATGAAATCAACGGCGATCGCAGCGAACAAAGTCCGTTAATGTATCTTGAATGAATGGCCACTGTGGATATGTATGTCGAACCAAATATCCTATATCGTTAATCGATTTTTTTTTTAACAATGCCAAGTGGTACTTTTTGAATTCTGTAAAAACGATAACAACATTTTTATATGCCCCTATTTTTCATCCTTCAAACATATATTGGAATAACTTGGAGGTACGCCCTATCAAATAACAAAAAGAATTGTTCCGTAGAGAACAGCATATCCTCAAAATGTTTACATTCTCAAATTATTGATTTGAACAGCAACACAACTTTAAGGTGGTATTAGAAAGCTTTTCCATTTATTTGGTACATCGAGTACCAAACATGAAAAACATTTATATCGGTTGAAAATTAAACATCAGTGTTTAAAGTACCTACTCGTATTTTAAGAATGAGTTAGCCATTCTCTCGTTCCCATGCTGTGGCTATCCAAATGCGACTTATGAATTATTTCAGATTTTAATAGCGACATCGCAAAAGACAATAGAGCCGAGATAAATGATAGCACTAGAATGAGTAATAATTTAGATTTATGTTATGATAACACCTATTATTGCAAATACATTTGATGAATGAGCCAGTGCTATAATAATAAAACTTATATTTAGAAAATGCTTATTTTTATTTAGTTGGAGAAGAACTTCTGCCATAAACTGGTTCTGCCAATACTGACACTATACCTATATACTGTATACTAACACTATGCCGCATAGGCCGCCAAGTAGTGTACTTACTCGAGTAAAGGTGTGGGTGCCGGCGCATGAGTCGTTATCATCACTGTCCCGAAGTGACAGGTGCAAATAGATGCGACTTGAGTCTTCTCATAGTTCGGTGGAGGCGTACTTTAGTCGTATAACTATTGCTTTAGGCGGCGGTAAATATAATTAACAACAGATGGATTGTTGCATAAAAAATATACAATCTTTAGAAATGTATATTTGGATAAATGGGAAAATCGAGAAATTCAGGTGTATAAGTAGAATAACGTTAATTTACGTTTACAATTTTCGTACCTGCTTTCGGGCATCAGTTACCTATACCATTAAAATTAAAAAATACCTACCAAGGTGAAGGTGGAAGCAATCATGTGAAGTATATATTTTTGCGTAGACTGATAAAGGTCATTAAACTGCTAATGAAAATAGCAAATAATGGCAGATGTCGTTTGATCTTAATCTTTTGTTTAGTACCTAACTCATTAGCGAAGTCATCAACATAATAAATTAAAATGAAACAACTATTAAAATATCATCTCTTCAAAGATTGTATCCAAGCCCTTTCAAGCTTTTTTTATTGTGACTTTTGTAACGGGACGAGCAGGCAGCCCGTCTGATGTTAAGTAGTTACTGCCGCCCATAAACAACAAAAATACGACTTGGTTATGAGAAGACCCAAGTTGTATTGTGTTGCGCCCGTTGTTCTGAGACGGGAATGTAACAAACTCAAAGTCTTTGACTTTGAGTTATATTTAAAACTTGAAATACATGTAAGTATTTATATGTTTCTAGATATCGATATAGTGGCATGCATTTTGCCTTTGAAGGCATGCAATAATAAAAGTTTACAAACTAATTAATCGCATTGTACATCAAGTGTCATAAATAACAAGAAACTGATATAAAAATCGAAAAAAACCAACTTCAATACTTTCAAAGTAGCAAAATACGCAGTTTCGGTTACTTGACATATTTTTTCCATTTATTTTGATTTAAAAACTAATGAATCGATTTCTATCGATTTCGATTTTATTTGAATCGAATTCTATGGGACCAATCTGAAAGCATATCAAAGGAGATGCATGAAAAAAAAATTGCTAAATCGGTTGATAAATGACGCATAACATACATAAAAAAACAACATTGATAACCGACTTTATGAAATCGGTTAAAAATGTTTGTACCTCAAACTTGTTAAAATTTCAGCATTTACCTATCTACTAAAATCTCAATATGCCATTTACGTACTAATGCGCGAACATTCAGCAAACGCCTTAATTTCCCCGATCGGCTTAAGTTAGCCTTATCTGCTGATATAAATCTTTGAGCACTCGTCCCCGGCTTTAGCAGATCTTGTTGAGCTCGCTAACTCCTACAAGTGCAATTAGACTCAGTACCAAATACCCTGTAATCTGCCCAGACCGCAAAGATTTAAATAACCGAATGGGTGTTGAGAGGAGTTTGTGACCACTTACGTGAAATAACGTTTATTTTTAACGTTTAAATGTTTTTAAATTCTACGTCTATTAGATATTTATTTACTGTAAGGTGTTGGTTGAGTTAATTGTAGGAGAATAATGACTCACCGCTTATTTTTGATGATGATGTAACCCACACGCGGTGAATAGTGAATAATTGAGACCTTGCCTGCCCCTCCAAGAGAAAAGGCGTGCTTGTATGCCTACGATATAAAAATATTTTTCATGGTTAAAATAAGGTTTAAATGCATCTAGTAAAATCCAGTTTAAATGCATCAATCCAATGTGATGTTTTTTTTTTCGATATTTAATGAAGTCGGTCAATAATAAATATGTATACATACTTATTCATTACTTATGATTTGACTGATGCTACTCATACATCTGACACAACGCAGACAAATCCTAGAGCAGTTATATTAGTTTTGAAGGTATTTTTATATTTTTTATTCGATACAAACGGCAATTGAAAAAAGATGTTACCTTACATGAAAGGCTATAATATAATAATTTACACAGAAAGATTTTGTGTAAGCCATTAAAAAGTATAGTACATTGTAACTGCTTCTAAAATTGAAATATTATAGTTATGAATATTTATATTTACCAGAGCGTGGGATGGCTCAAGAGGCTTCGCACGAATTTATACAATTCATCAAAATATTTTACGAAACCTCTCCTTATTTTATTTGAAAAGCAATTTTGGTTTATTTATTGAAAGATTCTAGAGGCACCAGACTGTTGATAACGAAATGTTTTCATTTGGGTTTTATACAGTGTCTCAAATAAACCTTAATTTGCTAGGTTCTATCTCAACTTAATGCTAAGGTGAACATGTTTCATCTTTGACACACGCTGGTTTGAATAAAATATTGGAACATATTTAATTCAATCTTATTAAAATTAATTAAGTGGTTACAAATAACAACAATACACCTCAGTTCTTCTTGGTCCATAAAATTTGGTTCACACGTTTGGAGATTACATGATAATTAACACAACAGTACATGGCAATGATGAATTAAAACAAAGATTTATTTTATGCCCTTGCCTAAGGACTCGTTGAGAAATTTCATTCGTTATAGCGTATTATGGTTTAAAGAGGTCATCTCTTTATGAAAATCGATAGTTTTCGTCTTTTAGACTATAAGCGCAATTAACGAAGGTTGAAAGCCTTCCGCTTTCAACAAAAGCCTGCATAAAGTTATCAAGGCCATCTGCAGCCAAAAACGCATTTTTTATGCGGTGAATATGTTAACCTGATGTTAACTAATCACCGACGTCCATAGACAACCGAAATACGACTCAGGTTCTCACCTACCGAAGTATGAACACACATAGCCCTGTCACGAAAAAATACTTGAAGTACAATGAATCGATGAAAATAGGTGATTCTTACTACAATGATCGATTATGTCTACCTATTAGAGTAAGGTTAGTTACCTACAATGCTAAGGTTGCCTCAAAATTCTACCTTGAATCTAGTCGCGATCATTAACCCCAGGACACAACACCGATACCCACACGAGAATAAATACGTAGTGCATCGTCGCCTCCCTTCGTTAAAGTTGAGTGAAACCACTAAAGCGCGACACTGATTCGATTTCACGTTGAACGCTCAGTATCCCGTAAATCTTAGTCTGTGATGTGATTTACGCTAATTTCATTTTGCTAAGGCGTTTTCACGTGGTGTTAGGCTGAGCCTTAATTACAGTGGGATTTGAGCTTGCGGTTTGAACCGACTGCTCTTAGTTCGAGGTTTCGAAATACAAGTCAAACACGTTCTAAAATATTATTTCTAACGATTTAACGTGTACTAGCTACGTCTCACGTTCTAACTCGTGATAAAAAGACAATCAACTTGAGACGAAAAAGGTAATATAAAACTAAGATAACTCCATAACAAATTTCATCCAAATCGAAATGTCAAAAATGCAAAGTTTGTCTGTATGTATGTTTGTTACTCTTTCATGCCTCAAGGACTGAATGGATTTGGATGAATATTTCTATGAAGGTAACTCATAATCTGGATTAACAAATATACTACTTTTTTATGGCAAACAGGCATACGGCCCGCCGGATGTTAAGTGGTATATACCTACCGTAGATATCAGTAACACCCGTAGCACTGCTGATATGTTGCCTACCCTGTAGAATTATTTTTATATTTCTTGACAGCTAGTATTAAACTAAGCGAATAACACATTCGACACTAATGTAGGTAGTTATACTGACTTCAGCACTCTGCAACATTAAAGTGATTCCGTCATAAGCGTTCAGCATCAAGAAAATGCAAAGAGCTGTTAAATAATAAAAGAATTTCTGAAACTTGAAGCGTGCTTTCTAAGTAGCTGTTAAGACGTACTCATTGCTTTTCAGTCGTGAATGCATTTTGTATAAGTTCGGAAAAACTGTCTAGTGAATGTAAAGCAACGTTTTAGAGTTCCGTAACTAAAGGGTAATGAAAACTCTACCAAGCCTACAACGTCTGTTATATTCTAATATTTTCATGTGAAACGATGCGCCGTGGCGGTGTAAAGGGCATGAATTTTTCATCGATATCTTTAAAAAAACATGAATCTAATTCTAGAATCTCTCTGATTCTAGAATTCTTCGATATCGAACCACCTTTATGCAGTTTTGTTTAATGAATTAACCGAACCCTCCCACAGAGAGACAAACAGAGAGGCAACTTATCTGTCAAACATTTTGAACTGGTTTTGGATTGAAAACTCCAAAACCAAAGCTGACCACTAACAAAAAAAAAGAAAAAAAAAGCCCGCTGTTTAAAATAAAATAAAATATTATTTTAAAAACCATAAGTGTAGAAGATCGAGTCGCACTTAACCGTAAAATTTTTGTTTTATAGTGCTCAGACCGTTTTTGTGAACCTTTCAGGGCTTTCTTTTCAATTCCTTTCGGTAAAAGTGACATGTCTTAGAACTACACAAAATTGCTTTAGCAATAGAATCAACTGTATTAGGAATGTATTGTGATCATTTGGAGAATTACTGCTACCGTACCTATCACTCTAATATTATAAAGGCGAAAGTTTGTAAGTTGTTACTCTTTAGACAACTGAACAGATTTTGGATGCAATTTGTTATGAAACTAATTAAGCCCTGGATTAACAAATAGGCTACTTTTTATCTTGAATACCTGAATTATTTCCGTGAAAGCGCCGAGCAATAGAAGCGATTGTGGCGAAGCTTGCCTTGATATTTATGAATCATCTCGTTAATGTTATTTTTATTACTTTTTTCATTATTTTATGTTGGTGCAATAAAGTGTCTCGTTCAAATCATTCTGTCCGGTCAGGAGTCAGCCATGCTTTTGGAGGGAAGTAGCCTAATCATTAATTTAAGAGAGAATATAATGATTATAATGTATGTATTAGTGGCTAATGGACTGTAAATAAAATAAGATTTTTTCTTTATATATTGATAACTAGCTGTTCACAGCAACTTTGTCCACGTGGAATTTAACTATTATTTTTGTGTCTTAACACAGTAGCCTTAGTTAGTCATTATAACATCAACTATCTGCCAATGAAAATCCCATTAAAATCAGTTCAGTCATCTTTCTGTTTATCCCGGGATAGCCGGAACAAATAGAAAGTCGACTCTCTTCTCCGGACGAACTTGGCACAAGTTCTACTACTCCTTTGGGTTGCTCCTTTCGCGGGAGACACGTGTAGGGACTCTGAAGGCCCTACAGGGATCGACAGACGTGAGCAACTGGACCCCCAAAATTGTAATTGCAATGTACAGCTTTCAAATAAAAGTACAGTCGGTGTGGTAGCAGCTGTTGAATAATATAAGATTACATATTTGAAACTTGCAGTACATTTTCTGAGTAGCTACCGTGCCTTAAGGCACTCATTGGCTCAAGTCGCGGGTGCATTTTGTATGAGCCCGTAAGAACGCTTTGGATTAACTTGCCTTAATTATGGCATACGAAAACACGCGAGTGTACGCGATTAGTAATTAGGAATATGACGGGGGGTAGTTTACTTTAGGGTGGGGCCTGAGTACTGGTGGTAAGCGGACATAGATTTTTACAGTTATTCAGTCACATTTGTTATAATTTTCTTGCTCTTTTCCGAATTTATTTGGGGTCAGCGCAGTATATTTTTTGCTTTCCCATGCCTTTCAGCCACTTAATCACGGGCAATTAATTTATATAAAAAGTTAATGTTTGGTTTAAAGCTCAGTAGATAGGTCTGGAGGAGCTCTGAATTCTGCGCTGTAGGACGTGATTTGATTCCCGCCCAGGTCAAACATTTGTGTTATGAACATTGAACATTTCTCCTGTAGGAATCTGTTAGTACGTAGTATAAGAAAGTATTAACAAAAAAGTATTGCTTATTCTATTAGTTACCTAGTTTCCGTAAAACGGCCACTCTAATATGTGAATTGTCCAGGAATATTTATGATCATACTATAATTATATTTGTTTGTCTGTATGTAAGTTTATTACTCCTTCAAACCTCGATAAAATTTGTTATGAAGGTAGATCCTTGTATTATACAATATATAGGTTATTTTTTATCCCGAAAAAGTGAAGAATTCCCGTAGGATGGCCAACCGCGTGTAACGCGTGTTTATTAAATCGCTCTCACTTCGCCCACACTTTCAAAGCTAAATCACTAGAGTGTAAAGTCACAAACATGTGCGTAAGAAAGTTGTTTAATATTTAACGAGTTTCCTGAAGCGGGCGTTGATTTGTAGGCGCTTTGCTTTAATTTTCATGACACGAAGACCGCTAATTCAATAATTTGACAACGTACTCGTATGTGGTAGGGACAGGTATTCAGCCTGCTATGAATAATGACTGAACCATGTGATTTACAGTGTTAAGGCCACATTATTATGTTTAAATTGTTTTGCTCCTTGAAAGCTATTTGCACGGTAGCTTTTATGATGATCGTTAAGCTCATTTTGAAAGGTTTTTATTCGGATTTTTTGACTCTCCTTTATCGAGAATAGGCCTGTCCCTGCAATTGTACACATATATGTATAATATAAGAAAATGTAGAAAAGCTACAGTTTGATGAATTTTATCATGCCATTTCTGCAATTTGATTGTTTGTAAACCGTTATATCAATGATGTACGAGTATAAGAGATTGCTAACCGCAGAAATATACAACCAACAAAGATTTTATTCCACGAATAGAAAACCACTCTTTATCTATCATACAATTTGATCAAATTGCAATTTCTAAAGATACATAGTCAAACGAGATTATTTTATTCCAATGCAATAAATCATGTAAAAGATATACCAAAGTTTAATACTGAATAAAACAGCAGACATCTGCCAAGCAACTCACTGATGGATGTATTCTTTAAAATATGGTAAACGAGCAATTTAGTTGCCCAATGACTTGATACCAGAATGTTGCTTTAAATATTATAATATATCATTAATATTTTCTTTTACTTTGTATTATTGTTGTGTACGGGCCAACGCATTTGCTATAAATTTCCATATAATTCCAAAAAAATCTTGGAATCTTTAATTTATTAAATATAATTAAGTACATTGCTAATATAATTAAGGACTTATTGCTAACTTTGGTGCCTTGGTGCTATCTTTGAGCACTACTGCTTGGCGGCAGATACCAGGTGTAGTGGCAGTACCTCTCCGGACGAACTTGGCACAGGTTCTGCTACTACTTAGTTGGTGCACAATAAGTTGCTCGTTTGATGTATCTTGAAAGTTATTTACACCAGACTGACACTGTTGATGCATCTATTTTGCACGGTAGGCCATTGACTCTTCGCCTGAAAGGTTCATTTTAACGTTTGATTGAAAAGTTAAACTGATTAGGAAACTTTAAGAGTGAGCATATTGAGTTAGACACTTTCAGTTGTGTTATTTCAAAATTTAAGCTGATTTAAACTTAAATTGAATGAATTGTTAAATTTTAAATCAAAGGTTACTGTTATCCTTCTGAAACAAATCAACTGTAAATTTGTAAAAATATATTTCTTAAACAGTAAAAATTATTCGTTAACAAAGAAACATTTTTTAAATTGTTGTCTTTCTTTTGTTGAACTGATTTTGACGGGATTTCCAATGGTGTTATGAAAAAGAAAGAAAAAATAAGGTTCCGCTCAAATATTTATTTTTATTAAAAAAATCGTCTAACTTCACGGGGAACAGCTATTTGACAACAATAAATCAAAGATAAATAGGTATAAGTTCCTTCCTAACGTTAGTATAAAAAGATCCAAGTTAATCACAACCAATTAAACCTATAAATTTTCTGAAACAAAAACAAAAACGTAACATCACGAGCTTACATTTTCATCCAACCCACACGAAAAAAAATATCAATTCGACTTCATTCGAATTCGAATTCCCGCTCGTTGGCAAAATAAGTACGGATTATGTCTGTACTTTTTTTCATGTAACCAAATTGACGGGGTGAGCCCACCAAATGATAATTGGTTACTACCGCTCATAAACAACAGCAAAATGAACAAGGTCCGCCCCTTCAGAGACGGTCTGGGACCGTCTCTCTGAGACGAAGATGTAACGTTTCTGAAATGTTACCGGTACCCACACCCTTCCACCTGAACACCGCTGTGTGATGCGAGTACACAGCTGCTTGGCGGCGGATTACCATTACTGTTAAAATTGTTGTTGAGTATTGCAACACCGTTGAGCTATCGTAAAGTATAGTCAAGACAATTAATAAAATAATCATATATAGGTATAATAATTTGTTTTTCGTGCTACACAGAGCTTGCGACCCGTCCCGGATTTGCACGGGGTAATAGATTATTATTTTTATAGATTAATCACCAAACTAATATAAATCTGCTACGATTTGTCCCACCTTTTTCTTAAAAATGACGATATAAGAACAAAGTTCTTTTTACAGGCATCAATCTCTTTTAGCAATCCCGGTGCAACTTCACACTGTAATAATATAATTTCAAATGAATAGTGCGTAGTTACTCGTAGGTACCAAAACGAAGCAAAATACAACACAGTCTCTAATAAAGGGTTACAAGCCCGGGATTTAATATCAAATTCGCGAGGGGATTTCAAGGTCAAAACCAAGCTTTCGCATCCCCATAACTTTCACCATACACCAAAACATGCTTTATTGCAACGAGCGAAAGTACACTTCCGTAGCCCGTCCGATCTAGAACTCGTATAGAGCATAAAGAACCCTAGCTCGATATATTTAAAATACAATATAATATGATTATCAGCCTGTCCCCCTAACACAGACAAAATCGATAGCGTCTGCATCGGGGTACATGCAAAATAAAAGGATACGACGCGCTGAGAGCTTTGCAGAGAGCTGGACGTACGCATATTAGCTGAATTATTTTTAGGAAATGCTTATTAGCCCTCCCTGTAATCGAGAGAGGGTTGAAAAAACTTCCATTGGATTGAATGTAAAGTTTTCTATGAGTTTTATTTCATGAGCTTAGTCCCACGATCAAAGATCAAGTGCAGTTTGGCTTACCAACAAATGGTTTAGATTTGAAAACATTTTGAATAAATTTTCATGCGTTTAACGCAATTAAATATATTACATTAGACTATTGTACCATAGTGGTTGTACATGGATTTGTTTTTGTTTCCACACCTATCTTATTGCCTCTCTTTTGCTCGTATAATATTATATATAATGTATATTGAATAATTTAAATTACCCCAAGAATTCCAATGAAATTTGAATTTGGTAAATATTTTTTGCGCCTCTAAGGTTTAATTAGCTCACAAATTCTCTATTAAAACGAGATGAACTTTTGCTTCTAAGTAAACCATGGTTTCGATTTTTTATGAATGTATCAAGAATTTCGCTTCAGCTCGTTTTATTTATGAATCTTACGCTTTTTAACTTATTAAACTATTATAATAAGTTTACACAAAAAGTACAAACATTAAACAAAATCAATATCAAATGATTTTAGTCCGAGCAAAAATTTAAGAAAAACCGTAAATCTTTGAGTATATGCCAATTTGGTAAGCGTAAGCTAGGCGAGTGATTCGAGATACCTTAGTGAATATACATATACTATTCATATGTTATAAGATTCATGTATATTTGATTTATCCCATTTATGTGGAACAAAGAATGATTCCTGTTATTAAATGGAACGCTGGTAGGGAAGCTTGCTAAGATGTTCTTTGCAGATCATCTAAGCTTAGCATCTTTCCGCAATAAGTGGTACAGCCGAGTGCTTTAGGGCTTTGGAAAACACGTTGAGATGCTGGTCTTGGCTGTACATTCGAAGAAGAGATACCAGTATCGGGCACTTATTATTACAAAACAAGTTTTTTTTTTGTTCTTACTTATTATTGAATAGTCGTGTGCCCGACGGGAATCTTCATCTTATCTGATAATAATATTTTTTTATATTCGAATGTTCTGGCGATTCACCCTTACCTGCACAGTTACACACACAGACTCGTGATGGTTACTTTGTATGTGTGTGTGTATTGTTCGCCCGTGACCGTGGGGCGGAACCATTCTTGTTTGTTTTAATAGGGCTTTTACAGTGCCCTTTGAGGCAACGGACATAGCCGTGCATTAATTTCGTAAAACCTATTCTGCCTGCCAATTTTGATTAAGATAATTTTTGTTTTTATTTGGGCTCTAAAACAAGCATCAGCCATGCACGTGTTCTCGTGTTCTCGTGTTCTAATAGTTCAATTTTGTTAGTTATATGTATACGCAATCTAGTGAATAGTCGTTTTGATCAGTTAGAGTTACAAAATGTATTTTAAAAACTAAGGGAGCTTATTTGTGACTTAAGTGATGGAATGAGTTGGAAGTCCACCTGATGTTATAATAAGTAGTTACCTAAACAACAACAATACGACTTATGCCTTGCTTAACCGACGAGAAATCGCAAGTCGCGTCGCACTGCGCCCGTCGTACTGATATGGGGGTGTAACGTCTCATGTGCCTGTAACTATACCAGCACCTATGCATTGGGGTATGGATGCTAGATATATATGAGATTACTCCGGTAAATTCGGGTGGAAACCATTTCATAGAGGCGGATTCAAGTTTGTAAAGAAATTCGGTTCCAGTTGAGTGATAAATGGCTGTGTACTTTTGCAGTACCGCTTTCACATCGCTTGACAACGTAACTATCAAATTCTCTCAACAGTTTTAAGAAATCTATATACATGTAATATGTATATTAATTCGCTAGACTTGCAAAAACTTGAAAATAACTACACTGTTTTTTTTTTATTCTGTGTAGTTTTTAGCAGTAGTGATAAATTTACCATTGGTTTTATATATAATGCAAATAATTAGTCTGCAGGGATGAAAACCGCGAAAGTTCGTGTACCTATTAACGTACATACGTACCTATGCCACATATTGAAATCCATCTACGATCAAATACTTATGTTAGTCACACAATGCTTATCATGAGTGGGAATCGAACTCAAATATAAATTACAATATAAAACGAAAATAAATTCTTAATTTTCAAACCTAAATTTCTTAAATACCTTATATCTTTTTTTGGGGGAATCTATGTTTCTCGCATTTGCAGTTGAGTTCAGAATCCTTATACGAATCCACTCAGGAGACACTTGTAGGGAAAGGATAGGTGCGAAAGGAGCAACTCAAAGCTGCAGTAGAACTGCAGTAGAACGGGTATCGGTGAAATTACAGGCATATGAGATGTACATCCCATCTCAAATTCACGGACGCAAAATTATGACACTTGGGTCTCCTCATACTTCGGTATTCGCGGAGAAACTGAGTCGTATCGCTGTTGTTTATGGCAATCGGTAACAGATTAATATAAGGTGGACAAACAGCTCATCCCGTTAAATTATTGTATAATATTCACAGTAAAAAAATTCTACGTTTCAAATGTATTTTCAGCCAGTTTTTGTCTAAGACTGGTTGGTAAAAACATTTGAAACTTAAATTGTATCGCTTTAGCTCAAGAAATATTCCACTGTTGAAACGAGCGTGTTTTGCCAAAGTTGGCTTTCTCAAAAGATCCCAAGGCACCGCTTACCTTTTAAAAACTATACATTTGAGACTCGCTTCGTTGTAATTTCAATACTTAAGTAAATTCTTAATTTAGTTTCATAACTTAATTTCGTTCGTAGTTAATGTTTCTTGTTAATATTTGCTATCGCATTTGACACAGAATTAGTACATTGAATTATTCTAGAATATATTTTTGGGAATAACAAAACGATTGGCTGATACAATTAGTGCTAATACACAAATTATTATCAGCCTAATTTTATACCGGAGTAGGTAAAATTAATATAATTATTTAAAGATTAAAACACTTCATACAATTTTTTCTCGATAATGATAGAATCTGAGATCCTAGCTAACAACCTACGTATTTTGAGTCACCACTTAATTTATTAATTATGGAAAACAATAGAAATATTATTGTATATAAAAGATAAATTAAATTAACTAGTTCATGTCCAATAAATAATAAATTAAAATTTTCATTAGGATTGGTAAATTTTGTACCTGAAGTTTGAAAGGTTTTACAAGTTCTGAAATTCCATAATATCAAATACTTTTGTTTAAAAATTTCGGACAAAATTAAATTTACTTGGCATTTAGTTAATTGAAAGTCACCTTGCGCGATCCTTAAAGGAGCTGGCTTCAACAACGAGACGAAACGAAAGTGAGCACAAAGATGGTGGTCATGTTGTCATCCAGCATTATACATTTTGTTATGCGGCAGCAGTGACGGGACGAGCGAGCAGCCCACCCGATATTTAGTGGTTGCCATCGCCCATAAAAAACAAAGTAAAACTCAGGTCTTCTCCTATTAAAGTATGAGAAGACCCAAATAACATCGGGTTGCGACCATCGCTTAGAGATGGTGATGGAGGGCTTATTATTTAACCGGAACCCACACCCGGAACCACCGGAACATAGATCACCACTGCTTAGCTGCGAATTAAAACATATTTTCCCATAACCACCTCTATGTATAATAAGTGTTTCTTATTTGTCGGTATTCTTGCACGATGGGTTAGTAAACGATCTCACAATCCGTTCCACGTGTACAGTACCTTAAAGGGTCTCAATGAGGTCAAATATGTAGGTCAGTAAACTGCGTAGGCGAAGTTTATTGCGTAGGTGTTGCGACGATGTAATAAGCTTGAATAATTCATATTTGTATGAACAAACTGTTACACCAATAATATACATATTTTATTTTATAAATTTCATATAATGTCAATCCTCCTTGTCATATAATGTCAATAATCGGCTCCTTGGCTTAGTGGTAGTAGCCCTGCCTTCGAAGCGAGGGGTCCCGGGTTCGATTCCCGGCCGGGGCACACTTTGTGCATGAAGTTTGTTCTCGGGTCTTGGGCGTTTGTCTGTGTTTCTGTGTTTGTCCATGCCATCTGCGACACAGGGTATGAGTGCAGAGAGTCCTAGTGCAGAGGTATGAGTGTAAAAAAAAAAAAAACTTAGAAAAGGCCGGAATTTTTTTTTTTTACAAACAATTTCAATACAATTATCAAATAAATCAATACAAATATACAATTATAAAGAAAAGAAAATCTTTGCAAAGTAAGCACATTCAATCAGTAATAATTTTAAGGCAGATTTCAACCTGTTTATATTCGAGGATATCGTGTTAACTACCCTTTTCAAAAACAGGATATTATAGCCTTTTAATATGCTATTCGAACAGACAATAAAGAAACGTCCATTATGCGAAATTGGCACAAATGCGTGGTCATAACGTATCGTGAAAGAGACTCTGTAAGACAGGTATAAGCCATTAGGGAATAATAAAACACCCTTATCGGGCCATTAGACGCTCGTAAAATAACAGTTAGTCATAATAATGTGATGGATTGATAATGTCCGTATTTTTCCTACGAGATTGCGGTTATCGTAGTCGTAGAGGTGCTACAGGATTTAGCGCCATACCTCGTAGTATGGCTACGGAATATTTCACAGAAAGCTTTCTATTTCTTTAAAATAACAAAATATACTAATGAAATTGACAAGACTGTGTTTTTGTTATCTTTGAACAGAACTTGTATTATTATTTTCGTTTTGGTTTAATAGGACCAATAATAAATATTTTATTCTCATACGGCTGATTTTACAACTATTGAATAGAAATATTATATTATTACTACTTCTAAATTCTTAATCATCTTAAATGAAACTTGCGCTTAACAAATACTGCCTTAACAGTGATTAAATGTTTAAAAAATATTGATAGGTTTTTGATTAAATAACTATTGATAAAAAATATAATACTTGTTGTGAATCTTCTCGAATTTAAATTAAGCTGTAGAACAATGTTAAACATATCGCTTATTCGTCACAAAAGCTTTAAATTTAGAACAAACGTTTTCATTCCAGTGGACACTAATACGTATTGACCCTTTAATTTGAGAAATATGAAAGGATAAAATTACAAAGGTATTTTAATTATATACACAGATTTCATAATTATTAATTCAATCATTGAATTATTTGAATACATTAAAGTTTTTTTCGTTATTTATGTTCAGACTTAGTATTTAATGCCAAAAAATGTACAATTTTTTTTATGGTTGAGGTAAGTTTATTTATACCTCAGTAAAAAACCTTTTACAACCTATTTAGTAACATGTATTTTGAAGTGCGATGAAAATTTACTCAGTATTGAAAACGATCCGCGGGGATGAAATCTTACAGAAAAAAAAACTTACAGACCAAGGGTTCCATGCCTCACTCATCCAGTGAGTTAAGTAATTGGTCCGCTTAAGCAATGCAACTTGGTGCATTCTAAAACGTCTCATTTGACTGTAATATTTCATTTATAAGTTCTGTGCTTTACCTGGTTTTTTTTAATAGAGCCATTTCAAATATTCAGTGCAAATATTATCTAATGATATGTTAGTAAAATACCCCAGAAAACCATATTTCACTTCGGTAAGTATCTTATGGATATATTCTAAGCTTTATCATCGTGCAACGACATCAATCACCGTGTCACCCAAATCACCTGAAAATAGTTACTCCCTCGTTCAACCCTATTTTCTTGGCACACGTCAGTCAAATTCCGGAAGAAATATCTCTAGGGTTTACACCATGTTCATAGAATTAACATGGTTTTTTAAATTAATAAGAAGTATTGAGAATTTGTGTGTGAAAGTAGATGAAACGAAAATTTATTACAAAAAAAAAAAGTGCAGATATGATATGTAGAGTAATAGACATCCCAGTAGAAAGAACATAATGAAACATTTATGTTAAATAATGACTGATATAGTGTGTTAGTTGTTTCATAGTAATGAAATGAAAAATTACAGAAAAATAAAAATAATATGAATTCAAATAATATTATATATTTCAAAAATATGAGAAAAATAATCGAAGCCACTTTTAAAATACCAAAACAGAATATTGTCACCCCTCTTTTTTATTTAACACACGGCTAAACGAGTATTTATTTTGGAAATAATTTCGATTTAGAGTAATTTTCATCTTGTCACCATAGCGAGTTACAACCCTAACTGGTGATCTACAATACAATAAGAAAAACATACATCACGGACACAATGTAACTTTAATAGCACAAGTACGTGTCGATACGGTTTTTGCATGGGGATGGAAATTGGTTCGATTTTACCATCTCCTGCCTGAAATAACATTACTTACAATATTATAGATACGCAAGTTATCATATTATAAGCCATTGTATGACATTCTCGTTACAAAAGTTGAATATGTTTATAACTGGCATTTTGGAGCAATGCGTAGAAGTTAATGCATACAATGATCTTACCAAAACCTAGAAGATATGTTGCTAGCTCTTCAGATATGGGTGGCTTAAATTAGGTATGTGCACACAGTTTTCTTCATCGCAATCGGGCTAAAATCTGCGAAGTACATAAAATAGAATGCACTATGCGTATATCAATTTCCTTTTTTATCGTTATATGTAGGAATTATTAACGGCATATTAACAAAATATTTAAAGACTTCCCACCATATAAATAAATAGTTATGTATATTTATATTATGCCTCACCAGCTCCCATTTTGTTATATAAAACGATACGTTTTAGGACCAAGTGAGAATATTATTTTTTGGTTTGATAGAAAAAATTAATCACTATTTTATTAACTAACTGTAAACTAGCAGTTTCCCGCGACTTCGCCCGCGTAGACTTTTAAATACAATATTTTTTCACGGAACCCTAATTCCCTTTTTGTTTTTCTAAAATAAAAAGTACCACATACACTTTCAAATATATTTAGAGTAAAAAGCAGTTATTTTGACATTATAATTCAATTTTATTTATGACATTATAATTTAGATCTGATTAAATCTGATTTAGAACATACGAGAATGACATACAAATCCGAAAGTTTTCGTGCTATAATACAAATTGACGTAGCATTCAGGTCTCGTTTTTTTGTAATAAATACACACTAAAAAGCATGTCACATGGACCTGTCAGTAATTTCGTTGTCGGTCATTAAAGTTGTTATAAGCTGGTTCAATGAAGAAACGAATTGAAAATGGCGGCTTGTATTTGCGTTGATAGATAGTACAGTTAGCAAACATAATTTCATGTACAATTCCTTCTTTCTTCAAATTAATATAAAAACAAAACAATGATATAAACTGCCAGGTTTCAAAATAGTCTCTACGTAGTATAAAACAGCGTTTTTCGCCTGTCGTGTCTGGATATCCACTAACTCTTAAACGCAACGGTTTTTTTTGTGGTTTTCACCATCAGTTACATAACTTATCACTAGGTTTATATATATTATTATACTAGCAACTCATCCCGGCTTCGCACGAGTTATTTCTGATACGATACTCATGCTCTACTAAGCGTAGGAAGCCGGGGCGGGTCCTTACTGTAAAATGTACGCGATATTCTTTAGTATTATTTCTACTATAATAACATTAAGACACACCAAATATGAAAAATTTGGTGTAAATTAATGTTAGTAGACATTTTGCGGTTCTCAACAATACTTTACAATAATACTTTAATTTAATTTCTTTTTGAGCAGTCGGTAAAAAAAACTTAATGGCTATTCATAAAATAACGTCCAATAACGAAATCTCACAATACAAAAACAAAACTAAACAGCGGTAACAAATAAATAACAGAGAACGGTAACAATAATAAGGAATTCGTAAGAGTAATGTGTGAGTCAAAATAATTAATTTCCGCTGAATACTTAAAAAAAAAATTTAAACTTCACTTTTTCAAAGAGGAATAATTTTTTCCTGTTCATAAACAGTAAAATGTTCCATAAGTCTAAGTATACATCTTGTTAGTCAATATTGAAATGTCGAATTGATATAACAAGATATATATTAGCGCCATGGCCTGTCCGTTTATCATTGATATAATCATGAACTAAACTAAAACTAAAATATTTTTAATATATAATTAAAATCTCCGCTCCGATTGGAAGCTCGGTAATCATTGAGCCGTCAAGACAGCGAGGAAGCAAATCGAGACTGATCTGATTTTTTCTGCGTACGGTACGCGTGTGAGTGAGTATAGACGGCACGAGTGTGCAAACGAAAGGCAATAATTAACGCCGCCATTTTAGATTCGTTACTTTAATGAAGGTAATAGTTTATAATTAAATTATTTATTCAGAGAAAAGTGTTAGTACAGCTGTTAATGGGATAATCATAGCGGTAACAATTTTTATACATGTTTTTTTCTACTTAACCCTTTAGGAAAAAAGCTTAAATATTTGTTAGTTATATAAAAACCTTGTGAAACTCTATTTTAATAGAAGACGATCCAAAAATAAAAAAAAAACGAAACCAGCTGATCCCATCCGATGTCAAGTGGTTACTGACGCCCATAACAACAGCATTGAGCAACACTAGCAGAAAGGAATGCGAGTACAACACTGCTTGGCGGCGTAATACCAACTGTGATGGCAGTACTTCTTTGGATGATGAAGTTGGATTCTTTGGATACTTTGGTTGCTCGTTTTGCACCACCCAGGGACACGAATAAGGACTCCGAGGGTACTCACCTGCAGACAGGAGCAACATGGACCCCCAAATGTCTACGCGGTCTACGTAGCACAGTAAGTCAACCCAAAGACTATTCAAACTCCAAGTAATTGTCCCGTTACAGGATTTATAATCCTCTTAGTGAAAGTGTTATTAGTAAAATTTATGGCCCTTTCACCTTTCGCAAAAGCTATAACGATAAATTTAATTTGTTCCAATCAATACCCAATTTCAAATATATTCATGAATCAGAATTTGAGTGTAGGGCATGATACATTTCAAAACTATTCAGTTTTTAGTTGACGCGACCAAGCTTATAAGCGTTTGTTTCAGACCAGGACCAGGAACTCGAAACTAAAATTGTTGGATGTTCCTGTATATAAATTGGAATTGAATTTTTAGTTTGAGATTTGAGTAGACGCGTGGCAGCTGTCGAATGTTTCCGACATGCTCTGGGTGGTAGGTCAACAGGGTGCGACTTGGGTCTTCTCATATTTTGTTCGGGAAGGACCTCAGTCGATTTGCTGTTGGGCGGAGGTAACAACTTAATAGTAGGTGGGCCTTCCGCTCGTCCAGTCACTTTTTTGAATGTTTAAAAACTAATGATTCAAAGACTGATACCTGCCAACCCAACCCGTGGTATACTCAAACCTATTCACTTACAGTTAGCTTACTCCAAAATAACTTTCGTAGTGTGCAAATACCCTTAGAATAGAATTATTAGATTGCTGATTTGATTCCCGACCCATTAATGGAAATAGAAAATTGTATTAGTTGTCAATACAATCCAATTTCTCACTGATACTCTGCTCCGATTTTACATTCAATCATTTATGATTTATGATCCCATTTGCTCACATGCTAATGGAAAAACAAAGGGTGGTTTTTCGTACGATACTTTATTGAAATTGCCATATTTTATTTTATGTTTTATATTCGAGAGAATTTGTAATTTAGCCACATAGCAATCATTCAGCAGCAATATTTTAGAATTTATTTGCTTTTATTTTAATTTCAGTCAGTGAACAATATATAATATTCTGTAGTTTTTATAGCTAGTCTCACAGCTCAGTTAGTGACTCAGCATACGCTGTAAGTCGTGGATTCAATTCATAAATATATGTATATTCAATTCATAAATATAAATATATTTGTCGTAAATATATTTATGACAAATAGGTGATTATGTTATGTCTAGTTTAATTAGTAATCAATACCATTTGATTCCAATTTCGAGGGAAAATAATGGAAACGATGAGACCAACATGTATCAGGTATACATTTCCGTGATAGTATATATAACCCATAAGGGTAAAATTATTAACAACATAGGGTGTTGACACTCTGGCAAACTATTATTGTAAAAAACGTAAATCTATTTCTATTTGCTATAAAATTATAAGCGCATTCCTAAAATAAACGTCTAAAAATATAAAAGAACAAATCTTCAATTTTTCTTCATTTATCACTCACAAACAACACCCTAAGTAGACAGTAAAACTCCAGGTAACATAGCTTTTCAGCATAAATCATAAAAGATTATTTCTGAGCATGACTGAGTGGATCTGATGTATGAATTATTTATCCGGGCAACACTAGTTTGGTAGGGAAATCGCATTGTACTCTGTCACAGAAGTGGTGACTTTAGATCAAAATGCAGTCGTAAGTAGCACTCTTTATGTATAATATTATATGGATGTATGTGAATTTTCAAATCTGACTAGTAGTTTCAGAGATTAGTGCATTCAAACAAACAAATAAACGAACTCTTCGAGCTTTATATTAGTATAGATTATAAAATCTATCGGTGATAGTACGGTAGATCTCCCCATTATTAAGCTCTCTGATATTATTTGCGCATGAGATGACATCCTCGTCACAAAGTATTGGGTGTCTGAATATGACTCCGCCCTTTCTCAACAGATGTCGTTTTTAGTATTGTTTACGTGTACTAATAAATGACCATACTTGTATTCGATAGTACTGAATGTCAGCTATCTAACGCATTTTATGATATTTGGTTGAAGTGTAAGCAACAATTGTTTTCACCTTTTCGAAAATGTCGGTTTTTATTCCAAATAAACGTCATTTGCGGGAAGTGTTATTACATTATTTTATTGCGAAGAAAACTGCAGCGGAAACTTATCGTTTGCTTGTGGAGATTTATGGTGAGCATGCTCCGTCTAATACAACTTGCAAGGAATGGTTTCGACGATTTCAAAATAACGATTTTAGTACTGAGGATAAAGAACATGGAAAACCACCAAAAAAATTTGAAGATGCTGAATTGGAAGCATTATTTGCGGAAGATTCTTGCCAAACTCAATCAGAATTAGCTGCAGCATTAAATGTTGATCGTTCAACTGTTGCAAAGCGTTTACAAATGATGGGAATGATTCAAAAAGCCGGTGACTGGGTTCCACATGATTTAAAAGAAAGAGACATGGAACGTCGGAAAACCATTTGTGAAATGCTGCTTCAAAGACAGCAAAGAAAAGGATTTTTGCATCGGATAGTCACAGGAGACGAAAAATGGATACACTACGAAAATCCTAAACGCAAAAAAGCTTGGGTGAAACCAGGCGAACCAGGCCCATCACAGCCAAAAATAAATATTCACTGTGCCAAGGTCATGCTCTGTATTTGGTGGGATCAGAAAGGTATTGTATATTATGAGTTGCTCAAACCCTCTGAAAGTATTAATGGAGAAGTTTACCGACGACAACTAATGCGTTTGAAGCGAGCCATAGAAGAAAAACGACCAGAATAAGTGAATAGACATAACAAATTAGTTCTTCAGCATGACAATGCCAAACCGCATACCGCAGAAGTCGTAAAAAGATATTTAGAGGGACAGGACTGGGAAGTGTTACCCCACCCGCCATATTCACCAGACATAGCTCCTTCGGATTACCACCTATTCCGGACGATGCAGACAGACCTTACTGGAGAAAAGTTTACTTCATGTGAAAGTATCAAAATTTGGATTGACAACTGGATAAGCTCAAAAGACCAGGACTTCTTCCAGCAAGGAATACGAAAACTACCTGAACGATGGGCGAAGGTTGTAGCTGCAGATGGAGCATACTTTCAATAATTTTTTTTTTTTAATTTTGTAAGCGAACAAATGTGTTTTATTTTGACAAAAAGGGGCGGAGTCATATTCACACAATAATTAAATTAAAATAATTAAAGAAGGGGCAACACTATGCGACTTGGGTCTACTTTTAATTTGCTAGGGGAGGACCTAAGTCATACTATATTTGTTTATGGTTGGCGGTAGAAATGTAAATGGAGCAGTCAGGTCGTTCTGTCACTTTCATCGTATAAAACAATGAGCACAATGTACGTTGATATAATATGTTTCATGCAGCGTTCTTCCTAACACCACAGAAGCCAATATTACAACATGATAACATCATACTCAGAGGTCTTTTAAATGAAGTAGCGATGAATAAAAACCCCAGTTTGTATGCAGGGCAGGTCTAACTGATGGTATTGCGAACAGAAGAAACATATTGAGGAAAGTATAGGAGAAAATTTGATTATCAAGCAGTAATGTTCATACATAACAGCTATAACTTGATAAGTATCTAGGAAAAAGGGAAACGGAATAATTACAGATACCTTGATGAGTAAATTTAATGTATTTAATGTATCTCGCTTCTTTTGTTATCTATTAAACTTATTTTGTAAAATGTTTATTGACACTTCTAAGTGATTGCCTTGGCTTTAATGCGAACGGTCATGAAACTGGTATAAAAAAGCACTTATCTTTGGCTATTAACATAGGTATATCCGATATTTAATAGTAATCTTACGCATACAATGTTTGAAATTTTAGTTTTACATGATTTGAGATTTGATGGAATTTTATAAGTTACTTTTGCCATATGCACACAGTAAAATTAGACGACATAAGTAGTAAGTCATGTCGCTTTCAGGTGACTATAACCTTCGAGAATTAATAAGAGTATGCCAATTACTAGAATATAATTTTGCGTTCACTGTAAATAATTTCTTCTCTTAGGCTGTTCGTTTGTAATGGATATTGGAGGTGGCGACCAATACCTCACCCCTGTGGTTAGGTGTGAATGGTTTTTATTTGATTTCTAAAGGATAGTACTCGGAAGAAATGCTTGTTTATAAATAGAACTTCATTAGTTTTTAAAAAATACAAGGAATTTATAGACTTTATTACTTGACAGTTAACTGTAGGGATTTTGAAAAGCTTAAAAATACAGCTGAGTTGCGTTCATACTGCTGCGACCATTACTCGAGACAGTATATAACGTCTTACCCTTCCAGTGAAACACAGAAATGCGAGCACTACTGCTTGTCGGCAGATTCCAGGTGGTGGCAGTACTTCTCCGGACAAAAATACTACCAATTCAACTCCTTTTGCACCACTGGTAATTTCATAATTCAAAGATTTCATTAACGTAACTCTACTTACAAATATTGAATACTAATACTATAGATCAAGATATTTAAAAATAAACTCCATAAGACTTTTTATATAAATTGGGGGTTTAAATATTTTATTGGTCCAAAATCCTGACGTAACTCAAACCAAAATAAAATATCACTAAGCTAAGGGTGCTATCTTAGGGAAACGACTTTCCAAAGCCACGATATTCTATATCCAACGAGTGTAGAACCAATCTCGATCATCATAATAACTGAAGCGAGTGTTATGATTTTAAATCCTCGCCCTTCCGAGGATATTTTGTTTATTTTATAGAATTTTATTGGTGGCCGATGGACATAAAGCCGGGATAAAATTTCAATTGCCAGGACTGCAGACAGCACCGTCGTGTCTCCGGACTTTATTTATTGTGTTGAACCCGAAATGCACTGGTTTCTGTTATAACTTCGCGGCTAGAAGAGCCGTAAGCCGTTTAAACAGTATTTTTACATTTGTGTAAGTGTAATAATTTAATTTGACTGATCTCTACCTTCTGCTAGGTCGGGGGTTTGATTTCCATCGAGTACATTCATGAATATAGAAGTTTATTATAATATGTGTCGAGGTGTTAATATGCACCAAAAAGGTTTTTACAAAAAAAAGAAGAATGTATCATAAATAAGTATATTTTCATGAACATTTCTACTAGACAACTGATAATACTAACATAGTTTTTTACATACTTACAGTACATACTTGTGATACACCCAGACAAAACAAATCGTCACACACAAGCTTGTCCTGAGCAGGAATCGTACCCACGACCTATAGCGCAGAAGGCAGAGCTACTACCTAATAACTGAGCAGTGAAGGCAGCGGCCAGTATGTAAGTATTGTGTCAGTAATTTGGTTCCCATAGCACCAGCTGCGGCTAAATTTAACTTCTATAAACTCATTAATTGACAAAAAATCCTTCTGAATAGCATTTCCAGTACAGAAACAGTGAGTACAGTATCTCGAATATTCGACTAAGCCCTGTCGCTTCCACTCGAAAAATTTCAATCGCACCTCACCGCAGCCCAGTCTATCGAAAATTCCCGGGATACGTGAAAATGCAGCACAAACTCTGCCAAAATGAGATACGTTTAAGCTAGCTAATTAGCTTCGGTTCTGAAAGCCTTAAAAGTTAGCAATATGAGATCCTTTGGTAAAATGAAAATAATTCAATACGTTATTTTTATAATGCATTATAAATTTTTTTTATTGAATCGTCCCGGCTTTGCATGGTTATATAGTGTGTGTAAGGTAGTACATCATTTTGATCTATCTCGTATGGTTAAGTCAGCATTAGCGACGTAAGCGCCCTAAAATATGTTTATTACTACATCATTACAAAACATTGAAATTATCGGCTTATTCTTTTTTGCCATACGCATGTATATAAACCTTTCGAGAAAAATTAACTAAATGATGATGAAAAGTGCATTAAAATCCGTTGCGTGGTTTAGGAAGAGTTAGCGGATAAACAGATGTTTTGTATTATGTAGAGAAGATATGCCTATACATTAAAGTTGTTATAAAAAAGGATTTATTTTGTATTATTATATATATCGGGGCGAGGATACTCCGTGGCTTAGTTGGTAGTAGCCCTGTTTTCAAACTGAGGGGTCCCAGGTTCAATTCCCAGCCGGGGCACTCTTTGTGTAGTGTGCATGAAGTTTGTTGGTTGTTCTTTGGTGTTTGTCTTGTGTTTATGTATTTGTCCATGCCATGTGCGACACAGGGAATCCTAGTGAAGAGGTTTGAGTACGCAAAAATAATTTTCTTTTTTCGATAATCTATACAAATTTCTTCAATCAATAATTATGAGAGCTAATAATCTCTTAAACCTAATGACTTTCATTATTATTATCCTATTTATCCTCGTTACAAATGTTGGATAATAATGCTTGCCCCTATATATATCTGCTCAATAGAGTAGTTTATTTTATAAGAAAAGGTATATTTTTAGAGACTTTACATAATAAAGTGCTAGCCAAGTGCTATTAGACTTTGCCTGAAATCTATCGGACTCTCAACGGGGAAAATAAGCAAGAAACCCCTAACTGTAATAAGAATAGTATGATCATTGTAGAACGTAAAGTTCCCGACAGATGACAAAATCTAAACATCTAAACCCCAAAAATGTTTCCCGGCAATATATTAGTGTACCAGGGGCGAAACAATTTTTATCGCGTTGTCTGTATCCATAAATTTGAGCTTACATCGAAATAGGTATCGGAGCAAGCCGACACGTGGAGATAAATCGCACAACCGCGAACGTTTATCAAAATGTTTATTAAAACAATCTTTTTGCACTGGATGGTTTGCTTTTCAAAAAGGGGATATTATCTGTGCCAAAAATCACACTTGCTTTGAGCGTAGGTTAATATTGTATGCCTTCACCGATTAGTCTCAAATGATCAGATATTATCTGTGCCATTTGAAAGGTTAATAGCAACGTCTTTGTAAACTTGTTTAACTTTAGCGTCAGAGGCCGCTAGCGATATAATTAGTTTATTTATATTACTGTTTACAGAAATTCTGAGCAAACATTTTTACGCAAAAAATTAAATATTTGATGTCTTGTTTTTTATCCTAATGTAATGTATAAAACACAAAAAATCTTTCTACCGTCCATTAGATAAATTGAAATCATCTATGAAAGCTAGTGGTGATAATTACAAACTTACATTTTAAACAGAAATAAGTAACACTATCACGCGTGTTACATATTGAAGTGGAAAGTAATTTCACCCTCCCTCTAGCTGTCGCACAGACGTAGGTACGTAAATACGATTTAAATCCGATAGCAAGTGCAAAAAAGATCAGAATAGGAACGTATTCACGTCTGCTATAGTCAGGTTTCAAAGGGTGTGCCTTTTGTGATTAATATGATATATACGTACATATACCGAATATATGAATACCATATATGAATAGACGTAGCCGTGGGTATGAATTTGCGAAGGTGTTAGTGGAATGTACAGTGGAGTCTAGAAACATGACATAATATGGAACTTATAATAGGAAACAATAACTTATTGGGTGTGTGAATATGACTCCGCCCTTTCTCAACAGATGTCGTTTTTAGTATTGTTTACGTGTACTAATAAATGACCATACTTGTATTCGATAATACTGAATGTCAGCTATCTAACGCATTTTATGATATTTGGTTGAAGTGTAAGCAACAATTGTTTTCACCTTTTCGAAAATGTCGGTTTTTATTCCAAATAAACGTCATTTGCGGGAAGTGTTATTACATTATTTTATTGCGAAGAAAACTGCAGCGGAAACTTATCGTTTGCTTGTGGAGATTTATGGTGAGCATGCTCCGTCTAATACAACTTGCAAGGAATGGTTTCGACGATTTCAAAATAACGATTTTAGTACTGAGGATAAAGAACATGGAAAACCACCAAAAAAATTTGAAGATGCTGAATTGGAAGCATTATTGGCGGAAGATTCTTGCCAAACTCAATCAGAATTAGCTGCAGCATTAAATGTTGATCGTTCAACTGTTGCATTGCGAAGAAAACTGCAGCGGAAACTTATCGTTTGCTTGTGGAGATTTATGGTGAGCATGCTCCGTCTAATACAACTTGCAAGGAATGGTTTCGACGATTTCAAAATAACGATTTTAGTACTGAGGATAAAGAACATGGAAAACCACCAAAAAAATTTGAAGATGCTGAATTGGAAGCATTATTGGCGGAAGATTCTTGCCAAACTCAATCAGAATTAGCTGCAGCATTAAATGTTGATCGTTCAACTGTTGCAAAGCGTTTACAAATGATGGGAATGATTCAAAAAGCCGGTGACTGGGTTCCACATGATTTAAAAGAAAGAGACATGGAACGTCGGAAAACCATTTGTGAAATGCTGCTTCAAAGACAGCAAAGAAAAGGATTTTTGCATCGGATAGTCACAGGAGACGAAAAATGGATACACTACGAAAATCCTAAACGCAAAAAAGCTTGGGTGAAACCAGGCGAACCAGGCCCATCACAGCCAAAAATAAATATTCACTGTGCCAAGGTCATGCTCTGTATTTGGTGGGATCAGAAAGGTATTGTATATTATGAGTTGCTCAAACCCTCTGAAACTATTAATGGAGAAGTTTACCGACGACAACTAATGCGTTTGAAGCGAGCCATAGAAGAAAAACGACCAGAATGGGTGAATAGACATAACAAATTAGTTCTTCAGCATGACAATGCCAAACCGCATACCGCAGAAGTCGTAAAAAGATATTTAGAGGGACAGGACTGGGAAGTGTTACCCCACCCGCCATATTCACCAGACATAGCTCCTTCGGATTACCACCTATTCCGGACGATGCAGACAGACCTTACTGGAGAAAAGTTTACTTCATGTGAAAGTATCAAAATTTGGATTGACAACTGGATAAGCTCAAAAGACCAGGACTTCTTCCAGCAAGGAATACGAAAACTACCTGAACGATGGGCGAAGGTTGTAGCTGCAGATGGAGCATACTTTCAATAATTTTTTTTTTAATTTTGTAAGCGAACAAATGTGTTTTATTTTGACAAAAAGGGGCGGAGTCATATTCACACACCTATTACATTAGTGGTTGGGATTTGAGATCGTGGTGGCCCAGAGATACAGATGCCGACTTTCATTCAGAAGGTGGCTGATTTAAATCCAAACGTGTGAGTGCTTGTTTTTCATCTCGTGTCATGCGCGAAATTACTTGACTTTAATTACTTTGTATTTAGTAGATAAAAAAAATTGCGTGGCAAATATCTTATAAGCGTAAACTCTGGTAAAGCCAAGCTTGTTGGTTTGGGATGCATTTAAATTTAATCTATGGTTTATTTATGCTGACAGTACCTGCAATATTGAATGGAAATCTCACGCGTTAGATTGGTTCGGGTCCCTGAGCAGCTTATCTTGTAATAATGTTTATGTTCCATTTACGGTTTTGGCAGCCGCGCATATTTTGTCAAAATATAGGATTTGTAGCGTAAGCTTATTTTTATATGCCTCATGGTTTACGCGCAAAACGCGTTATTTTATTGCTTAAATTAAAAAATTGGGTAAAAAACTGTAGTAATATTAAAGTATGGTAAAAAAGTACCAGTATAAATATAAGTTTTAGTTGCTCCTTTGGTGGTACGTGTTGGTTACAGACTCGAGCAACTGGACTCTCAATTTCTTGATCTGTAAAAGTTTTAATAAACCTAACGTTTCTTTATTGTAGCAAGAAAAATAAAGGTAAATAACAGATCGTAGACCAGTGTTAGGTGTTAACGGCCGCCTATAAAACGAACGTCAAACTGAAAACTAAAATAAAAATTTAACTAAGTCTTAATAAATTTCCGTCGAAACCTTTCCGACGGCACTAACTCTTAAATACAAACGCTTTATGTTGATGTAAATAAGAGTGGATAGCGTGAATGCATTCTCGTCATAAATCACCGGAGATTATCTTAGAGCGCGTCCTTTGGTCTGGCATGAATAAGTTATTTTATACCTTATCGCGGGTGTATCGTAAATATATCTTTTACAATTTAAAAAGTGATGTTTTGTCTGTATTTTAGCCTAATACTTCAGCGCATTGGGCAAATTGGTTGTAAGTTTTCGCATTCGAAGACTGTGTTGAACAAGGTGATTTAGGACGAAAAACATGTTTACATTAGTCAAGAGAAACCCCAAAAATACCTATATTTAGTTCATATATCTTTAATTATTTTTGGCAAGCCTTAACATAAAATACCGCGGCTTTGATCGGCAAATTTACACAGGTCTTAATCATACAAATCAACGCCAATCGCAAATGTTTTACTTGTAAAATTCTGTTAACATACCTTAATAGTCAGGAAAAACTCACCTTCAAATGTACTCGTAAAAGTGTCTGCAATTGGTGGTTGAACATACCTGATGTTTCTAAGGATCTGTAGTAATACATACGTAAGTTGTTCTTTCTTTTCACCAATCCATAGTGTTAGACAATCGCTGTATATATGTTTTTTTCCTATTCTTAATATTTTTATTTAGATCGTCGACTATTGGAAGTTCGATGTTAAAATTTTAAAATACGTTGTATCACTTATTTTATTAAAACAGCACGTAGTTAACAATTAGTAAAAACAAATTTATCTATCTTTTGGGTATCCAAGTATAAACGTTTAAATAGTTACACAATCACATACAAACGTCAAGATCCGCGACAAAATCTTGATACTCATCAAAGTTATAGCCTGGTTGGGGATTGATATTGAAAGGTCCTTGATTTTAAAGGCAGCGTGCCTAATAACTAAATTTTCATTTTAGAATTATTCATATACGATGTTTTGAACTTTGTTTTAATGTAGCCGTTGTGTTTCTTGTATCACATTATTAGGGTGAAAATTTCAGGTGTTTCCGTTTATCCGAGCTGGTAAAAGCTCTAGGACGTTAGTGTCACAAGGAAGCCGAGTACTAACTATTGCACTACTGGCCTACTGCAACGCGCGCAGCTGACCTCATGTGATAGTGAAAGTGAATCAATATTGAACTTCTTTGCTTGAGCTCCTGTAGAGAGCTAGGCGAGCTCAATCTTGTTGCTTATCGAAATTATAGCCTTGGTCGAGGCTGATAGACTAACGGGCCTCACTGCTCAGTTGGTAGTAACTATAACTTCTGCGATGTAGGTCGTGAGTTCGATTCACATCCAGGAGCAGCCAGGAGCAGGACTTGGGAAACGGACATTGATGTTTGATCTGTCTCTGGGTGATAATACAAAAGAAAAACTGTATAAGTATTGTATCAGTAATTTGTTTTCCATAGTACAAACCCTGCTTAGTTTCGGGCAAGATAGTGCTTAGTGAAACATCCATGAATATTTATTTATTAATTATATTTTTTAGTGAGAAAAAATGTATTCTAAGATGATAACTTATTCTCAAACGGGCGGTAGTTACGATATAACGTATATTTTCGTAGTTCATACTCGAAGCCAGGGCATGGATAATTTAAATATCCAAGAGCCGAATTAATGCTCATCACACCAGTATTCGCCGCGGCCCCGCCGGGAGTTCAGAGCTTCTCAATTTCCAAGTTTTGCATTGGTAGAATGAGTGTTTATCAATCTTTTCTTGAAATAAATGACAATAGTAAAAAAAAATGGTTGTCATAGAACACCTGACAAACTAGAAATATGACACATGACGGCATAAGAAAGTGTCATGTTATTTGCCGTCACCTCATCTGAGTCGGTTTTACTGCCAAGACAAGATAGATATTACTCTATAGGACCATTACTGGTTTGTTACGTGTAACTTTTTATGTTAACGAAACCAATCAAGGTGAAAAGGCCTATTTAGTATTTGCCTCAATCCTTAAATATTAATATTAATCTTTCGTAGGAAATAGCAGTGAATTTATGTATTTACGTATGAAAATATCAAATTAGTTTCGTTTTCGCGTATAATACAATAATTTGGTAGCTGCTGGTAAGCTGGTACGATGGAGGTAGAAGATAGGCACAATTATAAACAAGTGTACCTATGTATTTGTATACCCACTGAGACTGCCACATGAAAATTGGAGTGCACGCTTGCCAACTTGAGAACAACCTTGTTATCGGTATTTCTGCATATCATGTTCGAAACCGTAGCAAGAGAAATACTTGCGTTGATTTCCTTTTGAGATGCAAACAATAACGGCCGTTACCACTTTGAAAATACGATTTAGATTGGCAAAGTTGTATGCATACCGGACCAAATCGCACAGATCGAATTTGTCTGCAAAGTTTGAATGTTTGTGTATACAGGATTGAGTATAACGGCTGTGTATAGCCAAGATGAGGGACGAGTTATTGATGCTACCTCTATGTAGTCACGTAGCGTGTAATACGTAGTTCTGGTGTTGTTTTAATGATAAATAACTCTGAAACTAGCGATTTTGAAGAAGTGTTTGTACACGTGCATTATATATTTTATTATCTTTGTTACTGTCCGCAAGGAGTGGGAGAGGATTAGGGAGGCCGTTGCCCTGCAGTGGGACGATGCTGATTGTCTTCTGATGTTAAGTGACTACGGAGTGTAGTTCACAGCTTCATAGCTCATTCAGTAATAACTTTGTTTTCTCCTTAGGTTAAGGGTGCAATTCCCAGTTACCAACCAAACATTTGTATGATGAATGTATGAGATAGTTCTGTGTACTAATTAATATGTATGTAATATTTATTAATATGTACCTATGTATTTACAAAAAAAGTAAAAGTATCCGTAATCTAGTTCTCATGTGACAAGTTATACTTTGGTCTTAACTAGATGGTGCTGTGTGAAATTTACAAAAATATTTACTTATATGATCAACTATTAAAATAAATAAAAATGGACTAGGTAGAAAGCATATCAAATATTAGGACCAAAATCATAAAACTAATTACTTTTAAAAGAAAAATTATTCCCATTTTAATATTTCGTGAACAAGCAATGAAAGATTTAATTATAAACTCATAATAAATCAAATCTGAATACCGTGAGCTAAACTGATTATCTTGAGTGAACAATTCGTTGATGTTATTATTACAATTTTTCGTGCACGTGAGTTGAAGTGTAAGATCAAAGAGGGTTAAATATTTATGCAGGAACAAAAGACCTGTTTTCCGCAATTTACAAGCTGCTATTTCAATATTAGGGTTCCGTATCCAAAGAATAAGGGAAACATAAAATAACATTAAGCCTGGGTTAGGTACTTTCTAAAAATGATCTCGAGTTAATTGATAATATAAAATATCAGACAACCACCATGACACACAATTCATTGTGTTTCACTTCAATAAACAATTGAAGCTCGTAGCGAAGCTTGCTTAGCTGTTTACAGATCATCTAAGTTAAACAACTCTCGGCCCGGTTAGAAGTTGGATGGGTGACCGTTTAGTGGCATTTGAATAAAGCGCTTCCGTGCTTCGGAGGTGACGTTAAGATGTCGGTACGGGATATATTAATCGATAATCATATAATTACATTATTTTTATGGATGTCTGCCATGATCCATAATTTCCAATTCTTCATTTCCCAATTATAAAGATTTTTAAACTTTACTAGTTTTAAATTCTTCTCTTAGTTGGTTGGTTCTTAGAAATCCAAAAGTCATATTTATTAGGGCTTACTGAATTCATCAATACAGCCGCTCGCCTGTTGCTTATTTTAATTACATTTAATCAGCTTTGTTTTAATACAAATTAACAATTAATAAAACTCGCAAATGAAAAGCGTGAAATTGGATCAGACTCGCTAAGTTTGAGTAAATCTTCTGATTGGCTTCGTCTAAATAAAGCTCCGATTATATCAAGAGGATCCGTTTACGAAAACAGTGTTTGAATCTTGAAAGTTTATAGACGTTATAATGATAATCTTAGAAGAAACTAATTTTATATTCTTATAGAAATACTGGTTTATATTGTATATAGAATAAATTAGAAATAAGTTTCTCTGATTTATTTAGTGATCAGATTTTGATAGTACTTATGTGGAGTGAACATTGCTTTCTTGGTTTTTGTTTGAAAATAGCTGGCTTTTGCGAACGCGACTTTGAACCTAGGTTACGACTTAAACCTAAGTTATTATAATACTCAGGCAATCTATATGAATGCTGACATTTAATATTTTATCTAATCTGATCCTCTGATTTTAAATAAGGAAATATATGGTAAAATCTTATAACAAATTTACGGAAAAACATCATGAATCGATACGCAAAATAATAGCAATGCCGAAACATCGTATCCTATTCGACACTTCATCAATAATAGACCTGTCATCTAATATTCCGCGCAAATTCTCACCACACCTAAAACAATTGAGCACCACAATATTTAGACCCCTAAAGCGGGGCCAACCGGTTTTAGTTGCAAATGTTTTTTGCCCTGTCTGGGTGTCGAGGTGGGGTGGTCGTCGCCCGTCAGTCGCAGGTGATATGACGGAGTAATTAGAAGCTGGTAATAACCTGAAGTAACTTTGACAGGTAGTGCAGACGCTCAAACTTTGCCTGTCAGTTACCGAGCATGTCTATTTGGCTCATATTTCGGAACATTACGCGAAGAAAATATTAATATACTTTCAAAGTAAAATAGAGATATGATTTTAAGGGAAAGGGTATATCGGGACAAGCTGACACTGTTCGTCAAATAAGTGCTATAGTAGTATAGCTGTTACATCAGCTATATTATTTTAAGATACACTTGTGAGATTTCATTAGATAACTGTTTTTACACTAGAGGATAAATCAGAATGCTCAACCCATAACAACATCAGTAAGATTCCACCCTGCTCCTCGTTTATTCAGAAAATAAGGTCGAAAGGAGTAAGGAGTGGTTAGACGATTTGTTGTCCAGAGTTAATTGGAAGACTTTGTCACAGCCCACAAAGGATAGTTATTTTAAAACTACATCAAGTATTTTCATGCTCTGGAAATACATTAATTTATTTTTAGTCCGTAAGTGCTAATGACGAAATAAATGTCTTAATGTTATATGTCAATTACTGTATAAGAAGTAAGATTTTTATTTGCTCATAAATAAAACTGAAATATTAACCAAAAATATCATGGGCGGGGTCGCCACTTATCACCAGGTGGGCCCTAAGTTCGTTCAGTCACTTAAAAAAAAGACCAATCAATCAATATATAGGTTCCAATGATTGAACTAAGTACTTGCTCTTTACCTGGTAATCCGCAGTCAAGCGGTGATGATGTTTCAGAATGACGGGTGCAACGCGTTGCGATTTGGATCTCTCATATTTTAGTAGGCCAAGACCTGAATCGCATTTTTGTTATTTATGGATAACCACTAAACATTAGGTGGGCTTTGTACTCATTCCGTGTCTTTTGTAGCATAAAAAAGGACCCAAGACAGTACTTGTACCTATGCCATCAGAGTATTTTGGAGTGTTCCATCTGTTTTCTTTAGCCTGTGATTTCACACAACAGTCAGACTGCGGTTTTAATAATTCCAACGGTCGCTGGGAATTGATATAAATGATTTTGTTGGACGGTACCCTAATTTGGAACCTAAGTCCCAAACTTCGTAGGTGCTTCCAAATTAATGTTCCTCTCAACTCGAGCGGTCTATTCTCAACTCAGCAACCAACAGTCTCGTGTTGCTCATAAAATATTTATTATACAGTTAGTAAACCTGTTAAAATTATTTTCCTTTTATTAGCCATCTTTAAAAAAGAAGGATTTTCTCAATAGAGCTTCATGATATTATTTTTTAAATTGTTTGTATTTTTGTCACGCGATATCTTATGAACCGATATTGATAATTCTTTTTTATTTGATATAATGTACCTCCAAAGTCGTTTTATATTATGTTCGAAGAAGATATTCTATTTCTAATGGCAAAAACTAGGGTATTTGAGAAATAAATTAATAACACTTGTTAAAATAAATATACAATTTACTCAGCATATTCGATTTCATCTCTCGCTACCGAGATCGATTGAATGAGATAATTTTAGCGAGAGCTGGCGCATGGCGTAGGCCAGCTCTCGCGTAAGCGAGACTCTGAGTATCACCCTACATTAAATGTGACATTTTCGAGATGTGTTTAGAATAGGATTCAGTTTAGCTTATGAGCGAGACATATGGTCAAGTGAGGTTCAAGTTTGATGACTCAAATTATTTAGTCTGGACTTGGACTGGACTTGGTGCAAAATTATTAAGCCTGGCGTCCACCTGGTGCTCGACAGAACATAAATTTTCGTGCTTGAATCATTATGCTATCCACTTTCGACACAAAGGCTCATTAGTATTCCGTGGATTCTAGACGGAATTACGGTGCCTTTGAAGTGAGGGGTTCGATTCCTGGCCGAAACACACTGGAGCATGAAGTTTTTTTTCGGGTCTGGGGTGTTTATCTTGTGTTTCTGTGCTTGTTCGTGCCACCTGCGACATAGGGATTCCAAGTGCAGGGGTATGAATGTCCCCCCCGCGGGTTCCCGCCTTGTCGGGGCGGGGGGGCTTAGTAACCGTGGTTGGGCTGCCCACGGTGAAGCCAAGAGGAACCCGGGAGGGGCTGCTCCTTTAGGCTTTGCCTCCAAGCCGACTAGGAGCGGCCACAGTAGGTGGCGGTGCCTTATGGGGGGCACCGCAACTGAGGCGGGCTGCGGTGTCGTATGGGCGGCACCGCAGCTGAGGGTTAGCGGCCGCGGCGGGAGAGGAGTGCCGGTATAGCGGTGCGCCGCTCTCCCTACCTTCCGCGGCCACGGCGGGGTCGCCACCGCTAGATGGCGGACGCGGTGGGGCCGCAGGGGAAGAGGAGTGTTGGTATTGAGAGGCGCCACTCTCCCTATCCTCTGCGGCCGTAGTGGCAGGCGACGGGGCCACATATCTGACCCGTCGCATGGGGATCTAGGGCGTTTAGATACGGGGTCATCTAACGCCCTTTCGCTGGCCAGGTCCCCGAGGTGGTTGCGACACGCTATGTGTTCTGGCGTGTCGCTAACTAAGGCGTGGCACTCGGTGCCAAAAAGAGAGGGGTCCGGAGACGGACAGCCGTGGCGGGTTCGCGGATGTGTGTGTTAACGTTCCCGTGTTCCCGCCACTAAGCGGCAGAGGAGGACACCGTGGGGTTTTAGTGGGTCTAGTCCCACATAACCGCTCTGTCTCCCCGTGGCAGGGCGGTATGCGAGTGCATTTCCCCACGAAAAAAAAAAAAAAAAAAAAAAAAAAAGGGGTATGAATGTAAAAACATTTATTACTATATTATTATAGAAAATCCGTAGCAGTTCCGGGGATGTCAGTTTTAAATTAAAGGCACATGAAATGTAATTGTTGTTGTGTTTTTGTTTGATAAGTTGCATCTAGTAGAGGACAAATTTATGAGATGAAAGAATTGAAGTAATTTCATTCGATTTTTAAATCATTCACTTGTTTTTCAATTGTTAACTTTCCGTAGCAATTCATAGAAAATAAGAATAAAACACATATTTTTGTCTCGCTGAATAATTTCAGAAACAGAAAACTGATTTGGTATGCAGGAACGAAAAGCACAGTATGACATTGTCTGCTAAAGAATACTGGCTGGAAAGTTGTTTTTAATGTTTTAAAAGTAAGTATAAATATTATGACTCCAAAACAAAAATGTTTTATGGGCAGACCAATGATGTCTTTTTTACCTTAAAGGCCTGCTTCCCCAGCCGTGGTGGCCTAAATCCTCTTCTCTTTTACTCTTCTTCCCGTTCTATTTTTAAAGAGTGCGGGTTCACGTGGCAGGTACATGGTTCCGACAACTCTTTTGTATTGGAGTCCTAATATTTATTTTTTATTCTTAAAAATTATAAAAAGTTTTGCAGCCAGTTTTCAGATTTTAAGGATAATTTATAATATTACACTAACTTTTCCCAAGGACGAAACGCACATGCTTGAAATTGATTTAACAGTTTCCTCTCTATAAAACCTCGGAGGTCTCTATATCGCAGCCAGCAATTAAAAAAGAAAAAAGAGATCGAATTTTAAAAGCTTCAATAAAACTTTTTAAAATGGTTCTGTGGTTATTGTCGCTACTTTTATTTTCTACCCACCATGCAGACTTATAAATCACTGGAAGGGTACAATTTTTTTTTTATTTGATGTGAATAATCACATTTATTATATATACATTCGTGGGGGTCAACAATTGAATGAGAGCCATTAGTGGCAGTTACAACTGAGCACTCCCGTGTTTCGCAAACCACGTTAATTTTTCGCGGTTACGGGACATTTGAAGGTTTAATACCGAAAGATCCAGAATTAAACATTTTATACTTGTTGGTTATTTTACAATATATAGCTAGAACATTCGCAAAAACCCACGAGTTGTTAAATTGCAACAAACTAAAAACACATTACTTTAGTGGAAAAGTATTAGGTTCAACGAACTGTTTATGAAACTTATGAAAGATCTACATAAATTCTAGGTGAAGTTACATTCCCGTCTCACAGAGTTGGTACAGTGCGTAACTTGGGTCTTTGTTGCTGGTAATGGGTGGCAGTACCCACTTAACATCAAGTGAGCTATTAGCTCATCCCACCACTTAAGTTACAAAAAAACCTAACAATCAATCACTTTACCAAATAATTTGTTGGCGAATTTGTCAGCAGTTTCCTATCTACTAATCTCCCGTCGCGCTCACTAAAGACGCATTTGCACTAAACAGCAGTTTAGAATTCTCCGTGCGCCCTGGTCAACTCTGGCCCCGGGCGAAATTATACGTTTGCCAAATTGTCTCTGGCCTATCTGGTTGATTTCGAGATGTCTGGCTCGGGTACGGTTGGCAGCGTCATCGTTATCACTGACATTGTAAATAGAGTTTGGGTAGAATATTAAAGTTGTGCACCCGAATTTTGTAATGACACAAAATCCGATGCAATTTGTTTAAGTTTAGAATTATACGCCGTGAATTTAATGTAAAAAAAATACTTGTTTTTAAAACAAATACAAGTAGCTCTGCCTTCTTCAGCACGTAAGTATGGTTTCTCCAACGGAGGAATTAAGCTCTAGACGAACTTAACAAAAGTTCTACTGATACTTTTAGTTCTTTCTTACACTTAAATAATAGATAGAACGTATTTAAAAAAAAAAACGAGTTTGTCAATTTTGCTTTTTGTTTCGTTATATGTTATAGGGATACAAAATTATAATATGAATTATAATAATGATAATATATACCTAAATTTTTAGTCAGCTCATGGGATTGGAACGTTTCTGCCGCGCCCCCGTCGTGTTCTTCGGGGCGCGTGTTAATTCCTTTCAGGCCATTCAAAGAAATCGTGTCGCCAAATTTATGTAGACATGTGTAAAAATTGCATTATAGTTAGTCTGTCAGAATGGATCTTGCTGACAGACACCTATAAACGCTGAGTGCAACTTGCATTCTAGACACCTTTTTTTTACTGTGGTATCTATATTTTTTAATTTTAATATTATTCATTTGTTTTTAGATTTTTTAAGTCAATGGATCTTATGTCTGAAATATGAATATTATTATTATATTATAGCTATTTGGATGTGAGCTGCTCATGATAAAAAATAATATACTATAAAAACATTCTCTGCAGGCAATCTGCAATGTTAATAATCTCTAAACCTCCCATAACGAGCTACAAGTAAAAATTGTCGAAAATTGCAAACTTACCAGACATTCTAAGTGCGTCCAAAAAACGATAAGTAGCTCTCGTATTTGACGTTACAAAATGACAAGCTTGTTAGACGTTGGCACTGAACATTCCTTTTTATCCCGACCGTACCGAGCGCCCTCCAAAAGTTAATAATTCGAAACCCGTTTCTAGTACTTGTCTGATTCCCCATTCATATTCATATTATTTCGTTTCACCTATTCGCCTCGGGACTTCTCGAATTTAAATTTTAATCCTTGATTTTAACAAGACACGCGGAATAACTTACGGCATTCAAACAAATTGTTTGACGGAGTGGAAAGCGTTCTTGTGATGCGATTTTGGCAGGTTCGTTCCGTGTTGAACGACTTTATATCACCTTTTTTAACTCCTTTTCCGTACAACTGGGACTGACATCTTAACATACCATCTGAAGAACAGAAGTGCTCTGTTCAAATGACCCTAAACGGTCACCCATCATAATATTTCCCGGGCGGAGATTATGCTATAACGTGAGATCGTGAGAACTTAGCAATAAAGTGCCACCAACAACACTGACATTATGAGTAATGGACTCGATTGGACAAAACATAAATATTGTCTTTACACAGAGGGTATCACTGAAGATTCACCTTTTTTCTTAATAACATAGACTCTCACAATACCTTTCCCGCTGTCTGGACACGGATTAACGTCAACTAAACAAAATCCTAAGTAAAAGAGGATCATAATAGATACTCTTGAAATACAGGCAGGTAAGATCCAAGAGGTTTGTACCTCAGGTAGATGTTTGTAATAACATCTATAACAGTAATTGCCACATGTAAGATAGAGCATCACCTGAGAACGGCGCGTCGATAGATTTGGATGATTTCTTTCGCGTTATTAACAGGACAAAGTTTTAATTAACATAAATTGAAAAAACTGAAAAAATATTTTTATATGAGATTTTTGACAGTCAACTGTCAATTTCAATTACAAATCCTTTGACAAGTTTGAGGTCAAAGGAGTAACAAACTTACAAATACATACAACCTTTCTGATTTATAATATAAATTGTGATTCTGAAATATTGGGTTGGGTTCAGAATAAACCTCTTGAATTTGTATTTAAGTATTGTTAATAACGAAAATCTCATATTAATGTAAATTTGACGCGAGACGAATGCTTTGTTCGACGTTGTTAGACGTCTTTGTGTTTATGTAAGGGAATGTAAGAAACCGCAACTTTATTAGCTCAGCAATCAAAAGTTTGGATGGAGGAAGGGATCGAGACAAAACACATTAGCTTTACCGAGCTACGAGCACGTATTAATATTGAATTTAAATTTGTAAATTAATTTATTTCAATCCGTATTACATGTAACTACGTTATTGCGACATTTTGTTTGTTACTATATATCCTTATATTACAGTTTTCACCACACAAAAACAATACAGTTAGTATAATCAATGGTGATATGATACAGCGCCATCTAGTCCCTAACTAAAGCATCGACTGTACAATGAGAACAAGATTACTTATAGAAAAATAACACACAAAATGGTCGTCACACATGTATTTGTCCAGGTTTATCAACTCAAAACGTACATCGCTGAAGGTGGAGCTACTACCAACTAAGCTATGGGGCCAGTTTATAAAAACAGAGATCCGCACTACGTGGTCTGTGGTTAGGGATGCAGAGAGAGGAAATAATGAAAATATAATATGAAATTAAATTTATAATGAGCACGAAATGTACAGGTCTATTGAACAGGGAAGGTTTGCCCCTACGTCGAAATTAATGTTGAGATGAAAGCGTTTATATACAATACATTATCACACTAGTGTGTGTGACTTAGGTCGTAATACAATTCCGTAGTATTATACATAATTTTGATCTATAGTATATCGTCAGGTTTAGCCAGCATTAGCAAAGGAAGCGCAATGACCCTACTACATTAAGAATGTATTATACCTAAAATCCGTTTAAATGCTTGGTTTAGAGCGGACAAACAGACATACGAAAACAGCGACTTTACTTTATACCATGTAGAGAAGAGATAGAGATGATTATGTATTATAGATTTTTTGAAGTAATCTTTCTCTGGTATTGAACTTATTACTTTATAATCTATTAAACATAAATGTCAGGAACATAACGAAAATAAAGAATAATGAATCTAAAACGTGGCGAGAATTCTGTACGTCAAGAAAACACTTTGTCAGAGTTATTAATTAAGCTGAAATAATTCCGTCGACCGCATCTAAAGGAATGCAATTACCATTCGATTAATTAATAATTCTAGACCGGTCTGAGGACTGCGGTCTCGGTCTGAGACTACCCTCTTCTATTAGTACCCCGTTTAGTACTGCCCACATGGAGGTTTCTTTACTTTGTGACGTAACGATACAGTAGAAGTGATATGATTGTTATAAACTCTTGCTAAATTAGGATATTTCTGAAACATAACAATTTGATTGCAACTCAAATTCAGATCAAGTGTAAAAGCAATTCTGACTGTTCAGTTGGTAATAGATTCAATTCCCACTCAGGATAAGCATTTATGTGACAAACGTAAACGTTCGTTCTGTGTCCGGGTGTTGTATTATATGTATTATATATATTTACAAAACAGGGCTATATAAGTATTCTTTCAGTTATCTAGTTCCCACACTACAAGCTATGCTTAGATTGGGACTCAATGTCCATGAATATTTATTTATTAATTTATTCCAGCTTCGCTGTAATACTCTCTCTGGATGGAATATTTAGGAAAAGTTCCATTCCCGTTCAGGACCCGTTCCCATCCCGTATCCGTCTCGTAGCTATGTTAAAAGTCGTTGCAGCCACACCCAACATATTAATTTTACAGCTACATATCCCCACCCATTGAATTGCGTATCTCAAATACTCGGATAGGACATTACATGAAAGTCATGGTCCGGCGTTGAGATGCATATTGAGCGAATGAGATGGAAATCATTTATTTGCGGTACGAGAGAAGCTTTCAAATATTTTCAGCGATTAAATTTAAGGAAAAATGAAATTAAAAGTAACATTTAGATAGTTAACTACTTTTTCGTGTTTTTATTTTGTTTAAAATGACCAACTAATCTGACTGTCAACGTGATGTTTACCTTAGAATCTTGCGCCCGTGTTTCTGAGGGGTATATCACCTCGTCGAAAACACAATAAAACTTGCATTGCATCACTGCTTGACAAAATAAGAGAATAATAATTCGTGAATAAAACCGTTAACCGAGTCCTGGGAATACAATGGTAGCGACGAGGTTACCACTTATCATGTCTAAGTTTACAGAATAGTAGATCCGACTAGGTGAAAAATGGTCTAATCAAGATTTTTCTAAAATTTCGAGTGTGAATGTTATCCTGGGTGCAATGTTGCCCGCGTCTATAGGTGAATACCCTCTAGAGTGACACCGGTGTGGGAAGAGGATCCCAAGTAGCAATAAAACCTGTTCCAAAGCCACCGCTAGGCAGCAGTTCTAACGTTGCTGAGTTCCAGTGGAAGGGTGTGGGTGCCTGTGAATTTATAGGAATATATATATAAAATATATTAAAATTTGTTACAACTGCGTACTTTTTCAAATATAACATAAGTCGTCACATATTACAATTTTGATGTAAAAAATTGGATTTGCAAAATGGAAACAATCAGTATCAAAATTATTGAGGCAAATATGAAATTTGCTTCAGTCTTAAGATAATCCAGATGGTAAAACGTACCTACACCAAATAGATTCGATCAAGTTTCAATTTGAAGTCCGATATTTCGATTGCAATTATTATTATTATTAAGATATTTAGTCCCCTGTCTGAAAAGGTATGACTAAGTTAACAGTCCAATTTATTCTTAAACGGTTCTTGCCGCTAACAGAAATTTGGTACCTAGATATTTCTAATACGCTATTACGATAAGAAAACTCATTTTCTCATCTAAATAAGTACCAGTCACGTACTTATTTCGCCAAAGTAGCTTACATATTTTGTATCAGTAAATAAAATATCGGTATAGTACGAACATCAAGCGGATATAAATACAATTCATATATAAAATGCTTCCAGCGTTTTGATCTTTTTTGTAACTGCAATTGGACTTGCTGAGAGGCTGATATTAAATGGGACCATTACATGGACAACAATAAAACGATTTTGGTCTTTCCCTACCGAAGTATTCAGCGTAAGAAAATTATTTTAATCCTTCCTTACCCCTTTATTAATGCGAAAATGTATAATGGTAAGTACACAGATTTTGACATTTAACCTGATTGAAAAATTTTATGTTTCAGTGTTCAGTCTAGTTAGTAATTTCAACCAGAAGTTAGCCACATGAACTACATTTTCCGGAGAGGTTATCATTATAGTGCATATGGTAGGGGCTAATCTTACAGGAAATCTTAATGCTATGCCAAAATAAGCTTACCCACATAGATGATTTTGAGAAACAGACTTAATATTAAATATTTAAATTGTGTCGTTATTACTATCCTTACTACCCATGGAACATAATAAAAAAAATTATGTTTAATTTAGAACGGTTTTTTATTTGTAAGAGCGTAGCTAATAGTTATATAATATCCGCTCCCACATAATTAAGCGGACACATTGAATTTCCGCTCAATGTAAATAATCCTAGAATAAAATTCTCTAGACGATTGTTCTAAGGGTATTGAATATACTTGAGGAGAGTCTGCTCTTTAATTAATAGTTATGAAGAACGTTTAAGTCTTTTGAATTATTAATTTAATGCAATTTAAAATCTAATTTTGCGTGATGTCAGACACAATTTAAATACAAACGTGGCTTTTTATATTAAGATACAAACAAACGTTCACGTTTTATTTTATTATTATTTATGAAATTTCGTTAGTGACGTCACAACACCAAAAACATTTTGGCACAGTTGGTAGTAGCTCTGCCTTCTGCGCTATAGGTCGTGGATTTGATTCCCACTCAGGACAAGCATTTTTGGGACGAACATAAATGTTTGTTGTGGGTAATCATTTGTATTATATGTATGTATTTACAAAGAAATACTATAATATATAATGTATTCTATCAGTTATCTAGCTCCTATATTTTTGCTTAGTTTGGGATTAGCAGACGCTGTGTGAAATGTCCATGAATACCTATGTCTTTATTTATTTGATAAGTAATCCAATTTATTTATTTTCATCGTGTACTACATTTAAATATATTATGATACTATATTATAATTACTTATAAATATATATTTATTTATATATACGAGTTTAAAAAACATCAAAGAAATTATAATCCATAGTTACGAGAAGATCCTGTGATTTTGTATATTACGTAGATGAAGACGGAATAAATTCCAGTCTCTTATTTAGCTACAAGCGCAAGAATTTTTCCTAAAGCAATTTAGGAATACCTCTCGCATTTTCCAGTTAAAATTAATCGTGCACCACCTACGTCTGGCGGATGCATAGCAGCCAGACATTTTCCGAGGCTTTAATGAAACCGCGTCGTATTGTTATGACGCCATTCAGAAATAGTTTCACGTTGAGGTAAGTGGAAAATTCAAGAGTTCCATCTTTATGCGAAATTTACAAGATAAATAACACGTAATTACCTATATTTTTGTACGGTTGCGGTTTTGAAAAATCGCTTTCTATTACACCGCACGCGTACGTATCAACACATCTATTTATCAAATCGGCTGTTCACATCCAGTGCTAAGAATAGGTCTTTTTTTCTATAAATATAATAAACTTGAAGAATTTACCTCAGGACAAGTCAGGTCTTTGTATATTAATAAAACATAGGCAGACTTAAATTAATTGATGGAATGAACTGGTAAGTCGTGTATTTTGAATGTTATATTGTATTTTATTTTTTGACGGGAAAGGCCCTGGTGTTAAGTGGTTACCCCCGCCCACGATAGCAACAGTCTAACTCTAAATAAGATTTGGATTTTATTCTGCTGCGTCCATCACTTGAGACGGGGATGTTACGTCTCAAGCGGTTGTGATTTCACCGGCACACACACCTTTCCACCGAAATACAGAGCACTACAGCTTGACAGCAGATTCCAGGTGTAGTGGTAGTTCCTTTTTGGATGAACGTGGCACAAGTTCTAATGCTACTTTTCGTTGCTACTTTCGCACCACCCAAGGGACACGTGTGGGGATTCTGAGGATACTCTCGTACGGCATCTTGGTAAAAGAAAATGTAACGGAACACTTAATACTGCACATGTGACGTTTCTTCCAGACAACCACCTCACATTGTCGTCACATGCACACATCACGATGCCAGAGAATGCCATAGAATACAGCACTGTATCAGCCCACTGATGCTCACTTATTAGCCACTTATTTAACTGTTACCTATTTTTTTAATTTCATACTTGTATGCGATTATCTTTTATATTTATAACTATATAGGTATAGGTATAGGTATCTTTATTTATAACAATTAAATAAACTCTAAATAAAACTATATTCAAATTTCAGTTTAACAAAAAACGAATTAAATAAACAATAATTTATGTTGGTATTTCTTGTTTCTCTATTTTACGACGTTGACATTTAAGTTTGCCATCAAAGTTACCTAAACACTGCTTTATGCGCTGAGGACGTAATATCTTCGTGTCTAGAATGCAGTCACATCACATTAAAGGAGCAACTTACCCGAATGTAGATTATGCAAAGAGATTTCGGGTTGCATCGAAATGGCTGCAGACAAACCCTATTTACTCGTTTCGTTACTGTATTACAATATATTTCTCGGGCATGATATGCAAAGTTAGCTAAGTTATTCCACATTATCAAATATTGTTAACTAGCGTTTACCCGCGGCTTTGTTGATAAAACAACAATTTTGTAAATCAATTTATTTCCAGATGATTCCCTAAATAAACAAACTCAGACTTGAATTGAATAATATTATATTAGTACACATACATACTACATAGGGTTGGTATTTAGTAATACTACTTATGAAATAAAAAAGAGTTCGTTTTCAAAATATAACTGTAAATAGTGGAAATAGCAAAACTAAACGTCAACCAAGAGACCATCGAATCTCAGAATGCCTTAGATTAGAACCATGATTCAAAGCAAATGCATATATAATGTTATGTACGCAAATGATTACATAAATAACAATATAAATTTATAGATTTACAGATTCTATAGGCATGATAATGGCAGTTAAAACAAGTTCTAGCACTTAGTTAGTTTAATTAAATTTGATTTATCAAACTGAAACTTCTCAATAGCATCGAAATATTCAAATTCGATATAATGTTTCTGTCTAAACAATTTGTTAGGGTAAATATGAGTCTGCAAAGCTGTGGTTTTGGTTTCCCAAGCGAACTTTATTAAGCAATGATTGATTTAATAACTGAATACCAGAGGATGGGACAGCGAAACTATTTGGCAAATGTTGACCATTGGTGTGGTAGTCTCGATAATTACTAGTAAGTAAATGTACATATGGTTTAAATTGCTAGACATACTTTACCTTTGAATACAATTTGATTTATGGTAAATTAGGATCATGTGGGAGAGTTTACATAGCGTAGAAAACATCGTTATGCTTTACAGATAATATCAAATTACAATCTAATTTTGTATCTTTGAAATCTAACCAACAACTATTATAAGTTCTCACTATTAATATAAACTTTTCAGAATATGGTACTCATAACTATCTGCTTTAAAATCCAAGCTTTTTGTAGAAGTAGAACTTTGCACGAGTTCTACTGCTACTAAACTAGGCTATGGTGCCAACAAAAACTGTTTACTTGTATAAATTTGATTTATAAAAGCAAAATACTCGGTTATGAACTATATAGCGTCTCACGTGCCAATATAAATTCCTGTCATGAAAGAAGCCCACGCACAAAAGTAAATAATCAGATCCGAGGATATTATGGAAAACTTATTTCAGTTCCATTCATATTGACATGTCGTAGCGTGAAAAATCGCTATATCGTTCCCAATAATCTGGACTGTTCCAGATATCACTCAATGGGACGAATAGTTGTAAAAATATATATTAAAATATATCTACAAAAAATCTTAATAGGTCTGTTATTAACGATAACAAAGTTATTTTGTAGGTAATGATTACAAAAAAGGTGATTTAATCAAAATAAATATTTAAATAATAATTAAGATTTCAATATAAGTACGAGTATATATTTAATTTAATATATAATATTAAAAAATATAATATTAATATATTTTATATATTAAAGAGACTAAAAGCTAACTGCTAGTATTTGTAAAAGAAAAACCATATTTATCCACCATGTTGGTTTATTTCAGTGAATCTAAAAATTTTCCGCGGTGTAATTAGGAATATTGCTACATACTATGCTCTGAAGTTGAAAGGCTTCAATAACGTGCGTGACGGAATTATAATATATTCCTTTAGAACCTGAAGGAATTCAACAGTTTTTCAGACTGTTTTTTTGTCCGTCGTACTATAATAAGTAGGTACCATCTTTATTAAGGTCCAAATAAAAAGCTGGGTAACTTTACTTGTCAAGTAAAGTTGAACGAAGATGAAGAAAGTTGAAAAAAAAATTGCACGTAATAGGTGAACAGAAATCATTGCAGAGCATTTTCCTTAAACCATTTCTATTAATCTCCCTCCACACATTGGGGATCAGTGAATACCTCGAGTCGTGCGTATGACGGAAGTCAGATTACCGGTCATGCGATATGCTTATGTTTACTGTTGCAGATATGTATTTTACGACGTTGCATACTTGCAGATTTCTATGACAAAACATTAACATCTATTATTGTACTTATCTGTATATCTTTTCTTCAAAATATATTTACTTCACTATAATCTATACATATAATAAAATCGTAGACTTGCCGTGTCTGTACATTAAAGTTTTTTGCTAAATAATAACTGGGAGACGTTAGCAATAAGTAATAGAACGTAAAAAAGCAATCAACAATATAATTTCAGATTTGTTAGCAAATTTTTTAATAGTCCTGCTGTAAATCGAGGTTTGATTGTACGACCACAGCAGTCGTTTGTGTTTAGTTCTAGGGCTTGGAAGATTTGTTCTTTTTTTGTTTGTATCTACGCCACCTGGGACATACGCAATTGTAAACAGGGATGTGCATCTGTAAATGCCGTTTTTAAATAATATTTCTTTAATTTTGAATCACATGTTTATTCTTGAAGATCTATGGGTTGACTCGTAATGAATATAACTTTTACTCAGACAGATTTTAACCAACGAGCAGTTTTCTAAATTGTACTCAAACATGAATACCTTTATTCTAAATTTTTCAATTAAAAAATTCTTTATAACTTAATTTTCATCACGGATAGCAGTTTAAATCTTTATATCATACTAAAGATCTCAATAAAACATTGACTAAGAGTCATAAATCGCCATTCGGGGACGAGAGGACATTATTAAAATACCGCATCACGTCGTTTCTAATTAAATTTCACACAAGAGACTACCAGTCGTTAAATTTTACAACCCTTTGAGTTTTCATCAGTGAAAGTTTATTGTTTGTTTATTGCCAGACTATTTCGGACTTTATCACTTGGGACAAACAGTTTGAAAACGTACATAATTGTCTTTTATAATGAGTCCTTGTCGAGGATGGATCATGCCTTACGAGTCTTCTACATAGGTTGAGAAATTATACACTGCATTCCAACGATAAATTAATAATAACGTTTTTATATGCAATTTATAAATTTATTATCGGGTCCATCTATACGAAAAATTAATTTATTACATTTCTAATTATAAACATGTGACTTGATTTTGGAGAGATGTCTTAATTTAGATAGTAAATACTACTAAATATATTGTAAACAACACTCATCACTGCCTTGCCATACAAAATACGTTTTTCGTCTAATTCACATGGAGAATTTCCTTGGATTTCTTTTTTGGATTGTGATTTAATTCTATTTATAATAATTAAAGATGGCTATGGCGTTTTTTCAATGCGCCTAAAGTTACTTGTATGTGATGGAACGAGCTGATGGCGCGCACCATGTTAAGTGGTCAGCACCGCCCATAAACAACAGTATTACCGAAGTATAAGACTATTAAAGTAGCATCGCTTTGGGCCGTGGGTGCCATAAATTCACCGGTACCCATACCCATCGCAAAAACTGCTATGAAGATCAAGCCTACTTTAGGTGGCCATTTTGCAACACCAAGAAGGGATACATCTAGAGTACAACGAACGCGAAAAATTCGCAAACAATATGTTTAAGCGTAAAAATAGGATGTTCACTGTAAATATCTAAAAAAATACCAACCTCTCGACAAACAGATCCGCTTGAGGTACGAATAATGAATTCCCGAGGGAGTAATAAGCCAACAAAAGAAAAGAAATCGCTGTTTGAATTTCCCCGAACGGATCACGTCCTTATTCCTTGGATCGGGTCGACTTTTATTTTACCCGTGTAGTAATTAAAGATAAATATAATATAAAACGCTCCACTTAGTACCTCTGCTTTTGTCTACCAATTTTACGTCCAAGCCATTCAAACGATACCGAACGAACGGACTAGTGGCAATAAAAATTGATGTTAATTGTCATGCCAATAATATTATCTACAATTACTCTTTATATTTTACTTAGTACTAGGAAAAAATCCTAAAAAATTGTAGTATAGCCTAGCGTAAAAGATCAGTAGGTAAAAGTACAATAGATACGCATGAAGTTAGGTTAATATTGAGGCGTGGCTATCTATACATTTAAGATAGGAATAATAAAAATATTCAGCATACTTAGCCGTGACTTTATTCTTAGGATAAAGCTTCAAAACCAATCAATATTCGAAAGTATTTTTTCTAACATACATAATGTTTCAAGGTAGAAGAACTTAAAAACACTTTAACAAACGTTGGTTTAAATCTTATATCTTGTATCTTTATTGTGTTATAGCCTTATTTCATGAAGAATACAATTGATAGTACCCGCTTTTCATTATATATCTACAAGTAATATTCTTTCGTTTGGTTTGGCAACATCATAAATGGAGTCTCTGTTGATAGATTGTCATCCATTGTTTTCTTAATCTGAGCGACGCCGGAGGACAGAATAAATGATTTATAAGTTGCTTGCACTCACGAAGGAATAGCTTTTCCTGAATAATGAAAAATATTCTTAACAAAAGATGCTTGCGCAATTTAAAATGTAGCATTTATTACGTTTCATGTAATGTGGGCTATGTCGTTCAAATAATCTTGTCGTTAATCTTTTCCATTGATAGAAATTACAGAATTGCGGCATTCATGAGCAATAGATAGATAATTCATGGCTTGCGTTTGTAGGTACTCGGTGCACTTGCAATGCTGTGTTCAAATGGAAGGGTGTGGATGCCGGCAAATGACAGATCCATGAGTTTTCCGACAGTTTTTGCGGTCTTTGTTATTTGCTGTGGCAGTAAACACTTAATATCAGGTGGGTTATCAGTGGATCTTGTTATAAATTTATGAAATTAAGGTATTTTATTAACTCAGGCACGCGTTTTACTATCACGGAATATTTAGCGACTGTGTAGCGAAAGCGCAACGCTACGCTTACATACATGTGGCTCATATTGTCATTTTACCTACCACTCTTTGGCTTTATCACGTTTTTCTTCAGTACATAGCTTGTTCAAAGAAATACAAATAATTAAGTTCATTCACCAAAATAATTCCTCAAAATACTATAATATTAGATGGGATCTTTCAGAGCGATGGCTTCAAACACCGATGCGTATTTTCCCACGGTCTTTGGAGATCAGACTGATATTTTACTTGAAAAAGTTGTTTATTTTTATTTAATACGAACGTGTTTATCAGACCGATGTTGGTTCATTGATTTCATATTTTGCTTCGGTGCCCTTTGATAAGGCGAAAATATCTGTGAAACTATTATATTTTATGGAAAAAACATTAAAGAGATGTTTTTATATTTTATTTTTATCAAAAATTATCTATACCTATAGATATTGTTTTAAAAGTAAAAAGTGGTGTTTATTATCGACTTTTCAAACTATATGGTAAGGAAGTACGCAATACGCAATTCATATACGCAATTGATCTTCTTGCATACGCTATACCTGTAAACATCTTTGTTGCCAACTTCTATTCTCAGAAACTCAGAGAAAGAGATTTATGAAACGTTCGTATAAATAATTGAAATTATACATTAAAAAAGGTAGTTAAGGACTGCGCATTCTTTATTAATTGCTTTCTGACCACTCTGAAAATATCGGCACCCGCCCCACAAGTTGTCTGCCTTTTAGTCTACTTTTTGGTTACCAGCAACAGCAACCTCCTTGTTGCTCGTCTCGTCAAACAAAGGACGCAAACTGAATATGACATTTATTTAAGTGCTAACAGATAACTCAGAGTTATATGTCATATTCACTGTGCACTAAAGACTGTTGGAACTATTGCAGCTTTTTAAGAGAAATTTAGTTAAATTTAATTTGTCAGAATTCTTAAATAATCGACTTGAAAATATGAATCCGTCGACAATAAACCCTGCTTATCCTGGTATCAGAGCATTAGCAGATTCGGTGTATAACGTGCTTTAATTGCGCCTATTACTACTTGAAACACCTAAGATTAATTCCTTCCAATTATTTTTCCAGACATTAGTAATGAACCGAACTCTACAAATCGATAACGCCAGTCTGCATCTCTCCGCAGTAACGTTTTTTAACTATTCAAGACATCGTAAAAGCGTTTTTATTTACAAACGGATAATGTAAGAGTCTGGGAATAAACCCGTCACTTTGATGTAAAATAAGCAATTTCCTTCTGAATCAAGGTGTTCATGTTTACGATCCCTGCTTTACGAGTTGTTTGTGTAAGACCGACGGAGTTTTAAAATGGGGTTTGTGAAATAAATATCATATTCTAAGTCAGACTCACTGCTCTTTATTTTAATCTAGTCACTCGACTTACTTGTAGTACCTAGAACAATACGTAGTTAACAGTTCTCGGAAAAAAAGTTTGAATGAAAATTATATCTGATCCCCGACAGTAAATGATACCAATTTATTTTATATACATATATAAATTCACGCCATTTTCCGCAAGCAAAGTTTCAACTTGAGCCATTAAAGGATTCTATCAATTTTTTATCTTTTTTGGCATACAACCCGGCTTTGGGATTAATGAGACTATTTCACAACAAATCGCATCACTTACGAAAACCTTAAAATTCTTTAGAAATTAATATAAAGAAATACTTTAGGCATAGTTGCGTTCTATTCCGGAATATGGAATATTTTAAATTGTATGTAGATGTAGATTACTGTTAATCATACAGGGATCACACAGAGGGACAACTGTTGGCTTCGTGGCTTAGTTCGTAGTAGCCACCTTCGAAGCGAGGGGTCCCGGGTTCGATTCCCGGCCGGGGCACAATTTGTGTGGTGAGCATGAAGTTTGTTCTCAGGTCTTGGGTGTTTGTCTTGTGTTTCTGTGTTTGTCCATGCCATCTGCGACACAGGGAATCCTAGTGCAGAGATATGAGTGTGTTAACGTTGTTTATTTGTTTGTTACATTTAAATGCATCCCAAAAATATTGTACAGGTGGGACCTAAACCCACAACCTTGGCTTCACAGTTCGTGTTCATACTCATGTAGCCATAAGCTTGCAGCAGCCGACGCTAGGAGCGCACATGTTTTGGAGTATTTAATTGTAGTAGGTACTATTGACCATTACGCCATGCAATGGTCAATGTTACAATTAAAACTACAATTAAGCACTCCAAAAAATACCATATGTATACAATACCATATGTATTGTGTACTGGATCTCTAAAATAACTTCTGCTAGAACAAATGAATGAATAAAACTGATAATGCAAAACGTTTTTAAGATTTTGCGTTATAAATTTTATTATAAATAGGATAACGTACTATATTCAACAGTAGAAATATTGCAGTCATGGATCGTATATTAAGTCTAAGTATGAAACTGTATTAATTATTAATATCAATATTGGCTGGGGTTTCTATAATCTATCGCACATCTGCGACCGAGCTGTGAGGGCTAAACCGCACTATGAATACAAAACCGAATACCTTCTCTCATATTGACTTTTGTTCTACGTGATCCAGAATATTTGCACATTTTTGTGACTTCATTCAGAATTTCACCTCTGCCAACGTTGGTGTAATGAAAATACACGTTTATTAAATGTGATTCAGCTGACGGAATGTCGCTGTAAGGCAACTTTACTGGTACTTTCGTTGCATTATTAGCTTTAGCTATTTAATATTTGCTAATACGTATCAGTATCTACAGTATATTTCTGCTGTAGGGGCAGTGACCTCGATAAATGAGAGTGAATAGGCTTTGATCGATCAGCGTAGAACCTAAAACCCAGATTGATAGATGTCAGATATTTTATTATTAGATATATCGGCTTGCTCTTATTTTCTTCCACCGTTTTGAAAATGTGGTACACATATGTTTTCACGAATATAATTTTTACTAATTAATTTTTTTATCTGTCAAAATTCTGATCGAGTAACAAACTGGTTGTTATAGATGCATGATACATGCAACTCCGTATATCCATTAATCGATGAATATGATTACAGGACAGGTTCTGTCATCATATTGTAAATTCATTTATTATCATACCTATACTTAATCCGCACAATTGACACGTGTATTTAAAGTTTACTAACATTTTCGGCTACATTATAACAAAAACCTTCGATAGCTTGGACAATATTCTTCATGGGAAAGACAATAAAAACCATACCTAAGCACTATAAGTATAACCTTTTAATCGAAATCTTATTTCATAAACGAAATGTACCATGAATACGAAGTCCGTACATCAAAAAGGCTATTTGATTCGCTCGCTCACTCGTGGGACGCACGGACGCGCACGCTATTTTATTTCAATATATTGAGAACGAAGAGGCGTGGTAAGGACTTGAATCTTTCGATTCAAACACTGAAAAGAAAACATTTTTATGCGATGATGGCTCAGTCGGTAGTGACCTCGGCTTTTTATCATAAAGTCATATATCACACGTCTATAAACCATTCATAATAATAAGATCGCATATAATTTTTTTGAAAGCATACATTAATGATTTCCTAATATTTGTCATATATAACGATTTAAGATTCTTGTCATACAATTTGATGCTTCAAATTTAGTTTGAAGTACTTAAAATTTTCGATACTTCAGCAGGTACCTTCATACAAAGACCACTGAAATAGGAGGAGCAAAGCAACGAGCATGGTTTGGACAGTGACTGACCGTACCTTTTTATACCGGCTATCAAAATTCGCTGACACAAACAGCTGTATTAAGCTGCATTGCTAGCTGCAAATACGAGTTAAAACGTGTTTAAAGATTTCAAAAGATACTTAATACTAATATGTAACGAGCCATTGATATGACGTTGAACTTTATGCGTAATCAATAGTATGACGAAATACTAATAGGGCTATATTAAAACTATGAATGGTTATGATATGAAAATGTTGTATGACTATGTACTATTAGGCACTAAGGTTAAATGTTCGGCTGAATTGGATTCATAAAAACTTACTCGATTAAACTACTGACTGGCTTTAAACTAATTACTCATTTCTAACACTATGAGGTAGTTTTTTTCATGATAAATATCGTCCACGATACGACGTTGACCATCGCATATTTCCCAAAATAAAATATTATTCAGAAAATCACTTCCCGAATGGTTGTGAACATTTATACAATATTCCGCGTCCGTCCGTCCAGCCAACATATTCAGTCCACGTACTTACTCGTTTTTTCAACAGACTGCAGACTGAAATTACAGTGTTTCTCTCTCCCTCTATTTTGATTTGCTTGTTACTGTTTACGCAGCTTGCTATTCTTTTCATTCTTTATAGTTTCGAAATTTTCCGCTCAATACACAGGTTTTTGTTTGGAAACCGCATTTAATTACAAACAATAATGTGAGTCTGACTCATGAATGTCCGCAAAATATAAATAGATTTTTATGTAGTTCGCATTAAATCTGGATCTCTAGTTTTTCAAATGGGTTATCGTCGTTATAAGAAAATGCTAAATTTCTAAGCTATGTAGTGTCACTCAGTGATTATTTTCCTTCTATAAATTTAATTGAATTGAATTGTTAATTTTAATTAATTTTAATTTTAATTTTAATTAAAATTAACAAAGAACAAAAATAATAATTTGTTGCGCAAACATTTTAGCAAAATATGTTCGTCTTTCCAAGTATTTCCACTACACTCGGTCTGGCCGCGAAGCAGTGGTACACTCATTTTGCTGTCTTACAGTTTGAAGAGGGTTGATGATACTTACCGTAAAGCTTTCGATATTTATATTTTAGGCTGAAGAGCACAACACGATAAGTGTAGTGACTAAATTATTATTTTAGATATGAGAAGAAAGTCGTTATACTGTTAACTTGTATCAAAAGAAACCTTTTCACATTAAGTGGACTATCTGTACATTTCATTATTTCACTGACAAAAACAAACACACGGCAGCATAATTTGTACAATCGGCGGGCATTTTTCTTTCCTCCGCGTTGTCACCGCGTTATTTACGATGCCCGCTCTGTTTTAATACCTTTTCATTAACAATTTTAAGGTTCAGTTTATTGAGGTCATAAATAACTCTCGCAATCTGACTGCCAGAGAAAAGTCATGACAAAAAATCTAATTTTGCACAACGAAATTAACAAAGGTTTTTAATGTCTGTCATTAGTATAAAACGAAATGAATCTCATGATTTCAAAAGTTGCCGAATAGAAATACCAGTAAGTCATAGATTAACAATTAGTTAATTATAAATAATTCAGTATGACCAACAATTAATAATTTATAATTTTCCACTTAAGAAAAAAAATCTTTCAAACCATTAACTACAATATTATAAATAACACATGTTTTGAGTTAGGTTTTTTCACTCGTACATCTTTATAAAAAACTCATTTTAGAAAGGTTAGAATAATCCCGGCTTAGTTTGGTTTTCTATACATTGTAAAAACACGCAATAAATGGGGTTTTACTTTGTACCCGCTCGGTTTAATCCATATGAGTTCTAAAGAAATTTTAAAATACTTTATACCTACGTTGCTCGTAATTATATCAAATTCTATGAATTAACACAACTCCATTATACAGGAAAATTGCAGCAGTTGAACCTAATTCATCAAGCTGTTTTTTACCTGAATCGAAATTATCCACGTTGAAAAAGTAGATTATTCGGGACTCTTGTCATACGCAAACGAGCTAATTTACTAATTACCAATTACCAACCAAAGTCAAAACTCTCATAAGAAAGCTGAAATATAAATTAACTAATTGGCATTCATATTAGTTTATGAAGAAGGCCCATAGATTGTCTGGTGTAGCATAAAATAAATGAATATTCAAACGTTTACACGCTCCCGTTTGTTCAATAGAATGGAAATGTTTTGCAGATGGCATGTGTCCATGTGTTCACACAGAAACAAACACCCAAGACCCGAGAACATACTTTACGCTCATTACGCAATGTCTGCCCCAGCCGGGAATTGAACCCGAGACCCTTGCTTCGAAGGCAGACCTACTACCTACTAGGCTACAAAGCCTTAAATTAATATTTGTATTATTGTAATTTTGTACATATATTTGTTATTTGTAATATTGGTAAAAAAAAAGCTATTGGTAACATTTATTAATTAACACAAGCGCTTTCAATAAAACCTATTATCCGTTCCATACATTAATTTACTTTTTATGTTCACTCCATCCCATAAATTATTAATTAACTCGCCTTCACCGCATCAGGATTTATTCGAGTGCTAGGGAATGGAAAAAAATAACAAGGATTGAATTCAATACTGAACAAAAGCTACACACAAACGTTACCGATCGGGGTCGACCAAGCGCGAAATTGTCATTAATATCGGACAGGCAGACAAATACTAAATGAATTAAATAGATGAATTGGTATGTGATGGGTTTAAACAATTAATTTCATTGTTGATGGCTTTGTTAGGTTTGACGGTGATTTTCCAATAGGCAGTCCTATTTAACAAGTAATTCAGCTTACCCTAACCTGTATGTATGCCCCTTTTGCAATGCCTGATGAATTTTTGTGATACTAAATAAGGAAGACAGCCATATTTTTTAGAAGTGCGAGAATAAAATTAAACTTGTCAAAGAGCATGTGATAAAGACGAAGATGAGACAACAAATAATATAAAAATATATTATTATAATAATAAATATTCGTGAATATTTCACACAGCGCCATCTCAATCAAATCAAGCATACCTTGTACTATGGAAACCTGACTACTTATACGTACTTAAAATACACCCACACACAGAACAAACAACTGTATCCCCTGAATGGGAATCGAAGTCACGACCGGCACGACGACGGCACAATACCACGACGATATAGGTAGAGCTACTACCAACTGAGCTGTGAGGTCAATCTTAACTGAACTAAAATCTAACTAATGAACCTGGTCCAAATGGAAATTGATGTACATAATGATTTTAGACTAATATTTCTATTGGAGTACAAATAAGATTCCGCCGTTTTATTGTAGATGGCGCGGCACGGAGTTTCGGTTAGCTTTCGCAGATGATAACCTGCTTAAAAAATAGTTTGGACATTCAAGAACAACATAACCTATTAATATCATTGATTTTATATTGGTAAAATATAATTTTTATAAGTTGAAAATGTCAAAATTTGAGCCAAGTAAGCGTCATTTGCGGGAAATATTAGTTTACTTCTTTAATTTAAAGAAATCTGCTGCTGAGGCGCATCGATTGCTCGTAGAAGCATATGGTGAGGTTGCTTTGAGTGAGAGAACGTGTCGAGAGTGGTTTCAAAAGTTTAAAAATGGTGATTTCGACGTAGAAGACAAAGATCGCAGTGGAAGGCCAAAAATTTACGAGGATGCAGAATTGGAGGAATTATTGGAGGAAGATTCATCTCAAACACAAAAAGAACTTGCTCTAACATTAGAAGTCACTCAGCAAGCAGTCTCACATCGTTTAAAATCATTAGGAATGAATTATAAACAAGGAAATTGGGTTCCGTACGAATTAAAGCCGAGAGATATTGAACGCCGATTATGCTTAAGTGAAATGCTGCTAGCTAGACATAAAAAAAGGGTTTTTTACATCGTATCATAACTGGTGATGAGAAGTGGATACATTATGACAATCCAAAAAGAAGAAAATCATGGGGATTACCTGGCCACGCGTCAACATCAACAGCAAAACCGAATATTCACGGAAAAACACTTATGCTGTGTATTTGGTGGGATCAGCTAGGTGTAGTGTATTATGAGTTGCTTAATCCGAACGAAACAATTACTGGAGCCCTCTATCGAACACAATTGATGAGATTGAGCCGAGCTCTGAAGGAAAAACGCCCTCAATACTATTCTAGACACGAAAAAATTATTCTTCTGCATGACAATGCTCGTCCACATGTTGCGGCTCCCGTGAAAAAGTACTTGGAAACACTTGATTGGGAAGTGTTACCCCACCCGCCGTATTCACCAGACATTGCACCGTCCGATTATCACCTGTTCCGGTCCGTAGCACATGCTCTGACGGCGCAGCGGTTCACATCTTATGAGGATACCAAAAATTGGGTTGATTCGTGGATAACCTCAAAAGACAAGGAGTTCTTCAGACGTGGGATTCGAATGCTGCCTGAGAGATGGGAAAAAGTGGTTGCAAGTGATGGGCAATATTTTGAATAAATTTATATTACCGTTCTTCTACAATAAATATTTAATTTGTGTTAAAAAACGGCGGAAACTTATTTGTACTCCTATATAGATATATTATTAATATCTTATCTACTCGTTGCTCTTTCCATGAATTAACCCATCAATACTTCCAAATATTGATTCAAAACCATTTCGTTGTCTAAATATTGAAATCTCAATCAAACCATCCAAATATTTAACAGGACGAAACAGGAGACGAAACGCTTCGATCGTTAGTCGTCCCCCTGTAATCTGTACCCACCTAGACTATATACATATGATTATAAAACTTTGACCTTGGGGGACTTTCCTCGTAACCTAGCAACGCATGTACTCAGATCCCCTAGCTTCATCTGCAGATAATCATACCTATAGGGAGTCTACAGTGCTGGTGTACCATGGAGGCATAAAATATTAAAGAGGTTTGTTACAATTTTTATAGCACACTACCGATTTAAACGCTTAAAACAAATATAACTACAATTGTAGAAGAGGAAATCGAATCCGTCTCGTTTTTTACCAGTTTCCTCAAAATTTTGAGTCTAAAGTCATTTTTAGACTAGTTACTATAATATGCTTACTATATACAGTTTATATATAAGTAAGTATTATACATAAAAACTATTGAATATTTCACACAGCACCATCTAGCCCCAAACTTCAATGCCTTTATACCTATTGGGATTTAGATAACTGATTTTTATACTACTTTATTTTGTAAATACATAATAACACTTAGTTACAGAACAAACGTGTACCTTTTTGTTTTTGGTCCAAATCACCATGAAGATAAAATATTTTAAATTGCTACGAATATTTCATATGTAAAGCATTCAGTGTTAAATCAAAAATCAAAAAGCCTTGTCCAAAATATGACCTTCCTAGGTCTCTGCACCCCTCGCCTGGCAACAACGCAGCCCGACCCCAAGCGGCGATACAATCACACTGATGAATACCTTCAACATACAGCGTCCATATTAAAAAGTTGTAATTTTGATCTCGATTTTTGCTTTTGACAATCGAGTGATGGAGAATTTCGGATTTGTTACTTTTGTTCGGTCTAGCCGTAGTTAAGCCCCCAGTATTGCTTTTGTTGTTTGTAAGGGCTGATCACGTGATGGAGTTAAAAATTTTGGCTTGAATCTTACAGTATTCATTTGTCAATAGAGTTTCAGCTCAAAAATATAATTTTCAATTACATGAAAAAGTAGTTGATTTGAATCTCTAAATTTCTATGAATAATTATATAAATATCAAATTATATTTGCGAGGGATAGACACAATCTTAGCAAATAAGACTACAAATGCTACTATTATATTTAAATTAAAATTGTAAATATATAAAAAATATTTTAACTCAAATAATTGGCTCTTTCAACTTTAACAACTTTAAAAATTCAAAACTAAGCTTTAAGGAGTATTAAAGATATAAAAGAAATATATCAGGCAACCAAGTTTATTTGTGTTCACCTAATGAATAAAAATCAAACGTAAATCCATGTTAAGACTAAATAACGTTTGAATTGGTTTTTTTATTATAATGATCACTTGTATTGGCTTTACAAAGGAATAAACTATGTGACTTCAACTGACAAAATTATTTCTCCTGAGACTACCCACATCTTTCAAAAACTTTTATCAATAAATCAGTTTAAAAGTAAGTTAAAATAACAATTTAAACATTTTTAAAAGTAAAAGTTAAATTAGTTTAAAAAAGTTTTAAGTAAATAAAATTGAGCTCGTGAAACATTCACAGAATTGATATAAGTTAACTCAAACATAAAAATAAGCCTAAATCAAAATAACTGCAGCTAACGCCGCGGGGAATAAACATAACCCCCCAAAATAACACAGATACCCATATCCGTCTTCAAAAGATCAGCACTGACATAGTGAACTGATGCGTGATGGCACACTTTCCTTCACCATCCCTCGCATTTTTGTCACACACTCACTGACACACTGTATGTCTCTCTCGTAATTACTTCCCTTTCCCTCACCCCAATACGCCCAAACTGTACCTAGACACAGTATAACCTAGGTATGTCTATACACGGGGTTTGCGAGGGGAATGCTAAAAGGGTACCGTTGTGATATAAATTCGCATCAAAGTTATGTATACTGCACGTTTCGTATTGCTGGGATACAACGTCTGCTTTGTATTTTGAAATATATTTTGCATGGAACCACTGTGTGCAAAGTTCTATGAAATTTAAAACCAGCAGGGTCGAGGTAAGTATATTTAGAATAGAATAGGAAAATACATTTATTTTGACACGACAGAACATAAGTAAAAGGTAAAATAGGTGCCAGTAAAAAATAATAGTCACAATAAGACACAGACAATAAGGAGCGTATTAATACTACAAAATATATCGAATGTTGTATGCACCTATCTCGGATATTAATTGCATCAAAAATCTACGAGCTTCTTTATACGTTGGGTAATGGATTTAATGAATATTTTATTCAACCAAATAAATGGAGAGTCACCAAAAGAGTGTCCATTAAAAGTAGTCTACATCCAGCGTCAAATTAACTTCGGTAAAAGTTTACCCTCAAAATAATTAAGGATTCGCCGCAATTATCGCGCAAAATCAAACTCCTCTTAGATCGTTATCCGGAACAGTATTCTTTGCAAATTTGAAACTAATCTCAATGCTCAAAGGTATAAAATCGATAAGCAGATGACTGCTTGAGCCGTTTTGTACTAGGAAATTTTAATAACTGCGAGGGAGTAACGAAAAGTTGGTACACTTTTGCCTTTTTGTGAATCACCAAAGGGAACCACAGTGATAATTATTAATTATTTACCAATTGTGAGTAAAGTTTCCGTGGCCCGGTAATTGCAACGGTTAAAGTATCATTTAATGAAAATCCCACCGATTTCAATAGGGAGTTTGGGTGAAGTGGGCAAAATTATTGGAAGAGCAGAGACGAATTTTAATTTTGTCAAAGAACTCGTTTCGAAGTTAAATTATTTCGCATGAGGCAATTCTTTAGGGCTTTACAATTCTCAGCCGAATGTTTGATACTTATTTTAAACATGAATTCAGTTTTAATAAAATTGCAATTTGTGTGGACTTTTACAGGTTTTCATTATAAAAAGATTTTATGTGATGTATTTTATTTGAGCGAATGACTTTTGAACTTTACAAAATACGTAGTCATTATTTAAGGTAAGCGTTTGTACTTATCTTGCGTCTTTACCGTCAACAGCTTGAATAGCATGAAATTTCATTTCAACACGTCTATTGTTCCCTTAGTTAGTTTAAGACTTTGACAGCTAGTATTTTTCCATAAAAAGTATATATATTTTAATACCACATAACGTGGAATTCAGGCTAAGGCGTCATTTCAGGCGTCCATTCAAATTACTAACTTCGGAATATTTCGATTTAACTTTAACTTCAAACTTAAGGAAAGCTAATTTAAATTTTATAATAAAATTAACTAAAGCCACGGATAATTTGTACCACTGAAACATAGTTTACAGACGTCCGCACGCGTCCAATTTGAGGGTTTTCATACTACTTGTGCCAAATTTGTTCATGGAAGTATGACCTAATCCGCCTAATAATTAAGGCACAAAAAAGTCACATTGCTTATGGGTGCCGGTAACCACTTTATGTCAGGGGCCCTTGTATAAAACTGCATGCCCTTGAGTTTTAATAGAAGACAAGCTTAAGAGATTCCTCTTATAATTATTATTGCCAATATGGAAATGTTTCTTGATAAGTTTTTTTTTTTTTTTTATTTTTTAACAATTTTATGTGGTAGACGTGTGATGGGATGCGACGGTCTTTTCTTACTTGAGAATTTGTTATCGCTGGTGTTATGGCCGGAGGTAACGACTTAACATCTTCCTCAAGCTCGCCCGCCACATTATATCAAAGTTAAAACAATTCTTCAATCAAAAAGAGTAGATATAGAAAACGGGCTTTGCTCTATGTATGAAAGTTTGAACATCAAAAAATCCTTAAATTTCAAATACTCCGTTATTGAGATTACAGTAGATTGTGTTGACAGGTGAGACTAACTACATATTTTCCTACTACTGTACCACAACATCCATCATATTTCGATCAGGGCTTTATTTAGCCATCATAGAGGGGCTTTGCAGCCATCAATCAAAGGTCCTTCGAATGCGTAACGCTACTGAACTTGTCAAACCTTATCTTTGGCGTCAGCGGAGCGAGTAATAGCTACTTACCTGCAGCAAAACCAGCACACGTTGAACAATAACATACAGTAACGCAACTGTCTACAATTCGTTATGTAGGAAATTGTAAATACCGGATACGTGCGACTCATACTCACGTACCGAAAGTTATGTAAAACTAATTGTATTTTTAGATATTTGTTATTCACCCGGGTAACATATAATTTGTGAAAATTTGGATTAAGTTCACTGTGGATTAAGGTTCAAAGCTCTTTAAAGTTATTATAGACACAAACGGAAGCTTAGTAACAGACGGAACGAAACCCTCATCAGGTTAAAACCAGTTAAAAGATGATTTCTTATTATTAATAAGTCTTGACCTTACGCAACTATCGAAGTAAGATACAACTTTTTTTTTAAATTTCATTTAAATCGTTAATCAATAAAGCAGTTTTGGTGTAAAAGAGTAACAAACAGTTATATATTCCATGTTAAATTTATAAGTTATAAAGACACAGTCATACTCTTGAAGTAGGATTTATTCTAGTGGTAGATGCATAATGATATGCATCTAAAAATTAACAGTTAATAGACGGGCCGGTAAAACATTTGTATGACAAAATATTTTACGCAGCCGGGCTTGAAACTTCAATTTGAAAGCTGAGAACCTGCAAGTCCGGTCCACCAATTCTGAGTCAACTTTAAACAACCCTGAATCGTACTTCTGTTTTTTATGGGTGGTGATAACCACTTAACATTAGGCGGGCCGCTAGCACGTCCCATCACTGAAGTAGCATAAAAAATTTAACCCCGAATTTTTAATAAGTTGTAATAAAACTGTTGACTTTTATAGTTCCACATTCCAAGATTCCATGGCAAATATTTATTATATTTTATAAGAAATTGCATACGTGTTTTTTAATATTCTGAAATATCAAGCTTCCACCACATTGAAACAATAGACGTGTTGACATTCCACAGAAATACTCGTATATTTTGGTAGAATGAAGTTGATGCACTGCAATAGGTGCAGACGTTGTAAATATACGCATTGTTACGTTCCGCATTCGATTTTGATCCTTTTTAAGATAGGAGAGGATTAACGGGGGTTGTTCGATTGTTGCAATTTTAGGCGATTTTCTATTATTATATGTTTGCTGCTATCTTTTATATGACAAAAACAGCGAGACGGACTGATATTTAATGGTTACCTACCTCTGCACATAATATTAGCAATACGACTTACGTCTTTTTCACCAAGTATAATAAATTATAATTATAACTATCCCATTGCGCGCCTCTTATACTAGAACACAGTGTGAGTGCACCACTGCTCAGCGGCAGTTGACCAGGTGTGAAAGCAGGATTTCTCCGGATGAACTTGGCAAGTTCTACTGCTACTTTTAGTTAATTCCTTCGCACTCGGGTGGATACTATAGAAAGTACTCACTTACAGACGATAGCAACCGGATCTATTGTCTTCATAAACTTTAGATTTGAGTTTTTCTCAGTTACATAGGTACTTACGTAAGCTTAGTTATGTGTCGATTTTTCGAAATTTCATGCCGTCGATTTTCTTCTGAGTCTGAGTGTTAACATGTAGGTTTATTTTTACTAAAATAATACTATTAGTGTTCCATCAGTTATCTGGTAGGTAAAAGCTACAAGGTTAATTTGTTGTTACATGACGCTGTGTAAAATGTTCATAATATTAAAATACGAGAGTATTGGTCGAGACTTACCTTATGCAATATCCCAAACTTTTCATAAGGCCTGTATCTTTTATCTTTTTGAAAGCTATAGCAAATTATTCTGGGTGTCAATTAAAGTGTCCCCATATCGACCATCGTATTCAACTATAAAATGTTCCTATTCATCGAACGGAAAACCCTTTGTGCCATCCGAATCCACTCACTCCTAATGGTCGTGTTTTGGTCTGCTTCTAGGCGCGGATGCAAGTAATGGAGGCAGCTAGCTCAGTCTTCAAATATAATAAAGACAATCAAGCTATTTACAAAAGTAGCAAATGTTTTTAATATAATTTTTTTCCTAATTCTGACGCACAAAGTACATTTCAGACTACTGTCTGAAATGTAAAATAGGTTTTGCGGCAATACAAGGTTTGAATCAAAATTATACATACATAAAGAGGTAGCCGATAACTCGGTTACTGTAGATGCTCACTGACGAGAGAAAGGAAATGCAAAACTTGCGGCGTACATTTAGAGACAACCGCAAAAAAATCAACCAACACCTGATGTGTTGGTTGATTTTTTGCGTGTACTCCTAGGGGTCATCCCTTTGATCTTACACAAAAGACAAATCTGTTGTACAATAATAATACCGTTCAGAACTTTATGTACATGACATTCTAAATAGTGAGCTAGCTGTACCAGTAGTGCGAACGTGCGATTTTAATTATTTTCGTTTAATTTACGAGTGGCCATTAAAGAACTAGTCCCTTACGGCCCATTAGAGTTCGTAGGTCCCATTCTTGTTGATAACTTTATTGCGCTGTATTTTACGCTGTACGTGAATTAGTGGTAATCTCGACTAGGCCGTGGAACGGGTTCTCCGATAGCACACGGTGTGTTGTAAAATATTTAATGCGCGAGTTTCAAATTAGTGTGGATGAGATAATTTTCCCCGCGACCATCGTATAAATCTGAAAGCACACCGCCATTATTTATAAGGCTGAGAAATGGGTGTGGCGATAGATTTGCTTTGGAAATTGGATCTTAGATTATGGTTATCTCGGTAAAATATATGTACTTGCTACGACTACGATGTAGCTACGACGTAGGCCGTTGATGTAGACCTCAGTTGCTTTAAATAACTTGCTAATAAAATCTAGCCCCAAACTAAGCATAGCTTATATTATCTGTAAAAAATTACTAATCAAATCATATTTTACTTTTTTACAGATCAATCGTTCATCATTACACAAAGCCGTTACGGTTATAGAATCTACTCCAAATAATAATAAATATTATATTTGGTTCATACAAATAAAGCTAACAACAATGTTGGCAATAAAAATAAAACAACACCAATGAGAAAAAGTTCAATTACACTTAATTGCAAACGAAGATAATGCTGTTTACAGTCGGTGCAAAATAATGGGCCCGAATTGTCCCAAACGAATGAGATGTTAAGGGTTTAGGGTCGCTTAATAAATATGGCGTCCAGCGGTCCACTGTATCGTCAATCACTCTGCACTCAGCAAGATTAAATTTGAATGTAGTTATAAAAGAGCGATGGCTGGTTTTTATGTGGAGCAGAACGTAAATGTTGGTGCTTTTGAAATCAAACGACAAATCACGTAAGTAATATGGTATTACATTATGAGCAAACATGTTTTGATTGTGGAAGTATCAGTATTTACCTATTAGATATTCACTTTACATATTTTTAGTATATGAAACCTAGATAATAGCTAAACAGAGAAAAAAAAACTGCCTGGTTCTTGTTCTTTTGTGTAAGTGGTCAACTCTGGTGTGGATTTACTCACACAAAAGTCACACTCTGGTGTCACTTGAAAAGATGTTGTAATATAACATCTTTTCAAGTGATTGCTTTAAATACTATGGACCAAACTTCTAGAACATTCAAGAACTAGAATTCATCTAGAACCACTAAGTCTGTAAACAACTTAAACTAATATTTGAATGTTCAGTATAATCCTGTGTTGGGTGTCCTATTAATAAAATAAAATAAACCCTCACTTCGTGGTTACTTGTACTACTTGCTCCGTAAATGTAATTCTTATTTGCAATATTGGCTATAAAGCAAATAAGAATGACATTTATTTAGCTCCGTGTAGTTTCAAACCTTATTTTAGAGCCAATTTAGAATGTTTCAAGCACCACGAATAAATATTTTCACGTCTTTTTACTGAAACAAATTAGTTTCAAACTCTTGAAAGAATTAGTCGTGCATTGCGACTATTAATCCTGAACTTTATTCGGATTTACTGCTTGAACCTTTGCAAACTTTATTAATGTATTCCTATAAATTTTTTGGACCTTTTTTTGCTTTTCACTACACCAATAGCATGTTTTGCTATGAAATATTTTTACCAATGTGACAGGGAAATCAATGACTACTTTTTGAGCTAAACGATAGCTCCAATATTGATACGCTAAAGTAGTTTGATATAATTAAAGGATGAGGGACTGTATTTTCGACCCGATCACACGTGATACAGTAAATTTAATGTCTTTTAAATTATTATTTTAAATTATAAAAAAGTTATAATATACTATAAGATCCTTTCAATACTTTCATATCCTTACTGATACCTGCTGATACATTTTGAATGTATGCATCTTGTCATATTGGGTGTAGCATAGCCCCTATGTATTCTGCCTGTAGGATTTATAGAAGTTAACAAGTCCTTCAGTCATTAACTAACGTTTTCTTAGCATCAGGCATCTGTTTTCAACCAATTTTTTAATATTTTTTTTTTCAGCGCCTTATTTGCGTCGTAATTCAAAAGAAGACATAAATCTTACGTACATTAGTTTTGGGGCAATAGAGAGGAAATTAATTTGTTTTTCTTACAATGGGTCGTCTAGACAATCGCGTATAATTCAAGTTTCACTTAGCCCCTGCAGACACTAATGGCCAAAAGCCAAGGCGTGTATTAAGACAACGTTTGTATATCATTTTAAAAGAGATTATTCTAAGTTAAACCCATTTTCTGTGTGGGTGACGACTGTTTCTGACAAGTGAAAACCATTTATATCAATCGAAAAAGCTTAAGTCTAAAACACTTCTCGACCACTATAAGATCTTTGGAGATTCTTGTTGCTCGCGTCCGTCAGTAAGTACCCTCTGATTCCTTACACGTGTCCCCTGGGTAATGCAATAGGAGCAACCCAAATTAGCAGTAGAACTTGCTTCAAGTTTACCCGGAGAAGTACTGCTACCAAACATAGTAGATAGATAGATAGATAAACTCTTTATTGTTCACACCAGAAATTGTACAGCAAAAAACCGCCAAGCAGTAGTGCACTCTCATTGCTGTGTTCCGTTGGAGGTGTGGTCGTTGGTGAAATTACAGGCGCAAGATACAGACATTAAATGTCAGCCGCAACCAAAAACCGTGCTGCATCTTCACTTCCCACCAAGTGAAAAGGCGTTTCACCTACTTTCAGTCATGATCTTTGTACACAGCACTAATTCGCAATGCCCCTATTCACTTCACGATTCACTTATTCTTCATCAACAGTAGTCAACTTTGGTGTCGCAGTTTTCAAGACGCAATTTTAAAACGCGTCAATATTTGTCATCCGTCCGTGCACTAAAATTTGCCCCAACAAAGTATCATTCCATGAACAAATGATTTTTCTCGAAGTCTTTAAACTTGGAAAGACATTAAAACTAACATAAAACTGTTCAAGGGGAAAGCGGTAATGCCTCTGCAACGTTTCTAAAACATCCCAGACACTGTAGTTTAGCTATTAAAAACTCTTTAAAATGTGTTGTTTAGATGTACATTAAGTTCATTCAGTTACAGTGGCTGGTTTTCTTATATACTATAAGTTGCTTGAATACTACCAAGACTTAAAACTAAACATCAGTAACCGTATTTAACAAAGCATCTCTTACATTGTTATCTCATAAACTACGACCTTAAGTAACGGATACATATTAAAATTCAATTTTTAACGAACATCATAAGAATTAAGTGAACAGTGTAGGCTGACCTGTCTGTTTGATAGCTTGAAAGGGTTCATTATAAATTCCTTATTATTGTAGTGGTGCACTGAAAAATAATATTGAAATCTAAAATAAAATTAATAGGCCTTGGGTTTTTCCCTCTACTAATATTATAATATAAGTTTTGATTTTCTCCTTTATAACGCTGCAACACCAATAAAACAAGTGCCTCGTTGATAGTTTATGGGCTGGAGCAAAGATTATAATCCGCACTCAAAGGATAAAGTTATTATTAAGGATAGTGCATCTTTATTTACAACCGAAGTGAAAAACCTGGAAGAGCCTTTATTATTACAAATTTTGATCATTGAGTTTAAAACTACGTACCTAATTTTTTGCCTCCCCGTTCCTAGCGGTCTTAATACGGGTTTACGCTTATCTAACCCGGTTCGTTGGTTTTACTGTTAAAGTTGTTTAAAGTACAGGGGGTGACACAAAAACAGTATTTTATTATTATTTCACTCGTTTTTAGTGTATACAATTAAAACAATTGACAAAAATGTATGTTGAAAAGAACTTGATGGCTTGACGTGCCTTAACTTGTCTGGCATTGATTCATAATTAGACTAAATAAATTTTAACACTGTTTCATTATAATAATTTTGTATTTTTGTGGTACAAAGTCAATAAAGGAGTCCGTGTTGATCGCCCGTGTAAGTACCCTTTGGAGTCCCTTCATGTACAATATAGCAGTTGCCCTTATATGTTAGTAACGAATGCGACGCACACACTTTTACACAGAAACTTTATTTTGTCCTAAATGCAGCCGTAGCTACCGCTTCCAAATACGCCCAACATGACGCAAATGCCTATCCTGTCGCTGACACCACTCAAATCATGTTTCATAGCTGTCACGAGGTCCGTGATGATGATGACGTTATATCTACGGTCAATGTTTTAAAATTACTATCATAACATCATAAACCACAAATTGTATAGCAATTTCGTTATTAGAATATTAACAAAGCAATTTCATTTTAAATTCGAATTCCAGTGAAACCATAATGACGTCAAAAATTATTGCGGTGAAGATATTCATTAATATTCGCGTTAAAACTATAGCTTAATGGGACTTTTACGTCTTATTAAAGGGTTGTTAAATTTTATGTAGCGCAAGTTCCTCTTTAATTAAAAACGTTTTCGGAATAATCAAGATGTTTTAATATGTATTGTACGAGACATTTAACACCGCATATTTCATAAAATATCTTTATTACTAAGTTTATAGCTGTTTGAAGTCTGATCGAAAATGTTTGGGCATGTTTGATGAGACGCGTGAGGCTAACAAACGCAAGTTGGGGTGACAAGTATACAAAACAAACTTCTTCTTATTTTTTTTTTCGTGTTATTGTGCATCTCTGTTGTCCGAGTTTACAATCCGTAAATCCTTCAAAATGGGTTATCGACCAGAATAACCGGGGTCGACATCTTAATATGCCCTCAGTTTAAATGCCACTAAACTTGGTCACCCATCCATTTAGTCCACACCTAGTACATTAGTATAACCCACAAGATGTTTGATGATGTTCACCCACAAGGTGTTCTACTGAAATGCTGCCTAAACCATTGGGAGGAAATGTTGAATGTTTTAAGGTATTTTGTATTATATTTTCTACCATCTAACTCACCTGAGTCCTGGAAACTATCCGATTCATTATTCATAGCATGCACTAGCGTGTTGGTATTATGTTGATTTTGCTACAACTTGTTCGATTTGTACTGATTTGCATAACATTGACGGTGAGGTGCCGTATCTATCTGGAAATGTATAATTTTCGTGGTTATCTCTATTGGAATAACGTAATGCTCAGACTTTTAGATTCATGTTCATGACTAGCCATGCATTATAAAAAGTTACTTATTACATACTGTCACAATAAGTTACTTATTGTACATGTAGAGAGCACTGTAACTAGGCCACCAGTGGGCCCTTTTTGCGTGAATAGTGGGTACCAATCTACATAAATAAAAATCTATAATATGTTTGTATGTTTGTTCTCTGTGCGTTCCGCAACCATTCATCAGATTATGATGATACTTTAGTAGAGTGTTTTAGGGACGCCCGCGAGGGTTTCTGGTCCAAAAAATCGATTTATAAATGATTTCATTACGTGGCATTACTACCCATGATGGTTACAGCTATAAAAAGTGTAATAAATAATTAACTTTCATCCCTTATTTCTCACCCTTTGCACTCTTCAGGGTGATCTATGTATCTTATTACTTTAAACGAGCAATTCTAGTACATTTATTTATATATTTACTTCACGTATCTCGGAAACGGCTCGAACGATTTGGATAAAAAAATTTATTTAGATAAGTTTTTTCTGTATAATTGTATATTATTTAATTGATTATGCTGAAAATTGAATACAGCGCCATCTAGTAAATTTTTGTGGTACTTTACTGGGCGACCGAGTGAGCGTCGGTCGCCCAGGTACTATATATTACGAAGAAACAGTTACATCGTCGGCGCCTCTAATGCGTCTGCGAGTACTCCCTTATTATCTATTTACAACCCGCATTTTATTATTGGGGTTAAGACGACTACGGGCATTAACATTATAGAGTTGCCTGGCTCTTAGTTTCCGGCTTTTTAAGATTTTTTTTTATATAAATAGAGCCCTACTTTTATTCGTACTGCGCTTGTTTATATTATCTCACTTTAAAGTTAATATAATCTGTTATTTTTGACAAAAATTGCAATACAAATGCAATTTCTATTTATATTTTGATTGCTATATATTGAGGACTTTATAAAAATAATACTTAAATTATTCGTATTATATAATTTACTTTTACGTATGGGATAGGTATATGTAGGCAGAACAAAGAGCCTTCGCGTCATAATACAAGTGAAACTTAAAGTGAGGATTCAAATTGACTTCACAAGGCACCATTATTACTAGGCCTATAATAATTTTAGTTCATGTTTAGTTACCTGTAAACCTTTTTGAAGATATATTTATTTATTTTCAAAAAGGTTTACAGTTTACTATAAAGTCACAGTTTATATACTATTTTATAAGACAATCATACGTCTAAAACTGTACAAGAAGTGGTACAGGGAGATTGTTCAGGGGATGGTTCCAAGCAGGCCGAAATATAACGTATAGCGTTAGCTGAAAATCCTAATTACTACAAATTAATAGTAATTCAAGTAGCAAGTAAGAAGAAAAAGTGTGTTTTCCGGCTATTTGTAAAAAGTCTAAAAATCACTTTTTTGACGGCTCTTACAGGGAATAAAAGCTGGTAGTACAGGGTGGGTGGGTCTGAGAGATCGGACGGTCGTTAAGGGATGGGTTTACGACCATCAAACGATACTTTGCAAGATAGCATCCGGTACTCTTTCGTAAGTCGTAATTTAGGGCGTTTCTCAAACATAATGTAAGGTGTAATTATAAACCTATATATAGCAAATAAAGCGCAAAAATAATACAATGCTAAATTCAAAAAGTAAGAAACTGCCGACCAATTTACATTCACTCGTATATTACCTGCAATTCTGCTGTTCTGCAGATATAGACACTCACTCTACGCGCAAGATATACAATATTATACTGAGTCGAATTACTGTTGTTATGGGCGGCGGTCGACACTTACCACCAGGTAGGACCCAAGCTCATTACATCACTTATTCTCTTAAAAAAATACATATTCGTCGTTCAAAACCTAAAGTCAAGACCAGGGCACCAGCTTCACAGCCACGGAGCTGTTAGAGTAGACCATCAAGGGTTCACTAGAAAACAGAATAGCGGTCAAGCGTCAAATAATGCTTCTTAATGTAAATAATAGTTTTCTTACATATTGCTAATTAAAGTAGACCACATATTTTATTTAATGTGTGGTTCACTTAGATGTATTGCGGATAAACCAAAATAAATGCAGCCTTAATTCAATGTTGTTTTACATTACAGTCGGTATACCAATAAAAATCAGTAACTTTCAGCCAACCTTTAAGCATCATGTTTGGTTTCAAAGTTTGAATTAATATCAATGAATTATAAAAAAAATGATTAGTTGATATACAACTAACCAACTTATATAAGCTATAATTCCTGAGAGGTAAAAATAAAATGATTAAAAAACAAAGTTATTTCGTTCAAGTCAAAGAATTATATCACAACAGATGTTCTTAAATCTGTTTTGTACGTGCTCAAGACCTTTGCCATCATGCAGTGTTAATGAACAACTATTTATGTCTCATTTTGTACCTCGCTTAAGCTTCAGACACACGATGCGAGCACTCTGGCAGCGATCTTCTCGCAGCGATAAAGTGGCTTCAATGATTCGCTGCTAGCCTGTCAAATTTAACACATGAGACAAACTTTTAATGGGAATTCTTCTTGTTCTGTTTTTGTGTGAGTAAGTTGCCTGACTATGTTGTGAAGGAGAAGGCGAGAATTAATACCATCGTTTAGTGCCTGTGAGCCAAACAAAGGTATGTGTCTACATCTTAAAGTACGTGTCTTATATACCTATTAGCAGAAAGTGACAAATAACATTTCCGAACACTCGTAATATCATTAAAACCACTGTCGCGGCTAAGAATGTATTATATACTCAATTACATTCGTGGCAACTTTAATCCCAGATACCCAATTTCAAAAGCTGCGAGTAGCTAGTTCATTCACTGGGAAAAATCCCGCTGTCAGAAACTGAACCGTGTAAATGAAGCTTTAAACACGCTGAGAAACTCCTTTATTCTTCGGGAAATGTAAGAAAATGAATTTCGTGAACTGTGAGCTGTAAAGCTGTGATGTTTGTATTTTCATGTCAGTATTTGTTTTAAAAGGTGTGGGTGAGTGCATACATAATTACAGGTACAGGAGTCATCTTAATGTTTCAGGGTGCAAATCAGTGAATCTTGTTTCTTCCCTCAACTCTGTAAAATACAGGAGTTTTTACGGATGTATGAGGTAAGACATGTTTTGGATATTTCTTTTTTTAATAGTAAAGAGTACCCCCGAAGGGCGAAATATAAACGACCGATATAAAATCGGTTCTTTAGTTTTTTTAATTCAGTCACTTGTTAAAATGTAGGATGTACCTCATAAGAGCAAAAATAAGGGATGAAAATATTGAAGACAGTTTTTTGTTTTTTTTTTATTAGTTAGTTCTATAAGACATATCTGTTCGAGAGTAAAATTAAGTTTTTATTCAATTAACATTTAGACATCGTTGCTGTGAGCAGCGATATCTAAATGTCACTACTGGTTAATCTCGTAAACCTTCCAGAATAAACGCAATACGACATTATCTAATAACGTAGATAAAATAGTGTCTGTGCGATTACAATGCTAGACTCGTGTGTGTAATCGAGTTAGCGGTCCGCTGCGCGACGATCATTACTGCAAACGGGACCACGTAGGTCCATTATATAGGTTACTGGAAGGGCTACTTTAATAATTTAAAAATTACTTTTACACACTTGTATCCCTGCACTAGGATTCCATGTGTCGCAGCAGGTATGAGCAAACACAGAAACACAAGACAAACACCCAAAACCCTAGAAAACATTTCAAACTTCATGAAGATTAATTGAAGCGCTTAAAGTGAAACTTTTTTTTATATTTTTTTTATGTTGTAGTTACGAGCATACGGCAAAATAAAAATTTTACTCAGGTTTTCCCCTACTTAAGTATAAGAAGACCCAAGTCGCATCGCGTTGCGTCCGTTACTCTGAGACGGGGATGATAAGCCATAAGTGCCTGCAATTTCACAGCAATGCAAGTGCACCACTGCTTGGCGGCGTAGTATCAGGTGTGGAGGCAGTATTCCTCCGGACGAACTTGACATAAGTTCTACTGCTACATAGCTTCTTTAAGCTACATATTGTAAGCTTAAAGAAGCTACAATATGCCCAGGGGACACGTGTAGGGACTCTAAGGGTATTCACCAACGAACGCGAGCAACGTGGTCCCTCAAGCTTGCTTAGATGTCATTTACAGATCATCTAAGTTAATCAACATCCGGTCCGGTTTCCATCCGGTCTGTACTGGATAGGTGACCATTTAGTAGCAACTGAAGTTAGCCCGAAAACAGAGCTCGGCCAAAAAAATTACTACTAAGACAAATAGGTGCAGCTGATTTTTATTGATTTATCAATGTCGACTGTGAAGCCAGTCGCCATTGATGATGACAATCAATGGAATGAGTATTTCATTAAAACAGATATCTTTCTTCTTCGTTTACTCCTTTAGCATATCTAGAATCATAACATCCGTGTTATTGTCCTCATGATGCGTCAGCGCTTTTCCAGAATTTGAGATAATTCTGATCACCTACAGACTCCCCGTATGTGACTAACCGAGATGCCTTTTAGAAATACAATTATCATTATATTCTTGTAATACTTACTGTAACAAATAGAGAAATTATTTTAATGACTGATTTTATTAGACCAGTAGGTATTTCAATTCAGCATCGAATTCAGTGACACTAAATTGGTATTTAGTTAAGTTCTTTAATCCAGCTTAGCTGTCATTAATCTTACACTAGCTTTTGGTCGTGGCTTCGCTCGCGTTAATGTAGATTTTTGGTTTTTTTGTATACCCAGGGGTATACAAAACAACGTGTATATAGAATTTCATGACTACCGATGACCGTGACTCATAATATTGTATTAATTTGGATGCCTTGTACCATAAATTCTCACTGCTGGACTGTATGTACCGTAACGTACCAAGAAAGTATTGTACTATACAACTTTTTTATTGTATATTATACAGTAAAAAAGTTGTATAGTACTAGTATCTATATCTAACTTTCATAAGCTATGCTTACTTTGGGTCTAGAAGGCGCTATGGGAAATGTCCCATGAACATTATAATAATTATACCCGAATTATAGTTAGAACGCATTGGCAGCCTGCCGAATTAATACGGTAAAAATAAGGAACACACAAAGAGAAACATATAAACAAAAGAAAACCATGAAATGATAAATTAACAAACTGTCAAATTGTATTCCCATTATAATAGCGTTTCCCGGTACAGTCGGAAGCAAATAAATCTGCACAATAATATCGGATGTCAGGAGGATGAATGTGACGTCAATCCGCGACTACTGTCTCCTGTAGTGCCATCTAGCGGTCGTTACGAGTTCGAGACATACGGGCTTTGCCCTCTCAAAGCTTTTCTTCATCATTATTTCAACAACAACAAAAAATAAATAATCCCTTCTAACAATACATAAATTTTCACCATAAAAGTTGTTTTTGATCAAGATTTATTTAATCGAAAATCTTATGGTAAAAAGAGTAATCAAAATTGGTTAACAATACCGCCATATTCAGAGCTTTCTCCTTTTTTAGAGTCGGTTAAAATACAATTGTATGAATTGCAACATAACTTTAAAACATTGTGGTCATATTACACAGACATACTACAAAATTCAAATCACTCTATTACAAGGATGATACAAGGGTGTACCTATATCAGTTTTATGACCTGTAATAATGATTACTAATAAATGTAAATAAAATCATAAAAACCACTTATTTTTAAGTGTATTCTTTCAAATTAATATATATGTAAGTTTTGTTGGTTAAACTAAAATTCTGTGTGTCACAACACATCTTGGTGTAAGATGGGGGAAAAGACAAAAACTTAATGACAAGTGGACAATGACGCAGATTGGAGACGCTTGTCGTCCAACTGTCAAAAAGCTTTTCATGGGGACAAAGGGGGAATGTGTCTCGTCTATTTTGATACTACCAAAATATACCAAATATGGCCTCAGCTATAACTGGTTATTAGCTGCCTTCTGGGCTATAGGCCATGAGTTCGATTCCGTCTTAAAGCAAGCATTTGAGTGACAAACTTAGATACGTAAAAAATATTATACAATAATCTATTATTAACAATAGAGTATTTATCAATAATCTGTAACCATAATGCTATGCTTCGTCTGGGGTTAGATGGCGTTGTGAGAAATGTCCAGGATTATTTATAAATAAAATAATAATTTATGTTCGTCAGACAAATGCTTGTCCTGGGTGGGAATCGAACACACAACTCACAGCACAGATGGCAGAGCTACTAACAACTGAACTATGAGGTCAGATTAATCTTACTCGGTACAACTTTCATAATGCTTTTCATATTTTTTGAACCTTTAAAAATATTTTTTATATTTTCTTCGTAAGGTTAAATTATAAAAATAATTAGTTAATATTCTCGTATATTCAAGAAACTTGTAAAAAGGTAAGTATTTTCATTTCAGTTTATCTAAAGTCTTGTATTTGTAAATAGGTTTCAACTCAAAGAAAACATTAACAAGCTGTCAGTTTACAGAATTTTATAAAAATTACAGAAATTTCATTTCTCATAGCAATAATCCAATAAGATTAACCTTTGAGAAAAGCGTCATTTACAAAGAAATTTACTGGGTGATTTTTCTGAGCTTAACTAAAAATTTTATCGTTGATTTTGTTATTATTTGCTTTGTACTGTAAGTATTACATTATCTGTGGTCGCAAGTATTACATTATCTGTGGTGCCTCAAGTCCCCAAAGAAAATCAAATCAGACAATCAAGTGGAAAAATCCGTGTCCGCTGTTCAAACAATCATCTCAAGTTACGTGGTCCGTAGTGATGTAGGGCTCTCTTCACTTATTCCACCACTTGGGACCCCCCTATCCCCCGGTCCAAAGGACCGCCCTCCTGGGACCAAGCTATTTGTTTTAAAGCTTTATTACTAAGTAATGTGTACACAGGTCAACCCTCTAAAAATTTAAGGCCCTGACCAATATCGCTAATGCATCTCATCCTTTGAATCATTCTAAATAAGAATTCTATTTATCTTAGCGATTCCCTAGTGAAAGTGAAATGGACTCTTTAAATAACATCGACGAGATAAAACTATCTAGAAATAAATAATAAAGTTTTTTCTTATTCTAAATTTCTTTATTTAGTTCCTTTTGTAGAATCAGGGGATTTCAAGATGGAAAAACCAATTTATATTCGAATTAGGCTTTATGCAAATCAATCTTAATAATATTATGGAAATATGCTCAGGTATTTTAGTATTTGCCAAGATGGTATTCAATTACATTAATAATAGTTCGTTCAACAATCAAAACACAATCATTGTATTAAAATGTCTGATTAAACTTCAAACTACGAAACCCAAACTTGATTTATTTATGGAAGCACAACAAAAAATCGTGTCATTCTCATCGAAACAACAAATTATAAATTTGTTATTTAAATCTATTATATCAATGTCTTATTTTATATCAATGTCAATATTTTTGAAGAAGACAGTAAGGAGTGTATTCTGTCTCACTTTCGTATCAACTTCTAATGTTCCCCTGCAGTGGGAACATTAGAGGCTGACACCGGCCTACTCTCGATAATTGAGAGTGACTTACTGTCTTACTTACTCATCCACTTTTTATATCGACTTTAACTGGAAATCGAACAGCTCGAATAATACTTTTAAAAAGTGGCCATTTTTATTTCTAAAACTTTAGAAATTTACAGACGATCAAATTTGCCTTACGTGTCAATTTCATTTAACCGCCCTCTTCCCACTATAAATTAGGGACAGTCGTTAAACCGCGGACCCATTGTACCAGTAATTTATGCACCATCCCAAATACAAAAAACTTGTTCTTCACAAGGGGTCCATCCGACCCGGGAAAAAGGTGTCAATTTTTGAAAGATTGCGCCGTGTCATGAATATTATATGAACGAATCGAGTTAAGGGTATTTTGCGATAATGTTCGACGTTTGGTCCTGTCAGCCTATGTCATTTCACATGGATTTGCCCGATTTGCCCTTTGTTAAAGTGACACGTAGTGTCAACGTGACGACATAGCGAGGAAATTTGCCTCCTAAAGCCAGGCTATGTTTACGTAATCGTGTAGGGTATAAAAAGGAGACTTCCGTTGTATATTAGAACTTTGCTTTCTAGCAAATTATAGAAGTATTTTCGTGAAATGTTATACATACAATAATACATAAATAATAAAACGGATAAGTATGTATAACTCGAGTTCCGTATTAACAGCTTTACAACTGACTTCCGAAAAAAATGGTTATGAAAAAAAAAGTAACTACTGATAGTTACTTTTTTTTAAGGTTCGTTAGCTAAGTGTTCCGTCATTTATCAAGGGTTTTCTAATCAAAAGTGGTTCAATAGTTTGGTTATTAAATCTATGTAACCGTAAAAAATATGATATCCACGTAAACGAAATTGCGTATTTTGCTTTATTGTGACTTTTTTCTTCGCCAGCTGTACCGATTAAGATGTTTCTTGTATGAAAATAGTTAAATAAGCGCAATAAATAAGGGACGAAAGTATTTAAGTCGGTGTATTTCGATTTTTAAAGCAGTCACTTGCTTAATTTATAGTTATAGTTTAGGATATCCAACCACATGATAAGATTTTGTAAGAATATCCACAGATTTTATTTTATGTAAATATTATCACCTACATTGATTTATTAGTAATAATATGCAAGTGAAAACCATGGTTAAAAGCAAAAACATTTATACTTTATTGACTTTAACTAGTAAACCCGAAGCTCTCTCAATGATCTTTGTATTTTACAACTTTTTGCGTTACCAATTCTAAGGGTGTTTTCACTACTTTTAAACTTTATAGGGATGATTATATCGTAATAGAAAATGCATCTGACCATCAAAAGTGCTATAACATAATTTACGTTTTTATGGAGACACCGGACGGACATTTTTATCGGCACTTTTACAATAAAACTTAGCAAGCGCAATAAATAACCAATTTTAGGCGGACGCACTCGATGGGGCAATAGTTTTAGAACGGAAATCGTAAAATAAGTTTTTTTTCTGCGCTGTCGCCTTCCGTCGTCTGTTCAGAAATATGTTTGTACCTACGATTGAATGTACTCAAGTTTTTACTGTGGCGTTCTTCCCATTTATTTATATCATATTTTATTATTTATGTACTATTTACAAATATTATATTGCTATAAGCTTGAATGTATACTGTCTTCCGGGATTCTAAATTCTAATATGTATAAGGTGTGTGAATATGACTCCGCCCCTTTTTGTCAAAATAAAACACATTTGTTCGCTTACAAAATTAAAAAAAAAATTATTGAAAGTATGCTCCATCTGCAGCTACAACCTTCGCCCATCGTTCAGGTAGTTTTCGTATTCCTTGCTGGAAGAAGTCCTGGTCTTTTGAGCTTATCCAGTTGTCAATCCAAATTTTGATACTTTCACATGAAGTAAACTTTTCTCCAGTAAGGTCTGTCTGCATCGTCCGGAATAGGTGGTAATCCGAAGGAGCTATGTCTGGTGAATATGGCGGGTGGGGTAACACTTCCCAGTCCTGTCCCTCTAAATATCTTTTTACGACTTCTGCGGTATGCGGTTTGGCATTGTCATGCTGAAGAACTAATTTGTTATGTCTATTCACCCATTCTGGTCGTTTTTCTTCTATGGCTCGCTTCAAACGCATTAGTTGTCGTCGGTAAACTTCTCCATTAATAGTTTCAGAGGGTTTGAGCAACTCATAATATACAATACCTTTCTGATCCCACCAAATACAGAGCATGACCTTGGCACAGTGAATATTTATTTTTGGCTGTGATGGGCCTGGTTCGCCTGGTTTCACCCAAGCTTTTTTGCGTTTAGGATTTTCGTAGTGTATCCATTTTTCGTCTCCTGTGACTATCCGATGCAAAAATCCTTTTCTTTGCTGTCTTTGAAGCAGCATTTCACAAATGGTTTTCCGACGTTCCATGTCTCTTTCTTTTAAATCATGTGGAACCCAGTCACCGGCTTTTTGAATCATTCCCATCATTTGTAAACGCTTTGCAACAGTTGAACGATCAACATTTAATGCTGCAGCTAATTCTGATTGAGTTTGGCAAGAATCTTCCGCCAATAATGCTTCCAATTCAGCATCTTCAAATTTTTTTGGTGGTTTTCCATGTTCTTTATCCTCAGTACTAAAATCGTTATTTTGAAATCGTCGAAACCATTCCTTGCAAGTTGTATTAGACGGAGCATGCTCACCATAAATCTCCACAAGCAAACGATAAGTTTCCGCTGCAGTTTTCTTCGCAATAAAATAATGTAATAACACTTCCCGCAAATGACGTTTATTTGGAATAAAAACCGACATTTTTGAAAAGGTGAAAACAATTGTTGCTTACACTTCAACCAAATATCATAAAATGCGTTAGATAGCTGACATTCAGTACTATCGAATACAAGTATGGTCATTTATTAGTACACGTAAACAATACTAAAAACGACATCTGTTGAGAAAGGGCGGAGTCATATTCACACACCCAATAAATCCTAGACTTTAATTTGGCTTCAACAAAAATAACGCACCATCACAGCCAACTTAAGTACTATAAAACCTGTGAACGAGTGTTTTTGTTCTACTCTTTTATTAAATGGCTCCGAATATCTCTTGCCTGTTCTTCCTTGGGTTAGGTGGTTTGTAAAACTGTTGAATTAATATTTTTTAATTGAGAGGTCCATAATTAATTAATGTAGAAATTTTTTCTTTTAATTAGAGTGTTGAAAGAATTTTTTGAATATAATTTTTTAAATGAATACCTATACGTAATGTACAGAGAAACAGTACTTATTTAAGCATCTATATAACATAACATTTTTTTTTATAATAATTATTTTATTCTCTTTCTCTCTCGCAGAAGAAAGTTCTTTAAAGCACAATAATGTCAAACACAAATCATAATATCTACCTGGTCTGAAATAAACTGAACCATTCAGTGCTGAACTTCACAACAATATTTTCAGCCATTTCTTTCATAAACTGGAATGTTTACTTTTCATCCACTTCACGAAGTAAATTTAAAGTTGATTTTCAGCGCCCCGCGTCTGAACAAATAATTTTCGTGTCAAACACAATGTCGTTGCTACAATGACGTCTGAGTGAAATGTCAACCCGTGTTGCACGTTTGAACATGCCATTCCAACCAATGCTTCGTGGAAAATATTGAAAAAATAATAATACCACGTTTTGTGTGTTGAATTATTGAAATAATAAAGTTCTGTAGCTTGCTCTATATGCACAAACATGCAAATCAAAAAAAAATATTGAAGGACTGTACTTACAGGACTAACAAAGTGATAAAAGATGTTTTGGAAAAGAAATCCGTGGCTTAATTTTTGTGAGATGAGCAAAAATATATTGTTTAATCTTCATTTTTCCATGTCTGCAACGCAATCCTTGTTTTGATAGGCTTTCCTAGGCTATTGAAACACTCACAGTACTGGCGTACTTATATTTATTTTGTGGTATGAAAAAGGAAACATAATACCAACTTTTTCATAAAAATGCTTATACACATTGCAGGTTTTATTTCAATAAGCTGACAATAGCAATTAGTTTAGCTTATGTCAATAAATTACAATTTACCTACATCACAAAATATGTACCTTATTAATTCTAAAATATAGTAGAATATATTTAATGATGGCCGTATTTTTGCAAACCCGCTATACCGAACCCTCAATAGATGTTCTTTCATCTCGTTAAAGCAACAGGAAGTGGAACCCTCATACGACACCCACTCAAAATTCATTAAAATTTGTTCTTAGCCAAATGTAATAATTTATTTAGGCAGAAATCCCCAAAAGTAATATCTATTGAAGCGTAGTTAACGTAAGCAGAATTAGTGCTGCGAAGAGCAGAATAATGATTTAATTATATGTATCGATATATACAAAAAGCTTGTAAAACTCAAAGTAATGGGAGTAAATTTAAACATAAAACTTAATTTACATGTTTTAATGATAGTTATTTTATCAATACTACACATATATATAACTCACTGATTTAAAAATCAAAAAAGCTACTTTAAAACTGGCAGTATTTTATTAATATTACAATACTACTTGCTTTGCTATTAGTTTTCGCGTTTTGAATACAAAGTTATATACATTTTTAGTCAAAGCCAAACATAATCATTCGTCACGTCATTTTTTTAACTTTGCATCTAAGAATAAGATAAAATAAATATTATATGTATCTAAATATGATTATTATTACTGCTCCTGATATTATTGGTTCTGAGCTTAGCTCTTATCCTAAATATTTGAAATTTAAGTTTTTTTTTTTATAAAATTTTATAAATGTTTATTCGGCCAATTAAAAAATAACCTAGAATGTACATTTCTGCCATAACCACTCCACTGGGTCACTACCCCAACTCATCTAACTCCACAATTCCTTAAGAACGACGTGTCATCAACGAAACATAATTACAATACATCACCATGAAAGCATACAGCCAAAATAAAGATGTTCGTACATTAAAAGGTAGAACTGCTTTTATCGATATAATTAAAGTTTACCATGTCACATCACTAGAGCTAGACGAGTAACGTATTACCGCTAAATAATTCAGCATATCTTTCTTCGCATTATGTCATTTACGGTGTTACCTTTTAGACGAGTATTTACACAAAAGAAGAGAATCAAAAATGATAATTACATGCAAATCCGAGGATCGTTTGAGAACCACTCAGAGAGGTTGTTGGCAGTATTTGGAGGAAGCGTACATTTTTCAAAGGAATGGGGCTGGTGAAGCACCCTTGAATAAGTAAAGGCTACTTAATTCTTTGTATCTATCAGTTCAATTTTTTTGTTCGGGTTTTTCTGCTATCATTTGATTGTTAAGGCCATTGTTCAAGTTTGATGAGAACACTCCTTTTCAGATAGTGAAGGGTTTGTATTGTTCATTGACTGTATAATTCAATGGGTTCGAAACGAAAGTAATAAATCAGACATTTTATAAATAATTACATTTATTGATTAAACACCACCGGGTCTATGCGCCTTAATCTGTGCCATCCGGCCCGTTAGATTGTCACCGGGGCAGATGATACTTGATTTGTGCCATCGACCCCGTTAAACGTCGGGGTCGGCACAACCGGGATCGATGAAAAAAAAAACCCAACTGGCCCGTTAACGGGGCTGGACCACCGGGCTCGATGGGATCGACCCCGCAAGTGCGCCATTTCTTGCCAACGCATTACCAGATGTGGTGGCAGTTCTTCTCCGGATAAACTCACACAAGTTCCACTGCTACATAGGGTTGCTCCTTTCGAACCAACCGAGGTATAAGTCTAGTGGTTCTGAGAGTATTCACCTACGGAAGCGAGCAACAGCCCCCCATGTATGCAATATGAAACTAATATTAAACTAGCGTTTCATAATAAAGATATTTGTATATGTTATTATGATAAGAAAATTCACTTTATACGCTTGAGAATTCTCTCCCAGCTCCCTTCACAAAGGACAGTCAAATCTAATACAAACTCGTTTTATTCATGAGGAAGGTTTCAGTAAAAAAACTAAAATATACAAGTAGACATCACGTATTCCACCGACACGGTCTTCGTTAGGCCGTCCGATACCTGCACTGCATATGTTACTGCAACTCGCAAAACTAAATTCTTTTTTGTTTATTTCGTATGGGTTGACGTACACACGATAAATCGAATCTCCTTTGATTCAAAGAAAAACAAGAATGACAATAGTGAGAGATTATCCAGGTGGGGTACTTGGAATTTTTATTTGGGAGGATTGAATTTTGAGGATTGTTTTCGATGTTCGGAATGTCAATGACTGTAAAAGTTTTGAGGACGAATCGGATTAATGGGTTTTATTTTTTCTATACACGGTGTAATAACATTCTAAATCAGCCTGATAGCTCCGTAACTTAGTTGTAGTAATTGTGACTTCGAAGCAAGGGGTTCCAGGTTCGTTGGTTTATTCAGGCCTACCAACTTTAGGTTTTGAGCATTAATTTTTTCCGCGGGTCTTGTTTATTTGTGTGTCTTATGCCTGCGACATAAGTGCAGAAGTATGCACGTGTAATTGTTCGCTTGAAAGTCAGATACAATATTTCTGTAAGATTTCTGTAAGTCATCGCTATGATTATTTTCATTATTTTGTTTTCATCATAAAATTGCCGAATTCTTAGACTGGCGAATTATCTTTATATAACTCTAGTCTCTTTGAATTTCATTCAGATTTTTAATACACCTCATCGATGCAGAAATAACTGGAAAAGTTCGAATGCATTCGTACCAAATTCAATAGAAATATCTAAAGATATTTTAATAACTCGTCTAGACCAAATATTTGCGGAGCGATTTCTGCATCGCCAATCTCAAGTTTTCCACTTAGAACCGACATTGATCGGTTAAGCCTTTTCTACACTTCGCGTGTGATCATTGTGTTTTTCAACCATGTTAGTTACACACTGTTATTTTGTCCATGCATATGTCAAATTCATCCAAATTCGTTCAGCTGTTGATGCGTGAAGGAACAACAAACCTTTCGCAGAGCTACTAAAAAGTATGTATTTATATTATTTAAGTATTCTATCAGTGATCGAGTTCTCATAGTGCAATTTATGCTTAGTTTGGAGCTAGATGGCGCTGTATGATAAGTATAATTAATTACATATACACATATAAAAAAAAATGTTTGTATATATGTATGAATTAATATAAAAATACAAATATTTATAAAAATAAATATATTTCGAATATATAATATAATATACAGATAAATAGTAAATAATTATTATATTTGTCTTTCTTAATACCAATATTCGGAGAATTTGGGTGTTTTTCATGTGTTTCTGTTTGTCCTGGGTATATAAACTTTATTTATTCAAAATACAATTGTAAGTCTTAGTCGAAAATTGTCGGTTAAGCTGCGCGCGGTCTGGGTGCTTTCCCCGTTTAGTGTGGAAAAGCCACAAGAAACCTACATTGATCAGTGAAGACTTTTATTGGTGGTTTGTTTGAGTTCAGCGAATACCTCTTGTTTAGACGCAATCACATTGAAGCCAATAAAAACGGAAAATAAAAACTATAATGAGCCAACTTCATCCAGCAAATATTTACTCGTCTGGAAGATGCGAATTAATGAGTTGGCGTTCTAAAAACGCTGAACTTTCGCCGAGTTGGTTCTGCTGAATCGTATAATTTTCCATTCGGGCTGTGTTATAACTTTGTTGATGGATAACCTTGAGTTTATTAAGAAATAGTTCGATCTAACACAGACTAAACTTTTTCAATATATGAAACATCCCTCGCTAGGAATTTTGTTCAGTTATTGGCAGTTTGGTAAGTACACGATTATATATCAGAATAATTGATTGGTCATCTCTTTCGTCGTTTTACAAGATTACAGGCCCAGTTATTGATTTAGTTGTGATTTGCACAAATAATTTGTGATTGGCGTAGTTAGCTTTTGATCCATAATTAAATTTTTAGATGACACGTAATAAATTTGAATAAGGTTCGCGTAGATCTTTGAACATTGTATCTTTATAGAACTAATACTACTCGTAGTTCAAAAAAGAGCACCTATGTATTGCAACTGCGTTTTCACTAATGGTACCACACCGTAACGTCTCAGTATTGAATGTTCCCTAGCAATGAGAGTGAGAGTGCTTGAGGATTAGATCACGTCACAGGCCTTCGAATGTTGCTAACTATGATTTCCTTAACCACTGAGAACATCATACATATTTTCACAAGTAATATAGAAGGATACATTATGTTTACAGTCCAAAAAGTCTAACAGTTTGGTTTCAAACTGGCTCGAGAGAGGTACTGGAACTAACCTTCTTTCTTCTTTTCGTGTTTTTTGGTGTTTCCAAGGTGCCCGAAAGCCTCCAGACATGACTTAACGACCAGAATAACCGAACGACCTGACATAACGAGGGAAATATTAATGGAAATAAGCAAGGAAGCGCACAGTTCCAATTCCGATAATCGATCACCCATCCAACTACCTACCTGGCGGTACCGGGTTGTTTAACTCAAATGAAAAACTAAAAGAAGCAGAACGTATAATCCGTATAACCATGATAGCCTATTATTAAATCGAAATACACATCTCGAAGGGACAAACCCTCTATGCAAACTTTCTTAACAATGTGTCCAATATTGACTTAAGTTCGTTGTCTTGTTGCCATCAGTCTCTCAAATGAGCCAGCATTACGAAGTTAGGGTCCAATCTTCTGAGGTCACTTCCTCTTATAGTTAATTATTATAATTGGAAAGGGCCACGTTGAGAAGGCCACTTTGGGTGCCACTTAATCTTGTTTAGTTGCTTATTAATTGTTATGGGTGGTGAGATTTTGAGCCGAAGCTTTCCAAACATTGAAACAAAGGGTACAAAGTTGCACTTAAACTATTATATTATTGTATAAAATCTAACCAAACGATAATCAAATCACTCGCAGCGTACCTTATGAGGTCATTAATAACCTTTGATAGGTTTAGACATGACGCATAAGTTCATGACGAGACGGGTGGCCAATTTCTGTGGAGTGTTGCCATGTAAAGTAAGCGGCGGTTAAGTTTAGATGAGGAATCCCAAGTTTGTTCCCCGACGGGGTAAATATTTGTGTGAGCATAGAATATGTTAACTGGTATTGTCTACCGGTGTAAGAGACTAGGCGAAAAAAAAAAACCTTTTTTTTTTTGTTTGGTTTTGTAATTATGTTTATTATATTATATTGAATTAATAAATATCTATATTATACAAAATAGGAGTTAATTTTTCAGTTTTCACTCAAATCTACAATAACGCTCAATTGAGGCATAAACTAATTACCTGTTCCAAATAGCAAAAGACCCTTCATTTATCCTACGTAACTTAATTACTTACACTGACAGACAAGTACCATGGAGCTATGAATAAACCAAATTAATCTGACCCCTAGCCTTATACAACGTATATGTATTTTGATGCAAATAACAAAACACCGTGATCTCAAATGAGCTCTCACTATAACGGTCGGCTCACCGTTGCGTATTACTATTATACTGTATTCGAGAATGTAGATTAGCTATTGCCTCTTATAATGCGAGTGAGAGGAAACTGTAAAGTCAATTACTATGGAATAGTTTGAGCATACGACAGGAGAGCTCTCGATGCCGTAGAAACTAATAAATTTACGAAATTGCCAATATACGGAGCGTTTGAAGGAAAATCAAATTTTCTTCGAGACTTACGTGAATGGTCGTTTAGAAACATTATTATGTTTATGTTGGAGGAGCTGAGTTTCGAAATAGCCTCTTTTGGTATATATTTATATCGCTTAGTAACAAAAGTTGGGTTCTTAACGATATATTGATAAGCCAGATATCTCCGTTCTATGCGCGATGGGAACGCGGAGTGAGACGGGCATAACTGGCAAAATACTCATATTAACATCAAACAATTAAGTAGCAGTAGAACTAGTGCCAAGTTCTTCCGGAGGAGTACTGCTGCACCTGTTAATCTACTGAAAAACAATATTGCTGTGTTCCGTTGGAAGAACGCGGGCGCCGGTGAAATTATAGGTTCAAGAAACGTAACATCACCGTCTTGGGTGATGGGCGCAACGGGATGCGACTTGTGTCTTCTCATACTACGCTCGGGACGACCTAAATCGTACTGCTGTTCGAAAACTTCGTTCACCTTTAATATATTATCGATTTTATCTTTAGTATTATATTAATTTTTGAGAATTAATATCGTTTTCCAAAACAATACAAACAATGGTAAGAATTGATAAAGACTTCAATTGCTATCTAATCATAAACTTGTCCAAGCAATCAGAGAATTTTTTTTCACGTAATTTAAAAAATATGACTGAATTCTTTTATGAAAATTACTTTTAAAACTGAGCTTGATTAATTATTTGACTATTCTAAATTTACAAATTAATATTACCTTTGTTCGTTATTTGAAGAACAAATACGCTGATTCAAATGCAGCCCAACTTTTTAATTTCGCTCGCTGTAATTTAAAATTTCACTATAGAAACCATAAAGTCTGAATAGAATAGGTTTTTCTGAGAATGTCTGGTTGTATGTTGATATTTTGCCGGTAAACTTTGAATGTATGCGTTTCGCCGCCGAATGGATAGAGTGGGGATAGAGGCAGTAGAGATGTAACACGAACAGGTAACAGTTTCCACTTTCTTCAAATATCGATATTTCGCAAAAACAAGTGAACATATCATATTTTTAATCTTGTCTTTATTATAATGCTTTTAGATTATATTTGATCGAATATGCTACGCTGAGTGCAAGAGCATAAAACAGGTGGGCAAGATCATCCCAAAATTTTAATCAGTCATGTGCGAGATGCACTGACATTGCGGGTTTCATGGCAAAAACGGATCCTTTTAAGTTATATCCTTTCTGTCTGTCCGTATTTCCTGTGTATCAGTGCCGTTAGTGGTTTTTAGGATAGCTTACAACACGTAAATTAATGCAACACTGCAAAGCTCAAAGTCCCAAATTTAATGTTAATTATATCAAATTGCATCGATGTTGGCAACCGATGAGATATTAATATCGTTATTTGGAAACCTTGTCCCCTCCCTATTAGGGGGCGCACACAACTTGCGCCGTCGATTCCAGAAGCTGAAGAACTAATTTAACTGCGCCCTTTAACTGCCACTCGAACAAATTCTGAAATAAATATATGCTTAGAAAACTACTATGTATACTAATATTTACATACTGAAAATAGTCTAACTTCACTCATTATAAAATTGCTATTTTTTAGTTGTTTGTATTAACGAGAGCAGTTTGACCCAGGGTCATAGACGCAGACTTTCAATCTGAAGGTCGCTGATCCAAACCCAAACGTGCACCAATGAGTTTTTCACTTGAAAAAATTATTTACGCAATAATCTCGAAATGAAGAAAGAAAACATCGTGAGGAAACCCGGATGTCTCAGAATCAAAAACTCGAAGACTTGTGTCATATTCCAATCTGGATTGGGCTCCTGTGGTAGATCATAGCCCATTCACTGTCAGTTAGAGACTGGTATGGAGGTATTAACGTTAAAATAAAAGATTGGAAAAAATAATATGACCGTATCTGTCATCTCAGCTTAGTTTGTACTGTCTGTCTTCTTCGATGCAGGTTTTGGGTTTGATTCCACCAAGGACAAATATTTTTGTGAAAAATCACGTTTGTACCATGTCTAAGTATATAAAAATCTACTTATATATTTGTATTATACATAATATAAGTATTTTGTCAGTAATCTGGTTCTCATAGTACAATCTATGTATAGTTTCGAGCACCGTGTGAACGGTATTTTAAAAATAAAACTAACTACTAAATCATTCAACCATTATTTTAATAAGTATTTGTTGACTATTTATACTTACTATAAAATTTTACCAAAATACTACAGGCTAAACTCAAAGCGGTATTCCACTTTAATATTCAGTGCAAACTATAAAGTGCATTAGTTTAATGGCTCTACTGAAGCATATCAAAATTTGGGTCTGTATAATGAGAGTCGGTAATATTATCTAAAGGAGAAAGAGCAAAAGTGATACATTGCTTTTATGTTGGATATAAGGAAATCAACAGTATTTGCTTGAAAAATAGTTTACAATAAAATAGTTTGACTATCATACCTATATATATGAGTGTTTGTATGTGTGTGTATCAAGCGCATCTTTCCAAAGGGAATTAGGAAACAATTTTACTGCTATTCCAGAGGTTATGCTGATGCTTAATCAGAATTTGGGTTCAATTTAATTAATAACAAAGTAAATATTTTAACTCACAAGTATTTTTTACAATTAGATTTTTTTTTTTTAAATGCCATCTGTTAATGGCATTGTTTAAGTCACTGTTAGCATTTGACTGTAGAGTAACCAAAATATCGAAAATAGCAGTAATGCCACTGTACCCCAGTCTCCTCTTTAAGGCAATTCCGCTAAATGTTATCTGCAGCCCGTGCCGTGTCAAGGTGGCTCGCTAATTAGACGGCCGACTTCGCGCAATGCATGTTAACGACTGACATTTGCATTCGCATCAGTTAAGGAAGGGCATGAGAGGGCGAGCAACGGAACAAAAAAAATATTACACATCAAAGTTACTAAGAGACATTTGGAAAATTGATCGAGATTAAAGATTCGATTAAAGCCACACAACAGACAGACATTATATACTAAGTATTACATACTTAAAATACTGATAATGACAAGTGCTCTAAAGTAAAGGAAAATGCGTAGGAATTTAAAAATAAATTATCAGAAGCATTGCTAATTATTAATTATTAAATAATTGATAAATTTAGTTTAGGTAACCACCTAAACTACATTTATTAATGCCATGAAACATACTGAATTGTTTATCATTTAAACGAGCTTCCTAATAATGCTTGTCACTTAACATTAATGCATGCGGGCTCAGAGCTTACGTGAAAATACTATTTCGAAGCTGATTATATTTACTAAACCACAGGCTACTAATTGACAAGCGTACCTAAGGGTGTACTTAGATTGTTTCAAACCATCTTATCGCTACTCGCCCGAAAGACGAATGATGTCCAAAATAGATAATGAAATAGTTCCAAATAATTAAGAATCACATACATCGAGAATACAATTATGTTTTATCTGTTATCGATTCGACTTGGTGCACAAATGATTATATGTAGACCACAGTAAATAACTTACTCGTCATTTATAAAACAATCTGTCTCAATGAATGGTCCAACTAATGGGGAAAATATTCTAATATTATATCTATTTCATATTTCTATTTCCACTTACCTATTTTCGTTCATGAAGCATATTTCTTGTTCCCGCAGCGAAACGTCACTCTAAGGGTGGGTATGGGGGGTTAAGAGCAACTGTCAAAATCACCACGTGATCATTACACCCGGGAATGAGTTGGAAAATGAGCGCTCGGATAATTGGCGTCCCGGAATGAATTTGTGATTCAGTAATGCGATATTTTGATGAGGTGCGGATGACGTGTTTGTTATGTTGCTATAGATGAATGAGTGTCTTGTATTGCATTGATTGATCAGATTACTGGTAACACAGTGAAACACACACCGTGAAAAATAAAACGCTTACTTTTCACGCTACACTTAAATTAAAACCTCGAAACACTCGAGAACAATAAAGTAACACAAAGTGTGCCGACCGGGATTGAACCCAGGTCCCCTTGTTGGAAAGACACAACTTATGCCAATTAAGCTACGGAGCCGTGTTATTTAAGATTCAAAAGCTTAAATTAAGAAAAAGCAAATTTTTTGGGTTTTACAATCAATACTGACAACAACACTAAGATGTGGTCGATATATGGCGGTATTTTAAGATAGCCAAATATTTCAGCGCTTTATCACCTGGTTGTAAGAAACGATGCAGTCAAGATGTAGCTGGCTTGGAAAATAATCTACAAAGTGGTCTATATCCTAGGTATCTTTTTCAATCTATACTAATATTATAAAGCTGCAGTGTTTGTTTGTTTTTTGAACGCGCTAATCTCTGGAACTACTGGTCCGATTTGAATGATTCTTTCAGTGTTGGGTAGTCCATTTATTGAGGAAGGCTATATATAGGCTACGTTTTTTTTTCAAAATTAGGGATCCGTAAGGAAATTGCTATTTTGTAACACAAGGTGTAAAATCGAAAACCTATTTTTGGGTGCGCTGCAAAAACTATTGACAATAGAACAAAATGATGTACTACGGGTTTGTAGATCCCATTAAGTCCGCGAGAACATATTCTAGCTAACATGGTTTCATCACAATAACCGATTTTGTGTATCAAATTTGTACACCGTGTGCAGTTTGATCCAACTTGAAACATAGTATAGCTCACATCTCAATTTATGATCGCAATATTATTTTATTGCAAATTATAATATCGTATGACAAAAACGTTAGCCACAGCAACGCGTGGCTCGATCAGCTTACATAAACTTTTCAGCGCTTTTTCATCTGGTCGTAAAAAACGACGCGCCGTTTTTTACTCTCAATACAGATGATCACCACAATTAAAAACATTGTGTTTCTCTTGCAGTACTTATTTATATATAACGAATAATATTATATATATAATTAATAACTAATATTTGTAACGTCCAACAAACTGTTAATCAGTTGTCGGTTTTATCATGCTGTGACGCCCTATAATTGCGGGACTTTTATTTTTATTTTACAAATGTTGTATTGGGAGTCCTTAATAAATAAATAAATAAAATACGTAGCAAGCTTGTCCTAAATAAGGTAAGAGCGAAGCATGACTCTTTCTAGTATATATGTGGCTACAGAGTATATAAATTTATTATTTAAAATATTGGAAAGCGTGTAATATGTTCTCTACTAATATTTCTTGTCTTTTCGTTCAGAATATTACTGATATGATAGCAATCACAGCACATAAATTCTATAATAGTACTGACACATATAGAAAAAGAAATAGGATTTCACACGGACTCCAAACAGTAACATATAATATACAAACATATTCTCGCGACTATACCGTCTGGAGTTAACGTTACTTTATTATTATTGCCTGCTTATAATATTTTTGTTTGTGTAGACTGATACTGGCGAAATTGCAGTCTATTCCTGGGGGATATTAAGCCACCCGCGGAGCTCCTTCGTACTTTCTGCCGTGAAACGACTGCCTTCCTGTAAGAAACACAGTCTATTCGGGACAGTCGACACATATATATTTAAATTAACTTTGAATATTTTGTATTAAATATTCAAATAATCAATATTCACGGATATTTTAGACAACGCCATCTAGCCCAAAACTAAGCATAGATAGATAGATAGAGAGATAAACTTTATTGTACACCTCAAAGCAAAAATAAACATTATAATTACAGATTATAAATACGAAAAACAAAATGGAGGTTACAATGGGCGGTCTTATCGCTCATAGCGATCTCTTCCAGACAACCTTTGGAGGGAGAGAATCTTCTTATAAATAGTCTGGTATAGCAAATATAGCTAATAGCACGCAAACCAGTTTTGTGATATTGTTACCCACACACAGAACAAACATCTCACTACTACCAACTAACTGGCCTCATAGCTCAGTTGGCAGTAGCTGCCTTCTGCGCTGTAGGTCGTGAGTTCGATTCCGCTTAAGCAAGCATTTGTGTGACAAACATAAATGTTTGTTCTGTGTCTGGGTGTTTATATGTATTACAAAAATAATGTATAAGTATTCTATCAATTATCTTTTTCCATATGCTTAGTTTGGGACTAGATGGGACGCTGTGTGAAATTTCCATGAGTATTTATTTATTTGTATTTGTGTTCGTCATAGGAAATCCAGCTCAGAAGGCAAAGCTCTTCCAAACTGAACTGGGGCTAGCCCCAGCTTCGTGCTTTGATTGTTGATTATTCGTGCTTCGTGCTTTGATTATTGTTGAAATTAAATTTAAAATAGATACTCATCATTTTTTTCCGTGTCTTCAATGACGGGATGTGCTTGCTACCCATACCTGAAGTGATATTGTTTCCGATTTTTTTGAAATCATCATTAATTAATATAAATACAGGGAATCCTAGAATTCCCTGTGCCATAGATAAACACAAGACAAAGGCCCGAGATGTTCATGCAAGAACAATTCATCAAGTCAAGTCAAGTTTACGCTCGTCACACAGTCTGCCCCGGCCAGGAATCGAACCCGAAACCCCTAGCTTCTCCTCTGGCTTCGAAGGCAGGGCTACTCTCAACGAAGCCACGAAGCCATTCAGTATCTACATCTTTTGATGCTTGTTTACGTATACTTCAATATATTATGTATTATAAGTACTTTCTAGCTTAGAAAATATTAAAAACGCAATAAACAATTGGTTGTACGGAAACCTCGGTATGTAAAGCCGCTATGTTGCAGATGAAACATTGAAGTGCAATTTGCACTTCAATGTTTCATCTGCAACGTTCTATCTTTCTCATTTAGACTGTGTTCCCTGTTTATCGAAACACTCTAGACTTTACACTTTATTATTTTGTGTTATAAATAGGGGTATAAGTTTTGTTTGGATATGCTAAATTTGTAAGTTTTCACGTTTGACCTTTAAGTAAAAAGGTAAGCCTAAGGCCAATACCCTTCAAATGAATGCCTACCCAATCAAAAACCCTAAATCAAAGTTTGCTAGAACATTCAGATTGTTTAACAAATTCAAAAACCCACATCAATCCAAACATCGCCCTGTAAAACCGAATAACGAAAACAATGCACACTTCTAATTACTTAGCATGCAAACGCAATACGTTCGGAGAAGGGGTGTACAACCGAAAGTATTAAAAAAACCCTTTGTGTGTACCCTTTCATAGTCGAATGAAATGCTCTTTTATGGGTACGGCAGGTGTTGTTGCCAAAATAAACTTTACTGCGTAGACATACGATGGCAATATCTACTTTGAATGTTCATAATGATGTATTTATTAGGACATGGGAAATAAGATCCAAAACATATCTATGCTAAAACATATACTTAAACATATTGCATTCCAAACATACAAATTTATATTTCAGAAAGTATACACATTTCAAATAGGTGAATTTAAAGATTTAAAATAGTGAATCATGCCCTGTAGATATACAATATATACACATGAAAATTACATTTTGCTTCGTCTTTATGGCTTGATAGATATTTCAACTTTGCCTAATGGTGCAAAACGACTTACAACTTCGTCTACCTTATCGCTTGAAACACAAATCCATATTTATAGTCCTAATCCTCAAAATAAGCATCTACAAAGTTTCATCCCTTTCAAACTTCCATCATATCCAATCAAAGAGCTTACTACGTTATAGAGAAAATTTACATCGTAAACACTAACTGCTGGGCAATGAAATGAGTGTTTTCACATGACCGACACTGCAACGACACGATCATGCGTCAGAAATTGTCATACATAAATAATACAGAATGTATAATACAAAGAAAAACAATAAATGTATTTTTACAGCATCTATCATGTCGTTGTAAAAATTTGCTTTATTTCGTATTACATTATCTAAAATTACTTCCATGTCGTATCGCCATTTTATTTTATCTAATTATTTATTTTATTTATAGATGTTTTTTTAGATCATCGTTGATCGTCCATCGAATATGGACGTTATTTTTTCTGTGAAATGGTATAATTATGTATTAGAATATAATATTAGGAGTACAAATAAGTTTCCGCCGTGTTTTAACACAAATTAAATATTTATTGTATAATATGTACGTACAAAAAAGTATTATATAGGTATCTAGTTCCCATATACAGAGTATGCTTAGTTTGAGGCTAGATAGCGCTGCGTGAAATGTCTATGAATATTTATGTGAAACTCCACACTTACGTCACAGATTAACGAACTTGTGCGATCGTATCGACGTCGTTATGTTTAAAAAGACCAACTGTATATGGCTCTATCAAAATTCCAATAGTTGCGGATTACCTTTGTAAACTAAAGGGAGTAATCATCATCTTGTATTACGCCGGGTAGGATTATGGGCAACTACGTTACAAAGAGGATATGTAAATACAGTACCTCATCTACATAGAAGGCTCCGTGTGGCTGGAACTTTGTCTGGCAATCAGTATATTATATATGTGTATAAGTTAGACATTATATTGCAGTAATAATAATCTGTTGTTAAGTGGATGCCGCCACCCATAGCAAAATAACGAGAGAGAGATCCTTCCTAATCTAAGTATAAGAAATCCCAAGATGCATGGTGTTCCGCCCGGCACAGGGACATATTTTTTTTTCTCACGTTTATGTACACATACCTACACTAGGATTCGCTGGCAAAGACAAACACAGAAACCCAAGCAATCAAACCCAAGACCGCTCACTTGATTTTTTAACAAATTCTACCATATGCGAAAAATTGCTATATTCTCCTTCTGGACTGTATTATACTATGTGATCATCTTCCTAACACTAGCTGGACAGCCCCCGGCGACCCTCGGTCCTGAGCAAATATTCCATAATGATTCGGTTTTAATTATTATTGGTAGTGGCTAAGTTTTGTTTGATGTATTGATTAGAACTGTGTTTGCGTTCAAGTGTCGTGGGTTCTGTCAATAGGGTCTTATCTGTTTGTTAGAGATGATGAAAGCGATGGGGATAGATAAACATTTAATTTGTTTTTCAAGTGAAGATTTTGGATCATATTATTTAAAGATACTTTGGATTTACACAATGCATAAATAAGTAATTAGTATATTTATTAATATTCATGTACATTTCACACAGCGCCATCTAGTCCTAGGCTAAGCAAAGCTTTTCAATGGGAACTTATAAGTTTTGCGACATTAATAGTAATATTTTGGGTATGACATAATACCTACACTATGTATTTGTAGGTATTATGTTTGTCTTAGCCGTTGGTGTCATCGTAAACGTAAATGTTCCCACGATAGCAGATAATAGTTATCTACTATCGGAAAAGGGACATGACTTTATTTTCTTGAATTGTATGGTACGGGAAGAACCTTTACATTGTATGCGCCTGTCTCATGCGCCTGTAATTTCTCCGGTACATCCCTCTACAGACACCCTTCAACGCGGTAGAATTACTGCTTAGCAGTGGATTATGTAGTGAGTGTGTTCTTCTTCGAACTTAACACAGTTGCGATTTGCTCCTTTTGGAGTATCCAGAGGATAGTTACATAGACTTTCGCAGTGCTCAACGAGCGCTAGCAACATGGTCCCCTTGAGTTTAATAAATCGTACCACATTCTTGCTCAGCTGTGCTCGCTGTGGTGGATACCGGCCCTAATTTATAATAGCTTGTGTAAATCATAAACCAAGTCATAACAAATATATGAAACATAAACCCTCTTATCTACACAGCATCATGCCTCGCCAATAAATACCATATGATCGTTACATTGAAAATTTCATATAATGCCGCTTACGTACCAATAAAACGAGAGCGAACATTACGAAGCTTGCAACACTCAATAATTATACGAGTATGTTTGAAGAATTTTAATTATGCTTTTTAAGATACTGACTTTGTAGCCCACTTGATGCTTCAATTCAATTCTCTCAATCATACTGGCCTCACGGCTCAATAGATAGTAGATGTGCCTTCTGTGCTGTCAATCGTGGGTTCGATTCCCAAACGGACATACATTTGATAAATCGTACAGAACACAACAAAATTTGCCCAAAACAAAATTTGTTTAAGTGATTACAGTTTCAGGTTATTTAATATGGCTTATCAATTCTTCTTCTTCTTATCGTGTCAATGTTTCTTACAAGCTAAATGATTAAATCAATAAAATCTTAAAAGATGACAACCCCAAATAAATATCAAAATGAAATGTTTGTTCGCTTATTATTTGCTCGGTATCATTCGCTAGACTCAACACAGCAATATAAACACGTTAGGGAAACATTGTCACTATACTTTACGAGAGCATAAACATAAAAAAGTCATCGGAACGCGAGTGAAAATACGAAAATATGAAAACACCTAATATCGCACCTACGCGAATAAAAGTTTTACCATTTGCCAGTTCGAGTATTTCCCTATAGAAGTCATAAACATGATTGTTAGCGGGCAGTCTGGCCTTCTCTGAAGCACTAGACAGCTGGTTCTCTTCATATCTCATATACTATATTTGTTTTGCCAATAACATTAGGTTTGACAATACAATCAATCAAGACAAGATAACGTCGTTGGGTCATAGTAAATGATTTTTAACCCACGACGAAAAAGAGTTTTAAGTTTGTAGTGTGTATCTGTCTGTGGCATCGTTTTTTCTCTTTAAAAGCTGACGTGGTTAGCTATAAATTATGAAGATTAAGCTCACGCGTTTTAAAATGATCAGCTCATTACCATTATACAAACTCGGAGTTTTTTACATTTTTGTGAAATTAACTTGTTATATGACGTTTCGGAACGAGCTGAAAGCCCGCCCGATAGTTACGACTTAGATCATTCTCAAACTAAATATGAGAAGACCTAAGTCGCGTATGGTCCAAGTTACTTAAATTTAAGTATGAAATAAAAGAGTATTTATCATAATGTTAAAACTGTTTCAAACTTACCTTATGTAAGGTTTTAAGAAATATTTGTAACGAGCGTCTAGTAATCACAGTTGAACTTTATTTCAATTACTAACTGAGCTAACGTTAACCAGTAAAAGCTGCACCTCTTTAGCTATTTCCTTTTGAGCTTAATGGCTGAAGTTGTATTTTACTTTTTTCTTCACCGGTCTATGTTGTCGGAAAACCGTATATATATTTTTGCAACATTTTGAGGGGTCCAGTTGCTCGCACCCGTAGGTGAAAACCCTCTAGTAATATAACTTCTAGTACTGACATATCTGTGAGGCCAGTCAGTAGGTAATTACCATACAGTGTATATGATAAATAAGGATGATATCGTATTTTTGTACAATTTAATAATACCTACTTCTGTCCTGCTTCAGAATTCCAATGATGTAGAAATCCATATTTATAGCCTACTAAAAGAATGAGGTCAGCACATACATAAAGTATTCGTATTTACAATACCGTAATGATAATATTTCAAAAACAATATAATATATATTTGTACTATAGAATAATTACCAAAATAACAGTGAAGTTTGCCGATTTCATTTCAAACTGATTGATTAAAAGACGCAAGCCACCAAAAACAACAGATCCTTCAAACAAACCGCTGTCAGATGAGAAATGTTCCTCGCGGTCCTAATTTTTATTCCGCCACGGTCAATCTGGCTTCTATTTATCACATCTCGGATCGTTTGTTAGGATATTCGTAAATATTTCAAGCGTTATTGCCGCCATCAACATAATGTTATGGGGTGAAATTTTTGAAAACGGAAACAAGAGATATAAAGCTCGGACGAGGAGTTTCGCTTTCTGTATTAATGTTGCGGATGGTTTACGATTGGTTCGTTTTGCCAACTAGTTTGTTATTGTTGTGTTTGGCGGAGTTTTGGGTGCATTGCGACAGATAAAATGTATCAGTAAAGTGAACAGTCACAGATTGACGAGCGCAACGTGATACGAGTATTTTTTTAGATTTTAGTAAAATACTGGACTCCTCTGTTAGTAGTATATTCAACCGACTCTAGAGGAGGCTATTAATTCGGCTGTATTTTTTTAATGTTTGTATCTTCAGTTCTCCGTCTTTTACGAAAAATTGTTTTTTTTTTTTATTAATGATATGCTTTTAGATTGTTATAAACTTTGTTAAAATCGGTTCAATAGTTTGGTGATTCAATCAAAATAACTAGAAAAAAATAGTGGGTATACCCCTAAGGGCGAGAAATAAAGGATGGAAAAATTTAAAACTGTTTTTTTTTTCGATTTTTATATCAATCACTTGTTATTGTTTCTGGGTGGAAAAATAACGATAAGCACATACTTTGAAAATTGAATAAAGTCCAATGCTCGTATGAAGCGTATACACACCTCTTTCAAGCAAATTTTTTAGATTTATTTCCAACTCGTTATTTTCACTATTCACCTAAGCAATGAAGAACGTTAAAAGCAAAAACAATAGTTCTGTAAAGTGCTCCGGCGAAGTGAAAGATAACTGCGTAGCGAAGTGTACGTGAATTCAAAACAAATTGCTGTAGGTGTAAATGGAGCGTGGTTGTAAAGGATCCTTTACATTTTGTTTATTTTAAGTGAATATGTATTTGAACGAGTATATTCAAAAGTCCTGGTGTAAAGGTTTAGACTTTATATTGCGTCTTAAAAACGATTTATGTATTGTAATAATTAAGACAAGAACAAAAAGAAACAATTGGTATCCTAACTAAATATTATACATGCGAAAGTGACTTTGTTTGTTTGTTTCGCTTTCACTCCTAAATCAATAAACCGATTTTAAAAATTCTTTCGCTATTCGAAAGCTACATTATCAGCGAATAACATTTCCATCCACGTATTTCCATGGGAATGGGAGTTATGCAGGTAAAACCACGGGACGCTGCTAGTAAGTATATAAATAGATACATTTAGGTTGATGTGAATATATCTAATACATCTCCACTAAACTACTGATTAATGAGTATTAATTAGAAGTTTAGTGGAGATGTATTTATTACATTCCTGCTAGAGAAATGTGCATGAAGCTATGTTTATGGTAAACTTTTTATTTCAAGTTTAGCCCCCGCTAAACTGTAATAAATATTACACTTCTCAGATCATCTTAACATTGACAAAGTAACGTCTAAATCCATCCATTAACTTAGGGTATATTTAATTGTACTTTAGACACTACGAGTATATCAATAAATATGTTTTTTTTTACGTATACAATAAAAAGTTTAGTTCATACATACTCGATACAGTTTAATCATTACACTGATCATATAGTTCGATCACCACGCTGGACGCACTTTTTCTGTCCAGGAAAATTGAATGAATAATAATGAATAACAGTAATAACATAGTAGTAGTAGCATATTTTTTACTTATAAAAATACTTCTTCAATATAATACAAAATCAAATACATGAATAGATTATGTAAACATAAAATAATAACAAATAGATAATGGCGTTGCTGGTTTCCGATGGAAGGATGTGGGGTGCCTGTGAAATTTGAGGCACTTAAGACGCCTTAGAGTGTCAGGCACAATGCAATTCATGCTTTTCATTCATGCATAGAGAAAGGCCTGAGTAGTAGTTTTGTTGCTTATGGGTGGCTGTAATCACTATTTCATAAAAAGTAGTACTTATTGTAAGTACAATCTATACAAATATATCCAATGATACGTGATAATGACGTGTCCAAATGATACTTGAGATCTAAAGCAATAAATGAGTTTGAGTTTGAGTGTAATCTCCGAAACGGCTGGCACGATTTCGACAGGACTTTCAGTGGCAGATAGTTGACGTGATAAGGAGTACATTGGGATACTTTTATTTAATAAAAGAAAAAGAATTAGGGTTCCGCGCTAAAACATTGTTAAATACCACGCGGGCGATGTCGCAGAGAACAGCCAGTCAAAGAACTTTTGAATTTTAAATTGGGTTGAAGTTATTTGTGAAAATATTACATTCCTTACCATATCACATAGTTAATACTGGTATAAACGTTAATTTAGCTCCGCGGCCATTGCGAATTCTGAATGAACAGGGGCTATTATTGCCTACACAAGCAGAAATAGTCCCCACACGACACCTAGGCAAGCAATTGCTTTATACTTGTAAATAGTTGTCCTCACAAATGCTTTCAGTAAAACGGGGATAGCCGTTTGCAATATTAGATTTTCAAAGTTATTTTAATTGCAAACTGAAAGCGTAAATTTATTCATTAGATAGAATATAACAACTAAAACGTAAACCCCTTTCCCTCGAAAATATTTAGTTAGTCTTATTGTTGAAATTAGGTTAATATAAAAATTGTATTGAGAATTATATTTTGAAATCCAAAATGCATACATGTTCTTTTTTTATGTGAATTTCATGCAACATGATCAAATCATAACCAAACGTTACGTTGTTTCGAATTCGAAAAAAGCAACTTCAAAGCCACCACCGAATGTTTATAAAAATATTCAACATTAAAGCCCCAATAAAATTAATCACAACCAGGAAGAATAATGAAAATAATATTCCCGCTACATTAAAAGCAATTTTTAATAATTATGTTATGTTATAAACGTGGTATATCTGTCCGTGCTATTACGGGTATCAAGAGGCTTCAAGCAAAGCCGGGGAGCAAATAAAGTTACGCTCGGAACGCCACGTAATGAGACTTCATTGGATTACGGTATGTAAGCCCCAATAATAATAACCAAAAATGCACGTCCGTATTAAATAACTCACTCAATAATGTACAATTTGGGTTCCGAACACCCGACCCAGGAATTTGTGGGTCTGAACGGCTATGGTGACCAAGAGGTCCTTGAATAGCCAATAATTAGCGTTTCGAATTTTTATGTGTATACTAAACCTTTGTGTATAAATCAAAAAAAGACAAATAGACATTTGTGCTTTTGCTCACCGGTAATATTGTGTTGATCGTTTCAATATCATTGTACTTGCTTATTTGTGTATTTGATTTTATAATTGATTAATTAGTGTATTTGGTTCGTGCCGCTCTATTTGGTCCGTGCCGTTGTATTAATGCAATAAATACTAATTTTCTCACACTTTTCTCTCCTCATTTGAAGAAGTGCACAAATTTAAATAAGTTTGCTATATGAATAATTAAATATTACACATTAATTTGTGATTAGGACAATTATTATGAAGGTATCGAACATGCCAAAAATGAATGAATACGGTGATACAGGTGTGTTCATGCAACCGGCTACAACGCTTCTTTACTTGTGTAATTATGAACCGATTTAAAAAAAAGAGGAGTTTATCAATTCATCTCTTTTAACCCCCGACGAAAAAGAGGGGTGTTAAAAGTGTCAATGTGTGTATCTGTGAGTCTGTCTGCAGTTATTTTTATTTAAAAACAGGTTTCCTAACGGTGGTTTTTAGACATGGTTTATCACAAATCCGGGATTATTAAATTTTCGTAAAATGAATTAAATGAATAAAATGAATAAAGGACATATCTTCAAGGTGGCTCATAGAAATTTCATGAACAATTTCCACTGCTAAGTGCTCCTAAATGATAAAAGTATAGAAGTCGGTATATTTGATTTTTGAATCTGTCAGTTATATTATATTGAAATAAATGCAAGGACCTTTTCGAGAAATCATCTATGTACAGATGTGATGCAGCTCAGCCACTTGTTTATGTTGGTTCTCATTACGGTAAATGTTACGAGTTCTAAGGTATTTAAAAGTAAATTTGTTTTTTGTGGTAAGGGGGTCGTGCTCTAAATTTCTCGAAGCGTTCCGTTATTATAGACCGACTTCAAAAAAGGAGCAGTCTCTCATTCGGCTGTTTATCTGTTGCAATAAATTCGCCAATAGCGGACTGATTTGGATATATTTTTTTTAATTTGAAGGGATGGACCTCCAATGTTGTCTTATAGAAATTTCCTGGAAAAATTCATTGTTGTGTTTAGCTTAGATCATTTTTATTTTATTGTCTCAATAAATACCCAAAGTAGCAGTAGAACTTGGACCAACTTCTTACAGAGAAGTATTTTCCGGGAATTTTTTTATGTGGTAACCACTTAATATTAAGCGATAGTGATATTGATATTCAAGTGATCAAGTGCTTCGTCCGTGTGATCTAGTATTCTTAGAGAGACAGAGCATGAGCGAGTTTAACTAAAAAAAAAAAAAATATTATTAATGGACATTGTAATTTCCACCATGAATTAAAGCTTGACATTAATCAATTCCTTATTTTTCGTATCGAAATAAAACACCCCACTACCCTTAGACAGAATTACTGAAGTCTCAATAGAACAACTTAGTTTTGACTATGAAAAAAAATATTTCCCCCGGTCAACTGGATCTAATAATACCCACTTGAGACTTTTATCTGACGCCGGCCCCCTGTTCATTAGCAATGGATTTGCAGGTGGGTGTGAGCTCCGGATTATATCAGAGCCGAATCCCTGAACAATAACGATGCCGTCCACTTACCCGAGCCGACGATGCTCATTTTGCTATTCAGTGTTATCATCGCAGATACGGCAATATAAATTCGAACACAAAGAATACGATCCAACAGATAATCTAGTCCGGTTCCCAGCGCACCGATAATTACTCCGTTACATAATTGTTATCGACATATTTAAATTCTAATATAAGTTAAAATAGAAGATGTCTGATAAAAGATTATATATTCTAATAAGTGGAACAAAGTTATTAAGTTAACATGTGTGCTGATTTTATGGCTGGAAAACTGAAATAAACAATTAACATACCTTTATAGCAGTAGACTAAACTATATATTGTACAATGGTGATGAATCTAGCTGTATCTCAATTGAGGCTACTGGGTCGCAATGGGGTGGTTTAGAGTATAATATTATATATTTCCGGGTAATCATTAGAATGCTATCAACATATTTTGATGTGTATATTTATCGTGTGTTTTAGGTGCGTTTTTTGTGACATAAGCAAAAACTTTTTTCTTCAAGTTTTGAAGATTTCATGAATTTCAAACCACAAGTAGACGTCACCATCGTCTGATTTGAGCTGATACAAGCTCTACCTTTTGTGCTATAAGTCATATTTTTGTTACCCACCCGGGAAAAGTCACATAAATATATGTGATGAACATAAAAGTAGCATGCTGGCAGTCTTGATTCAATGAATTGTGTTTATCATCCATCGTGACTGTGTGTCCACACTGGTCAGATACAAGGTACAATACATTCGTCGACCAATAGACGATCCCTAATTAGGCTGGACAGACTACACCCTTCACGGGTCCAATTATGACGGAAATTTTGAATAGTTACACTAATAAATTGGAGCATCCCTTTTGATGTCCGATGTTCAGTTCTGACGAAGCACAATGTAAATTATCTTATAGTGAGGGTATGAAATTTTGCTTTGGGGTGTTTTATTTGAACGCAAAATAGCAATTATATTTTAATCAGATTTGTTCATGGATGCTATGGCAAAGTTGCAATTAATTGCTTAGTAAATGTTTATCATCATATTTATATTATTAATGCGAAAGTTTAGCTGTATGTATTTTTGTTTATTTTTCACACCTCAACTGCTGTACGGATACAAATGTTTTTTTTTATGAAGGTTGCTACTAACCTGGATTAACTCATATGCTACATTGTGTCCCGAGAAAGTAACTCACCTCCTTCAAGTTGCTGCCAATTGCAATTAGGAAAAAACAATTATATTTCGCTACCGATCAAAACCTGTGTCTCATTTCGCCTATTATTATATATTGTCTTGATTACTTACCATTCTAAATTAACTTACAAAACCAGATCCTCGTCCATCACAAATGCGAAGTCACGGTGTCAATTCACCGGAGTATTTCCCAGTGGGCCGAAGGAGGATCTAATTACGGGTTTGATTCGTCCAATAAATATTCGAACAGTACGCATTGAATTAACATATTGTGGGGCTCAGATGTATGTATATTTTGTCATAATAAGTGTTCATGCACATAGTACATAAGAATTAATATTGTAAAAAGCTTTCGTACGCTACCATTGTAATTTGTCAACGTATTATAACTCAATTTCGCCTGAAAAATATTTCGGTTTCAGTAAACTCGTTCAGGCATTCTGGCATATAAAAAAAATAGTTTTATTTTTAATATATTACTTCAGATGTTGTAAAATAAAGTTTTAAATATTAATTTGTATGCTAAAACGGAGATAAATTAAACATGTTTAGATAGCAAAACGTTCGACTTTGTTTCGAAGTTTACCTTGGACATAAATAAATTACGTTATCAGAATCAGAGTCTGATCAAAGAGGAGAGAGGAAAATAGAGGAAATATCATGTCACCAAACATGATCGTGATACAGAAAATGAGTTCAGTCAAAACACGATGAAAAGTATTGTAGTTTTCCACGCAAATTGACAATTCTGATCGAAAATGTTTGCATTGAGCCGAACGAAGCTGAAACGAATCAAACAAGCAATATGCAGACGACATCAAAGACTACAAAGATACTCAATTACTGTTTAGAATTGATAGTTGGAAACCCTTATTAGGTATACCACGAAATAAGGCAATTTTGTGGACAAAAGCCCCCTCGGTGGATGGACGCCTGTCGGCGATTTGAAAGTTTCTGGATGACGGGACGACAAGGCCACCCTATTTTATTGAATTTCGTGAGAAGGATGACCACACGTTATTATTCTACCGGACTTTGATTGGGGTGCACATTGTTCATACAGGTATATCGCATATGAAGTAATGAAGGGGAGTCCACGCATGCCCGGCTTAATTAATGCCTAGTTTATTTTGATTTCGACAACCTATTTTTCGTTATTATTAGTATCAACAAAACACCCTTCAAGGTTTTAGTACTATGGTGTGCCCTCATAACGTTTTGAACCCTATACCAGCTCCATTCCAGAACTCAGAATAAACAGCGAATCAAATATATATACTGTCTTTTATCCAAGTTGTTAATTTTGTACTATCTAGTAGTTGCCAGTGGCAACCTACAAATTGTTCCGTTCAGGGTAGCTTTTCAATTATAATTCCTCGATAAATCCTGTAGGGTGGGCTTCTGGTAAAATTATCAGATGCTCACTATTTATCTCCAATTATGTATTATAATAAAATAAGATTATTCTTACTATCACATAATTAATGTTGTTTAACTTAATCGATTTATTTGACATTACTGAAAAAATTTATGCTGAGAAAGAAAGGTTACATATGAACAAAATTCGTGATTTGGAATTGTGATTGCGATAAGTGTTTTTCCTCTTGTCAAAATTAATAATATTCGAATATCTAAAATGTCTTTTTGTTTTTTCAAAAACTGCACTGAAATAATGCACGTAGCATTATTTCAGCTTTATCGAGATGGAGTCCCATTTTCTTTCCTACACATTCAATTTACCAAATAGACAAAACACTAAATTACATAAAATCTTACAAATATCTTGTCGTACGATATAAAGCTTCCTATCACAATCGTACGATATAAAACTCCGATTCTGACCCTAAAGGCCTTGTTTGACAAGGCGAACACTGCGAACTGAACGCGAGAAGAGGTACTTTTTGTTTATTGCTCGTACTGTTCGTTTTCACATTTCTACATTTTTGTTGTTTTGGCCCGCCTGATGTAAAGTGGTTACCATCACCTACAGACATTTGCACCGAAGCTGCAGATGCGTCGCCTACAACACATGTTTCTAGATTCAAGCGAGAGCATACATAACAAAATAGTTAAGCCTCGTAACGCTTCCGGTTCGCTATGTGTTTGACAAGGCCTTAACAGTAATAGTGCAACCTGAGGCAATTAATTATTATATTGCTTTTTGACAGCATACCAAGCATGGTTTCTTTATTGAGACGCCTGTGTGTCGAGGCGATGCGAATTTATTGTTTCCTTGCACTTAATTTATGGTTACCGGACTTTGTCTGCATTTTTGGCAATGAAATATATCTTATAGGTACGAATTTCTTGCGTATTTTATTTGAAAATATATTAGAAATTGGAAAATACGCAATAGAGAACATGCTGGCATAAAACTTGTGTTGTGTTCAATTTGTGAGCGCGATTCCAAACAATGTTAATTTTCATTCGTTCAATATGGTTTGATATTTTTTAAATGTTTTTTACACGCCTTAATTTTGGGACTTGGTTATTTTTATATTTTTACCTAATAAATAAGTGCTGATATTTAAATAACACCTGATGTTAAGTAGCTAACTCCGCCCGTAACGACTATAATACGACTTAGGTTGGTCCCGACGCAAGTATGGGAAGACCCAACTCACACCGCGTTGCACCTGTCACCCAAGACGGAGGCGTAACGTCTCATGCACATGTGATTTCACCCACTTTCTGCTATCAAAGTAAGTATGCTAGTACACTACTGCTTGGCGGCTGATTATCACTTAGCACAAATATTTATATAATAATAATAATATGTATTTCCTCGTTTTGGCAACATGCTACACGATGTAGAAATGAGCTTAAACCAGAGTCTACACTATCATTTTTAGAGTATCTCAATAACCGTTACTCAAATCAAATGACCCGTGAAATATAATTGTGCAGGTAAATCACGGTATAAATTGAACTCCTAAGATCAACAGTGGGTCCAGCAACAGGGTTCATCGACTTTGGCCATGTCTACAGCAATTCATTTCTGTAATGTCGGCAATCTGTCGCTCAGTCATAGCAATAATTCAAGACAATACACGACAACGATGTTGTTTTAATAGGGCTACGAAATCCGTCTGGCAATTCTTATTAAAGAAATAGAAAGATAATAATCATCCCATACGATTAGGTCAGGTGTCAGGATACATTAATGAGTAATTACAGGTCAGGTAATCCTTCAGATTACCTGACCTGTTATTACTCATTAATGTACCGTAGGAACATTAATGTACACATGGTACATTAAAAACGAGTAAATAAATTAATATGCAATAATACGATTAAAAACAATACAATCGCATCGATCATATATTCAAACCAGTTAAAATTTGTAAAAGATAAGGCCTCCCAGTGGAACCGATTTTCAGAGAAATTTGTTGAAATATTGAGTAGATATCTTGATAAAAAGCTTTTTAAATAAGGATACCTTAATTTCCAAGTAAAGGGTCTAGCAGAGGACAATGCAATGTTTCGCCATTTTGAAACATACAATATTTTCCAGGCCGTTACGACAGTTCATCCTTGTTGCTCACGGTAATTGGTAGGACGGTAATTTCCCAGCTTAGAAGAATTTAAGATGTCAGTCGGAGGCCTTCGAGCGGCTTAAAAACTCTGATACATTAATTAGGCAAAATTATACTACCAAACGACCATTTAAACCCAATTCTAGCAGTTATTAATACAGCGCTTGTAAAATTATACTACCACACGACCTGTTAAAAGCCAATTCTACCAGTTATTAATATAGCGCTTGTAAAATTATACTACCACACGACCTGTCAAAACCTAATTGTAGCAGTTATTAATACAGCGCTTGTAAAATTATACTACCACACGACCTGTAAAAACCCAATTCTAGCAGTTATTAATACAGCGCTTGTAAAATTATACTACCACACGACCTGTTAAAACTCAATTCTAGCAGGTATTAATACAGCGCTTGTAAAATTATGTCTAAACAACTTCAACTCCGAAGAAAGCAAGTTCATTTAGTTTTTTCGTCGTAAATGTAAACAAACTCACTAAGTAGTTTCTTAGATATCCCAAAGAGCCTCTTCTCGGTACTTACTCGAGCTCGACGAACGATGAGTATTCACATTCTACTAATTAAAACAGTCTGTAATGAAGACCTAGGCATTACTGAAAGTACACTTTAACAGTAAATAAAGCTGAAAATTAGTTTCTCTTTCTTTGTAAGGGCGCTTCAATATTTCAGTCATGAAATTTTTTCATATTTAATGAGACTGTTAGTTAGTGCTTTTGTGAATACAGTTTTAATTAAAATGTATTAAGAGTAAGAACTGAAGGGAATTTAGAGTCGACTTTCGGGTAGCATGATATTGTGACTCCAAAATAATGATACGTCGGGCAAGACATTAACAAAATTTTTTTAAATTATATTGACATCTGTGAGTTACCCAATATGCTATTAAAATTTTAGCCAAGTGTCCCATGGAGGGTCGGATAGGGTTTGAATAAGCGCTAAACTAAGTTATAACAAAGATAGGTAAATAATTATTAAAAAAAACTGACGGATACAAGTAATCTAAAAAAAATTAAAGCACATAAAGATGTTTTACTTGAATGGCTTAACACTGTGGCGTTTGTTTCAAAAGATGCAGTCAATTAAACTTAGGATAAGCCAGGCAGGCAAAGGAAGTTTTAGGTAAATCAAATTCCTTTCTATACGACCTAAATACGACGGGGCCATAATTAATAATTATATCAAAAGTCAAAACAATAGATTTTATCTGTATATTTCAAATCATAACAGCAACTTCACTGCTTATACAGCCAATAAAGTTTAGCCAATTTATGGTTTAACGTGTGGGGAATCCGAGGGTTATATTGGACCTTAAACTTTAATAAGGTCCTATGAGTAACGATGGCAAATTTACAATTTTCCCTTAGCTTGCTCTCGCGATGCATGGCGGATACGAGACGCGAATTCAGCAGTTATAGTTTGGAAGTATTTCCTGTTTCAAAAGTTTAATGTGTTTTTATTTATAATGTTATTGCTAGAATACGTGTAGCCTTGCATATTTACGTGCATTTATTTGGACAATTGATATAATCAATCATTTGGAAAAAATTTGGAATTCATTTATAAGTATAGAACTTTAGGCTTATGTAACATAAAACTTACATTGTTAACTTTAAATAAAACTCTTTAATAAATGGTATCCAAGCAATATCTAATAGTTTCTATGCGTGTTTGGTAAATTATTCACAAATGGAGTTGTATTTACTTTAAATAATTAAAATGTTTATTGTCATTTGAAATTGTGGTATTTAGCATGCACATAATAATTATATTCATTGACAATTCAATACAGTGCTATCTAGCCCCAAACTAAGCAAAACAACATGCTTGTACGAACAAACTTCATGCTGGGTTGCGAACAACTAGGCGACAAAATCGAATGTAAATTAATTAAATGAATAAATAAGTACGTTCAGTAGATCACACAAAGAATTCAAAGTTCATTAAATCACAAAGCCCGCTCAATTTAAACTGGTATGCATTCAAGATCCTCTAAGTTACTGGAACGCATTCGATTTCCGTCAAATTAAGCACGATCTTCGCACAACTATTTATAAAGATTCCTCCGAGAGGGTGAAGCTATTCAGAATGTGAAATTTGACGTGTGAGACCTCTGCGGCTCGAATAGGACCTATTGTTAGCTGGAGATCTACCTCATAACCGTGGATAGATATTCTTTGCCTGTTTGAGAGGAGGAACTGTATAGAGCTGTGACAAATTTCATATTTGAATTTAGAATGTCAAGCGTGAGAAGTAAAAATAGCGTAACGTGAGATAACATCCGACATAGACGATATAGACACCGCTTTGATACCTTAATCCTAAAATTAAGGAGAAAACACTTATAAAATTGAACAATAGATAATTTTAATTGTTATCACTTGATTCCGGTTTAAAGCTTTTCTGTGTCACAGATGGCATGAAGACACGAAAACGCCACAAAAAATATCGAGAACGTTGGTCAAAAATATAATGTTTGCCTTGGTGGGAAATAAAATCCAAGCCTTCGATCAAGTTACACGGCGGCTAAATATTGTATCGAAAAACTAACTATACAATAATAAATAAATATATATGGATATGGACATTTCACCGCCATCTTAGATTTATACAATGGGAACTAGATAAATGATTATACATACACAGACACAGAACAAACAGCTATGTTCTTTACACAAAATATTGTCCTGTTATTACTGGAAATCGAACCCACCACCACCATACAGCAAAGAAGACGAACTGAGCTGTGAGGCCTGCAGTAATACTTGCAACGATGGTTTTAGAAGAGGTACGTTTTTAAACATAAATCTCACTAAAAATCCAGAACCTGCAACAATAAAACAACAATCTATCTATCAATCAAAAAATCAATTAAAATCTCTAGAGTATCTCTCAAATCCAGTGTCGTTGAATTGGAATCGGATTTCAATTTATCTCTTTCGCACAAAATGCCCACCAACATGAAGGAAGGAGATAAACAATCGATCCAATTCCAATTTTGATTCACTATAACCGCCCAGACTTAGCTACCTTTCAAATAAGTTTTAGCATGGATTTGGTAAACATTATTGACAACCAAACCTGATTATAACAAATCTACTCTGTAGATATCCAACATTGATATGAAATCGTATTCCATTTCATGTGAATAAAGAACATACATAAAGAATTCAGACGATCCACGTGTTTCTGGCCAATAAAACTAGATCCATCGTTCAACAAAAAATCTCTACGTTCCCCTCAATTTACGAGCAGATAAAGGGTGATGGCGGATCAGGTTATCCTGGGAGGTGAAGCTGAGACCGTGTAAGTCCGCATTTATAAAGATTTTCAAATACATTCCATAAATGAACACAATTTAAGGGCGAATGCGTTTTTGGATTCTCATTTCAATGAATGTTTGGTTCGTTTGATTGGATCACATCAAGGTAATGCTTTATTTATATCTGAATTATAATATATACTACAATATTATTTATTTATTGTAACTCACACAATATAGACAGCAAAAGTGAACTTCATGATACAAAAATGGATAGGTAGGTAGCTATACAATATTATTCTACTCTTAAGCATTCTAAATAGCAGGGCAATCAGCCATGGCGGGCATAGCGCTGAATGAATTGATATTTTTTTAAACAATTTAATATTGTCAAAAATGATTTTGAGCGTTAAAAAATTGGTTTCAATGGTTTCACTGGCTTTCTTGTTGTTTTACTGACCATGTTATTATTCAACGTTACTATCATATAATACCTTTTACCGTCTCTTGTGAGGCCAGTACTGTTAATTTATTTTATCCTTATTACTTCATAATCACAAATATTTGGCGATACTATTAATTTAGCTAATTTTAAACCGTATATAACTTTATATTTTAATCCACCTAGTAGTGGTTCACATACTACTCTCTATAATCCTATTTGTGTTTATCTAAAGTCACAGAAATTCCAATTTTACTGAATTAAACAGAGGGTTGATTTCCCCCAAGCAATCCACGAGGACTTAAATTACTTTGAAATAGGTCAAGGAGCTCTTCAACGTTGCGATTGCTTTATAATTTGGCTGCCATTGTTTAGGATTTGGGGCGTACCATCATCCACTGAATGACTTTATGCAAGTAACCCTAAAAATCTTAATTACAAAAGGGAACACCCAAAAAACGTGACTTTAAACTTTTTTCTGGTGTTTTCTCGTGGGCTCATATTTTGTCCTTAAGGCACTTACGCTAGCGAGGGTGTGTTAGTTCTCGTTGTTTGAGTTTAGCAGCCTTGAGAAGAAGCGAGCATTTCCATTACTTTCACATAGAGGTATTGGTAGCCCCCATAACACAGAGGGGGATACTCTGCCATGCCGTTTGGGACTCTTTGATGCATGACTAATATGGATTAAGCTGGTGTGTGTCATCCACTCCATGCTAATATGGCCTTCTATGGCTTTCTGATTCCCTTTGGGTATTTCCGAATCCAATATTGGCATAATTTATTGAGTAAGATTGCATGGACGGAGGTACTGAATATAGGATATATTTATTTTAATAGGATTAATGCGTATGTTAAGTATATTGCAGTTACCGAAGCGTTTGTGGCGAAATATGACAACTTGAAAATACTTTGAAAATGCCCATCTAAGAAAATGAGCAGTTATGGGATACCCACATTTGAATATTGTCCTGCGACCGTCTATGTGCCTAAACATTAAGTGTATTCACAGCGGTACCAAAAACTACGACGATCCGAAGTTATTTTGGACATTCTTACAAGGATATTGATTTAAAAAGTTGTCGTAAATTTTTAATATAGTTGCTTATTTGGCTACAATCCCTGCAGCGATTATATAGACGTTTCCGTAATCAAACATAAAATTCTAGAAGGTTATCGCAACCCAGGACAACTTTTTTAGAAAAAATAAATAACACGTTCACAGTCCTGAACTTTGATTTGAAATATTTATTTGAATCGCAGGTATCAAAAATAAAGAATATCTTGTTTTTACAGCTATAGAAAAATATTGAGATGACAAAGAAATTTTTCCGTCCGGATATTCAGCATCAAGATTTCTACTGGCTCTCGAATAATAATGAAATGATTTATTGTACAACAGGAAAATTTAATTGAAAAGTGGGAAAACAATGGTGGCGATGAGCAACAATGGTGGCGATGAGCTCATCACTTGTCACGTACGTGTCCTATGAGATGGTACCTACAAGATGAAAAGTGTTTCATTCAGGCTCTGTCAAACCCTTCGAGGAAAAAGCGTGTATGGATTAAAACAGGAGGAAGCAACCTAACCTGCAAGCTGCAATATGTTATTACCTGGTAAATATACGCTACTAAAATTGTACGCATTATGAATATCAAAAAATATGTGGAAATTTATAAATGTATAACTTTCAATACAAAGGTCGCGAATTTAAACCTTGACCCAGAATCACTACATAGTATAAAACAAAGTCGCTTTATCTGTCCCTATGTCCCTATGTATGCTTAAATCTATAAAACTACACAACAGATTTTGATGCGGTTTTTTTTAATAGAAAGAGTGATTCAAGAGGTAGGTTTATATGTATAATACACTAGCAAGTCACGGGTAGTTTCTGATACGACACTGATTCTTTACTAACCGTGCGAAGCTGGGGCGGGTCGCTAGTTATAAATATATTATTATGTAACATTGAATAATGCAGCAGCAAATCACATGATAAACTCAAAGTATTCAAATGAAAGTTCTTACTCGTTAAAACCAGTAATTTATCTCTGCGAAGAGAATATTATAATAGCTAGACGGCATTATTTCTTATCGTCCAAATTAACTCTAATTTCTAACCTTTAAAATAATATAATAGTATCCTTCATTAGATCAGAGCGATTAAGTAGTTACCTTTTATTCGATTTATACGAGTCCTTTGATCAACTGATCAAATATAATTAGTAACTGGCATAAAGTAAATGTAGGTAATGATCACTTTGCAATTATTTGATTGGCATGTTCTTATTTATACTACGCGATTACCATTAAAAGAAAGATCTATATATGTTTTGGTTAGATCAGCAACTAGAAATCGTATGGCTATAAAGCGCTCCAAGTTTTAAATTTCTTTAAAAGGTTTGATTCATCAGAAACATTTTCATTGAATCTCGGTCGTTTGACGCATTAGTCAAATCCTAAACTAATTTAACTTTTTTGACATCATGTCTAGCAAAAGCTACAAGACTTTACAAGAAGATTTCTTACATGAAATTGATTTCGTCACCAACGTTGGTTACAAAGTTTTTGTATATCCTTTCAAAAGCAGTTCCAAAATAACTACATATTGTTTCTATATAACATATTTTCTCGTTGTCATTACTTCATCCCAACTGTTCGTGGCTTTGTGCATCACAAAGTTCAAAGACTGGTTTGAGATAGTCAACATAGCCCCTAACTTAGCAGTGTGTCTAATGATAATAATTAAATACTCTAAAATGAAAACAAATCGAAGTGTTTACGAAAATATACTGAACCATTTCAGAGTTGATGTATGGGATACGATTGCTGACATAGAGGAGCACAGAACGATTTTGGAGAAATACACAAAAACGTCTCGTATCATCGTTCGGTTTCAGTATTACTACACAATTGTTTTGATTATTATCGTGATCATGTTCCCTAGGATTATTACGCTGTACGAGAGAATCGTCCATGACGAAGCTGAATACTTGTACCCGTTTGATGGCTGGTACCCTTTTGACAAAGTCAAGTGGTATTACGCTGCGTACGCTTGGGAGAGCATTATGACAACCGTTGTTATTTTCATATACGCTTTTGCCAACATGATACATATATCGTTCACGAGATACATTTGTATGGAGCTTAAAATTTTGGGAAATATGATGGAGTGCCTCGTTACCGCTGAAGAAGTATTGAAAATAAAGAAGAGGAAGCACGCATTTCAAACCCATACCAGTATTCAGATTAAACTGAAGTATATAATCAAGAGACACCAGTTCTTGGCAAAGTAAAATATTAAAATTATAGAATATGGTTCCTAATTTACATTTAAATATGAGTAAAAATACATATTATAGATATTTGTTTTTTGCAGAATCACTTCAGATTTTGATGATGTTCTGGGGGATGGATTACTTATTATTTATGTATTTGGATCCGTGTTTATTTGCCTCACCATATTCACAGCTACGGTGAGAAGAAAAATTGCAATTTACAATTTTTAAACTCAGTATTCGTTTTATGATCAAGCTGTTTTGATAAGCCTCACTAAGACACTAAATTGAAGTTGTTGTAATATTTGAGATGGCTTTTAAACAAGAATCGCAAGCAAAGAGCTTTATCTCCGTTCAAGCAGACGAAATATGCTTGCGGAATCATTCCGACAATTCGCCAGTCTCTACTAAAGCAGCTTGCGGCCATTGTCGCTGAGTTGTGCCGCCGGTAAATTCTATAGGAAATGTATTTTACTGAGTATGGCAACCTTTGGCAGCAGATTCCGTAGTATACATTTTAATGCTGCCGTTATTTTAAATCTAAATAATTATTCAGTTTTAAATTTTAGGTCGTTGATAATTTATACTTACGCCTTCGCTACGCCTCTTTCTTCGCGTCTCTGCTCGTCGAAGTTTTCATACAATGCATCATTGGACAGCTTTTGATAGACCACGTAAGATATTATTATATTTACATAATACCAACCAACAGTCTGTACCAAGAGAATAGAAGTCATCTTTTTGTAATACGAGAACGATGTATTGCAAAATATTTACTTCCAGTTTTGTGCTTACAGAGTTCAATGTTAGAGAAAGCTATATATTTCGCTGATTGGCCGCATGCGGATCTTAGTACAAAAAAAATACTTCATATATTTTTAATTCGAGCTCAAAAACCATTGACGATTTCTGCGAGAGGATACATCATTATGAATTTGGATACTTTTAGCAGCGTGAGTACAAGCGTGTATACTTTTTTTACGTGACTAAAGTTACGGGTTTTTTTACGTGACTAAAGACGGCGTTCCATGGTGCAAAGTGGTTACCGCGGCCCATTAACGAAAGAAAAATGACTTAAGTCTTTCCCTACTGAAGACTCAAATCGCATCACGTTGCGCCCTGAGTCGGATATTTAACGTGTCATGCGCCTACAATTGATATCTGTCAAAAAAAATCTTTCTCTTGTGTTTCAGATTTGCAGTATGTCGTATCAATTTTTCAATTTACTATGCACTGCTTATTCTTAGAAAGAAAAAACTTTGTTTATCGATTAAAGTATTATACTTAATCAAAAATGTGATCTTTATAATCGATTATCATTAGATATTTAAATTTTATCATATAGCAACATTTTCAATGAAAACTTTGTAGACGTTACTGAATAATTGTAATATCACGTTTGTAATTATATTTCTTTAGATGTCATGTTTAGATTATATATTTTCTGATTATTATATGTTTAGATTATAGCTTTTAAAAGATGTTACTCTCAATGAATAAAAAAGCTATGCAGAACACAAGCTATGCAGAAATTAGGTGCGACGAAAGCGAAAACGAGCAGAGTCGCATTGACAATAGCCCTGATATTGGAATCTGCCTTATATTAAAGTACACTCTCATCGCCACGGGACAGACACGACACGAAACAGGGATGAAAGGCCGAAAATTAGTCGCTACCAAAATTTCACACTGAAAATCGACGATTAGTGGTTTTCATTACACAAATGCTGTTTCTTCGTCATCACTGAACGTAGATGAAAGTAATAGTAGCTTTTTTGTCCCTGACATCGATCTTAGTTCTTTTTTTTTGTTTGGTTAATTTCTAATTAGTCAGTTCTTAGACAAAAGTAGATTTTAAGTTTATTTTTTTAATGTTAATGAACATTTTTATTTAATATTAATAAAAATACGTCACAATCTTAGTATAATCATTTGAATCAGAAATTTGTTCTGTGTTTGGGTGTCACTACTTATGTATTTACAAAAATAATGTAATTTTAAAAGTACTCTATCAGTTACCTAGTTCCGATAGTAATATATGCTTAGTTTGGGGCTAGATAGCACTGTGTATAATTTCCATGAATATTTCTTTTATTTATAAATAAATACTAACTCGTCCCGTGGCGAGTTAAATGAACCTTCGCAATCATAAAAACAAGATGTCTACATTCATATTGCTGGTGCGGGAAATAGACGCATTCGGTTATTGCCGATGAGCAGAGCATTCTCCAAGATTGATGACTGCAAATTCAAAGCAGTTGTTTTAAATGTCATCTTCCATTTCAGAGGTATATTTGCGAGTGGTCTTGTTTGAAGTAGTCTTGTTGAGAACTTTATGAAACTTTAAAATAAATTTATAACGTTTTCACTCAGCTACAAGGGTTTGACCCTACCCTAAGATTCCCTATGTCACAGTTGACATAGACAAATACAGAAACACAAGACAAACACCCAAGATCTGAGAAAAAATAGAGATTGCAATTCCTTATTTTGAATTCACTAAAATCTTAAAGAAGTGATTGGAAACGACACATAATTCTAAAAATTAAATTTCGTTTCCAGTCTCTTAAAACACTGTTCTGGCTTAATTAAAACAATAGAATAAAGGGAAATTAAAAAAAAAATGCCGCTTTGCATTTCTTTGTTTCAGTGAAAGGGTGCTGGTAGTTACAAACACATGAGACGTTAGATACCCATCTCGGGTGACACGTGCAACGGGATGCGACTTGGGTCTTATCATGCTTCTATCAGGGGGATCTAAATCGTATTGCTGTTATTATGGGTAAGGCAACCACTAAACTTATAGTGGGCCAACATATATGTAGTTTAAAAAAAAATAAGACCCTTTTTCCTGCTTCTCATGATCTTTTTCATTTTTAGGGTCCCGTACCCAAAGGGTAAAACGGGACCCTATTACTAAGACTCTGCTATCCGTCTGTCTGTCTGTCCGTCTGTCACCGGGCTGTATCTCATGAACCGTGATAGTTAGGTTTTTGCATGATAGATCTTCTCATCTTAAGAACCACCTATTTCAGGAAGATTTATTAATCAGTGTGGAAGTTTTGAATTAGAGAATTATGTTTGCTTCGTTCGTTCGTTCAATTATATTATATACCTTGTCATTTATAGCCTTATAAAATAGATAACAAATTTATAAAACTCACGATTATAATATTAGGTAATAAAATATATCTATAAGAATACTTTCATAAACAGTAAAACAACATGGAAGTCAGGGCGTGCATCGTTTTCGCTATTTTATCTTTAATTTTCCTTGCAACTATTGCTTGCGGTAAATGTGATATATATATATTTTTTTAAGAATTTTGAAATGAAACTGTCTAGAACTGAACTTATAATAATAACTATAAAAAAACAATGCTTCAATTTAGTGAGAATATTGGTGTGATAACGCATAATGCTTGACCCAATAGTAGGCATAACAAAATTAGCAAGTGACTGATTTAAAAACCTAATAAACAGGCTTACTTTCATCCTCTGTTCTCCACTGTCCCTTTGGTAATCCCCCATTCTCTAAGAAAATAGATTAAATTTCATCATCCGAATCGGTTCACCAGCGAACAAAAGAAAAAAAAACCATCAAACCAAATTCAGAACTTCCTATTTTTTGTAAACTCGGTTAAAATCATTATTAACTTATTAACACTAGTGCTTCGCCCAAACTGACAACTGGCCATTTTTGACGTTTATTTCTTTAAGTACTTACACCCGAATTATACTGTTTTTGGTATATATAGGGATAAAATAGTATTGTAGATGGCTTCGAAATAGATCAAATTGCACTGATTTTAAATCACCTTAAAATTTCAGTAGTGGAAGATTCTCCAGAATGTGAAAGTAAGTCTTCAGACGTACATATTGTTAATAAAAAAAATATATAAGTAAAATAATAAATAGTTACGTAAAGTGATTCAAATATTTATTTCAGCTGTATCACATCCTAAACTAAACAAAAATTTTGTAACTAAACTCTCAAAACATTAAAGTAAATTATTATATGTTAAACAAGTTCAAATAAGAGTATGTTTGCTTCGATACTAAAATAAAGTAATAACAACTTAGTGAAAACTTGTAGATCGCCCCGAAAAAATATTTTGTTTATTTCTTAATACTATAAAACTATACTATACTGGTATGATGCCGTTCTATAGTATAGTTTTATAGTTTAGTTTCCGTTGTATAGTATCTACAATTATATACTTTTTTTTTACTTGTTATTAAATTAGTTTTGAATATAATTTCAGTAAACCCACAATATGTACAAGAGCCACCAGGAGCAGGTAATGATTTTTATTTTCAAACAAATCTACTATTCGAAGTTAATTAGATTATAAAAGTGCCAAATTAAATGATATTACAAGTATTTATTTGTATATTTATATATACAATAAATGTGATGAGATTTTGAAATGTGATAGCTGAAGGCCCACTTGACGTTAGGTGGTTACCTCCACCCATAATAACAGCAATGCGAGTTAAGTCCTACCCCGTTCCAAGTATGAGGAGATTATGCCCCATTGTGCCCGTCACCCGAGACGGGGATGTATGTAACATGTGCCTGTTATTTAACCAACACCCACAACCTTTCACCGAAACCCAGCTATTTACAGTTCACGACTGCTCAGCGACAGGTTACCAGGTGTGGACGCAGTTTTCCTTCAGTTGAACTTCTTCTTCAGGTACAGGCACAGGTTCTTCTTAAAACAATAATTATTTTGAGGTTAGAGATTTAATGAATGGCACCCAAATCTTTTTGGAACTAATTAATGGAGGGCTTTTGATACTCTTCTAGACACTTTAATTCTGTACTGTGTGAAAAAGCACCAAACAACAAACATGCTTTATAAAATATGAGGTAAAATATATAAGTCATTTTTTTTTTCAGGTGCAAACACGGGTGCTAGCAACGCTAAAGGTAGATAGATACATTTCCACTTTAGTTCTACATTTCATTCGGAATTTGTCTTCTATTGTATCTAAATCTAACATATATAAAACTAAGTAATTGGACAAAGAATACAGAAGATGAAGATACAGAAAACTCGTATATTATATTATAGAGTATAATATAAACCTTATAAATAATAATATATTTCAGATAAAGACTGTATGCCCAGTGCAAAAAAGAGCGAATGCACTAAATCTTCGACAATAGCTTAGATATTTTTTTTTATATATTTTTGCACGATTTTGAGTAAAATACTCATAATTTTATTTTGAGTAGACTTGAATAAGTGGTTAATTCAATCATCAGTTGAACTCAGATATTCAGAATGATGAAATTAGTTGTTCTGAAATGAAGTCCAATATTTATTAAATTTGTAAAACTCATTGTGTTGAGTAAAAGTTGCTCTAACGATTTTTTGTATTGTATAATTAAGTACAATATTTTCTTTCAGTATAATATAAATTAAATTTTCTGTTTTCTTTTTACAGCTTCTAATAAAAATACAGATGAGAATACCCAGGAAACAGAAACCGTTATAAAAAACTACGTCATGACAACACAACCAGACGCATATTTGTGCACTGGACTGATCGTAAGTATAATATATTAAAATTACTATAAGTGATTGATATGTATTATAATAGTGCTTGTCTACGTTTTCCTTGCATGGCGCGTGGAAATTGAGGTAGGTGCTTACATAAGAAGGACGGATTTCCAATCTCACTTGCCAGTGCCTGCAAACCTAAATAACATAATTGATTATACTTTCATCTTTTATATTTTGCCGTTAGTAGTGAAATTCCTTTGTGAAAATATTTAAGACCACCTTGAAGAACCCTAAAAAATAAATTAGATGTATCCAAATCCATCCATAATTGGCAATGAAATGAAGTATATAACCTAGAAAAATAACACTTCACTCGGTGCCATCTAGCTCCTACGAAACAGCTTGTACCAGTTTACGGACACAATATCATCATCATCATCATCATCTTCCTGCCCTTATCCCACACTAAGTGGGGTCGGTACAACATGTATTTTTCTTCCATTTCCCTCTATCAGATGTCAGTACTCACTCCTTTCTTACGCATATCATCTTTCACACAATCCATCCAATACGTTATTGTTTACGGACACAATAGTGATATAAAATTATTTTTTTATAAATACATACTCGTACATATTCCTCATACATATTAACATCCCGACACTGAAAAAATATCTATGTTATTCACACAAATGTTCATCCAGCGTGTATCAAACCCCTGCCCAGTAGGTCTGTCTTGTGCTACAAGCACAAGATAGACCAATTGAGCTGTGAGGCCTGTAATTTCAACAATAACCATAATTACCGCCAGTAATTATGGTTATTGTAGGACAACGATTATTCAGTTCTCCTTAAATTACGAGCATTAAAAGCACCCTACATAACTTTTTTGTTGCAAACTTCAGGCTGATCTGAAATGAGGTAGAATTTAGCACCCCTCCTCTAAACTTCAAATAAATGAGTAAATACTCAAGAATAGAAACGCATTTCGCCTCTCCTCGAGGCATCTTCAGAAGCGTCGACTCAAATGTGGTATTGTTGAAGGCTGCACCAAAAGACAGCCTTCGACAAGGCCCCATGGACTTCCACAAAGTAACGCCTAAATGTATCGATTGTAAACTTTAGTTAAATTCTATGTAAATTGAATTAAAAGTAAACTTATAAGTCATCCAATTTTTGCTATGAACATACGTCAAATGGATGATCCATTATAGTCCTTTATCTTCTGCAAGTTACGACTTATTGACTGTTGTGATATAAGTAATATCTAACTAACTTTTGTTTTAATTTACAGAGTTGTTTGTTCCGTGGTCTGGGGCTGAGTTTTTAATACCATAAACGAAAAAATATAAATAAACAAATTGAACAGCAAAATATTGCTTTTATTTTATTAACAGACCATTTCCTATAAACAAAAATGAAAGTCCCGACTGACTGATATATTATAGGTACAATACAATGCACAGTGATCTGTACTGGAATATAGTCAAAATGGATTTTAAGGTTAATGGTTTTGGGGGATCCAGTTGCTCGCATCCGTAGGTGTGTACCCTTCGATTCCTTCGAAAAGTAGCAATAGAACTTGTGCCAAGTTCGTCCGGTGTGATACTGCCACAACACCTGGAATCTGCCGCCTGGCAGTAGTGCTCTCAGTAATTTGTTCTGGTGGAAGGGTGTGGGTGCCGGTAAAATCACATGCGCATTAGACGTAGCATCCCCGTCTCGAGTGTTAGACTTACAAATCTTATAATGAGTCGCATTACTGTTGTCATGGGAAGGGGTCGCTACTTACCACCAGGTGACAAGCTCGCTCAGCTCGTTCCATCACTTATTAATTGTCCTATTTAGTTCCGGTAACACCTCCTTCGACTGCCCATAGTCTTGGCCCAGAGTGCGTAATAGGCATTACTGAAAGGCAGGGGACGTAATGGTTCCGGTCCTGCTGGATGCATTTCAGAGGCTCTAGTTGCCAGTGCCTCCTCATTTGCCAGTATGCCCCTTAATCCATTGTAAAATGATTTTTTTTGACTTACTTGCTTCGTTCATCATGTGATAACACTGAATGGTCAGACCTGATGTGTGTTCAGTTTTCTGTAAGGCTCGTAGGACCGCAGTGCTAGCTGAGAGTATCCTGATATTGAAGTTGACGTACGTAGCACTGCTTGAGCAGCTTGAATTATACCTACACACTCTACTTAGTCTACTACACTCGGGGCTGCCGAAGAGTTGATGTTTAAGTCCTCCGTGAACGTGCCCGCTCTGGTTCCTGCTATCATTTTAGAACTATCCTTATATATTCTGAGTTCGTGTATGTTGCTATCACAAAGCTCCTCATGTAGTTGTATAGTGAATCTCTTGGAATGTATATGTTTTTGGGTACCCTATCATACAAGTAAAGTATTAGAGGGTTGTCCTCTACAAACTTTCCATTATGGTGGTATGAGTAGCCCTTTTGTCGTGTCTTAATAATATAGTTTTAATGCCCAGTCAACAAAAAGCAGATGATGCTGCTTTGTTGTTGCACTTGTAGATTTTGTGGGGTAAGGCCTACAAGGGCTTCTAATGCAGCTGCAGGGGTCAAACTCATGCTCTCAGTTGTTGCGAGACATGCCAGTCGCTGGAATTTCTAAAGTTGACCTTTAATAGTACTCCGTTTGGTCCTGAGCCACCATACTGGCGCATCACAAGTAAGCGAAGGTTTCATCATGGTATTGTAAAGCCATTAGGTTATTCTTGGGCTTAAATCACACAAATCCTACTTATTATTCTGCGGCATTGCTAGAACGATATTGTTGCCTTCTTTTTGTCTAAGTATTTTGCCCTATTCAGTTAGGAGGTACATTGTATCAATCAATAAAGAATCAACTATATAATAATTGACGATAATAACAAACATACAAAAAACGGGCAGCTACATTTAAAATGCCCTCATTTTCGTCCGAAGAGGTACTGCCACCACACCTGGAATCTACTGCCAAGTAGTAATGCTCGCTTTACTGTGTTCCAGTGGAAGGGTGTGGGTGCCGGTGAAATCACATGCGCATGTGACGTATGATCCTCGTCTCGGGTGATGGACGCAGCAGGATGAACGACTCAGTGTAAGATCCAAAACTTATACTGAGTCGTATTACTGTTGTCGTGGGCGGGGGTCAACACTTACCACCAGGTGGGCCCTCAACTCGTTCTGAAACTAATTCACATAAAAAGAAAAAAAAATAATCTAACAACCGACAATTTAAGGACTCATTTAAGGGTGAAATAAACATGTTGGAATATTAAAAATTATTACTCTAACACGATAATATGCCACGATTAATATACAATTCGTGTACCTTAAAATACTTAACAAACGCAAATAAACGATTAACAAAGATAAATAGATCACGAAAAGCCTTAGCCATTAAAAAACTTGTACTATTTAAAGCAAAGTCATCGTCTAACAAATATCATTTTGCAATCATGCATTCTAATACCTACACAACCTGTATAATGAAGAAGTTGTCAGCCATCGTTCTTCTGGGTGTCGTTCTAATATACGCAGGTACGTGTTATTATCATCATCTCTCTATACTTATCCCACACTGGGTCGGCACTTTTTTTTTCCCATTGCCCTCTGTCAGACTTCATACCAGTACTCACTCCTTTCTTACTCATATCACCTTTCACAGAATCCTTCTATCTTTTCTTTGGCCTACCTCCAGTCTTAAATCCGTCAACATCCAGTCCATACCATGCATACCTATTATGCCTCACCCTACCCGTCATGGTACTACTTTCATACTTCCTCTTATATACTCTTAATTTTGTGTCTTCACACATCTATATAAGGATTCGCATTTGCTCGTACGTATATTATATGTACGTTGTTAGTATTGTAGTAGTAGCTTTTATACTGGAATCATAACTGCATTTTTGCTTTTATTAAGACTTATAGCAGCACTCAGCATTAAGACTTAAGCAGACTCATTTCCGCAACAATGCCTTGCCCATTTATCGTGACCAGGGAGAACTGCTATTCCACCTACCATATATCTTTCATCAAGGAAAATCAGCATCAACATTAATAATTAATAATCCGATAAACTGAAAATTAATTGTATCTTAAAAAAATCAACACGCTTCTAGTTGTTACTATACACACCATCACAATTAGCGGAACAGAAAAAAAAGTGAGACTATGAGATAATAACGCATATATTTGACGAAAATGTAATTAGACACAAAATAACAAATTGATTAACATCTTTTAACAACGACTTTGAAAAGTCTTCGTTATTTTTTATTGAAAAATAAAGAAATTTGAAATAAGTGAAATTTTTAGATGATTATGAACCATTACAAAAAATAAAAAAAAGTAAGCATTAAATGATTTAATAATAAAATTAAAGCAAAATTAATGACGAGTGTTTCCCCCTCTTGCTTTTATTACGGTTTCCATTCGTCTGGGCATGCTACAGATTATGTTATCGATGATTTCTTGAGGCAACCGCTCCCACTCCTCAAGTAATGCGTTTCCAAGTTCATTCAGATTGTTGGGGGGTGGCATTCTGGATGTAACCTTCTTCTTTTTAGCAAGTCCCAGACATGCTCTATCGGATTCATATCGGGGAAATTTGCTGGCCACTGCATCACCGGTATACTTACGTGTCTCAGATATGCCTGTACCGATTGTGTACTATGAGCACGAGCATTATCTTGCATTAGAATAAAGTCGTCACCAATAAATGGGGCAAATGGTACAACATGTTCTTCTAAAATGTCTCTGATGTATCGATCTGCTGTCATGGTCCCTCCTGTGACTATCACTAACTCCGTGCGAGCTCCCAAACATATCCCTCCCCAAACCATAATCGAGCCGCCACCATAAGCCACTGTGTGTTCAAAATTAGACTGTATGTGGCGTTCTCCTTTGCGTCTTCATATTCGCTGTCTCCCATCGATCTGTTTTAAAAGAACTCTGCACTTATCAGTAAAGAGAACCTGCTGCCACTCCTTCAAATCCCAATGACGATGTTCTCCCAATGATGATGTGTTCCGCTAATTGTGCCGGTGTGTATATAACATACTATAGCCACATCTAAGGAAGGCTAATAAAAGCTAGCAGTTACACGCAAAGTGATACAGTATAAGTCTTTAAGGAAACAAAATTGCATATTTTGCTTTCTTATGACATTGTTCTTCGCCCGTTGTTTACCGACTTCAAGGTATATTTTTTTAAATAGAAGAGTATAGGCGAGAAATTAAGGAACGAGAAGTATTGAAGTCGGTTTTTTCAAGATTTTAAATCTGTCACTTGTAGTGGAAATGTTATTGGACTGGTAAAATCAGTCGCAGCAGTTTAATAACTTGACCTCATTGAGCGAAATTTACTTATACTACCTTCTTCTTCGATATTTATATGTCTCATTAATATATAAATGACTGATACGACGAACTCACATATTTTTTATTTGTTCACAGCGGCGTCTTTTGAAAAAGCGCAGGTTGAATGACCGGTATAAAAAGTATAATACATAGGTATACAATGTATTATAATTAAACATTTGTATGCTCATAATGAACGAGTCTACTTTTATTTATGCCTTTTCTATATATTTATTGTAACGAAAATCAGCTTTTTATAAACTGTAAAACTGTCTTATAATCAATAATGATTTATTGTATACTAGCTGTTCCCTGCGACTTGAATTTTAATCACAATAACTGAATCTGAGACCCACTGGTTACTATATCAGATATGCGACTGTGCTATCGTATGCGTACCCGAAAATGCCGGTCTTGAGGAAGAATAGAGTCGCTGGGATTCAGTATTAATAAAGCCATCAAAACAGAGGAACTCAATTTTGTTTACTCAACTTTGTCTTTAAATCAGAACCCTATATATATCTATAATATAACTGTAACAGGTCAAATTCTGTACATTGAAGATATTTTGTAATGCTTGCAACATTTGATTTCGATTTTGCTGGTGTTTTGTGTAGCTAGCTCAACAATGATAGCGAACTAAACGATGGATTACGTGAGAGTAACATTAATCGATGCTTGCAAGACAACTATGTCTTATGTGTATATAATATACATAATACTTACTTTTGTCTATTTGAACGATATGTCATAGCAAAGATGGTGATTTGGGGAAATCTCTGTTTTTGGATGAACAAAAGCGCATGCAGTTCATACATAACGCAAACAATAGTATATACTATACATACTATATGGGCTAAAAGAGCAAACACCTACAAACCTTCTAGTAGGTAATATTCAAAATCACGTGTTTGCTTGCTGAGCTTTTAGGAAACCTTTATTTTGTTCACAGCTGCACCTATGATTGAAGTATTAAGAAAATCTATCGCAGCGCCAGGCTATTAATTATGAAGTGACCCGTACTTCTAAATGTAACATTTAATAAATACCCAAAAAAAATAAGTTTTTCTAAACCTAGCAACCTAGTAACCTAACCTAAAGTTCTTGACAGCAAGTTTAAGTTCTGAGATTACCGGATTGGTGTTTGAAACATATAATATTATATTAGGAATTATATACATTTCATTTAGATTTACAACTATAGATTTCTGAATTTAGGACACTCATCCGGATGTTCCTTGTTCCCTAGATAGTATTATCCGGGTATATTGCAATTAGGCTTTGATCTACCCACGAGAACCCAATCCGGATAGGTAAATTTAAATGTCCTCGAATTAATAATTATGTGACACCCAGGGATTCATTTCCTTGGCAGTCTTTATACTGAAATATGAAGAAAACGTATAAAATGGACCTATAACCTATAAAATGGAAATTCTTTAAAGTTTAGGGCAACAGACATCCATGACAATACGTGAAAAACTGGAGCCAGAACGCACCCGAAGGTAATGATGTTTGGAAGAAATAAAATCAGTGAGTACAGACGTTACAGTTTATTTTTTTTTTTTATTTTTCAATTCTGTTTATTATTTCACTTTAGCTGGTTGATACAGTAAACAGAGTACACGAATGTACCATATTATATGAATGTATACAATTTTTATGCGGTTTTTTCTGTTTGAAAGCCGCTGTTTGAGATTTATGAAAATCTGTTCAAACGTTTGATGTTCATCAGTACATTACCATTACCCCAAAGGTTGTTACATTTTCGTAAAATGAACTTGTTGTAATATATTCTATGTAACAGATATAAAATTTTAAGACGAAAATGAGGATTTGAATTTGTTATCATCATCTTGAAATAGTGGGATTCTCTTTTGCATTCAAACAAAAGAACTATTGCGGTACCTGGCACCGACATCTCAATAAGCTCATCGTACGTTCCCCTGAATTTCGTTTAGGCGGTGAAATTGTGCATGTGACCTTATCACCGGCACACTACATCTGCGAAATCACATTTACTCCCAATAAGTCTCAGAGGACACCGTGAAAGCCTTTTTGAATAATATTGAAAATCTGTCCGTGACAATGGAGCACATTGGTTAGTAAAAGTGGAAAGAATTCGGTGTGAGACACCTGATTTGTTCTGGAAGATCACATGTTTTACTGGAAACAGACGTTTATGGCAAAAACAATGAAAACCTTATTAGTGTGCTGGGAATTTGAACAAGCTAATTTTGGAATCAAATTTCTCGTCTGTGTCTCGTCCTCTACAATCTTGATGTGACTTTTTTAACCGATATGATTGTTATGGTGTATAATACATAAAACAGAATAATATTTCTACCTATGACATATTCTACTTATTATAGACTTTCAAACCATCTAACCGGTTTCATTACAAAAGCAATAATGCGAAGGTGGTTTTAAACCACTAAAATAATGCATTAGGCATAAAATGTATTTCTTTTTTTACCGTAGTAGCACTCGCCGGGTATCCTCTTATATGTATTATAAATAATGGGAGAAATAATGAATGTTTGCTAGAGTATAGAGTACAAGCCACAGGTTCTAGAACCTCCGTACTAGCTCCTCTTTGACGCTGCAAACAAATGACAAGTTATGTTGATGTGGATTATTAATTAGCATCTCAGGAACCAAATAAAACTAAAAGTAATTGTACTAACGTTTATTTACATTTTTACAATATTCCTACAACTTAATATCTTACCTCATTACATACAAACATTCACAAAACAATTAAATAAGTATTGTATTAGCTGGTGCATATTATACAGATGGAATTCATATATCACAGTTGGCTATGGTTGCTTCATAATTTAACTTCTAAACTCATAAAAGTTCAGTTATAAAAAGTTCAACTCACACTTTCTTTTTTCGACTATTATATGTCACATAAAATGTAGGTACTATTTGTATAATTAATAAATACTGGACCGACAAACTGAAAACTAAACCTCGTGAAATAAAATATTTTTTTATACTGAAACTAGACGGAAACTAGGCTGATTAAAAGTCATCAACCCGAAAATAACTGTAGTCGTTAATGACATTGTCCATAACCTAACAAACTATAAAATATAAATTAATCCAATTTTTTTAAGGGTTGACATAGAATTTAGCAGCATTGAGATTACGCAAGTTAAATTGGGAAGCTACCAATACTATTTACATGAAAAAATTAAGAACTCTGTTATTTCAAATGTTGGCTCTTGCAAACGACATTTTGAAAATTATTTACATCGTACGTGATTCGCCAACGCACGAGGAGCATTTTAATGTATTGACACAAAATCAATAATATCAGGCACCTACAACTGCGAATATACATATGCAAACCATAACGATCAAAACAAAATCAAAGTCGTTAGTTTTGTACCCATGCAAAAATTTCAAATTATCCTTGTATAACTGATAACAATAGGTAATTGACCTGTATTTTACAAGATAACTTTCGACCAATGAACAAATTTATTGGACAAAGTCCGATGCATAATTTGAGCCTATGTTCTTCTATCTCCTTCCATAGAATCTTCTATAGAAAAACCTTGGATTCGCGGGGCCTGAAAACATAGTTTTAACTCTGTAAGTAAAATTGTATACATATTTTATTTTCATACGTGATATCGGACTAACAAATAGTCCGATATCACCAAAATACACTAGTCTGCATAAAAGTTAGACAAGGACTGAGAATTGACAAACAGTTTTTGATATATGTTTGTGACAAAGACTCATCAACCTCTTCAAGAGCAATTAGACCCAACCACTCCCTCTACGTAAAATTAGAGATATGCAGAAATAATAACATATAGCACTACATACACTATATACTATAACATATAGCGTATATAGCACTAAGCATATAAATTCTATTTTGATTTTACCGGGTATATATTTCTATAATTATTTTTAATTCAATTTATGACGTCACGTCATACGAGTCTATTTTTAAGTCTAGTTTTCATGTTTGTATTGGAAAAACACATGAAAACTGATATACTTAACTAGCGAAAACTGAGCTAATTTAAAGCTGTGAAATATAATTTTAATTAATATATCTGAATATTAATAATAAAACAGATGTTTTGGCCTTAACAAGTAATGTTAGTAGATTAATTAAACTTGTTAAAGCAAATATGTCATGCTGTTATTAATATAAACTTGTGCTATACGATGTTTGCTCAAATAACTTTGTTAGGCGACCATACGACCCTGTGCTTAGAAAATATATTGAATATGCATACACAAGTAAATATTTTATTATTTAATACGATAGTTTTATCATAGTTTTATTCATATTATCTTATTTATTTGAACACGGTTATTGAAAATAGACACAAGCAATGTATACCTAGGTACATGTTCATAAATAAATGCCTACAATCATTCATCCAACAACATCCGAAGAGAGAAAGCTTATTATTTTAAAACACAAACAATTTAATCCGCAAACATTTTTAATATGACCGAGATGAATCACTCATGTGAAGTTATGGTTGCTCTCCAAATATATCCTCCCGAATTGTATCTTAAAACATTGAGTTTAAAGTTTAAATTCGCGCCGTGGGTAGATGTGTCGGGATTTCACGCTCGTCGGTTCGGAAATGCACAAAGTTTCCTTTTGTGGCGGTTCTCATAACTTGATTTGTGACGGCACAACCCTTCAGCCAGTTCCGGTGAGGCGCCGCAGTGGCGCGACGCGTCACTTCCGCCTTACATTGTGCCCGAAATCATGAGCAGAGCGGCAAGGAGCTAATTACGCTTTATTTAAAAATTTCGAATGCGCTTCAAATGATTTTATAGTTTTTTGATCGGTCTTTGGATTTAGGTCTGTTTCTATGAGTTATTCCCAGACAACCATAGCCCATTGTTATAGCACTAGCCTCTTTGCAGTCATTATTTGACACGATGAAAGCTTGAATTAGTCAGGTTTCAGGTAACCCGCAAGAAAAGTACAATAAAGTATGATTACAAATACAATAATGATCGTTCCTTACAAATATTCGATTTTTTGTTTCGACTTTCTATTCGGAACCATCCGGGTGGTCCAATCGCAACAAATCCATACAATTTCTTAACAGTTTATGCTTTTACTTGTAAAAGCATATTTTATTAATACATCCGGATATTGCGAAACTCATGGACCATAACACTAATGGATTGCACAATTTATTACGGAGGAGTACTCAAAATTATTGAACAGTCATGTGACAAGCTTAATTAATGCATTTTGTATATTTTGATGCAAAGTCCGATACTGAATTTTTATGATATAAAATATAATATCTCACAAGTTAATGTATATTATCCGCTACCGTCCTTCTCTACAAGCGCAACCTACAGAGATCAAACCACTGCACGAAGTCTTGCCAGACAAGACTCTTGTTCATTAAGAACACACGTTGAATTTATACCATATCAATCTCAGACAGAAACGTGCTCCATCGTACAAAATTTAAACGCCCCTCGAGACTAATTTACAAAAGTTGCACTGGCTAAACTATCGAACTTAAGATAGATAGTAATAGAAAAAAGATTTAAACATTAGCCAAACAATTTTACAAATAATCTATTTGTAATCATAGAAAATTGCCATATACAGTACGTAGATGGCGAATATTTGGCTGTATCATAGCTGATATTCCATGCATCAAATTAAATGTATGGCCGTCCGAACTGCATTTACTTATCATTAATAGTAGGTAATATTGATATTATGCATAAGAAGCTACTTGTTCTTAACTAAAAGTGTAAATGATTTTTGGTAGCAAGATTCCACTATTTAAACACCAATTGCTTGCTGCCAGTCCTTTATCACATTTAAAGATAAAGTCTACGCATATGTACAACCGTGTATCACTTATATAATTTTTTAGTTGCACATAAGCAGCTACCCCTGCGGGAATCGAGCCCTTGTCCCTCGCAACGCAGGTTATTGATAGAAACACTACACTACAATTATGTTTAACAAAATACAACAGCAACATTAAATTTCTACCAGATAAGAACGACATAAACCATCAATTCCAAGACTGTACAAAACAAACAGAGGAGTTTCATAAAAGAAAATACATGTCTTGGGTGTGACAGCAAAAAGCTTATGAAACTGTCTCGAGTGAAACTTGGAGTTTTGGAGACGTATCTGTTTTCCTCTCTTGAAGCATTGCGCATGTTACAATGAACTTTTATTTCATTATATTATACAATAATAAAACATTTTACACTGTATTGTTATATGTCATTGACGCGGCTGAAGGAGCTAATGACCGAGATAATGTAAAGCTGTTTCCTTTTAAAAAAATAGGTATAAAAGACTTAAGTTTAATGCGTTTTATTTAAAACAACTTCGATAAGAAAATATTATATTTTAATAATTACATTAATTCATGTTACTTCCATTTCGATAGGTAACACGTACAATGGGTAGCAACTATTTTTTTTACTATTTCATAATGCCAAATCTATTTTAAATATTCAATCACGATAATTAAATAACCTTCCCACACAGGGTATGTAATTATTACATTAGAATTTTCAAAACGGGGATTTACATGTTAGCAAATTAATTTATAAAACACGATAAAACCCTCTCGTTTTGAAGTGAGCACACATATAAATATGCATTAGATCAATATCAAAAGGTTCGAGTAAAAATGGTAGAGGCGGGATTGTCGCTTTTATTAAATCATGAAACAAAATGTTCGCACCAGTGGGGATATTATAGGTCTTAATATACAGCTGACTCATTCCCATCAATATCAAGATGTCACAAATCTTGAAAATCTTTACTTGGTTTATGTATTTACTTGAGATTTATGTGATTATTGATGGCTAATTACGTAAAAACAGGTTTCTATAACCGCTGTGGTCACATTGAACTGCCCATACATTAGACGATCCTATTTTTGCATGCCCCGTCCAAGTGTAAATATCTCTTTTATGTAATTTTTTTTTAATCATACCCTGTTTTTGTAAAATATCAGATTTCTAGTCGTCAGTCTAATTTTCAAGCTTTACATTATATCTAATCATTTAATAATAATAAATAATAAATTTTATAAATCGCCTTCAATATGTGTGCTATGAAACTTTTTCTTCAAATTTATATAGGGCCACTTTGAAGATAAATATGGTAAATTGACAGAAAAATCATATCACCCAAAACAGTCTGAACAAAAAGTTTATAATTTGGCATAGGGTTAGCAAATTTCCCATGCTTTTTTTACTACAGACGTTAGCGTTTGATGTCATGTCACCTGATGCTGTGTAACTACGATTACATATGAAGTTTTCGGCCACTATTTGGATTAGCTGGGCACCTACTAGCCTCGTGATATGTCAATTTCATAATTAAAATGCGTTTGACCGTAGATGACCGGGGGCTCGAGATTAAGCGAAAACCCAAACTGGGTGTTGACGGCGCTCGTACGGACCCCAAATATAAATGAACTCATAGAGAAACGACAAACACAATTAAAAAGGTCCAAAATGAATAATGAACGTGAACAACTGCTCCTTAATTAAGAAGAGTGATCATTTTAGAGTATTTGCATTAGGGACCTCCTAGCATTTTGTTTTGGGTAAGGTATCAAGGTATTACATGTATAGTATAAATATTAGCGGGTAGAAAAAACAAAAGACCCAGAGAAATAGAGTGTTAAAGAGAAAAATAAATCAGTAATCTGATTGTGGATAACTGTGCCTACACTGACATACTGGGACTGGCGGGGGTAGTTACCCTACTCGCGTAGGGTAACTACCCCAGCCAGCCCATCTCCATAATGTACCGGAAAAGACTCAACTCACAAAAAGACAAGGATTGTTGGCAGCAATGGATTAGCGCATACTGTGGTGATTTAGAACTTATTTTTGACACATATTTCTTTTGTGGCCATGCAAAGTATTGCAACATAAATCAAAATCGTTTAACTAAATAACTCATAAATATTTCACCTTGTTCCCACCCGCTCAGTTGAATCACATGATATACTAACATTGACAAAGTACTGATCTGACTCATTAGTATCGGCTACCGTATAATAATTACCATTTCCTGCTCGACTGCATTTATTTAGATAATCTGAATATAATTGTCGCTTTTGACTCAAAACTGCCGCGAGGCTGCCGTCACTAGGTGAATTAAAAACCAGTCTCACACGCATTCTTCAAGTTATTATGAAATCTTTACTTAAATACAACTTTAAGTATGTGTACATTACACATCGAATTTTAAGGCAAACCAAATAGCAGAATGCTGCCCTTTGAAAGTCTTAAGGACTAATTATTTTCGATGAATGTGAATTAATAAATTTTGTAGCGATAATTTTTATGTGAAAAGTGTTTTGACGTCTACTTATGTTCAGTTAATGAATTGTTACAACAGTACCCATTATTCATAATACAATAATTAAAACAAATAATATATTTAAAAGGTAAATAAATTATTAAAAATTAGTTATGCGTTGGTCTATTTTTTCACATTAACATTAGCAACGGCACGTTAATGTTTATTTAAAATTGTCTCCGATTTTAACCGACCTCAAACAAAAAAGAGTTCATTCAAAGAGAGTATTGAAGTATATTTATTCATATTTTGAAATCAATCAATCATTTTACATAGTAACTAGTCATAAAGAATTTGAATTACATGTTTGAGTAGGTATACATTTTCAACGGTTGATTGATTTCAAAACCGTGTGATTGGTGCATATTATTATTTCCTGTCTGGCAGTGTTAATTAAGGACTTCATACAAAACTGGTCCAGTGACAACTCTTGTTGGCACTGGATCTTAATCCCTGTAATCTGATACGCTTTCTAGGTGGCCGATAAGATTTAGATGCTTAGAACTTACAGGTTAGGAAACCCGAATGAACAAGAGTCAAAAATTCGAAGGATCTTTTATGTTGTGTTAAATTATAACCAAACCTCCTCTTTTTTTATCTGCAATTTAAACGTCTTCTATTTATGTCTATGAAATAATCTCTGCCTATGATCTCTGCCTGCCTATTATATACAATATATGTTTAGATGCATCATGATGATTGAAATTTATGTAATTGTTTGTTATGATGAACTTAACTAAGAACCCGCCCCGGCTACGCGTGGGTGGCAGAGTATATACTGCCTAATTTTTTTTTCTGTCGTAGTGTCGTATAAGCCTGTTGAGTAGATTAAAATGTAACTATCCTATTTGGCGTATGTTTTAATTCCAAAGCCAGGTGGCGCGCCGGTCGTACCGCCGTGGAATTAATCGCTCGTTTTGTTTTACCCGTGCAAACTTGCATTAAAAAAACACACTTTTAATAATTTTAAACAGATCCGAATTGTTTGGTATAGAGTTTTCATGTAACATCCAGAAATGATAGTCTTATTTAATTTAATAAGGATACTTAAATCATTACCCCAAAAAAAAGGCTAATTGAAAGATATGTTTTAAAGAATTTTTGTTATTGTGTGATAATCTTACAAGATAGACCTCTATCATTGCTTTTGACTTGACCAAATTGACTGGAAGGCCGTCATGCGCATGGGATTTCACTAACAGCCACATCCTTCAACCGGAACATAGCAATGCGAGTGCACCACTGCTTGGCGGCAAATTTCCAGGTGTGGAGGCAGTGATACTACGGGCAAACTGCAAAAGTTCTACTGCTCCTTTTTGCTCCTTTAGCACTACCCAGGAGGTGTAAGGTATTCACAGCTCACAGAAGATCACAGGTAAATGTACAAAGGTTACTCTGTCATATTCGGATGATAAGAACACCTCCGGATAGGTGGTGGTTTTCGTCATCGGGGTCACCGAGAATATGCCTTTGTCTACGGAGAGAACGGTCAACTCAATTTGGTCAACTCAGATATTTCTCGCACGTGTGCTAAGGCCCTCGGCGACCTTCAGCTGCCGGATCGGTAATCAACAATTCGTTTCCCTATAATAGTTTATTTTTATTTTCTTTGCCGCTGCAAAATCACGACTTTCAAATGTATCAAACCAGGCAATACCTGAACACCGCAAAAGTTATTTATATACATAAGATTGTCAGATTGTCGTTTATGATCCTTTTATTATGGTTTTTTACTTTTTATCACATAATTCTAAATTAAAAAATCTATTTTCAGTTGTGTATATGTCATAATCTTAGTTACTTTATTGAAATTATGAAACGAACTAGATTTTTGAAAGGTTAACTTGAAAGCATTTTTTTTCATATATTTTTAGCAGTTAATAGGATATCAAACTGTGTTTATTTACAAAATCTATCATTTTTTCTGTTACGAATGTGATTAACTCCCAGAGGTAGGCGTTATGAGCGATTGATTGCATGTCATTAAGGCATGTTATTCTTCTGGTTTTTTTTTTTTGTAAGATCTGCACGTTGAGTGTTTTATTACTATAGTAAAAATGTAGCTTTTATATTCCAGTGTTAAATCTACGCGCCTACTGCCGTATTTGTAAGGATATGTTAGACTTTAGTTAGACTTAAGCTAGTCACTTGTCCTATGAGAACTCCTCAGAATGTTATATTCTGAGATTTTCTCCTTCTTCTAGATAAAGTTCCTGAAGCAAATCTTGCACCGCAAAGCATCACAAAAAATTAACTGCAACTAATTGCTACAATTGTCTATGTCTACAACTAGATAATTAGTTAGAACTGACCGAGTTTCCATCTGTGCATGCATGCGTTATTCTGTGCAATCTAATAGAAGAACGATTTTATGAATAATCTCGTGCAACGCTTCATATCAGCTCTCGAGTGAATCAATACGATGCCATACGAGATAAGTCAATAGTGTGCGAGAATAGCAAAACATTAGAATAGGATTCAACATACTTTTATATTACATTTCATGAGGGATGTTTGAGGTGGAAATAAAACAGGTTACATTTGTTTCAATTTATTTTTCGATTTAATCATAACATGGGCTAATTTACAGCTTCAAATACAATAAAAAAACATACACTTAAAATAAAATCAATGAGGAAAGTGTCCCATTCAAAATCAAACAAGTTAATCCAAGCCAAAGGATCTATTTCTACGGGAACTCATGCAAACTACCCATGCATAAATATAATTGATGCTACATTATAACGATTAACAAAAAATAATTTAAAATTAGTACGTTATTCTTGATATCCATAGAAATAAAATAAATTAGAATAACATACCAATGTAGAGGTAAATTAAGCATAGTGCAACACGTTCAAAACTTAACTATAAAATAATCATGACACCTTTTTACTTATTTTCCCTTTAACAATATTATCACAGAATACTCGAGAGTACACATACACATTAAATATAAGAAAATATTACAACTTAAACATACATGTTTCATAAAATAACTTTGAGAAAGATCTAAACATGTTTTATAGAAAAACTGAAATAGAGAGAGCAACTAAACTTGATACTTTATAAACCCCTAGACATAATTTATTTTCTTCGTGTCACACTATGCCGGTATTAGTTCTAACTACACGTTGACTAGCCTATTTACCGTCCGTAATGGGAACCTAGGTTACCTGAGGAGCCGGGGGGCACGAAACCGTAGCCGGAAGCTCCTGCCACCACACCGCTAGTCTGGCCGGGGTCACCGTTCGGGGAAGGGGGGAACAGGACCGGACCTGGAAAGTTCAAAAGCAATGCGTCATACTACGAAATTCAATCGAAAGTGCAAACCTTGAATTGACCAGACAACGGAACTAGTCCATAATGTAAACTTTGTGCTCACAATCGATTTTAAACGATGATTGAACAATACCACCTCCTGTTGGTCGGTTAGGTTTGGGACAGACATAATCTTAACAAGCCTAGCCTTCTTACTATAACTTCACATATCTGTGAGCATGTTGTTTGCATAACTCCCATGACTAACCAAGGAAAGCTAACTAAGTTACGGAGCCGTCCAAACGTTCGAAGACTCGTGATATCTACAAGTAGCAATCCCAATGTAATATTTTTGGGAGTCAAAAGGTAAAAGTAGAACTTGTGCCAAGTTCGTCCGCAGAAGTGCTGCCACCACACCTGGAATGTGCTGCCAAGCAGTAGTGGAACATTACTGTGTTCCGGTTGAAGAGTGTGGTTGCCGATGAAATTACAGGCACATGACACCTTACATCGCCGCCTAAAAGTGACGGGCGCAACGTGATGTGACTTGGGTATTTTCATACTTTAGTAGAGGAGGACTTGAGTGGTATAGCTGTTGTTTATGGGCGGTCACAAACATTACTGTATTTCCTATTTTTCTACCAAAACTTTCTTTAACGTGCAATGCTAATTGAATGTCACAAAAAAAGACAAAGCACACGTTTGAGCACAATTAATGATTAAGTTCCTTTATTATTTAAACAAGATTGTATTTTGTTGTTACACCTTGTAAACTTTTGTCCTAGAGCTAGTCGACCGTAAACCAGTGTCCCCATAAGTAGCATTAAAGTGTTGCTACAATAGAAATTAAAACCCGTGAAGTATATACATAAAAAACAATAGCACAAACCTTATACAATAAACAAAGTACATGACTTCCAATGATCTTGAACTATGGGTAGAATTATACAATGCAATTTAGCGTGACTGTCTATCAAACGAAAAAACAATAAGTTCTCAACCCAAACTATCTGAAATATCAATCGACGTTTATTTCAACTGGTTAAGATTATGTGAAAAGATTTGTACTGCCTTAAGTTTTGACAGGGTTGAAAAGACATTGACATGATAGCAAGTATCATGATTATCAATCCCAATTGGATGTCAATGACTGATTAAGAAATGTCGCAACTTGTTAAGACTAGTCTCTAATTCTATGAAGAGTACAATTGCTTTACTTTCTTTTAATCATTCTCTTTGTTTATTGACGCAGTACGTTTTTATGATGTACTAGCTGCGCCCCGCGGTGTTACCCACGGTTGGACTTCCTACGGGAACCGTACATTTTTCCGGGATAAAAAGTAGCGTATGTGCTATTCCAGACTATAATCTATTTCTGTGTCAAATTTCATCCAAGTCCATTCAGCCGTTCTGGCGCGATTCAGTAACAAACATCCATCCATGCTTACAATCTTTCGCGTTCATAATATTAATAGGATAGGGTTTGCTACCAAACCATTTGGGGGTCATACGTTGTTACCGCGAATAGTTTTGCAATCGTTTTAATGTTTTCAAATTGGAACGCTAATGTTTGGTATTACATATTAATCAATAGTAATTGTTTAAGGACATGTTTTTATTTATGTATCGCAATTCGCAAATTATACCTACATTGTTATAAATTATTTGCAATACTAATTACTGTTTAGATTATTTTGTTGCTCAATAACATGGTTTAAAAGTGGAGGTGTATGCCATATTTTTAATCTAGATGCCTTATTATCTTTTGAGTCAGAAATGAGTTATGTTAATGTTGATAACTTTGCATTATATTTCTTTTTATCACTTATCACGTATAAAATGAATATACATCAAACTTCAAAATGGCATATGATATTTGTTCCAAAATTTTACATTTCTTGTTACGAAATAATCAGTAGAAATTGACAAAAGGCTTACTTAATTCAGAAGCTTTTTAAGTTGGGTTAATTTTATCTGCCAAAGAAGTTTTAAATTTGTATAAAATAATAGTTATCATACGTTTAACTATTATACTTTAACGTGTTTGTTTTGAAGTCATTATATAACTGAGTCTACATTTTGAACTAACAATTAGCTAGCATGTTAGAAATTACTTACAATAATTAATGAATCTGTTACTCTCCGTAACTAAAAAATAAATAATTTTACGCTACATAGAATTAGATTTTTTCCTGGTCATTAATCTAAGTCCTATAAACACTGCACGTTCATTAAGTGATGGAAGTAGTAAGCAATCATCATGATATCAAGTAATTAATCAAATTATACCGTAGCATGTTTGTTGAAGGTAGCATTGCTTTGTTTATTCACTTCTTTTAATCTTCATTATGAAAATTAGGCTTATACCACCATTATTTTTCTTATTTCTCACAAGATAACGTTAATGTGCGAAAATCAAGTCCCAATGTCTACTTCAAAGCCGACTTTGTGATCTTTGGCAATTATAACCCTTCAAACAATGGGTGGATTCTACGTCACAAATGGACATAACCATCCAAGGGTTATGGGGAAATTACTCACGACTTGTGACGTCTACGTTCCAATGCTAATGTAACCTACAAGGTCAAATGTAACCCCTTACATATAGGCCTAATATTTCGGGACAAAGGCGTAAGTATTTTACTCAAAAATTGTCGTTCGTCTTTTATTTCGGGTCATTCCAGAGACGCCTGTTGAATTATGCTCATAAAATGCCCATTTTTACGATGTACCACCTATCAGCGAATTCGTTACTATCATGATATACTTAAAAATATATGTTATAATAATATAAAATTCGATTTCCAAAACGAATTTACAGTGACAATTACCTGTCACCAAAAGTGCATTAAGGCGTTTGTTTTCATGATCTTTGGGAGTTTCAAGATACGACAAGCTGAATGAATATTCAAATAACTTCACTGGTTTTAATGGCAAAATGCCAATTGACAATTTCAGTTGAATTCAAATTATCAAACAAAGCAATGGATTTTATCATCAAACAGATTAACTGTAAAATGAAATTGTCGTGGCATACTATTAAAAAATTTACAAGCAAGTGATGTAAATAACATTATAGTAGACTTTTTTTTCCATGTCACATTATCCTCACCCTTATTTCCGAGTGTGACTCCTTACTTTGAAAAGACCATTGTTATCCCACAGTTGATGACCAATTACCCGGATAATTGTATTATATGCCTTCCGCCAATGTGCATGAATCGCTCATTAGATTTGCGACAGATAATTAATAATTGTTACGACACTCGTATACTTTATATGAAGCATCTTTGTATTTATGTATAATATAATTTATCCATAAATACAAAGATGCTTCATATAATTATCCGAAATGATATATAAAGTTTACTTGTTTGTTACGCTTTCATGCCTAAATCGCTGAATCGATTATGATCAATTTTGATATAGAGATAGATGGGACCCTGAAGTCCGTTATAAGCTACTTTTTTCGCTAATACTTATAGGGGGTGGGGTGTAGTAAACTTTGTATGAAACAACTGGAATTGGTTGATAAAATTAACATTAACGCGAGTGAAACCGCGTAATATTTATAAACTAGTAGTAATATTTATATAATAATGATGTAATATATTATATCTACAGGCGCCTTGGTATTAAATCCGACTCGTACGTTCGATCCAATAATGATACTCAAAGTTAAAGAAAATGCATTCATGCTTCACATTATTGACTTTTTATTCACTTTGAGCCGGGGATGTAACTTCTTACGTGCCCGTAATTTCACCGGCATCCACACCCACCAAAACACAAGTGACGTACGCTACTCCCTGGCACTGTTTCTACTGATAGTCTGCGTTGCACCTTTCACACCATCCAGGGAACTCATGAACTCTTAGGATAATTACGAACGCGAGCAATATAGGCCCCAAAATTGTTGTCGATTGAAAAAAAGTTATAATAGTATATATACATGGGTAGCCTATGTGATCTTTCATTCAATTGTAGAGATACAATTCATGTCCTGTCTGGAAAATGGTAAGTGAGTCACTTGACGAAATAATACTTAGCTTTACTTTCAGCACTTGTCAAACCAATTACTGTAGTTATTGCCACCAAATGATTGATTGAGCTTATTACTACTGTATCTCACAGCTCAGTTGTAGCTCTCCCTTCTACGCTCAACATCGTCAATTAGATTCACACTTAGTACAAACGATCCGAAAATTTATGTTTACAAAAAAAGGACTTTATGATCTGATATACAAGCTATGTTTAGTTTGATGCTAGATGACGCTATGTGTCCTAATAACTATAAATATTTATTTATTTATTGATAATACTGACGTTGTATGATTAGGTTAAAAAGGGCGTTATAGAGCGTGGGCCTCATATGAACGGATCGACTCACTCGAACGTTCGACCGACTTGATCGACTACGCGTATTTTTGTGCGTGCGCCATTTTGGAGCGTTGTGCGCGTCCGATCCTGTATTACCTATTTACTTTGTGCTCTGGTGACCGGCTAACAACCAGGGTATAGCTCACTTTAGACTGTTATCTGGATCCTAGCCCAATGATCAAGTCCGAAATATCTTTACGGCCATAAAACACTTTAACCAACTAGATTACATTCATTAAATGATCGTATCGGTATAGTTTTGAAATCACTATAATTTTGCGTAGAGTTACGGCTTAATTCGAATTGAAATAGATAATAATGGCTTTGCCCGAAATAATAAGATAAACAGGTATGTTCAGTGAGATTCAACAGAGCGTACCTTACTAGTATCACTATCTGAGAACTAACAGCAAAACCCTGTAACATGTGATTGTTGCGGATAGATTGCCACGTCAATATTGTTATTTGAAAGGTTCCAGGTTTTTGACTGTTAATAATATTGCTATGGTAATCCTTCCCTTACTTGATTACAGGGTTTGGCTAGGAGCAGACATGAACCAACCATTAAAACATGGCCATTCTCAGATAAACGTATGTACATCTTAAAAGGCGGATTTATCTACATACTGCTGCAGAACCGGGATTGACTTTTTAATCATTCAGAAAGTAAGAATGGACCGCTCTGGCTGACTTTTCCAAGAAGATAAAACTAAGGAAGATCGAGGAAAGAACCTAGTTCGTCTCTAGTTCGTTAACAAGTAAATTGAAATATCTGACTAGAACAATAATTTGCTCAATGTTAATAACCATAATATAGCAATAAACCTAAATAATAAATCAGAAATAATAGACGGTCTAGTTGTATTCATTGTAGCCGAAGGTTAAGAATGAACACGTCCCACTAACAATAAGCAAGAAACTATTTTAGGTATGAACTAGAATTTTATCTGACACAAGTCTTACGGAGAATTTCTTCGGTAAAGCTACTACATTATTGTAGAGTGTGAAGGCCGGTCGATCTGAAGGCCCAGTTGATATTAAGTGTTTACCTCCGCCCATAAGAACAGTATAAGAATGCGACTTAGGTTCCATCTTAACATAGGCCAAAGTCAAAGTAACAATACTTTATTTCCGTTGAATTCTTAAAATAATAATTGAAGAATGAGAATATCCAATGAGAAGACGTATCGAGATGAGACTGGATATATCATCTTATGCGTCTGTAAAACCCCATGGAAGCTGGTGTTGAATTTGTGTTGTGTCGGAAGTAGTATTTCTGGGTGTTCACAGTACCGGTACAGCACTGCGAGTCACCACTTCTTAGCAGCAGATTACTAGGAATGATGGCAGTACTTCTCCTGACGAACTTGGCAACAGTTCTATTGCTTATTTACTTTATTTCATGCCAAAACAAAACGTAAATATTGTATATGGCGTTGAATGATTTTTCTATAAAGTATAGAAATCACATATACGTTGCAAATTTATTGTTTTTATAATAAATATTATTTTCTTCTGCCTATTAACCAATAGCTCAGTAGCAGGCGGTGGGACAATTGCCTAGCGATGTTCCGCGCTAACCTTGTAAAGGTAAATGGTCAAACGCGGTAAGTGAACGGGCTTACTGGCGTTTTTGTGTCACTTTTTGTGACAGAATATTGATAGTTAGAACTTAATGCCACAAAGTCAAACATGAAGTGAATGGATTACTTAATAGTGGGTACTAAGTACTGGCTGAGCTTTTATACATTTTTTTATACCACTTATGTCGCAACCAGTCATATGGCCCACCTGATGGGAAGCGGTTATCGTAATTTCGCTTTCGGGCTTCCGATGGCATATTAAGATATTGTATTTACTAGTCGATAAGCCATGTCCGAGGCATTTGGCGGCTTTAAAACTTAATTAATTAAACCTAACTTTTCCAATCATACCTTCCTTTCATTCTAAGTTTCTACAGGTGATTAATTTAAACACATTTTTAAACAACAACTAAAGGGTTCTGATTTATACCAAACTTCTTACAATCAAGTTTTAATAATATATGATCGTTTGAACGCGAATCCAGTTGTTGTTTCTTTAATCTAAACCTAGGATCAAGTCCGGCTTTTTTAATGGTACTTAAGCAACATGTTATCGAAAAGGGTATCAGTGACAGTTGTTGGTAATTATAATTAATTTAGACCCGCGAGGGATGCGTCTGTCATGTACTATCGTCGCGCAACGTCCTCGGTTTTTGCTCGACGAAGCATGATTTTGTCATTAAATTCTCGGACCCTTCTAAAGACTTGTTAACTATGAATGGCGGTGATATAACTTGAGTAAGTCTAATTTCAAAGATGAGTAGAATTTGTTTAAACAAAAATATAGATATTCATCAACATTATACAAAGCGCCATCTAGACCCAAACTAAGTATATGAGAACCAGATAACTAATAGAATACTCACATAAATTTTGTGAACACATTTATGTAATACAGAACGTTAGAAGGTAGGACAAACAAAAGTTGTAATCTTAGTAATCAGGTTCCTCTTACGGCTCAAAGCCCTGAAAACAAGCTCATTTAAATTAGCTGGCCTAATAGCTCTGTTGGTTGAAGCTCTGCCTTCTGAGGTCGTAGGTTCAATTCCTACCCAGGGTCAATTCAGTGACATAGATGTTTAATCTGTGTCTGGGTGTCAATAAGTATTATAAGTATTTACAAAAAAAAAATAGTATATAAGTATTGAATAAGTGTATTTAGTTCAAGCTATGTTTAGTTTGGAGCTAGATGGCGCTGTGAATCTGCGAATGTTTATTAGGTATTCTTCATACACGCCAAAGTTATTTAACAAATTTGAGTTAGATTGTAAATAAGACAGGCTACATTTTTGATTGGCAAAGCCACAAAATCCAGCTAGCTGTTTATTCACAAAAGCTAAATCGGTATTCTTTATGAGTAAATCAATCAATCGACCGATACTTTCTGGTAATTGATTTCCCCATGAAGCTGATGATTTATGTTTATTGCTTGTCCCTTAAAACACCTTTTAGTAGTAGTAACTGTTCTTTACAGCCTGATTAGGTTTTGCATCGTTCGCTTCGTTCATCATTTCATTGAATGACCATTAATCGTTTACAACTCATTTGTATTTTAGAGGACGAGGGTAATTGACTGTAACTATAATATTATAGACACTATTTAGTTGATGAGCCACATTTGAAGAAAAACAGAATATTTTAGCGTTCTGAAATTCAAATAAAATACCTCGTTGTTTCTAGTTTAATTTTGTACCTAAAAGTTCCTGAGAAAAAAACCAAGTAATATAAAATTTTCTTTTCTGAGAATATATTCTAACCATAGGTACGATAAATAAATAAGCTATAATACTTAATTTTAACCAAATTGAGTTTTGAATGAGTAATTAATATATATATATATATATATCAACTTGCTAGACCATCTTCCCTATCCTAGCTTTGATACTGAAAACGTGATTTAAAATGATATCATTTAAAATGTATCAAAGCTTTAGAGCTGTTTGTCAAAGGAATTTCCCACACACAGAGACAGATAGACAAACATAGCCGTAATATATATATTATTACGGCTATGTTACCTATTATTATAACCTGTTTTGTCAGGTCAGGGTCAGGACCGACCCCCCCCCATGGGTTCCCGCCTTGTCGGGGCGGGGGGGCTTAGTAACCGTGGGCTTGATCCACCCACGGTGAAGCTAAGAGGAACCCGCTCGAGGGGCCGCTCCTTTAGGCTTTGTCTCCAAGCCGAATAGGAGCGGCACTGTAGGTGGCGGTGCCTTATGGGGGGCACCGCAACTGAGGTGGGCTGCGGTGTCGTATGGGAGGCACCGCAGCTGAGGGTTAGGGGCCGCGGCGGGAGAGGAGTGCCGGTATTTCGGTGCGCCGCTCTCCCTACCTTCCGCGGTCACGGCGGGGCCGCCACCGTTGGATGGCGGATGCGGTGGGGCCGCAGAGGAAGAGGAGTGACGGTATTGAGAGGCGCCGCTCTCCCTATCCTCTGCGGCCGTAGTGGTTGGTGACGGGGCCACAGATCCGACCCGTCACATTTACCGAGGTCTAGACTACAGTCACGGGGGTGGCTGTCGTCGTAAGGGACCTCGAGAGGGCGCGCGCGGTATTTCCGTGCGCCTTTTAAAGAGGGAATAGCTTGGAGCAGCTCCAACTCCAGCAACATTGGGCGGGACCTTGAAAAAGGTCAACGCTGCCGGGGCCGCGGAAGAATGTTTCACGTGCCCGTAGCCTCGGCAAAAGGCGAGATGGTGGATCTCCGTTGGGGTTTAGCCGGTAGGAGTCCGGCATAACCCTGCCAATTGCCCCCGCAAGAGGTAGGGTATCATCAGATGATTCCCCAACGTAAAAAAAAAAAAAAAAAAAAAAAAAAAACAGGGTCAGGACCGACAGAGAGACAGACCAACAAACAGCAGTTAAACTTATCTCACTCCTCTTATGGTCGAGGTTTAAACTTCGACAATATGAGGGGTAACTACTAACAAATAAATCTAAGAACTTTATAGATCCTGTTGAACTTTGTACTCTACGTCCTAAACTTCTCGTACACAAAATTCAAGGTATGGAAACGTGTTTAGTAAAATATTTTAACTGGAATTCAACATGTGGCTGTTGGCACAACATAAACTAATATTTAGCGTGCCTAGCTTTATGACAGAAACGCCAAGTAAATTTGTTGCAATTCATGTGGCTAGTGTTATTATTAACAAGACACTATCGCTAAGCACGATTGTGCACGCAATCTTGTTTTAATCAAACTTGTTTCGATTTTCTATGTAATTAAACATAGAAAATTTAAACACGTTTTACAGTGAGTAAACGATGGCTTTGTATTCTAGTGAGTAGTATAGTAAGCATGTACTTTGATACTTTTAAACCAGAGTTACTCCCGATTTTGATATCGCTACGAATACCTACAGCTAGGTTTTACCTATAAGAAAAAATACTACAAGATAAATATTAAATATATTTTATGGTCATTTCACACGGTGCCCTTTAAGCATAGCTTGTTCTTACCAGAAGCAGATTACTGATAGGACTGTTACTGCCATTGACCACAGTGCCATTTCCATATTTAAATATTTGAATTCAGCAACGTGATTGACTATCAATTCAACTATCCTTCATTAACCCGTTTCTTAGCCCCCACACTATGCGCCTAAAGAAATGCGCATGGGCAGGGCAGCAGTAGCAAGCCTTCCGCGAGACTGCTTGTCATCGAACCGAATAACGCGACATACTTACATAGGTAGTACTTTTTTAATGCATAATCTAATACATATTGATACCCAGATACAGATTGTATCTATGTTCGTCATACAAGTGATTGTTCTGGGTGAAAATCGAACCCACGACTACTATTGAGAAAAGAGGAAGAGCTACTACTGAGCTCTATAGATTAGTAGAATAATCAAGATAACTAAATATATTACTGCTTGAATGTTAAAAAGTTTTTACAAAATAATATTCAGCCATATAAATTTTAAAACTATCATGGTTATGAACATTATTATTTGTGTTACCGAGATATTTACTATGATTTGTGAGTTTTTGTTGACTCCCGACATTTCGACTCAGTTATGGTGGTCCATGGTCCCGGTTTGCCCGGGATAATAATATTCAACAATCAAAATTATTGAACGACGAAGATTGATATTCGTCCGCACAAAATGTACCAAAATCAAATTTAAATTACCCTAATAACCGGGTCCGTTATTTGCATTTAATTATTTAAGTTAATATTAATGCATATATTGTACGAGAAGTTAGCTATTTAATTACCTAATGGAATAAATATTGACGTGAGTTTATTAACTTTGATGATTAATTGTAGTACAAAGCGGCGTGTACCATTTGGTAACTGGTGTTATTGAATAGAAATAAAAACAAATTGCATTTGAACCAAGATGTGCTTGTACAAATTTAAAAATGTACATGTTTTTATTAGGGCTTCTTAAAAACGGGTGGTATCGATTATTACCGGGTATATTATTGCCAAATCAAATAGGTACTGCCTACTCATAAATTCATTTAAGACATCGGCTGAAGTAATTGTATAGGTAAGCTAGCTTGCTTTACATTGGAGTAATAAATAAACGGTATTAAACAAACTTTCATCAGACTAAGCGAGTGGGCTAACAAGAAATGCAACTGTGATAGGGTGTACTTAGGATGTATACCTAAATAGTATTTCATGTAAAAGGGAACATATTATTATTATTATCATTAAAGATTTTTTCAAAGAGTATTTATTTTCTTATAATATCGAATAATGATGTTAGTTCCCAAAAAACAGAGTTTATATTTCTGGTTAAATTCCCAGAAGGAGAGAATATCTTACCTATATTAAAAAAAAACCGATATCGTGATTTCATCACCAATTGTAATGAATGATTTAGATGATTCTTATTAATAAGTTTGGGTGTAACTACATCTCATCAATTTTAATGAAGTAATTCTACCGGTCCATGAGCTTAAAATTAATTATGCAGTTATTGAAGTCGGTTTATTCGATTTTTAAAACAGTCAAATAATCTCAAATACTAATAATTATCTTTTTCCAAATATATCGAGATAGCTGCAAGGAGAACAAAACTTTTTGTGTTAACAGGCCAAACTCAGTATTAGCTTTATAAATTTAGATAAGTATACTCATCATATCGCTGAGTAATTTTTATATAAACTCTTTTCAATTTAAAAATGCAGGATCTCCATTCCCTCTGCAGGGACTCCGGCCAACTCCCGATAATTGAGAGTGAACATTGAGAGTTGAAAATGTATTCTGCTGTTATGTAAACAGTTATATAGGACGAAATAAACACGAATTTCCGATGCCTAACATGACTAACACAAATTATTTTCTTTGTTGTATTATGCAAGATTTAGCTACTCTAGAATCCAGACTCACTTTTCATCTTATAAAATTTACTATTTTGGGTTGACCTTAAATGAGACTATTTATAATCTGAAATTTGCTACAATTTCATAAAATCTGTCCCATAATAAGATAATTTTTTTCGTAATCTTTATAGTGCCCCTGGTTCGTCCTGAATACGTCCACTCATAGAATAAGCGTGTTAAGTAAAAGGCCCTATTTCCGTAGCCCTTGAATCGTACAAACACGTACAAAAGCGGCAATGTTCATTGTCGTGGGATACATGGGCATAATGCTTGCAACATGCCATTAACTCCATTGCTGGGCGATGCGATGGTTTCTGCTCAATATACTTTAACTTTTATTTTTAATTAAGGTCACATCCAATTATAAGAATTGCAAGTACTTAATGTATTTATAATTTATCTCATATGTGTACTATAACGATTGTCTCTAAATTGACGTTTCCAAATATTTTTTAAGAATTCAACAGAAATAAAGATTTTTGACTTTGATTTTTCTTTGATGTATCTTTAATCTTAAAGATAATCTGGAAGATTTTTATTAGGTATGTCGTGAAGTAGTAGCATCGTTTCCATTCTGTATCGAAAGTGCTTTATAATGGTCCCCCATAAAGAGGATTATTTATTTATTTTATGCAAGCATCTACCCAGTCTCTACCCATAGGATAAGTTACAACAAACAAAACATAATATGAATAATTATCACAGAATGCGCAGGAAAAAAATGACGACATAAAAAGCCCAGCACAATTCATGTTATATAATATTCTGTTCAGCTCATAATATAATATTCATATTCAGTTGCGTAGACTTTAAGTTTAGACAGAATCGACTGAGTTATGCCGTCACCAATAATAATTATTACAATGTTATATCATAATTGGATCGGCCAATAGTCAATATTATAATATTATCTTGTAAAATATATCTTTAGCTTCGAACATACAAATACTGTCACTTCTGACAATGGTGCGGTATGGTAAGACGCTATATTTATGGATAAAATAAAACTATCATCTCAACGGTGGCAACAGCATTCATTCAAGCACTATTTACGAATTACTTTACCCACATTTAAGTTAAAAGAGATACATCAGTACCCCAGTAAGTGATAAGCTATGATCTCTGCCTCCCCCTCGGGGAAACAGGCGTCACTTGCCTACCAAAAAACCATGTCACAGTAGTCTTTAGTCACATATGGTAACTAAAGTTCAGAAAAGGCAACGCACAATGTTACGATTTATTCTTTAAAACAAAAACAATTGCCAGATATTATCTCCAGTGAGAGTTGCGAAAACTGTTGTCTTTGTATTTAAATAGTCATATTATTGTGCGCTTTGTATAAACAATACGTGACAATAATAATGCTAGAGATTCAAATAACTTGTTCCATTGTTTTGGTTGTTAAAAATAGTGTTTGACAAATTGAACAAAACAAGCTATTGCTGAGCTTAGTAACTGAGATCGACAGAAAATTTCTCAACATTTTTTAACCAGAAAACGAATAGAATCGTTTAAAGTTATCATGCAATAACTCTGCAGACTCTCGGAGAATGTAACTCATTGTTTAAACCTAATTTACCGCTGGCCCTCGCATTGAAGGATGCTTTGGGGGCCTATGTTGCTTGTCCGTAGGTGAAAACACTTAGGAGTTCTACAAGTGCCCCAGGTGGTGCAAAATGAGCAATTTAAAGTATCAGTAGAACCACTGCCTCCACGTTAATCCGCCGGCAAGCAGTAGCTGTGCTGTGCTCCGATAAAAAAGTGTGGGTGCCGGTGAAATTACAGGCACATGAAACGTTACATCCCCGTCTCAGAGTGATGGGCGTAACGCAATGGGTCCTCTCATTCATACTACTATTAACCAACTTGAAAAAAGGAGAGTGTTCTATTCAACCTTTGAAACGCCTGTAAAATATCATCGGTGCCTATACCCTCCTACCAGATAAGAGCAATACGACTGCACCGCTGCTTAGCGGCATATTACTATGTAATGTAATCAGCCGCTAATCATGTAGTCATTAATCAAACAGTAGAAAATATTGGTGATGTTCTTTTTACGGTTATTTTTTAAATCTTGTAAATGAATAAAGGCTTTTTAACGCTGATTATGTGGTGTTTGTATCAGAATTACTTGTTCACCTGTATTTGCTCTAGGGTCCCTGGCTGCAGCCGCGAAATTACTGTAAGTGGGTCCACCAAAGCTCGTCGCGAAGTCGGAGTACCCATAGTAACCAAACTGCGCTGTCGTTACGGCTAGGCAGGCACATAGTACTAGGGCCTGCGAACAAAAAAAAACAACATTTTTTACTTTTTTATTAAAAAGCAAGCAAGCAAGGGGTCCCGGGTTCGATTCCCGGCCGGGGCACACTTTGTGTGGTGAGCATGAAGTTTGTTCTCGGGTCTTGGGTGTTTGTCTTGTGTTTCTGTGTTTGTCCATGCCATCTGCGACACAGGGAATCCTAGTGCAGAGGTATGAGTGTGTTAACGTTGTTTGTTTGTTAAAACAATACCATCATAAATTGACGTCTTAAAAGCTTCTGCAACCTGACAGATTGGAACCTGGGAATACTGGCTTCGATTACAGGATTATTACCAACTAAGCGTCTCTTAGTATACTATAATCGAAATTGATTTTGTTTTTCACACAAGTGTTTTCACACACACACAAAAAAAACGACTTCAATACTTTCAATGTAGCAAAATACGCAATTTTGTTTACTTGGATGATATATTTTTAACAACACTATTATTAAACCGATTTTGAAAAATATTCTATAGAACCAATCTGAAAACAAATAAAAAAATAATTTTTCCAAATCGGTTGATAAATGGCGCAGAAATCCGCGGGGCCCAATTCAGATAGTGAAACATCACATTAACTTCAGTTTTTTATTGTTCTGTAATTTGCCGATATGCTATGCTGATATTGCCACGATATTGTCCTTCGCCGAACAATATTGTTAAACGAGAAAGTCATTAGTTTCCATCAAAATTAGCCTTTAGCTTGAAATTTAGTGTCTGTACCCCAGGGCCACCAATCTCACGTGAAGTTATTTAAAATACTTAGACAAATTAATTTCTCACGTAATTTATACAATACCTGAACCTCAAACAATTAACTTTACACGTAATAAACACTCATGTCTCGAATTGATCATGACCTCATGATTGGATTTCTTGCAAAATCACCCAAATGCATGCAATTACGTGCCAATGTCAATGCCAGTGTTTCCAACAATATCAGACGCAGTTTGTTCTACTTTACGCAATGAATGTGTTAACCAGAGGAAACATTCTGCATACATAAGTAAAAGGTATACATATCATTAGGCACACTACAAACAACAGACATAAAATACTTATGATACATATCTAATTGTGCATAGATAATATCTCGGTCAAACGAAACCAAAAACACACCTAGGTAGTTCAACATGTACCAAGATTTCGTATCTTTATCTTTCAAACAAAGAACCTTTTAATCAGGTTACGTGGGTGATACAATTAGTAACGTTAATAATTTATTCAATCGATCAATCTATCAATCGATCTATTCGTTGATTGCACAGCGGTGGTCTTCCGCGACCTTGGGTTTACAACAACAATTTATATTACGGGACATAAGTGCTCTATATTCAGTTGGAATGCTCTCAAAACTATGTAGCAATTCGGCTGGTTATCTTATCAGAAGCACTAGGAAGGGAAACCGCGGATATACGGGTATTATGCAAGAGCAAGGTGGTTCGTGCGTGCATGGGCTGGGCAACTGGTTCTGATCCGAAACAAGTGTGTGAACTTGATATGTGACCTCAGATGAGGTCTGCAGCGTACGTGAACCCTAGCATGCAGTCGCTTGACTGATAAACACGTGCGATTTATACAGACGAGCGGAGATTTTTCGCTTCGAAGCTCTTTGCGCTACTAAGAATTCATCATGTATTTCAGTGGCTGTTTAAGTAATAAAATAATTATTGTACATTAATTGATATCGAAAGAGTTGGATTTGTAAAACAAATGTCGTACGTAAAAATAATACGGTAATAACACCGTTCACCATAAATCGCGTTTTCTAACATGTCTTATGCAACATACACTTTTTATTTGCTATTTATGCTATCACTATTTGCCCGTGTCTGTGACGTGATCCGTGTAGGTAAGAGCTAAATTGTGAGCCAATTCCAATCTTTCTAACAATCACGACTTGGAATTGAATGAAGGCTTCACTCGACAGCGAGCGTCCGGTTAGAATTTAGTCATGTAGGCAACTACGATTGCAGACATGAATTTCTGAGTCAAGGGTACGTCTGGTATCCGTACTTATATTGTATATCGATCAAGACAAATAAAAGCTAGTGAGGCGAAGGAATGTTAAGCGTGAACATATTGATCGATGAATGGATGTTGAAACAAAAGCGTTTACGCAGTATGAACTGGGAATTTACTTTACAAGTTTGACGTCAGGAATTCACAATCAAAAGCTAGGTTATTATGGAGGTGTGTTCGGTAATGTCAATTTAGAAATTAAAGTTGTCTCAATAGGTAATTCCTTCTAAACGCGGTAGACTATGTTAAATTGATAATTTAATCTCAATCTTTGATTATAAGTTATAGTACACGACCTGCTATTTGTATCAAAATATGAATAATTTCTAAATTAACTCAATAACTTTAACGCCCGTCTGTGTTAAGGACTGCGCAACGTCACTGTTACCTTTTAAGGGCCCAATTGCAAATCTGTTCTGAATATGGAAATATGTTTTACATTACGCAGCTTGCAACACTCAAAGACAGAGTGAGAGAGCCAGTCCTCAATGAATGCTACTATTTTACAAGGACGTTTACTTAGTACATTTCGAAAATATTTTACATTCAATTTTCTCGTAATAGCCATTACTCCAGATTAAAACCAGGGCTCATAAACCGATAAATAAATAAATATTTCTTGAGAACCGATAAATACCTTAGGATTTAGTATCAATCAAAAAATTCTATGCCTTTTTAATTTTCTTCTTGTCTTTTGTTTCAATAACACTGGAACTTTCATTTTCTAAACATTACGATACAAACGCTCTATTCAAAACCAGCCAGGTGTTAGTAATCTCTAATAACTACATAACATTTCTCTGTAGCTTAGTTAATAGGTACTATATTTAACATGCCTGCAAAGCACGTTGTCCAGGTTCCATTTCACATCCATACTTAAACCAAATAAAAGAGGAAGGTTTTTTTAACTACTCGTATATTGTGTGTAGGGTACATCAAAATGGGTTCACAATTAGCAAAGATATCGCGTACCGCTTATACAAAAAGAAAACTTGCACCTTTTTTGGGAACGGTTACAAAATACTGTGCATTAACAGATAGTTTCATAATTTAATTTTTTTAGTACAAATGAGTACCAAGTTTTGACAATATTGACGGAGATAAATAGACTAGAAAATACCCGATTGTTATTATTCCATTTATACCCAAAGTTCTATTGTGATTTTCGTTTCTACTATTATCGTTCAGGGTCCTATTAAATTAATTGGCTCTCCATATTATTTGTTTTATCAGGTATTTTGTCAAAGCCCATATACCCTGCAATATGCTAATAGCCCACTGGCGTCGTAAAGTACCCTTTCTCTTAGTCGACTTCTTGAATTGAATAACGTTGCTTAGGAAACACTTTAGTACCTACAGAGATGCTTGCTTAATTGTTGTATGAAATACACACAATGATTAGGTATAATTACGAACGGAAGAGCGAAATAACAGTATTAATTACACACGGATTGTGAAATGCCGATATTTTTTTTAAGTTTAGTTAATCAACGATCGAAATCTAATGTCATTCAATCAACACTCGGGAAATTTTCAATATCGACAAATTAGCGTTCCTGACAGATGTTCAACAAATTTTTGGAATCAGGATTTCTATTATCTACGAAATTATCTACGAAATTATTCTACGAAAACTTTACTATACTAAATTGTTTAAGCAGTGTGTGTATCGTACAAATTAAAGACGCAACCTATTAAAATTATGACAGTAATTATGTTTTTTTTTTAATATTATCACTAATATCATCTTTAATTGCAGGAACCCAATAGTTTTATAATGAAACAGAATGTAATTGTTTCAGTTGTGCAATTACAAAGGACCAAGGTATATCTCGAATGTACCATCTTATTTCCACATCCTGACAAGGTCCATTGCAACAGGCCCGTGAATAGATTGTATAACAACATACCTTGATACACGCTTTATTACCCTAGAAAACAAATTCTTTGCGAGCCTTGATACATCTAATCGGTTGTCAATTTACTAGACTCTACGTGGTTGGAATACGATATACAATAGCGTGAGACAAACTGACAGGTAGGGTCGATTGACCACTGACTGACCAAATGCACTCAATATTTGTGGCTTCGGATAGGGTTGTCGCTATTTTTGCAGGGCTATTGTGAAATATTTAAAATAATACGGAACGCTTATAATATTACAAAATCAGTTTCAATCTCGTGCATATATTTTCAAACCAATATGTAAATTTTTGATATAAAGGTGAATTACATACAGGTGAATTTTCACGACGTTTTTTCAAGGTTTAGCGAATTTCAATGAACCACTTTTCAGCTTATGACACACTAATTAAATCATACCGTACCGTACCAGCCTCTAATGTTCCCACTGCAGGGATACCGGCCTACTCTCCATAATTGAGAGTGAATGGGCTCTGATCTACCACGGGAGCCCAATCCGGATTGGTAGATGTCACATGCCGTCGAATTTTTGGTTCTAAGACATGCCGGTTTCCTCACGATGTTTTCCGTCACCGTTTTGAGAACGTGCACATAAATTTTTTCAAGTGAAAAAACTCATTGGTGCACGTGTGTATACAAAAAAAAATAAACATTATTTATTACGTTTCATAGATAATTGTTTCGTCTGATTTGAGAATTAAAATGGCTCAAAACACAATTTCTTTATAAATCTAGATACAACACAAACTACAAATCTACAACTCGAAAATAAAAAAGTTGCTATTCACGGGACTCCCCGCAGATGTGAAACATGACGTCATACGAGTCATACATCTATCGCCAAGGAGCGCAAATTATGAACTATATCTATTTCTAATTGTTTGGCAAGGACTAAAGGATTTGCAGCAAGTCAAACTGCTAGCCCTAAAGTGAACAATTTATAAATCACGCGCATGCGTGCCACGGCGAAACCAAATCAAGTGTGAACTCGCCGTTGCGACATAGTGACGCAACCAGGACTCGGCTATTGTGCCAAGATCTTATGTCCACCAGTCAGGTACTTAGTGAATAAGCTTTAGATAGTATTGATATTTACTTGTAGTTTACTATTAAATTACTGGTTTTATGTACCCTAAAGTTACCTGAGCTAAAATAAAAACTGGTAATTGGGAAAATCAAATTACCAGTTTTTATTTTAACTTTATTTTAACCATCTCTTTTTGTTTCTGATGACGATCGATCAACAATATATCAATCGAGATTAACAAAATTGCCACTTCAATGCTCTTTAACAGGTTAGAAGGTTAAGTATGAAATTGTTTGCCGTTAAAAAGGCTAGAAAAGTATTTTATGATTAGTTTCATTGTTTTTTTTTAGTGTGAGTAAGTGGCTAAATCTGTTGTCGGAGTTTTTAAGCCGCCCGAAGGCCTCCTACATGGCTTATCGACTAGTACCGACAGCTTAACGGGGCTTCGAAGCACGGAAGCGCTTTAAATTAAAGTATTATTAAAATGAACGGTAGCATTGTAATTTCCTCCACCAATGTTTCTTTTTTTTTTTCTTTCCCACGTTTTAGTTGGGGCGTAAAGAGGGGGTGCCATAGAAGTCTCGCCCAGGACGCCAGTAATGCTAAATCCGGCACTGGGTAGCACGTAGCACACTAAAAATACCAATACACGCCAATTATAAAGGCGACTGCTACATTTTAAATAAAGGTCGTCTGATAAAACAAGGTTTTTTGATCAGGTGACGTAGCTGAAGTGACGCCGCTTATCAGCTGTTGTAAACAGCTGTTGCTTATATTGAAAGGCTACCTACTTAGTAACTGGCCATAAAGCGTCAAATATATAAATGAAATCAGTTATTTATTTACATTGAGGAATTCAATTTATTAGGTATCTTCTAGAAAGTGAATATAGTGGATATTCACTTTTAGTATAAAAATAAAAAAAGTCAAAGCTATTAATAATGTAACTGTAAATAAATACAAAATTCAGATACTAAAAAGAAGCATATAAATGCAATATACATGAAATATTTCCAACTACATATCTGTTCGTAATTATTATGGTAGAATACACTGCTGCGTACTTACTTGCTAGTTTAAGTTCTAAGCACGGAACGCACTATGTTGTTACAATGCTTAACTTGTTCAAACTGGATTTACTAGAATAGATTCACTAGTGATCCGGTGAAGGAAAACAAGGTGAGGAATCCGGTAGGGCAAATTCCCAGCTGGGACCTACAACCCTTAGAATCACGCCTGTATTCCGACAGCCTTACTTAAGAGTCAGTTCTTATTTAGGGCGTTGCATGGTGACATCTTTGGCTACATAAGTGGTAATACCAGGTAACACATATGCAAATGCAAAACTATCATTAATTAACTCATACTCATACTCATACTACAACTTGAACCTTAAAAATTTAGCTTTTGCAAAGAGTTTCATCCCAAATGAGATGGCGGGACGAATTTGACTCACATTTAACACCTGGGCCTATTACAGCATTAGATTGCAAACAGTGAAAGGGTAGAAGAAAGGCTTTGTCGAATAAATAATAATAATTAATAAAGAGCTTTAGTAGAGAATATAGATAATCGGGAATACAAGTCGGAATAACTCCAATTTAAGATTTTTTAAATTGTATTTTACACGATTAATATTAAGTTTATATACAATAGATGCGTGTAATTTCTTAAAGAATTTAGTTGAGCCATAATTACCCACCGCATTTATAATGATAACATAATATAATCGACATTGCGTGTTTGATACAGTAGCTGCCTTGTGCCTACGCAGATGATTTTCATCACGCAAGGCGCAGCCTTCGAACAAAGGATAGCATACACCAGGTATGTGTTTGACAAAGGTCAGAAAGAAATGCAGCATTTAAAAAACAATTCATGTTTCAAACGCTTGCGTTGTATCTGAGGGCTTGGTCTGAGTTACATTTAATTCAGAACTGATAGATCGGAGTGCAGTGCATTTTCATCATAATATACTGAGAAAGCGAAGCTCTTTATTCCTGGATAATAGTTGCAGATATACCTCCGCTACATAAATCTCTTACTCGATTTTCATACAGGCTCTTTAGCACCTATACATTTAGATTTTCGAACTTCTTATGAATCTATGGTAGACAAATTCTTGAGTGAATACCGCGAGAAAGTAAACTATGCGTAGGGCACCCCCCCAGGCGGAACGGTTACTTGCGAAATGCTGCTGGCAGATAGTGGGTGCGATACCAAACACCGGAGCTTACTGGGATTTTATGTCTGGTAGCCGTATTCCAGTATCAATATAGTCATAAAATTATTTATCGTGTATGAGTTTGTGTGTACACTAAGCAAAGCGATGTTCATTGTTAAACCAATTACTAATTATTTGGCAATTACGTCTAACGCTTTAATTATAATCTCTCAGTTGATCGAGATACCTATCAAATAGTAATTTCATAGATTTATAATCCTTAAAAAAATATAGCTATATTATTAACACGTACTTTGTTCACGATTACAACTCAACGCTAAGAGTTTAAGGGCTTCAAATACACAAAGTGTGCATATTATTTTATTTTATTTATGCCAGATATACGTTTCAAATGTGGCAACACATGTGGGCAACACTACATTCTCAACAACCACGGTGAAGGCAACGTGAAATATCGATAGGTCCAAGGACCAAAAATTTGTAGATATGTTGACGTGTATAACCAATCCAGGACCCCGTGGTAGATTAGAACGCATGTTCTCTCGCTTATCATAAAATGGCCAGTTTAAATGGAACGTCATTTTCCCCTCTAAAGAAAACCAAGGAACACTGTGGTCCAATAATTTTCTATTAAAAATTGTAAAATTTGCTGGTGAATTTACTGATGTACATACATAAAATAGTATATTTGAAATTGTAATTACTGCTCTAACATGGGTTTAATTAGCTCCGATGCGATATTGATCTTGTTAATTACATTTTCAAAACAGTAACACCAGTATTCATTTAAGATAAGGAGATTAAATCATGTAACGACTTCGACTAACAAATTTACCTAATCGTAAGGTTTTTTAGTTTCTTTTTCTCGGTTTATTTTCTCTCTAATACTTGTGCTAACTAAATTAATATTATATTTAAATCGTGTCTGTTTTATGACAAATAACACTTGCGCTGGCACTCTCAACAAACGAGAGTGAAAGGTCTAAAAAAGACTAATAGTAACCTGTTCTACTATAAGGACAAGAAATGATTGAGTATTAAAATCGAACCTTCCGCGTTCGATTTTACTCAATACATAATAAATAATATGGATTAACGACCGATTTAAGTGTTACTTTGCGGAATAATATGAAAGAGAGTTAATATCTAATACACACCTGCCTACTAACACTAATAAATAAAGAACTCAACAATAGAATCAACATGCGTTTCGTCTCTACCCGCGGTGTCTTCGTTCTTCAGAAGCGTTGGCTTCTAAAAGATGCCTCTCTTACGGGTTGGCAAATTTCACACTTCACACACACGTGACAATCACCCGTACAATAATGTTGTTGGGCCATATCAGCATCGCATCCACAGCAGGTAAACCAGCCTATTCTCGATAGAAGATAGTGAATGTATTTTTATACATACATGGGCACATAATTAGTTTTAATTCCACTTGGAAGTTATACTTAGTCAAAGACAGCGGAAAAAACAGCTTTATTCTAAGTAGGAAGGCTTGTTTAAAATTGTATTTGTGTCACCTAGTTGGCGAAGGTCACTATAACTGTAATTGTGCCTACCGTGACTAGCGTCTGCACCAGGCCACACCTACATATTTAAAGTTATTTAAACTACAATGTTATAGCAATTTACGCTTTGATATATTCGATTATAAAATTGGCTGTAAATATCGGAACCGAGGTTGTAACCCCGAGCTCTTATTGTATCCAGGTAGTTTTGGTTATGTTTAATATGTGTTTATTATATCTACCTTCATGATAAAGTATTTTTTTAAAACATAGATGCAATTGTAACTTGTATAAATTGTAATTAAAATGAGTTATATAAGAACATGATATATAATATTGATTATCCGGCAAACAAACTTCTTAGGAATAGAGCAAAGCAGATAGGGAACATTCTAAACTGGTTCAAACGTTCACTTTATATAATCATCGTCAAGATTTTCTTTGAATTTACAAGGGACGAGTATAAATTGTGACAATTATAGAATCGTCGACTAAGTCTACTTATGTATTTTTTAAATACATGTATAATATAGTGCAGAAGGCAGAGCTACTACCATCTGAGCTGAGAGGCCAACCAACATATTCCAAAAGTAGTATTTGTTGAATGTTATACACCGTCATTATAAATTGGAATCGAGCTATACCATATAATAGAACCATACCATCCTTGATTTATCTACTGTTATGACGATAATAGTTTAAGCGTAGACTTAGAGCCTCAACTTTAGATGTCTTATTACGCCATGTGCGTAAAACGATATGTACCATAAATATATTTTACAATCTTGATGGTTCCTTCCGCATAAGTCTCGAATATTACCACTCCACGGATACCAACCTACTCACGACAAGTGTAATTGGGCTTTTGATCTACCAAGTGATCCGGATTGGCAGATCAAACAAAAGATCGTAGACTTGTGACAAGTTTTCGATCTTTTGGTTCTAGGCCACCCCGGTTTGACGATGATTTTCTATACGGTATTGAGATCGTGGTATTTTGCACATATATTACTTGTTGTCTTTGGTGTACGTTTCGATTTAAACCCCCGACCTTCGAATTTAAATTCGGCGTTAATTCCTCGGGCCATCACGCTCTTCTTCTTCCATCCTGTATCCCTTCTTTAATTATACAACTTAATAAAGATTTTTTAAACCATTTACATAATACAATAAATTTTCAAGGCTCTACTAATAGAATATTAAAAAAATATAATATATAGATCTTTATTCTGACACGTTATAAGCTCACAAACACGTTTACGTGTGTATATAAAATATTTGAGATCTAAAAACGAATATACGAGTTTGAGTTTGACAGAAGTGTATATTTGCACACGTCATTGGAAAATGCACCATTTGCCACAAATCACAAAGCATATTAAATAATATCAACATCGTTATGCACTTGCATCACACACGCTCGCCATGAATGGACATGCACGCCGCGACCGGGAAGCCTAGAGGCTGCGCCAACGTGTTACTATACAATTAAACATACCTACATTACCACAATAAATATCGTACAGTACGATCTGTAGAGACTGGTCGTACGGTCTCATTTTAATCATTATAAGAGCTCATAGGCTGAAATTGGCTATAAAGAACTAAAGTGTTTTTTCTTTATGTTAGTTAGTTATGTTTATAAATAAATAAACGTTAACATTTTTGCAACATTCTGTAATTATAAAAACAAGATTAATGATTTTATTTTGATTGTATAGTTAGTTTTATTGAAAATGATAAAATTATCTATTACTTAGCTCACCAGCGTTTCTCAATTCTTTGTCCCGCTCCCCAGTATTGTGGAAAGCACGAAATCTGTCTTTCAGCGCTAGTATGGTTCATTCTAAGTGACTTGATAGATGTAAATATAAATTTCTGATGAATAATATGTTACTTATACTTTAGCAAAAAGTAGTACTAATATTTGGTACCAGGATAGCTTATATCCTGGATTCATACAAAAACTACTTTTGGTCCCGGAAAACCGCAGGTAACACAGCGGGGCGCAGCTAATAGATATACAGGGTTAGGTTATGTAGCCAAACGTATTACTGTTTGATTTATATTGTGCGTCACGTCACACATGCTTGCAAGACCGGTCTGTTTCCGTCTTCCGACTACAACTATTATAAAATTGATTGCTCTCATATACTTGCAGTTTTTTTTATTTGATTTTAAAAGATGTATGTCCTTAATGTGGCGGAAAATCACCTAATTGTGACCGGCAAGCGGAATGCGGCAAGCTGCTATTGTAAACTAATTGGACTATTTTGTATATAATAAGTCGTGGTTAACTGTAGGATAAATTTAGTCTATAAGAACAAATTTACTCAAACGATTTTGTAATGAATGTAACAAATAAATGGAATTGCGTTTATATTTATATCCTCAAAATTTAAAACTTAATGTGACTTTCTAAGACAAAGCTTTACAACTGTAATTAAACTGTTTTATACTGTTAATTCAGAATTATATATTGAAAAGAGGTGCAATATTTTACATAATTAGGTTTCCAGGCACTAAGTACAAAATCGGAGAACAAACATTATTCTCATCACTGAAAGGTTCCTCTAGCAATGGATCGAACCGTAGATTAAAAAAAATCACACATATTTCGATCGCATCATCGTGAAAATAATTAAAATGCGAGCTTTAATTGCTTCAATTTTGCGAGCATTGTATAAAAATACTCCGAAGTTATTTAATTAAAATACAACCAAAACCAAAACAACTCATTAACTGTATATGAAATGTATATACGAAAGTATTCGTTGATAGGTAATTCACAATTCAGCGTATTATCAAGAAATTCCACTTTATCGACTCGAGAACTCTCTCTGTTATGCCATCAGATAAAACGATAATGAAGACCTAACTGTAAGTCTTATATTTTATACTCACCATATAAAATTAATAAAAAAGTTTCTTTTGTTGATTTCAATTGGCTTTTTGGACCGTTTACAAACTGATTAATTCCTGAAATGCTCAATTTACCGTAGCTCCTATCTACGAAGTTAGATAGATATGATTTCGGGAATGGAAGCTGGTAATAAAATAAATCGGTCATAATTAACGAAAACTTTAGAGGTTAGATTATTTCTTGAGTTTTGCTTTGTTCAGTTTTGGATACAATTATTAACGAGATACGAGCGTATGTTGAAGCGTACAAGGCGTAGCTTACTTAACTGTTCTTTACAGATACTAGCATTAGAACTGAGCGCTTCCGTGCTTCGGAGAACACGTTAAGATGTCGGTCCCGGCTATACTATTGATTAAGCCGTGTCAGAGGCCTTCGGGCAGCTTGAAAACTCCGACACTAGAGCTGGCTATTTGCTCACACGAAAGAAGAATAAGTAAAGTCACGTGGCAGTCGATTGACATTATTGTAATTTAGATGCTAACATTTCTTGTGGGATTTGGACATTTATTGTTCAAGGGAATTTTATCCAAAGCCTTATATCACAGCTACTTCATCCAGTCACGTAGGCCTACTCAACTAATTGCAAATAATTTTGAACATTACATACTTAATCCGAAGGTAGTTAATCAACTGCACGCAATAGCAAATAAAGTCATTTACATAAAATTAACTGATCAGCCCATCCGTTTCTCGTGACGCCTAACCCTATAATCTTCATTGTAGGCCAACATGCACTTGAAAATCTCACGCAAGTAACAAAATATTGAGTGAAACCAATTACATAGAAACTGCATCGACGAGGTCAACAATTATGTAAAACACACAATGACAAGGTCTCAATAGGCATTAAAACTTGGTACAAGTGTACATTAGGCCGGGTCTTCACTAGGCAAGCAAACAATGAATCACACTGTGTCATTTGAAAATAATTGAGGCTTTACTTCGCGGAAGTCCATACTAGATGATCTGTAAAGGATAACATCTAGTACACCTAAACCAACATGAACGATATACGGCTATTTTTGGAAAACTCATTAATTAGTATAGCGGAGGTGTACTTAACTAAATATTGGCCTTTCCAGATCACCTTAATTTAGCGGTGTAAGGAATAGTTCATTTGCAATTCTTCTAAAAATAAACCAGCGGTATCTACGTTTACCCAACATTTAACTTTCATAGTTGAGCACATAAAAGAATGAAAAAGACCCAGCTTTCCTTACTGTCATCGAGCGCATGCATGATTATCCATTTGACTCCGATACGTGAAGATTAACTGTCAGTAGGTTGTCACAATATTAATTTAATGATCATTATTATGTGACGTTATGCTTGCCAATCACTTGCATTTCACCGCTCGATTTAATTTTAACAAACCACATCGTCATAATTTACCGACTTCAAAAAAGGAGGAGTTTATTTGTTCCTCTGTATATTTTTTTATGTATGTTCACAAACTTTTCAACAGATTTTTTTTTTTATGTTTTACGATATTTTCTTTTATTTATGCTTTCAGATTCGTCATATAGAATTTTTATCATAATCTGTTGATTAGTTCTGTTGTTAAATCAAAATAATTAGAAAAAATATGACATCAAAAAAAACTTTGGAATAACAAGCTTTTTTCGTGTTCTCCTCAGCAAACCCTTTCATTTGATACCCATACTGTGGTGCAGAAAAAATAACTAGATCGCCATCTTGGATGATCCGTCATATTGGAATTAGAATGACGTCACTGCATGCATTGTCATCCAAAATAAGCGTGTGTACCAAATTTCAGCTCAATTGGTCAAAGATAACTGATTTAAAATTCAGTTGCAAGATTCCGCCCGGACAGACATTCATATATTGCAAGTTAAATAAAAGCTTGTAATAACATCAGGTAGTTTATCTGCTGGTTTCGTCACTCCGGAAGAAGCGCTTGTGGCGTAATTTTGCCATTTGTTCATTAACTACAATATATAGTCTTTGATAATCAAATTTAGAGTTGCCGGTCCGTTGTAGCATTAGTCATCATTTATCCGAACCAAGCTTTAATTATTTTTCTCATAAGCCATGTCGATAACCTGTAGCGGCTTGCCAACTCTGTCAACAGAGCCCATTCAACCATACCAAATCTCTTCTCAGACTGACTGGTGCGAAGCCATGCGACTTGGGCCTTCGGCAGGATATGATATCGCTGGAGTTTGTGGCCGGCGGTAAACATTAAAAATTATGTAGGCCTTAAACTCGCCCTCATATTTGGATGTAGAAGATAACTAGTCACCTATCTTCTTCTTTCGTTGTTTGGGTTGCTTAAATTAGGTTCATGCACACAATTTGCACACAATTTGCACTCAATCACAATGGGACTGGAGTTTATGAAGCACGTAAAGTGCATATCAGGGACAATAATTTACGCTACACTATGCGTATGCGTATCTTTCTGTTTGTTGTTACATAAGAAACACGACAGTGAAAATATATTATAGCTGTGTTGTTTGAAACTGGTAGAATTTACTTGTTAAAATCATTGGTCTCATCATAAGTCTCCTATAGAAAAAAAAATGTAAATAGTGTTAATTTTGTTCTTAGGGCCAAATCAAACATTTCTGGGCAATGTAAAAATTGCATCTCATGAAGACATGGCTTTACATCCTTGAATATTTGAGGCCTCTTAAGAGGAAGTTCATCCGTTGGAATTTTGGGTATTGACAATTTGCCTGTCACCAAGGTTTTAGCCTAGTTAGCGGGCACATCAAACTTGTATTGTGAAGGTTACATTTGTATGATTAGAGGTGATTATCTGACCAGTGCGTACTTTAATGATTTTAGTAGTGCCGCAGAGGTGTTATTAAATACGTTTTTAAGTTGAGTAGTTACTTAATGTTATTTCCGCAGTAAATTATGTTTAATAAGTTTTTTGGTCTTGTATAAGTGCTATTTCAAAATAAGTTATTTTTAAACTAAAACCAGAAATAAGTATGAGTTACAGGCAAATGATAGAACACATAGAAAATTTTCCAAGCTTTGATAAAACCATTAAAAAATATTAATTTCATAAGCTTACTAGGTTATTTCTTATCTATCTATATATATACATCATACATACATCATATTCCTTATAGGGGTTTGCCCCAAACAGAGAAGTCGTTTTAAGTGCAATTGAAATTCCTACAAAGTCAATAAATCAAAAATCATCTCTTATTACTTTAAAAATAATTTAAGGCACCGTAAGAATTCGTTTCTCGTCAAAGCGAATGGGATAATATCGGAGATCCCGATAATAAGTGTATTTTTTCATTTCATGTACTATTTCAACAAGCAATATTATTAGCAATATAACGGTCGAAAAAAGTAATTAGAAATAATAAATTGAAGAAATACATGATAAAAATTATATTTGTGGTTAAAAATAAATGGTTTAGTGATGGTAACCCCTACAGTGACCGACACTTATTCGCTCCTATTCAATAAAATGCTCACGTAATCATAATAGTATACGTTCTTTGACCAGTATTGATTGAATAGAACACGACCATTCACAAACATTTTACGCAATGGAAAAAAACAAATAAACAGAAAGTTTAGGGTCCCTTCTAAATATAATATATGACTTAGCCATTAGATAAGGGATTTACGCAACTGCGTTTGCAATAATTCGGAAATCAATGTGAAACATGGGACACATACCCATTTATTTGTTACGAGTATGAACTTTATTGTTTATGTACAGTTACCGAAAATATACGATTCGGAAACGGATCTCACTTTCTACAGATAAATTATTTGTAACATTTTAAAATGCACTTTCCGCGTTACACAATCCTTTCGACATGCACTTCATTCGCTAAAACTACAAAGTTGCTAGTTTCTGAGACGGGCTAGGTATACCGTGACCATCTCAAAAATGAACATGATCTATCTTTTACCTACTGTCCGCTTGTGTCCAATTTGGTTTAAATTATTTATTTATTTTTCTTTGTGGGTAAATAAATCAGCGTATCCTATTATATCACCTAAAGGTCAGACGAATTACAAGTAGATATAAATGAAACCTAATTATGGAAAACAAATTGTTTAAACTCACAATGTTAATTATCATTATCACATTCATAATTTAACAAAGCGCATTATGAAATATTACAATGATCTAAGTAAAATGTAGTCGTTTAGCCCGTAGTCCCCGGAAAAGATATTTAATTGATTTGACGCAACGTGATAATATTGTATAATCTCTGTTCAAATATAAATATACTTTGAATCCTACCCGAGTACACTTCCGTTAAGGATAAAATTTGTATGCAGTGTAACACGTTTCAGACAAGTTCCTGCTATTCATTAAAACGAACTACTTTTATTATTCCAATAAGCATAATAACAAGGGCGTAAATGTATAAATCCGGAACTCAAACATAAAACACCTAATTCCAAGCACTCAGCTTGCAAAATAGGTCGTTCACCGTAGTCGTGAAGGTCGGTTTTTGCATATCTCGGTCACGAGGTGCCGATGCTCATCAGGTAAAGTGAATAACCGCAAAAAACTTGCGATTATCATGAGAATCTATCTTTGTTTCGCACCCTTGACCGAAATTGGAATCCACAAGTAAATTCTATTCGTAGTATTTTTACACTTCGAATCACGTTAATTACACTATGATGTACGTCTTGCTTAATAAGGAAGCGTAACCAATACAGAGCCTAAATTACATGTTGTGTAATAGAAATAAAAAGCGCTCATACTTCTCAGAAAATTGTCTCGGTTTTGGTTCAGTACTTTGGAGCAATTTACAAAATAGCAATACGGTTGTTTCACACCTATTATTTTAAATTACTGATAGTGGCTTGAACTGGGTGGCCCATTACATCAATTTACTAGTTTTTGAAGGACACAAAAGAAATTGGAATCTTTAGTTATTTATTGAGGTAATACTCGTATACAGTACACGTAATAATACTAACTACTAACTGAATGCAGCCGAGTTAGTAGTAAGTAAAAACCAAAAATGTGAGGGTTATGTACATATTTTGACTGCCGGACATCTCAGTTGGTAGCCTGCCTTCTGTGCTGTAGGCTGTGGGTTTGATTCCCATCCTGTACAAACATTTGTGTGACGAATATAGATTTTTGCTCTGTGTCGGGGTGGTATGTATCATATGCATGTATTATATTTTTTTATTTTTTTTAGTACTTTATAAGTATTGTATTCGTAATATGGTCCCCATAGTACAAGCTATGATTAGTTTTGGGGCTAGATGATACCGTGTGAAGTGTCCATGAATATTTATTTAATATTTACTTGGCATTTTCTTACTACAAAGCTTAGTAGCTGTGTAGTAAGAAAATACCAAGGTAATATACATATTTTCAATTCAAGATTTTCCATTCAATTAAGCGTAAGTATAATAAACCATATTAATAATTGTTTAATTTACGCATAACATATTTATTTATCCAACTAAGATGATACTAAACTTGTTAGTGCGGCAATTTGCTGGTCATTTAAGCACATAATATGCGTCTCCAATTACTGTGAGGCTTCAACGCGTCATAGATTAAATAACGGACGCGTTTTCTACTTGATAAGACGAAATCTATTGCGTCTAATTACTTAGTGATTGCGATTACTACTAACTCAACTAACAGATTACTGGAGTTAGATTCAGCATCAGCCTTTAATGTTCCCACTGCAGGAACACCAGCTTAATCTCGATATGAATGAATTGGAGCTAGATTACCATAGAAATATTGTAATTTTTGTAAGGTTCGTACATATTTGACAGAAAATAATGTTGCTATGGCATTATATGCTCGGTTACCTGTTATTTGATTAAAGGGTTTGCAAATACTTATAAAGCTTGTTTACGATTCGAATGTGTTGCAACACACAATGGAAACACATACAAGCCTTAAAAAAAGCTTTGGTTAATAGAATAGGATTTTTTTTCCATAAAACCTAGGTCGATGTTTCTTATCTATATTTGTATTAAACGGGAATTAAACTCACTCATACTATTCAAACTAGATTCGATGAAACACGATATCTCGGACCACTTCGTCGTAGGTCGTCGTAACAAATCAGTTTATGTTGCTTTCCGCGTGTAATAGTTTGTACTTTCTCGCTGCAAGGTCGTCAGCACGTAAACTTAACAATGTACACTAGCTTTTAAATGACCCGGCATAAAAAATCATGCATGTCAGACGATGAACGAATGAACTATTTCCGTCTACTAACTTTTGCAGTTATACCCAGATTCACAGGTAGAAACACAGATATACGTCATAAACATTCAAAATCCGAGAACAAATATAATTCTTATGGTCTTTCCTGCTGTTGTACCCTCGCGTCCGGGAATTTTTACTGGCAACCTATTTATTATTTTATTTGACTGAACTTTCAGACATTCTGATGGCCTATGATGAAATGGTTACCTACGCCCAGGAACAGTGGAACAACTTAGGTCCCCCCTACCGAAATATGAGAAGAGATGGAGATGCAACGTCTAATACGCACCAAATGCACAGCTAGACCCACAGATACACGTCGTAAACATCCAAGCCCCGAGAAAAACATAATTATTATCAAACAAGTGATCTCACTTGCTGGCAAGGCAGTTTTAATGACAACCTAGCAACGGAACCAATAAATCAATGGTATCCAAAAGTTCCAAAATTTATCCAAAATTTATAATCATAATATATTATTTGGGTGAGACCGTGATGACCCAAGGTCACAGATGCCAACTTTCACGTGTGCGCAATACCACATTCTCGAAACGGTGAGGGAAAACATCGTGAGAACCGACCGACCGTATATCTTGAAACCAAAAATTCCAAGACATGTGACATCTGCGAATACCCTCACGGTAGATCAAAACCCACTCACTCCCAATTATCGAGTGTCACTGCAGTGGGAACATTAGAGGCTTGTACGGATACTATTTGGGTTGCCTACTTTAACCCGGATACGCAAATCAGGTAAGCTAATTGCTATGATCTATCATGGCGTGTCTAAGAAATCCGTCTGGCAATTTCAATAATGAGACTATTTCGTACTTAACTGTCCAATATCTTTTGTTTCGTGGTGAGATTATCGAGGCGTTTGGTCATTACTCATTGCAACTTTTGTACAAAGGCTCAATTTCAAGTCGACACCTACGCTATCCATCAAATGCAGCTTAAAATGCTAAGGCCGATTTTTTTCTAAACCCGGAACTTATTAAAACATAATGTAGGTAATAATGTTATATTATACAGCTACGAGCAAACTTATATGAGCATAGAACTTATAAACCTTAACACACACAGACACGCAGTTTAGAAATAAATCTTTGTCACATCACGGCTGTGCGTCAAGTTGAAAGAACACTGGTATTCCCTTTTTTATATACTTATATATAATAGTATTCAAGACAAATTTGCATTTAATTCTTGTTAATCGGAAACAATATCGAATTCGAGTCGAAATTTTCGTTCCGAATTTAAAAACAGAGCAATTTATCACCTCATTCGACGATGCCCACTGAATGAAGGGGCAGTTGCGCTTCAAAAGCTGCAACTGCGTGCAAAATATCTCAGTTCTGAATTGCTCTAGTATTATGACTATACAACGCATATCCGTCTCCCTGTAGGTACATTTAAAGGGCCAATATATTTTGAACTGCGCATAGTTGAAATGTTCAAGGAAATTTGTTACCCTGAGATATTATAAAAATGAATTTGGCAGAACAAAGCTATCGGTGCGTGAATGTAAATCGCAAATTAACAAAGCAAAAAAACGAAACATTTTAAAATGTAGCCTTTAATGGAATAAATATTCGTTATTGCACAATCCTAATAAACATAATAGTAAAATTATAATGCGATTCGGATTTAAATATTATGATTATGTTCAGGATATCGAGTAAGTTGTTCTTTTATGCTAATGAACACTTCCTCATAACTAATGGAAGGAAAACATGTTGCAACATCTAGGCTGGCGTTTTATCGACCGTGTCATCATTTCGACATTGAACTTGGTGTGATTTAGTTTTTTTTCTATCTTATGATCCATTATGAGGAAGTTGATGTTTAATATGACGACTTAAATACTACATAGTGTGTTTAACTACAGTGCTACTGGTCTGTGCCGTAACTAGACTTTTATGCGTCCGGCGCGAACTTAACTGTACCCTTAAAAAGAGCCTAAAAACATGCATGACCCAAAAAATGGCGGTTCAGTTGCTCGCGTCCGCAGGGGAATATCCATAGATATTCTGGTGCTGGTGGTGCTAAAGGAGCAAACTCGATCTTGGTCTGGTTATATCTGAACCCCTCGGTACCGCCCTAGTTACGGTTAACTGCCGGTTTATCTTTGGTCTGAAAATAGACTACTAAATTTACGCCAATAAATTCTACCCGGAACGCGTAGAGCATTTGGTCAAGGTTTTATTTCAGTTGAGATAAGTCAATGGTTCTATTGTTAGTCTATTTTGTGGTACTTTTTTAGCCACTGCAAAGGTAATATGATGGGTAGCATAAATTCAATCAAAATACTGCTTTCAACGGCCAATCACTGTGCAGATAATTGATCTGGAACTTATTCCATTTCCATATAAGGTGTCACTGACTCCACAATCCTCAAAGCTTTTCTGCTCATATGCAATATAATTTTTTTTTCATCACAGAGTTAAATAATAACGCAGTAGGCAAGTAGTTCCTGGTATTCATGACACCTCTAACCCTAATCAGACAGTCTGTACAGACATATTTGTTGTGGTTAGCCATTTTTATTAATTCATTCGGTCATGGGGCATCGTCTAGATTTGTCCTTGCGATATTGTTAAAGGTTAGGAAGGATGAACACATTATGAAGATATTGCTTATTTCTATGACAGCCTCATAAAGGTTAGGGTTTTTAGTGTGCAAACATTGTTGCTTTATGTTTTTACTAGCAGCCCGTCCCGGCTTCGCACGGGGTAGTGACATAACTACAATAGTTGGACATATGCTACCGCGGAGTTTTTTGTAGACATTATGATGTTCTTCAATATTGTTGTACATTATTTTGTTCTATCGCTAATAGTTTCGGCAGCGCATTCGACGAAAGACATTTTAAGACTCATTTTTCTACACCTTCGGTTACATTGTTCAAATTTTACCAAGGATCCCTAATTTTTTTCAAAATGAAATATAGCCTATGTCAAATTGGAAGAATGTAGCATTCTATTGGTGAAAGAATTTTTTAAATCGGCCCAGTACTTTTTGAGCCTATTCATTACAAACATACAAACATACAAAAATAGGTACAAATCTTTCCTCTTTATAATATTAGTGTAGATAGTGTAGATTAATTTTCTAGCAGCTTGAGCTTCGTTAAATCAACTTACGGATGATAACATTGTTATCTGTCGAAAATGTATGGACCTATTTCTTAGATAGCAATGTGGCTATTATATTCTGCTATGCCCAATAATAATGTTGGTAAATGTTTTGGTATCATGTCATGATGTAATATGTGAAAGAACAACCAGCTAAGAGTCGTTTCTTCGCATTTTACGACGTTCTATATTTTTCACGTAGGCATACACACGCATTAAACATCTCCAAGTAATAAATGCTATTAATACCAGTAACCGGCTTCAAAAAAGGAGGAGGTTCTTAATTTGACTATTTTTTTTTGTTTATAACGGAATTTTATCGTCAAGGGTGGACCGATATTCATGATTCTTTTTAAAATGGTAGGTTTTACCAGATGGTCGCATGTCTTGGGGTGATAAATAAGGGATGACAATATTTTTAAATCAGTCACTTGTTAAAATGTCCAAAAACAAATTATAATGATAATATTAAATGGGTAGTATGTTTTATTTAAACACGTGCCCAAAAAACTTCTTCAAATATACGGCTAGCCTCGCGCATTTCTCTGCGTTGCATAAATCACAGATTACGCACAATTTATTAATGCTTATGTAAGTTATGATAATATTTGCACATTCATAGCCAACTTTTGCGTCCCATTGATACTTTCATAACCATAGACGCTAATTTCTAATCTGCTCAGGTTTTTGTATTGTATTATTGGCATAGAACGAAGAGGACCAACTTATATTTTGCATTGTTTTTCATTCATGTGGATTAAGGTTAGATGCGTTAAGTATACTTGTATTATGTGTGTTATTATAATACGAGAAGGTAACATCTGACGCATTATTGTAGCGTAATTAAATTTTTATTTTCTTTTTTGTGAAATTATGGTTAACATTTTTTCTTAATATCCTATTGCGTTATAATAATTACTTACGATTTTGGTGTAGTGATTCATATTGCGTGTTTTTTCGTAGTCACTGTCACAGTATCACAGTAGTTGGGAGGTTGCGCGCGCACTTAACCGCTGATGCGTACGCGCAGACTGACTGGAACGCTCCCGCTGCAACACAACGGTGGTGGTAAATTACCAATGCCGCGCGCTACACTGTTTAATTTCGATTAGATCACGTTTGTGAAAAATTAAATTTCACAATGTAGCCTCGGAACATTTTTAATTGTTTTTTTTTTACGTACTGAAGGCTGTATGGTGGATGGTGACGGCGAGCGTGCAACGCTAGTTGTAAACTGTTTAACGTTGTGTTCACGTTATATAGGACAGCGGGCGACCTCCGAAACGCGGGAAGTATGCGTTTGACGCCGGGCTGATATTTTTATTCAATATTTTTATTTAATTTTGAATTAAAACTTTTCGATCATGAACGTAGAAAATATCGAACATTTTTATATTTTATAATGATGTCGGCTAAAATTATATTCCTTTGCTATTCTTTAATGAGAGCGTATCAGGTAAATTTTGAGTAAGACCTTGCCGCGACTTCGTCTACGTGAAGTATTGAATTAGTGGATCATTTTATTATGAACAATCTATTGCAAAAAACAGTTCCAGTACTTGATTCGGAATTAAAAAATCACACTTATCCGATATAAATATTTAAGGTATTTTTACCTGAGATTCTTCTTAAAAGGTGTATTGTTTGTTTAAATATCATGTGACTCGAATGCAGAACGAAAGCTGAGCGAAACTTGTAACCCAGTGGATACCGGAGAATGGTAAGCTACGCCGCGGCAGACCCAGAAAAAGGTAGATGATCTGGATGCATTCAAGCAACAATGGCCGACCATAGTTGTAGAGCGTGATGCGCGGAGGAAAAAAGGGTAGACCTTTGCCCAGCTGTGGGACAATATAGTTTAAATAAAATTAAAATAAAAAATTCTAAAAATATGTGTTTTCTACTACATTTCGTTTTTGTCATTTGAAAAGAGAGTACATAAATTTTTCTCCTAACGGAATATGGTTTATGTGCAGTGGAGAACAATAATAATTTTCATTTTTTCTCGGTTCTTTGGTGTGTTTGTCCATGCCACTTGCCACACAGGAAATCATAGTGTAGGGGTATGGATGTGAAAGCGTTTACTTTTAAAAGTGGGTTAGGGTTTGCATTATTGTAGGGGGCTGTTCCCAAAGTAATTCATTCTTTTGTTCTAAAAAGATAAGAATTCCATCCATTGATTCTCAAACTACTCCAAAGTATAAAATATGATTGTATAAATTTCTTATTTAAAAATATTGCATATTAAGTAGCATCCTACTCCTTCGTGGAGCATAATTTTGGAGTACAATGGGAATAAGCCATTGGTACATGTCACTTATATCAGTCATTACAGCAAGTCAGTCAGGACTTCTATTTTATGTATATTAACTTGCACAACTCTTCATTGTTATGTTGGATGCAGATGATAAGAAACGATCTCAAGATATTATAAATAAATTAAATTATTTATCACCTGTTTAAACAAATATGAGACTATTTGATATTATCGTGATTGTGAGATGTGAAAAAATATAACAGATTTAGGTAATTAATATACCTATTGACATAATGAACAGATTAGTCATTAATTTCAACAAAAACACGAGGAAATATACATAATTGGTTTTCCACTTATGTTATTATGTCCTAATGATATTTTTAGTTGATATATTCAAATGAATTCCTTATTCAATACTATTTAAATGTAAATAAAATCAAATTTACGGTATAAGCGGCTTAAACTGATTTATTTCATAGTATTATGAAATCCGAGACAAGATCTCTCCTAATCTTTAAAGACGTGGTACTTCATTATCTTGTCGCCACAAAACTATAAAATTTTAAACATCCATGACCCGCGAGCAATGTAATGTCAATTTTTTTCCTAGCCGGAGACCAAACAACCCCCCCCCCCCCCCCCCCCCCCCATTTTTTTAGTAACATTTTAGCCTTCCAGATGAGAGACTTATTCTTATCAATTTGACTGTATTTTTTTGTATGTTTTTACCTGAGTACTTCGTAATTTTTTTATCCGATTTTCGAAACTGACGAAGCTTTCAGATTGGTCCAATGGAAATTTTATTAAAATTGGATCAAAAGTTTGGTAGTTACATCAAAATAACTACAAAAATATGTCATCCATGTGAACGAAATTACATGTTTTGCTTTCCTATGATATGGATTTTTCTTTTTCAAAATGGTGTTAAAGGCAAGAAATAAGGGATAAAAATCGTTTTTTTTTTTTAATTTTTAAGTAAGTAAAAACTTTACTAATATAAAAGATTCGTTCATTTCGTGAAGATATCACGTAACAAACATACAAAAAAAAATCAGCTGAATTGAAAACCAACTTATTTTTTGAAGTTAGTCAAATTTTTTTTATCATTTTCCCTATTTGAACTTATTTCCATATCCTGTGTCCTCATGTTTAAAAATGCATATGTTTAATGATGCACAAAAAATAAAGTGTATTTGCAAATTATTTCCGGAAATTAAAATACGATTATTTTAAATTCTATAAAATGCTCACGTATTTGAACTTGACTTTTTTGTGTATCAATTGTAAATTATTTCCGGAAAATAAAATTCCATAAATAGAATATTAGTTAAAATTCTGAAAAAAATATATATTACTTAAAATTATTCAACACATGAATGCAAATTTGGTATAAATGAAGGTTATATGGCTATACAATGCAATTACGGATCTACTAAAAAACTGATGGCTTTGATGGCTCAGTAGCTTAGGTAGCCTTGCCTCCAAAGCGATGAGACCCAGTTGCGATTCCCGGCCAGGGCATACTTTATATGGTGAGCACGACGTTTGTTCTCGTTTCTTGGGTTCAAATACCCAATTTGTTTTTCTGCGTTTGTCGCCTGCGACACAGGGAATCCTAATGCAGGGATGAGTGTTTAAATATTTATTATTATTTTCTCATTTATTATATTTTTTTACAACAAAATAATATATCATGTATTTATGAAATAAACAGTATAAAAACATAGTAGGAAAAAAAATACAGATGACCACAGAATGCGGAGTAAAACTCAAGATTATATTATTATTAAACCTGCAAAAAGGTTTGTTAATGGATAAGTTAAGTTTAATTTAATAACAGTTATTAAGTTTAATAGCATGTTTCAAAGATTTTTTATGCCTGACCTGTTGACCGGCTCGATGCCTACGATGCGATGTGACGTCCCTAACAAAGGAATAAATTGATTAATTTAACAAATCTAAGAACTGACTCAACTTCTATCATCCCTTATTTCTCATGCTTTAATGTAACACCCTACCATTAAAAAAACATCCAAATGGATCTACACTGAGCGAAGAACAGTTACGCAATTTCGTTTACTTGGAAGGAGTGACTTATGACATGACATAAGACATATTTTTTCTAGTGATCTCGATTTAAAAACCGAAGTATTGAATAGATTTTGTGTATGTAGTTTGTTACTCTCATAAACTGCTCCAACGGCTCAACAGATTTGAATGAAATTTGGTACCAAGATAGCTTATATCTTGTCCACAGTTGGCTAATTGTAATCCCGGAAAACCGCGAATAACACCGCGGGGCGCAGCAATATATCTATATACAATCGAATTGATAACCTCCACCTTTGGCAGTCGGTTAAACATAATTCTGATTGCTTACAATTACAATTACTGTAAAAGGCAACTGTGATGGTTTTCTTTGTCTGTTTCGAACTCCATTAGAATGACAAGAAATAAGAAAATTAGTTGATGGAGTAACCAACATACCTACTTAAGTCTCTCCTTCAATTAAAATGGTAAATTTATTTTGGACACGCTTATGCATATTGCATATATTTTTATTTGAATTTCTAGTTTTGTCTTTGGCTCTTTGAATTTTGAGGACCTTGTTTTCTGTAAATGCGAAATTACTTCCGTTACCCGATCATAGGTACCTACTGAAAAGATCATGGTCATTTTGGCTATGACATAATGATGAGTTGCAAACAAATTAGTATAATGTCATTAGATAGTTTTTACTAACTGTTTGTCCGTCTGTCCTTTGATATACAGATAGATACAGTTAGATATACACATATAGAGCTGTATCTTATGATCCGTTAGCGCAGTTGACTGAAATTTTCACAAAATATGTATTATTAGGTTGGTTTTCCCAACAAATAATATAAACAACTGGGTACGTTACTCTCGATGCGATTTCGAATCGCACTTCGCCAGTTCTTTTACACGAATATCAAAGATGGTAGGGTGATAGTGCTAATATAATAAATATAGTGTAGCTAATATAAGTACCTATTAAACTAATCATAGGTACATTATAGAAACCCACCAGTAGGTACCGGAACCCAGTTAGTAGGTAGTACTGAGAATTGCGACCTCATTTTCTACGTAAATGGTATCACAATGTCACTAAATATTCGAATAAATATGGGACCAATATCGCCTACTTTCGTTTATTTATTGTAATTGAACTTGCCCTTGCTAAGTTAAAATAAAAACAAAAAGGTAAGTGGGCAAGTTGGAGCTTTGAATTAAACGCGATGCTAATTTTTATGTTATTTTTAAACATCACTACTAGTATAGTATTATTATATCTGAGACATCACGTTATGCAAAGATTGCAAAAAGCCAATGAATCCTTTATGAGCAAGATTTTATAACAAATTTTCTGGTATAGTTACCATGCTTCCGATCCGAAGATTAAATAATATATAAAAATAATTTTAGCATAGACAGCGTACCTACCTACTACTCTTTAAATGATCACATAATGATAAAATTCCATGTTATGATGTCAAAGTTCTACGACATTCAAAATATTTTGTAATATCTATACTTATGTGTAAATACTTACAAATAAGAAAAATTTAATTTAGATTTAAGTATGTACTTACTTTGTAAAAGAACCTCCTCCTATTCTGAAATCGGTTAATTCATATTATAATAACTCTTGGAATTTACTATGATTGTATGTATACTATGATTGAAAAGGTTTTGTATTACAAAGAAGATTTCTCCGTGTTGTTATTCATATTCTGCCAGTACATTTCAGCCAATAACGGCCATAGGTTCAAATGATGCAGCTTTTGAAAGGTAGGACAGAATACAAAGACATCGTAAGCTTTGTTATAGTTCCATTGCCATTGAGAGGAACTGAACCCCAAATATCTGGCTAGAAATAGTTAGATTTATAACGTTTCCATCACCATCACCATCATCAGTACTCTAATTAATTAATTAATTCTCATGCTCGCCCGAACTTGTTGGTCATTAACTTAACAATTTAATTAACATTGACTTAACAATTGGGTTTACCACATGTCATCTCTAGGTTTCTACGATAGTGAAATCCACAAGCCTTCCTAACGCTTCCGCGTGGATTTATGTTATGTTTGCTGGACACAGGCGTAACCCAGGGGAAGGTTTTAGGGCTTCAGCTACTCTCCCCTCCCCTCACCCTTAGAACTACAAAATAATACATATAACCATAGAATTATTATTGAATCGATGGGCTGAAACTTGGAAAACTTGGGAAAATCCAATTCGGAATCTTAAAATTGGGTATTTTGCATGGCATTTGGGTGGCATAATAAAAGTCTGGTTTGTACAACCCGGTAAAATGGTGCAAATCATTAATTTATGATTAAAGCCTATCACATATAATACCTATATATATTTTGCCTTCATTTCATTGATTACGGTATATGTTGGTGACATCATAGAATTATATATTAGCTACGTGAGTGATAGGCTTAATACTACATACCTACCATCCTTTTATTAAGAACCCATGGCAAAATCTATGCGAAAACAATACAATTAAACTCGGCCATGGAAGCGGATTCTCTAGCAAATTCTGATGCACTACAAACTTTCGGCCAGCCGTGGGTCTCTCATGATTTTAATAAATTATGTTAATGTTTGAGCTTGATAATGAGCGACGCACACTTTGAACCTGAAGGTTTAAAGTCATTAACCCGGTACCACTATTATCCTTGACCATGACTTTGCTGATCCAATTTTACCAATTCACCAACTGACTCGTACATTTTTTGCCAGTGACGGTTGAAAATCTTTCCTTGAAAATATTACCGGAGATAGTGATTCCCCAGAACTCTTTCCCAGAATCCATGTTACAGAGGATTTGACTATGAAATAATATTATAAAAATCTTTGTTCAAAATTATCCAACCTTAGAAGTTTAAAGAAGGTTTGCGCACATTTTAGTCGAGTTTAAACTTTTTGATTCAACTGACTTTATTTATAATGTAATTTGGAGGGTACACCAAAATGATGTAATGTGGGGACAAAGATGTAATGTATGTTTACATTACATGTGCGATTGAAAACGGCTTTGGATTGTAAAGTTTAGATCGTAATAGCGATTTTCATTTATCGTAACAAAAACCACTTTATGAGAAGTAGGCACCTTAACATTCAAAGGAAATATAGCCGTTTAAGGTAAACAAAAACAAATTTTAAATTAATAGTTTTAATTATAGAAATATTTTGTATGTTTGTATTTTGCCAGCTGTAGCTACAGTTCGCAATGTCAAAAATCAGAGCAACAGGTAACTGCATACTGATACTGTGCTTCCGTATAAGCGAAGGTGATTGCCCTCGGGCCCAATGCAGGGCAATGTCAGAGAGTGGCACTTTTAAATATCCTTTAGGTATTTTTGAAGTAGGTACCTATTTGATTCAACTTGAAATATTAAAGTTTTACCTCTAAAGCCGAGTGCACTTTGAAGGTCGCCTAAAGTGACAGAAGCTGACAGTCCACCTATTGTTAAGTGGTTATCTCCGCCCATAACAACAGCAATACAACTTTAAGTTGCAATATTGCAACTTTAAGTTGTATTGCTGTTGTTATGGGTCTAATAGACCCACGTTTTATCAAGATGCGTGTGTCACTCACTCAGCTTAACCGCCCAGCGGCACCCATCTAAATTAGAGCACAGAAATGGACAATGGTGACAGTAGTAATTCCCCAATGAACAGTGTAGATATATTTAGTTTTATATTTCTACTAGGTACAAAAAATATTCTATATCTGTTTTGAGTTTCACGTTGAGTTCGACATAACTTCGTGGTCAATAACCGTTCTGTCTGTGTATATTTTGGTTCGTGTGACTCTGACCTACAAGCAATAACCATTGAAATTAATTGAAATAGCAACAGATAGCTTACACAAAGACTCGCGTCGGGCTTGAGATAAAGAGAATGTTCTCATTTATCTAGTATATTTAAAAGGCAAACACTATGTAATTTTGTTTATTACTTTTAAAACTTTCTGTACAAAATTGTACCTTAAATCGATTAATTATTTAATTAAACAAAACTCCGTAAATCATTATTTACATAGATCGCCAGCTACCAACCACTATCTAGTAATATTTTATATACGACATATCAAAATATCGGTTATTTATTTAATAAGGTTGATAAATGATTTGCCAACCAATTTCAACGTGTCCTTCGAAACACTTGAAGTTTGAACTTCTTTCTTTTTCTTTTTTTCTAAGTTATTCGAAGGGCACGTTTTATTATCTCGACTACTTATTCTATAAAGCCTGACACTTTCAGGTTGTTTGTAATTTCAGATAGAAAATTTGGCTAATAACTCTGAAAGCATTGATGCAAATAGTGACGAGCTTTTAAGAGTCAGGAACCAAAAATTACAAATATGTTATTAATGGGTAGGTATTACATTGACATTGACCTAGTAGTCGCATCCATGGTTCATTGATCCTAGCCTTAAAGGATGCACAGTTGGATGGATGCAACAAAAATACTGTTTTATTTTAATCTGCTTATAATTTACAACCATTAGGACCTCATTAAATCTTATGTATACATTATTACCTGCCAAAGAAAGCCTTTTTAGTACCTAATTAGAAACGTGTGATTGTCGGAATATGTGATAAAACACGTAGAATTTGTGTAAACGTTGATAGAAAAATTCAAAACAAGAGCTACATGTAATGCTAGTCTTCATAACGTCACTACTAATGGGTTCGGACTTCATACTACCGTTGAAAATTTACTTAATGTATAATAAATAGTTAAAAGTATTAAGTAGTGTTATGTAAGAGTTATGGTTCAAATTCATAAAAACAAAAATCCAAATTGCCTGCATAGCGTTGTTACTATCCAATTATCACACAAATCGTTGGAACCATAATATCCAATGAACTTGGCCCCAATAATTGAATTAAGTAACGTTTTTCACGTCACGGTTGATTCCGATAGTCGGAACGCAAGGTGAAGGCCTGGCGGTCTGCGAACGTTTACCTATTCGTAATATTTTTGAGCTGGTGGTAGAACAATGGACAGATAGTTCCTCGCTGATATTCTACTTTAAATTAATTAATTCTACTTAATAATATATAAATATTTATGGACCTTTCACACAGCGCCATCTAGCCCCAAACTAAACATATCTAGCAGATACTAAGTAATCTATGCAGTTCTTGAAAATAAAAATCTGTGCTCGCCAAATGTTTTTTCAGAGTGGGGAGCGATTGACCACCAGAGTAGAAGGCAGACTGAGCAACTGAGCTGTGAGGCCAGCCAGTTCTTTCAGGTTAGGTAAGAGTAATCTGAAAGTTGCTTTCCAGTCGTCCCTCCGTTTCCTCTCCGTTCCTAGGAACTCTAACATGAAGCGGACCGTTGATGAGTCAAGATAAGTCTTCGAAGAGTTATCACCACCACCACCAAGATTTTGTTGACTATTTGCAAAATGTCGTGCGGGGAAATAAATACCTACCCCAGTGGGAGTGGCGACCCCATAGCTGTCGAAAAATTTTACTTATGCATACGCATACCTGTGTTCCGGTTGAAATAGTATGGATACCGCATATACTTCTCATATGCCTGTAATTGATTGACAAAAAACAGAATTAACGCGAACGAAAACGCGGGTAAACGCTAATTAATAAATAATTGACTCGTTAAAAGATACATAATTCAGCTTCATTACTTTCATCAGTTATTTTACGCCCTCGGCGGTATACCCTTAAATTGAAAAAGTCCCAAAAGGCGAAGAAATTTCATACAAAATATACAGCTTAATGAAAACGTCCTGCTTTTTTGAAGTCGGCTTAAAAAGGTTATTGAGGGACAGTTCCACACCACAACACCTTTTTGATTACGTTGATCTCTAGAGACTTGAAGAGCCAAGCTCTAGCCCACTGACCGAAACATCCTGATGTCAATAAATTATACGGTAACAAAGTAAGAACCACTATCATTGTTAGCTAATAAAAACATATAATTGATACCTACAATTACGAGTATTAGAATACGATAATCGTTAGCGGAAGGAAGGAAGATGGCCTTGCTGTCACTTCCTTGAATGGAACTAAGCTCACTGTCCTTTCCGAGTAGCGGCTAATGAACTATAAAGCACACTGGGTACTAGTGGTCACTCCACAAACACGTTATCATGCCTCCAGAAAGCAGATGCGTTGATTGGTGCTATTTTTCTGATTAGGTCAATCTATTGAGCAGCCTTAGATGGTAGGTAACGGCAATTATTAACCTTGGTATTTTAAGAATGAGGGGTGTTCCGTATATCAGTGCATGTGCCTGTGGATTTTGATGCGGTTTTTTCTGTTTGACAGCTGACGTCATCGAGATGGTTCTTAGTTATAATTTATGAAAATCTGTTCATGCGTTTGAAGACCATCAGCTCATTACCAGACACTAAGTCAGGGGTTTTTACATTTTGCGTAAATGAACTTGCAAGAAAAATTTCGTTTGGATCAATTTCAATCAGGGAAACTATTCTCGATCAGATGTGATACATTCAGAAAAAAAAAATGTAAAGACTCCTCTAGTAAATTATTACTTTCTTTATTATACGATAATAATACTTATTAGAAATAATTTAAATTTATTGTAACTTACGACACCGGGACGAGAATAGGGTCCCTGAACTAAAATTTGTATTCAAAACAGTTCGATCGCGGTCGTGCAAATCTCGACTGGCCTCATAGCTCAGTTGGCTTTGCCTCTGCGCTGAAGGTCATGGATTCGATTCCCACTCAGTACAACACAGATGTTTGTTGTGTCCGGGTGTTATTTTATATGTATTTACAAAAATATGTATTCTATAAGTTAGTTCTAGTTCCCATAGTAAGCTATACTTTGTTTGGGGCTAGACAGCGCTGTGAATATTTATTATTATTATTATTAATCTTTGCTATTCCTTGGCCCCTCGGAAGTTAACGCTTACTGCATCGCAGCGCAGTTCGCATATTTATTCAACATTCGAACTGCGCAGCCGCCGCTAGTTTAGATATTACAAGTATTTTATAGTGCCTTAAATTTTTGTGATGGCATCTAATAAAAATAAATTCACAAACTATAAAATCAAATCCAGTACGTATTAGTTGACTTTCCGTAGTCACCGATGATGATAAATACCCACGACTACGAGGTTATATCATATTAGGCTATAATTTATGTGCAATCCTACTGGCAACGAGAAATAAATATATTAACTAGTTGTCTTGTATATAATAATATTAATGGCATTTATATCATTGTCATATAAAAATGCGGGTTAACAATACAAATAAAACAACATTTTTTGTTGGACTTTATTGAATAAATACACAAAGGAATAAATATACGATTACAGTCTGTATGAATATTGTTAATACCAACTACATAAAAGGAGTAAAACTGTCGCAGCTACTGAATATTTCATACATTGTAAAACCTTAAGCAGTCAAACAAGAAATCATTTCCAATGGTAGAATTGGTTTGATTAAGATGCGTATCAGTAGTGGCGGAAAGGAAGGAATCGACCTATAACCGCTAAAAAAAGGAAATGCAGCCTTTTGTTTGGCTAACTACTATTCTGTGACTCAATGACTTTCGTGTGATAACAAAATCTGATCAGTGACGCTTGTTTCGCACCCAGCGTTAATCCAGCTCCTTCTTACTTCCTATACCCGAAAGAGACGGGTATAGCAACTTTATTTCTGGAGGAAGAACAAGCTGCAAGAGCGATGCTTTCTGTTATTTGAAAGTCAAAGGGTAAACAGAATAGGGTTGACATAAACTATAACTATATCATTTTAATTTTATTTTATTTTATTATACCAAATTATACATAATTTATTTAATATTATTATATTGCTTCAAAGAAAAAATCCAACAAATACAAATTAATTTACGTCTATTTTAAAAAACAATATAATCCTAATAAATAAATCGTTGTGCAAACAGACCAACAGTGTTAAGTGAAAGTCAAAGGGTAAACAGAATAGGGTTGACATAAACTATAACTATATCATTTTAATTTTATTTTATTTTATTATACCAAATTATACATAATTTATTTATTATTATTATATTGCTTCAAAGAAAAAATCCAACAAATACAAATTAATTTACGTCTATTTTAAAAAACAATATAATCCTAATAAATAAATCGTTGTGCAAACAGACCAACAATGTTAAAAAGTTTCACTTGCTAGATGGCGTGAGGAGCTCATATGAAAATATGAGTTTGTGGTTCGATGTAAAGAAACATAAACATAGATAAACGTTTGTTTATGTTTCTTTACATGGAACGAGCGCGACCACGACTACAAACGAGCTAGCAAATATGCGGCTCAAACTCAGAAAAATGCTGGCTACGCCATACAGACTCCATGTATCTCAACCAAGTTTGTATGGAACGGTGAAGTTTGAAGGACAAGTCCGTCGTCTGCCCATAGCCGCCCGCCCGGGTATTGATCGGCGCTATGGTCGCACCAGTCCGCACGAACGAATACTGGTGCTAACACCAATTTTTTTGACTACTGAAGTGACAGGAGCTGAAAGCCAACCTGATGGTAAGTGGTTACCTCCGCCCATAACATCAAAAATTCGACACAAGTCGCATCCCGCTGCGCCCGTCACCCGAGACGGGGATGTTACGTCTCAGACATTTGATATGTCTATGCTAAATTTAATGATTGATTGAGAGAATATATTACGCTATTACCAGTTACCACTGATAGAGGTGGTAGGTGTGTTTAGAGATAATATAGCGGTGAATCCTAGGACTTGGGGAAGAGCCTAAAAAAAAACATTTTTTTAAGTAGAATGCGGCCTTTATTTTCGTGATTGTAGTCGTGGTCGCATCAATTACAAAGGAATATTTAGTTTTTGATTATCATTCCTACCTTGCTACGCACAACGGATAGTCCAAAATCATACAAATAAATTTATGGTTATAATAATTTTCGGGCTAGTTCAGTCATTATGATGCACAAAAGCAAAAAAGATCAATAGTAATCACAATTTAGATTTTAACGAGTTGCTATCGCGGTTTAATATTAAGACTAGAATTTTGTAACTGAACCGATGTTACAATATGATTTAAATCGAAATACTTGTAATTAAAAAAGATGTAGACAAATAAACCATACAACTTCTAAAACATATTATTAATCATGATAAAACACCGGTGTATTATATTCCTTGCTGTTTTGTTGAATGTGTTATTGGCCGCAGATGGCTCTGCAACTTTAAGCGGTCTTTTTAAGAGGGCGGAAAGCCCTCAGCCGTTTGTTTATCCTCTTATGTATTTAGAAAAACTATCTTTAAAATAATAAAACGATAAAAATCATTTCACCATTTTATTGTTTTTTTCCAGTTTGGTTTGTCTTTTTATTTGAATGAAGGTTCATTTACATAGATCATTTCATTACATTTTAGGTACATTTTTTGCGATTTTTTTTTATTTCATTTTTAATAATAAATACAGGTATGATTATATGAATGTAATGATTATGAATGAATGATTTATTAGATAAGATATGATAAAAACAGTTTCAATCACCAGAAAATGGTCTGCAAAATTTGAATATTTTCTAAAATTCTAGAAATAATTAGACAGACAAAAATCTATTTTTATAACTTATTCTATTGAGTAATATATCATGATAAGATAATTTCAGTATTATAGTGCCTGACTTTGGCTATTGGTTAAAAGGGACTACTAAATAGCTGCATATTATCGCTTACGTTACAACATCGCAAATATTTATGGATATAAAGTCAGTGATCGACAGAGGAGGGGAAATAGTAGCGCACTCTCTCACTCAGTTATTATAACGCATCGTTAGAAGAGTGCAGTTGCGATACGTAACTGACCAAAGCAGTCCGCTGAGCGTGTTAATCCATAAAATAACTGAAGTTACTTTGGAGACATTAATTATAATTTTAAGAATTGAAGTATCATATTACTAGGGCCTTTTTCATCACTGTATATTATATCTTATTTAACAGATATCCAAGATGCTTGATACAATGAGGTGATGAGGTGTTTGTTACAATTAACATGACGACATTACAGACACAGATTAGACACTAAATAGTGGTGAAATAAGCTCTAAAAAATAATCACCGAAAATAAATTGGCTGTAAAATATAAAAATAAATGATTTAGCTCTCCTGATAGGTATGTAGTAAAATCAATTATTTACGGTTGATTACGATATCCTGATTTTAAACGAAGAACATGCGGCTGCTCTTGAGCATTTTTTCGCACACGCGCAAGCGCTTCGGAGTCCTATACAATTCTTCATTGTCGAATACTGTGCCACTGCAAACAAAAAAACATTTAATAAGACGCTAATACGCATAGTAATTCATACTATTTTCCTCGAAGACACACATTTTACAGTATCACGGGAACAGGGGCAAACCGTCTCATCACAGCCGTAAGTTGTTCTCAAATAACAAGTCTGACAGCCAGGCCGAATCTTCGAAACTACCAATTTTCAGGTTTATAACAAATAAACTTATAACTCTATACTATTAATCCAGGGAAATCCTGCTACAATGGTGGTATCAGTTTGAAAAACTGAATTCTCCTTCTGTCTCTAGGTTGTTTAGTACAAACACTTTGGTGTGCTTGGGGCAATGTTTCAGAACAACCCAATAAAGTAACCCAATGGCAACAGCTCATTTTAACCTTTTTCCCTAGAGAAGTAATTTCCTTAGAAAATTGTGTCTCTTAGCTCTCCATTAGTTTCTATAGTAACGTATAAACGTGCATGAAATGTGCCTAAGGAGTTCATGCAGCACTTTTTTTTTTAATGTTGTAGGGCAGATGTATATGTTACCTGTGCATGTAAACATTGACATATCAAGACGATACTTCAGATGCAAGGGAATAAATCAGTTGGAGATGATGATATTCCCGAGTACAATTCTGTTGAGTGAGCGTGTTAAACATACATACATACATACATTCCAGGTACTGCCACCGTACCTGGAATCTGCCGCCAAGCAGTGGTGCTCGCATTCCTGTGTTCCGGTAGAAGGGTGCGGGTGCCGGTGAAATCACATGCGCATGAGACTTTTCATCCCCGTTTCGGGTCTAAAAATCTTATACCGAGTCGCATTACTGTTGTCATGGGTGGGGGTCGCCAATTACCACCAGGTGGGCCCTCAGCTCGTTCCGTCACATATTCACATAAAAAAGATAGAAATCGCTTCTTTTCCATTGACCATAGTATTGAGACGAGTTAGCAACAATCTGTACATTAGCCAAATGATGCGTAGTACAATACAATACTTACAATGTGAGAGATCTGGCTCGGAAACAAGCGAGATGAGCGTAGTAAGTCGGTGTCGGGTAGGACACGGATCGCATGCAACGCGAATACAGGTGACAGAGGAAGAACGTCAGTTGCTCCACTTCGTCGTGCGGAATATTACCGTCGTTGCGGACACTGTGGTATTTTGTCGGACGGGCCGTTCCCTTGATGGCTTGGTGAGAGACCTGCGAAAAACATTAAGTAAATAAATATAGGTCGTCTTATATTATTATAGTTAAGTCAAAGTCAAAAATCTTTATTTCCGTAGAATTCATAAAAATTACTTATAAACGTCAATTTATTTTATTTAAATAAATAAGTACCTACGAGATCATGCGTTCTTAAAACAAAGTTTAGCGCTTGGTTCTTTAGGCGCAGATGTGCAGATTTGGCGAGGCGTAGAAAGGCCGTATAAGTTCAGTTCAATAGGTTGGTAACCGTGCGACATATATGCGGTGTACTTGTATTGAATCAGCGAGCGAGAAAGAGACAGACCTATCCTGAAGAGGTCCACGGTACAGTAGCACATCATAAGTTGTCGCAAATACGATACATATTAGCCTGCACCCGCAGGGCGAGTAGTTAATTGTCACTAACTGACATCAGGTAAGCAACGTTATTGCAAGTCTCTATTTCGTTAAATTTTCCACCCTGATATTATTCTGTACCTAGTACTAATCTGTTTAAGTATAGTTCATTAGCCAAAACATTACCAACTTTAGCCACGATTAAAGTACATTAACACATCACAACAAGTTCCCTAAAATCAAATAAACTAGAAGTATCCAGAGGTTAACTAGCTAGATAGCATTCAAACAATGAGTTTAAAAACAGAAATATGTAACAAAAAATGTGTAATTTCAAGTACTTACAAGGTAAAAGTCCAATTCCTTAGGGTGGACAATATGGGTGTCCACAACAGTGCCTGGTTCAACATTGACAATCCCACCACTACGTCTATCGGTTCCAAATAATCTGAAATAAAGATTATTGTATTACATTCAAAGGTGAAACTCGCGAGGTGAAAAGTAATTCATTGAGGACTTGCCTTAGACTTAGGGGGAAAAGGGTGTGACTTATATGTAATCCACAGGAATGTACATTTCAGTGGAGTTCCAACCAACAATCCACTTTCATATAGCGGACAGCCAGAAAATATTACTCTTTCACCGTTGATAGAGGTGTTAAATGCGGAATTCAGTGTTATAAGAAATAGTAGTAATGGAAATAATCATCTAATTTACGTAAATTAAATTAAATTTTAAGAATACGGCCAAAAACTAGTAATAGGAAACAAATCATTGTGAGAAAAAATTACCTCGTGTGATGACGTTTCTGTACTACCATGAACAGGATCTCAGGCTTTTCCTTGCTTAATCTGGCGTAAGCGTCGTACGTGGCTTTTAACTCCTTATTCATTATCTGAAAATAATAGCATATTTATACACATTACTAAAAGGTAGTTCAAAAAACTAACAATAATATCAATATTTGTTTTTTATTATTCATAAAACTAGTCATTTGAATACAAGGGGGGTCCAGTTGCTCGCGTTCGGCCCTTTGATTCCCTACACGAAGTCCCTGGGTAATGCTAAAGTAGCAGTTGAACTTGATCTAAGTTCATCCGCAGAGGTACCGCCACCACACCTGGAATCTGCCGCCAAACAATAATACTCGCATTACTGTGTTCCAGTGGAAGGATGAAATCACATGCGCATGAGACATATCATCTCTGTCTCGGGTGATGGACGCAGCAGGATGAATGCGACTCAGTGTAAGATCCAAATCTTATACTGACTCGTATTACTGTTGACATGGGCGGTGGTCACCACTTACCACCAAGTGGGCCCTCAGCTCGTTCTGTCACTCATATTCTTCCATCACTTTTGGATTTACGAATTTATCTGACGGTCCCAGCTGTAGAAGGTAAGCCAAGCTGGAGGAAATCGGGGGGCTTGGAAACGCCGGCACCAGAGTTATCAGACTTACACGAACGAAGAATAAGCAATGTAATTTACCTCAGCAAACTGCCCTTCAGAAACTCCATCGCGGAATATGTAGATCTTCTTGGGGAGTCGGTTGTTGTTCTTCTCCATGTAAACTTTCAGGTGGTCAACCATCATATCGTGGAATTGAACAATTGCTTCGTGCTGAAATGGAGAATTTAATTTTAGTTAAGAGCCAATGATGTGCCTTTGGTAAGGACGCCAACTTTAAATGTGAAGGTTCTGAAGCTGGTTCTACAGAAGAGGCCATGAGGTATGCGCTAGAAATACTTTTGCGCACAATATCATGTTCTAATTATTACCTTAAGTGACTGAACGAACTTAACATCAATATGGCTTATATTGATGTTTAGTGGTTATCTCACTTTTTTGTTGTTTCCTTTAGTACTATTATAATATATAAATAAAGAATGTTTTTGTGTAATAAAGAATAACAAAAAATACATAATAACCTTTGGCGCTTGGATGCTCATCTCGATGTTGTAGACGTAGCATTTGGGATCGATCGACGCTGTCACAGCTGCAATGCTCGGAATATTTTGCTACAAGAGAAATTACCAATTTATTATGAGTGTGTAATTATGTACCAATAAGGAAGTAATTTCGAAATAAATAAATCCTAAGACACTTTACAAATGACAAAATGGCAATCGATTAATCTTCAAACCATGTCAAACGCTTATCCAGTGTTACCAATAAAGATTTAGGTAACCGGATTGCGATACCTGGCGCATTTGCGCTACCTATTATTGTATAATCGTTATTACCTGGTCTGGCGAGGGATGTGTGACGTCAGCGCCCACGATCATGACGCCGCCTCCTTGCAGGCAACGCGGCATGCTGCGGTTATCCAACACTTGGTTGATGCCCATCAATTTTGAGTTCACCTAAACGACATACAAAATATAAGGTCGGGAGAATATCGTATAAAAAGATTTTTCGTATTTTATTGTATATGCAAATTCATGAAATTTATTTGACTTACAATAACATACGAAGCTGGTATGTCGCTGAAACAGCTAGCCTATATACCATATACCATTGTATAATAATAGCTAGCTTGTTGACGTAAAATTAAATATGCGTTAACTAATTAAACATACCTTTAACAGTATATTTTTGGCGGTTTGGTAGTTCATGCGTCGCTGGGCTGTCTGTTCCTTGATGCCTTGGGTAAGTATTCCCACGTCACACTCTGCCATTCGCTTCATCTAGAACAAGAGTATGACAATCGCATGAAAGAACGCTTATACACTCATACTCCTGTACTGGGATTCCCACGTCGTAAGTGGCATGGACACAATCACACAACACAAACGGCGAAGACCGAGAACAAATTTCATGTTCACCACATAAAGTTTGCCCCGACCGGAAATCGAACCCGTCGCTTTGAAGGCAAGGTTGCTACCAACTATAGAAACTTTTATTCACACCAGATCAAACACACTTTACTATTTCTTTAATTTATGTTCTATAATAATACGCTAATGCCCTTTTAGCATCATCAAAATCTACAAGACTCCTTTAGAGTAAATTTGCTCAATTCTTTATAGTTAGGGAATAGGCCATCGACGCGCTCTCAAGTTTTCCATGCATTATTATATGAAACATTTATTATATAACCTTGTGATAATAATCCTTCCCGCGCGTGGGCAGGATCATAAACAGGAAACGGATATTCTTTTCGGCGGCGGTAAAGAATAAGCTTCGTAATTCTGTCATCTTGACGTTGAACTTCACAACGGTCGGCGGTGAAACTTGCATGCCCATCTGAGACCCTGTTTGGGTTAACTGTAATAAAAAATAGAAAGGTGAAACTCCACTCCCTCCGCTTTCAAGTTCAGATAGGTACATCAGATACTAGAGATTAAATTACGATGTGATTATTACAATGAGCTAGTCTTACCAGCTGAATGATGGCTTCGGAGTTACAAGCTTGTGGGGGGAGTTCGAGGCCAATGAAACCCCAGGACGTCAGCGGTGACGGCGATTGCAGTTTCTGCGAATTCCATGCGCCTTTCCTATAGGAAAAATAAGTTTATAGGTTATATTATAATACAATAATAACACCGAACAGAATAAACACAACAAAAGTCCTAGCCAACGCAGCAGAATCTGAAGAGTGACATACTTGGAAAAAATTGGTGCTTGTTCTACCCAACAAAAAGTGATCTAGGCGTGGAAGCAAGTCCAAAAGAAATGCCCCGCCACGTATCGCAAATGAACCCTCCTTCATTGGCATTTGCAACACCCAATGCCCCCGGAATACGGGGCTGGTTTTAGGAAGCCGTGTGGGGTTAGCTTATGTCGTGTACAAACATTCTCCTATGCCCGCCACTAAGTAGCCGAGGAGGACACCTAATTCTAATCTGATTCTGGGTGGGAGTGACTCGGCCTGCACTAACGTCCAGCATAGGGGTGTATTGTGCATTGGCCCCTGTTGTTAACTATACCCTACCCCAGCCATTTGTGATGTACACTATGCCACTATTCCTTTCTTAGAAAGACGCTTCCTTATTCTGGTGGTGAAATTGGCTGAAATTGCTGAATTGGCTGATTTAATTTGATAATACCTTACTATGACAGATATCGACCGGACAGTTTGTTGTCTAGAGCCCAAATAAACACACATAGTGGGTCTAGTCCCACATAACCACTCTGTCTCCCCGTGGCAGGGCGGTATGCGAGTGCATTTCCCCACGGAAAAAAAAAAAAAAAAAAAAAAAAGTACTCGACTGGCGGCCTGCCGACCGTCAACTCGTGTCAATAGAGCGCCTCCAGTTTTGTTATTCAACTCTTTTATTTTTTGGACAAAGTCAACAAACCTCAATTTGTGTCTAATTTTATAGAATTATATAGAAGTTTTTCATGTTTATGGAATGTGAAAGACGATTCTGATCAGAATAAGCGATTGAAGGATGACGTCTACAACAAATTGTTAGGATATTATCAAACCACTTCAGCCAATATTGAAACTGAAAAGAAAAAATAATAACCTATGATGTACATTTAGAAACTAAACTAGAACTAAAACGATAAGTATTTTCTTATTCCTGTGGGAAAGTACTTTGTTCGTTTTTTTGTGTATAAAAAAATCATGCAATTTGGTGGTTGAAACTGCGGAGCGGGACGCTTGTTGTTTATATACAAGTACATTAATTAGAAAATTTTAAAACCATATGCATTTCTGATAAGATTAGTCTAGAGCTTTGACTAAATTTAAATAATGAAATATCCATCTACTTACGGGTTAAAACTCTAAAATGTATGGTATTTTGACCACTTGTTGTTTACTGCTGATCAAGAAATGCCAAGGAATAGTACTTCAAGTGACAGTATTCTGGATTTTTATCAAAATGAAACAGTACGTGCGCATATATTTTTTTTAATTTATTGCACTAAATTATTTTGAAAGGATATAGCTCCGTGATGGACAAATAATCTTTGTATATGTCCCGGTTTAATTTTGCATTTTGACAACATTTCTGATATTTCCCTGTTGTAGACCATGCCGTGACCGTGGGGGTTATCTTCATTTATAAATCTCCATTTAAAACCCTACCAAAATCTAAATCTTCATAAACCAATGCTCGAGTAGGTAGGTAATCGGCTTTCTCCATTTTCTTCAAGAAGTTGTGAAGACAACATGTAGCTAAAACAAATGTAGTCACTATTTTCAAGTTCCATAATGATTTCAGTATGAAAAATCGGCTGGATAATAAGCCAAAAGCGTTTTCTACCGCACAGTAGAGCTTTGCACAAGCGATAGTTAAAGATACGCTGTTCTTGAGTTAAACTTCTTTGTAGATATGGTTTTATAACATTTTCGTGTACGGTAAAAGCGTCATCGGCCACATAGACAAAATATTGGATGGTTAATTTAATTGCCTGTTTATCCACTGGTTTTAAAACGTAGTATACTCGATAACACTTCCATCTGATACTCTTCATAATCTGCATTAACTTTTGTATTAACAATACTATAATAATGTTTATAATTATAATAGTAAGATCTGTTTTTTGATTTTCGAATTCTGACGTGCTTGCCATCAATGGCACCTCCACATTTTGAAAAATACCATCGATTTTTAAAACCATTTGCAATCTCTTTCCATTTAGATGATGGTAACTGAAAGAAACAAGATAAGACAAGTTTTATTGTTTTAGATGATGACTCGCTGTTGCCATCTCACTCGCCGCTGCTATCTCACTCGCCGCTGCCATCACACTCGCTGCTGCCATCACACTCGCCACTGTCATCACACTCGCCTATGCCTTTACCCGAAATATGTGTCATTTAAGTATCATCCATAAAAATATACGTACATTAATTAATGAAGCTTAAAAAAGAATAATACTTGAATTTTTGGCATAGAATTGAAAGTTACATGTAAGTTGCGATGTATGAACGAAGACCAAAGGTTGTAAGCAGAATCATTGATTAACAAAGTAATATTGTAGGGTATAAGACAAATGTTGTAAGAATAAACAATTCTTACTGGTCTTGTGCCACACAGCCGCAAATTGCACTTCTAGATCTATCGTCGTGATTAACAAATAAGATTATAATGAATCTGGTAATGTACTGTCGAAGTTTATTCTTTTTAAAACTCAGGAACGAATTCTTAGTTAATATAACAGAGATATAAATTTAAATAAATGGCTTACCTATATATTTTTACATCTTTCAGCACAAAAAATATATTATTCGTCGAAGTCATTCGTAAGTTATCAAATAGATCTTCGTGATGTAACTGCCTTAGTTCACGAACCAATGTCATGTGAGATCTAAGTCTTTCTGATAATGAAGACAAACGATGTGCAAAAGCGCACATCGTTTTTTACGTAACATCATTATGATGATGATGATGTATTACTTATATTATAAAGGTGAATGTTTGTATGTAGGTGTGTGTGTGTGTGTTTAACTCTACATGAAATTTGGTCCCAAAGTACCTTATCTCCTAGATTAACACATAGCCTACTAAAAACCCAGAAGATTGCGAGTGACACCACGGGGCTAGTAACGAGTAAAGTAAATAAGAAAGATATAAGATATATAATAAAGGATAACTTAGGCTAGTCTAATGAAATCTAAGTACAATACAGACCAAATATGCATGGATACATAATTATTTCATAAAACATAACGCTCCTTTCATGTAGAATGGGAATGAGAGAATAGAGAATGTGGATCAAAATACTCACTTCTAAATATCTACCTAGGTACCTACAAAAGTATTACGTCACAATACATTTTTTTTACGATACTTGGTATTCCATACCATTTTTGTTCCAAAACCGGCCAATGTTTGGTGCTCTGTTTGCATATATTGGCTATAATACAAAACAATTTGTTCTGTTTGGTTGTTAAAACAAAATAACTGGAAAAAATCTGTCATCCAAGTAAAAAAAATATGTATTTTGCTACTTAGAAAGTATTTGTTTTTTATTTTTTTTATTTTGAAATTAGTTATTGTAAAAGAACGCTGAGGCATTTTACACGTCCGCACGTTGATGATGACCGGACCGCACTAAGTCAAAATAGCGACACATTCTTATTTGTGCCGTTATAGCTCTTCGCTACACACCAAGTTGCCTATGATTTTAAAACCGAAAGTTACATAAATATAATATATAAACATAGATTTTATGCAAGAACATTCATATTATTTACCTTACATTGTAAAATGTTCGTTTGGTTATTTTTTCTTTGTAGTTTAATTTTTTGTGCAATAAGTTAGCGTTTCAAGTTCCTTATTGAAAATATCTGTCCATCCTACCTTTAACGCACAACCGCAACTTAACCTTTAACGCAAAACGAGGGTTCAAACTGGCTAAGTTGGTAATACGTAACTATACATTATGTTGAAGTGTTCGCTGTGAACTCTAGTTTCATAAATAAACAATAATAATAATAAAATGTGAACATTATGATACTGCCATAAACACTAAATAATGATAAACGCGAAGTATTTAATTTATTTTCGACTGAATTTGAAATTTAGAATTTGCTTTTGTGTAGCGCATGCTTACCTGGGGTAGGCTGAATTGGATTCACCACAATCCAGATTTGGCGGGCTAAGAACTTTCGCCTCCACTTCGAAGAACTTATTCGAAATCTCCAGTCCGAATCTCTTGAACAGCTCATTACCGGCGTAATTCATCTGACAATACAAATATGACACAACGATCACTTAGCATAAACGTATTGCACGTCATTTCAGTTTACAGCTTAACAGGAATATGTAGTATTGTATGATACTTTATAGCTACAAAAAACAACAAGAATTTCAAATTGTACTAGGACATAACGGCATTGTGGAAACTTTCTGATGTATGTAGGTTTGACTGGCCATCGAACGTGGTTTATCCGATTTTTCAGGTAGATGGATTTTAACTGAACGATTCCGTGCTTTAGAATAACACTTACGCTTTTGGCGCACTCTTCAATCTTGCGCTTGCGTTCATCAGGGGGAGTAGCGGCCAGTTTCACCATATTCGATAACTGGAACTCGTTCAGTTGCTTGTTCATGGACTGGAATTCAGATATTATATTCATAAACCATTGATGGCGATTATGGTCAATATATCAACATATTAATTATGTTGAAAGGTGACGAATAAAATGATTCCAATAATTGTTTGAATAGGGTTTAAACGGGCATCAAACTTGGCAACCAACTTAAATCTTGTAGATTATGCGGTTGTTATCTTAAGTTAAAAAATTAACCTTTAGATATATTTAACTTAAACAACTGTGACACGTTATATGCTCATGAATATGTTTACTTGTGTGTGTAAAATTTGACATGTCCAAACGATACTTGAATCTAAAGGAATAAAAGAGTTTGAGTTTGAACCGGTGGAGCTTCTCAATTATTTCGTGGGGAAAATGTCACATCTTAAGGAGAAAAATAAATCAAAGATGAAAGTATTGAAGACGGTTTCTAAGATTTTGAAATCAGTCTCAATCACTCATTAACTGTTAGATTTATTTATATATATTTTTGTAGCAACCGTAGCTGAACCGTGTTTTATCATCAGCATTGCGATAAAGTATTTTAATAGGTAAATAATTCATACATGGAATCATTGCCATAAGAGTATAACCCACAAGATTACAAGTGGGCCATTGAGGCTCTGTCTAACACGTATGTGTATAGTGCAATTATTTTTAATAAAGGAATCAAATAATGTCTACACATTCATATGTGGACATATCATGCAGGGGGCACTAGGATTTCCTGTGTCGCAGGTGGCATGCACAAACGCTGCGCTGGAGGCAGAGCTACCAACTGAACTATGAGGTCAGTCAAAAACTTTATATATGTATTTTGCAGTTTCTCCATCATAGGGAGAATATGAACACTTGGTACATACATGCTAATGAAAAACATATATACTTAATATCACGTGCATATTACAAACACGTGCAAATAACAACAAAATAGTCTGTGTTTACGACATTAATATACTACCAGCTAGAGACAGGACAAGTAATAAGATATATGGACGCATTCCACGTATAAACTTAAAAACACACAATGCAATTCAATTATAATTGAACACACATGACAGAACAACGAAATACTTGGGTTGCCATAACGGATTCTAAATTAATTGAATAAGAAAAATCATTCCATAATAACGACTTAAAGGTGTTTTGGTCACTAAATTAATAATACGTTTGAAACGTACTAAAAGAAATGCATTGAAAAATACATAAAACAATGTCAAATCTCAATAATAACGTAAAATTACTATAATATTGCATCAAATCAAATATTTAGTTTGTAATACTCACAGTCTATTGTATAATCGTACCGTATATTTGAAAACACAAAAAAATTTATTTAATTGTATTTAATTAAATTATTTAGTAACCAATGCATTTAAGGGATATTTCATACTTACGGAAGTCTAATCGAGCGCGTAAAAAACAAAAGAAAATAGATCATATCGCGGCGTAAACGATAAATAGTACAAAAAAACATGTTAGCAAAATATATTTCCACGCTTTGGCCGTTTCCTGGACCGCAACTTCCTCCCCACTACTATTTGACGCGTCATCGTCGAGTCAGTAGCAAAATTTCACTTTCAAATGTCTTATATTCTTGTAGCGTACGGAAATCGTTGGGGATTTCATAATATATATATTTTTGTAAAAGAAATGGCTATGTTTAGGGACTTTGTTCCAGATGGGGATTATTACAAAGTCTGCCTGTTTTAAATTTTAAAAAAGTATATTTTTAACTATAAATCATAGCGGGTTGTGTCTGTGATCATGTGTTAAAATCTGTGATCATTTCAATCCACTATGATTTATAAATGTGTCATTGTAGCGAATTGCAGCCGACCGACCCGAGAACCCTCCAAGATCCCAGATATAACTGTAGATATAAGAGATAAATACTCGAAATACCAATAAAATTAATTTGCTCTCATTAAAAGCCTTTCCTGCGGATAGGGGATTATTTTTATTACCGAGCACACGATCAACGATGATGCGTAAAACAGTACGATAAATAAAGCGATTCGAATTTACGTTTATTGTGCGTATTGGAAGAGAGTGGCATGCTTCGCCCGAGTCTGTGTTCCTTCATTACAACCTGGGAGTCCTCAACCGTAGAGAGAATAGGATTCTCCTAGATAAGCACTTTCCATCAGGTGAGATGGAGGTCGAAAGCTTGGCTATAAATCAATAAAAGAAAGTACCGGAGTGAAGAAGGGCGGTGAAGTGAACGGCCAAAGCGTGGAGGTAACAGACTTTAAAAAAGGAGTAGTATTATTAAATCGGCTGTATGTCTTTTTCATCTTCTAGGTGTTACGCGATTTTTTCGCCAGTTGTAGACCAATTCAGATGACTCTTTTTTTTAATTTGATAGTGTCCTATAAAAAAATCATGAAGGAATCCCACCCCTAGGGCCGTAACTAAGTAGTTCTTTTACAGTACTAGTATTAAAGTCAGTTTATTCGATTTTTTAATCAGTCAGTTAAGTGACTGCATACGCTTATATTGATTGTATTACCTGTCCATAAGCCACTTCACATAACTCTATAGGATAGTAGATTTGCTTATTTCTTGGCCCAACCCAAATACAGTTCAACTCAGGATATTTCAATCTGCAACAAAAACAAAATTTTTATTACCATTTAAGGATGATATAACATATAAATATGTATTCATATATATTTTACACAGCGCCATCTAGCCCCAAACTAAGCATAGCTTGTTGAAATATGGGAACCAGATAACTTATAGAATACTTATATAGTACTTTTGTTGGTAAATACCTAGTCCTGGGTGGGAATCTAACCCACGACCTACAGCGCAAGAGGCAGAGTTACAACCAACTGAACTGGCCAGTCAACAACTCTACTCGACTACATACTTAAAGATATCCATAAGACCTCAAATCTCCAGTCGCAGGAAGGATGGACAGAACACAACAAAAACACCTAAAAAAATTAAACCATGCTCATTCCATTACAAAAATGTTTGCCCCCGTTGACAGAGCGTGACCCAGGTTAACAGATTTTACTTGTATAATTGTATTTCACTTGTATAATTGTACGAGCGCAATAGTTCTTAAACCGGTGAGGTAAACGAAAAACGTAGTGAGGAAACCCACCCTAGGCCTAGCTCTGAAATTCGAACATAATAAACATTAGCCATAAACATATGCAGATTGGGTAGATCAAAAGCCCACTCACTCTCACTTGTCAAGAGATGGCCAGAGACCCTGCATTAAAAAATAGGAACAGACATTACATGCAGGAGATATGGACACACACAATTGTGCTTGAATTCGTTCAGGTTGATACCCTCAACCCACAATTAATAATTAAAGTTGGAATTAATCTACCCTCAGTAAATAAATTAAAAAATAAATTAATTAATAGGAGGAACACCCAAGCCCCGAGCAAGTTCATTATCACCACACTGTTCTCCGGGAACAATGTTGCACTGTTCTAGAACCCGGGACTCCTCGCTTTATATGCAGGATACGATTAACCTAGCTACGAGCCATCAAAAAACAGGTGACACGCGCCGTCTCATCCTCAGCTATAGTAATGTGTGGTCAGCCTTATGGTAACTTTAATGATTGTTAACTTTCATTGACTTTACCTATAACGCTTTATGTTGTGGTAGTACTCGTACACAGACAGCCGTTTTCCATCTTCATTGAGGAAGAATACTTTAGTGGGCGCCTCGGCTACACCGTTGCATTGGTACTCACGGGTCTGCCCACCGTTTACGATTTTACATACGACCTGAGAAAGATACAATTTATATCAAGCTAGTAATAAGAAAATCCGCACCCCGAAATTTCATTTCACTCAAGTGATTCGTTATCTGACATTGACATATTATGCGAAGACGAAGAAGCCATCAAATGATGCATATTACCGAGGTAAAAATAGATTAAAGTGGGATAATCAGAATGTACATCATATATATCACACCGACCTGGTATTGTGAGTCCTGCTCGTGAAAAACAGAATATGTCACCAAAGAACAATTGTTGACGAAAATTAATGACTACTTTTCAATAATTAACGTTGAAATAAAGCTGAACACCACAACAAAAGATACGCTGTAAAAGTCGGGCGTGTATTTACGTAAATATTTTCACCACATTTAAATGACATGCTTTTGTAATAATTAATTAATGAAATTATCAAATTTATTCACCTTCAAGTTCCTGACAAACTCCTTAAATATTTCGCTGCCTCTGCCATATTGGGCCTCAAGGGGTTTGTTCAACATTAAACCGAAAGACTTCCACGCCTCTATCAAGGGCTGCTGAATCGGGAATCCCTTATGAGCCACTGAAACAATACAAGTTAATAAGTTAACCTGCAAAATACATATTTGACCGATTAAAAAAATCGGAAATTCTATACTTTTATCCCTTTTTTTTCACCCACCGGGGTAAACTCGACCACATTAAAAAGGAACATCGAAATTGGTCTATAATGGGAGAAGAGAATAATCACAGGAAAAAAAAGCGTTTACTTGGTTGAAATGATACTTGAGATCTGAATAAATGAGTTTGACTTTGACTTTGACTAGTTTTAGTGTGTCATCCAAGAAAAAGAATTTATTTATTAATAATATTTTTTTCTGTGACTCTTGGGGTATCCAAAAAATATACAGATACATAAGTCTAAATCGAAATTCCAAGATCTCAAGATCCAATCACAAAATTCGGATTCCAAAAAGTAAATGGATGTTTTATGGGAAATTGTATACGCTTCTATATCAAGCTTCCTGAGAATGCAACCAAGCTTCTGATCCAAAGATTTCAATCATATATCATTTAATTATATATATATATATTGTGGATACTGTTCTACAAAGTATCCACAATATATATAATATCTTTTCCATAGATTATTATTATAATTCTATTTTAAGATAATAATTCGAAAATAAACTAACCGTCAATATTGATGAAAGGGCGACTTGTAAACAGAGCAGACTGGAACAAACCAGTCCACATTTCCAAGCCACCAGTAAGATCTATAGGATTGGAAGGCCTCTTGAAGTACTGGCGGCCACACTGGAATAAAAATATAAAGAATAAGAATAAAATAAATTTATTGCCAACAACATTGATACATAATTTTTTTTTATCTTACAATTTCCTATTAATATTATTTATGTCATTGACAATAGTGGTAAGCTCAGCACTGTACTAAGTAAATCTTCAAAAGATTCAGGCAGGGCTGGTTTTCAGCAAACTCATAACAAGAAATTATTGAGAAAAACCAAAAATCCGAATGCATCTAAAATTCCAAATTACCTTTAAACATATAAGTTGTAAATATATTTTAAGCCATTTATGAAACCCTGTATTTTGTTTCCACACTCGATAGGTTTTGAGGAAAAAAAAATGTCACCAATGTCACTCTCACAATAATTAAGACGGATCTAACGGCAATAGTAATACAACCCGTCACTCTGGGCCGGGGATGTAACATCTGTACCTGTAATTTCACCGGCACCAACAACTTCCACCGGAATAGAGCAACGCGAATGCGCTCAGCTTGGCGGCGGATTATTAGATGTGGCAGTACTTCTCTAGAAGAACTTGGCACAATTTCTACTGCTACTTTGGGTTGCTTCTTTCACACCAGCCAGGGGATACGTGTAGGGACTCTGAGGGTATTCACATACGGACGCGAGCAAATGGACCCCCAAAATTTAGTTTAATATGACCTACATTGTCGTGTAACAGAACAGCACTTAAGTAAGAGGTAAAAACTAGTGCCATGGCTAGCAAAATGTGGCGCAGCAAGTATAAGTCGTGTCATACTTTGAAGAAATCTATATTTGTCCAATGATAGGTATATCGTTGCCATAAGTTGGCAGGCATAGTCCTTACTTTATAAAAAAAATAACCATAAGAAAATCGAAACGCGACATACCTTGACATAAGATTCTAAAGCTCCCTGTCTTAGAATGACGTCAATACACTGGATCTCCTCCATAGGCGGGTTCAAAGAAGTCTCTTTTGAGTCACAATATCTGTAGAATGTAACGTCATTTGAATAAATAGGTACTTGTAAAAATTTGTCAAGACATAAATATTAAACATTAGAAATGTCAAAGTCAAAACACTTTGTCCGTTGAATTCTTAAAAATTATTGTACATGGAAACCTCTTTTAATAAATAAGTACCTACGAAAGCATGCGTTCTCAAAACTAAGTTTAGCGCTTGTTAAAACCCTATCCGACCTTCCATGGGGAAGAATAAGCAAGAAACCCCTAACGGAAGGATTACTTTCTTTTCGCGAGCATAATCCCTTTAACGTGAGTACTCAAATCTAAATAACATTTTCCTTATTAGCTGCCTTATTCGACGTACGGCAAATGCGGCGGAGCTAAGTCTAGAGGCTTTTATTTGTTTACCCCACTGCAGTGTCTTGTGTTGTCTTACCTTTGTAATTTTCCAAGATCAATTAATCCTGTGCGTTTAATTTGGATTTTAAACTGCATTGTCTTGTCATTGGAATCATTCAAATCAACCTAAAAACAATAAAAATTAGTATTCCAATACATTATTTATAATTGGCAATAATATTTTTTTGCAATATAATAAAAAATCACAATGAAACAAAGGGCTGCCAAAAATGAAAAGAGCGCTCTTTTAATTTTTACCAAGTATTTACAAAAAAAGTAAAAATAATATACTGATATCAGTTCTCTAGTTCCCATAGTTAAGCTTTCTTAGTTTGGGGCTACATGGCGGTGTGTGAAATGTATTTACATGAATATTTATTACCGTGAATTCTTCATTTTCTCCATTTGACAACTTCAGAGGATTTAACGTGTAACAGTTTTTAACTTGATCAAAGGCAATAATTTCTCTTGGGAAATAAGCATCTTTAACTTTCTTGAACGCCAATGGATGCATCTTTCGGGGTTTATCTGGCCGGACGAATATATCATAACGGTACTGCAAAAAAAAAAAATTATGGCTTAAACAGCCGGATCTGCTATCACATATATTTGTTATGATATTTATCTCAACACAAAATCATCACAAATTATTACGTTTTTCTAAAAACGACTGGTTTAAAAAAAACAATAGTAATGGACACAGTAACTCGCAAGTGATACAGTTGACTTGAACCACTTGAAAACGTTATCACACTCATACCTCTGCACTAGGATTCCCTGTGTCGCAGATGGCATGGACGAACACAGAAACACAGGACAAACACCCAAGACCCGAGAACAAACTTCGTGCTCACCACACAAAGTGTGCCCCGGCCGGGAATCGAACCCGGGACCCCTCGCTTCGAAGGCAGGGCTACTACCACCTAAGCCACGGAGCCGTCTTGAAAGCTACTTGTATATCTCAATTTTACTAAAAAAGTAGTGTGGGAACACTAAATTTTTATCAAAACCTGTACTACACGTAATAATTTAATTACTAGAAAGTACTTTTAGTCATGACTTAATTTGTAGTGCCTTCAACTTACGATCTCGAGGGTTCGAATCATATGAGCTTGAGTTTCCGGTGAAGGAAAACATCGGGAATAACCAATAACGTGGTGATAGGTCAAATGTCCAACGTCTAACGTAATCTTTTTGCTAACACACTCTTACCTCTGCACTAGAAATACCTGTGTCCCAGATATGTCACACACACACACGCACACAACACAAGTTGCATGCACAAAAAGTTGGCCCCAGCCAGGGAAGATAGAGTACTTACCACTAAGCTAAGGAGCCTACTAATTAAAAATATACGAAGAAACAGACAAAGTAAAAAATAAATTCAATAAATTCTTTAAAAAATAATAACTCACCACTTTAGTCGCTTTGACAATCATTGGCAAGTAATTGGTAATTACTTTTACAACGGTAGCCCGAACACTATTCCCGATAATTTTATGTGGGATCTTGAAAATGCAAGAGCCATACTGTGGCATTTTATTTTGGCTCGAGGTAGACACTATTTCGGTGGACGCTTGCTCCCCTGAGGGTCCGGGCGGCCGGGTGGATTTAGGCTGAGCTGGTTGCGGCTTTTGGGCTGATGGGGCGGACACCGGCACGGATGGCGCACACGTCTTCGCCCAAGGAATGGGTTTAGCCGCCGACCCCAATGGATTTGTTTGCCACGAACTTGCTTGCGTTGAACCTTAAATAGATCTTTAATGAGTATCCTCCTCCTTCACTAAGGATAACTAAAAGTAAAGTTTACACACTCATGCACTGCACTCGTATTCCCTAATTATCACGGAATTCGAGTGCAATGCATGGACACACACAACACAAAACTATAAATACCAACAATATATCTTGTTAGTCTTACCATAACATTTTTGATGTAACATTTTATTGTTTATGAACAAGCGACAAAGTGTAAAAAAGTGACTCATCCAATTTAGATTTGTTTTTGTATTGTTAAATATCGTTGTTGGACGTTTGGAGACATTGACTATTTATTCATAATGATGCACGTCAAATAGTGTACAACGTGATTAAATATTTTGAAGAGAATAAAAATCTCGAGCGGTATCATCCGTCCGACTATTAGTAATGCTCGCGATGCCGAAATTATTAATGAGCACATTACTGAAAATAAAAAAATAAGGTAAGACGCATTCTCCATTATGAATCACATTTTATGTTATTGTATGAATGGCAATTTTAGGGTTTATTTTACAGACTGCATAAATAAAAAGTTAGTTTTCGGTTATTAGAGTTTTTTTCATATTTGAGGTGAATTAATTTTGGAAGAAATAATATTACCGAATATCGCGTATATTTTACACTAGCGACACGCAGAGGCTTTCTACGGTTAGTACAGCATGAGCGTATCAGAAACTACCCGTGAAAACCGCATAAAATCGGTTGCGTTTACGAGTTATATCCAGACGAAAATGAAACGAATATGACCATAGTAATCCCTTAAGAATCTCACATTTTTCCGGGATAAAAAGAACCTTTTCTTTAAGGTACTTTTTATCCCAGACCTCGCTGCCGCCCCGCGGTTTCACCCGCGTAGTTTCCGTTCCCGTAAGAATACGGGGATAAAACACTATGTACTCCCGATAATGTAGTTTACCATTAGCAACAGAATTTTTAAAATCGGTTTTATGGTTTAGGCGTGAAAGCACCACAAACATATAAACGCACATTCACATTTATTATATTATTAACTTTCCTCTTCAGCTGCCACCCTGTCACAATGGACATTTAGACGATTGCAGTCTTCTGCCGACATACGAGTACATTATACGATAAAATATTTTAAGTACCTGATTGCGATGCCAATGGTGCTTGTTCTACAGATGAAGGTTCAGAGCCAGATGCACTTGGGAGAGGCTGTTGCGGATGACTCTGCGGTAGCTTCTGGGGCTGTGGTGGTTGTGGCTCCTTTGGCTGTGGTGGTTGTGGTTCCTTTGGCTGCGCCGGCTTCTTCTTTCTTGGTTTGCTTTTCTTTGAACCAGTTAAACCTTCAAATTCTTCTTCTTTGGGCGGCTCCGGTATAGGCTGTTCCGGTTTAAGCTGTTCCGGTTTAGGCAGCTCCGGTTTAGGCAGCTCCGCTTTGGGTAGCTCCGATTTGGGTAGCTCCGATTTGGGTAGCTCCGATTTGGGTAGCTCCGATTTGGGTGGCTCCGATTTGGGCGGTTCAGATTCAGCCGCCACAGATGGTTCAGGCTTTTCTTCAGCCACAGGTTCCACCTTCACCTGGGCGGGCTTTTGTTTTTCCTTTTTCTTTTTACGACCTCCACCGGTCAGTCCAATACACTCTTCCTCTTCCACGGGTTGTGATGTCGAAGCTTCATCTAATGTCAGAGTATCGATAGAAGCTTCAATGGGTGAGGCAGTGGTTTTACCACCCCCCTTTTTCTTTCCTGTAAATAAGATAAAACATACTACTGGTCACCAGAAAATATACTACTTTTGTTCTCCAAATATACCCCAAAAGAAGATAAATGGAAGAGTACATACTTTATGTATGCAATTCATAATATATTATAGCCCAAAATCTGATTTGTAACGCTCACTCTTAGACATTTTTTTTAAATAGGTTTAATAGAGATTTTTTAAGAAAATAATTTTACTGGAGTTGGTGGTGCGAAGCAAGGAGTAAATCATTGTTTTATCTGAAATTTTTATCTATATTTATCAACGTAAACCATTTATTGTACTAAAAACAAAATGCAGTCGGTGATGCAGAACCTTCAATGTACGGATCCGAATCGCACTTGCCGGCTTATCAGTTTCACTAAAATTTGTAACAAAATTGTTTGAAAAAACATAATATAGGAAGATTCCCTGTGTCCGTTTCATGTTCAGCAGTTGTACTAGCTGGGCATCACTGGATGTTATTAATATTGTTAATCACGTGATCATCTACCTAACTAGGAAATTCTACAAAATAGGTTAATTAGCGATCTATGCATTTGATTCCACGATTAACGGCTCGCTCGCTTTGTACCCATTGTGAAGAATGACGTCACAGTGGATCGCTCGCTTTTCACTCATACGTCACATTGGGTTGCTCTTGCTCGGTATGTACCCGTTGTGAAGAATGACAGTGAGTCGCTTGCATTGTACCAGTAGTGAAAAATGACTTTCCAGTAGGACGTGAAAATAGCCGAGCGTGTTTTTAGAAATACGAAATATTAAACATAAAGAACTTAAATATTTGCAAAGATAAACACAGTTTTGATTGAATTTTTACCCTTCTACATCTAATATATCCACAAATACGACAAATACACATTAAAACCTTAAAATGCGGAATGATTCTCATCAGGTTACTTACCTTTTCCCATTGTTTGTTACGTATGTATCTGTAATGAAAAAAATACAATAAGAACAAATTTATAATGATGATTCAAAAATATTCTAATTTTAAGACTTGCATGTTTTGAACTGTCCTCTGACTTCTGTATTGCTTCACGATTTATAATTATAGTAAACAATGGCAGCTCATCATAATGTCTATATTCGCACAACAGCTGTAACCCACCAGGTGAAATGTTGTTCTATGCATAGGCAAAAGAGCCAAAAGAGTAGTCTTGGCTATAAATGCGTAAAGCTATGTACCTAATAATGGGGATTCTAAATTTTCTATTCAGGGAGGCTAAACTTCATTGAGAAGATACATTAAATTAAACATAAGCCAACTCAGAACATTTCATGTAATGAAAGGATATGGAAATATTGAAGCTTCCTCTAATCCAGCTTTGTCTATACTTATAATAAAACTGTAACAGATCTAATTCTGTACATCGATGAAATTTTTTGGGGGACTCTCAATAATCGATACTGAAGCCAAAACTGTAATTTTTTCATTCATGTCTGTCTGGCTGTCTGTCGGTCTGTCTGTATCTTGGCCGCCCATCATGCCGAAACTACTGAACAAATTCAAATTAAACTTGGCACAATTTGAGGTCATACTCCGAGGACATAGGATACTTTTTATCCTGAAATTTATCACGGTTCCCTTGGGAGTGGGGATGAAAGTAAAATGTGTTCTTCATTGTAATTCATTAATGTGTTGTTTAATTTAATTAATTTTTTTTGTTATTAAATATATACTTAAATGATTGTCCCGTAAATATTTCAAGGTCATCGGTTTTGTAGTTTGGAAATTACAGACATTACAACCATCAGTATTAGGTCCATATAACTTGAATTTTCAAAGGACTTTCACTGCCAGATAGGTGATTTTATAAAGAGTAACTTGAGATACTTTTATTTGAGACAAAAATAAGAATTAGGGTTCTGGGTAGATAAATGTTTTCCACGCTCACAAAGTTGCGGGGCATTGTACAATAATGAATTATGAATTACGAGACTGAAAGAAAGTTCCAAATTTAGGTTGATCCCAACCAATGAGCTATTGAAATATGTTCTACTTAAACCATTCCTTTTTGCTAATACATAAAACCAAGTTAAAGAATGAGATAAATAGTGCATAAAATACCTACCAATTTTAAAACTGCCTAGAGTAGGTACTTAAGCCACCTATATTGAAGTTCAGAGAGTGGTAATACAATACCAGTCTTAAAAACAGGAATCATCAAAGTAATTTGCAGAAACTGATAAGTCCACCAAACCAAAATTCGAATGGCTTTCAAAAAAGAGGAAGGTAAAGAGCAGGATACTTAACTTACCTATGTACCTAAATACCTATGTATTGTTGTTAAAATAACTGCCAATCTTTGTAAGGAAAGTAAAGACAATCAATATACGGTCAGAATTTGACCATGTCAAGGGGATATTTACGTTTGGATGGACACAAAAATGTTTATAATAAGAGAGCCGCCATTTCCAGGACAAGTGATAATTACAAGATGATTACTGTTTCAACTTCAAATGGGATGATCTTATTTATATAATTCTATTGAACAAAAACGGTACACTACACCAATAAAATAAAATCGAAATTATATGTAAGATTACAAGAGATCAGAAATAAAACAAAGAAACAACATGATGCAATATTGTATCAATCAGGTATGTTTTGAGGAGCTCTAGGCAAAAAGTAGGTATGGTTCAAGACGTAAAAATAAGGAGCACACGTAATATAACACGTATAGAAAAATTTGCATTAAACATATACATAAATTACCAAATACAAATGTTGTATATCATCGGTCGATAGTGATAAAATTAATCCACCCATACAATACCATCAAAGTAAATACTTACATCTCTTAGTCAAGGATACGTGCACAATCACTTATTTCGATTTAATTTTATAATGTTACAAATAAAAACTTGTTCCCTTGTACCTATCGAAATTTGACTGAAACTTATAATTTCGTTCCGTCCGTACTTGTAGATGTAGTATTGATTATTTTCTCTTACTTGTCGACGACATAGGGATGGGATCGATGGATGGTGTAATAATGTCAGGTGAAATAATATACGGCCAATATCGCCGTCACAGTTTTTTCAATAATGAGTGATGCTGTGATGCACTCTGAAGTTAACTACAGAATGTTGTTGTCGCAGAAAGTTAAAACTCTCGGCCTATGTATCGTGGCTACGCCGAAGATACTTCAAAAGATGTAGTAAAATGTAGCCTCCTTTTTTCCATGTTTCGTACATAGTATGAGACAAAAAGCTTTTGCCACGCTTCAACTTTGAGTAGCCAAGTTATATGGGCGAAACTGTTCATACTGATGTTTATTTGATACGTAACTATGTATTAGGTATTTTATATGGTGGCTTATTTTCTTTTCTATACCCCAAATTTACAATACACACATTGTCCTCATAAAAAAACGGTAAATATTATAACATTATAAATCAACAAATAACTCAAAATTTTATGGTTTTTTGGCAGCCACTTATTATTGCTACGCCCTTGAAGGGTGCATTTCATTAGTTTACGAGAAGTGTCTAATATATAATACTAATATGAATTATGCAATTAATGATTAAATAAATAACTAAAAAAATGCAAAGGTATTATATTGGTATATTAACAATAGTAAACTCAATAACACACTTCGAATCATTTTTTATCATTTGCAAGTGTCAGCCGGTCAGAGATCAAAAGACGAGTATTACATTAACGGAAGTACTACGTTATTGTCAAGTGTATTTATTGCACGGTTTGATTATATATTTACAGCGATTGGAGTACACTCAAAATGAAACGTTTTTTATAATGAAAAAACTAGCTGATAGGTACCACCAATAAATGTGCCTCCACTTCAAACAACCTATTAATTCATTTTGAAATTCGTCTATTATCGTAATCACATAAAATACAGGACGTATTTAGTTCAAAATATTCGATAAATCAAAATAATTTGCATATTCAAATGATACTTGAAGGGACTCCTTCGATCAAAAGGTCTTAAGGTCTTCTGACTCTCATTAAATTACAAAAAAGTGCAGGTACTGCAATACGGGATATACCTTGCTAGCGCACAGCACAGTACTGTAAAGTATTCGGAAGCTAAAATTACGTGACCGTACGTTTCCATCATCATGTGTGTATTCAATTTAAAGCCTAGTTAGCAAGCGACTCATGTTGTACAACTCGCTCCATTAAAGGTCGTGAATTATCGGGCTATTTGTTACCCTGCCGTACATTACGTCTCCTTCTTGACCAGCTGCTGTATCGTACTGTTGGTGACGCACACACCTAGAAATGCCTAATCACGTGTTTTTAGTTTTCCCCAGTTAATCAACAAGAAAAAGTAAATATTTATTATCGGGGATTACCCTTTATTATTGAAGCATGAAGTAGATAAATAAAACACGGTACACACGAGGGCCATCTAGTGATGAATATTGGAACTACATTGTATTGTTTAATTTCAACCACACCTGATTTGGGTCAAGCGTAGCTTACGTCCACTGAGTACCATAGTATCTTACGGCTCCTTGTGTATAGTGTGTTATATTTACACTCTATTATACAGCCCGTATTGCAGTACCTACACTTTTTTGTAATTTAATGAGAGTCAAAAGACCTTTTTGATCGAAGGAGTCCCTTCAAGTATCATTTGAATGTGCAAATTAGTTTGATTTCGAATCTTTTAACAAACAAGAGATAACGCTTAATTTTGTCACATTTGTGACTAATGAGAAATCCAAATCTTAATAAAACACCGGGCAAAAAAGCACAGGTTACGGTCTTAGCTTCGAACATCTGCGGTACCGGGGAGTACAGGATAATGCTTTATTTATTCCCTGTGTATAAACCGTTCATAATTGCCTTCCGAGTGAAAACTATTATAGTGCAATGTCAAAAATAGAACCGGATATTACAGATGTAGGACATGTAGGTAACTATAGAACAATTTGGCCTGCAACGATTATAGCTAAGTTTTAGATTGACTACTAGACAAATACTAGCTATCGAGTATCAATTCAGACATTGTTTAAAATAAATTTCCGGACTGACCATTGAATTTGGCACCCATTTGGATCTTACTTATTTTGTCGGTGAAGTGTACAACCAAGGCATTTATCTTAGAATATTGAACTTGGCTCTCATTTCACATAGGTTTATGTTTTTGATGGAATATATCAAAATCATGATGATCATTTGTTATGAGTGCTGCCAACTTGGCTGAATTTGACGCAAATTGTAGTACTTTTATGCTTAGTATATTTTTTGTTGTAGAATTTATATAAAATAGGTAATAATTTACTGTTGTAAACTGTTTACAACAGTAAATTATACACGTTTATTATATTACAACGAAATATTTGAATTTTAATAATATTTTAATTACCATACTTATGATGTATTTTAATAACAGATCAGCAGATTTGTGCTAAAATCAATGCTTGAATATTTTGCATTTGCTAGCTAAAGTAAGAAAGTAAAGTAAGTAAAGTAAGTAAGAAAGATGAGTAAGTTTAGAATTATAATACGTAAAGAAACTAAAATAAGGATAAATTAATTCTCGTTTCAAGCTGGAACTTATGTTTCAGTTATGTCATGATTTATGTTGGCGTCTTTTAACAGTTTTGGAATATTTATGATTCCCGCTACTTATCAAACAGAGGCAGTAAATGCTAATACATACTTTCAAACAAACTTCGTAGTTTATTTTAAACTAACATTTAAAAAAAACATTAGTTATTCTATAATTATATCTCTATTGTCTTGAAATAACAAAAGAAAATAGTAAACAGTGTGTTATGGTTTCCAAGATAGACTGAAGTGCTCACGAAGAGGGGGCAAAAATTGAAATAGTAATGATTTTTAGGGTTCCGTACCCAAAGGGTATAATACTTTTTTAAACAAATTTTGCTGCTATATACAGTTTTGCTTTTTATGAAAATAAATATTTGTCTAGTTTTCTTAATCCTGGTGTGCTAGCGCGTTACTGCGTGCAAGAGTTGGAAGCACTGGATGGTATTTTCTGCGGTGGACGGATGGATTAGTTTTGTTTGTTTGTGTCAAGTTAGTGTGCGATTTTTAGCAAACCGTGAAAAAGTTAAAGGCTTAATTGTTAATTATTATGTGGATGTTATTTTTCAGTATTAAGTTTATCATGTGAATGTTGGTTCCTGATCGGGCGATAGTTTGCTGCAGCTATCTAAAGTCATGTCTATTGAACTGCTAACGGCAGTGGTACTGTATTCGATAAACTATGGCTTACTATCATGCCGGAGATGTTGTGAATTCAAGTGAAAACGCCGGTGTGGTGCACGATACTTATGTTGTTGACGATCTTACTATAGTTCCGCTCGGTAAAAACAGCTATGGTAAGTTAAAAGATCGTCGACAGATACTGTCCATGCTTTTGTTTGGTTATTGCACAAATTTTGCTGCCGATTTTTAGAATAAAAACTGGGTACATCCAGCTTCTTCAGGAGATGCAGGAATGCGGGAATGCAAACATTTCTATGTTTGTGATGCTTCTTTAATAAGTAGTTACAGGATGAGCAGATGGCACATCTGTTATTAATCAATATCTAAAGGAATTAACCGATAATTTATGTTTGCCTACATGAAAAAAACTTTCCTTCAGATTAAATAAAGTTTATTGATTAATCAATTAAATCAAGCCAAAATGGAGTATCATTTGGAAATGTCAAAATTTACACCTGCAAGTAAACATATATTTTATATTGTGTACATATGTTACTGGAGATTCTTATAGGTAGTGGGTTCGATTCCAACCCAGGACTAATGATATTTTACTAGGATTATGATTCCTCTACATTCTTCACACAGTTATAGATTTGCAAAATTTCATTTACAAGAACATATATAATAGTTTTTTTTTTATATATATAATTGTTTCAATGGGTTCCGTTTTCACCATTAGTCTATGCTTTTTATAATACTACCCTAAATATATGCGCTTGCATATGACATCAGGAGGCCATCTGCTCATTCCACAACAGTTTTTTTTTAGTATTACACCATAGTTTTGTTTTCTAATATAATTTCGACCTAGTGAGAATAGTAAGCAATTTTAGTTTCATATAATTTGCAAATATTTTTTTAGTATAGACTTTTTTACCAGGCAATCAGTCATTCGTCCGCTTTCTTTAATTTTAAGGTGCACTCTAATTCTTTCTAAAATTTTTAGCAATATGTGAGTTGTGTGGCCGTGTTGGCCGAAGAGAACAATTTTACCCTCGCAACAATAAGTTTTGCTCATTGAGATGCCATGCGAGTAACTCAAGAAGGCGCCACTGCAATTGGAGATTTAAATTCATGGAGGGGTCTGAACATTTGGAGGGTTTTATCCCACTGGAGCCTTTGCCTCAACTAGAACAGTGGCCAGGGGCTTATAATGAGCTACAGGTTCTATTTTTTTTATAATTTATAAAAGCAACTGGGGATACTTCCATGTTCTGTAAGACTACTGTTCGGACCTGATTTTGTGTTGGTTATTATCAATTGTGCTGAGGTTTTAAAGATGATTTAATCTTGTTTTAATATTGGAGCGTGTTTAGAAACGTCATGGGGCTATTGCTAGCTCTTAAAAACATGATGGTTTTAGTTCTCGTAATATCACCATGATCGTCCGTAGACGCTGCTAAATACTGTGTTACGATCCACACTATTGCTGCTGATTTAAATTAATCCAGTGGTTCAATACTAGTTCAGTTTTACAGCCAAGTCTGTAAGATGTCTGATACCAAAGATTCCTTGCATTTTGAACATTATAATATGAGATTGGTCCAATACCTGGATAAATATAAATCGGCATGGTATATCAAAATCCACTGAATAACCTTTTCCGTGTCTTTCCAGCCGGGCCCAATAAAACAGTCTGCAAATGCTGCCAAAAGCTATGAATGGAAGGATGAACTGTTTGGTTGTGATTTCCTGGCAGCACCGGTCAGCCTCTTCAAGCATGCTCCTCTGCATGAAATGTGGGATAGTACATTTGAAGGCATGAAAGTTGAAGTCCGGAATAGTGATTGTGAAGACTGTGATGACAAAATTAGTGACTACTTCTGGGTTGCTTCAGTATTAAAAGTGAGAATTATTTGTATTTGCTTAGTTTTAACACCTTTAAAGCAAGAATATAGAAAGACCTATTGTTATTATTTAGTTGATACATAATTTGTGTTAAAACGCGTTGAGAAAATCAACTATGAATTAACGTCGTTAACATTAAAAGGTACTTCTATTTGAAGGTCCTTTCTGGTAGTGTTAAGGAACCCTGTATTATAATTTCGAACTCGAAACACAATTCTCTGTTCAATTGCAGGTAAAAGGCTACATGGGGCTTCTACGTTACGAAGGATTTGGCAGCGACGACTCAAAGGATTTTTGGGTGAATTTGTGCTGTTCTGAAGTGAATCCTGTGGGATGGTGCGCGACGCGGGGTAAGCCGCTCATCCCTCCACGCAGTATTGAAGACAAATATACCGATTGGAAGAAGTAAGTGGCAATCAGTCCAGAAAATAGATACCACGATAATTTAACAACATGATCACTGGATAGCACTAGATTTACATTGATCCAGTTTCTCATTATGGTTTTCTTTTTTTAGTTATTTAGTAACTCATCTTTCGGGTTGTAAGTCAGAGACAACACTCGTTGTCTTTTATTTTATTGCATCGGATGAGAAGGTATTAGACAATTATTTATTGTTTTAGATTTCTAGTGAAGCAGCTTACTGGCGCCCGAACTCTTCCTGCAAATTTCTACAGTAAACTGACTGACAGCAATGTATCGCGATTTTGTGCTGGCTCTGTTCTGGAGGTTTTGGACAAAAATAGGATTTCCCAAGTTAAGGTATAATCGACTAATATATAAATCTTATTCTGCCGCCAAGTATAAATGAATGATTGAAAAATTATTGACCATGCCAACAAATTGGCATTGTTCGATTCCGGTTGAAAGGTGTCATCATCTCGTTTCAGAGTTACGGCAGAAACACGATGCGTGTTGAGTCTTACCATAACTAAGTAGATGAGGATCTAAGTCGTATTGTTGCTGTATATGGGCAGAGGTGACTAAACATGGGTTGGGCCACCAGTATTTTGTCCAAGTATTTTTAACCGAGTATGTTTCATAATTTCACCATTTGCCGATCGAATGGGATGATTATTTTTTATTATTAGATTAAGTGTACCTCTGATATAAAATTTTATGGAAACACATCAACCCTAATCACCTGTCAGGGTAATCTTTTTGTCCTATTATGAAGTTATTGTAGTTGTATTGTTTGATTTTGTTAATCAGTTACTTAGTAAAATAACTGCGTTGTTTTTTCTCATTTACGTATTGTATGCTCTTACAGGTGGCAACAGTATGCGAGATTATAGGCAAGCGGCTACACATAAAGTACTACGATAGCTTATCAGATGACATGGGTTTTTGGTGTCACGAAGACTCCCCTTTGATCCATCCGGTAGGCTGGGCGTTTAGAATAGGACACAACTTGGACGCACCTGATAGTTACTGCCAACGAGTGGCCGCGGGCAGACTTTTGCCTACGGATACTACACCGGATATGTTTTATAAATATCCCAGTAATGAACCACCCATGTTTGCTGAGGGAATGAAGCTTGAAGCGATTGATCCGCTGAATTTGTCTTCGCTCTGCGCTGCAACCGTTACGCAGATACTGAATGAGGGTAAATATTTATGTTATACCGAGGCTCTAGTTTTTTCATCAGATCTGAGTTCTTTACTTTTTTTAGGTGTTTTGGTGATTGTTGCTGTTAAAACGTTTAGACTTACTTCCAAACAATGCTTACTTTAAATTAAACAAGAATTCGCAACGAAAAACTCGTGGGCATATCTCGCCAATATGAATTTGTCATTCTTCCTCAGGGTACATGATGATTCGAATAGACTGCTACCCTGTTGATGAGTCGGGCGGCGACTGGTTTTGCTACCACCAACGTTCACCTTGCATATTCCCCGTGGGTTTTGCGATGATCAACAACATACCGCTAACGCCACCTGCCGGGTAAGTAGACAAACTTCACTTGGAAAACAAGTTTATTTAGATTACATTATTTGACAAGCATAAAAAAAAATCGTGAAGGAATCTATTATTAAGTTTTTTAATAATTTATTATGCTACTTCCAGTTTCACAGTAGAGGAGTTCAGTTGGGAGCAGTACCTCACGATGTGTGGGGCGGAGGCGGCCCCAGGAGCCTCGTTCGCGCCCCGAGGCCATGTGACGTCACACGGCTTCGTCGCGGGAATGAGACTCGAGTGCACCGACCTCATGGACCCGCGGCTTGTGTGCGTGGCGACCATCGCTCGTGTCGTCAGCGACCTGCTCAAAGTGCACTTCGACGGCTGGGGTCCAGAGTACGACCAGTGGCTATGGGCCCATAGCACCGATATGTACCCCGTGGGATGGTGCCGGGCCGTCAGCCACGTCCTCCAGGGTCCGAATAAACCGCCGCCCCCGCAACCCACTAAGAAACACCCCACGAAGCAAACGCGTGCGCCCCGCCGTCGGAGGAAACTTTTAGGTAACTGTAGTACCTAACTGGCGTTCTCTCTCTAGTTATGGGCTCCTGGTACATTAGTTCAATACGGGTGAAATTATCGAATCGTTCATTTGATCATTTCACCCGGATCGCGTAACTATTAATGTTTAATGGTGATCATTTGTTTTGAATGATGGGACCAGTCGTTCATTTATGATCGATTGCTTGAATACTGCTTGCCTTTGTCCGAAATATTATGTAAGATGCAATGGGATTTATTCTATTTATAAATTTTAACATATTTTAACATTATTATTACAGAAAAGAAAATAATAACTCAGCCACCTAACACAAACGAAGAAACCTCTCAGCAGTCTGATATGGCAGATACGAAAAGTCTGTCACCCCCAACGAGTCTCTCCGAAGTTGCCGCCGAGACGGAAACTGGCTTGTATACGGAAACGGGCCTGCATACAGAAACGAGCCTGCATACGGAATCGGACTTGCATACAGAAACAAGCTCGGATATGGAAACGAAAGCGGATACGGAAACGCCGGCGGTTGACATGGACGTCGATGAATCTAAGATTATGGAATGCAATCAAAATTCGGAATTAAATCTAATAACGGATTGCATAGATAGTACGGAAACCAATGTGGAATTAACGAAGAGCCCAGACCAACCAGATGAATCTGAACCAATGAATGAGCAAACACAGGAAGATTCATTGGTAAGTTTAAATTTCAGCCCTATTTTTATTTCCTAGAGTTTAGGTTATCACTCATTCTCATCTGAAAAAAAGATAATTTCCATAGCTATAATGTGTATGTAGCAACTAAACAATACAAAACTAACTACATGTTGATAATGATACTTGTATTTTCGTGTAGTTTAATTGTGTGCATATATGCCAGCTGTGACATATATGCACATTCATAGGGAATTCATATTTTTTTACGGGTAGTAATTATTTCACGGTTAACCATTACCACTTACAGTTCTTGATTAAGCCGTAATTATCAATTACCACTAGAAATGTAAACATATTGACGGCTTAGTTGGTAGTAACTTTACCTTCGAAGTGAGGGGTCCCGGGTTCGATTCCCGGGAGGACACACTTTGTGTGGTGAGAATGAAGTTAGTTCTTGTGTCTTGGGTGGTTGTTTTGTGTTTATGCCATCTGCATCAAATCATTTATAAACTTGGGATGGACAGCAAGTCAAATACTATGAAACCCACCCTGGATTACTTAGGAGTACGGAATCCTTGAAAATAAAAGGAATCTACATGATCTGGATTCTTATGTGAGCTCGCGATTTGATTCAACTTGTCATACTGAGAACATAAGCATGTTTTACCGCTGTAATCATATCCTACTTTCAGATTGCACCAATAGAAACATCACAAGACTTGAACCACAGCACACAAGAGTCCCCAGAAACAGCGGAGTGTGACAAGGTGATACCAAGACTAGTCAACACCACAGTGCCGTTAAGTGTCCTAAACACGCTCGAGCCAGAGAACTGGAGCACTGCAGACGTGGCAAAGTTCCTCACAGTGAATGACTGTCAAACTTACTGCGACTACTTCTCAAACATCACGGGTGCGATGATGCTCCAATTCACCAAGGATGAAATAATAGAACTTCTCAAGATGAAGGTGGGGCCCTCTTTGAAGATATTCGACCTTATTCAGCAGCTGAAGTGTAAAATCAAACAGCCTCAATGCAGAAGGCTTTGAGTGGCTTAAATTCACTTTGAGTTTATTTTGGGCATGTTAATACTCATTAGAAAACCGAGCTTGTCGCGATGATATAAAGCTTTTTAACCCCTAACGAAAAAGAGTGATGGTAGAAGTCTGTGTATTTGTGTGTCTGTGGCGCCATAACTGAACGGATAAACCGATTTCGATGCGGTTTTTTCTGTTTGAAAGCTGATGTCAATAGTTCTGAGCTATAATTTATAAGGATCTGTTCAGGCGTTAGAAGTTTATCAGCTCAATACTATTTAAGTCGGGGGTTATCCCATTTTTAGTAAAAAGAACTTGTTCGTCAGAACTCGGCAAGGTTGGTTTTACTGTTACGCGGCTTTTGCATTTTGAAGTGGGATGGACCCATGACTTTCAATCAGAGGGCTGGTTCCAATCCCGAGTACGAATGTATTTTCGTTAGATTGTGTTCTCAACGGCCTCAAACTTTAAAGAAAAATAAAATTTAGCATGAATATCGGCATTTGGAAATTGAAATTCGTATCTCATGAGAGTTATTGAAAAGCTCGTTTAACCCTAAGGCCGTTCCATACATTTGTATATTATTTTAAGGTTTTGCGTTACTATTAGATTGTATAGATACAAGTATAATTTACACCGAAACTGTTACAAAATGGAGAGCTTTGAAGAATACTGTTGGTCCTCTGTAATAGCGTCGAAATTGCGTCAGAAATGCAACACTTTGCTGCTAGCTTTGTTGATATAATGTAGAACTGAAGGTAACTCCTATTACTGTCTCTTTCACTCTATGTAAGATAGAAAGAGATAAATGCGATTTAGCTTAGTTCTATTTGACGAAATCGGCGCCATTATGTCTGAAGTTTTTGCCGCGTATATATGTATGGCATGTCTACATGTTTTCCATTTCTATTTTGTAACGTGGTTCGTATTTATTTACGCTTAGACCAATAACGAATAATAGCTCCACTATAGATTAGTACTGGCTATGCGTCGATACAGAACAGTGTTGTTACTGCCAGTACTTCAATTGTTTAACAGACAATTTGGGAATTGTGAATTTTAACCAGTGGCCTTTATAGTATTTGTAAACTTGCATCGGAGCAGCTTATTTCATAGTTTTAACAGATTTCGAATATCACATTCTATTCCCGTCTACATTATAATTCGACAAGTTGACGTTTTTTTTATATTTACCATGGCAGTTTATATTTGTGTGGTTAGCTATATTATTCCTATGAGAAGAGGTATTTTTTATTATTGTAAGTTAATTACATCACAGCCATTTACAAAGGCCGTCACGTTCGGGGTCTTTCGCTGCGAAGCGGTGTTCGCAGGGTCATTTCGGTAGCAATCCTTGCAAGACACGAGAGTTCCAGACAACGCATACAGTTCAAGTCGCCCAACGCTGATAGGTAGGTTGCTCGAGTTGATATTGCACCTGGAACCCTGTATAGCACATCCGGAAATGGGCGTTAACTGTACACAGTAATTTGTGACTTATAACTGCGCGACGCATAAAATATGTTATTATTAGTATGTTTGTTCCTTTGTGGTGCTCTGGACACCAAACGCGTGCGTCGATTTTGATAATTTTTATTTTATTTCGGTAATGCTAGTCTATTATTTGAATGTCTTTTCATAGTCATCTTCTATTTGCAAGTGAGATTTTTGCTGTTTTGTGCCGTAGAAGAGTGATTATGATAAAATGCATAATAACTGTATGTGACGGCCTTTGGAAATAACCCACGACTTTTCATCGTTTATAAGTCTCGAAATAGTGAACTGTCTGTATTTATTGTTTTAGTGTGACTCATGTGATTTTGCATTTATCATTTTACTTTAGTTAATTCTTTGGGTAACTTATTTTGTACGAAAGCAATACTACGGAATTCTAAACTAAGAAAATTCTTAGTAGAAGTTCTATTTAGATGACTACAGTTAATATTAAGTAGGAAGTTTCGTTATTCATCGGTGTGTTTCCTAAAAACACCAGTATGATTAATGATTTTGTCGTTGTGTCGTTACAGAGATATTACAATATTTTTTGATATAAAATCTGGTTTTTAAATGATGCATTTTTGTATTTTGGGTTACAATTGCAAACAAATATCCATGTCTGACCAAGAAATTTTTCTTAATAATATTCTGTAAAATTTATGTAATAAATAAGGCAATTGTATATTTTAAAATAATTGTATGCACAGCTAGTAATCATGCTTTGATTGCAATTGCATTATTTTAATTGTGTGAAATAATATTTATATTTTATACACTGGGGTGATTTTACCCGATATTGTTTTATTGAAATACCTAATTAAATGATGTTTCTATATATTGAATTAATTAGTAGGAGGTTGTGGATACTTTGGGCGTGGAAGTGTAATCCACAATTCTAATGTGGTGGTCCTGATGTTATCTGGAGAAAGTGGCTTCGCATGTACGTTTCAGACCTGGATAAAATTAAATATTTTTCACTAGAAATAGAAATAGAAATAGAAATAGAAAAACATTTATTTTGACACGACACAAGTAGGTACATTAAGTGGACAATAGTAGGCGACAGAAATAGGTAGGACAGTAACAGGTGACAGAAGAAAAAAAAAATAGTAACAAATAAGACACAGTTAATATAAAGAAAAATTGAAACATTACATGTTAATCCCACGTATTCCAATTCCGTGTCCACTATCTCGGATAGTAGTCGAGTCAAAAATGGCTCCAGCTCAGCATGTGTCAGGCAGGTACCTAGGTACCTACCAGACGCTGGTATTCTGCTGGCGCCATTGCGATAGTCCCGTTACAAACGCCAGAGAGTAAATAAATAAATCTGAATATTACATTATATCATCAAATACACCAGAAAGTAGGTGCTAAATATCATAAAATAAGTAAATACAATAAAATATATATTATATGTTTATGTGATTAAGATATATGTATACATAGGTATAATAATATTCATAACATAAAAAAACTGAATCAATTCAAGAAACATTATAAGAGTAGCAGTATGGAATGATTTAAGCATTCATTGAAACGACTCACGTGGTTCAATGAATACCTGCATCACCCGACAACCACTTGGGTATTGTGATTGTCGTCGAGCGCCCGCGCAGGCTGCGACGAGGCTCGGTGGGCCGAGTTGTCTGTGGCTGAATCTTAGAGATAACAGATTGTAAACATACGGCAGGCCACAACGGTGCGCGTCGCGTTACTCAAGAATATATAAAAATAAAATAATAATAAATGAAAAATTATAATATAATATGTTCGGGAGTAAATAAAGTGAAATACTGCTAGGGTCAGGTGGTCAACAGTGGCTCACTTTTTTTCCGAAAGACATAACTCGGCTCTGGATAGAGCTAGGACATTGTAATTAAAAATGAGCATAGAGTAGTTCAGGTAGTTTGATTGTGTATTACTATTTTATTGCGTAATGAAATAGGAAATAATAAAAATCTCATTTTTTAAAAAGTCAGAAATGAGCCACTGTGTACCATAGGGTCGACACAGTGGCTATGCCTTAAGTACACAGTGGCACGGGGTAGTACACAGTGGATAATTTAAGGGGAATATCAGAAATAAAACATATTTTGTTTACAAAATCAATCATTCTTTATTCTTTACTTTAGGTAAATCTTATTAGCTACTTATGCACCAACAATCCAAGTTATAATTTAAAAAACTATTAAAAATAACACAATCGACCACCTCCGTCGTCACTAAGGAGGTAACAAAAAAAATCCTGAACCAGAAAAACTAAATAAGCTATAAAAACAAAATAAAGAGATCACAAATTATTAAGAAAAACTTAGTAAATATATCAAGCTTTAAAACTGGAAACTACAAAAACCCCATAATGGGAAATCAGGAACATTTTTTTTTACAAAAAATAATCATAATACATTTTCTATAACTTTCACATAACAATCTGACTGACAAAAAACAAACATTTTACTATTTAGTTCCTTTCCATTATTTTAACACAACTGCTTAATAGATAAATCCACAGTGGATCATGATCCACTGTGTACTTTCGTATAATGATCCACTGTTGACTGCATCGCCATTTTGAATAAATAATTGTGCTGAAAAAAATGTATGCATTATTCGAGAGTGACTTACACGCTAAAATAACCTTAATGAAACACATAACACAGTGAAAAGAAAGCCTTAGTAAAATGTAATGTGAAAAAAAAGATAGAACAAGAGATATCTTACCTTAAAAGTGTTTTTTATGTTGTTAAAACCAAAAATCTCCTTTCACACAAAAACCACGCGCTGTGTGCGCTGCCCGACTGGATACGACTTGTTCGCATCTCAAGTGCTACCGACCGGCACGTAAGATGGCTATATATCTCTGTTAGTTTTCGCATACTGTTACTGAGCCACTGTATCTGCTATCGCCACTGTGTACCACTTGACCCTATATATGGGGCATAACTAATATTATAAATGCGGATGTGAATTTGTTTGTTTGTTACGCTTTCACGCTTTAACGACTAAACTTATCATCAGGAAATCTTGCACACACATTGTGTACAGGATAGACATAGGGTACTTATCATTCTGAAATATTTGATTAACAAAAGCTACATTTATTAATAAAACAAGCACTATTAATCTGAAATGCAGTTTATGTAAGTAACTCGAGAAAAAGAAAAGAGAGAAAGATGCCGGATCATTGGTGAATGTAGTTGTTCCTAGTTAGCTTATATGATTGATACGTCACTATTAATATCTCCACGTTTCCTTTGTTCCTCAATAAGGAACCGTTTCAACTTAGTTTTAAAACCATAAAAAGTTTGCTGGTCTCTTATTGGCGGCGGAATATTGTTCCAACACTTGGTGGACGCGTATCTGAAACTCCCTCGGAACGCTGTCGATCTGTGACACTGTGTGGACAACTGCGCGGCACAGTATCTTCGTTCGCATGCTCGCTGGTTGGTTAACCACGTAAGTTTCTCGAACAAGTATATTGGGCATTTTGTATGTATAACGCCAAAAAGAAGACTTGCTAAATGCAATTTCCTACGAGATTTCATTTTTAAAACAAAGTGTCTGTTCATAAAAGGTGTCACGTGAGATCTTGGAGGAATACGGTAGCAAAATCTTGCACACGCATTTTGCACTCTTTGTATGAGACGCTGCGTACGAGCTAATAGTCGTGGACCAAAAACCGTATCAACGTAGTTCAGCTTAGAAAGAACCAACGACTCCACCAGCTGTACTCTGAGCTCCTCACTAAGAAACGACCTAATATTATACAAAACCTTAAGGCGGTAAAAACAAGTGCGTACACTATCACTTATATGTCTCTCGAAGCGTAATTCTGAATCCACATGCAGCCCTAAGTTACGTGCTTCAGAGACTCGCTCGATGGACTCGCCCATAATAGAAATATTAATATGTGTATTTATTTTCGCAAGCTGTTGTGCACTACCAAGTAACATAAATTTAGTTTTTGAAGCATTTAATACCAAACAATTTTCCTCTGACCATACCGCAATCCTGTTAAGGTCTTCTATGATTGTTACTACGGCTTGGTCTATGGCATCAGGTTTGAATGATAAATATACTTGAACATCATCAGCGTAAATGTGATACTTACAGAATTTGATGCAGTTAATTAGATCAGCACAATAAATACTAAATAACGTAGGACCAAGTATTGATCCTTGAGGGACTCCTCGTTGCACGGGCACCAGATCCGAGGTTTGACAGCTGCCGTTACTTTTGCGTAGTTCTACGTATTGGTGACGGTTACTTAAGTAACTGTCAAACCATTTTAGAGCTGAATTATCAAGTCCGTAATAAGATAATTTTGACAACAATAGATTTACATTTATAGAATCGAAAGCCCGGGAATAGTCAAGCAGTACCAATATTGTGCACATACCCTGGTCTCGGGAACACAAAATGTTGTCAGTGACATCTAGTAGAGCAGTTGTTGTGCTTCTACCTTGTCTAAAGCCAGACTGTAATTCTGGTAAAATGTGATATTTTTCAATATAATCGGTAAGTTGCTGGTTGACTACTTTTTCAATAATTTTTGAAATACAAGGAAGTATACTAATAGGTCTCAGATCTTTGACAGTAAGCGGATTGTCCTTTTTTGGTAATGGGCGAACTAATGCGATTTTCCACTCATCTGGAAATAGGGACATTGTTATACACGAGTTAATCAAGTGGATTAATGCATCTAATGATTGGGGAAATGTCATCAACAACATATTTAAAGTGATGTGATCATTTCCTTCAGCATTACTTTTAAGTCTATTTATTATGTGATAGATATTATCGGAACTTACAGTTTTTAGTGAAAACACACTATTAGTAAATCTGTTGTGCTCAAAGTATGTCAGTTTAGATATATCTACTGTTCGTTTTCCCGGGACGTCCAAAAAATGATTATTAATAGCATCTGGGTCAGAGAAATGTGATGGCAAAGATACCTGCTTCCTTGGTGGCAATATTGTAGATTTTAGATTTTTCCAGAGCAACTTAGGGTTATTTATTTTACTATTTATGTGAACCTTGAAATATGCAATTTTCTCAAAGTACATAGCATTGTTAACCATGCTTTTAAGTTCTTTATAAGAGTTTCGATCAACATCAACTCTATTTTTATGATAAATTGTAAGAGCATCATCTCGTAGCTTCATCATAAGCTTGATAGTATCGGTCACCCATGGATATGAACGATATTTTACGACTGTAGATTTCATAGGTGCATGATGATCAAAAAGTAATAGTATACCACGGTTAAAGCAATTAACCATATCATTAACATTACTTAACTTTTGACATAAGTCCCAGCGGATATGATTTAAGTCCTCGTTAAAAGCATCAATGTTAATGTCTTTTAATGGTCTATATTTTATTATATAGGGCATAATTTTTTCACGTCTTATATTAAGCTCGCATGTAATAAAAGCATGCCCACGAATGTTCCCCACCGATTCAACCATTACATTTCTGACTCCTAGGTCTGAACAAATAACGTCTATCAGAGTTTCGCTATGGTCTGTAAAATGTGTCGGTGTTGTTATGTGCTGATTGAGATTTAAGCAATTTAAAAAAGTATAAAACTTTGTAGACCTTCCATCATGTGATTTAAGTAAATCAATATTAATGTCCCCCATCAATATTATATTATCGCAGTTCGGCGTGGAGTTAATGGAATCTGTAAGTGCGTCCAAGTATAAATCTATATCTAGCCAAGGTGGGCGATATGCAGTTCCTATAGCTATTTTGCGCCCGTTGATAGACAGAGTTAGCCACATTTGTTCAACTGAAGTATGTAGGGGGTCAACAGGATGAGCCCATACACGCGCTTTTAATCCATGCTTTATATAAAATCCTACCCCGCCCCCACGTCCTCGGCGCACACCCACAGGACGAGGTAAATGTCTCAAACGGTACCCAGGGACGACGGGAGCACGCCCGCTTTCTCCTAGTCTGAGCCAACTCTCATTTATAGCCATTATGTCCACAGAGCGCCTATCCATAATTGCTATGAAGTCCTCATGATTGGTTCCCAATGATCCGGCATTATAAAAACCAACTCTTAAAAACTTATCAAGCTCTTTTAATTGTCAAGGTAGCCATACAGCTTTTAACAACAAGGAACATTGTGCAAATGTATAAAAACAGACTGCATCTGGTTACAGTAGAAACACCGTTATCACATAACGTATTGACTAAAGCGTGGAAAAAGAGAATATTGAAATGTTTCAAAATAAATAAAGTAAAAAAGTAATGACAATTATTAGAATATATTATAAGTGGTAAGGCCGGTATAGAAAATGAATTTATATATTGAATGTTATTTGATATCAAAAAATACAAATTACAAAATATATATAATATGGCAGTATATGGCGTGGAAAAGTAATAATTTTGTGTATTTATATAATACGTGTTGAAACATGATACAGCAACCGTCGTTACATTACGATATTTTGTATCGTGTGTTTTCACAAAATTGTGATAATATGCACCAAACGAACTGGAATACGCAGGATGTACAAAACTGAGTTGATTGTAAAGAGTATTAACATTAGGAAGTATACCATACTCATCCCATTTAGTAGGATGATAAGATATGAACGGGGTAAACCTAGTCACATAACAAATACTAATGAAATTAAATATAACTAATAACGTGGACAGTGAACACGTTAAACAGTAGGTAAACCAAAAATTTTTGTAAAGTCCCTATCAGATCTAAGACGCTCAGCTGTTCTGCCGTCTTCTCTTCTCACAAATATCTTCCCTTCCCTGGTCCAGACATATTTGTAGTGGGCGCGGCGAGCAGCCTCCCGGGTCCGCGCAAACAGTTGGCGGTTGGTTCGAGTTAATCGCTCATTAATGTAGATGCGTTGCGCTGCACCCGGTAGTTCAAGGTCCGCGGTCGTAATCACTCGACGTACTCTGGCGGCGGCGATCAGCTGATCCCGGATGATCCGACGCCCTAACCGGACGACGATGTTTCGCGGCCGTGGTGGTGAGGCAGTGATCCCGGTGGTACCATTATCGCGAGTGTTTCGGTGGATAGCTCCCACTCTTTCTACATTCACTATGTCAGTGTCGTGTATCTCGGATCCGATTTTTAATGATAGAACTTTGATCAGTTGCACGAGATGAATGTCCGGGCTTTCTGGGACCCCTGTTATTTCGAGATCATTCAGCAATAGCTCTTGATCTCGAATATTAAGTTCCTCCTTCAGTGAACTGATGGTATCTTCGAGGGCATCAACATTTGCAGGTACAGTTTGTTCAAATTTCCGTTCCAGTAGTGAAAGTCTCTCTTCTACACACTCGATCCTTTCATTACATACTTTTATTGAGGACTGGAAATCAGCCACCTCGGTACGCATTTCCCTGACCTCAGTTCTGACAGCACTCAGCTCCATACGGAAGGCACGGATCTCAACCGCCAAGACAAGTTCGTCTGCATCGGCACCGGGCGGGGTACCCTGAGTCGCGGTGCTCGCTGCAGATGCCGGCTGCAGTTCAACATTCTCGATTGCCGTGATGTTTTTCACGGGGGTAGCCGAGTTGTCTTCCCTTGGGATTCTGGCTTTACATCCGGGACAGGACCAGGAAGCGCTCACAGGGCCTGTAGCCGGCTGTGACACACAAAGCCGATGAAAGGCTCCAGAACATTTGTTGCACTTCACACACTCTGCAGATGATGAAAATTTTCCACATGCTCCACACTTTGCCATTATTAATTGATTTATTGATAGATTACAATTTGATTTTTTTTATTTTTTACTTTAGGGTAGGTATTTAAATTACGCACTGATGTATTTTAGCTTATTCGATATTTTTACGTATTTCTTCTCAACAATAACGCTTGCACTGAGTAATTATAAGTGACTTAATTACTTGGTATAAAATTGGGCACTCACTACTTTCTATTACTTTTTACCACTCCAGGGCCGCCGAATTATTATTGATGAACATTTGAATTTGTCCTCATACTGTGCTTTGAAGATGACTACAATATTGTTTTCATCGTGAAAATAGTCTGTGTTGATTTAACGTAAGTATATTTTTCTGTAAAAATCCACAGACTATGAATACAAAATGTTATTTTACAAATCAATCGTGATTTGTCATATTTTTACTTTTTAGGCAATATCTTGGTTCAGTGTAAAGCATTTTGTCACGGCTTCATTTATTTCTAATGAAAAATTCATAAATTAAGTTTATTTGTTTGGATTTCAAATACCTAAGATTTGTAATAAATTACTTTGTGGTAGCTATGAGGTACCTACCTAAATTTTTTAATTAAATCCAACTTACATATTATGATATGTTTACTTCCAAAAATATTAGTGGGTACTTGGTGATAAAAAAAAAGCCTTTGATCTAAATATTATAATCAACCTTTGACACATGTGTGATAGTTTGATAGCTCTCGAATAAAACAATTTTAAATATAAAAAACTAAGAGTTTTATTGGACGGATTTTCTTACAGATATCGTTAATATTTAAATATAGTATTTTTTACCAATATATTTCTTTGTTAGTGGCTAAGTCTTGAAGTATTTGTTTCGTCATTAGCCTGCAAAAGAAAAATTAACAACTTTAAACAGCAACACTTCACTATAAGACACGTTAAACACTGTTGATTATTTAAAACCTAGATACAAAAGTGGAATGGGCGTGAGCTCTTTGAGTCCCTACACGTACTCGCTGGGTGGTGCTGAACGAGCAAACAAAACTAGGTGTAGAACTTGTGTCATGTTAGTCCGGAGAGTACTGCCTTAACAAATGTTACTCTGCCGCCAAGCAGTTATGCACGCGCATTATTGAGTTCCGGTGCCGGTGAAATTATAGACCCATGAGACGTTGCATCCCCGTCTCGGGTGAGGGGCGCGACGAAATTCGCCTTTGTTCTCATACTTCAGTCGAGGAGGACCTAAGTCGTATTGCTGTTGGCATAAGGTAACTTTTACATCAGGTGGGCCTTCAGCTCGGCCCGAAACTTTCATGGCAATAAAAATAAGAAATGATGACCCTGTTTTTAATAGTTACCTCATTGTATGCGTAGGAACAGAAGGAGCATAAAGAGCGCAGCAAACATAATTTCCGGAGCGTTGGGCGTGGCACTTGTGGTATTCAGAACTCCAATAAGCCTCGTTCATGACGAATTCATCGGGCTCTGGAAAATAATATTTGAAATGAACTCTTCTTTTTCTCTCTAAATGAGCTTCAATATAAACTCTTCTAGCTATCCTCAGAACAAAATATGGTGAGATCTTCCCGACCATTGCTTTCTTAATATCGCAGTGGTACACTTGCGCTGCTGTTCCAGTGGAAGGGTGTGACATGCGCATGACAGGTTGAATCGTTTTGAAGTGACGGCCGCTATGTGATGCAACTCGGGTTTTTTCATACTTGTTAGGGAAATACTTGAGTTGTGTTTCTGTTGATTATGGGTGTCGGTAATCACATAAAAATATATATATATTTCCCCAAATTAAGCTTAGCGTACTACTATGGAACCAGATTTCTGGTAGAAAACAGATTTCTAAAAGGATTCTTTTATTAATATAAACTTAAAACATAATAATAGATACAGATAATTAGATACAGTAAAATCATACGCTCGTGACACAAATGTTTGTCCTGGGTGGGAATCGAACACACGACCTACAGCGCCTGCCAACTGAACTGTGAGGTCATATATTTGCATACTACATATTTTGGGACCTAAATACAGGCATAATATGGTTCGAACATCGACTCTCCACGTTACTTTAGTACTGGATCCAAATTGTAGAACTGTTAGATAGTATGTTATTCGCATCACTCCATCAATAAATACCTTTATCGGGAGCACTTTTCAACTCCGGTGCCAAATCTCTCGCCGAAGTTACGTAGAATGTTCTGAGTATGTCTATTTTATGTGCGCCGGACATTCCGCGCCCTTTCTGGCTAGGCGCCTGCAAGTGACGGGAGAATACGCATCGTCTTTTGTTTATGTTAATTGCGAGAACTCTGCAAGATAAATTCTTTATAAAACAGACTTCATCGTAACACAAAAAATGTGGCTGTGCCGTATATTTTACGTGAATAGGTTATACGTGAACGGACATTGTGCGACGCAGAGAAACGACCTCAAAATGGCAGTGCTTGCCCCTTAAAGTCAAAGTCAAAGTCATACTCATTTATTCCTTTAGATCTCAAGTGTCATTTGGACCTCAACCTTTAGATCTCAATTATCACTTATCCTTCCTTATTCCTTACCCTAAGTTATCACTTTGGCTATTTCATTTTATGAAAATGTGAAATCCCCGACTTTGGGTAATGGTAATGTACTGACAAACATCAAACGCCTGAATGGATCTTCATAAATTGTAGCTAAGAACCACACGTCAGCTTTCAAACAGAAAAAACCGCATCAAAATCGGTCAATTCGTTGGGGAGCTGCGATGCCACAGACAGACATAGATACACACTACAAACTTATAACATCCCTCTTTTTCGTCGGCCAATCGGTTCATAATTGGTACTTTTTTATTAAGAACTTTACTTACCCTAAAACACAGGGTTCGAACGTTAAGCTCATAGGAAAATTTCTCGGGTAGAGCGATTTCGCTTCCTTGATCAAGTGTGCGTAACCCTCCCAGCATCGCAGTACTATTTCATCTATCTGCGATAAAGCGGGCGTGGCGCCGCAAATCACTAGAATGTACACGTCTGCTAACAGTTTGCAAGTCACTGCTCTGAATGCGACCTGTCAACAAGTTCATTTTACGAATATGTAAAAGCCCCAGACTCGGTGTAATGGTAATAAGCTGATAACCTTGAAACGCTGAAGTTTTATAAAACACTAGCTGCGCCCCGCGGTTTGACTTCCTACGGGAACCGTATATTTTTCCGGGATAAAAAGTAGGTAGCCTATGTGCTATTCCAGCCTATAATCTACCTCTGTGCCACATTTCATCCAGGTCCGTTGAGCCGTTCTGGCGTGATTGAGTAACAAACATCCATCAAACACAAACTTTCGCGTTTATAATATTAGTAGGATATCTAAGAACCACCGCTAGAAAACCTGCTTTAAAGTAAAAGAAAAACGCACCCTAACGGTTCACCCGTTTAGGAACTACGGTGCCACAGACAGACACATATCAGTCAAACTTATAACACCCCTTTTTTTGAGTCGGTGGTTAAAAAGGTATCTTTGCACACTCATATTATGTTTTTAAGTGCAACAGATCAAACTAAAGTTGTCAAATAAAACTTTTCATAAGTATAAATAAGGTTCTTCCAAATAAATTACATGTTTTTGGGGGGTCCAGCTCGCGTCTGTAGGTAGAATACCCTCAAAGTACCTACACGTACCCCATGGGTGCTAAAGCAGCAACAAAAAGAAGCAGTAGAACTTGTGCACAGTTCGCCTGAAGAAGTACACCTTCACACCTGGTAATCTGCGGTCATATAGTGGTGCACTCGCATTGATGTGTTCAACTTTTCCGACATTTTTTTTCCGTAAAAAAAAAAACTAGTTATTGTACTTGTGGACTCGGAAGGGCGCAATGCAATGCGACTTAGGTTTCCTCATACTTGTATTTTGTCCACGGACGGTGACCACTTAACATCAGTTATTCCTTCAGACTACAATCAATGAATTCAATGAAGTCAGGCATAAAGAAAATACTGTGGTACTCACATTGGGGCTCATTTGTGGCAAATACACAGGCGTGTCTCTGAGTGGTGCTCCGTCTTGTGCAGCGGCTAGGAGCATCAGTAATCTGGCTTCTTTCGGTTCTAGCTCTTGGAAGTCCGAGCTCGTTGCTACGAGGTGTCCATGTATACTGAGGCATGCCCATCTCCCAGTTACACTCTCAGCATAGTGGTCTAATCCTTGCTGAAAATTATAGCTATATTATGTAAATCACAGGTCTCTAAACTTTTTGTCTCGTGGACCACTTACTATATTTTTCGGTTTTGGACAATACTTCTCTGTACAATTTATGCTACTTTTGTTTGCTCATTTTGCACCACGGGGGATGCGTGTTGAGACTCTAAGACTGTTTCTCGCTCGTGTCCATTGGTGAGTAATATAACACTCTGGCAAGTCTCCATAGAGGAGGCGCGATCAACATGGACCTCGGAAATCCCCTGCTAAGCTAATTTTTTTTTTTGCAAATGTATGTAGTTAAATACATGTATATGTAATAAAACGATTATCTGTGTTTCCATTTATGGAAAGCCAAAACGAAATTTCCGGTCTGCCTAAATGAGATCTATTTTCGTTGATCTCAAAAATGACAATGTGGGTCTCATTTGTGTTTCGCTGATATGGACCCGCTACACGTTGTCGTCGACCCCTGGGGGTAAATATCACTTGAGTATCACTGGTTTAAATTGTCATTAAATTGGCAAAGCTTTTGGGGGTTTTTGTTGATCAAGTAACAAACATACATGCTTTTCCATTAGAACTGGAAATTTGGACACAATATTCTAAAATATTAATAATAGTAGATCTACCTGTAATTGTAGAGCTTGTGGGCACAACAAACTTTGAATGAGATCTAACACAAGCGTAGGTACAGAGCTGGTCACATTAGGGTCCAAGGATTCCAACAAATAGTCAATTATTGCATAACACTGTCTCAATTCGCGCTTAACTTGGTCAATATTTTTCAAAGATTCAAGCTCTTTTTTACCAATGCAGAATATCATAGTGTCATGGACATAGGAAAGGAGTAGTTCTAAATCGCATTCCAAGCCCCCTGTTGCTATTCCGATTAATGTTACACTGGAACATGGAAAACATATTGTTTTATATAAAAATTAAGTGTAATAACTCCTATATATATATTTATATAATAATAAATATTTATAGGCATTTCACACAGCGTCATTGAGCCCCAAAATTAAGCAAAGCTTACTATGGGAACAAGATAACTGATGGAATACTTGTTGAAAATCATGAATTGAAATTCACAGAATGAAAAAGAAAGATTATAACTTTAATAGATTTCCCCTTTCAGAGACTCATCTTAAGAACCATCTGATCAAGTAATTTACCATTTAAATTCCAGGTACATTACCTATCCTTATTCAATGTTTTAAGACACATAGGAATATAAATAGGCTCCAGGGCTTTAAATGAAGATTGGAAAATAGTGTGCATTTTTGATTGTATAAACCAGGGTTGTTGCATCAGCATCAGCAACAATTGATGGTGATTTTTACTGGTGACATTCAATCTGTAACATGTTTGTTGAAGGCGGAACCTTGTGTAAGCCACGCAGAGTTTTAACAACCATAGACAGTTATACAAAAAAACTGTCACTTGTTCGCTCAGTCAATTGTTACATCAACAAACATAAATTGGTTGGACCTCACTAGTAAGCTATTGTGTGACATGTGTAGTGCAATAATAATAAATGGGTGATTCTACGATAAGAGGTAACTTGTGCGGCAATCCGTTTAAAACAGTTTTTTTATTCTATATGTTGCTATTTTTTACTTTGAGACACAACATCTTAATATACTTCATTAAATACTGTCACAATTGAATGCCTAATTAAAACACATTTTTCTAAAATTCCTTACAAAGTCTAAAAATGTCTCTACCCTGGCCTGTCCCCTTGCCGGTTTCAATTTAACTTTCAAACAATACATATGTTTTTTGTATCAGATACTTAACTAAATTATGTTTAATCGGAATTTAAGTAATAATACATAGGTATTATAAAATAAAAAATAAAATAATTTTGTTTATTTCAAATAATTTTTAACATTTACTTTTGTCCCGCTTTTTTTGTGTATCTACCCTGCCAAATTTCGTTCCGCTATTACAAACATCAATTCAAGGACGGCCATTGTGGAAATAGTGCTCAAGGATATCTATCGGCATGAAGTTAGCAATACTAAACGCGCAAGCCGATTACGCTCCTCCATTTTCTAGTTGTTGCGTCGCGACTGTGCGCTGTAGTGGTTTCGCAAGGTGATTGTGTCTCTCCCCTGGTAAGTCATAAAACTTATAATATTTATTTAATTTATTTGCATTTACTGCCCTAATTAAATAATACAGTAATAATTAAAGTGTGATATAAAATCAAAGCAAAAATTAATTTAGTGAGTTAAATCAATTGAATTTGTCATGAAAACGTCTCTACCCTGCCATCTTTCCCCTGTCAAGATAACTGCCAGGGGAGAGATTCACTGACCAGGGAAGATAATATTCATCATAAGATGTTATTAAAAACATACTAACTTCTGTCAACGTCAGTTTTAAACGACTTAAATTAATATTGTTATTATATTACTGTCATTATTACAGATTATGGCACCCCGGAAAAAGTTAACACGTGAAGATTACAGAAGAAACATGAAACAAAGAGAAGCTACGATATCAAATGATTAAAAATGGTCCAGAAAAGTAAGAATTGCAAAAAAAAAAAAAGGAAAAATATTTAAAAAAGAAGGAGAAGGGAAACATCAAACATGTCGAACGAATGATTTCTAAAGAGCATCGTATGGGGAAAAAGATATAGACTAAAAGCAAGAGAGCGTAGGCAACGACTTGCTCTTCAAAATATAACTAATATTTCAGCAACACCATCACTTTCAGATGTTGATCATCAGATGCCGCAAACTAATGTCCGTAGAAGAGTTACAGCTAAAGTTAAATCTATTAATAATATGGGCACACTTACAGCCAATTTTACAGCTTACAACCCGAAGTAGAAATCCTCCATTTTTGGAGCGATTCATGACACGGTAAGGGGGCTCCTGATGGTGTCGGTGCTATTTGCAAAAGAAAAGCTGACCGATTGGTGGCTAGGGGCAAGTATATAGCATCTCTGAGCGATTTGTCAGATTCAGATAAACTGTCCCAACATCTATGTTTGTGTAACTGACGAAAAAAATATCCTTCAAAATGAAGATTTGCTTGCAATTGTTAAAGAACACAAAGAATTTTTATTTATTTAAGCTGCTTTTGCAATGAAGTTATAAATTGTAATAATTTAAAAATTGGTGGCATGACATACTCGTCTAATAAAAAAATCTCGTCTCCGGGTCGAGGATGTTAACGGTCCTGACGCAGAATCCGAGAACAATTAATAATGACAATGAACCAATTAATACACCAAAAGGTGGCAAACACCAGACAGAGGATAAAGAACAACCGTCGACATAGCGAAAAACATTCAAGAACGGCGACTTTATTTTACTCTAAACTATCTTCAAGAAGAGTACTGTTACGGGGCTATGGGTACGGGTTTGGAAGAGGGTGGCGAGATATAGGTAGTTTTCTGTAAAATAGGGGACAAAATCTGAAAATTATTTTAATGTGATGAACAAACTATTTCATTCATCTCAGAAGATCAGGTTGTCCAGACACTCCCTATGCCAAATCTTATTATGAAAGGGCAGAGGATGTTTTACTCTTTTAAAAAGTTAGTGAATGTGTTTGATAAAGCTTAATTTTATCTATTGTTCATGTACGCAAGAGGGTGCCTTTAATTTATAATGTTATTTTAATTTAATTTTTGTTCATTATTAATAAAAGATTATTTTATTATTTGTTGAAGGTGCCTTTAATTTATAATGTTATTTTAATTTAATTTTTGTTCATTATTAATAAAAGATTATTTTATTATTTGTTGAAGGTACAAAGGCAAGATAATTTACATATGTGTATTTTTGTAAGTGATACGTTCTTGTTTTTAGGTAAAAGGCTGATATGATATGATGGCTGGTATGATAGTCTAATTATAATTATTAAGAACAATGTTTAATAAAAGTTGATTTTATTCATTTTATTGCTTTTATTTAGTATAATATTGTGTCAAATTCTCTCCCCTGGTTAAATAAGTATCTACCCTGGTCCTGATGTCTCTCCCCTGTCCGATATATTTACCCTGGTCTTCGAAAAAGTAATAATTTATGTATAAATTGACTTGCCCTTACGTGAAATGGTAAATAAACGGGACATAAATCATAATATAAAGGTTTCATGAAAAAACTCCAACTTTTCTTCTTGGCCGCATCCTCTATGTAGTTGAAACCTCTTATCGTAGAATCACCCAAATAAGTAATCCATAAACCATATTGAATTCTATAATGCCTCCTCTGTGCCTGATGCCGCAGTGTAGCATTTGCAAAAAAGACTATTCTCAAAAAGGACAAACTGCTACAATTCTAGTACAAACCAACATACATGACCAGAATGCCATGTCATCCAAGTATTATTACAGAACCTCACTTGTTTATTATATTAATGTTATGCATGTTTTTAAATAACATCAACTTACAGAAGCTATCTGCCCCAATGACCAGAGAGGTTCACTCCAACCACCTAATGCATACAATTTACCTTTTACAGTACTCCTTCCAGAGTATATTTCCATTGTCCACTTGAGTGCTAACCAATGACAGATTGTGGCATTTGCTAAACATGTTGATGCCATGGAGAGATGCAATTGTAGAAAATTGAACCTGAAAAGAAACATTAATTTGTTTAAGTTTAACTTTCCTACAAAGTAGAGAAGAATAAAGACAAGGGATTAAAATGCAGCTTCTATGTAAAACAAAAAATATATTACAATCATCAAATCTGTTAAAACACAGTAATCAGAACTTATTAAGGCCTTAGAAACGGCTCTACAAATTTCCACCAAACAATTGATGAATACAATCCAGCTTAACTACAAATAAAAAACAGGTACTTTGGAGCTGGAGGTTTAGCGGGAATTGACCATGAAAAACCAAAGAGAGACTAAGTCTTCAAACACCCATATTTACCAAACTGTTATTGGTTTAAAACTGTCGGCTAAGACAATTCTTAAATCATTAACCATCAAGTCAGGGCAGCTAAATTTGAAGGCAATATATGTACTTACATTTTCACTATTACCACGTTTTCTAGAAAAAATTGGTACGCCGCTTTCTGTAGCAACGGCTATTACCACAATGGACATTTTTCAGGTCTCTCTTTACATTACTTGCATAGTTTAAAGTTTTAGAAAAATAGTTTATGAAGTCTCTTATTGAGAAATACAAAAAGTAAACAAATACTACTTATTAACAAACGTTCACTTACTCAGTATTTGGAAACTTACCACATTGTTTTACAGTTCAATTTAGAATAACTATAGACTGTAGTCGATTAATTTTGACATTGACATATACAATAAAATTGAATTGGGTAATATGGATGACGTTTCTTAAGTATTTTTCGTTATTTACTTTTTACATTTTTATTGTTTCCGGAAACAACAAAATATAATTTAAAATATAACAAATTATACCTAACTTCGAAAAACAGTGGAAAACTTTCTATATGGTAAATAACAGCTTTAAAATTTAGAAGAAATATATTGTAATTTATTAGAAATATATAAGGCGCAATTAGCGTAACTTTATCAGCCTAAAATGACAGGTACCGCTTGACTTTAAAAGACGGGAGCTTCTGGCAATTCAAGTCTTATAGATATAGACTAAGTACCTTAACATTGTGCTATGGGGGGAATACGAGTAGAAGTAGCCGTGTTTGTCATCATGAATATTTAGGTATACAGATATGGAATAATCTAGATCTAGTAACCCCATTTAATATGAGTATATTAATACTATTTTTAAAATTGTATTAATGAAAATGTCATGGCACATACCTACCTAATTCAAAGAAGGGTAGTATTTAGAACGTATAACGGCTCCGTGGCTTAGTTGTTGGCCCTTGCCTCCGAAGCGAGGAGTCCCGGGTTCGATTCCCGGCCGGGGCACACTTTGTGTGGTGAGCAAGAAGTTTGTTCTAGGGTCTTGGGTGTTTCTGTGTTTGTCCATGCAATATGCGATACAGGGAATACTAGTGCAGAGATATGAGAGTGTCAAAATAAAAAAAAAATAAAAAAATAACACATACGATACAAACAACAAATCATAAGTAAATGCGTATACTTAATAATAAAAATATGGTAAGTACACATTTCACATAAAATTGTAATGAGGTAGTAATTAAATTATACTTAATAATTACCTGATACTAGATACAAATTTATACTTATTTACATAAGTAGGTAAGGAATTCTTCACAGAATTATCTATGAGGAGTAATTAAGTAGTTAGTACTTAAAAGAGCATCTAAGAAAGTTTTAAAAATGCTATTCACAGATTACCTAATTAATCGAATTATGAAAAACTTTGGCATGTAGACATTGATGTTAACAAACATCACTGTTAAGATCCAAAGTTGCGTTTTATTAAATAAATCAGATCGATAATTTACAAGAGGCAGATACGCTCAAAACGAGCTTAAACGTCTGTTGTAATTTCTACTGTGTTTTGAGTCGCTTCATTTTCTATATTTAAATCTTCAGGATGTGGAGTAGCTGAAATCAACAAACAATTGTTTTATATATATCTCATGATTGAACACTTAAATGACCAGACAGAACGCTTACTTGAACCGATTGTTAACAACCTAGGTCCTGTTAATGATATAAGCAGTGCCCCCAGTGGTGCTGACAATACCACACTCAGAACGCTGACAGCTAATATTATCTTAGAATGATTTTCATCCTCCAGTTTGTCTCCACCAGTTGTTCCACCACTCTGCACTAAATCTAATGCAGCTGGACCAAGCGCTGCCTGTAAGAAAATAAGAATGATCAAAAAGGTAAAAGTGAGTTTTTTATAACATACATAAAAACACACAAACATACCTACATTAAACAAAAATTCGAGAGCAACAATAAAATTAAAATGCTAAATTTATTGTGATTATAGGCAGGTTATAGCCCATCTGATGCCAAGTGGTAGGTTATAGGTAACCTCTATAAAATAACAATAATACGAAATAAGACGAACGACGAAAGCTCCTATTTACAAATGAAAAGATACCAGTCGCATTATGTTGCGCATTCCAGAAAGTCCAGTCCAGTCCAGCCGCATTATGTTCTTATAGAAAAAAAGGCAATATTTCATTTCGTGCCGGTTTAAATACATGATCTAAACCGGCACTCATTTTTATCTTTGAACCAAAAGAGTAATGCGAGTGCATTAGGTAGGTAGGTACTGCTTGATAACAAGTATGGTGGCAGTACTTTATGGGACAAACATGGCAAATGATAAAACGCTTACAAAAATAAAAACAAGAATATCACCTAGTTATTATGATGTAGGTAACTTACCTATATGATAATTATAATTCAATTGTTACCTGGACTGTAGCTTTAGCTGTCCATGTTAGCCCAATGAATAATTTTTCTTTAGAATTGAGTCCACAACCAAATGCTACTAAGAACGTAGCTACTGCTCGAATCAACAAACATGCAACCAGACATATCGTACCCATTTTGATAACTTCTAGGTCCAAAGCACTTATCTGTGGGTATGAAATAAAGCCATTAATGTATAAACAATTGTTTAAAAGTGTACCTATTATACTTATTTATATCTATAATAGTTATACTAAACTAGAAAATTATTCTTACAGTAATTTGAGCACCAGTAAAAGCAAATAAAATGGGCTCAAAGAAAATCCAGAGAATCCTAAATGTATTGCTGACTGGATTCTTGTTCACAGCCCAGCCTTGCTTATCCCAAAAGTAAGCAGCTATAAAACCAGACGATACAATTGCTAATGGCCCTGGAAATATCGAAAAATTGTTTTTAATTCAAGCCAACGGATATCTTTTTTATGAAATCCATAAAAATCACATTAAATTACCAGCTCCGCTCCATCCTATCATATTTGAGATGAATAGAGAAAATAGTCCTCCGAGGAATAAAGCTAAAAATCGAAGCGGAATAATGTATGTGTCTCCTTTTTCAGGAATGATTGATAACATAGCACCCCACAAAGATCCGAAAATGACACCAGCTATAATAGACAATGGGCCCTGAAATTTAAATTTTTAGGTTAGTTACTACCATACAGACATGTAATAAAATCAAGTTCAAATAAGGCAAATAGTGGTATAATAGTGTTTTTCATTCTCAGTAGTTCGAGTAATTTTTAGTCAAATATTTGCAATGAACACTGGAACATATGATTATTAGCTGATAACTTATTTCAACATACCTCACCTTGATAATGTTGAAAGTAGTAGAGCCAGTAGAAAACATAGCATTTAAAATTATGGCAAATACAGCAACGCTCACAGAGTCATCAATGGCTGCAGCAGCCACAACAATAGTTGGTATTCCCTTCGAGACTCCATAACCAACATCTTTTAGCCTAAATAAGCATGGCACAACTACGGCTGGTGATACCGATGCAATCATTGAACCCAAAAGAAAACCTGAAAGAGTCTCATATTGGAAAATAAATCAAAAATTGATAAGATGTGTAAAAAAGGAATCATTCAAATTGAATTACCCCAAATCCATGGTAAGTTGAGAAGGTAGTGAGTAGAAATACTAATTGCAATACATTCAACCAACCATGGTAATAAGCCAAGTTGAAGCACAGCTGCATAATGTTTTTTCATAACTCCTGAGTCAAGACCTAGTCCGGCTCTGGTCAATATTATGACTAATGCTATCTTCCTGTAATAAAATCTTATTAGTTTGTTCCTTTAATATTTCAACACCTACTGTTATCAAACCGATCATATCCCACCTTAGATCCTGGTTAAGTTTTCTGTATTCATCAGTCATATACACAAGGTTAAGGTTTTGGAATAATATTCCTGTAAGTAACATTCCAATAAGAGCTGGAAGTGTAGTGACTTTGAGCCATATCCATCCAATTAAGTACGCTGCTATGACTAGAACCGTCATGCTAAGTAGTTCACCTTGCAGACCTACCGACTCTCCAAGTTCTGCGTAAAAGATCCCCCAAGTAAGTAAAACTGAAAGATCATAATACAGATTATTTTCGCTGTAATGATTTCGATATGAAAAATGATGGAATACAGATACTTACAAAAAAATATAATGCATAGCTGTTGAGCAGACTGTCTATAGGTAGAAAAAATTGGAAAAGGGAAAACAGACGACCACCACGAAGGCTGCCACGATGGCGTTGAGTCTGCTTGATGGCATCGTAAACAAAGGGCTTCCCACCACCTTCTGTAAATATACATTGAAGGCAAATATAATTATGAAATCACGTTAAAAATCTCTTTAGTATTCAAGTCAAGAAATGATTTTACTTACAGATTATTGTGATTTGTATCTCCTCTTTCATCTGCGGGTACATTTTTGGTTAATATTTTTACACTATGATACAAATACAAATAATAATCCAAGTAAAGAGTTTTAGTAAAGCAAAGTTCAATTTATTTCGGCTTAAAATAGTGTTATTATAAAAATCCCAATCTATAAGCTGGCACAAAAGGCAGATACATAATGTAAAGATCAAACCATACTACCAAGAAAGAAAGGAAATAACGACACGAAAGTTCGTCAAAGATTATGTATATTTCGTAAGAAAATCTCTACTAATATCGGATAGAGATTGAGCTGAGGTTTACTATTATATATTTTTATTTAGTACTCTCCACAACGTGTCATAATTTTAATATGCAGTAATGTAGTAATTAAAAGCAATATAATATTATTAACAATTTGAAATAAATATTACCCATAAACGAGTACACACGTTCACCTACAAAACATGGATAATTATTAACACACATATTACAAGAATACTAAACATTGACGTAATAAGAACAAAAATGAAATTAACTTATTAGTCAAAACAATTTCACACACATTATGCAATTTAAATAAATCTCACCAGTGTTTTGAGTCTTTTTGGTTTCCATATCTAGATCGATGTACCCGCGTCGATTTGCTACAAATAAATTAACTTTCATTTTATTTACAAATGGTAAACATTTATTTATTTCCCATAAAATACCTAATAGAATTGAAGTGTTAGGAAGGAAGGCGACAGTTTAATGAAGTGGTGATATCTCTTGATAATAACATAATCCTGACAATAACAAGTGATAGATAACATAAAATATTAACATTAATCTACTAGTATGTGACAGCTCCGTACAAATATTTTTGAGCCCATAGGCGCCGGCAGCTGGGTGCAAGGGGGTGCACTTGCACCCTTTTCTTCCTGTCGGAAAAGAACATACAAAATATTAAGATTTTATGGCAGCGGGGATTCCCCGAGCCATCGACCACAGAGCAGAGACCCCAGAGAGAAGCATATTCAAATACCCGCGCATAGGAATTTGACATTAACATAAATGACATAACAAAGATATATAAATAAAAAAAAAAAAAAAAAAAAAATGCACCTCCCTGAAAGTATTACTGGTGGCGCTCATGTTTGAGCCCTTCAAAGGGACATTTAATGTAGGCAGTAGGCAGTTTGATTCACCCTTACATTATCCTTTACTTGATAACTTGTTTTTTTTTTTAGTGGCCTGTGTCTTTTATTGGCATTGAACAGAGCGCTTCCGTACTTTGGAGGGGATGATAAGACGTAGGTCCCGACTATATACTCGTCGATAAGCCTTGTCGCAGGCCTTCGAACGGCTTGAAAATTCAGGCACCAGAAAATACTCACACGAAAGAAGAAGAATGATTAAAATATCTACTAACGTATGATGTAAAAATATGGTCTTGGTAATGTAGACAAAACTAATATACCGAAATACAAGTAACCTTGTCAATCGATTATGGTTATGAGTCATAAATTACCTTAAAAAAAAAAACACAAAATGCTCTCGTTTTGCATTGCGTACCTACATATTTTATGTGTACATATGTACGTATATGTAATTAAGTATTGTGATTCTGCATAAATATTTAGTCACTTTAAATAAGGCATTTGATTAATTTTTATATTATTATTATTATATTTTTTATATTTATATTATTGTTATTCGCAATATAACTTTCAGCGCTTTTAGAGTTAGATAACAGAAATACACAAATTTCAACACACACACACACACCTGAAACGGGATATGCAAGTTTCCTTAAATTTTAGTTGATATTTCACTTAAAACCTATCACGACTAAATTCATGTGTGTTCTACCCGATTTGTTTTCATACTGTAGATCCTCAGCTCTGAAGTTATTGTATTTACACGAGAGAAGGCCGCAAAGTCAAATGTCAACAAGATAAAATTAGTATAGCAAGTATGCGTTAGTACTACGTACGTTTCTGTAGTGTAACACTACTGAACCCTCTATATTTTGTAATTCATATTTTAAACCCCTACTAATTGGGGAGTTATAAGCTTGCTAGCTGGATAAAAAATGTGCTACACGCTCATACCTCTGCACTAGGTTTCCTTGTGACGCAAATGGCATGGACAAACAAAGAAACACAAACTGAAACTCAAACTCATTTATTCCTTTAGATCTCAAGTGTCATTTGGAGACGTCAAATTTTACACACGCGAGTAGACATATTCGTGAGCAGATAATATAAGGCAAACCCGCAAGATCTGAGAACCAACTTCATGCTCACCACAGAAAGTGTACCTGAAATCGAACCGGGGACCATTCGCTCCGAAGGCAGGGCTAAACTAAGCCGCGGGGCCGTCAAATGTAGGTAAATATGGTTGGAAGAACTTCTCATTTAAAAAAAAAAACCTCTAAACTTACACTTTCAAGAATATAAAAATTTAAATTCTTAAAAAATACTGTAAAGTAAAACCGTACTCTTTTTAAAATAAATGTGATCACGCGTTATTATTCCTAACGTAAGCGCTGTTCCTAACATCAGGTCAGTTTTAAAAGAGTGTTCAACCCAAAAATTTTCTAACTATATAAGTTTCGAGGGTTTATATGTTTTTTAGGTAGTCTCAGGAGATGCTGGCAGCCCACCTGTTTTTAAGTGGTTACTGCCACCCTTATGTAACATTATAACGAATCCTGTAGGTACTCCACTAAAGCAGTAGGAGAAGACCCTAGTTACCCTAAGATAGAAATGTCTCATGCGCCTGTAATTTGAACGGCTAATTCAATAATTTTGATAATAATATTTAGCAACCTCAACTTATTATTTAGGTACCTATAGACAATGAATCGAGAGGCAACACAATCTGTGAAAGAAAAACCGCATAATTATTTTTTCGGACTTATGAAAGTCGGGTTCAGACGAATAGTCAATAGTCATTGAAGAAACTTACAACAAATCAAATGATAAAGTGTACACAACAATTATGATTGATGTAAGTAGGTAGGCGTATTCGAGTATGGGTTTTAACCTTCAACATTCATAGTTTAGTTCAGAGTATCCATATTATTGTATCTAAATGCTACAACCGTCCTTAGTACTTTCGTTTATTGTCAACATTATTAATGTGGTTGTGGTGTGATTGTGTCCGTAAATGCTCACGATCTCACGTTGTTACATCTTCAACAATGTCAAAGTCAGTTATTGTAAATGTCATCGTATCGTGACATTTACATGTTAAGCCTAAATCAGCCTAATCATCGACCAACGCAATGGGGATGTCTGATATTCATTCGATCTATATCGCGTGAATAAGAGCGTATTTTTTAATGTCCAAGCAAGTTAACGAAACAGATAAAAATAGATCCCCGATTCCTTTGCAAATTCAGGCCACCAGTAGAAAAGAACCTAATTAAAGTACCATTAATTTAAATCATTTATGTCCTCCATTAACTTCCTTTTAACTTTAAATCAAAGGATTACTTTCATGTCTTTTTTAGTTCAGTCCTCGATTTCGAAGCTAAAACGATCAATAATCGAAAGGAGATTTGTCGATTAAGGAGAAGTCTCGAACTTCACGTAATCGAATTAATATCATACGTCTCTAGCGCATTGGTTAAGTCTCTACAACAAGAGCATATTCATTTACAATAAAATGGTTATTAAGCTTACCAGGATAACCACTTGGGCGTCTATGTGTCAGTTTGACAAAATCTTGGTATGGCTGTAGAGTCCACGTGTCGATCGAGGTCGAAAAACGCGCGCGGTCATCGACCTATTCACGCTTCAACAGACGCAAATTCAGCTGTTATTAATACTGCTATTCGATACTAGATGGTAGTCAATGAAATGTGTTATCTGTTACAATTCCTATATCTGTGGAAAGAACGAGAATAAACTCAGAAAAAAATAATCAAATTTCTAAATGGCCATTTCGAATTCCATAAATTTTGTGGACGGAGCTCTTGCGAACATGAGGTAAGTTTTCTGTTTTTACTAGTTATTTCTAATAGTATTATATATCAAATTGATTGTGGGGATTATCTCTTTACGAAATATGTAAAATTACGACTACTCCAAAACGTTTATGATGTTAAATCTAGTTGAGAAGATATGGTGTCATGACGCCAACATCGTTTGATGACTTTGAGTTGTTATATATAATATAAAAGGTCTTGATAATGTAAAACAAAGACATAATATAAGATAATGCTTCACTGGTATCACATTAATATACATTTTAATAATAAATATGTTGAGATGTGTCTGGAAATCGTAATATGCAACTTGAACTTGCAACTAGCAGTCAGGTTTTTGATCAAGATACCATCGAAAACGTCTAATGCTACATTTACACGGTTTGTGTTTTGCGATCAGTTCGTGTTTTGTGGTGATGTATTGGTGGATTATGGACCTGGGTATCATTTTACAATAAATAACTTAGTGGCATGTAAACTTGACAATATGAACTTATTGGTATATATACCTATTGGTATATATTGAATATGTTTTGTTTTTCAATATAAATTATAATAAATCAACAATCAAAATTGGATTATGTTTGAAACAAATTGATTTAGGCAATACTTTGTGCTATTTTTAACTATATCTATGGTTAATATAATATGTGTACTAACATCATCATTAATATTGCAGTGACCAAATGGAAATAATGAATACACAACCGTAAGTACACTTTGTATTTTTCTACTAACTGGCTAATTTTTAGACTAATTTTGTATATTGTATTAACTGGCTGCGACTCGGTATAAGATTTGGATCTTACACTGAGTCACATTCATCCTGCTGTGTCCATCACCCGAGACAGGGGCGATACATCTCATGTGCATGTGACTTCACTGGGACACAGTAATGCAAGCACTACTGCTTGCCAGCTTCATCTACATTAAATATGTATTGCAACAATATACATTCAAAATATTGTTTTGAGATAGATAGATACACACTTTATTGCACACCAGAAAGAAAAAACAATTATAATAACATATAACATTTTATAGGCTCTCTGGCTTAGTTGGTAGTAGCCCTGCCTTCGAAGTGAGGGGTCCCAGGTTCGATTCCCAGCCCGGGCATACTTTGTGTGGTGGCATTAGATATGACTAAGTGTTAATAAGTATGATGTATTTTAATACACAAGTTCTCTATTTTTTACAGATTTCATCTTCGTGGAGGTGGAGCCAGCAACTGCCTCAGACCCAGCCCCTCACCAGCCCAGCACTAGCCAGTCCAAGCCCTACATGATCTCTTCTATTAGTAAGTAGTTAATAGAACAATCTATTAGTCCCTAGAAACTAAGAAAATAAGATTGACAACTTATGCCTTATTATTTGTTTCAGATGCGACTGACTATGAATTCAATGGAAATAAAGTATTTTGACCTTCACTGTGGAGATCTTGACTGGCTATGTGGTGGTGGAGGAACCAATTTCAAAGTAACTGATGGGGCCAATGAGTTCTACAGGGAAGACTGCAACTGCTGAGAGTTGATAACAATAGTGTAATTAATTTAAGAATTCAATGAGAATATCTTTGACTTTAATAGAATCATGGCACTGTTTGTGTGGTGAACATGAAATTTTCTCTTAGGTCTAGTGTGTTTGTCTTGTGTTTCTGTTTGTCCATGCCGCCTGTAACACAGGACACAGGGAATCCTAGTACAGGAGTGTATAATTTAAATTTGTAAATATATATTTTTTTGTATATTTTAGTTCGTTTTTATTATTATTTAGTATTAAATTATAAAGTATATTATTTAGTATCTATAATAATAGTATTAAAGCAGAATACATTCATTTGTGTTTCACTGATAAAAAAAAAGAACGTGTAAATGCGCATTATTGGCGGCCATTTTGTAATATTTTTTGATTTTTTCCGCTCATATTTTTTTGAGGAGGACATGGATTACAAATTTTTATTTTGATAGAAAGCGTCGTATTCAATATTGAAATATTGGTATCGTTTTAAAGAGAAAATACTAAACTATTACAAAATAATATAATAGTTAATAAAACTATTATAATTTTCACGTAAACCACACGTAAAAGTAAAATTTTTAAATTTTTATTCACATCACCAACTTTTAAGCTTTATTTTTATACTTTCAGATTGATATGAGTAATTTACTTTGAACTAAACTAATTCTCGATTCTTTTAGCTTGCCGTAGGTATTTTTTATTCTAATGAAGGTACAGTAGTTGTCCAGTAGTAAATGTTTATGTGAAAAAAGGTCGCGCGCGGTTATTAAAAAAACGATGCCGGCGGAGCGGGACGTTGCAGACATAGTCGCTGCGCGGGCTAGACGCTTGAGTGGTTATGGCGCGCATTTATGTGCATAACTATTTAAAATCCAACTGCGGTTTAATTTTCTTTCACCATAATTTCAGACGTCGGTACAAATTGCGATGTTTTTGTTTATTATTGTATTACACAGGTAAATTAAATTGGCCGCTAGGAAAGTTCAGCATGATTGACTGACTGACTGGACTGACTTAAAATAACCACGTGGGGTTCTCTCAGTGCCCGAACTCTAATACAAGTACTGAGGAGTGCCGTTAGATGGCGCGAACTTAATATTTTATCAATTAAATATGTTTGATTTGACGACAACAAACAATCTCTATATCATGTGAATGAATGTAAATGTTTTCACTGATCATGTGACTTGTGTAATAAATAATAAATGTCCTATTACGATAGATATCCGTCTCCTACTCACGTGGTCTCAGACCACTGCAATGAATTCGAAATGTTTCATTAGATGAGTTTCCTACTTGGCCCGATAGTAACAAGTCCGTATCAGCCTCCAATGTGCTCACTACAGGGACACCGGCCTACTCTCCATAATTGTGAGTGAATGGGCTTTGTTCGACCACGGGAGCCCAATCCGGATTGGTAGATGACACATGTCTTCGAATATTTGGTTCTAAGACGCATGTCGGTTCCTACACGATTTTTTCCTTCGCGTACAAGTTTGAACCAGCGACCTTTAGATTGAAAGTCGGCGTTTGTGCCCCTGGGCCAACACGCTCTCGATAGTAACAAGTATCGCAAATAAATAAAATAAAAAACAAGCGATTCATTTAAAAATCGAATAATTTATTATGACTTCCATACTTTTGTCTCCTATTTCTCGCTCTTAGGTGTGGATTTTTCACATGAAATTCCAACATGAAGGTAGCAAATAAAAAATAGTCATCCAAATCGGTTCTTAATTATTAATGATAATTGTTTTTTTTAATGAAATTTTGTTGTATCTTTAACTTAATTATGTATTTCTATTATTAGATAAAATGCAACAAATTTCAAAAAACCAAACTGAGTCAAATGTGGTACCTCCACCTTTTTTCAAGTCGGATAAAAATGGTCAAGCACTTAGTTCATCTTACATTCATCAGGCATTGGTTCATACTTTACAGTCTCAGAGCAGTCAACCAGACATAAAAGGAAGGAAAAGAAATAGAAATTAAATGATCCACTTTACATCAGTCTGCTCGATGATTGGACCCGCGCGCTGCGATCAATGAATGTGGATAGACAGCATTTCTCCCCAGTCTGCTTTCCAAGATTGTTGTCACATTCAAGTTTACGCTCCAAGCGAAACCACTGATTACGAAAAAAAAAGAATTGGTAACGAACACCTTGTTTAAAACAATTTTAGGGCCATACTAAAAAAATAAAATGTTCGTGTTTATAAAATAATTTTCTTGATAAATTTGTTATAAATTCAGTGAAACTTAATTGTTTTAGTGCTTGTAATTATAATAAGTGAAAATGGTCCGGACAAAGTATTGGGTTATGTTATTCGTGGTGTTGTACATTGAAATGGGTAAGTAAACTGTGATTCTACATAAAAAAATACGTTGTTATTCAATGAAGCATAAATCCAGTTTCCATTTCGCATTAATGCGTACATTAATGCGTAAAAAAGAACAAAGCAAAACCTGTTAAGAATTTAGTACTTAGTTTGAAGCAACCTGTATCTAAACTGTAACTGGATAAATTCCCCACATGATCAGTATAGGCACAAACATAATCCTAGCAGCACTGTAGCACAGAATGATTAATTAATTATACCTGATAATAGATGTATAATTTATTAGAGCAGACGTAAATCTAACAAATAAGCTAAGGTCTAATTTATTTATTCAGTCCTGCCTAAATGTAAATGTTGCCATTCTCTAGAGAATTTTGTGCCTTTGGATCTCGGTAACGTAAAGGCAGGTATACCTTTGTCTTTTAAGTTATCATAAAACTCAAAAATGTGATCGAAGCATTTCATTCACCAATGAAACGCAGATATTTGGATGCATTATACTCGTATATTCGCGATCTCCCACGGTCACGGATGACGAATCAATATACTGATTAATTACACAAACTTTACATCTTCTCTCTTTATAGTGACCATGAAAACAGCGGATTTCAGTTGGCCTAATTATGAGCAACGTAAAAAACTGCAGCGTTCTCTGTGGACAATGGGTTAGATGTGTTATTATTAGTATTCTGACCTAGGGTATTATACTGAACGACACCGTAATAAGCGGAACGCGATTACGTTCGTGTGATATAAATAAAAGAGAGAAACAACTTTCTGCAACACGCGAGAGAACTGTTTTTGTTTTATTGTTACAGCTAAGATTACCTAGGGACTTTCTACTCATTTGAAGCAAAAGTATTTTGACAAAGTAAAGAGAAGGGCTAAAAATTGTTTAAAATAGTTATATTATATTTACCTAATAGTTACTAAGTTACCTAAGGTAATTTAAACACTCATACCTCTGTACTAGCATTATCTGTGACGCAAATGGTAACATAGAAACACTAAACAAACACCCGCAAAGAAACTTTACGCTCATCAAACAAAGCTTGCCACGGACAGGAATCGAATCCGGGACCCCTTGCTTCGAAGGCAGGGTAGCTACAACTAAGTCACGGAGCCTTGAATCTGTTCATTATGCCATTTATTTAGAGTTAGTGTAAAACATTATGTACTTATTTATGGTACTGTTTTAAGGTGAACTTATTTTCGATTTAATAGTCTTCTTAGAAAAAAAATTCCTAGAGGAGGATACATTTTTCATGTCCTTACATGAAGCTTTCAAAGTTGGTTAAAATTTAATTTAGCAAGTCATCTCACTTTTCGATGAACGAAAAAAAAGTACAGAATGCCGGTTTCAGCCAGTGTTCCAATCATTATTGTAATGAGTTTTTAATGGTATGGTGTTAATAAAAAAACATCTGTGATTTCAGCATCCGAGGCGGACGGTATGATGACGTCGATGCTGGACTTCCGTTACTTCCGTTGCGTGATGAAAAGAGATTGGAAATGTCCAGATAGCGAGATCAACTTCTTCCTCTTCACGCCGTGAGTAAGCCGCTTTTACATCCTATTCGATACTATATAAATTAACATCATCCTTAATCCTCGGCTAATGGAGCTGTTTTAGTGGGATATTCAATCCCAACAAATAATATAAAATACAATTGGTGGTACAGATCCCATGGTGCGCCGTCCAAATCCTATTATACTTAGCCGGTTTTTTATTTCAGGGAAAGACCTTTCAGGCAATGGATTGATGTGCGTAAGCCCAAACTGTTAGATATTTATGGGTGGGATCCGATGAGAAAGAATGTCTTCATCATCCACGGATTCAACGGGACCTCGTCGAAGACGCCGATGACCTTCATACGAGATGGTGAGCATGTACAGATCGAAACGAACTCGTGTAACGTATAGTAGGTGAGCACGTGCCGCGTGGATTTGTCTGGCACTGGACGGACACTGGATGGAGGTATGTGGAGGACCATGTTATTCGTTTCCATACCCTCTACCCTCAGGGACCCTATACGTGCCACACGTGGTGCAAAAGGAGCAACAAAAAACCAACTTTGCACTGCAGAACTTGTGCAAACGTTGCTGTGTTCCGGTGGAAAGGTGTGGGTGCCGGTGAAATTACATGCGCATGTATAATAACATCCCCGTTTCGAGTGAAGGGGGAACGGGGTTCGGGTCGCGTCTCAAATAAACCTTTTTGTAATCCGAAAAAAGACTGAAATGTTTGTTAAATATCAATGTAGTTGTCGTGCATCACACGTCATTAATTGTGACCTAGAAAATAGAGGCAGGTTCAGAATAATTAATATTTAATCAATCCAATACAATTATTTTCAATACTTTCCCTGGATGGGACCGTAATCTACAACAAGTAAGCAAATCTGTCTTATATTACTGGCTGACTTTGTGTCGTTGATATATTTCGATTCGTGAAACTTAAGTTTTACATGGCACGACCTTCTTGCTCACTGTTTTTGTTATGGTATATAATTTTAAACTGGTTTCTTGCAAAAAATCGAGGAAAGTTAATCTGTGAGCGTTCGTAGCGATATTTATCGCTTCGTCGGTTGTTCCAAATGCTACTTTACGGTAGTACTCTTTGAACTCATAATCAGGTCGGTAATCGTGCACAGAGAATGTTTAGTTGGTTCAATGTCCAGGGCCCTAAAGATTGTTATTCATGTATCGTAATAGTACTTTATAACTAAAAAGGATATTACGAATTTAAAACCAACACCTGCTTTTAGAAAGTCTAGTCAAATTGAATTTTGGATTAGCTTAATGTTATAGAAAGTCTTCAATTATCATTTTATGCCCTGTTATAAGTTAAAAAATGAATGCTCTCATCCCATAGTATTGTATGTAACAAAATTGTCACTTTTATCTATCTGGTTATGAGGGCATCCTGTTTACTATGGCATTATAAAATATAAGTTATTTTTCAGCTTACCTGTCTCGTAAAGACTACAACGTGTTCATGGTTGATTGGTCGCCATTGACAAGGTTCCCTTGCTACCTCTCGTCGCTTTCAAATCTCAAGTAAGTATTCATATTTCATTAATCATATTACTCTCAGATATATGGATTGATATCAAAAGTTATAATTTATAATCCATAAATTTACATACGTTCAGTTGGGCCAAGTTACAGAGTTTTCGTATCGTATAAAAATTGATATTAAATACAACATAATTCTGATAAGCTAGCGTATTCAAGAGTCAGCTTTGGTAGTAGAATTTACTAATTGATGGATATTTATTTTTCCAGATTAGCAGCTCAATGCACAGCTCAGCTATATTCCTACATAACTCACGCAGGGGCCCTAGCTAGGATGACAACATGCGTGGGACACTCGTTAGGGGCCCACGTCTGCGGCATGATGTCTAACCATCTAACCGAGAAGCAGTACAAAATAGTCGGTATGTCTATGTTTATACAACCCAATTAGTGAATTGCAGTATATATTTTTTTAAATCACGCAGTAGACAGTCGTGAGGGTCTTATATTTTTTTCAGGCAAGATGATTAATCTGCTTATGCATAACAATCGATCGTTTCAAGCAGCGAATGCACCATCAAATCTGACTAATACAATTGCTATATTATTATGACTTCGGTATTCCCCCCTTAAGTACAATACAATATGTTAGGCGTGTTATTTCTTGTATTAGAATTGTATTTAGTTTCTTGTATTTTATACAACAAATAATGCATGTTCAGTAGTAAATAGGTGTATTTATAATCTCAGTATACAAAAAAGAAACTCAAAATTTAGGTATATTAAAAATTAACGAGCTGGTATTATTTTAGCTAAACTGTGGGACTTTTGGAAGAGACAATGTTACAGTTTTGCACTCCAAGTACTGGTTCACACCGTCTTCTCCCCTGAAAAAGTAACAAATAATATATTTCATCAAATAGGAAAATATTGGCAACATTATGTTTGCCTAAAATGTCGTAAGAATATTATTTTTAGAAAGTGACTTTTTAATGTTATAATTTTTTGTAAACTTACAGTTCTCTTCCCAGGCCTGAGTCTTTGAAACCTCCAAAGGGTGTTTGGCTAGTAACATGGTCGTAGGTGTTGACCCTGAAATAATAATTTCTTTTCAGAAGAATTCAAACTTGTCTATGTTTTTGTATTATTGTCTATAGTGCAAGTAGTCTAAAAGTCTTACCAAATCGATCCGGCACGAACGAACTTGGCAAAACTTAGAGCAGTTGTGATATCATTAGTGATGACACCAGCTGCTAAACCATAGTTTGTGTCATTCGCTCTTTCGATAACCTCTTCGAATGTATCAAACTTGAAAATACTTTGCACGGGGCCAAATATCTAAAAGGAACAAAACATTGTTAAGGTTAAAATACGCGGGTATTAAAAGCAAATTGTTTGAAAACTTCTATTTATTCTGTCTTCATGCGTTACATGAAGACTAATGAATCCTAAAATCTAGTAAAAAGATATATGTCATTGATCTGATTGGCCTCCCAATTCAAATGGTAGTAGTTGGTTCAATTGGTAGTTGTGCCTTCTGCGCTGTAGGTCGTGGGTATGGTTACCACCCAGGAAAATAGGTGTTTGTTCTATCAGTAAGCTGGTTCCCACTGCTATGCGACTAGATGGCGCTGCGTGCCCACGAATATTAATTAATTTAGATCTTGTAACCTACGTAGACCATCGATGTCATAGAAAGATGCCACTTGATTTTTTATAAACTAACCTCTTCTCTAGCTATTTTCATATCATCCTTGACATCAGCAAAGACAGTGGGCTTGATGTAGAATCCTTTGTCACCGAGCTTAGATCCCCCAGCTACCAATGTGGCTCCTCCTTTCTTACCGTCCTCGATAAAGCCTAGTACTTTCGAATACATATCTTTATCAATCTGAAAACGACGAGAATCATTAATTTCCTATAGTTACAGTAACAAATTTTTATTAGCTATCTCGAAGACTTGAACATGAATGAAAGTCTATGGAACAAACTTAAGCTTAATGAAGTTTTGAGACGTTAATGACGTCAGCTCATAATTTTTTTTTATGTGAATGAATGACGGATCGAGCTGAGGGCCCACCTGATGGTAAGTGGTGACCCTCGTCCAAAGGGTACACCCCTACGGACGCGAGCAACTGCGGAACGTGTGTTCAAATCCTATAATGAGATTGAATTTCCAGTCTCCATCTGCCTAACTACCTTCGAGTTCGAAATCAGCCACCAAGCACCTGACGATATGTTTCGACAGACTCATTTTAAGAGCCAGTCTACATAACATCAATAATGCATATAAGCAACCAGCTTAGTGCAATCGGACTGGCAAGAGGGGGGTGCCATTATTACGACTTTTATTAATGTTTGTTACGATATTCAACACACATAATAGTATCAAATATAATAGCGAAGCTTCACAGATCATTTGGGTTAAGCAACTCTCTGTCCGGTCAGTAGTTGGATGGGTGACAGTTTAGTAGCTTTTGAACTGAGCTCTTCCGTGCTTCGAAGGGGTCGCTATTGTAGTCGACAAGCCATGTCCCAGGCTTATCGACTGCAATAGCCGGGACAATTGGGGCAATTGCGTAAGTGTTGTGAAGTGCAACGTAAATCTCTCATGTAAATTATCTATCATTACCTGTGGTCCCTGTTGAACATCATCGAAGGGGTTCCCCACAGATCTCTTGCTGGCGATCTCGGCTGCTTTCTTGACAAACTGGTCGTAGATGCCAGATTGGACGTAGGTCCTGGTGCCGGCACAGCAGCATTGACCCGCATTGGTAAACGCAGCCGCATGCGCGATCTGTGCCGCTTTCTCCACTATCATAAGAACATTGATCAATTATAATTTATTCCACAGTTATTATAAACTGAACATTGAGTTTTGGCATCAAAATGTGAAAATTATTCTTCAATAGCTTAGCCGATGACGATAGGACCATTGTTCTAATGGTTTAATGTTGAAACTTTCTATTTGCCTTATTCAATACAACGTACAACATACAATAACATATAATATAAGAACATAGTTATTATTAAATAATAACATTAACTTAATGTTATTATTTAATAAATAGCTAGACCAGATATCACTTTCTAATTTTGAATGCTCACAGACAGATAAACACATATGCATGCACACACATATATTTACTGATAAAGACAGAAATAGATGTCTGTACGCATTCTGTAGAGAGAAAGAGATAAAAAATATTGTCTTTGTCTTGCACTCGTATTTGACATGCTTCACAATCTCCAGTCCGATTGTTTCCGAAGGCTAATTGTGTCCATGCACCTAATTTAATCTTGTATCGTAAATTGATCTTTTCTCGTATCTTATAGTGTTTAATAATATCATTGACTTTGAACTGAGATTCGCCATGAGGTATACTCGTAATTATGCATCGATAATTCAATATATTCAATAAGATTTCGTATCTAGTCGATACTATTATAAAACATAATCTTTATAGACTTATATCTAAAGTTAAAATCACTCACCATCAGCATCGTTAAAAACAACAAGCGGGCTTTTGCCGCCAAGCTCTAAGGTAACACGTTTGAGATTCACAGCCGATGCAGCTCCTAGTATTATTCTTCCAACCTGGAGATTTAAACAAAAATTTAAATCAAATAATTTATTAAAAAACGATGTTAGCAAAAATTGAGACCATAATAATACTCACACTCATTCTAGCACACACAACACCTTCACCCAATTAAAATTGCAGAAATAATAGAGAGTTAGAGAGCTGTTTATTAACGAGATTAATTATGTAATTGGCGTATTTTAAGCTTTAGTTATGACTTATATAGTTGTTATCTAAGTACAAATATGTGTGTGTTTGTAATATCAAAATAACAGCTTTTTAACTAAATGCATTAGAAACTATACTCGTATACGGTACTTTTACATAAAACAACTATTTTCAAAATCTTTATGTCTGTCTGCTTGTTCCGGCTAATCTCCGAAACGGCTGATGTTAGAAGGACTAACTCACAACTATTTTTTTTTAGAAAAATAAATTAGTTTTTGCACGGACTGGTCTTGAACTTGCAAAGCCACAATGTTGCTTCGCCACGGTGAGTTAGGAAGCGAGTTCAGCTCCGTCCGTAAAGAAATTTATCAGAGGCATTTAAAAAAAAATCCATTGCTGCGCTTTGAAAATCATTTAAAATTGTTGCTAAAATATCCAGTATTGCAAAAATCTAAATAGTTTGACTGATTTGACTGATCACTACTATATTTCGTTGCGAATCGATCGTATATCGTAATTTTCAGGATAAGGCTTGGATAAGTTTGCATTTTTCTTATTCAAAGGAAAAACCTAAAGTACATTTTTCTATGAGATTTTTGCCACCACATAATTTCCCAGCTTATTGTCAAATTAGGAATCAAAACAGGACAACATCAATCAGGTCAGTAAGCTGATCAGAATAATAATAATCATAATATTTTTTTGTTTCACTATTGTGTCTCTAATAATTCGAAAAATTTATGTACTAACCTCTGTGGAACCGGTAAACGCAATCTTGTCGACATCAGGATGGTGGGTCAGTGCCGCACCAGCTGTTACTCCATACCCTGGGACGACGTTGACTACTCCCGGCGGGAACCCTGCCTCTTTGATGAGGGCAGCCACGGCCAGTGCCGTTAAGGGAGTTTGCTCAGCCGGTTTCAAAACTATCGTGCAACCTATAAATTAAATTCGTTGTGACACAAGACGCTGTTGAGAACCCATACAATTTTTGAAACTGGGTCACTTCTGACGCCTCTTAATATAATTAGTACATGGGCGACAGAGATATGCCTGGTTTATTTCGCGTTTAAAATTTTGTTGTAAAAAATTGCGTTTTTATAAGAATTACAATTATACAGGTAAAGCAAAACCCTATCTAAACACTAAATTTCATTCAAATTGTTGCAGCCGTTTCCGAGATACGCGGAATAAATAAGAGTACCTAAATCTTTAATACATATAAGAATTTAAAAGACTTTTAAAGTAATAAGATAATAAATAAGATAATACTATAAGATTATGACACAGTACAAGTAATTGAACAAAAATTTAAAATCCTGTTCCTACTCTTTTGTTGTAAGTCTAACTTTATTAAAGTTGTTTGTTTATTACTATGACAAACACTAATCTAAACAAATAAATATACAATTGAAGAGTATGATTGTAATGTCAACGTAACAGCTTTTTACAAAATGCATTTAGTAAAAAAATACATGCATTTGCTAAATACATTTAGTAATGTGGTCCGGATGCTGACTTTCTATTTGACGTCACTGCGTCATAACACTAATGTTCATTGCGAACGCTGCTATGAATGCATGTTGTATTGTAAGATTAAAAAAGTATAAAAGCTACCTGCAGCCAAAGCTGGAGCTATTTTCCAAGATATCATAGGTATGGGGTAGTTCCATGGTATAATCTGTCCACAAACACCAACTGGCTCCTTCAATGTGAAAGACAATACTTCACCGTCTGTAAAAAATATTAACCGTAATATAATTGGTTGAGATACGATGATCTGAAAACGAGTAATAATATTTTGTACACTTCTTCTTAAGTAGCAGTAGCTGTCAGCTAGTACCGTCACATTTACAGCATACATTTAATTAAAAAAATTCTTTATGGCACTGCTCCGTGCATCATATTTATACCTGTAATGTAAGATCGTAGGACACGAAATATAACTAAAATAGAAATACTCAACAATAGGATCAACACTTGTTTCTTCTCTATGAGGCATTTTCAGGAGTCAAAGTCATTCTAAAGTCATCATCTTCGATAACGCAACAACATTAAAAAGTTTAGCTGAGATGTAATAATACCTTTCCAGATCATAATCTATAGTATTTCCATACGTAAAACTAGATTATATGATATCCTCCAGGACCTTGTCCTGATTCCCGATCCCCGAGAGATTTAAAAGGACTTATCCGTTAATCCAAATCGCTTATACCTAAGTACACTATAATCATACCCTACTCAATCAATACTCGTGTCAAAAGATTGCATAAAATATGAATCTTATCAGCAATAAGCTGCGCAGATTGATCACGCCAAAATCATAGGAAATATCGTGACAATAAACGTAAACAACATACTGATGTCTAGAGAACTGCAAAAATAATAATGTTACTTGATTTGATTATCAGAACACTCGTTGAAGCGTGACCTATTATTGTATGCTGCAATCAATCAATATAGGTATTTAAACGGATAGTGATGCTGATTGATGAATCAATACATCAATACATTATTGTAACTGAATGAAAAGAAAGAAAAAAATATCTGATCGTTTCTTATCCAAATTTTTTTTTTTTTAATAAAATGTAACCTATGGTTTAATCAAATAATTATGATTTTAGCCGTTTTGGGGTTAAGGAGTAACAAACATACACATACATACAATTTTCGCCTTTTATTTGTGTGATTATTATTTTGGTTTGAAGATTGTTGTACATAATGTACCACTTTAGTTTCTTTGCTATGCGTATTGCATTTGCCAAGAAAGTTGATTTATTAATTTTCGAGATGTTATTTAGTGCGTGAATTTATAGTATTATCTTCGGGGAGTGATTTGTCTCTCTAGTGAAGCTAGAATAAAAGGTTACTATAACTGTAATCTATGAACGGTATGATAGTGTCGATCTAACTTCGCTTTGTGTGGTCTATCCGTGTCCTTGTTAATGATTAATTCAAGTATTCACTTTGGGACATACCATGACACTTAGTTTCGTTCATTATACCTACATGTTTTATTGCATTACGAAAGAAACTAAGCTACCCTCTAATGCTTTGTCAATAGGATAAACTAAATCTTTCGCAAGGAATTTAAATTATAGAATACACAGATAATTAAAAATAATAAAGCTATCGCAGTGCAAAAACACAATAGTCAAATTTACCTGCCGGGATAGTATTTCCAACAATTTTGTCGGCCTTGCCGGCGTAATATCTCAGGACAGAGGCCGCGTAGTAAACTTCATCTTCCGCCTCTTTGACTGGCTTCCCACAGTCCAAAGTTTCGAGCTCTGCCAAGTATCTGGCCTGGGATTCAATGAGCTCAGCCAGTTTAAGCATGAGACGTCCACGGGCCGAGGCGTCCATTGTACGCCATTCAGAATAGTGTCGGAACGCTTTTTTTGCTGCAGCGACGGCTAAATCTATGTCTGCCTAAATACAATAATTTATCGTTACCTGCGGGTTTTCAAACTGAATAGCTAATTTTGTAATTACGGTAAATATTATCTACCTTAAGGCCATCCGTGTAAGGTAAACGGTACCGCGAGTGATAGTTAAGACTGTAGATATTCTGTTTAACCAGTAGACCCGTAGTAAAAATATCTACCCTCGAACAAGTTGAAGTTGTACAAAACAACTATTCCCTTGTCGTTTTAGTACATGTCATGGACAAAGTGTTAGGGCCAATTATAGTTTGAAAATAATATGTTATACCTCTTTATGATAGTTTTTTAAATCACCCTGATGAGCCAAAGAGTTTAATTTGCTATAGAATCTCCTTACCTTGTCGGCTGCAGCGACGTTTGCGATAACAGTCTCATCTTGAGGATTAATGGTGGGGAATGTCTTCTTGCCGACTGCGTCCACCCATTCATTGTTGATGAAAAGCTTCAGTAAAAAGAAAATATACATTTTAACATAATTGATATCGTTACTACTACTATCGTACGACTAATTATCATTATCTTTCTGTTCTTTTACGAGTTATTCCTAGATTCATGTCGATCGCGTCCGTAGGTAAAAATCCTTTGTCACCTACGTAGCCCTGGAGTTAAAGCAGAAAGCTAAAGAAGCAGTAGAACTTATGAAAAGTTCAAAAATATTAAATTTCGATGTGCTTTATAGTTATACCTTTAATCTAATTAGATAAATTGGTTGTATGTAAATCAATAGCAACTCTCGCAATATTTTAACGAGCGATAATAATTACGGTACTTTGTAAAAAAAATAAAACCGTTAAAAGTTCAAATTATCATATCAATGTGAAAACTTATCATGTCTTTACGTAATTAACGATTTGTTTATTTTCTCAATAGCGTTGTTGAAAATTGATAATGGAAGGTGTTTTTTGAAGTTATAAGAAGAATATTGTAATTTTTTTTACTATAGTTGCAATAACTTCAAATTATTGCAACGGTACTATGTAGAATAACCTATATAAGCATAATTACGTTGAATTCGTTAGTTAAACGAATAAACTGAGGTTTCTGTATCAATAATTAATTTGTACTTTTTGTACATGCGCCGTCATAGTCAAGACGTAAGTCAAATAAAAAATTTGTAAAATTAACTATTGCGGTTAAAAATATATAGATCCTATTAAAGTAAGGACAAATTAAAGTTAGGAAATATGATATTATATGTATGTACAAAATACAAAAGAAATATAAAATGCATAAACCGGTTAAAAGCGAATTTATCTGTGTTTATCACTGTTCACAACCCGTTGAATGCGATTGAATCAGCACTTACCTATTACAGCAAATAATCTCTTATTCATTGGAATGCAATAATTACCTTGGTGTATTTGACGTCAACGGTAACCATGTTCTCTGGAATGTGTAGATTTGCTGTTTGAATAATTAACTGTTCTATATTTGTCACAAACGAGCGGGATCGAGGCTGGCTTCTGGATATACTGAACGTACGAGTATTTTACATTCCGTCCGTTGCAGTGTTGCCAGCCGTTCCACGAGCTCGACCGAATAGACCGATCCATATTAGATATATTTTATTTAACTTTCATTTTAATATTACATGTCGCTACAGACGTTCAGTGAACTACTTATTTTTAAATGCTTAAAAGTTTACTTGCTAAGAAGCTTATGACCCTAACCTACTCGTATATATTTATGATTGGTCTCAGCATGGGTAAAAGGAATTAAACTGTGGTTTGATAATTTATCTGTGGTCTGACTCTGACTGTCTATCTGATTGCACCTTCAAGAAGGATGCAGTTTGTTAATTAATGCCCGGCCTTTATCTCTAACTTCAGCGTGTTTTACAATACGATACAATAATTACTCATGATAATAACTTGGTCCTTACGTCAAATTGCTTTGAACTGAAGCCAAAGTAATATGAAAGAATATCAGTCAAATATGTATATCGCATATTGGTGTTATATCAATTTCGAACGTACTGTACTGTACTTCCTGTTACAGAGAAATACAAGTCACAAATTAGAAAAGCTATAGCAACAACGTTAGGTCATAATGCTAATTACCCCTTGACGGTCTAAAAATCTTTACGGTAAAAATACGATTCAAACCAGCTATGAAATAACTATGTTTTGATGTTTAATCATAAGACTAGCAACACTGAGTAAACGGATAACTTGTTTAACCTGGTGGGCCGCACAGGACCAAAAAAGTACCTGTTGGCACACCGTGCGAAGCATTATTTATAATGAACTCACAGATAGGATTGCAACAAACAGGATAGTAATAATAAGCAGGGCAATTCCAGTTATCGTGATGAGGGTAAAGTTAGATGAACAAAAACCGTTATAACGTAATAAACGGTTGCCATGTGTAGAACTACCTAATTTTTTTAAGAATTTAACGAGCTAATGAGTTTGTGAGTTTACTAAATTTGTTCGACAAAAACTCACACACGATTTTTACCACCATCAGATTCATATTTTCTTGCACAAGCGGGCATAATTTGAGTGAGTAGTTGTTGAGTTAAATCGCTTAGGTTTTTAAAAGAGGGGTGATATATGCCAAAGCTTATTTTTATGAGCACACTATCAAGAAATTCAATAAGTAACATGTATAAGTTTAGTTTTATGTTATATTGTTTGTTTTTCAATTTAGAAATATTCGCAAAATAATTTAACTTAAATAAAATACTCTTATTTAAATTATGACAAAATAGCGTTGAAATCGTAAAATTAAGCCATTTTCTAGAACAATTTCTGCTTAATTGAATAACTTGATAATTATTACTATAGCTATTGTAACATTTTTCTTTTTTGAACCGTTTTGTGTATCATTTAACTGATGTATATCACCAACTACCTTTCAAATTGTGATAGCAATACAAGTCCACATCCACCTTTCCACCTTTTATTTAAACTTTTACTATACTAGCTTGTATCCTCTAGCATAATGAAATCTATTGTGAAAGGAATAAATGAGTATATTATTTTCTGCACATATGGAGGTATACGTACATACATATCTATTAACTTTTTGTGTGTACTTAAAATAGGAAAAGATTAAGTGGGAAAAACGGTACTAAGATTTGTCATCTCTAGTCTATATAAAGAAATATCACTATCGCATTTATTAAAAATTCTTGACACCACGGACACAGCCACTATGTTTAATTTCAGGGAACTATACCATGAACAAGACAAAATATTAAAAAAATGTATAATCTGTGATTTATTTGGTAACAGGCATAAATATAAATAAATCGACGCCGGCGGTCAGGTGGTACAACATCTAAAGTTGTGGCACTTTGGGAAGGGCGAAAGATACAGTCTTGTTCTCCAAGTATTGCTGGATTCCATCTTCACCCCTGAAAAAAAAAAGAAAACCACTTAGCATCCATAGAAACCCTCAAAAATCTTCTAAGGATCGAAAACGAACCTTATGAATATGCATATATAAAAAAACTAGCTTTGCTTAGTTATAGGCTACACGTTTTCATCGTAATAGTCACAATTAAAATATATAATACGGTTGAATTCATAACCTTCTCCCCTTTTTTTCGTCGGTTGATAAAAAAAGCTTCGCTATTAACGTTGCCGATATTTTATATGAGCTATTTGGTGACTACAGGAAGCTTCCAGTTACTGCTTTTGTTTCAGGTAATATTTATGTAAATTACGTTAAAATACTTACAGCTCGCGTCCAATACCGGATTCTTTGAAACCTCCGAATGGTGTTTGCGGTGCAACGTGTTCGTATGTGTTCACCCTGAAAATAAAAACTGAATATGTCATGTCTAATACAGGTTTGACAATATTTTCTGTTTACATAAGGCTTGATGCTATTGGCCGATGATGTTTATCCAAATACTTGAGGAGTTTCACGGCTTTACCTTTTTTTCGTAGTGTGTTTCTTATGCGATATCTTTGTCAGTTAATTTTGATTTTGTTTATACTCTGTTATAAATACAAGAATGCCATGGAAATTTAAAATAAAAAAACATTCTTGGGAGCGGGGAGTATTAAGTCGTTTTTTCTTTTTTTGGCGTAATGCCAGATGATTACATATATCTTTTTCTAGTTTATAGTAAGGCGGGTTATTTCACTTTATGATAAGGTATAATTGAAAACATGTAAGTTACCACATGGATCCCGCACGAACGTGCTTGACGAAGGCTAGGGCGGTGGTAATGTCGTTGGTTATGACGCCAGCACCGAGACCATAGTTGGAGTTGTTGGCACGGTCGACGACTTCTTCGAAGGTTTCGAACTTGAGGATGCTCTGGACTGGTCCGAAGATCTGAAAGAAAATACTATTTATTCCTGGACATTGTCAGAGTTGAATGAAATGATAATACTAACTATAAAATTTAAAAAATAGAGATCTTTGAAAAAAGTTTACATCAATAGCTTTATTATGGCAATTTGCAAGCAACCCTCTCAGACATCACCAATAGGTACGTATCATAAAAGTATAATTCGTAACTATTGTTACGTGTCATAGTCTCTCGCCAAACTCACCTCTTCTTTAGCGATTTTCATGTCATCCTTAACATCAGAAAAAACGGTGGGTTGGATAAAGAATCCTACGTTTCCTTTGCGGGCACCACCAGCAACGCACTTAGCTCCCTGCTTCTTACCAGCATCGATGTACCCCATCACTTTGTCGAACATCTCCTTATCAATCTGCAATCCAAAGATTTGTTTCCATTGATATAAATTCGTCTCTACAGTATTTTTTTTAAGCATTTACTATCTAATCTTAACTGCAAAGCTGTCATGCTGTGATACACGTAGTTACATTTACCTACTGTAAAACTATTTAAGATAAGAGATCTACTAATAAAATAATAATAAACTCAGCATTAATTGGAGTTTAAAAATGGAATATAAAAAAGGTATGTGCTCCGGATATGGCAATTATCGTCGTAATCAACGCGGAAAGCTTGTACAGGTGTTATAACAACAAAGACATTACACACTTGTAATACAATTTACATAACTACATCAGGCTCCTCATACCTAATCGATTATAAACACAAGTAAAGTGTATTTAGTATAATTTTGAGAAGTGTGAAATTGTGGACCACATTTTAAGACCTTGAACCTTTATTAAGAATTTGAATTGAATATTGAAGGTAATTTTTAAAATAACCATAAGTATGCTCACGAACCTGAGGGCCCTGTTCAACATCGGTGAAAGAACTGCCGACAGTTCTCTTCTGAGCGATTTCAGCGGCTTTGGCAACGAACTTGTCGTAGATACCAGATTGGACGTATGTCCTAGTGCCAGCCACGCAGCATTGACCAGCGTTGGCGAAGGCAGCCCTGTGGGCGATAAGGGCAGCCTTTTCCACTGAAAAATAAGAATCTATTAAATTTAAGAAAAGAGAAGCGTTTTTTTTTCATATTAAGTTGAAAAGGTTATTGACTTTTCACCTTACACCTAATCAATTTTTCTTGAATAATGGTCTTTATAACCTTGATAATATGATGTTGCACTTATCTAATACCTTATCATTCATTGTTTGTCTTTAAACGAGAATATCACTAGGGTTATCGTAAACGTTCAGGTGACCTTATACTCTTTTTATCATCACACCCTTGCATCTCTCATGTAGGCCTTTTTATCTTCAAATACACAGCATTATTGTTTTCTAGGTTAATGATTCTTTCATGTCGTAATGACTTTCCTAAGCTGCTTCACATACTTACTTAATAATAAATTCCTAGATATTGCTAACATATTCCTTACCATCAGCATCGTTGAAGACGACCAGTGGGCTCTTTCCTCCGAGCTCCAACGTGACTCGCTTTAGATTAACGGCGGACGCGGCGCTCATGATAATGCGGCCTACCTGTCAAACAAATTCAATTCAAACAAGTGATACCAAATGTTGACGATGTAAAAGAATTATCCGATACAAATTTTGAGCCACGCACTCTGGTGGATCACCCACACTACATTGGGGGTGGTGGGTTATAAGGCACTTAAGGTAAGAATAACGAAAGGAATGATGAGTCAACAGGATATCGTGGGCTCGGAAAGAGAGGTGCCTGTTCCAGCCTCAGCTCAATTGTGCAAATTCCCATTCATGGAGTGTGGTAGATAAGTGCAACGCATGGGATAGGATCGCATCATGAAATAATGTTCACGACGATAGAAAGTTAGTTTTATTTTCACTAGGGCAGTAATGGCTAGGTCTGGGCGAGGGATATGTTTGGCTGGTTAGGGAACTTTGCGAGCTTACCTCGGTGGAGCCAGTGAAGGCAACCTTGTCGACATCAGGGTGGTGTGTTATGGCGGCGCCGGCGGTTGGACCGTATCCGGGTACAACGTTGACTACACCCGGTGGGAAGCCAGCTTCCTTTACCAGAGCAGCCATGGCCAATGCCGTGAGGGGAGTCTGTTCCGCTGGCTTCAAAACAATCGTGCAACCTATAATGAACACACGCGTATGCAGATAAAAAAATTACATAGTGTTTCAAAGTGTAATATGATTGAAAGCAAAAATGTATCTATGCTAATACTGCGGGCTTTGTTTGTAACTATCAAAATTATGATTAGAAATTGAATTGTAATGCGGTTGGTACCTGCGGCCAAAGCAGGGGCAATCTTCCACACGAACATCGGGATGGGATAATTCCACGGCAGGATCTGACCACATACACCGACAGGCTCCTTGAGGGTGAAGGTCATAACCTCGCCATCTGAAATGATATTGGGACACTAAATTAATCAGAAAGAGAATCTGCTGGAAGACCCTACCCGGGGTGGGTAGGTAATTTAGTGTCCTTGGAAAAGTACGTAGACAATTACTGCATCTATCGTTTTGAAATAAAGTATTATTGAACTTTTCTATTATGATCAACGAACATACAAACATAGAAAAGAAGGAAAGAAATATACAATTTTTTATTTTATTTATTATTCGATAGATTAAAATATAAGTAATGTGTTTATTAACTTACCAGCGGGAATGGTGTTTCCTAAGATCTTATCGGCTTTTCCAGCATAGTACCTAAGTATACTAGCAGACCACTGGACTTCACCCTCAGCTTGCTTAATTGGCTTTCCATTGTCCAGAGTTTCCAGCTGAGAAAGGCTCTTGTAATCTCTTTCCACTAGATCAGCCAACTTTAGGAGGAGCAGACCTCTCTGTGAGGCATCCAAGGTACGCCATTCTGAGTAGCGGTGGAAAGCTTTCTTGGCAGCAGCCACGGCAATATCTACATCAGCCTACATGAAAAATATCATGATCAAACATTTATTTATAAAATAAGATAATAGTAGTGCTAACTTTATAGATTTATCTAGCATATTCATTCCTTAGTTCGAATTATTATGATCATGATTACCTTGTCTGCCTCGGCAACCTGTGTGATAATTGATTCATCTTGAGGGTTTACTGTCGGGAAGGTCTTCTTGCTCACAGCATCCACCCATTCATTGTTGATGAAGAGCTGTACACAACAATGGATAAATAGTTAATATCTGTCCGGAGTCCATTTGGATTAAAGGACATCGTTTATTTTGGGCCATCATGAACAAGTGGTTCACCAGAACCAAACCAGAACCATAAAATCCGGCGTGTTTTAATATTTTAGAGAATATTAAATGGTAGATCCTAGCTACTAAATTGTCGGATTTCCTCAAAATTTGCAACAATTGTCCAATTGTTTACCACGATTTGTCCAAGATTATTTATCACCAAAAGAGTAAATTCTACCTATATTGACATTAATCCTATGTTGACGGTAGAATCGAAAGCCTTGACAATGGTCTATTCAACAGCTGCACAAGTATGTGAACTTTATACAGTGTGCGTATTCCGCAGAACGAGAGACATAAGCACACAGGCAGTTGAAAAGAAAACGTCACACTGAAATGTGCGATTGATTCCTTCAACGCACGTCAGTATAGTATAGTTTACTTATAATATTAACAACTTAATACCTCGAAACCCCCATATTCTGGCATGATGCAGCTCGTACTTGTTAGAAAGGTGCAATTTTCTTATTAGCATTAACTATTTCCTAGCTATGTCAATTATACTTTGATTTTGAGTTTGGAATAAATGAGTTTGAGTTTGATGTGTTAAAAGCATCTTTTTATCTTTCAAAATCAATATTTCTTGTTGGCCAGAAACTATGCAAATAAGTATATAAATATTCATGGACGCTTCAGCACTGTAGGTCGTAGGTTTGATTCCCACTCAGGACAAGCATTTTTGTGGCGAACATTGATATTTGTTCTCTATCAGGGTGTTATGCATTTACAGAAAAAAACACTAAATAAGTATTCCATCAGTTATCTAGTCCCATAATTCATGCTATGTTTAGTTTGGGGCTAAATGGCGTTGTATGAAATGTTCATGTATATTTATTTTTATTTTCTTTTGTTGAATAAATGTTGAACTCGATATATTATAAAAAAAATATCAAAATATCTACAGGTCAAAATAGATCATTCATAAAGGATGCAGACACATCAATAAGCGCATATGATTGTGGTTTAGTAAGTCACCACAATAAGCAATTTGCTGAGCACGGTAGCCACATTGTGTGCAATAGAATAGCGCGGAAGTTTGAAATTACAGTTGTTACGGTGAGGTAGAAAATAGCGTATTATGTTTCTGCTTGCGCATGTTACCACGCGAAAAAGATGTCATTGAGTTTTTCAGGTTCAGACCTACTGACCTTGGCATAATACAAATACACAAGCACATTTTAAGAAGACAAGAAAATATTTATGATCAATATATTCGTGATATAAAGTTTGCCCCAGCCGGGAAATCAACTCTGGATATGATTCAAGTTATAAGAGCCGTCTTTGAAGAAATAGAATCAACAGAGCTGAAATTACCATTAGGTATACTAGTTATCATCAAGCTGTTATTATTCTTTAACAACAGAACATTTGCATCTGATAACAGTGAAGTGCTGTTGTGATACGAACAAGCATGTTATGAGCATTGGGCTCTATAATTTCTCGAGACTTCCGTCCAATAGACGAAGTGGGAGACTGCTATAAATAGAACTTGTCGATCTGAGTTCACGTTCACGGCTATCTTATCCCATGTTTATCTTGTCTAAGTAATATTTTCTATTCTGTGGTCTTACTTTTCTTTATTTACTTGAAGCTGATAATACTGATGTGTGATAATACTGGTACTTATGTAATAAAGTACTGCAATATTTACACATAATTGATAATATACTAAGGCTTTCAAACATATATAGATCTTGTTACAAAAATCACATATAAATAATAATATTTGATTATTATTTATTAATTAATATAATCTACTGTTTATATTAACTACATATAAACATAAATAAATAATGAACTTCTTACTATTATTATACCACTCACATGAAAAAAAATCATCGGTCTGATATTAACTGAATCTCCTATGTCCATGTTACTAGCGTCCGTAACATCATCGTCGCGTCATCTACCGGGTGGTGCAAAAGGAGCAACCCAAAGTAGCAGTAGAACTTGTACCAAATTCCCCCAGTGAAATACTGCCACCACATATTGCATTCAGTCGCCAAGCAGTTGTGCACTCGCGTTGCTGTGTTCCGGTGGAAAGTTGTAGGTGCCGGTGAAATTTCAGGCACGTCTCAGTGTGAGGGGCGCAACGTATACGACTTGGGTCTTCTCATACTTGGTAGCGAAAGCCTTACATATTTGCAGTTATTTATGGGTGGCAGTAACCACTTTACATCAGGTGGGCTTTCAGCTCGTTGAGGCATCGTAGCTATATAAGAAAAGCATATTGGAGCAATACGGGTGAAAACTCTGACACTACGTCCGAGATAGTATTATTTTGGTACCAAAATTGCACAGAATATGAAACTCGTAAAAACAAAAATCGTCGTACATATTTCCAATATAGTGAATTTCTTAGATCTTTTTCAAATATACATATACCTATGGAAAATAATAAATTTCGGAATGACCACCAGAATCAGCTTAGAATCACTAAAATAACCAACGCTTGAGAAATTGTGTGTGTGTTGAGAAAATGTGCGTGATTATCAAGTACTAAAGTGTAGGTATCAGAACGTTGTGTACTGCATAACAGCACAATAAGCCGAACAATTTTTATTCGTAGCGTTTATTTATTTAATCATTGGTTTTACTGCTATAGGTATTTCAGCAATAAATCGCCAATATTTCCCGTTGACTATAGTTCAAATCCTAATTCATTCCAGGATTTATATGTAAAAAATTAAAAACATAGCTACCAACAAAAGATTGAATGATAATGTAAACAAATCACTTACCTTAGTGTATTTGATGTCTACTTTGGCCATGTTGATCGATTTATTCCTAAATGCGTGCGTAACCGGCCGGCGTCAGACGTAAAGTGCCGGGCTGGAGTGCAGAGCGAGGAATATCAACATGTAAAGTTAGGTACATATAACACTTATCAGCACCAGCTAGGCGATGACCACTGTACACAAATGTTACTCGACATCAGAGCATCAATGAACCTTTGTAACCCAATCTAATACCTTTAAACGAGCAATTCTTGTATGTATACGAGTAGGTATATTTCTTGCATCTCGGAAACTGGTCCAACGATTTGGATGAAATTGTGTGTTTAGAGGGTTTTGCTATATAAGTTTACTTGTTTAATTGTACAATATTTCTTGTAAAAATGCATATTTTTACAAAAAAACGTTTTATAGTAAATTGAATACAGCGCCATCTCGTCAATTTTAGTGGTACTAAAACGACCGAAGCTCGGTCGCCCAGGTAGGCGTTTTTAACGGGGAATCGATGCAAAGGGGCAGACTATACGTACCTACTACATTTAAGTAAACTCGCACATACACTTATTTTTAATACTAACTATAAATACATAGTTCACTATATTTAAATGGAATAATGGTAATACTCGTATAAAATCGAGTATCTTGTTACTTAATAAATCAACTAGCTTTTTAAATATACCTATATCATAAATCATAAAATAGAAATATCTGTAAGACCTGACACCTCTCCTACCTACAAATGCGTACCTATTAATTCCTAGTTTACCCACTTAGTATCTCTAAAAGTGACAGTATTTGATTTTTGTCTAAACGTACTTGGTTGTTACTAAGAAGTAGTAGTCAAAGTAATAATTATATCAATATTGTAATGATCTTTTCAAAGCGAGGTTGATTGATATGCTTGACAAGATGACAAGCCACGATAAAATGAACGTCATGAGGAAATCGTACGTTTTGAAATTTATTTTGTACTAGCTGCGCCCCGTGGTGTCACGCGGGAACCGTACATGTTTTTGGGATAAAAAGTAGCCTATGTGCTATTCCAGACTATAATCTATCTCCGTGCCAAATTTCATCCAGGTCCGTTCAGCCGTTCTGGCGTGATTGAGTAACAAACATCCATCCATACTTACAAACTTTCGCGTTTATAATATTAGTAGGATTATTTACTTTCTCAAATGTGAATCAATAATGACATTGAGACGGCTTGGTGATTGTGCCTAATTAAAATAATGAACTTGTTTTTTCATACTCCGTTAAGCAGGTCATGAAGGTAGACAAAGAATCCAATATCTCAACAAAAATAGTATTTATCACAATGTAAACAAACAATACCTGATCAAAGTCATAGTATCAATCCTCAAGTGTACGTATTTAGTGAATTTTGCTGAGAAAAATCTAGTACTATTAGTACTAGAACTAGTAAATTAGTACTTACGAAGTCATGCGTTCTTAAAACTAAGTTTAGCGCATGTTCAAACCCTATCCGAATAAGCTTCTTTTCGCAAGCATGATCCCTTTAACAAAGTAAATACTTAAATATAAATAACTGTCTTTATTATATTACTGGCGACCTGCCCCTGCTTCACACGGGTGCTTGGCTTTTCTCTTCTATAATATGCATGTATATTACAATACATATAAACCATCCTTTTGAATCACTCTATCTTTTGCTCAAAACTACATTAAAATACGTTGCGTAGTTTACAAGATCTTAGTGTACAAACAGCGAGAGCGACTTTGTTTTATACTATGTAAGGATTCGTTATATATGATTTAAGTCTTTGGATCGGAAGCTTGGTAGCATTCTTAGGAAGCTTGTTATAGATGCGTATACAATGAAAGATCCATTGACTTTTTGCAATCGGAATTCAGGGATATTTCATTTATTTTGTTTCTTGCTTAACATAATTTTTCTTCTCAAAAATAAAAATGTTTTTGCGGACGTATAATGAGATGGAAGTACTTCCCCGAATAAACTTGGCATAAGCGCTACTGCTTCGTCAAATTGTTCTTTTTGCATTAGTAGAATACGTGTAGGAACAGAAAAAGTGTAATCACCTTAGGACAGGAAGACAGGAGGAGAAAAAGACAGGAGGACATTGAGGAATAACATGGACCCTCCGAATGTGAGTAGGATAGAAAGAGAACTGAAGTTGAGTATTCTTTCCTACAGGTCTTGATCCAGCCAGACCACTGGTTTCTCAGTATGGTTCCCGTCAGTTTCGCCTCGGACGAGACGATGCTCACGTAGTGCAAGTGATACACACGAACGCCGGATTCTTGGGGGAGAGTGGTTTGATTGGTCATGCGGACTTTTGCGTCAATGGGGGCAGAAGACAGCCGGGATGCCATGGACATTTTATGAGTGAGCCTTGAACACAATACCATAATTTTAATAGCCAAAGTGACGGAACGACTTTCAGCCCTACCTGATGTTAACTAGTTACCTCTGCAATAAAAGCAATACGACTTAGTTTCTCCCCGAGCCATGTATGAGAATACTTAAGTCGCACTCCGTTGCGTTTATCAACCTAGCAATGTATCATTTGTGATTTCACCGCCAGCCACACCCTTCCACCGCAATACAGCTATATGAACACACCACTGTTTAGCAGCAGCTTACTGAAAAACTCAAAATTCTAATTCAACGCAATTTTTATGCTGCATAATTATTTTGACTCTAGCAATGAAATCAAAACCTATAGTGTACTTCCCGTTGACCTAGAACCATGAGATTTGACAAGAAGTAATGGTATAGGAATAGATCCGAAAACCGTAAATTTGTAGGTACATTGCAAAAATAATAATGTTAAATATTATTTATAGGAATATCTCGATGCAGTCACTTCATGAGCGCCTGCTACTTTGCCGCGAGCGTACGTAAAAAGATTCGCATGGTCGGAATACCTTGCGATTCTTCTTGCCCCAAGGAAACCAGTCATTGGGGAGTTCATCTGGACAGAAAAGCGGTTAAACTAGGAGACGATGTACCAGACCAGTAAGTATTTCAGCCTTTGATTGTTTATTTTTAAACGTAAGCCTTATTTACTACTAATCCCCTGAATGGGTATTGCCCAGTTTCATATTGAACTATGGATTGAATAATCGGATGTTGGTAGGTAGATTACCATGGTAACAATGTTTGAAAATAACGCCTCGGGACAAGCGGAAGGCCCACCTGATTTTTGATGGTTACCTCCGCCCATAAGTGGAAGACCGAAGTCACACCTGGAAAAATATTCGGTGCCCGTAGTATAGCCAACCGCGGGTAACGCACGGGCGTAGCTAATACTGTCATATTATGGAAATTTTCACAAAATGTGATCTTAATTAGTTTATATAATCTATTTTCCGCAAAAATGAGTAAATCATTGAATTAAAACAACATTGCCTAACAACTATGATGGAGGAAAACAATACTAATCTGGATATTTGCGGAAACTAAACTAATTAATCGTCATTTGAAATTAAATAATGTCTAGTTGAGACGCAAGCAGTTAATGAAAACGGCGTAAATGTTAGATACTCTTTGATATTATGGGGGGTATCTAGGGGCGTATCTAAGGCTATGGTTTCCCCTCCTAAGTTTCGACATACCGGGTTACAGTTGCTTGTGTCATCCAGCAGATGCGTTCGTGTTCTTGTTCTTACATGCAATATTATAACCTACGATACGTTAGGCGTTCGCGAGGTCTGGAGTTTTGTCTCGGTTTCCACTCTTTGCATCTAGTTTCGCGTCGTTTTTTAATCTGCTACGAATCAATTTCGGTTCATTATTGAACCGAAGACGCTGCACGCGTATACTTTGTAGTTAGTAGTAATCCTGTCCACGTCCCCGGGCTCGAGGCAAACTTGGTGGATGAGCGTAAAGATTGTTCTCAGGTTTGGAGTGTTAGTGTGATTGTATGACTCCTGTGAATTCTAGCTTTTGTTCTTGCGATTTGCTCGGCTAAACTTATAATATTACTCATCAACCAATTTATTCCAAATAAGTAACGTTCATATTTATTTTCAGTTCACGGGGGATGTATTGCGTCAGGTTGGACCACGACGAGGCTTGTCCATTCGATTAAATAAGTACTGCAATTTATTTATTTATTGTAAATAATATTTAAGTTTTATTTATTAAAATATTTACTCAATAGTATTAGTAATTATTAGTTTGGTTACAATCATTGACTTCACAAAATAATGGACAATGGGGCTTCATTTTTCAGAATGACAGGAGTAACACGATGTGACTTGGGTCTTCTCAAATTTCGGTAATTTCGGTGTTCGAAACCTAACCTACCTAACTAAATGCGATAACTTTTTAGGCGATAGTTACCAATTAAACTTAGGTGGGCTCTTTACTCCTCCTGTTAAAGTAGTCAAATAAAAAAGACCCCACAGACAGATCCCCGGAGATATTAAAAAAATTATAACATTCCTCTTTTTATTCGGTGGTTTAGAAAAAAAATTGATTATAATTTTGACGGTAGTTTCTTAGCAGGGTAAAACTCTACCCCAATGTCATTGCACATAAAGTTGGTCTTCTCGCCGTATATAATTGATTTGAATGTCCAATTGCCGTAAAAAAATTGGCCCCCGTAATATTTTTTAAATATATCTCCTAAGTCAATGCTGAATTTATAGTGACCCTGTAATAATAAAAAAAGGTATTATATATTGTACACAGTTGTAGAACATATTTAAGTAAGAGTGAAAAATCAGTTATGTCAATTTCAGAAACATCGGAATGAACAATTCTAGGACATTTATTCCGTAAAGGAACATTCATTCCTTAAGAATCGTCGATTAATATAGTAAGTTCAATATAGTACTTATTTTTATAAATACTGACAAATATAATACCTACACCCAGACACACAACAAATATTTGTTCGACACAAAAATGATTATTCTGGGTGGGTGTGTTTAAAGCTAGCAGTTTTTTTTCATTTTACTGAAGGTGAGTCAGAAGGCTCTTCTTCCTTTCTCTGATCATGTTATTTTAATAAATTTTTATTCAATAATGCAGGTTAAATCTACAGTATGAAGTATGAAAAGTATGTTACCTGCAGTATAGTGCAACTTTTCGTGGCATTAAACAGTGTCGTAAAAAAAGGTTTGATAAAAATATGTTCACACGGTTTATTCATCTGCAATCGTAGTGTTGGCTTGTTCTTTACCATCGGCGTCGCCATCACTTTCGCCTGTAAATGTAAATAATGCAAAATATATTTTTTATATCTTCATCAATTGATAATTACTTCGTGGATTGGTGCCACAGAGATGATACCCTGTAGAGTTGCTATACGTACTTCACGCATGTCACGACTGTATATGAGCCAAATGCTTACATTCCGTAAAAATTACAACAGTCGAAAATTGTCTGTGGTACGCACCTATTCAGACAACTTTTGATTAAATGCCGAATTTTTCGGTGATTGTTTGTAAGAATAGAACATAAGGACCATTGTGTCACATTTCACTTGTAAGTACCAAAAATTGGTACATATTTATAGCACAATTAGCAGAAAACATTAATCTTGTCAATAATCTCAACATTGTTGTTTAATTGTGCGGCCTTAGAACTGACTTGGTTCGAAGCGCGCTATGAAAAACGTGCTATGCGAATAGTCCACATAGAGTTACTACCGCTGCTCGCTGCCGTCTATTAGAAATGTAGCCGTTACCAGGCTTTATCGATAACCCTAGCTTTTTAGGAAACATGTTTTAGCTGTCATAAAGAAAAAAAAAATAAAACCCCGCTCTAAAATTGTCAAAATATCAAGTTTTAAATAAATTTTTAAAATTCACTGGTCAGTGGTCTTATAATTCGAAATTTATTGCTATAAATTATACTGGTCTTGTGTAGAATGTAGTAGTTTTATAAACTATATTGTATAATCCCTGTGCCAGACACGTTGACGTTGTACATTCTGTGACATTGAGTGACAGTTCTGTCGTCACTGCGTTGACGTTGCTTGGACGCCAGTAATAAGTCGACGCTCGAGAGCTTATAGGCTTAGTATCCCTGCACCTTTTTATTAAATAACCTTATAAAAACTATGTTTAGTACTTACTTTTGAGGGAATGACATTTTCCTTTACATCCATTTCGTAGTAGGTAGAAGTGTCATTCAATTTAATTGAAAAATCACAACATTCCTGGTGTTTCGGCCCCTGACACTTTTTGACAAAATTAATTGCTATATCGAAATAACCCTAAAATTTGAATTGTATTTTGAAATCAAGTCAATGCCATTTTCATCATTACATCTTTTGTCTTTCTCATGTCTTTCACAAATTCATTCTACTTTCCTGGAACCGTATTTTTCTTTTTTTCATCTTTTTATTGGCCTAAGCAACTCTTACATTCATCCAAATGCATTATTTAATACTCTTTTTGTAACATGTTTTTGTTTACTACGCATTACATGCAAAAAACAAGCTCTTCAACATCTCCGTCACTAGCGCTGCTAATTTTTTTTTTACGAACCATATTTTTTTTGGCCGCAGGTGGCCTTGTCTACGTTACCCAGGCTTTTGGTGAGAGCAGATGGATCTCGAACTAGCGTAATTACTTCCATATATCCTCATATATACTCATTCCTAATTTTGTACATTCTTGTCACAAATCTCTTCATTCGCGGCTTTTCTGCATGCACTTTAAATACTTACAAAATCACTAGCAGCGATATAATGTAATATAACTGTAAAAATAATCAAAGCTAAGAATAATTTCTGCATGTCAATAATTGTTATATAGTTCGTCCTCAACTCAATATCATATTATAAATGGTACACAAAAATGCAAATAATTCTATACGGTACAACTGTTTTATCAGAGGCATAGATAAACAATAGTATACATGAAAAATAGAATTGTCTCCTCATCATAGACAAAATTGTTCAAGTAGGTAAATATATATTTTAGGGTTACGTAAGGTAGATTGAACAAACAGCGTGATGGCCAGGTGCCACGGAATCCATATTATTCACTTGAAAAATGTATGTAATATCACCTATATTATTTCAGAAGATCAAAGGAAAAAATTGTAGTGTTACTAATACCAAAAAATTGGTAGATATTTGAAATCTATTAATCTTAATCAGGCTTACGTGGTAGATTCAAAGGCAGTATCAAACATTGTATTGCAAGTGTTTACAAATATCCAGTAAAAGTGGGCTTAATGCTATAAGCATTTTCTACCAGCAAATCTCACCGGTTGGTGATATGCCCAAGACCACGTTTTATTCTCAGCACCCAGGGACTCCTTACTAACAATGCTGCTATATTATTTTTTAATTAATCAGACATTTGCAATGAATTTGACAGAAGTGGTGCTCGCGATATTTCAACGCACTCACTACGACTATTTTGATAATTGAAAAAATAATTTTCATAACCATGATAGTTTTAAATGTTATAATGTTGCTATAAGTAACCTATTATATAAAGTCATCTGTTATTGGAATTATCAAACAGTCTGTACAGCCCGTTTACTGTCACTTCTCGAGAGTTGTCCATTATTTATTAATCCATAACCATGCTTTAAGAACCCTTGGTTTGTAAGTACGACTCACACTTGCAAAATATATATTTTTGAATAGATAGCTATTTGAACGTGATACAATCGACACACGATCCAATTATTTAAATGATAGCTAATTTAGTACGAAATATGCTTCACGTAATAAATTGGTAGATTATTATATATTTTTGTTAAGTAGGGTTCACACGGGATAAAAGTTGAACATAATGTATAGTTACATATTGCCTTATCTTAAGTCAATTCGAACCCTTATGTTGTAATCTGGGTCTGTTTCATTTGTCTCGTGGGTGGTTAGTTCTTTTTATTTAATTTAAAAGAATTTACTATATATAATGTATACATTTATATAATGTATAATTTCTTAGTACGAAACGAAAGCCGAATATTCGTTCGGTGTTCATTGAAAATCCTGTTTCAGTTGGACTGTAGTCAAAACCTAAAAGACTACCGCAACTTATTGATAAACATAATATAATATCAATTCAAAATATACAAAAAATAATTTGAAGGGAACATCTTGAGCCAACACTTCTTTCGTGTCATTAAGTGGTCAACTCTAGTGTCGAGTTTCAAAGCCCCCTGAAGGCCTCCGACGTGGCTTAACGACTAGTATAGCTGAGACCGACATTTCCAGTAAAATTCATGCATTCCATTTCTAGTTTGATTTTCCAGTAAAAAAAACAGCAAAACCCGATCTGAACAGATAGGGTTTTGCTGTCAAAGTTTTTTTTACTTTGAACAAAATTTCATCCAACTCAGTTTACTTATAAGTACGTTTTATTTATACAGTTACAGTACAATTACAGTTTACGTATAATTGTGATTCTTGTAAAACGCAAAAAGACGTGTTTTATAAAAAAAAAATTACTGTCAATTCAATACAGTGCCAATACAGTTTTTGTGGTACTTTTGCTCAAACTTCAAAAAATATATTATAGATAAAACACGATTTTATAAATAAAAATAACTAGGTACTACTTACAGGTACTAACTTTTATGCTTGTTATGTGTAATGTGTGCCTAAATAAATAAATTCTTCTAACGAATTTGATCTCAAGTTCTTCTGTTACGCTCTTTTTGCAACACCCTGGTTGCAGTTACATATGGATGTGAAGGGAACCTACAGTCACGAGCAACATAGACTCCCAATGTAGGAATAATTAACAAATTAAAAACCATTAATCAATCATATAATATTATTTTTAATCAATAAAGATACCATATAAAATTTCATTTTTCTGTAATAAAACTGTAACTATGTCTTTTTCTTATTTTTGGGAAATATTTCAACTTGTATCACGGAGCATGAAAAGTTGCAGTAGTCATTGTGAAACACCGCTTTGAAAGTCCACTTGCCATATAAGAATTCCCCTGCGTAATATCTTTTGGCTACGTCTTGAATGTCGACGAAGAAATGATAATGGCCCTGAAAAATAAAAGATTTTTGATGGTATCTTCTACTCATAACGGGAGCTATGGGTGTGTGAATATGACTCCGCCCTTTCTCAACAGATGTCGTTTTTAGTATTGTTTACGTGTACTAATAAATGACCATACTTGTATTCGATAGTACTGAATGTCAGCTATCTAACGCATTTTATGATATTTGGTTGAAGTGTAAGCAACAATTGTTTTCACCTTTTCGAAAATGTCGGTTTTTATTCCAAATAAACGTCATTTGCGGGAAGTGTTATTACATTATTTTATTGCGAAGAAAACTGCAGCGGAAACTTATCGTTTGCTTGTGGAGATTTATGGTGAGCATGCTCCGTCTAATACAACTTGCAAGGAATGGTTTCGACGATTTCAAAATAACGATTTTAGTACTGAGGATAAAGAACATGGAAAACCACCAAAAAAATTTGAAGATGCTGAATTGGAAGCATTATTGGCGGAAGATTCTTGCCAAACTCAATCAGAATTAGCTGCAGCATTAAATGTTGATCGTTCAACTGTTGCAAAGCGTTTACAAATGATGGGAATGATTCAAAAAGCCGGTGACTGGGTTCCACATGATTTAAAAGAAAGAGACATGGAACGTCGGAAAACCATTTGTGAAATGCTGCTTCAAAGACAGCAAAGAAAAGGATTTTTGCATCGGATAGTCACAGGAGACGAAAAATGGATACACTACGAAAATCCTAAACGCAAAAAAGCTTGGGTGAAACCAGGCGAACCAGGCCCCTCACAGCCAAAAATAAATATTCACTGTGCCAAGGTCATGCTCTGTATTTGGTGGGATCAGAAAGGTATTGTATATTATGAGTTGCTCAAACCCTCTGAAACTATTAATGGAGAAGTTTACCGACGACAACTAATGCGTTTGAAGCGAGCCATAGAAGAAAAACGACCAGAATGGGTGAATAGACATAACAAATTAGTTCTTCAGCATGACAATGCCAAACCGCATACCGCAGAAGTCGTAAAAAGATATTTAGAGGGACAGGACTGGGAAGTGTTACCCCACCCGCCATATTCACCAGACATAGCTCCTTCGGATTACCACCTATTCCGGACGATGCAGACAGACCTTACTGGAGAAAAGTTTACTTCATGTGAAAGTATCAAAATTTGGATTGACAACTGGATAAGCTCAAAAGACCAGGACTTCTTCCAGCAAGGAATACGAAAACTACCTGAACGATGGGCGAAGGTTGTAGCTGCAGATGGAGCATACTTTCAATAATTTTTTTTTTAATTTTGTAAGCGAACAAATGTGTTTTATTTTGACAAAAAGGGGCGGAGTCATATTCACACACCTATTATTTTACGAGGTCCTCTACCGAAGAATAAAAAGATTCAACCTGCCTCGTGTTGTGCTCTGTAAGTCTATGAGTATTATTAGTGTTATGCGCCTATAACTTCATCGGCACCCACACCTATCCACCTGAACACAGAAGTGAGTGTACATATACACTGTATCTATGCTACTTTAAGTTGCTCCTTTCGAACCACCCGTGGGGACACGTGTCACGAAAAAGTGTCACTGTCATGCGCCTGCAATTTCACCGACACCCTGCAATGAGAGTGTATGACGGCATGCTTGGTACGGATCTGCTTGACGGCAGAAATGAGTGTGGTGATGGTTTTTATGGGTCAAGCAATTATTATTAGAGTGTTACGTTCAAAAAAAACTAACGTCAATAATATTATCGGCTATTACTGGCCTTAAGAAAGAAATATTGTATATTGTTGAAACTTTTATAGGATTACCTTGGAAGTAGCTACACCTAATCAAATTAAAAAAAATCATGAAATTTGATTCTTAATTGGCTAATATAACGCTATATAAGCCAGTAACAAACATACAGATGAATTGAAGATCTCTAGTTTTTGAAGGTGGCTAAAAATGTTAAGAAAAGAATTGATAATTACTTTCAGAACTAAACAATCACTCGTTACATTCATCATAGACTGGAACAGTGGTCTAAGGAATAAATGCTCGCAAGGGTTCTTCAGCTGTAGTCTTAGTGTCTGTTTGCCATCAGTGAAAGCCACAATTTTACCCTGAAAAAGAGAAACGTCTGAATAAGGATTTATTTCAAGGGTATCAAGCCATTAGTTCAAAATGTTTATTCGGTTTAATGAAATGAAATCTAGATCTGGTGATAATCAAAACAATACCTTTTAAAAATTAATGTTACTACAAAAAAATATCTTTTGTATTTTAATCAATAAAAAAAGATATTTTAAGTCTTAATTTTTTTTCATAAAAATTAAGTTATTGTACAATATTAATACTTAAACTGAAAAAGGTGACATTATTGTACCGGTATGCAAAATAAATAAAGATTTTTAAGAACTATTATTATATAAGTACTAGGTTTCAGGAGTCCAAAACTAACCATCCAGATTTAACTCAATACTCACTTTGGTAGGCTTAACATTCTCCTTAACAATTAAATCATAATCCAATTTATACTGATCAGAGATTGTACAGTTTACGTCACAGCAATCCCTGCGTTTAGGTCCTTTACATAGTTCAAACTGAGATATACGCAGATCAAAAGAACCCTAAAAAAATAAAACAAAAATCTTTACAAAAAAGACTAACAGATGCGGATCGGAACCATAATTGTATTTTTGTATACCCGCCATAATTATGAAAATGGAACTTAGTAAAAATATTGAGAAAATTTCAGCCTGCTACAACTTATGGTTAAGTATAACCTCTTAATGGTTTTACTATTAAGACCAGACAGAAATTTTAAGCCTTCATCCTTTGGGTAATGAAGCCTAAAAATATTAAAAATAAAATAAGAGTTCCATATGAGAAAACTTACAAATTCTAATGCTGAGTATAAACTACTGTGAAAAGCGCAGAACGAAATCAGAAATATGTATTTGTTAATCATGATTACATACAAAACTGTGAAGGTTTAGTTGAAAGGATTTTTCGACTGAATGCAGAAACTAACAGACCGGATTAAAGTGATTATTTATAATAGTACACCAGGTATTAAATATAACTTAGGTAATTTTCAGTCAGTATAATCTGACTGAAAATTATCTAAGTTATATATTTATACCTTAATAAATAACAATGTAATTATGATACATTTTCAATTGGGGTACATGCATGGCTTGTTAAAATATTTTCTATAAATGACATGATCATTTTAATTTTTTTTTAACTATTGGGTGTGTGAATATGACTCCGCCCCTTTTTGTCAAAATAAAACACATTTGTTCGCTTACAAAATTAAAAAAAAAATTATTGAAAGTATGCTCCATCTGCAGCTACAACCTTCGCCCATCGTTCAGGTAGTTTTCGTATTCCTTGCTGGAAGAAGTCCTGGTCTTTTGAGCTTATCCAGTTGTCAATCCAAATTTTGATACTTTCACATGAAGTAAACTTTTCTCCAGTAAGGTCTGTCTGCATCGTCCGGAATAGGTGGTAATCCGAAGGAGCTATGTCTGGTGAATATGGCGGGTGGGGTAACACTTCCCAGTCCTGTCCCTCTAAATATCTTTTTACGACTTCTGCGGTATGCGGTTTGGCATTGTCATGCTGAAGAACTAATTTGTTATGTCTATTCACCCATTCTGGTCGTTTTTCTTCTATGGCTCGCTTCAAACGCATTAGTTGTCGTCGGTAAACTTCTCCATTAATAGTTTCAGAGGGTTTGAGCAACTCATAATATACAATACCTTTCTGATCCCACCAAATACAGAGCATGACCTTGGCACAGTGAATATTTATTCTTGGCTGTGATGGGCCTGGTTCGCCTGGTTTCACCCAAGCTTTTTTGCGTTTAGGATTTTCGTAGTGTATCCATTTTTCGTCTCCTGTGACTATCCGATGCAAAAATCCTTTTCTTTGCTGTCTTTGAAGCAGCATTTCACAAATGGTTTTCCGACGTTCCATGTCTCTTTCTTTTAAATCATGTGGAACCCAGTCACCGGCTTTTTGAATCATTCCCATCATTTGTAAACGCTTTGCAACAGTTGAACGATCAACATTTAATGCTGCAGCTAATTCTGATTGAGTTTGGCAAGAATCTTCCGCCAATAATGCTTCCAATTCAGCATCTTCAAATTTTTTTGATGGTTTTCCATGTTCTTTATCCTCAGTACTAAAATCGTTATTTTGAAATCGTCGAAACCATTCCTTGCAAGTTGTATTAGACGGAGCATGCTCACCATAAATCTCCACAAGCAAACGATAAGTTTCCGCTGCAGTTTTCTTCGCAATTCCCGCAAATGACGTTTATTTGGAATAAAAACCGACATTTTCGAAAAGGTGAAAATAATTGTTGCTTACACTTCAACCAAATATCATAAAATGCGTTAGATAGCTGACATTCAGTACTATCGAATACAAGTATGGTCATTTATTAGTACACGTAAACAATACTAAAAACGACATCTGTTGAGAAAGGGCGGAGTCATATTCACACACCAATATTATCGGCCCTGCGAGTTGTTTTCAGTTAATGTTTTTATAGGTTACTATGAAAATTCTAACTGACAAGAAATAGAGTACGTATTAATTAAAATGTGTGTATATCTTGTGTTATGGCAACACTTATGATACGAATGCTATGAGTTGAACTAACAATAGTGCAGAAAAAAACAAATAAAATATAGCATACCAAACTATTTTATACCAGATAAAAAAATCTATTATAACAATCTAGTCAAAGTTTCAATTTATACTAATATTATAAAGCTGAAGACTTTGTTTGGTTTGGAATTGAAAAAATATTTTTGTGTTGAATTCTGATTCCTTTTGAGGTCTCGTTGCCTTTTTTTTTTTTTTTTTTCGTGGAGAAATGTCTTAGCATACCGCCCTGCCACGGGGAAACAGAGCGGTTATAGGGAGAGCGGCGCCTCGCAATACCGACACTCCTCTTCCCCTGCGGCCCCACCGCGTCCGCCATCCAGCGGTGGCGAACCCGCCGTGGCCGCGGAAGGTAGGGAGAGCGGCGCACCGTCATACCGGCACTCCTCTCCCGCCGCGGCCCCTAACCTTCAGCTGCGGTGCTGCCCATACAGCACCGCAGCCCGCCTCAGTTGCGGTGCCCCCCATAAGGCACCGCCACCTACTGTGCCGCTCCTATTCGGCTTAGAGGCAAAGCCTAAAGGAGCGGCCCTCCCGGGTTCCTCTTAGCTTCACCGTGGGGGACCAGGCCACGGTTACTAAGCCCCCCCGCCCCGACAAGGCGGGAACCCACGGGGGGGAGCTTTTGTTGCCTGCGCCGCGTAAACGGATTAAGTTACGCAAAAATCATTAATAACAGTTTTTTTTTTTTATTCTAAAATTGATTCCGTTTTTATGGTTGACCCAATATAACCCTTATTTCCCGATTAATATTTAAGAATCTGTTTTTATAATCATGATCCTTATCAAAATAAAACCGTAAGTTTTAAAATATACAAATTTAACTTTACGCGAACTATGGGTGAGCGCGCTCTCAACCCGATGTAAGGCGAGGGTGGGGCCGTCATGAAAAGAGAGGGCGCTGGCCGGCCGCCCGAAAGCTTTGCAAGGTACAAGGCCGCGCGGCTCAAACAAAAAAAATATGTTTTTGCGATATATTATCGTCTAGCCGTATTATTTTTTTTAATTATTTTTTATCTAAGTAAATAGGTACTTACTTACCATTAAACATAGGTACTTATATAAGTATTGTATATAATTGTATTTTGTTGTAAAATAACTACAGGCTATTTATCCACGTGCGCCGAGTAATGGCTAATTATACTAACCGAAATGTTGTACCATGAAATGTTGTACATACTAAAATACTAAGTCTGCTCTTAGTGATTTCTTTAAGCCGCGAGGCCCAGCTAGTAGATTATAATAAAAAAAAAACAAACAATTGAATTAAATTAAATTTTCGGACTTCTCTCTTTTAAGTCTCTTTTGAACGAGGGGGTACCTTGACATGCATGTAAATTAATTAATTAAATGACGGCCATTAACGATCTTAAAAAAATATGATAAATGAATACATAAGTCCCGAGTACAAGACGTGAAAAGCGCGCGCACGTTTTTTCTGCCCATAAGATTTTACATGTGTCTTTTTATACTTAGGTCGGGGAATCTAAGTCGTATTGCTGGTCGTCAATTAAGGGCGGAGGAAACCACTTAAAAAATCATATTAAATTTAGCAATGCAGGTAAATACCTCAATAAATTTTATAAATAAGTGGAAATTCATTAAATAACCTTATTTTAGTATTTACAAAGTTTTATTGCGTAATTACCTAATTATTGTTCCCAACGTTTCCTGAAGAGAGTGAGTGAGCTCTGATCTGATCTGATCAAAATTATAAAAAATCAAATTTCCGATTTTTGACGCCATATTACAACATGTATTAATTTTTTTTCTCTTCCTCAATGTGTATCGACTAGGGTCTCAAAATAAATTGATGAGAAAAATATATACAACTTATTACTTATGTTTAAATGTAATTTGGAATATGTAGCAAACATTGTTCATTTTTGTTTAAAATTTTCGAAAATTATCGGAAAATCTATCTATGTATATAAAGATATTTAAGTTATACATTAACCGTCGCATGTGTGAAAAATCCTCACACTCATATGATGATTTCTCAAACAACGGCTCCACTGATTTGGCAGTATCTTTCTGTTGGAAATTGGCAGGATAACGATTTGTATGGAAGAAAAAATTACTTAATATTTTTATTTTAAAAGCACTTTTAGATTGCTGAGCAACAAAGAGTAGCAGTAGAACTTGTGCAAAGTTCGCCCGGAGAAGTACTGCCTCCACACCTGGTACTCTGCCACCAAGCAGTGGTGCACTCGCACTGCTGTGTTCCGGAAGGGTGTGGCCGGTAAAATCACATGTCCGTGAGATCCCCGTCTCGGGTGACGGGCGCAACGGTCTTCTTATGATTCGGTCGGGGAGGACCGAAGTCGTATTCCAGTTGTTATGGGAGGAGGAAACCACTTACCATCAGATGGGCTCGAATCGTCGCTTATTCACATAAAAAAAAACAACAACAAAATATATCCTGTCAATTTTTTTTTTTTAAGTTGTTTGGTCCATTTCGGAGTTCTATTTAGAAGTGATTGAATGAACGATTGAAATTTGCGTTAAATAGAGTGTTTGCATGAGCCGCCGTCCGCCGTGTAGCATTTCTGTTCGTTCTTTAGAACTGTTCATCTGAATCTGCAGATATTGAAAGATAATAACAGATTATAATAATAATAAGGCAATATTTAATTATTTACCAATAAGTCTGCATATAAGTATAATTATAAAAGTATGCTTGATTAATTTGTACAGCCGTATACAAGATGAGCGAAAATTACGATATAATTTCTTTAACTATTTCATTTGTAAATTAGTTTCTGACTGATTAAGGGGTTTAAACAGACGCTCTGGGCTTGTTTCGGCTAGGTTGGGTTACAAAACAATGTTAATACGATTCATCTGTAATTACAACAATGCTAAATAAGTATGTTTACACTAAAGGTTATTATACAATAGGTTACATAAGTTCAAACATCATGATTTACGTTTAGGAGTCAAAGCCAACTCAACGACGTTGCAGTTAAAATTACAATCATTACTGTAGAGGGTTGCTTTAAATGTCCATTGGCCATAGATGAAGGTTCCTCCATAATACTTTCGTGCCAATTCTTGGGTATTGATGACCGTGTGATATTTTCCCTGAAGATTTAAACAGTTTTTTAAATATCATGGCTTTTATTTTTTAAAGTAAGTATCATGATGATGTCATGAGATATGATAGATTTGACGGCTCCGTGGCTTAGTTGGTATTAGCCCTGCCTTCGAAGCGAGGGGTCCCGGGTTCGAATCCCGGCCGGGGCTCAATTTGTGTGGTAGCCTAAAGGTTACGAAGAACAAACAAATAGATATGATAACTAGGAAATAAATAGGTGTTTGAAGTAAAAAGCCTACCTTGCTGAAGATAAAAAAAAAACTGGCTATATGGCAGAGGAAAATGGAGAAAAGTATGTTGGTCATCAGACAAAACTAACAACAAAAATAATATAATATTATAGAAACTATGTTATTCAATATTATTTCAAAAATTAGGATGCTGGATATATTTGCAGGATGGATCTAGATGATGATGGGAGATGAACTAAAATAATTTTATAATGGATACCACGCGATTACTAAAGAAATAGAGGACGACCAAAACAACGCTGCGCGTTATTTCGACAAAGGATAAGACCAAACTGAATGAGAGAAGCTAGGTATAGAGCTATATGGAGAGAAATGTAATGAAAGTAAGCAAAAATAAATGATTGAGAAATGAATGAAACTTTCAATGATTATAAATATTTAATGAACTTGTCTATATATTTTTATTAATAAATACAACGTTTTAATAATTATGTAAAATATGAAGTAGAATGGCTTTTTTATTTTTATTTTCGTGCAGTGTCGCAGTTTTTGAACAGCCCTAGTCGACAATCCATAAGCCAGTTGAGAGAAGGCCTCAAATATTGCATAGATTAGAATAGCCAGGACTGATTGATTTTAACGTGTCTTATGAAGCACGAAAGAACTCACTTCAATTGCTACTAACGGTCACCCAACCACCCAACCCAACGGCTTGAGAGCTGTTAAACTAGCTACAAGCGCTTTTTTTACTTACCCAAGAATTAGATAAATTCTTAACTAAATTAAATAATAGTTTTTAGACTGTTTATTCAATGACGAAGTGAGTATGACACTTACTGTTAATATGTAACAATTATTGAAATCGACGTACTTCTCCATGAAAGGTCGCCAAAATGGATGTTCACATAATTTTTTCATTTGCAGCTTCACAAATTGCTTCGTTGCTGATATTGCATATATACTGCCCTGTGTATAAAAGGTGATATTGTAATATAACCTTAAGTTAACAAACTTACGTAATATATTTTTTTATGTGACTAAACTGACGGGACTAGCTGACAGCCCGCCAGTTGTTAACTGGTTACTGCCGCCCATAGACATCAGCGATACGACTCCGGTCCTCTCGTATGAGAAAAAATAAGTCGTATCACGATGCGCCTAACACGTTGCGACGGGGATGTAGCGTCTCATGCGCTTGTAATTTCAACAGCAGCAGGGTGTGGGTGCCGGTGAAATCACATGCGCATGAGACATGAATTGATTTTTTTCGATTTTTAATCAGTTATTGTCTTGTCATGCTTACGTGAACATTGGTAATATTTTCTAATACTGTCAAATCATATTCCAAGGTGGTTTCGTTTAAAATTTTAGCGGCAGAGATCGAACAGTCCCTCCTTTTAGGACCTTTGCATATTGTAATATTTTTAAGAGTCAAATCGAAGGGACCCTGAAAATAAAAATAAGATCAGTTATATAAATATTATTTATGTTTTTAATCATGTTCAAACATAAACTAATTACATATTGTGAATTCGTAAAACAATCAATAAAACATAAATATAATAAAATGAAAATAATAACGGCTTTCCACATCATGCGACATACAATCACAAAATGTTTTTCAATATATCTGTAGTTTACAAACGCAATGATCAACCTATTTAATATAATTACCTAAATTAAGCCTAAATTATACAAAATATTTTTATACAAATGAGAACGTAGATAGTATTCCGATAGCAGAGGCAAATAAAAGTTAAGTTTAAAAGAGCCGTTTAAAATAATGTTAGATAAGTATTTAATGATAATGGAATTGAATTTAAAAATGGCTAAAATTTACTTTAAACTACCATTACGGTCTATTCAAATTCAATTGATTATAATCAATGTAATAGATGTAACAAGCTATGATCAAAACGTCATTTATACACCATCAGACAACAATAGAATGTTAAATATAAAAAAAGGTTAAAACTAGAAATCTTAAATATAAAAAAAAGGTGACACAATGGGCGGTCTTATCGCTATAAAGCGATCTCTTACAGACAACCTTTGGATGGACAAGAAGTATTAGAAATGAGAAGGGGAATTGGTGCATAGCATAGTGGGTGAATAGCTGAATAAATAAAACTTATTTGTTCTTTTAAACTTATTAACTCTTTTGTAAGGTTAACGTTTAATAAATCAATTATTACACATTAATTTTGACTGTGACAAAATTGACGGGCCAAGCAGAAGGCCCACCTGTGTTGCGTGGTCGCCCGTAACAACTGCAATGTAACTTAAGTCTTCTACGACCGAAATATGAGAAGACCCAAGTCGCACACCGTTGCACCCGTCACCCGAGACGGGGATGTTACGTTTCTTGCGCATGTGATTTCACCGGCACCCACATCCTGCCACCGGAACACGGCAATGCGAGTGCACCACTGATGAGAGATTACTAGGTGTGGATGTAGCACTTTAGTACCGGTTCGCAGTAGTATCGGGCTTTTTTTGTTGCTTCTTTAGCACCACTACTCACCTACGGATTTGAGCAACTAGACCCTTGATAGAGATTTTCAAGACAATTATAATGCAACATGCATTATAATTTAAAATTAAAATCTCTATTGTAAAGTGCGGGGCAAAAGCATAGAAGTTAACAATATCACAAACAATTACGATGGTATTAAACAACATGATAAGGAATTTACGGCTAAAGAATGCAACCTTCTTCGTTATTTATTTACATTTTTTTCTGTTATACTACATATTTTTTTTATATTTGGTTGTCAATGTATAATAGTGTTTAATCATAACAGTTTCTGGAACATCGATATATCTCAAACGATATCATCGAATATGCAAAGTTGAATCTGCCGTTTCGAAATTGGTCTTAGTGAGGTACCTAGGTCTATACTACATGAAATTCTAAAATCGGACGTCACGCATTAAAATGCTAAAATTATTTGTTGTTAAAAATACTTGTCGTTTTAATACATTTTCATAGTCAAAGTTCAAAGTCAAAATCAAATTTTCCATTGAACTCTTTAAAAATTACTTGGAAGCACTTTTTTAAATATATATGTATTACAATAATAATTTAATATACCTACAAGATCATATGTATTACAATAAGATACGATATATATACGATATATATGTACGATATATACGATATATATGTAGATATATACGATATATATACGATATATACGATATATATGTATTACAATAATAAATTTAATATACCTACAAGATCATGCGTTCTTATTACTAGTTTTAGCACTTGTTCACACCCTACCAGACCCTCCCCATGGAAGGTCGGGTAAGAAAAAGCAAGAAACCCTTAATAGGAGGATTGTTTCAAAAATATTGTGGAAAATAGGTTTGACTATGGACTGAGCTAAGACTAAGTCAGACTTATTAATTAAATTAGGTTTTTAGTATTTAGTATGTTTTTTTTATCTCTGCGTTCATAATAAGCATATAAAAATTAAATAGCGTAAATTGTTAGTAATTTAGGGTGTAAATAGCATCAGATTTGATTGACACATTTATTATGCAATGCCAACGGGGACAAGAAGACAGGCTCCTTGATCGCCCACAGATAATCTTACTTATAATTTAATTTTACTTATTGAAAAGGTATTTCCAGTTTTAAAAAGCACGCTGAGACATTGTAACACCTCCGCACGTTGTGTGATGACTGAACCATACTAAGTCAAAATAGCGTCACACACTTATTTGTGTCGTCATTTCTCTATCCGCAAAAGAGTCGCAACCCGCCATCTTGGTTGAATAATATACATCAATCACTATGAAGTTGTAGGCGCAATCTTTGTTATAATCTATACATATAATAAAACTGTAGACTTGCCGTGTCTGTACATTAAAGATTTTTGCAAAATAATAACTGGGAGACGTTAGGAATAAGTAATAGAACGTAAAAAAGCAATTTTTGTAATTTTTGTCTGTTTGTCTGTTTGTCTGTATGTTTGTGCGCACTTTACGCAAAAACCATAGATAGTTATCAAAATCTAGGTACTAGCAAATGTTAAGCTGAGTCTCGAATAATGAATAGGGTTTATTTTATCAAAATAGATTAACAAAATAAAAAGTTATTCAATGTTTTATTCAAAAATGTTTGTACGCACTTTACGCAAAAACCATAGATAGTTATCAAAATCTAATTACTAACAAATGTTAAACTGAGTCTCGACTGATGAATACCGTTTATTTTATCAAAATCGCCTCGCAAAATCAAAAGTTATTCAATGTTTTATTCAAAATTTTACACGCGCCTGCCGAATCCTGCATGCTTGACTCGGTGTGGCAGGCCGGTGTATTGCATCATGAATACGAGCAGGCGCTTGAAGGTAGATGACACGTTTAGTCGTAGTTTGTGTTAGTTAATTAGGCAATTAGTTTAAAGGCAGTTTAGTTTTTATTTGTACTTTGAACTGCGAAAGGTTGATTAAGTTTGATTACGAGTTAAGCTGCCTGTCAAACGAGTCATTTACTTGATGGAGACCTACATTACACTGGAGTAACGCCATGGCCGTATATCCGGCCAAAAATGGCCGCATAGGTAAATATTCTTCAGGGTACATCATCATCATCATCATCAGGGGCGAAAGTACATAACCCTTGCAACATTTGTTATCGATTTTGCTGATATTATCTGGAAATTCAGATGCAGCACATATATTGAAAAAGTATCATTATAAATTAGCGGAAGTCTGTCAAAGAATATGCAGCTCAACAATGATAACGAAACATATATCGATGCTTGCTAGCTATCTTTTTTTTTCTGAGTTAGTTACGTATCGAGCTGAGGGCCCACCTGGTGGTAAGTGGCGACCCACAGTAACAACAGTAATGCGACTCAGTATAAGATTTGGATCTTAGACTGAGTCGCACTCATCCTGCTGCGACCATTACCCGAGACGGGGATGATACGTCTCATGCGAGCACTACTGCTTGTGTGATTCCAGGTGTGGTGGCAGTACCTCGCCGGAACAAACTTGGCACAAGTTCTACTGTTACTTTTTGGTTGCTGCTCTAGCACCACCCAGAGGGTACGTGTAGGGAATCAAAGGATACACACCTGCGGACGCGAGCAACTAGATCCAATAAATTGGTAAGGGAGACTTATTTCTCACCAAAGCCGTCTTGACCCAAATACGCAACCGAAATAAAATTGCTCCCTCTGTTTCCTAATTGGGTAAAACAGTTATACACATAGTTACATGAAACTAAAACCGCCAACAAAATGTTTAAAATCCCAAAAACTTGGAAGTCTTGGAATCTGGAACTTGAAGATCAGTTTGCAACATTTCTAGAAATAGCGACAAAGCAAAGGTTCTACGTGATTGTGCTTAGTAGTATGGGATCAGTGCACAATGGCAACCCGTAAAACAGTTAAAGCGATGGACCGAACTCACTGCGATATATTAGATCCGCCTATAGATATCACCATGCTCTTATGTGGTGTTTATAAATGAAGATACTAAGGTTGATGAAATTAACGCATGTCTTAATATTCGAGTCTGTGAGAACAACGTTATACCAATGCATTGAACACTAAACATGCGGCCACACACCTCCTGTGTATTTAACACTGTTTTGTCACTTCAGGACTTATTTCATATGCGTATGATGATCTAACAACACTGATACAACATTGAGCAGTGTCCCAGGGAATGGCATTGAACACCATTCAACATCATTAACAGAGTAGTGGAACAATAAGACGATTTTTCTTTGTCAATGGGTAAATACTTTGCCTATACCTTGGGGAGGCGTGAGGTTATGTGTGACTCACCCCCAACACTACTCAGAAAAAGCAGTACTGGGGAAATACACACTAAACCCCCTTGGTGTTCCTGCACTACGCCTTCACGCTTGGGCTACGGGTACGGTAGCGGCCTCAGCGGCGTTGGTCTACGCGTATCGGGACCCCAACACGATGTGTAACTCCCTGTGGTGGCATGCCCGAAACATGAAGCACGCCATCCTCCTGTGGGGACTTCATCCGTCGGACGGCAGATTCCCCGGATCTACCACCAGGAGGTTCCCGTTAGGGTGGCAGGCGGCGCTCATGCGCCTGCCTTCGTCGACCCACTCTCCTGCGTCTACCAGGGTGAGGAGATTCTTCCTCCCTCACCCTCTCGGCTGCTTCCTTCTGCGAGGTTACTTCCTTGCAGAAAGACTGAGCTGCCACCCAAGATCTCCTGCTGTCAATCATGGATGAGACCATAGCTGACAGCGAAAAGTTTCTGCCTATAGCCGCGATCACGCAGGAACAATAAGACCCTATCTATCTATCTATAGACATCTATCCCATCGAATGTTTAAATTTCTAGAGTGCATCTGGACTCCCATCACACAATATATTAAACTAAATGTTGGAGTGCCCATTGCTCTTTTATAAATTTATGTCTTCCTAAATTATGTTACGGCACCAAATTGAAAGTCAAGAGTTTAGAGAATTCCTCTCATTTCTATCAACTGTCCATTTAGTTTTAAACGCATTCAGTCTCCGGTGAGCCTATGTTCCGCAGTGATCAGACGTAGTCCTTATATTGAGTTGCTTTTTGCACAGTCCGCCTTAGCAATTCAAATATTTTTTTATGCGCACGTTCCTGAAATATCCTGAAAATACGTCTTCTATAGTATAGTTTACAGAGAAGCATTATTATAAAATATACATTTGCAATGGTTGCAGTTTCACTTACGTAGTTCATCATCCGATCAAGTCTTTAATCTTCCCAGTTAACAAAACCTAAGTAATATGGTAAGAATCCAACGGAAATAAAGTATTTTGAGATTTAATCATAACATAATTTTAATATAATAGTAACGACCAGACATAATAAGCATCTCATTATATTTCTATCTTCTAGGCTGGGATAGATCTAAGTCCACGCGGACGAAGTCGCGGGCACAGCTAGTTTATACTTAAAAAGAGATTTTATTATAGTTAAGAAAATGTACTTTGGTAAATGCAATAAAAACATTATTATTATATTATTATTATTAATATATAAGTTTCTGGTGAAGGTCAATCATTGTCAACTGTAGGGATTATATTCTCTTTACTAATATCTATGGAAGTCTATAACATAGCACTAACCTCTATTAGTAGCACACTGGATAGGTGGCTGTCATTTTGCTGGCGCCTGATTGATTTACGTCTGTATGCGGTGTAAACCTACGAGTGTACAATGAACTAAAATTGTGTGATGATTTACTTCATATTTTCACACAATTTATGTTCATGCAATAAATTATCTCCAACTAAGATAACGCTTGGCGCAACTAGTACTCGGTAACGCGGAGTCCAGTTGGCCAATCTTCTCATAACAACGTGTTTGTTCTCTGTGCCCGACAACCCGCACAAAGCCACTAATAAAACTATCGAGGTGGCAAAGTTTTAATGCGACATCGTTTTATTTGAATCATTGACACAATAAGAAAACCGCCCAAAAAAATCATTAAGAATATAAGTCACTTTTAAATTCTTTGTTACCTTTAGCAGCTGCAGGAAATTTATAAGTTAAGACCTTAAATATTGTGAGACCACCCCACATCATACTATTTACGCTGGTCCCTTTATGGACGTCTATAACGTATTCATTCATTGTGGAGGTCAACGGTTGTTAACAATGTTTGGGCCAAGAGGTGGAAACCCAAAGAATTCTTCTATTTTTCAGATTCTATTTCTGATAGTATCACATACAGTATGCTAAAGATTAAAGACAAGATAAGATAAAGAAAAATGCTTTATACAAACCAATGAAAAACGAGTACATCCTCGTGGTGTTGAAACTATGCAGCCTGGCGCTGATCATAGCAGCAGCAGGACTGTGGGCAAGTGCTGGAATCGACACCAGGCCAAAGTACAGAGACGAACAGACCTTGATAAGTGGAACTATTTGGAGTCAGCTCATCATTCCCATCGGTCTTATGCTTTCAATGATAGTAAAAGAGAACTTAGATGTAGTTGTTCACGAATATTTTTTAGTGGCCAGTGTGGTTCTTTCATTTTCAACTGGATGTGTATTGGTGAGTTCCTGAACAAATGTTACTAAATGTACTCGTAACTTAACATTGATTTTTGAGAATTACATATAATGTTTTAGATTATCGATGAAATCAAAGCGATGAATAAACCAACAAGAAACATAGAGTCGCAGCTGCATATACCCCCATCGAAATATGACCCAATGTATCTCGGAATCGGCATTCTTAGTTTGCTAGCCAGTATTTTTACATTTTGCCAACTTCTATTGTTGTTTAAATAAATTGAAATAATATTATTTTGCAAATACTTTTATGTAGAGGTTAATTGTGTTAAGGTTTATAGAGCTAGATTCTTTACTGACCCAGTAAACAGTAAATAATGCTGATAAAAAAGAAATCCGATGGAGAATGGTGAAGGGGTAAAATATCACTTTTAGGTTATGTTCTTGTCTGTCCCCTTAATCGTTTCACTTGTGGCGACAAACGAAAAGAAAGTGATGGTGCATAATTTCTTAGCACTTTTTGCATCTTTAGGATTTACAATTAATAAGAACAAGGTTTTTGAAGCATGATAGTATTATGCATGTGAACCTTGCGTAGGAATACAAGACATCATACTTCAGATATTGTTTTCAAATATCTACCTGTGATTATTAATGTTAGAAGCAATAACTTTTGGGGGACACGTATATTCTGGAGAAATACTGCCACCACATGCTACATGCTCTTACATTGTGGGAGGGTATTCTTCTCACAGAGACGGGTGCAACGCGATTTTTGTCATACTTAAGGGGATTATGGGCGGCGGTAGCTACTAAGTATCAGATAGGCCACCTGCTCGTCCCGTCACATTTGTACTATAAAAAAAAAACTCTGTAAACATAATATCTCTATGTTTTCTATCATCATATTCATCAAATTCGTAGTTTTGAGTGACACATTGTAAATGATAATCGCTACATACAAAATAAAATATTTAATGTGGGTCGCAATACAAAACAAGAATGGATCACATTAAAATCGTATTAGATCAGCATGGCTCGCACAACTTATATTGATATAATTTATAATCTGTGGCTTACAATGTTGCCTCTCAAAGGTTATACAATTAGTGTTTGTTCAACATTAGATGTTACTCATACAAGTGGTTTAGGCTTGAGTTACTACACCAATAAAAGCTATAATATAATTCAGCTATATTATTTTATCTAAAAGAAAGAATAATGGCTATACTAATTACACGAAGTGTTATACAATAATAATTCAAGAAAAATATTAGAATTTGTATTATCAATATATAAGCATGAGTATCCACGTAGGTGGTGTACAGTAAGTACCTACTACAAGGCCTTTCTCAGGAAGTATAATGATCACAAATGAGTTTCGCTGCCTTCACCCTTGCAGTTTGTTCTGGAAGTATTTTTATATACTTGTCCAGCTATATCTTATTACAATTCTATTATTTATTTCGGGTATCTTGGAAACGGCTGTAACAATTTGAATGAAATTTTGTGCTTAGATAGGGTTTTGCTGTAAAAGTTCACTTGTATAATTATATTTAAAAAGCAGTTTTCAACAAAAAAAAAAAAAACTAACAAAAAACTGAGCGAAGCTCGATCGCCCAGTTACTATATATTATAAGCAGTGATTCACAAGGCTAATCATATTCGTCAACCTATAAAAAGAAACATACCATTTCTAATAGTAGTTCAATGTCTTGGAACATGCGCGAAGGTTCTACTAAATTCTTTCATCAAGATCGTCACCAATAAGATGCCTCTTGGATTGTAAGTTACAATATTTGTTTATTACGTGAGTATTGTATCAATCAGACAGTAAACGACAGGTTCGATTCGCTGTGTGGTGTCCAAAAATGAGTTGCTAGTTCTGACCTTAATATACGTCATTGACGTCAGGGTACGGCAGAAGAAGTATCAGAGCAGAATAAATGCAGTGCAATCGAGAACTTTGTGAAGTATGCGTGGGATAACTAAGAAAGTCTGTGAGGAAAAGTGCGAATAAAGAGAGTCGTTGAGTGACACGAAGGTGGTTAGGATCGAGTGTTTAAATCCTTTGGAAATTGAGGGGGTGAACGAAAGGAGACTAAGGAAACAGGTGCATAAGCAGTGGCGTTACTATAGGGTGGCAGGGCTGGCAAAATACCACGGGCCCCCGGCTCAACAGGGCCCTCAGCTCGAGAGGCCGCGAGCTCAGAAGCATCTATACATTTCTAACAAAATTTTGTAAAAATTTAAAATTTTATATAATATAAGTTAGTTTTAGTTAAATATCTAATAAATATAATTTTCAAAAATGAAAATAACAATTTAATTTTAATAAGATACTTCTTAATACATTTTTTTACTCCGAACTGTCTGTTCCGCAAAAGTATCAATAACGTCATCAAATAGAATTTTAGTCATAGAATTTTCAAGAGACAAGTGACGGAAGCGGTCCTGTTTCTTAAAATTCCCTAAATGATTGTTTATTAAATTTTGTTTAGAAAATTATCTTTCAGCACTAGCTGTAGTCACCAGAATTTTAACAAATTGCACTGCATTAACAGTACTTATATAATCTAACCTAACCTAGGTTAGGTTAAATTATAGCAAGTATCTTATTAAAATTATATTGTTATTTACGCTTTTGAAAATTAACTTTATTAGATATTTAACTAAAATGCACACAATTTTAGTAACCCTATTGAGTAAATACTTCAGTGATTTATTGAAATTCAATTACAACGAGACAGACTTTACTGGGGCCGATCCAATGAATTCGCCACGGGCCCTACATCAATTGGGCAAGTTGGGTTCCATCGCTTTATTAAGATAAAAAGAGAGCATCTCAAGCTACATCCACATATTCTTCTAACTGCTTATGTATTCTTTCAGCATACTTTTAACCGGCCTTTTGGCCTTCGGCGCCTATTGGACCACAAAGTATCTAATGACTACGCCAGGTTCGATGTCTACTACTACTACTGCTGCTGCTGATCTTATGGGCTCTAACCCACCGGGATTTCATTACCATCCAAAGTTCATGAATATTTAACTTTATGGGCGTACGCTAAATCATGTATGTAGAGGTCCTAGGGTAGACGGGTTGTCAACGCTCCTATATTTTCGAAACACACCTATCTATGCCTGCACCTTTACTTGTTTTAGCGGACGCCCTCCTTTAGGCGGTAACTTAGTGTGGAAAATTGTAGCACTGATTGCGACAAAGCTAAAAATACCACATTTTTATACTGAACAAAGCTGGTTGCTGTTGACTCTGGTTCTTTTAAGGAATAAAATTACTATAGGAAGATGAGCACGGCGTGTGATTTTAACGCACCAATTTGTTGTATAGGCTTAAGTTTTTTTTGTTTATACGTATGTCATTATTTACTTTTCTCCAGAGCTATGTAGTATGATTGATTACCAGGATAATTATTAAAGTATTGCAGTTGCTCTATGGATTTTAGTGGCTCTGTAGTTGCTTGTATTATTACATACATAATACGAGCAACTACAGAGTTGTGTATAATTTAGAACCACGAACTTCCATATGTCAATTGTAGGTTATTAAAATACAATATTTTAAACCTATTTTTAATTTTCTCCTGCCTCGGTGTTCATTTACAGGTAGACAGACGTTATAGTCTTAGTAATACGGTTGCGCTTTGGTTTGGTTTCAGAACCTTAGTAATTGACTGATTTATTAAATGTTTAAAAAATGATGGGACCTCCTAAGAGATCAAATATAAAAAAAATTATCCACATCGGTCCTAAAAATGACGACGAAATCGCATAAGTACAACGGAATAGGTAACCTCCTCCTTTTTTAAAGTCGGTTAGAAATAGAAAAGCGCATGTGTATTGTTTACGGAAAATAAGTACTAAGATGATAACTAAAAAAATAAGTAAGAAGAAAAATATTGCAAGAAATACTCTCCACTTCTATTCCGGTAGCTAAAGAAAAAAAATATTACGGTTGCTCATGTAGAATAAATTTAATCTACTGAGTTATACCTCGTTGGTTGGAGATTTCAATGCCGTTCGATATATACCACTGAAAATATTGATATACAACTGGAACTGTTTTCTAAATACTCACCATTGTTTCAATAAAGCTTATACTACACAGGTTTTGTGAAAAATATGATTATAATTAACATATTGATAAAATGTTGTAAATGCATGGGGAAAATTAAAAAAATTATGGAGGAGTCCAGTTGCTCGCATTGAGACGTTACATGTCCGTCTCGGGTGACGGGCACGGGCGCAACGGGGTGCGATTTGGATCTTCTCATATTTCGGTCGAGGAGGACCTAATTTGTGTTGCAGTTTTTATGGGCAGATGTAACCATTTAACATCAGGTGGTGCATGACAATTCTTATGAAAAAAAACTATTCTCATAATAAACTGCAATTAGTCAATTCCAGCCTTAAGATAGTGTCAGTTCCAAGTTCCAGGTAATTGAGTCGATACTCGTACAACCTGTCATTCAGATTAAAACTTGTGAGACGTGAACGGCGTCTTGAAAAACCTCATGATTCGATTAAATGTCGTTTGTTCAAATAAAATGGCATTCGCTTTGTGAGTACAAATTCATCATATTTTCAATCAAAAATATAGCACTTTGCCTGACACAAGATATTTGTGTCAAGCAAAGTGCTTCATAGTTAAAAACAAACAAATATAGATTGTCCAAGGGTCCAGATGCTCGCATCTGTATAGGGATACGAGGACATATAGTGACATGTAGCCCAAGGGTAGTGCCAAAGGAACAACTTAAAGTAGCAGTAGAACTTGTGCTTCAAGTTAATCTGGAGAAGTATTACCTCCATATTTGGTAATCTGGCGCTAAACAGCGATGCAGTCGTATTGGTGTGTGCCGGTGAAATCACCAGTGTATCACCACCAATCAGTGTATGAGACGTAAGAACCCAGTCGCGGGTGATGGGTGTGCCGGGATGCGACTTGGGTGACTTGGGTGGGAAGACGTAGGTCATATTGCTATTGTTATGGGTGGAGTTACACTTTTTCCGTAAATATATCCGTATCAGCCTCTCATGTTGGGAACATTAGACACTATTACAGGAACCGCTCTCGAAGGTTGAGACTGAATTACCTTTGTCCTAACACAAGAACCCAATACCCAATTAGTAGTCACCACAACTTTAGGAAATCGTTCTGAAATATATCGGTGACCACACGTTACGCACATAAATTGTTCAAATAAAAATCTCATTGTTGCACTTGTAGATTTGAACCACTGCCCTTCAGATTGAAAGTTGGCGTAAGTATACCACCTGGGTATACCTACTTACACATGCTACACTTATGAAATATATGATTTTACTTTTTTTTCAGCATTCTTATTACTGCCGTAGCTATCTTTGGTGTATATTGGACGGCTAAATATATGACGATTCCATCTGAGGCCACAACTATAGGCGATACTACGGAAGATTCAGATTTTACCCCACCTGATATATGGGAAAGCACCCTTGATAAGTCAACATCAAAATCGATTCAGGATTTACCAAATATAGATAAGATAAAGCAACAATTATCAGAGAAAGAAATTAAGGATATGATACCACCAGGATTTAAAGGTCTTGAAGATAAATTAGCTGGCCAAGACTTGAAACAACTGGAATCTCTGATCCCTCCTAAAAGCAAGTGACACTAAAGATTTATTCATAACTAGCTGTGCCCGCGACTTCGTCCGCGTAGACTTAGATCTATCCCAACCTAGAGGATAGAAAATATAATATGATGCCTATTATGCCTATTATGTCTATTATGTCTTACTATTAAAATTAATGTCTTACTATTAAATTTAAATTTTGTTATAATTAAACTTCAAAATACTTTATTTCCGTTGGATTCTTACGATATTACTTGTGTTTTGATAACTGGGAAGGTTAAAGACTTGATTGGATGATGAACTACGTAAGTGAAGCTGCAAACATTTATATATGTATATTTTACAGTAATGCTTCTCTGTAAATTATATAATACTATAGAAGTCTTATTTTCAGGAACTTTCAGTAACGTGCGCATAAAAATTATTTGAATTGTTAAGGCGGGAAAGAGCCAAGTATCTCAATTTTAGGTCTACGTCTGATACCAAAAGAGTTTGTTCTTGTGCTTTGTTTCTAGACACTGCGGAACATAGGCTCACCGGAGACTGAATGCGTTTAAAACTAAATGGGCAGTTGATAGGAATAAGAGGAATTCTCTAAACTCTTGACTTTCAATTAGGTGCCGTAACATAATTTAGGAAGACTTAAATTTATAAAAGAGCAATGGGCACTCCGACATTTAGTTTAATACATTGTGTGATAGGAGTCCAGATGCACTCAAGAAATTTAAACATTCGATGGGATAGTTGGTAGGGTCTTATTGTTCTCGCGGCTATAGGCGGAAACCTTTCACTGTCAACTATGGTCTCATCCATGATTGACAGCGGGAGATCTTGGGTGGCAGCTCAGTCCTTCTGCAAGGAAGTAATCTCGCAGAAGGAAGCAGCTGAGAGGGTAAGGGAGGAAGAATCTCCTCACTCTGGTAGACGCAAGAGAGTGGGTTGGCGTAGGCAGGCGCATGAGCACTGCCTGCCACCCTAACGGGAACCTCCGGGCGGTAGATCCGGGGAATCTGCCGTCCGACGGATGAGGTCCCCATCGAAGGATGGCGTGCTTCGTGTTCCGGGCACGGCACTATAGCGGGTTTCACATCGTGTTGCTGTCCCAAAACGCGAGGACCAACGGGTACGGCCACTACCGTATCTGTAGCCCCAGCGTGAAGGCGTAAAGCAGGAACTCCAAGGGGGTTTTAGTGTGTATTCCCCCAGCATTACTATTTCTGCAAGTTTTCGAATACGTCAACGCTTACTATCCGTGACTTGGCAAAGTAGGAACTCATACTGCCAAAATGCACAAACTACTCTAAAACTTTTTGTCGTTTTCGAATACTATGATTCGATTCAACCCGTACTACCGATTTTAGTTCCTAATAGTTTCCGATAGGGGCGTTGCATGAAAGCAAACGATACGATACTTAGTTTACGAAAACCATAAAAAGTCGTACTAGGGGTACTGACTGTGAATTATGACATCTAAAACTACTGATCATTATGGAAGTGACAGAGATACGGTATGGATACCATTAATGTACTCACTAGATTCCTCATTATAAGATCACATGTTTAAAACGAAATGCAGTAGTTGTTGTATTAAAACGCAAATCTCCATTTTTTTTGATAATATATCTTGTAGGTACGTAGATCTTGTATCTTGTAGGTATCTTCCAACCTAAAGTATGGTATCATGCATTGGGGTAACTCAGTCAATATTCTCTCGATCTTCAGAATTCAAAAGAGGATGTGTAATTATTATAAAAGAGGATGTGTAATTATTATAAGTAGTAGTATTAAACATTGCCCAATGTGTGATATAAATCAAAAAGAAAGTTGTGGACCATATTTTAGGAAACTTAATTTATTGACATTGGCCTCAATATATATGTATCTATATATGCATGTGTATTTGTTAAAGATAACATGGGATATTTTATTGTAAGGGAAACTAAGCACCCACGTAAAGCTCGCATTAAGTACTGTGTTTTCCCAAAACAGACATCAAGAACCACATTCTATAGCAAAAGCATAATATTTGTTTGTCCACTAAATTATTTAATAAATTACCTATAGAAGTAAAGGAACAAAATAACATATTTCGAATTAAATTAATGAAATTTCTTATTCCCAAATATTATAATATTATACAATTAATGAATTTTGTAATGAAGTTAATGAAGAGTTTTTTTAATGAAATAAAATATCAATTGTGCTTCATGGATTAATATTGTAAATAATGAATTAATATTGGACATTTTGTATTGAGTATTTTTAATAATTTTGTATTGAATATTGTAAACTCGAATGAGTATGTCAGTGATACTCTAACATAATATGTCACCTACACTGTGACACCTGTGATAAACAATAAAGAATTATGATTATGATTATGATTGTTCACCGATTTGAATGGATAATCCAATGCCAGTTGGGTACCATGCATTGACAGCATTTAAACATCCGATAATTAAATAAAGTGTTTATTTTCTTTATTGTAAACAACACAACATTCTTTTATCTGTGGATCATCATAACATTCAGTTATTATTGAAGTTGTCTTGAGTGGAATATTTCAATGGACGTTACAGTGAATATTTGAATTCATTAACTACATATTTTGAAACGAGTAGTAAGATCAGAAGAATTAAAGTAAAAAAAAATGGCAGTTGCAGGCTTGTAAGTATCTTTTTAATATTAGGCTGGTATCTCCGAGATTATGGTTTAAAATGAATGTGTGCTTAAAAAAGTAGGTACCTATTAAAATTAAGTTTTTTATTTATTGAATGATCGTAAGTAGTGAACGTGGTATCTAATCAATACAATAGGTTTGTTCAAGAAAAAAAATACTTTTCTTTTTACCTTTGACTAAAAAGAAGATTTTAAGTGTGTCTGTTTTTTTATATGTAACAAGAGTGACTGGACTTGTTCACCTGATGTTAAGTCCACGCTCATAACAACAGCAATACGACTTGGTCCTCCACGACCACAGAAGACCCATGTGGCACCCCGTTGCGCCCATCACCCGAGATGGTGATGTTACGTCTCATGCGCATGTATTTTCACCGGCACCCACCGAAAAACAGCAAGTTCAGGCTTCTTCAGGCAAACTATGTACTAGTTTTACTGCTACTTTTTGTTGCTTTTTTAGCGCCACCAAGCGGGTACGTGTAGGGATTGAAAGGGTGCTTACCTACGGACGCGATCATCTGGACCCCCTGAACCTGTTGTTGTTCCTTTGAGGCAATATGCACCAAATGGATGGTGTTATTTCTAAACAGTTTTGTATTAAAGCCATGTAGTATATATTATGGAAATGGAATATTAGTGGAAATAAAAAAAAAAATAGAACTGATGGAAACCTCTGAATATTTTTTGAAGGGATTTTGATGATTGTTCTCTTAAGAACTATTGGTGTGTGAATATGACTCCGCCCTTTCTCAACAGATGTCGTTTTTAGTATTGTTTACGTGTACTAATAAATGACCATACTTGTATTCGATAGTACTGAATGTCAGCTATCTAACGCATTTTATGATATTTGGTTGAAGTGTAAGCAACAATTGTTTTCACCTTTTCGAAAATGTCGGTTTTTATTCCAAATAAACGTCATTTGCGGGAAGTGTTTTATTGCGAAGAAAACTGCAGCGGAAACTTATCGTTTGCTTGTGGAGATTTATGGTGAGCATGCTCCGTCTAATACAACTTGCAAGGAATGGTTTCGACGATTTCAAAATAACGATTTTAGTACTGAGGATAAAGAACATGGAAAACCACCAAAAAAATTTGAAGATGCTGAATTGGAAGCATTATTGGCGGAAGATTCTTGCCAAACTCAATCAGAATTAGCTGCAGCATTAAATGTTGATCGTTCAACTGTTGCAAAGCGTTTACAAATGATGGGAATGATTCAAAAAGCCGGTGACTGGGTTCCACATGATTTAAAAGAAAGAGACATGGAACGTCGGAAAACCATTTGTGAAATGCTGCTTCAAAGACAGCAAAGAAAAGGATTTTTGCATCGGATAGTCACAGGAGACGAAAAATGGATACACTACGAAAATCCTAAACGCAAAAAAGCTTGGGTGAAACCAGGCGAACCAGGCCCATCACAGCCAAAAATAAATATTCACTGTGCCAAGGTCATGCTCTGTATTTGGTGGGATCAGAAAGGTATTGTATATTATGAGTTGCTCAAACCCTCTGAAACTATTAATGGAGAAGTTTACCGACGACAACTAATGCGTTTGAAGCGAGCCATAGAAGAAAAACGACCAGAATGGGTGAATAGACATAACAAATTAGTTCTTCAGCATGACAATGCCAAACCGCATACCGCAGAAGTCGTAAAAAGATATTTAGAGGGACAGGACTGGGAAGTGTTACCCCACCCGCCATATTCACCAGACATAGCTCCTTCGGATTACCACCTATTCCGGACGATGCAGACAGACCTTACTGGAGAAAAGTTTACTTCATGTGAAAGTATCAAAATTTGGATTGACAACTGGATAAGCTCAAAAGACCAGGACTTCTTCCAGCAAGGAATACGAAAACTACCTGAACGATGGGCGAAGGTTGTAGCTGCAGATGGAGCATACTTTCAATAATTTTTTTTTTAATTTTGTAAGCGAACAAATGTGTTTTATTTTGACAAAAAGGGGCGGAGTCATATTCACACACCTATATTTTCAATATTAATCTTTTCTGACTTCGATAAGATTAAAGTACAGTTCGAAAGAAAAATAATAGGTTTTTTTTTTGTAAAATGATTTAATGATATTTCATGCGCATCGCATGATGTAAACGACAAGATACAATGTTTTTTTCGAATCTAGCAATCCTAAATTCAAATAAACACAATTCACATAAAAATGACGTTTAGTTATCACACAATTTTTTTATCTCCCAGGCTTCTCTTGAGCGGTGCAATTGCGGTGACCATATTTCTTGGCGGGAAGTTCCTTTTGGATATGGATGGACATAATAATGAAGTACCAATCACCAATCTAACTGGACGAGGTTGAACAATTTGGATTATTGTATTTAGTGTTATTTAATAAACTATTTATCACCTTTATAACATATATATCTTTAATAACTTATACTATTATATATAATAACTTACTTTTATATAAATAAGTTAGTTTACTTATATTTGTTAAATAGCATATCTTGCCATATATCTTATCATGCATTTTCTTTATTATATTATTATGATAATATAAGGAGTTGGGCCTCTGCGCAACCATGGAGGTAGGGATCAAACTTATTGATCAATTTATGAATTCTGAAATTTGTATAAAAACTAATAAATAAGACTATTGTTGTTGGTAATGGAGCTCGAGTGAAATTGGACGTAATACTTGGCAGTACGTGGTAATGACATGTGGTCCAAGATGTTGGCAGACCGGTGGCCGAGGAGTAAGAAGAGAAATGGCCGACGGATTGCAGATAGGTCAATGATATTACACCAAAAGCAGGACGCACATGGATTAGGCTAGTTACACCAAAGAGGCCATCTATCAGTGAGACTCAGTATTAATTATGATAAGATTTAAATAAACTGTATACCCAGTCCAAAAATTATTTCTTTTCAATTTTCTTTAAGTACCTATGTTCTGTGAATATTGATGATTTCGAAATTAATAGAATTTTCCTAAAACAAATAAGGCAAATTAGGGCTGTGGATGATTATAATGACATTTAAATAAAGTTGAAATCAATTTGAAAATGTTTTTTCACCTCGCTGTAATCATGTTCACGTTTCGTTTAATGATCTGAATTTTGATGACTGTAAATGAATTTTATACCTTAGGTAAAATAATGAACTCTGGTCATACATGTTAATAAGTAGTAAGTAATATTATAATAAAAAAAATCGATATCTTTACGATCACGGATCACGGCGTGTTGTATCCACCGATAACGGGAACTGTTTCTCACAAAAAAATTAATAGAAAAGCTACTGATCACTGATCACTGTATCGGTAGCTACAAGAAATAAAATTGATTATTTTTCGAAGCTGATACAAGAAAAAAAATAGTATATTATTTTTCGAAACTGATTTTCTTTGCATCACTAGCATGGTGGATTTTTTAAGGGTTGTATAAAATTGAAGTAATATTGAGATTTACTAATATATGACTTTTTAATTTAATATATTTTATATGTCAATAAAGTGACGAGACAAGCTGAAGACGTCTCAAGCGTATGTGATTTTACTGGTACCCACACCATTCCACCGGAACACAGCACAGTGCAAGTTCACCGCTGCTTGGCGCCAGATTACCAGGTGTGGAGGCTGCTGCCTTATTCGGGCGAACTTTGCACAAGTTTTACTGCTACTTTTTTTGTTGCTCCTTTAACGCCACGGGACGGGACGCGAAGTGGACTGGACCCCCAAATTGGTACGGGGGAATGATTTCTCACCAACGGCATCTTGCCTCAAATACGCAACCAAAATAAAATTGCTGCTTGTTTTCTAATTGGGTATAACAGCTACATTGTTACGTGGACCTATAATCGCCCATAAAATCTAAAAAAAAGTACGGGAAGCTCAGTTTGCAACATTTATAGAAACAGTGACAAAGTCAAAGTTCTACGTGATTGCTGCTTATGCTGCGTATGGAATCATTGCACAATATTTCAGATAGTACCGATATATTATAATTGATTTCCTCTGTTAATGCGTTTACAATTTAAAGTTGGAGTGGTCATAAGATAGGTAATGCAATAGACGATGTTCTACTATAGGCGTATCTGTGTCTTAGATATCTAGCAAGCATTGATTTATATTACTCTCACGTAATACATCGTTTAGTTCGCCATCATTGTTGAGCTGCATGGTGGCCCAGGGACATAGACGCCGACTTTCAATCTGAAGGTTGCTGGTTCAAACCCACACGTGCACCAATGAGTTTTTTCACTTGAAAAAATTTCTCAAAACGGTATCGGAAAACATCGGGAGGAAACCGGCATGTCTTAGAACCAAAAATTCGACGACATGTGACATCTACCAATCCGGATTGGGCTCCCGTGGTAGATCAGAGCCCATTCACTCTCAATTATCGAGAGTAGGCCGGTGTCCCTGCAATGGGAACATTAGAGGCTGGTACGGTTGAGCTGCATAGTCTTGGAAATAATTAATAAAACGTTTACACACTCATACTTCTGCACTAGGATTCCCTGTATCGCAAATGGCATGGACAAACACAGAAACATAAGATAAACATCCAATACCCGACGACAAACTTCATGCCCACTACACTCGCTCCAAAGGGGCAGGACTACCAAGTACCTAAGCCACGGAGTCGTCGTATTGAAAACAAATTTCGCAAGCGTTGTGTACTTTCGCTGATATATGTTTCGGCCATTGCGTTATCCCAGTATAAGTCCCCATCAAGCAAATAACATGCTTGACAGGCAGTTCGTAAATAAGATATAAGATGCCATTTTTATAATTTCGATATAGCCATTGCTACTTTCACAATTAAGACGAATTTATCGACAGGCTTTTAGGCTACAGAGCGTGCCATATAAATATTATTGTAACATACACTAGAAAATCATAATCCTCCTTCTGGCGCAGTCGGGTAAAAAGAAACATCCAAGACTATCTACAATGCGCGAAAAAAGTATAATACAATAATAGGAAAGCAAAATACGAAATATCGTTTACCTGGATGATATATTTGTTCAAGTAATTTAGATTGAACAACCAAACTATTGAACCGAGTTTTGATGAAATTTCTATGGGACTAATCTGGAAGTATAACCGTTCAAATAAAAAAAAGAAAAGAAAAGAAATAATACCTATTAGCCGCCATGTAGTAGTGCTCGCATTACTGTGTTCCGGTGGTAGGGTGTGGTTGGTGAAATCACATGCGCATGAGAAGTATCATTCCGGTCTAGGGTGATGGACGCAGCAGGATTAATCCAACTCAGAGTAAGATCTAAAGCTTATTCGCATTACTGTTGTCATGGCCGGGGATCGCCACTTGCCACCTCAGGTGGACCCTCAGCTCGTTCCATCACTTATTCAGATAAAACGAAGAAAAAAAGTAGGTTATATTTTTTTTTGTTTTTGGAAGTTACTTGAAAAAATCCATATGATGCGTCTTAGGCTGCTGCCGTATGCCCGTGGGCCGTTTGCTCGTTCCGTCACTTTGAGATAGATAATGAGATGAGAGTGAGATAATATCTGTGTCATCCCGAGGACAATACCTTCGGTTGCGTAAACAATAACTATGAGTTGTTTATTTTGATTTTAATGTTACATCTGTTTCATCAGTCGCTGTAGGTAGATCGAGATCAGTGGTTTGCCTTTCACTAGGAAACGTTTATCCTTACGTTATCTGTGATGGGAGCTGGATTGTAAGTTTCTTCACATTATTACCTTACCTATTCAAGATAAAATGTCCTTATTTCTAATTTGATTATAGTTATCACAAGGTACTATCAAAAAAGTTTATGGTTTTCAAATAAACCTTTTACTTCGGTTTCTGACTTCGTTGTATAACAAGTGCAGCTTTCTATTATCCAACAAATAATACCTACATGTGCTTATTGTCTTAACCTTTGCGATATTGAAATAACCTGGGACCCTATTCTATGCCTGATGTGAAAAAGATACCTACATATAATTCAATTTAATCCAATTCCGAACGTATGATTATGTTCTGTGTTCTGAATATCAAAATATTGATTTGAAAGGAATTGATTTAGTGTTTCGTGGGAAATGGGACCAAGAACACGGCCCCTGTCATGCCATGGTAACGACGAGCTCAGAACTTGCCACGTCTTGCACGCTTATTTGCTTCACAGTAACGGGGCCCTTACTTCGGGCAAAAGGCGTTAATTTATGGCGGCTAAATTAATAATTGACTAACAAGAGACTTGAAATTTTAAGGGTGTCCTAAAGGGCCTAAGAGGATACTAAGAATTTTAAATCGTACTAGGACTTGGGGGTGCATTACTTATAAATAGCTGTGGAACATTAAATCCCCCTAGGTGTTCCTACACTGCTCCTTAGTGCTGGGGTTGTTGGTACAGAGTGACTCTTCCGCGGCCCCACCGGCGTTGGTCCTCAAATATCGGCATTTAATTTTAAAGTTTTAAAGTCAATGTCACAGGAACATATACCACTAATTATTCGTCCTTATGTATGTCTATTTGATGTTTGTACGTATATTTTTTTACTTCTTCACGCTAAGACTACTCATCCGATTTAAAATTTTCTTCATTGATGATGCCCTCGGGCCTAGCCATATTTCGTGGGCAAACCCGCGGGCATAGGCTTTTAGTTATAAATAAATGGTTACATTAACTTTGGACTGTTCACGATAACGAATGCATTTTGTTGCCTGAATGTCAGTATTTTGACTAACTAATTCGTGTACAAATGTATTTATAATAATAATAACGAGGTCCCCGTCACCGACAGAGTGCGACTCTTGAGATGGACTCATGAAATCGTCAACGTCATGTGTGTATATTATAGGGCTCCAGAGAGAGGAACTGGCTTAACCGCATACCATGCCCGGATGCTTGTCTGCGAGATATTCAACCGTGTAAGCTGTTGTATGACTTCGCACTTGATCAGCTACGCTCTGAAACGTTGAGTGTTCTGAGGATCAATAAATCGTGAAGGGGATAATGCATAAATGCTTCGATGCCAACAACGGCAACAACGCAGGTGGACCCCGTTGTCGACGATATCGAAAACGAGAAGGCACCACCGTAAGTGCCACGACAATAAGCAATTGAGGATTGCTTTAGACGCTGCGATTTTGCAGTATCAATCCACACCGTTCGAAGTAAGGCCGCATCTACCTCGTTTGCCCTCTTATAGACGAAATTTAGCGATAATGTGGGTTCTGGTAGTCCCGTATTTGCAGGCTAGTGAAAACCTTGTTGATACTCATTCCATTATATGCCGTGGAGCCGTTGTGGCGTGCCGCGTAGCTTGTGTCGAGTTTCTGACCGAGCACTGCGGATTGCTGTGGATCTCCTCTTAGTGGAAGAACGGATCGAGTGGCGTATCGCCACGTTCAAAATCCTTATTGTAAAGCTAATTGGCTTCAAAGGGGGTAATCTTTGACTTCATATCATGCGTTTCGTGATTGCATTCCATTGCAGATACCGATACTCGACCACAGGACTATATGGCATGTTAAAAGAAGTGAATGAATGAAAGCAAACCGTTTTCGACGGTATAACGTGTGGACAGATACTGGCAGAATTTCAACTTCCAAAGCAACCAAAGGAAGGTGTACAGAAATTGGGAGGATAAGGATTGAACGGGGTATATTCCAGGGTCTGAGTTCTTTATGGTTCTACCTAGCACTGAATCCTCTCATCACTTTGCTAAAGGATTCCGGTCTAGGCTATCGACTTTAGAGAGAGGAAGAGGTAATTTCTCACTAGTTGTGTATGGATAACCTCAAACTTTGTACATCAACTGCAAACGTCCACATGCGACATCCGCGTTCGTCGGTAATGAGAATGTACGGAAATATAGAGGTCGTGGTTTTCTTAATGCAAAAACCCTCCACACCGAGTTCTGAGTTGACGAAACCCTTACCCCGCTCTCCTTGGTAAAAGAGAACTTACGGAAACCACTGGTGCTGAGCACTCATGAATGCAAGGCCATATGGGAGAGCAAGGAGCTGCACGGGTGGTTCACGAAATCAAAATTTGGGGAATCGTTTCGTTTATGCAATTATGGATAAAATTGTCAAAACGAACAACTACCGAAGGATAGTACTGCAGGATGGGATGCTGGATGTCTGTCGTGCATGTTACTGTCCCGGAAAAATAGATGCTAATCGCTTGGGTCTTATTCCGCCGTCGGTGGTTTCCCGTGTATACAGAATATTGTTTTTTATATTATTCATTTTGTAAATAATATTTATTTTTAGTAAGAAATGTACACAATGTGACAATGCAATAAATAAAGTATAATATAATAAATGATAATTTATATATTTTTTTACTACAATATTTTTTACTTTTAATATTAATTTTGAAGTAACAAATGTAAATAATGAAACAATCAAATAAATAAAGTGTAATAATAATAATAACAAATATTCATGGACACCTCATCGCACAGCGCCATCTAGCACACAGACTAAGCGTGGCTCTTGTACTTTGGTACTATAAAACAGATAAAATACTCTTATAGTACTTTTTTGTAAATCCATACACATGAGGAAGGGGTACTAAAAAAAGTAAAATTTTTCAGCGTTTTACTTCTAGGAGCATTTGCTTTCTCAATGTTCTGGACCTTCAAATTTCTGACAGAAGTATTGACCACGACGGGAAAAAATCCGTCAAACGTATCTCACGCTTTGCACGGGAGCACACCCCCAGTTTTCATATCTGAAGGCTTTATAGAATACCATGAATAAAGAAGGTACGTACCAGCCTTCTTAGGCACCAACTGCAACACAGGCCTTACAACACATGTGAATGCTAATAGTCACCTCGTTTTCACACCGAGGCTATCACACATGTATGTGCAATACTGGATCGACATGGATAAGACTTGACAAGATAATTGTATAAGAAAGGACGACACTGAATGGCATATGAATAGAAATTTTTGCCTCTTCTTGCCAGAAAGAGACAAAAAGTAGATTTGCAAATTCAAAGAAATTTTCTTTCTAGATACTTCACGGTTTCAAATGTGGATATATTTGTTAAATATATTATAATATTGGGCGTATATATTTTATCATGCACGCAAACTACACTTTAGCTTAGTGGTTCACGTATTTTCTGAATACTTCAATTCGCTTCAGCTTAGGATTCCAAAAATTACATCCCCATGAAGACCCAGACAGACATACGTTGTAGGCGAAGTATTAGGGTTCTCACTACACTAAAAAAAAGTACAAACATGAAATTATATATTCACAACCCCCCATTGATGTGGCAAATAATTTTGAAATTGTTGATAAGGTTATACCATTACTTTTATTTTTCAATTTCAGAGTACTCTTGGGCGGTGTCGTTGGTTTCGCCTTCTACCTGCTCACCAAGGACATGAGGAAAAAATATTTGAAATATTTATCAGATGACGAAGAGATGTCGGAACCTTATTATGAAAACTGGTTTTCAAATTTAAGTACAAACTCCACTTAGGGACATGTTTTGATATCGTTCGTACCTACAATACATTAGGTACGTCGTAGGAATGTAGACGGTTTTTCATTGAAACATTTATAGGAAAGTAAATACTTAATAAAATTTTATATCTAAAAAATAATGTTTTTTATAGTATATCAGAAAATAATAATAATAAAGTAACCCTTAATTTTAAATTTTAACTGTGTATGTAACTGTTTTACTAAAAATTTTTTCCTTAAGTACCATACAGAAATAATCTATAAGCCTCATTTATAAATGTATTTAAATAACACTTTAGGTAATTTTTGTTTTGTCTTTTGTTACTTTCTAGTTTTAAATTTTATGGAAATAGACAAAACACATATAAGCTGTAATTTTATGTAAAAATACGTTTATGAATATAACCCTATTTATTCATCTATCTACTCTAGTATTTACTTATGACAAGAGAATAGTGTAAAAAATAAAACCATTTTTGTGTGATGTCTGTCATTTAATTATATATAAATGTTCGTAATATAACTAGTTTATAATAATACCATTGCCATATAGTCGAACATTTTGAGTGGCGAAGAGCAAACATTTAACTTAAAAGGGCAAGACTTGCGTAACAATATTAAGGTGTGGTGGTCTCTGTATTTTTGCTATTGTTACTACTATTTATTTACGATCTAGGTACCATACATAAATTTATTAAAGGCTATTGAGTACATGACTTTAAAATCAGTCTCGTTCACATGAAATATTGTAGTATCCACATTAATTTAACACATTAATTTAAATTTTATAAAAGCGGTTATATTTGAAATGTTGCAAAACATCTAAATAAGACCTCTGTTGGTCTGAAAATTATATCAAAAACTGCGAAGTATTAAAGGAGACACCTACTTTAACTTAAAAACTCTTATTTATTTGTACACAGCGTTAAGTACTTTACAAATACTTAATTAATAATAAAGAAATAGTATAACACAATATTATTATGAATATTACAATTATTTACCGTGAGTAAAGAGATTTTTCATAAGCTGAAATGGTAACTATTTGACGTCAATTCGGGTGTTCGTAAGAACGGGGGTTTGTAATAGTAACCCAAATAATAACAGGTATATAAATAATTTCCATACATATATTGTAATTATTTTTTTTTACTATTGAATTATCTGTGATATTTTCTAACTGCTTTATATCATATGAAATAAAATAATTTATTATTTATCTTCGATTCTTGCACTTGGACCCCTTACATTAAAAAAAATAATTTTAGCCATAGCCGATACAATGTATAAAACATCATAAATATATAACTAATTGTAATACTTACGAATAATAATGTGCACATCCAAAGTCCGGGTTGATAAGAAGTTTTGCAAATGCAGAACAATTCACGATCATATTAAGATGATATGGAAACCCCTGAAGATTTCTATACCTTATCTTAAAGTTAATTAAATCATACTGATTTTACAGTAATTGAATCTCAATGTCACATTGGACCGAGAATAGGACTCCAGATTATGTAATTTGAAGGCTACTTGTGATGCGTTGTAGAGGATCTCGGCATCGCAAGAATTGCAAGGAAAAACCCTCTGATATCCAATATTTTAGACAGCGTTTCCTTGTTGGCGGGTGTGGCAGAGCGCGTTGATATCCGCCTAGTATAGTATAGTCTCTCTCTCAAACCAACCCAGGAAGCATCTCTAAGGAGTGATTCACAAAGGAAGGGATATTTGGTGAGAGCAGTGGAGAAGAGAGCGGAAGGCTCTTGTAAAATTTAAACTAATTACCACACAATACCAAGGCCACCATTTTGATACAGTTCTCAGCTTTTGACATGAAACTTAGACTGACGTATAACACTTAAAAGCAGTACAATAACGTCCACCATCACTGTTACTAGTCAGTACGTTTAATTAGTCAGTAAACAAAGTAGAGAGTCGTTCCAAGGTTCTATAGTTTTTATCTTCTTCTTACATTTAGATATTCTCTTGCTAGAAAGAGATAAAAGTCGATGAGCTCCCAATACTAACTTAATGGGTTACGGAAGTTAGTATTCAGGCTTTCGCATAATAATTTTGGTCACAAATAAAATAAAACAATAACATTAGGTATTCAAAATGATAAATATTAACCTCTAAATGTACTAAAGTGTACCTACGTATTATCTAATTGTAAAATACATATACATTTTGTGCATTTTCTAACACCAATCTAAGTACCTCATACCTATAGGATAGGTACCTAAACAATAATGATTACTTACATTTTTAAATATGCCACAGCATATAAATATTTCATGTTTGTTAAAATATAAGGCTATGAATACATAATGTTTCAATTTTCAACATTATGTATATATCAAATTTTTAAGGACCGCACCCAAATTTCTTTCTAGTAAAAAACGTTACGACTCATTTATTCAATAGGCGAATAAATAAATAACATTTGGCAGCGATATAATTCAATCACTTTTTAACTGACTTAAAACATGATTAGGTCTTCAATACGGCTGTAAGTTTATTTTTTTGTAAACTTCAATGATTCAACCCTATGTTTCACCTCTAGGAATAAATAAATTGCATGAGTTTTCTATGGCACCTACAAACCATATTAAATAAAAATATAATCATCCAAAGCGGCTTATAATATGCAAATACATTGCCTAATGAATAAACCAAAAAATAAGTAACAGCCGAATTGAGAACCTAATTATACAACTATCCCTATGTATATATATATATATATAAATGTATTTAAACTTTTTTGATAATAACTTAAAGATGCATCTAATAGATATCATCTAAGTAAACGTTCAAGATCTAATTCTAAACCTTAAACCTTGATATGGTATATAGGTATTATTTCCCTCTTCGTATTAGCGCTGAATAAGTCCGTACTAATAATACATCTAATAGTGCTAATCATTTATATGAAGGCGGCTTCCCACAGTGCGTCTTTTAACAAATTATACACACACGGTCAGAGCGGTTGACGAGTACAGATGTACACAGACATTACTAATAATGTCCGTGTACATTTGTGGTCGTATGATGATATGTCGTATGATGGTATAATGTTCTGTTTCATGCGCACCTGATTTAAATATTTTATTGTTGTGACACGTGTCATGGTTTATGAAATATCTAAAGTGTTGCGCTTTATGTTCAAACAAAAAACATATAGCGTGAGTTGTACTAAGAACTGCCTTATTGTTTTGGTTACAATTAACTTTAGCTGTAACTATTACCATAAAATTTATGATCCACCGTTGCACCATGCTGTAAAACATTACAGTTAAAGTTACAAGAATGAAGAGTGCTAAGACGTAACTTTAACCTTAACTGCCCGAAATTGAGCGGTTAATGTTAAAGTTATTTGGGACGTCATTTTACCCATTGCTAAAATGGTGCAATTCGCTCAACCGGAGATTTGACAGCCGGTTAAGCATTTGATATTCTTATAGTAACTTGGTGCACTCATAGATATTTCACTAGTTACTAGTAGAATCCCGCGGTTATAGACAACCGAATTATGAATTTACTATTCCCATCCGCTACTTGATAACTACATTTTCTACTTTCACAATATTTCACAAAAATATAATTTAATTTTAAGTTTTTCCACTTGTTGTCTTCTTTTTACTTTTATGATAAATTCCTTCCATTCCTTTTCCAAACGGAGACTCCCCGTTTGTAGTTAAAAAGTATGATCCTTTAGCACTGAAAAGAACAATGGGTATATATAAATTTACATAAATCTAAATTTTAATGTCCATGACCAAACAGACTAAGCATATTGGACTATACGAACCAGATTACTGATAGTGTTATGTGTAAACATCCAGACAGACTTAAGATAGTAGGTTCTGAATCAAGAACGGAAGTACTTAAATTAACGTAAGAACGGAATAAACGGAAGAAAAGAATATTGAAATTATGACGGATCGTAAATGTGCAACTGTTACCTAATTATGAAATAAGTCAGTCTTCAAAAAAAATGTTTCTTTTGGGTTCATGTTGATTACTATCAAATTAGCTACACGTGCCAAGCTAAAGTAGCAGATCTTGTGCCCAGAAGATCGTCCGCAGAAGAACTGCCGCCATACCTAGCGTTGCTGTGTTCTGGTAGAAAAGTGTAAGTGCCGGTCAAATTATAGGAGCATGAGACGTCACGTCAAAGTGACAGGCGTAACGTGACGCGGCTAAAGTCTTCGCATGCTTCGGGATACACAATCACCTAAGACTCGAGAACAATCTCCATGCTCACCTTACGTTTCGAAGGTAGCCTACGCACAAGGAATCCTAGCGCAGGTGCATAGGCGTGTTTACAAATTATTTTTGATGTCTGTCACGTTAGGTCGTTACGCCCGTTGAAGGTGAAATACATACCTAGTATCACAGTTGAAACCCATGTACACCATGTTCACTTCAGGCGTAGGGTTCTCTTTGAATTTCTGGAACGATTCCGCTGGAGAGGCTGGAAACGCATCAGGTTTTCGTACCGACTCTGCGTAGAACCACCAAGATCGCCAATGACTGCAAAGATCTGCAATACAAAAGACATTATATTCCATAAAAAAAAATATATGATGGGATTATTATCACATTTCTCGTTGCGACTGCTGCGACTGAGCGGTACGGCTCACCTTGTCTTGCAGGTCCCAAGTTAGATGTGCGTGCGGTGCGGTGCCGTTTGGCATGCCATATATTATATACGCCGGAAAAAAACAGCGGCACCACTCAAGCGCAACGCGCCGTGTGAAACGGCTCCGAGCTGATGGTCTCATTTTAAGTGATTATAAACAAAAGCAAAACGGTTCGTGTCTTCCTCTACTTTTATATGGAGATGTAAAGTGCAATTTCAGCGGCTTCCATGCTGGAAAACTGGTCGTCACTGGTGGTGATTACTGGTGGTAGTACTTCTCCAGATGAACCTGCTTAGGTTCTAAACTAAGCACAATGGAGCATGCAAAATATTGAACTGCATTTATCAGGTATAATAAACATAATTCATGCTGAGACTGACTGTTGACAATTGTAATTCGATCTAATCAGTATGTAATCAAACAATGGTTATAATCTACATTACGATATTTTTTTTTATGAAGAATGTGGTCTGTACCAGACTTTATAGCCCCATTCATGACACAGGCCTACTCTCGACAAGCGGGAAATGGGCTTTAAACTTCTACGGGATCTGGATTGGTAGAAGCTATGCCTTTGAATTTTTCGTCCCAAGACAAAAAATCGTCAGAAATCCGGCATAAATATATTTGCCTTCAGCGTTCTTAAACAGTGCGCAAATATTTTTGCAAGCAAAATCTCATTGCTGCACTTCTGAATTTGAATCAGTGACTTTGGTATTGAAAACTACTATGCTCTCTTTCTTCAATTATGATTATGCTTAAGCAAAAAAGTGACTCACTATCATCTGATAATGGTATTGGCGCAAACCGTGGACACCCAGGTTGCGTGCTCTTTCCACCATTAGGCCAGAAATCAGCAGTCCCTGTCCTGACTGGAGCACCGTAACCACCAGCATCAGTGTGGATGATGTCCACAAACTCGGCGTCGTTGGCATTGATGTGTTCCATTAGCACCCCGTCAGGGTAGAACGCTGGAAAAGCAGGATCGAGGGCTGTTAATCTGAAATTGGTAGAATCTGGATTGTTTTATTTCAGTAAGATTTCACTTATGCAAGCCAATCTGATGAGCGGTATCTTCTACCAATAACAACAAAATACAGCTGAGGTATTCGGCTCGTGAAATAAGAAAATTTGTTCATTACATTGACGTCTCCTTATGGGATAGTGATTAATCTTTTATCATATCTTACACTTCAAACTCGACCACAATAATACTTTCCCTGTTTAGTATCCAAAAATATACGCTGTTATTAATTGTGACCAGGAAATTTATGTGTTTCAATGCTATTAGAAAAAATCTGATGCATGAACCGTCTGTATAAGAATATCAGAAGACAGTGTACCTATGCACATAAGTATACGGCCCTGTGGTTGAATAACGCAGTATTGAACATCTATTGAATAGTCTTTTGAACAAAGCAGGAACTAGTGGCATGTGTTAAATATTTCAGCTAGCGTGAAATTTTATATGATAACCATAAATATATTTTATTCTCTGGATATTTATTTCGCGTCTGCGTGTGTCTTAGAACTGCTACACAGAAAGTTGTTGGGTTATTTCTAGTATACCTTTTGACAGTTTTGTTGTAAGTATTCTTCAACTCTCTGGCAGTGTATCCGGCGACGTGGCTTCCCAGTGAGTGACCAATCAAGTGCAGTTGGTTGAGAGGCAGGCCATCTTCGATAAGTTTGTTTAGTTGTGTCGCTGTTGCTATGCCCACCTGAAAATTAAGCAAGTGAAGACTATTTCAATGATTTTTTTAGAGGACAAATTATACATCCGTGATTAGCGCAACCCAGGGGGTGGTGCTAAACGAGCTCAAATATCGACGACCGAAAGAAACATATTTTTTTTCAGTACGTCATCGAATCCTGATTCATCATTATTCACAATTACCGTTAATTTAATAATTAGCTGGTTGAATGTCTAAAGTATCGATAAAGTAAAGTAAACATTTTTACTTTCATAAAACAGGTTGCGTGCACACAGACGCAACAAGAATTTGGTTACTTTCCTTTAATACAATTTTGATGGGTTTAATAGATAGTAAACAAGAAGCAACAACTCGCAAGGTTATAGCACAACAAAGTAAAAAATGTATAATACTTTTATTATTTCTAAACATAATCACGGCGACACGTTAAGTATGGCGTATCATTATCCCGCTCATTGCATTTACAACCTTGGATAATAAACCAGTCGGTGGAAAATCCTAATTATCATGCTCGTAAGATTTCATAAGTGTTGTGGCAAATAACTGAGAACATACGATCGGAGGTCAAGTTAAACCAGATTATTACCTTGTTTTGGTTTATGCTTCAGCACTCGCAAACTCAGTTTACGCAATTTATGAAAGTGTTAATCAGTTACAGTTGCATATCTTTAAACGTGACTCAACTATAAACTTGTAAATTACTTTTCAAGTTTTTGACCGACTTTCTAGAAAGTGGATACTCTCTTATTCTATGCTTTGTTTTGAATTATAACGGTTAGTAAAAAATTGGTCGTGTCGTGATCCTATTCAAATTTGTAGAATGGATTTTACCCCTTAACACGAAAAAATAGGGAATGAAATTAAAAAAAATCTTTGATGCCAACCGTTTAGCTTCTTTTCGTGTGAGTAATTGTGGCTCTCCACCGGAACACAGCAGTGCGAGTCACCAGATTACCAAGCGTGGAGGCACTATTTCCTTAGGACGGTAGTTATTAGAGAACTGTAGTTATTGCTGTTGTTATGGGCAGAGGTAACAACTTACCATCATCTGTTCGTCCCAACACTTTTGTCACTTAAAACAAAGGCAGAGCTGCGAAGTCAGTAGATTAAGCCTTTGACGATTACCTTCTTAGTGTTTCTGGCTGCATTGACTATGTATGATCCATGTGACATGTTGGACCAGTCCAAGAGTACCACGTTGATGTCTGGTCTTGCCTCCTTGTATGCACTCACCACTACCTGTAATTATATTTAGATTTGATTAATTTAATACATTTATTCATGCTATATTGTCGGCTGTAGAATGCATATTATGTAACACAAATGACGGTACGAGCTGCAGGACCAGCAGGTTAAGTGGTTACCTCGGCCTATTACGAGAGCAATGCGACTTAGGTCCTCCCCGACTAAAGTATGAGGAAATCTAAATTGCACCCCGCTGCACCCGCCACCCGAGACGTGGATGTTACGTCTCATGCGCATGTGACTTCATAATCATCCACATGCTTCCACCAGTACACAGTAATGCGCGTGCATAACTGCTTGCTGGCAGATATCCAGATGCGGTGGCATTACTTCTCCGCGCGAACTTTGCACAAGCTTTAATGCTATTAAACATCAAGTATGTCATCTTGTCATTTCTATGTCACGATTCTTCATCAAATCAGCCTCTTATGTTCCCACTGCAGGGGCACCGGCCTACTCTCGATAAGTGACAGTAAATGGTTGACTACGGAAGCCCAATCCGGATTGTTAGATATCACATCTAATCGAGTTTTTGATTCTAAGACACGCTGGTTTCCTCGCAATGTTTTTTTTTCCACGTTTTGCGCACATACGTTTTTCAAGTGAAAAAACACATTGTTCACTTTTGAACAATCGACCTTCATACCATATTAAAAATATTATTAAATACATATATCTATTATGTAGAAGTAGTGTTGAAGTAACAGTAGAACTTGTGCCAAGTTTGTCCGGAGAAGTACGGCCACCACACCTGGTAATTTGGCTATTAGTTGTTTATGGGCGGTAGTAACTGCTTAACATCAGGTGGGCTGGCAGATTGATGATTGGACATGGATAATAAAAGTTGATCTTAACCTTATTGCTTAAAACGGGATTAGGTGGTAGAACTGTAATCATCATAGCTATTACCGGACGGCTCCGTATTTAAGTTGGAAATAACCCTGACTTCGAAACGAGGCGTCTCGAATTCTATTCTCAGCCGGGACGAAAATTTATGCGATGAACACAAAGATTGTTCTCAACCGAGAACAATCAAATCACAAAGTAAAAAATTTGAATTAAAGTAAAATTTTGAAAAAGTATTTTTCCTAAATAAATAAATGCGATACAGGGAAAGCTCTAGCGCAGTGATATAAGTGGGTAGGCAATTTATGTCTTACCTGAATACTCTCCTGCTGGGCCACTTCTATAAAGCCATGCATGTATAGCATCGTAGGGTTGTCTTTGTTGAAGCCTTTCACGTCCAAAAGGCTACTTGCTTGGCTGATCGGAATGTCCATATAATCCTCGCAACTCTCTCTGGAACAACATATACCGATAGTATTACGAAATTAGAATATAAAATTTGTCTCTAAGTCTTTTTCTTCTTATTTCTGGCCTTTTGTGTCTTAAGCCACACAAATTCTGCCAATGTCCGAGTTAATGTACTTTTTAAAGTTATCTATACGTATTCCCACGGGATCGGGGACTACGCGGATGAGACCGCGGGGCGGCATCTAGTAAAATATAAAAGTAAAACAAAATTTCCGACGTCCAGTGTCATCCGTGAGTGGTTAAATCGTAGTTACACAAAAAAGGGGCATAAAAACATTTGAAATGAACGTTCAGTGTCATTCGTGAGAGGGCAATTCGTTGTTACACAAAAAAAGGGGTATAAAGCACATTTAAAATGAACTTTGTATCTACCTGTGCGCTGTTCGCTTAAAGCCTGTCGCGCATATGTTCTCTGCACAGATCGTACTTCTTGTGAGATGAGTTAGAAAATAAACCGTTTCTCGTCTATACTACCCCCTAATGGTCAACTGGTCAAATAATTATAAAAATAATAAGCTCTATTAATTTTAATTTAAATTAGCTGTGACACGATAAAAAATCTTCTTCCAAAGACTTCTTCTTTGGAATTTAACAGATTTTTGTGCGGAACCCTATATTGAGACCGGAGTCGTATTACTGGTTTCTATAGGCGGCAATAACCATTTAAGATCAGCTGTGGGATGTCAGCTCTTACTTTAGTCACATAAAAAAAGCAGTCTTCCTGATATTTGAGTGACAGAGTCCGAATAATGTCAATTATTAATTAAAGTTGTTTTTTTAATCTGTGTTTTCTTCCATAGTTTTGTTAGTAGATTTCAATACAGTTGTGTAGTTAAAACAACATATATAATATTGGAACATTGAGGTGGGGCTCGATATTGCTAGTGTAAAAATAAAACGGGCTAAGGTCACCTTTCTACACTTAACAAAACTTCAATTGACGTCATGTGGCCTATATGGCTATCCAACTTACCAAGAACTGAATGTAGTTAGTTTTAGAACAGAGGTGAACATTATGCGTATCAAGATAACATTCTAATCAACTGTTGAATATTATTAAATATACTCACTGAGAGGAAACGTTCTGTTACGTAATGCAACAAATATGCGAACATTCCACGATTTTACTTGGATAACTGGACATATACCTATGGCCTATGAGCAAGCTATACTGAAATTGTGAAGATCTATATTCGGGATAGACTCAATTCTGTTAGTTTCAAACTAAATTAAAATCGACATGGCAGGTTTAAAATGCTTTAAGTCTATTTTAGTTCGTACGAAATAGAAAGAGACGGATGCTATTAACTATAGTTTTAATTTGGTTGGGCACCAACATTTGTTTGGCAGTTGAGTATTCGTACTATTATAAGATAATATATGCGATTAAACATTTTTAATTTACACTGTTAATCATATACTTACTTACAGACAGACCATTCAATGCGTCTCAAAAATTCTGCTCGAACGGGATCTTGTCTTCACCGTAGTATTTATTTCTTTTATTTTCTACAATTTGGTACATAATGGATCAAAAATGGTACATGGTACATAATGCTTCTGTTTCGTCAAAAGTATAAAGTTAAGTCTTAGATACTCATAGAAACAGACAAGATACCGTGAATAGGGCTATAAATACAATATAAATGATTAGGTTCATGTCTAGAACGTATAATATTATCCCTCTAGCTGGCCGAGAGCGAAATTAATTTCACTCAATGCTAATTTTATTTATTAAAATTCATGGTAATAATAAGCAGCCATATTAAATAAATTATTATTTATCATATAATTACGATTCAAAATGAAACCCATGCCTTGTAAAAAAAAAATGTCACCTGCTAATGTTGAATAATTATGTATGTATGTATTATGTATATATGTATTTATTTATGTATTATGTATATATTATGTAAAAAGTAATTCTAGTAGTTCTTACAGTACTTTGGTACATTATAATTACTAAGAACAGGATTTACACTTTTTTTATTCGATTCTAGTTCTGTTAAAACATATTATATTCTAATAGCCTTTGCTTGTTTATTTTCGATGCGTAATTCGTTGTATGTATTCGTTGTGACAACAGTAATTATAAGCTACCCGAGTGGTGGTCGGTACACTTTAATTATAATGCGCATTGAGCACTGAAGCGAACCATGCACGCAATGTTGATGAGAGGTGATAGGACAGCACAACCTACATGACCTACATTTATGGATCAATAGGTGAATTACAGTTGTATGAATTCTTAAACTAGGTATATATTAGCTTCAGTTCACTACATTTGTACATATAACTAAGAGAACTTATTGAGAATACTTGAAATTATTATAATAATCCAAAGATCTAGTAGTCATCACTCAATCATGTTTTAATGGCAGATTAGCAGGAAACACTTACACTGGCTCGCACGGATTGTGCAAATTTTCCTTCTAGAAAATTATACCTATCACTATCGACGCACAGCTAGTTAGTAGAAGGTCCTTCTGCGTTGTAGGTCGTGAATTCGATTTCCATGCCAGACAAACATGTGTTTGTTCTGTGTCTGAGTGGTTAAATTTATACAAGGTGGATTATTATTACCTTAACAGTTATAACTCCATATTTTTTTGAGATGTTTTTTCTGATGTTGCGAGACATGTCAAAGTATAATAAGTTTTAGCAACTAGTAAGTTAAGCACAGATTAAACAAGTCAATTAAATTTTTACTTTAGAGCAATATAACATGTGCCAAGTTCGTCCGGAGAGGTACTGTCACTACACCTGGAATCATCCACGGAAAGAGTACTATTAGTTTCCTTATTGTTTGATATAATTAAGAATAGAATAATTTAAAACTTACCCATTGTAAAATCTCAAATAAATATCTTCTATTCGGTTATTTCTGTCCGGTAATATTCCTGAAAAATATAAAAAAACAGTTAATATTTTTCTGAGGGCTTTTAATTTTACGTCATTCCTATTAGCTTCTAATGTTCTCTCTGCACGGATACCGGCCCTATCCACAAAAAATGAGTTCATGGTGTCAACATCAATATCTTAGCCAGTTCGTGGTCAAAGGTCTTACCACTGGTTATTGGGTCTGGTGTTTGGTTCCCCGCATCATCTTTTTGCCAGCGCCTTTCCACAAGTTATTGCTCCAAATTGGCCGGGGGGCACTCTACGCTACGTTATCTTAATCGCAGTCTCCTCTCACTCCAACTTTCCAATCCTTATCGGATATCGGTTCTTCGGCACATGTGACCAGCCTACAGCTAGCTAATCCTATGGGCTATATCAATAACTTGTTCTCTGTCGGGTCGTTTTGGATTTAAACCTTTAGTTTAGAGTTATTTTATAGCTCGCTGACTCTGATGATGGCATCATTAAAATATATTTAAGAAATACATACCGCTTGCAAATAAAATGATGAAAATGGTTTGAAGAACAAACATGTCTTACAATAATGGAAGCTGAATCGAATCTGAGTCTATATGCATTTATTTTTACTTTGTATGAAAAATTCCACTTGATAGCGCAATTTTGTCCTTAACCATTCTAAATAACTACTTAGTCTACTGAGTTCTTAAATAGTTATTACATTACAGTATTCATGACGTCTGAATAGACCTTCAACAACTAAAAACAATCATGGCTGACTATCGAAAATAATTTCCTCGAGTTAATTTACGGTTTCATAAATTGTATACAGAGAAGGCGATTAGTAATACCTACTTATTCTGTTAGAACGAAACTCTTAATTAGAAAAAAAAAATCTTAATTCATAATTAAAATTCTTAGTATGCAAATAAAAGTGGCCCAGCAGTGGCATTAGATGTCGATACGGATAGAACTAATTGTAATTCGTTCTGAGTTCAGGCCTTAAAGGATGTGAGACAATGTAAAACATTCACAAAGTTTCCTTGAGTCCGACTTTTAAAGTAAAATTTACATATTTATACATACATTACAATTGTAGAACTAACTTGTTCATATATAGTTATCGAGAGTAGGCCGGTGTCCCTTATCAATGCTTCTAAAATGTTTTGTTTTATTTATCTATGTCATTCATCTATCCTCGACGTTTATAAACCAAACTATACTAAAATTCAGACATGCCCCGATGCGCTTCGCTATGTAAATAGTAATATTGCGAAATAAACCAATTAAATAATCTGACAGAAATACGCTCTCAATACTACTGACAGGAAAGCCAATTTTTAACAACATCCTATAAATTCCTGTCGATGATATTTGAACGAACCCAAAATAAATTGACAGGAAAGTGGCAACCATCCATTATTTGACATGCTGTAAAATACGGCTTCTCTTTCCAACCCTCAGAAAGTGAGCGACATGACACATGACGTGACCTCTGAGGCTCAGGGGCAGGCTGACCCGGATCTTACGAGAATGATTAAAAATTCATCGAGCACGCTGTAGCCAGTATTGGGAATGAATGGGTCATTGGCAGGAACAGACAAGCGATACGGTTGGCGATAACTTGATTGGTTTTGAGCACTGCGATATACGTTAAATCGCATATCGCATATCGCAGTACGTTATACAATACGTTTGTAATAATATCACATAAGATAACAAAGTAGACTCTTTGTAGACCGAAATCTTTTTAATCGACTTAAAAAAAGAAGAATGTTCTTATTTCGACCCAATGTTATTATTTTTTTGAACCTATAATATTGCTGAATTTCGGTGGTATTGCTGGAAAGTAGCTATGAAAATTATAAGCGTTGAATGGATAACAAGAAAAAAAATAAAACGTAAAGCGGAAGACGAACTACACTGTCAAGATATTTGCTTGGTTGGTTGGAGATACACTGCGTGTTCAATTGAACCAACATATTTGTGTACTTCTGTAATGGTACTGATGTTTGGTACCATACTTTCATTAGTCATTTAGTATAAAGTTAAGTAGTAAGTAGTAAGTAAGTATTTGAAGAAAATTGCGCACCGTTCGAACCGCAGCGGACATATTGCCTAAATGGCTGGTTAAATGCCTCTTAAACCTAAGTCGCAGCAATGAAACCCCTTGTAAAATCTATCACCTTGTAAGAATATTATAGGAAGTGTAAAATAACTGAATAGTTACGACATATTTTATCTTTTAGCTTCAAATACCACTTTGGGTTTGAGTTCACTTCGTAAATACGTATAGTGCCCTAGCAGGGTTTATGTTTGAGTCTATGAACCTATATATTTAACATCTTGTTTACAACTATGTGCGATATATAATTTGCATTTGAAAACATATAATCCAAAAGTAAAAACGTCAAGAAATAAACGAATATTAGCTCTTTTTATATAGAAGTAATACACGGAAAAGTATTTTTTATATTTATAATAATGCACCCTACATTTGTACGTTGTCTTGTCAATCAATTTATTGGTCCCACTAAACATAGCATCGGATCGATCTCGTTCAATTATTATAGCAATTGAACCAATTACATTCTTCGCTCTACGCTGGTTTATGTATTAGAGGCCTGTAATAACTTACAATTATGAGTGTGTATGAAAAATCAACAATATATAATAATACAAATAAATAAAATTGAAGTGTCTGTTTGTAATTTCAAAATAAACAATAAGCATTCCTAATTTTCGAATATTGAATTTGATGGCTTCTATTAGCTTACTTAGTAGTAGACGCAAGTAATTAAAAAATAGACGGGAGCAGCACACTTTTTAAGATTCTAGAAGCACATATGTTAATCATATCTATTAAATATTTTTTTTAAGGACTTGGTGACAATGATACCATACCTATGGGAAAAAACATTCTTTTCATACTTGTATGGACGACGAAACACTAACAAAGATTTTTTTGTAAATTTAAATGGGACATTAAGTCCCGAGTAAAATGGTTGTGACATAAGGACAGACGGACAAACGGACATACCGACAGCCGAGCAGGACGAAATTATAAAGATTCCGTTTTTATTTAGCTACAAAACCCAAAAAAGGCTTACGAGCAGCATCTCGTAGAAGCTTCTACGTAACTAATCTACCGTCGCATCGAACATAATGTTTCAAAAGCAAAACACAACTTGCATGTTCCAAGAAAATATAGCACGATTCTAAACATAGTTAGATTAATTAGTTCTAATTAAGTCGATTCGCATCGTGGGCCCTATTAGCGCGAAGTCCATTTAGATGATTAATATCGAACCAATAATTTTCACTTCATTAAATACCTATCGATTCCCAAAGTGAATCAAATTCCCATGGTAAGAAGCCCTTCGTAATGTTGGCAGTAAAATTCTTCGGTTTTATCCTTATTATAGTTACATCGTTATTTCCTCCTTATAAGGAAAAATATATACTTCCCCATAGTGATTGTAATTAGTACAGAAGTACCTGCACACCAAAAGGACGTCGTTTTTAAGTAGTCGGTTAGGGTTGAAACAGACAATAAGAAATATGACTAGCTAAATGATAAAACAAATTTGACATCATATATATTACTAGCGACCCGCCCCGGCTTCGCACGGTTAGTAAAGCATCAGTGTCGTATCAGAAACTACCCGTGCGAAGCCTGGGTGACTTGCTAGTGTATTATACATATAAACCTTCCTCTTGAATCACTCTATCTATTAAAAAAAACCGCATCAAAATCCGTTGCGTAGTTTTAAAGATTTAAGCATACATAGGGATATAGGGACAGAGAAAGCGACTTTGTTTTATACTATGTAGTGATGTGCATGGCATGCCTTAGGAAATCCTGTGACATGGTGCGTGCGTACGTATTTCTTATCTTATTTACTTTAAACGAACAGCTCTTGTTACGAGCAGGTGATGACTCCGTGGCTTAGTTGGTAGTAGCCCTGCCTTCGGGGCGAGGGGTCTCGGGTTCGATTCCTGGCCGGGGCACACTTTGTTTGGTGAGCATGAAGTTTGTTCTCGGGTCTTGGGTGTTTTTCTTGTTTTTTTTTTTTGTTTGTCCATGCCTTCTGCGACACAGGGAATCCTAGTGTAGAGGTATGAGTGTGTAAACGTTTTAACGTTTAACGTTTAACGTTTAAATATATATTTATTTCGCGTATCTCGGAAACGGCTCAAATGATTTTTATGAAATTTTGTGTGTTAGATGGGGTTTAGCTGTTTAGATTTAAGTGTATAATTGTATTTTATGTAAAATCACAATTTTTTACAAAAAAAATACCGTTTACTGTCACCGCCCAGGTACTGTTTACTTATGTGCGTAAAATTTGACATATCTAAACAATACTTGATATAAACTGACATAAAACTAAAAAAGTTTGAGTTTTATAACGCACTAAAGTGACGGCTAAGTTTGCTCGAGCCAAAATATCAAAATATACTACAGCAAAATATAGTAAGGCGCCATTTGGTCGTCCTCATATGCATTATACCTTGCTCTACCCGTACCTGGGGGTAGATACTTATGGAGGGTCAGTTGAGAGGGTGGCAAATCACCATCTGCCTGAAATATTCCATTTGACACGTAATTGGCAGGTGCTGAGTCTCACCCCATAGCCTAATTAAGTCACTGAATTTCTACCTAAATTGGTAATTTTGCGTCGGTTGGTTCTACAGGCCTCTAATATAACATTAAAAAAATCTGTTGTGAAGTTACTATTGTCTCCGCGTCTATACTAATTAATTATCTGTTCAGGTGACTAAGTTCTGATCGATCCAATTAAATAGTTCTAACAAACAAATGAAATAGATAAAAATTTGATCTAAACTCAATTCAGTTCCTGATTTCACGTGGCTTAGTTTGGTTAATTTACAATTCACCAGCGTCTCGTTGTAGTCGTATGGTTCGCATTGATAAGTAAGCCAACTATAATGCGAACACAATGTCAATAGATCTAAACCTACCGTTATTTTACTAACAACAGTAAATGTTGTTTTATTAATTGGTTTACATATTATAATAATATTATATTATAATAAATATATATTATAATAAGAAATAAATTAGACATTAGTCCTTTTCGGAGATTAACGAAAACAAACAGACATATTTTTTTTGTATTGATTGTCAAATACTGAGAATACTGAGAATTCACCTAAAATAATTTATGAAAATTCTCAACAAAGCTATATAAATATAAACTGTTGATCATCGTGGAATATAATTATATTATAGTAATAACTTACAAACAACAGCGAAGATATTTCTGAAAATATAATTATTCCAAACACTAACATTGTAAGAACGTAAATCTTTTTGTAAAAGTCAGTTTTTTAAGAAACCTTTGAGCTTCATCTTTTATAGTATTCTACAGGTTTCTTAATATATTGTATAATAGTATAGTATATTGTCTTTGACAAAGTAAACATTTACTTGGTCACAAATAAATACAATATACTATTTATTCTATAGGACAGCAAAAAATAACTACAATCGAACGAACGATGTAATTAATCTATGCATGTTGACAAAGTTTTCCTGTCCAAGATTTTTCCTCGAGACTCGCCTATATAAGTGACAAAAATTTACTAAGAAAAATGTTTGCTATACACTACAAATACTCGTATGGTATGACTCAATAGACGTGTTAATTTGAGATGTTTACACGATCGTATGGAGTCACTGCTATAGATAAGATCTGCGAAACGGCATATCCGACATACAATCTAAGTTGTCGACATAGCCAAGAGGATGGGCTATATCGACAACTCAGCAAGCTGAAGTGGCAGTGGGCTGGCCACATCGGCCGAAGGAACGATAACCTTTGAGGGTAACTAGTTCTCGAGTGGAGAACGCGAGTAGGCGAACGTAGTGTGGGACGCCCCCCGGCCAGGTGGAGTGACAACTTGCGTTAGGTGGCTGGTAGATAGCCTGTACCAGCTGTGGACTATAAACTGATTGTGATGATGATGAGACGATCGTAGCCATCTTAACAAATATGAAGGCTATTTTTATTATTATCAATTTTGCTAATACTTTACTTCTACAAACTGGGTCGCTGGAGTTAAATAGTAACACATAAATTTATTGTCTTGTGTAGGACCGAAATCTGAACGTAATGATTATGAAGTTAAATTGAAAACGATGGCATTTATTTTTGAGAAACGTAATACTTGTATGTCTTGCTCAAAACTTAGAATATTTGGCATGTTATCAGAATAAGTACATTCCATTCCGAGTGGGTTCCGCTACTTGTGCAAGATAGTTCCTAGTTATCCTATTTTACGCTTGTTTGTTCTCGGGTCTTGGATGTTGGTTTTCTGTGTTTGTGCACGCCATTTGCTACATTTGCTACATTTTGCCACGCTGCACTAGGATTAGTGCAGCGTGGCAAAATGTAATAAAAAAAAACTAAAAACGTTCGTCTGGTCGGGTGCAGAATAGGGTCGAGTGTTGCAATTTCTGTATAATGGAGCATTGAAACCTTAGAAGATCTGAGCGGTTGTGGTTAATGTAAAATAGTGGGTTTTCAGTCTCTAGGATGATCAAAGTCTAGTAGGTACTAGTTAACTAGTCCAAAACATTAATTTTTGATCTACATCTGCCATATCAGCCTCTTATGTTCCCACTGCAGGGACACTGGCGACAAGCGAGAGTTGATGGCCTTTGATTAATCACGGGGATGTTTTACTTCGGCGAAGATTGAACCCCAGTAGTTTGTGCCTGGTTTTGTATCCTGAGACCTTTGGATTGAAATTCAGCGTGCTACTTCAATACCAATAAGGCGTATGTAGATAAAATTTATCAAACTTTATTGTTAATAATAAAAGTTGAAGATATTTTATAATATTTCAAAAATACGCTTAGATCATGAGTATACCTACAATATCAGAAAGATTATTAGTTAATTTAGGTAGCTTTATCTTATTGTCTAATGTCTCTTATACCTAATCCATATTCACTTAATAAAAAACGGGTAATGGTGCATTCAAATAAGCAGGTGTACTCCTGTAAAAGAGATATTTATATATACAATATTTAAAGGTATTTTTGATAAAATTCTCATATTATACAATATTTATTATAAGGATGTTACCCACGAACAATTTTGAAAATATTCTTCTTTTAATATAATCAAATTATATAATATTATAATAATTGACTGAATTGATGATTTTCATCATGAAATTTCTAAAATCTTATAAAAATATTGTTAAAAAAAATATTAAATAGATACTTTACATGTATCTTTGTATAATCTCATGTTTTAATAAATAAAATAAAAATATAAGTTTTCCAAAGCATCTAGTCATAGTTACAATTGTGGCTGAACTGCTTTGAACCTTGGTATGCGTTTTTTTGCCATCGAGCGTGCGTCCTTCCTGCGACGTGCTTCAGTGGATAAACATCTTGATACATTCCTTAGCGAAGTAAACTAACTCTTATGTCACACTTAACATGATTTATTATCACGTGTAACAAATTCATTACAGCCGTATAATTTTTGCGTAGATAACAGAGACAGATAAAACGTGATTAGATAATTGAGATAAAATGGATATAGAACTGTAAAAAATGACAAGTAATTATTATAGATTAAATCAAATTTAAATTTCGGGTAGCTAATATGGCCTATTGTTATTATTTTTCGGTGAGATATAATTTGAAATATTAGAAAATTCGCAATATTATCAATTTATCATTGCTTTTAATCATGCGTGTGGCGGCCGGCCTTGAATAAATTTGGTGCCTACGATTTATAAACCAGTTTGTATTGGTATTGTAACTGGCTTTTAATTTGACTACCTGTCAAACCAGATTCACAGCCATGTGCGCCGGTAATACCCGAATATCACCCGGAAACACGCGAGCCTAGACGTAAATAGTTTTGAACTCTATGACGCTCCGTACTTCGAACTGTCTAATAGTAACACATTTCTTTTACTATCATGAACCAAAATGAGACATGATTACTAAAACTAATACTTGATCATAATGAGAATGATTGCAAATCACTATGTTAATTGACCAAGTTAACTGGAAACAATATAACGAGTTGCGAAGAATGCGCACTTGTTAACGATATAAAAAGCAACATAACTGCATTACACAACGTAATGTTTTTTGTAACTTGAATGTAATTCATAAATTAAGTTCTTCGTTTGGTAATTTATTGAGGAAGTAGTAATTGTATGTTCCGTACCTGTTCCCCACCAATACCGCTTCCAGCCGTCAGACACCGCACGGAACATGGCAACAAACAAGCGTGCGTCGCCGGCAACGCGTCTCGACCGACTGAATCACATCAAATCACATCCTCGACTCTGGTTGGCGTGAGAATCAAAATACTTATTCCAAATTCAAAAATATAAAGTATCTCTGTAACATGGTTATTGCCATAAATTCCTTTGAGGATCCATTAATAGGATATTTGGGTAATATAGAGGTATTCCGAATTAACCGTCAACCGACAAAAGGATTTCTGTCGCCGTCGTCACCCTGATTCAATTAATCTCTAATTAGAGAGGAGAGTGCTCTTAATGTTGAGTAGAATGCGGATTTGACAGTGTAGTAAATGGAAATCTGACAGAGCGACGGGTTTCAGCTCCAGGGGTTAGGTAAGTAGGTAGGTGGTACAAACGGATTCAGGTCAACTGTGGACAGGGTATTGTTTATGTTTGTTTGCTGTACTTTCTCCATCTATTTTTATCATTTTCTGACTTTAAATGCTAATGGGTTATTCTATGTAACTCTTTATTAAATTTATTGAGGAAAAGTAATTAAATACTGAATGTAGAATATTTTTATATTTTTTTCATGTATCAGTATTCTAATTTTTTTTTGCTGCCACTGGCCTACTCTCGACAATTGATAGAGAATTGGCGACATCATCATCATCATCAGACTATTTATCTTATTGCTCTGAATTTGTATGTTACTTGGATTTAGTAAATATTTTTTTTGCTGTAATTAATAATAATTTAATGTTATAATTTAGTTTTTTTTTTTACTTTTTTCAATAATTGTTGCAGTTTATGACTTTATTCTGGCCTATTCTAATTATACGATTTTCATAATACGAGTATTTATATAGAGTAGCTGTGCAATAAAATATTGGAGTATTTACATACATAAATAAATTCACGATTTTATCGCGGAAGAGGTAGGCAAACTCTAATATTGACAAGTTTCACCTTGTTACATTACTGTAGGAGCGTAGACGTGACAAGTAATGAGCTCATCGTCTGTCATTGCTTTTTCACGAACAACTCAGAAAACACCTTCTTCCAAAGCTTGATATTGTTTATATTTGCTTATATTATGGAACAAGCTGATAGCTGGTGGTAAGTGGTGACCTCCGCCCGTGACAACAGTAATGCGACTCAGTATAAGATTTGGATCTTACACTGAGTCGCATTCATCATGCTGCGATAGCATTTAATATAATAGTTAGTATAAAATAATACCTTTATTATTATATTTTATGATATTTACCACTACTTGCCAAGGCTGTTTCAAATGGAAATACCCAAGTATTAAAATACTGTTTCCCTAACATATATATACATATAACATACTTACATATTTGCCTGATATAAAAAATATTGCACAAGCATTTTAATAAAGAAAATATTTTTTTTACCTATTATTAAAAATATTATACAAACAAATAAATGATTACACACTCTACACTAGCTGCACTAAATTCATCTGTGTTGTAGGTGGCATAGTGACACCCACAATCATACAAATTAGAAATATATAATAACAAATATACTATGTAAGTATTAATAAAATAATTGGTAAATAACATTATATTATTTAATTATTATTATTATTTATTTCATATTTAAATCCATATAATGTTATAATTAATTTTACTTCCAGGTTCCGCAAGAAAGCTTGAAACATACGATCCCGAAAGACATCTTTAAATATTCACTTCCTTGCAAAACAGTTATAGTAATTATGCGTTGATTAATTACATAGTTGGCTAAACGCACTTCAAAAGCTTTGCAAAGATTATATTAATTACTAGCGACGCGCTCCGGCTTCGCACGGTTACAATTTGCTTAGTGAAGAGAGCGCTTAGCAAACATTTTTGAGAATGATCATGGAGGATGTTCAAAAAAATATTTCAAACTAATTATTCCTCAACCATTATACACAATATAAATAAAAATTAGCGAAATCCGTCTAGCCCTTCTCAAACGGTAAATTTAGAATATATACTGTCTAATAATGTATGTTAGCTTGTAGTGATTGATTCAATTATGCCATCTGTTGGAAAAATGTTCGACATATTTTGGATTAGAATGTAAGTAGCCCAGTATGTTCTCAACATGCCTAATTTTGAACTATTCTACCATCAAAACGAAAGTTCTTCGTGTATTAGTTCAAACTCAGTTAACTAGATGTCGCTGTTCTACATTAATCACAGCTATCGTGCAAATCACTATGTAATTACTCACCGATTGTTATAATAATATGGTGTTTTAAATCAGGTTTTGTATTATTTTATCAATGATGAAATTACTGTTAATCAATCAAGCTGCTAAACTTGGTATTCTACAAATTTGATTCGTTTCGGCTGAATATAGGTTACAGGAAAGAAAAAAATATTTCCATGGAAAAAGCTGTTCCTACTGTCAAAGTATAAAGCTAAAATTTCAAATTAAATTGAAATTAAATTTCCAAGTCAATTCATAGCTGGTACTGTTTTCAGATCATCTTAGCATGGACTTTCGCAAAGTAAAGCCTGTATCAATCGTCTTAATGATAATAGCCATGGCACATATAGATGGATTCGCGTATTATTATTAACACCAGAAATAATAGTACAGAAACACGTCATCACCACTTGATCAACGGCGTTGGCGGTCATTTGGATTTGTTCCTGGAGTGATTTCAAGGCGATTAGTATGAAAGACTTGAAGGATGCTAAGTCAGCAGCAAGTGCAAGGCTGCAGCTGATGAGTCACACTGCTTGATACTTACCCTCGAAGGGTGCCATCTGCTGCGTGCCACAGAGCCGCGAATATTCTCCATGGCTGTGGTTTCAGTGCTTAGTTATAGTAGAGTCAAATTTCAAGATGATGTATAAGTGTTCTAGTGATAGTTGCCGAAGGAGAAAACACAATATGGCAGGTAGTGTTTCAAACCATGATATTATTGAACAATAATATAATTTTCTTATATACAAAGAGATTTTAAGTATTCCACGCCTACCCGCAAAAAAACTCACACAAACAAAGCACACAATGCTGATCCAATACTAACAAGGGAGAAGGGTATATAATTTCACAGCCGACTGAAAAACCCGTTGATATGGTATTCCAATGCTACCTGCGTGGAGAGATAGCCGGAAATCCGGTGATTTAGTAAACGAGGTGCGCCTGAACTAATTTAGAGAATCTGAGCTTCATTGCCGGTTCAGAAGAATATTTTCACGTATTTATAAGTAGTGAATTAAGTCCTGCATAAATAACAAGCGACTGATTTAAAAATCGGCCAACTGCGAGTCGGACTCGCGCACGAAGTGTTCCGTACCATTATCTATAATATCGAGCAAAAACGATTAGAAAATAAAACACATTTTTGTATGAGAACCCTCCTAAATATTAATTTTATTTGTTGTTATAGCGGCAACAGAAATACATCATCTGTGAAAATTTGAACTCTCTAACTTTCACGGTTCTTGAGATACAGCCTGGTGACAGACGGACAGCGGAGTCTTGGTAAAAGTAATTAATACAAATACAATAATAGGGTTAGCAGACTTAGTAAATATTTTAGCCTGATAATGTACCTATTTTTAGGTATATAATGGTTTGTTAACTGCTTTTGTACTTAAATTATTAAAAAAATAGGGTCCCATTTTACCCTTTGGGCACGGAACCCTAAAAATCGTATAAAGCAACTTCAACACTTATGTCCCATTTTGGGGGTTTATGTTGCTTACTCCCTCCGTCATAGTCCCACAGACAGACGTGTCCCCCGGGTGAAGCAAGGAGCAACTCAAAGTAGCAGTAGAACTTGTGCCAAGTTATTCCAGCTACGTAATGGCGCTGCAATCGCATGTGGGTGATATCCGTCTCAAAGAAATGGGTGCAATGTGATGCGAGTTAGGCAGGGGAGGACCGGAGTCGTATTACTGTTGTTTATGGGTGGCTGTAATCACTTAACTTCAGGAGAGCTGTCAGGCGGTGGCGTTTCTTTATTGACATTAAAATGACCTCAATGCAGTTGACTAAAATCAAAGCAGATTCTGCTTTGTTGACGTATAATATAATTTGTTGACGTATAAATAATTTTATATTTTCAGGAATAATAATGTACCTAACTAGGTTTATCATTATGTTGCCGGCTTGCTAACAATATTTTCCTTCAACGTTTTTATAGGAAACTAATGTGATATTTCCTATAAATATAACATGCTACGAGTATATGGGCATAGATACATATATAGACGGCTCCGTGGCTTAGTTGATAATAGCCCTGCCTTCGAAGCGAGGGGTCCCGGGTTCGATTCCCGGCCGGGGCATACTTTGTGTGGTGAGCATGAAGTTTGTTCTCGGGTCTTGGGTGTTTGTCTTGTGTTTCTGTGTTTGTCCATGCCATCTGCGACACAGGGAATCCTAGTGCAGAGGTATGAGTGTGTAAACGTTTATTTATTATTATTATTAAATAATGTATATTGTATATATAAATAAATTAATAAATGGCTAAATGTAGAATGGCTGGACCAATTCAGAAATCTTTTTTTTTTTTCAAATATTCGCCGGTTTCCCATAAAGGTATTTACCTTAGTAGGTATATACTACATAGGTATACTAACAAAGAGTAAAATTAAAAAAAATATGGAATATGGAAAAAAAACTGTAGGTGTTTTTTGCTAAAGAATTTTAACTACAACATACGCAAATTTAGTTTAAAAGCTGATTGTCAAATTGACATTAAATACAGAACAACGTCTGTTGGGCCTGCTAGTATAAATATACTTACTAGCTTTTACCTATGGCTTCGCTTGCGTTAATATTGATTTTATCAACCAATTCCGGTTGTTTCATACAAAGTTTACTTAACTCACTTTCGCATTTATAATATGAAGTATAGTTTTTACACAAAATCAAGTAATATAATAATTGTTATTATTCTTTAAGTAATAATCTAGTTCCTATGGTACAAGTTAGGTTTAGTATAAGGATAGAGGGCGTGACGCGCACACATTCGTCTCACAAATGCTTGTCTTTGATCCCAAGCTTGAAACCACCTACAGTGCAGAGCTACTGGGAAGACAGTCAAAGAAAAAAAATACTATCCAACAGAAAGGTTTCTCCGTACTATAAAGTCTACGAGTATATCACAAATAACAAATCAAGCAAGGCAGCCGACTTGAGTTCACTACAAGTTCTCCTATTCTGAATAAAAAGCTCAGAAGTAATGACAACTGAACACACATCGCTTCCTGCATTGTTGGCGAGCAAGTTGCTTCGTGCAAAGTTAGTTCTAGGAACAAAGCGGAACTCTCGACACGTATCGTCCTACAATAGAACAAGGATTTAAAGTTTTTGGCTAGTTCTAGAGACTGAAATATCTTAGTTTGGGTAGTGAGTAATGTAACACACAGTCTTTCGGTTTTGAATGTTGCGCCCTTCAATCTGAGATGAGTATGTAACGTGCGGCTCCAATTTCATTCCTTAATTTCTTAATGTCCTAAGAAAAATAGGATACGAAAGGTATGAAGCCAGTTTATTTGATTTTATTAATCATTAGAATTGAATTAAAGGCTAAAGTGTCACAAAAACACACACTGAAGAGAAGATATTTCGCCTCTATAATTTTGCCTCGCATATTTTTTTTACTCCACGACGTAGTACCTTACACCACTTTTCTATCAAGTGCATGTCTGTATTATTTTGCACCTCTATTTGAGGAACGGTACCAAGTATGTGTTATACCCGTTCACAGTGAGAAATAAAATATTTGCTTTTACAATGCTTCTAAGAAAATATAATGTTTATTCTACATCTATATTATCCAAGTTCAGTTCAGTTATTCGGTTTGTATTGAAGTGGGTATAGTGAAGTATTCTGTAATTATTCTGTATTTCTAAGGCTTCGGACCGTAGTGTGGAATACAATCTACGTCTGTTCTCATCTATAGCCATAGATTGCGAAAATGTATGAAATTTGGTGTGATATAATAAATTACTTGCATGCTTCCGTTGCAAAACGAGTTATGAGGTAGTATAATGTTTTAGTTTTTGTATTTAGGGTACATATCATACACAATATAATATATAGGTGGTAGTTTGGTAGATCTAGATTCTGTATCTGGATGCTGCCAGAATACTGTTGTGTCCTTGGTATCTTATTCTAAACAAAAGCTAGCCAGGCGATGATGGAAAAGTACCACCAAACTGTTCCACTTGATGTTTTATAACACCAGAAGTTGTGTCAAAGTTCAATGTCCGTATGACATTCAATTGACTTTTTTTTCAACGTAGTGGATTCACAGAATTCCATTATGGTTACTCTTGAAAGCCTGTTCTTCTTTTTCATTGATCTGTTCGGTACACGGGTTCTGAGTAGAGACTGCAGTAATATGGAATCCTTATTATTAGTGAGCAATATAATTCGCCATTCGCGGTGCTTTACGTACACTCTGACTCAAGTAATAGGCTGACATGGACACACAAAATCACTCCACTCGAACCCAGACCCGAGAACAAACTTCATGCTCACCACATGGAATTGAAATAAATAAGTACCTAAATAACCCAGGACCCCTCGTTTGGAAGATACGACCACAACCAACTGAGTTACGTAGCCATCAAGTGGTAGCCGGCATATTGATAGTAGCAATGATAAAACGATATTTTAATGATTTAAGGAAAACATAATGATTTTATAAGCCTCGCCTTGTATATAGTCGCTTTCGAACACTACCAAAATCAGTTGCCTGCATCAACTCCCCAGGCGCAGTAATTAACCGCAATGATTCCGAAGTGGATTAAAATGTAGCAGAGGCCAATTAATTTGTAGGTACCTGACGAATCTCAGAAACGGCCCGTTCATATACGCACTATTGGTGATTTTTATTTTGAGGCGGAGCTTTTATTCAGTTTTAGTTAGCAATATTGGAAAAGTAGACATAACAAGTGGTGATCTCATTCCTGCCATTATTATCGGCTAACACTTTCCTTTATTAAATCATTTCTTATAATTTGACGGCCTAGACAAATCTTATAAATACTATCGATATGATGTTTTCAACAGGCCTGAATGTGTACGATCCTTAGTTCAATATTATACCTACTAAGTGAATAAAATAAGACTCAGGCCCGTTATTCAGTGTAGCTACTTATTGTTCGTTCCCGCATCCAATCTGGAATGATAAGTGGCTTTGTGAGTTGTGCACTCACTTATCATAAGGGTAATATGGGGTAATAATGCTTCTCTGGATTAATAGGGCTGTAGGAGAGTGTATCTATCTTCATTGTATATATGTGCGATAAAAAAACATTACTTACTTATATTTACGTTCAAATATATATTAAATACACGCTTGTCATTATGAAAAATAATTTGAGTTAGAGATAATCCAAGTAGCAAAGTAGTTCAATAGTTTTAAAGCCAAAGCGATTACGACTCTAGTTGTTAAAGTCAATCAATTACGAGACTTTTGGTAAATATTTATACCGGTTAAGGTTACATTTCAACTGTACAACAATTATCTATAGGTGCGTTATCGTTTGAAACTCTAAAGAAGCCTATTTTTGTGAACGAAGGAATGAATGAATGAATCAGTCATCTTTTTGCATTTATTGATATTATTTCTAAGGTATATGAACGAAAATGGTGTTTATATAGACCTTTAAAATATTGGTAAACACAACTAATATGCTTTTTAGCGTTTTGAGCGTCCTCGTATTTAACGTTATGAAACGTAACGTTAAATACGACTCTACATACAATTTTAACTAACTACTAATACTCAAAACGCTTTCAAGTTTACTGTGCACTAGAACAAATGGTGATTTTCAAGAAATGAAAAACATATTAAGTAACACATGTATGTTCTAAAGTGAACACATTATTTGAAATAGAAATTGATGAAAGTTTAATTTAAAGTAACGATATAGAGTATATAGAGTTTGAAAAACTAGAGAATATCGTTACTTTGATCAAAGTTCCATGTAATAAACAACAATTTTGGAAAATACGCACATGTTCCGTAGCTCGTATTTTTTATTACACTTGTAGATGTCAGTACTAACATCTACACATGTCATAGAAAGCACGGATCACTTAAATTAATTTAAACCTTATAAAATTAAACGAACAGCCATATTTGAACATATTTTTATTACCAACTCACAAGATAACAACTTGTTACAAAAAATATGTAAAGCCGTGTGATAATTACACGTCAATTTTATTTTAAAGTATTTCGGAAGATCTGTTATGTAAAATAATCACTTCTATCGACAATTTTGAGACCATTTAGACCTACTTATCGTTAAAAGTTATGGCTTTGCACAGGTGTTAGATGTAGATGCAGGGAAACTAAATAAATATAATTATATTATTTTCCTAAGCGTAATCACATATTATAAAGAATCATTTTTTAAATTCATACCAAACATACATTATGTTTGGTTATCGTCTTTCTATCCCAGAACATCCGGTATTGTGAAATCCTTTTCGTATTACATTTAAATATACTAAACTACATCAAAATAATAGTAAATAATTAATAATATCACAATTTCGTAACACTAATCTTTTTGCAGTTCTATAACATTTCTATTAACGCATTAAATAGAAAAGTGAACCGTTTCTCCATAAAAATAACTCTTTCATATCACACGTAAAGTGTGTTTAAGTTATTTTCTTTAGATTTGGGTTACCCCACACCATATCAATTATAAAAAATTGGCTAGTGTAGTAAAACAAGTTTTCTACGTAAATGTATACCACTAAAACAAATAATCTAAAGTAATTTGCTGCGTAGGACTTTAATCCAGGGTAGATGAATTCTCCGTTTAAGCAACTCTGCACACATCTGTAAATAAAAATATTATATTAAAAACAAATATTTTAACATTTGAAATAGTTCATGTTAAGACACCATCCTCAAATTTTTGTTAAATGTTTGCTTGTGGCATAAAAACAGTGTATTACCCCATATAGTACATTTTTTATTAAAATTTTATGAATAACTAAATCCACGGATTAAGTTATTTATTTATTAAGCTCTGCCCCGTATAATTTTCCTTGGAATTCGGTGATATAAAGTGAACAATAACAGAAGACCAATATGAAAACCTAGCTTCAAATACGTTACTACAGTAGCCTACGCTCGACTCTATATTGAAAAATACGAGTCCAATGTTTTCGTTTTCGAAATTAGATATTATTATTATCGTTATCTTATTGTCAATTGCTTACTGTACTTACAGTGCTAATTGTAAGTACAGTGCTACAGACATTCATGAACGCACGAATATAATAATTTATTTTCCAATTAAAAATACTGTCTTCACAGCTCAGTTGGTGGAAGCTCTGTCACTGAAGTCGTGAGTTCGACTCCTACTCAAGACAAAAACTTGTTTGACGAATATAGAAGTTTATTCTGTGACTGAGTGTTATTATTCTTTACATGTATAAGTTTAGTTTTGGGTTAGGCGGCCTAGTGTAAAATGTATGAATATGATTAATTTATTAGTATTAAAAAAAATCGTATAAATCTATATCAGTAATCTGGTTCCCATAGTCCAAGTTATGTTTAGAATAGGACTGGATGGCACAGTGTCCATGAAAATTTATTTTATTTAATATTATGGAACAGAAAATCTCTTCAAAAAAAAAAAATATACTTACACTAATATATAAGCAGTGAGGAACGCCGTCAGTAAGCTTATTCCTTGCGTCATATTTTTGGGTCGTTCTCTCGGCACCATCACCAGATCCAGAAGAATGATGATGAGGGACACCGTATGCATGCAGTGTTGGCTCCAGAACGGCACTATGTCATCTAAGGCATATGGCGCGATCAGCTCTCTGTTCTTGTTCCATACTCGCCAGAACAGGATGTCTCCAAACTGCAATTCAAAAAGAACTATTGATTTATTCAGTTAAAGGAAGATAATGATACATATAATTGTTTTGATTGAATGATGTGGTTTCTTGTGAAATCACAGACGCATGATACGTTTTATCCCCGGCTCGATTTAAGGGCGCAACAAAATGCAAATTGGGTCTATTAATAATTAAGTCACGGAGGAGTTAAGTCGGTTTGTTATGAGTGGAGGGAACTACTTACATGAGTGAGCTTTCTGCTAATTAAATCAACGTTATTACATTAAAAATATACACACATTAATAATAGCCATAGCTATAAATCCAGGAAAAATGTTTTAATATAAGTATTCCAAGGCTTTTATTCGATCTTATTTCCGCAGAAAGTCAAGTTACATGGTGATTATCACTTTCATTTTGGTAGGTAGGTAATTATCATGTAATTGTTTATATGATATTTTATTACTTACGGAAGCTTTAAAACTCATTAATACAGGAAGAAAATTATATAATTATAACTCAATTGGCTTAAAATAGCCAAAAAAATTGCCAACATAATTATAGCCGGAGATTTTGGCCTTATGCGAGGAACTATATTTTAAATCGTGTGCAAATTGAGAGTGCGACAGGGATACTAAAAATTCGAAGGATGCTGGTAAAATTTAGACAGACTTACCCTAATAAGCTTCAAAAATAAATGTCCACAGAAGCATCACAATAAATGTTCACAGACCATAAAGCATCGTCAGAAACCAGCGTGTTCAAGAAGCAAAAGATATGTGACATCTACCAGTCCGCATTTGGAAGGTACTTAATTTTAATTCAATTTTTATTCTCTCAAGAAGATATAATGAATCTTAGTTATAAGGATTACAGTATATTTTAGCACATAAGTTACTAATCAATACCTCAAACACCATTTACAATATTAATATATGTCAGTAGTGTTGGTCTTAAAAATTTACAACTTACAGTAATTTGCACATAAGTAAAATAGATTACAATACAAATATCTTTATTAAAACAGTAGGTACATTATTGATTAACACGTTATTGAGATTACATGCAAATCAAATGTTACTTTTGGAAGAATATAATATAATTAGAGTCTATTAATTTTTTTCTACTGAAAGGGCCGATGATTGCGCATGATAAAAAAATATATAGTCAATGCTAGCGCCTACAACGCATGGATTGGCAACTGATCCCCAAGTGAGGTTGCTTGATATTGATAATCTGTCACTTACTTAAAATGAAATCCATCAGAGGCATCTGCCTCTGATGGATTGGATGGATAATTATTTATCTCAAGTCAATCTTGACTTGAGAGTAGGCAGCCAGGCATTTTCTCTAGGTTCCATCACGCTATGACTTTTTCACGATGTTTATATTCGCCGGCAACTAAAGCTCTATGTAGGATTCGATCTCAAACTGACGTTATTGCCAACTTGCCAATATGATGATGATGTATCTTTAAGAAGATCATCATAATCTTCTAGTCGCTACACGACCATAGACTTACCGCAGTTGTAGGCAACAGTAAGCTGGTGAAGCACAGATATCGTGCTTTATTCAGAAGTTGTACGTGTCTCCGTTCTTGACCGCCTTGCAGCTCACGCCAGTCACAGTAGATGCTTGCTGGGAAGTACAGGACTGTCAGGAGCTGGAAGCAAGATGTATTTTGTAATTTTACTAGCTGCAACCCACGGTGTTACCCGCAGTTAAAAAGTCAATATGAGACTATGGGAAATTCGGACTAAAGTTGAGTTTTGTGCAATTCAGTACAATTAGGTACAATGTCTTCCCTGATGCTAAGCGGTTACCACCGTCTATAAATAATAGAAATATGACTCTGGTCTTCCTCTACTGATCGAAGTATAACAAGACCCAATTCATCTAACAGAGTTATGAATCTTAAGTCTTATGAGTCTATAATTTCACTGGCTTCCCCATTTTCCCATCGAAATGCAGCAACGTGAGTGCAACACTACTTTTGGTGAATTGCCTAGCATAATAGGTACTTCTCAGGATGAACTTGTCAAACTAATTTGTTTGTTTCGCACCACTCTGGGATACATGTAGGGATTCAATGTATCTCAGTACCCTAAACAGATACATACGCGAACACTAGGTATGTACCACCATACGTATCTTTTTTTTGACCCCTGATGTCGAGAGGAAAGGCTCGTGTTATACTTTGATGCCTTACTATCGATGTGTGTGTGTGGTGTATATTTATCTGGTGTGTTTGCATGCGGCTTCGTTTATTTACTTATGACTGATTGAAGCTGTGTAAAAGCAATACGAATTATGTCTTGGGTAGAGTCTTAATGGTAATTACTAACGAGGCCTAATTTTATATTTGTTCATACAAAGTAATGAAGCAGAAATTTTGCATTGGTACTTGTAGTTCCGGTGACAATAAAATAATATTCCCATGGGCGCCGCCAGGAATCTTTTCTGGGAGAATCTACACACTATAATATTAAAAATATTAATTTTATACATGTAATAATATTATTTAAAGTAATGTTAAATTCAATTAGTTCGCGTGGGTATTTGAGTATCCTTCGCATGTCGAAAACATACTCTTTGTGGTCAACGGCTCGGGGAATAATGGCCTGCCAAACATTTTCTTTCCCGACAGGGGGTGACAGTGCACCCCCTTGCACCCTGCTGCCAGCACCCATGAATATTCCGGTACAGTTGATCATCAGACCAACCATGAACGAGAGTAGATAAAGACAAGCAAGAAAAAGTAGTAGTAGGCTACAATCTAATTGGACTAAATAAACTCATTTGACCTATCAAGCTAGTTTTGTTATTGAAATGGAGATAAAACATCTTATTTTAGAGATTTCGTTCATTACCAAATCACAAAAAAAAACACGCTGTTCGCATTCTGTAGAAGAGCAAATAAGAGGTTTAGGAAATTAGGTTTTAATTAGTAAATTAAAGCATTTTAGTAAAATCTGTACCTACTGAAATACCTTGGTATTACATGGCCCCAAGTAGGTGTAACATTTATTTTGGTTGTCGGATAATTACAAAATGTTAAATTAACTGAAGGAAAGAGTTATACAAGTTATTCGTAGGAATTATGTCATGTCATTAAATATGTATAAAATCACTGCAATATATTTATTTCATACCAAAATTTCATACTGCAAAAATGATATTTTTTTAATCGGGGTTTTCACTGACCGCTTTCAACATAATTCCGTTCTTAACTAACTCAACTTAAAAATATTTTTATACTTGTATATTTCGAAATATTAAAATATGAATTTGAAATTTTGAATTGTGAATCAGAAAATGTCTCTTCGATATTGCACTTACAGCGATCAAAATCTTAACATTGTCTAAGAAATCAGTCGTGACATATTTGTAAATTGATTGATATATATTAATTTTTAACTGTCTCAATAAGGGGGAGGTTGTCAATTTGTATGAATTGGCGCACTAATAGTTCATGTCATCAAATGCTAAATGACTTAACATTTACAAAGATATTCCAAAGTAAATTTCTCTGTTCCATGTATTATCGATGCTTTAAATCACGTTTAATGTATGCAAAATTACTAAATAAGTACAGATTACTCTCGATGGGAGCTAGATGTAAATATTTAGAATCTAATTTACTTTATGGTATTGTTCATAATAATTTTGATCGATTGATACAATTACGTGCACTTAGTGTTTCTAGTGGCACCAATCTTATCAATTTGTCATGTAATCTGCGGATAATATAGGCTGTGGTATTAATAATACTTATTATAATATTTAAAGTTAAGATAAAAAACAACTACAGTATAATAGATATTTTTTATCCTTAATATAATAAATAAATAAACATTTGAAGACATGAAGTTAAACTCAACCATGTCAGTAAAAAAATTAAACTATTTTATTTTTGTAAGATATGATTCAATCATTATAATTTAATATTAAAAATACTGATAATTATTTGAAAATTTAAATTTATATTTTTATTCGTTATTTATTTTTAATGGAAAACTATTTCTTTGTTAAGAAAATAATAGTTGAAATTAATTTGAAATTTTATTTGTATTTTTTTAATGCAAATAACTATTATATCATGTTAATGAAAAACTCACATTAAACCAAGATGTGATCATTTTCCACCTCGTGTTATTGTAGATCCACAGACTAGGATCCTCAGCCTTTGTGAAATCAATGGTCAGCAGGTAAGTGGCGATAACCACCAGGTGCACTGACGCCAGGCTGTACATCCACAGGCGAGCCTTCACCAGTCCATCACTCTTCCTCAAAATCGGATGCGAAAAATGTTCTATATTCAACATGATGTACGTGAGGAACACTGCGCGGATTGATATGAACTGATGGGTTCTTAACTTATACGGATGTATTGATAATGACGAGTCAGGCTGTGACAAAGGCACAGGTAGGCTCGCCGGTTCCCGCGTGACTATCGTGCGCGGGCGCATACGGCTAATTATTTGTTTATGTTCTAGAGGTCATATTAAGCGCTTTCTGAGAGCCTTGTGGATGCCGGTTTTCGGACTCGGGCTTGCTGCTTTTGAGTATTTATCGGTCGCAATAATAACTCTTATGTGAAATGTTTATCTAGCTATTATTATGGTTCCAAGTTTCAGCCTAGGCTGGCGGCGGCCGGGTCTCGAATAAAGTCACTTAATAATCATTGGGGTCCTAATAAGTCATCAAATTTTAAACTTTTTGTTCTACCTATAAAATATCAAAATGTTTAGAATACAGGAACATTGACATTTACACCTCTTGAAATTTTTTCATATAAGCTTATATTTTTTTTCTAAAATCTCATTGCAATGACATCAAAGTTATCTTTCAAAATGATGCATGATGTTTTGAATCTGTTCGAAATATATCTTCCGAGAAACATAAATTACCGCATACCTTTTGGTACCTCTACGTACTTAGTGAAAACAGACAAAAAACGACAGTATTAAACAAATCACCAAATTTTTTTGTGACAATGACAAAGGGAAACAAGGAAAACCAATCAAGAGGATTTAAACATGGAGGGTTTCGTACCAAAAAATGTACCTTAATTATTAGTAGTAATCAGCCAAATGCAACAAGTAAAATTTGTCTCTCGAGCAATTTATTTTTCGATAGTATTGTTTACATTCATTTGCAATAGCTACTTAATACCTGGTAATTTGCCGTCAAGCAGTGGTGCGCTCCCATTGCTGTGTTTTGGTGGGTGCCGGTGAAATTATAGGTGCATGAGACGTTACATACCCATCTTAAAATGAGAGACGCAATACAATATAATTTAGGCGTTCTCATATTTATGCTCTTGTTAATGGGCGGCAACAAACACTTAACATTAGGTGGGCTGTCAGCATGTCCTGTCAAATCTGTGAAAAAGAGAACTTGGCAAATTTTTGTACCAAGGAAAATAAGGGTCAATATATGCATAAAAGCAGAAATTCCTCAATACTCTGTTTCCCTATTTTACGCCCTTAGGGGATAACTTGTCCATGTAACTTCTATGTTAGCAGCTTAAGATACGCCCTATATAATAAAAAGAGAATCATCTAAATTAGCCCACTAATAAAAGAAAACCAAAAACGTACATCCGAATCGAAAATCTCCTTGTTTTTAAGCCGTTCAAAGAAGGAAAATAAAAAAAAAAAAATGGTGGTCGTTACGGGACGCCCGGTAGATGTAAAACATAAGAGAGCATGCCGCATGCCGTCACGTCAAACGAGGCAAAAACATTTTCTGTGAACATCAGCCGTTTACGATTGATAGTTCAAAGGATACATGCACTTAAAACTAGGAAATCTGTCCCAAGAGAGTTATATGCTTAATAATCTACATTCTTTGCCCTTTCGGTACAGAATCCTAAGAAGTGATTCACAGCAGCTACTATGCTTCAATTCAATGAGGTGCCCGCTGATTAGAACGTGGTTCATTGTAAATTCTATACGTCCATCAACCCATACGCAGCCATTCAATTGGCCGATTATGTAAAGTATAAATCGTTATCAGTAAAATTTAATTTGATATTTTATGTACTATTGTTTTTATAATATTGATTAGTTTGGCGATAAATAGGGATGTAACATATGAAGCAACACAAAACTATTACTTCAAATATAAACCTCAGCTGCACGCGGTACATCCTACAGTAACTGAGGCTCTGGCGACCGGTTGGTGATGGTATATTCCTTCCTATTCTGGCACAGATACAGCTCTAAATTTTCTGTCCAGCAGTGTCAAAATCTTCATCGGCGATTGTCAACACACCTGCCCAGCGTGGCGATTATGGCCACTATCACAAATATGGCACATAGATTGGACAATCAAAAGCGCCACTGAAGTGGCGCTTACTAGAAGAGGCCTATGTCCTGCAGTGGACTAGGATAGGCTGGTGGTGATGATGATGTTTTCCCTTGTCGCTAGGTTCTCGGGTTCTCTCAGTTTCCGGCCGGAGCAAACTTTGTGTGAAGACCATGAAGTTTACGCTCGGGGTTTGGGTGGTTGTGTTACGTAATTTAGTGTCGACATGCTATCTGTGATATGGAATCCTAGTATTAGGTTTAATTGAATACTTATCTGATAATAACTATAACAGTATAATTCTCCTTTATAACCGGAACGATCGAAACTATGTGACATCTCAGTGCTATATGGTCTAGCAATCAGAATTAAACTTCCTTGCAAGGTGAAAACCCATTTATAGTGGCTTTTCGGCTTTGTAATACTACCTTTTCACACAAACCTCAACCTTTGTCTGGAGAGGTGCTGCCACCACACCTAGAGCAATAGTGCTCGCATTACTGTGTTCCAGTGGAAGGGTGCGGGTACCGGTGAAATTACATGCGCATGAGACGAATCATCCCAGTCTCGGGTGATGGACGCAGCAGGATGTATGCAACTCAGTGTAAGATCCAAATCTTATACTGAGTCGCATTATGGGCGGGAGTCGCCACTTACCACCAGGTAGGCCCGCAGCTCAGCCATCACTTATTCACATTAAAAAAAACCGCTATTATATTAATAAAGTTGGGTTTTGTTGTTAGTATTTTGTTGATAGTGCTTATCTTTTGTATTGACAACATACAAAAGACAGATTATATACTAAGACCCTAATTTGACATGAAGTGTACAAGTATTGTCATTATGACGTTGGCAGTTTTTGTGGCTGTTGATGTAAACAATTTTTTAAGTTACTTTTGTATATTGTTGATGTTTTCGGAATTAGTTTTGATAATTTGTGTACTCACGAGGACATTGACCCTCGTGATTATACAAATCATTAATTAACACAAATGACTAAAAGGACGAATGATGTATAATAATTTATAACAATAAAAGATATGATCATTGTCATTGTATTGTAGATTAAGTTATAAAAAGGAATACAAACATTAGTAATATTTACTTAGTTCCTTGGACACTCGTATCTGTGTAGGTACTGCGCCAAAATGACGTTAATTAATTAGAAACCTATGAAAATTGTCAGCCACCTATCCTGTTAATTAATATTTCATTTTCATTTCATTTATTTTTCCAAAAAAACATGATTACATGTGTAGGAATTAAAACTTAAATTCTAAAGAAAACATAATAATTAATAAAAGAACATAAGAAAAATCTTCAAATTTAAAACATAACACATAATCACACGAATAAATTAATAATTAAATAAATTGTAATAAATGTCCAAAATTTATAATAATAATCCATGTCAGCTTAAATATACGTTACAATAATAAAAAAAAATAAAGATATAAGAATAATTAAGATGTCACTCGTACCTATCAATAAGTTCCGGTATTTCCCATTTAAATCCAAAAAATGCGTATTCATTAGTGAGTAAGTGACTTATGTCGGAGTTTTCAAGCCGTTCAAAAACCTCAGCTATTGCTTATCATCAGTCTGTACATGTCCACTGCTGGACATAAGCCTCTCCTAGTAAGCGCCACTGAGTCCGATATTCGGCTCTTCTTAACCACTGAGCATGAAATTTATACTCGGATTTTGGGAGTTTGTCTTGTGTTTCTGTGTTTGTCCATGCCATCTGCGACACAGGGAATTCTAGTGCAGTGGTATAAGTGTGTCAACGTTTTTTTTTTTTTATTGGTATGGTTGCTCAACATAGACGATCGGTACAGAACATCTATGCTAGTTAGTATGCAAGGAGAATAAAAAAAACAGTAATTATAATGACGCCATGTTGCTTTTCTTTCGTATATACTCCAAGTTTAGATAAAAAAGAATTGGTACGTAGTTGAAAAAACTCATACTAGCCAGACAGCCGTATCATAAACCTACTTCTTAAAGACAAATTTGGATGATAATTTTTTTATAAGATATCGTGTATTATAAGGCTTCAAAGTTGTCCCGTGAAAATGTCAGGGAAAAAGCCCTAAGCACGATAAGTGGGGAACGAGAGTATTAAAGTCGGAATCGATTTAATCAGTCACTAATTTGCATCAGGTGCAATGACTACCAGTTTTGTTGAACTCTTCAAAGGTTAAGGCGCGGGAACCAGCAAGAAACTATTTCGCAGTTTTGCAATAACATTTAAAATAACGAAAGCAAGACCTTGGATGACTGAATTGGCTTTTGGCGGGTTACGTTAACCGGTAAATTAATGTTTTTATGCACGTGTTTGATTGCGGCACGTTTGGTAGTATTCCTCGCTGCTTGTTGATGTTATTATGATAAATGTATGATTACTTTTATCACGATGCCAATGCTGAACTAGAAACAGTTTGAATTGAAATAAATAGGCAGTGTAATAAGATTGAAAGTCAAAAACATGACTATAGTGTTCAGCCACGTTGAAACGTGTCATCAAAGTGACAATATATTATTATTTGAAATAAGATTGTAACGACGACTGTTTGACTGACTAAATTGATTGTTTAAAAATGGAATAAACCGCTTTCAATACTTTCATCACTTATTTGACTAACGGAACGCTTGCGGAATCATTCAAATCGCTCCACGCAGCTCCACGATAGGCGGAGAATCAAAAAAAAAAAAGAACATACAGCTGAATTGATAACCTGAAAGAGGTTATCGACGTATGTTTTGAAATAGGTAAAAATATGATCACAATAAAAACATACAAGCAACGTGTGATCCGATATTTGGCACTCTAAGCAATGCTGAGGCAAAGTATTGCCTCAGCATTGCTTAGAGTGCCTATTACAATACTTCTACCAATGAGGCAATACCTCTATCAGTTCCTCGTGGTAAAGGGCTGGATTTGATCAGTCGTTAGATAGCTAAATTGGTGAGTTGCTTTTCGCACGGTCAGCCGTAGTAATTCAAAAGGAACTATAATTATAGTTAATAGAGGAGCTTTGTTGTAAATCATACATTTGTATTGGTTTCAGCTTCAATCAAGAATTTCAGTTATTCAGAATCAAGTGAATAACCTGTCCTATTCACAAACTTAAACCAAAGTTTAATAATATTATAGTTACAACCAAACTTAATAGAAAACTTGTAGATAGATCTAAGTCCACGAGGACTAAGTCGCGGGTACAGCAAGTCTATAGTAACTAAATATTTGTCATCAATTCTTATTTTAACCATATATTTTTTTATTTATGTAGATAAATTGATAGGTATTAATTATAGGTGATAATAGTTATGTTTATAATGATATCGTCCTCCATAATGATCTGTACCTGTTACTATGACATTTGATTTTTACATACCCACTTTCAGGACCTGATAGAAAACAAGCGTTTTCGCTACTACTAAAGTACTTACTTACAAATCTAAAATACAAAGAAGCAATTATGCAGCATTATGCTGAGTCCGGGACCCTTTGGCCTACTTTATTTTTAGCAGGTAAAAAGAACAATGGAAGTAATTGACTGATTTGAAAATCTAATAAACCGTCTTTACTTTACTTTCATCCCTTATTTTACACCCTTTAGAGTAGAATTTTTCATGAAATTTCTATGGAACAACCTCGGGGTTAAGGTGTACAAAAAAAATAAATTAAAATATATCTTCGGAATCTGTCAACATATTCTCAAAGATATCACAAAACTATCATACAAAATACATACAGCTAAACTAAGAACCCCACCTTTTTTTTAAGTCAATTAAAGATATGTTATTTCCTCAAAATATTTTCCGACCCTCGTAATGTCTAACGTCATTCGTTTCATTTCAGTGATTTTTTGCTATCAAAAAGATAATGAGGGCTTAAAAGTATTTGGGATTACCAAGGGTACCATTTTACATTTGCCAGGCTCACAGCTCAGTCGGTAGTACTTAGCTCTTTTTGTGCGCTGTAGGTCGTGAGTTAGATTCTGGCGGAGATGGACGCATGTGTGTACGATCGTCTGATCATTCACACGATCGTCTGATCGTCGAGCTGATGGCGTACCTGATGTTAAGTGGTTACCGACATCAAAGCAAGCGGACAGATAGATCATCTCATGGTTCTGTAATTTTAACGGCACCCACGCTTTTTCACCGGAACCCAAGAATGCGAATGAGTTTTTTCTCTATTTGTTGCTGTTACTACTGGACTATTTCTCAAAACTTATTTCGGACTTATTAAATAAAAATAGATTCATCAAAACTTATTAATTACTTGCCAAGTTTTAACTTAAGGAACATACAAAAAAAATACATCCAAATTTCAATCTTACTCCTAATTGAATTGAATTCAGTGCTAATTGAAGTCAGTTAAAAAGGAATTATGTTGTTCTTAAGTAGATGCGTAACATTGGCTACTTGGCTTACACTTGCAAAACTGGTTCTGGAGTTCACAAGGTCATTCTGCCAGCGTGAGCCATCAGCAGATGTTTTCCTTTTGGTAAAGTGAAAGAGCTTGTTCTGGAGTGCTCCAGCAATTTAGATAAAAAACTGGTCTAGTGCGTACCGTCCTCACATTTTTTTATCAAACTGACGTGACTGAATGAGCTGACAGCCCATCTGCTCAACGCCTATCAACAAAAATATGACTCAGGTCTTACCCTACTAAAGTATGAGAAAACCCAAGTCTCATTACGCTGAGCTCGTCGCTCTGAGACGGGGATGTTACGCCTCAAGAGCCTGTAATTTCATACTAAGGGTTTCATGTTTTTATCTTACCACATCCTTAAACGTATCAGCCTCTTTCTTCTTTTTGAGTGAGTAAGTGGCCAACTCTGGTATTATAGTTTTCATACCACCCAAAGGCCTCCGTCATGGCTTATCGACTACAATACGCTGGACCGACCTTTTAAGTCAAGTAATATTACTTTAATTCGGTAGAGTGTTACGTTACAAACGACTGTATTGATTAAAGATTTTCAAATAACCATATAAATAGCGTTGTAGTACCGAAATAAAAGCTTTAAGTTTCCATTGCAGGGATACTCGTCTCATTGATTTTATTCTACAATAGGCTCTAGGCTTTTATACAGCCAACGAGCTATGCTATTTGAAAAAGTTCAAATTTAAGTTGCGATCTCAGTGTAGTAATTGGTATCGGTATCTGGTATTAATCTATTAAACATGTCCTACAGAGTAAAATAAAATAATCTTTACAAATGAATTTAAATTTTTGAATAAATAAACATATAATGCATTTTAGACATAGAAAGGAAGCGATTAATGTACATTCATATCTGAAATCCAACAATCAATTCAAAATGCAGTATCGATGCTGTGCAGTGCGAAATCCTAGTGCTTAGCATTTGCAATCGAAGTATCTAATAAGAGTAATGTGGTAGGCACATAATAAAAAAGTGACGTTTTTATGTATTTTTTTAAGAATTCAACGGAAAAAAAGTATTTTAACATCGACTAACTACATTCTACACTAGACTAGTCTTATAATTTATAAGAAATATATTAATTTATAAATAAATAATTTTTACTTGGAGCACTTCGAAACAAAGCCTTAATTGATAAGGTTCATTAAATCAAACTGTAATTACATTCTACAAGACGAATGTCAAGGCGCTTACAACTTTATAACCGGACTGTGACCCATATTTTTGGTTATTTCACTTTCTTGTGGTGGTTATTATCTGACTCCTTTAAAGGGTAGACTGACAGACGTTTGTGTCTAGCAAGACATAATTTGTCACATACCTAACTAATAACCAGCCAAAACCTATAATAAACTAACGGATTGCATAGAAGTGCGACGCCAGAGGAAGAGAAAAAAAAAACTAACGGATGACTGGAGATACATAACCATAACAACGTTGTTTTCTGACAATAAATGTATGGACCCTTTTGACAGATAACAATGTTGCCATGGCACTCTGTCTCCAGTATTCTGTTAATAGATTACAGGCTGGCTGTTAGTGTAGAGTATGTTCTCGAGCAAAGATGATGTAATTTTACATTTACATCTTCAAATTGTTCTGAGTATCTGAACAAAGGTGAGACTTTTCTTTTAAGCAGTTACCTGTAAACAACAGTAAAACGAATTCGGTCTACTGAACTCTACTCTACTCTATGGGAGACGGGGATTCACACCCTACCAACGAAACATAGCATTGCGAATGCATCACTGCTTTGAGGAGGAAAAGTGGTGGAGTTTGAGGTGGTAGTTCTTCTCCAGACGAATCTGGCACAGATTCTACTTTGGGTTGTTCTTGTCGTACCACGCGGGGGACACGTAGGGACCCTGAGGGTACTCATCTATGGACGCGAGCAACATGGACCCCAAAGTCTAATGTGTTTATTTGTGTTTCTTTTAATTAATTTTGAACAGGATGTATTGTTTGGAAACTAAAACTATTTATTACTTTCAGGGCAAAGCAAATTGGTCTGTATTAGATAAGTTCGTTAGATAGGTACCTTAAAGTTTCTCTTTGGGGTACGGCTACATTTCAAACAGATAGATAACTCAGGCTTAAATAATTTAATTACTTCTCTACCGTTGCAGTTACCCGCTGAAATAACAGACCATTGCTTCGAATAGAATAGAAAGGATCACATAATGTGATGAATTGTTGAAAGGATGAAATTTCACACTGGCTATCTAGTCTGCCCAATACGAACATTTAGTTTTAAGTCGATCGAGTCACCTACTCTTACCAAAAGTCAGGTGTAAAGTACCTGACATGACCTGACTTTTGGTTTTGTCAAGGCCATCTGCAGCTTACAGCGTGTTGTCCGTTGAAATAGAATTACACACGTGCTTCTTGTGTTCAGTTATACAGGTTGGTAACTTCTAAACATAATTAATAACTACTTGTTCTTTAAAAATTCTGGTAAAACGATCTATTATTCTAAACTTTTCAGATTATAACAACACTAAGTTAGTTTAAAGATAGCGGAAACAACCACAAGTAGGTTTTCTATTATTATTAATATGTTTTGTCATGGTACTTTATGCTAAAATAAACTGGTGCTAAAAATTTAAAGTTTTATTCGCATCTATAGTTAGAACATTATTAATGTTCTTTTGCTTTGTTATATGCCACAGAGATGCTCAAAGCGATCTTGCATCGTCAATATCAAATCCAAAATCACCAAGACTGGTATTATGGAAGATGATGCTTTTGATTGCTTGATATTACAAAATATCTTAAATCTTATAATATTGTGATACTCAGGAATAGTTTGATTAATAAATGTGTAGTAAAAAGAGTAGTAGTAAATAAGAAAGTTATAGGATGAAAGGAAAAAGGAAAACCAAAGAACAGGTGGATAGGCTATGTAAAGGATGAAGGAAAGAGGAGTGAATGATTCAATAGCGACTTATAGAAGAGAATGGAAGCGAAAAACATATTGCGCTATACCCAAATAAATTGGGAAAAGGGCAAAAGATGATGATGAGTTTGATGAGTTAACAGAGTAGTATGACAGGTAAATTAGTATACATTTATAATGCCGGTATGATGAAATGAGCAACGGTAAGTGAATGAGAGTGGCACAGCTTTTATCTTGGCCTCGTTAGTATTAATTAGGTGAAAAAGTAAAATCTTATAACTACTAATAAAACTTTTGCATAACTTTATTTTATTACAATGAATATAAGTGATGTACTAAAGATAACTTTCCACGCAATTTTCAAAAAAATATTCCACAATAGATACAAAACACAAAGTAAACTGAAATTTAACTTAATCTTAAACTCAAACTCATTTATTCCTTTAGACCTCAAGTATAATTTGGACTTAGCCTTTTGTCTAATTAAACTAAACTTAAATTTAAGTAAACAATACATTTTTTATAAAATTGTATCCTCTGTATAACAAAACAACACGATCACGGTATCCAAATGATACTTGAGATCTAAAGGAATAAATGAGTTTGAGTTTGAGTTTGAGTTAGTGGCAGGAATCTGAGTGCAGTGGAACCGCAGCGCGCGCTGAGAGCATCGACGCATTCATGTAATTGGACTCGTTAGGCTGCCAACTGACAGCGAGCGAAAAACATAAGGCTAATTCACAATTTTACAGTATCTTATAAAATACAAAAATGTGTTTCGAAATCCAGTGAAACAAGAAAGGGCGAGCGGGTGTGAAGAATTTGAAGTAAAGGTACTAAAGGTAAAACTGTAACGGTATAAAAATATCAATAATATTTATAATTTTATGGTGTAGTAATTTTTTCTTGTCAGTCTACCGAACTGCAACAGGTCTTAGCTAACAAAATTATGTAACGTGAAAAAATATTTTTTTTTTGTTAGCATACCCACCAGGATTAAGGTTAATTTACAATCAATAACAATACCTCAAACCATCATCATCAGTCCATATTGATCCACTGCTGGACATAAACCTCTCCTAGTAAGCGCCACTGGGCCCGATCTTCGGCTCAGTGGAGAAGATCGGGCAGATCTAACCAAAGCTGTAATACTTAGAAAGATGGGAATTTTTAGAGTATTGCATACTGCATTTACGAACTCATGTTTGATTTGAGGCTGTCACCTGCAAATCTTTTCCTTTATAGTCCTGTACTGTACTAAAACAGAACCGCTACAAACGACGTCTAAAAGTTACAAATAGAGCGATCTTAAGAGAGATCTTAGAGAGATCTTAAGAGCTGTATGTATTGTGAGCAAGCGATGCCGCCATCGGGGTATTTACACCACTGCATTTGTTAAGCTTACTAACTAAGCTCAGTAGTGACGTTAATTCATCTAATGACTGCCAAATGTTATGTGCATTAAGCTTTCCTTATAAAACGTCCATAACTTAACTTTAACTTGCAATGCAGCCATTGCAGTCAGCGAACTGCGAATTTTGAAGTTTTCCAAACCAATTCGTTATTTAGGAATAGGTAACATTTATAAAGAAGCAATGTGAAACAATCCTTATTTCTTCTGGGTTAGTGACAGTTCTTTATTCATTTTTATTACAAAGCATTAAATTGCCCTACATTTTTAAGGATTCCATGAAGAAATTCTCATAAAGTTGCAACTTCAACTAAAAATGTACATAAAAATTAATTATAAAAAGAAAATATATTTATATAAAACACATTATGTAAATTTTAACTAAGCTATATTTTTGATTATTTAATTAAAGTAATAGGTGTGTGAATATGACTCCGCCCCTTTTTGTCAAAATAAAACACATTTGTTCGCTTACAAAATTAAAAAAAAAATTATTGAAAGTATGCTCCATCTGCAGCTACAACCTTCGCCCATCGTTCAGGTAGTTTTCGTATTCCTTGCTGGAAGAAGTCCTGGTCTTTTGAGCTTATCCAGTTGTCAATCCAAATTTTGATACTTTCACATGAAGTAAACTTTTCTCCAGTAAGGTCTGTCTGCATCGTCCGGAATAGGTGGTAATCCGAAGGAGCTATGTCTGGTGAATATGGCGGGTGGGGTAACACTTCCCAGTCCTGTCCCTCTAAATATCTTTTTACGACTTCTGCGGTATGCGGTTTGGCATTGTCATGCTGAAGAACTAATTTGTTATGTCTATTCACCCATTCTGGTCGTTTTTCTTCTATGGCTCGCTTCAAACGCATTAGTTGTCGTCGGTAAACTTCTCCATTAATAGTTTCAGAGGGTTTGAGCAACTCATAATATACAATACCTTTCTGATCCCACCAAATACAGAGCATGACCTTGGCACAGTGAATATTTATTTTTGGCTGTGATGGGCCTGGTTCGCCTGGTTTCACCCAAGCTTTTTTGCGTTTAGGATTTTCGTAGTGTATCCATTTTTCGTCTCCTGTGACTATCCGATGCAAAAATCCTTTTCTTTGCTGTCTTTGAAGCAGCATTTCACAAATGGTTTTCCGACGTTCCATGTCTCTTTCTTTTAAATCATGTGGAACCCAGTCACCGGCTTTTTGAATCATTCCCATCATTTGTAAACGCTTTGCAACAGTTGAACGATCAACATTTAATGCTGCAGCTAATTCTGATTGAGTTTGGCAAGAATCTTCCGCCAATAATGCTTCCAATTCAGCATCTTCAAATTTTTTTGGTGGTTTTCCATGTTCTTTATCCTCAGTACTAAAATCGTTATTTTGAAATCGTCGAAACCATTCCTTGCAAGTTGTATTAGACGGAGCATGCTCACCATAAATCTCCACAAGCAAACGATAAGTTTCCGCTGCAGTTTTCTTCGCAATAAAATAATGTAATAACACTTCCCGCAAATGACGTTTATTTGGAATAAAAACCGACATTTTCGAAAAGGTGAAAACAATTGTTGCTTACATGTCAACCAAATATCATAAAATGCGTTAGATAGCTGACATTCAGTACTATCGAATACAAGTATGGTCATTTATTAGTACACGTAAACAATACTAAAAACGACATCTGTTGAGAAAGGGCGGAGTCATATTCACACACCCAATACAATAGCTGGAAGAGCTGGCGGCTTATCTGTTAAGTGGTTACTACCGCCCATAAGCAACAGCGGCTGCGGTCCGGATATTCCCGCGAATTCTACCAGCGTGGACTTCGATCTATCTAAAGATCAGTTGAAATATCAACCTACAAGATCACGCTGACTTCTTCTTTTTTTTTTTCTTTTTTTGGATTTCTTCCTATAGTGGCGTGTGTTCGGACTACCATACGACCTGGCAGTCTGTCGCCAAGCAAATGCCCTCGCATTGTTTTTTTTTTTTTCGGTTGAAGGGTGTGGGTGCCGATGAAATCACAAGCGCATAGTAAATATACTAACGATAAAAAAGGTGTCGACATACTTCATTGACGTTATCAATTCGAGGCTTAAGGAAAGTTATGACGATAATTATTGCATACTCAGGTTGGTATTATTCGACAAATTTACCCAACACATTTTTTTGGTCTTGTTTTTTATAACTAAGGTATCCAAAACCTTAAGATGGATGGAGTGGAAAAAATATTTTTCCGGCAAAGGCAAATACGTAATTAGGCGGAAGGAGACAATTAGTAGAACAAAATATATATTCTATAAAGTATCTAAATATGAATATACTTCATATTCACTTCTGATACAATATCATACACAATTTATTTGTAATATAAGGTTTTTATACGTTTATAGTATTTCTAAGAAACACTTAATCAGGACAGTAAAAATATTTTTTTGGATGATAAGATATGATGTGCCTTTGGATGGATTGGTAAGTGACTGATTAAAAACAATGCGTCTACAGTACGTTCATTGCATACTATTAACTCTTAGGGGTGAAATTATTTCGAGAAATTTCTATACCACTATACCACTTATAAGGCCTGTTATAATAAACAAAGAACAATCCAAGTTGCTCTTCTAAAAAAGATACAAAAAACATACAGCCGAACCGTATAAAATATATATTTATTAACCATATATTTTTTTATACATATACAATAAATAAAGTATTTTATGATTAACGATTTTGAGCAATAGCTGTGAGTCAAATATACATTGAATTCTATTTTAAATTATGCTCGTTATTTATACGGCATTAGAGGCACATTCAAGTTGAAGCTTTTCTGTGTTCAAAGGCTCAGGAGACGAGCTCCGCAAATCGTAGAGGCATGTATCACATGACAGTCGTTAATTATGTAAATTTATTATTATTCTCATGTTTCCATTTTCGTTTTCATGTTTCCAACATTATTGGCCACTGCTTATTTTTACGGTACCGTAACTTCTGTTTGTTTGTCCTTCAAAAGGGTTTGAACCCTATTAGTAACCAACTGTAGAATAATTCATTGATTCAACCAACTGCTTATTAAATACCACGAAACTACCTGAGAAACGAATCTGAGAGTCCGACTTATTCTAAGCCAGTTTGTTCAAAAATACTGTCCACTGATTTTTACAAATTCCTATTTTGTGCCCTCCTCAAAAAGACCAATTTCTTATATAAATTCACTTAGCATCAACTCTTGATTCTGCTGTGAAGGCGATGTTTATAAACATTAGCCAATATTTCGTCATATTAAGCGAACTGAGCTATGAAGGCTTTAGGCTAAGGTTGCCAAACATTTGCAACGTGTTCCAATGCGGATCTGGCCTCGAGTGCAACTTACGCACGTGGTAGTTAAATTAAGTGATAGGCATCAGATGGAATTCTGTTTTAATTAGTTTCTCCACGCAAAAAATTGCCCAGACCCACGTGACTTTTGCCAATTAATTAATTTATTAATTTATGTATACAAATTACACACTTCAAGCATAAAAGTTATTTACCTAGATTTGAAACATAATCTATGTGCGCTCAGTAAAATCCATTTTTGAAAAGTATTAAGCAGACCATAATGACGTAGGAGAAATAGCAAAAATGAAAAGCCAGTGCAGTGAAGTGACGATTTTTTTTATTTTTAATAGTAATTATGATTGTTTTACATAATACTAGTGGCTCGTTCCAGATTCGCGCAATACAATTTAGTAATAACGAAAATGTGAAATTTGTTTATCAATACAATAATTTTTAGGCAACCCTTGTGTCGATAATTACGAACAAAACAACAGTCGAGCCGTTCTCAGCTGATAATCTAATCAGTTAATTATATTTAGAGGTTGATAGTTACGGATCTATTTCTAGATGTATAATGATCGATGGATCGATAGCAAAATTTTTGTTGTCATTTTCGACTGACTTCAAACAATTTTTAACAAAGTAATTAACAAATTAATACACATATTAATGCATGAATGAAATGTCACTTTATCAATATGTTTGTATTAAAATATTCTTTTAATTTTTGGAATAATTCACGTGGCAAAATAATATCTGATAAGTTCAAATAAGTTTTGATGCAGGAATATAACGATGCAATTTAAGATAAATAATCCAGATACCAAGAACGTTTTTAATGTAGAGTGGACGTCTCCAAAAATGTATCTGGTTCAAGCTGCGTTTCCGAGATTTTGAAGCAACAAGATCTCTTTGCGACTAGGTCAAGGCGCCCAGCTTCAAATGCAGATATTACGTTGGATTCACGCTATATTTGGAATATGATGTTTATGGAATATGGAAAATTTCAATGGTAATTTCGCAAAATTAGTTATACACTCCTTATAATATAACCAAATCATAAACTGCCAATGAAAATCCCATCAAAATTATTCCAGTCGTTTCGGGGATTACCCGGAAAAAACAAACAGACAGACTGACAAAAATTAATGAAGAAAAATTATAGTTGTAAGTACCGAATATACTTTCAAATGCATCATACATTAGGTAGCCCACCTGATGTTAAATAGTCGCCATCACCCATAACAAAAGATTTTTTTTTTCCAGGGTGGAGAAAGGGTGGGAAGAGGAGGGCGGGGCGGATATGTCGGGCGTGATTCGACTAAAACCACCCTGGTGTTCCTGCTCGGTGCCTTTATGCTGGGGCTATGGGAACGGTGTTTTTACTCTTCCGCGGCCCCAGCATACCACTAATGTCCTCCCCCACCAGTTACCAATGTCGTAGGTAGCATGGACAAACACAAGAGTCGAGAACAAGATTTACGCTCAACTACGGAACTGCTACTAACTAATCTACGGAGCCGTACTATAACGCTACCCTTTAATCTCTATTTGGTGATGTTTAGTAAATGTAAAATAGTGTTCATTGAAACGTGAAAGCAGTTGAAAGTCCTCCATGGTTCAGTAACCAGCTAAACAGCATTAAGTGTAATAAGTAAGAAGCCTCGTTAACTCAGTATATCCTACGGGATAATCCTAAAGGCCCACCTTAAGGATTAGTGTTATTACGTAGAGTTTTTCCTTTTGAGAATTCTTTGTTGACTCTATTTGATTCGTTATGATATAAGGCACAAGCTTTTGTCCGTGATTCCAATTCTTGTTATTACTAATATGCTTATTTATTAGAGAACCTAACAACAATTATGGAATATATATTTTGTTTTTTTTTTTTCTGCGAATAATCCGTTAAGCTTTTCAATCAGCATTCTGTGTCTGTCGGAAAAATGTTACTAATCGCGTGTTGTACTTTTTGCAATTTCTTGTGATTTAAGATTTACAGTCTTAGGAACATAGTTTTACATCAATAACAGATGTTTTATTCTGGTAATTTTGATGAAATACTCGTAGCGAAGGTACGCAGCATAGATGTTCTTTATAGATTATTCATTCAACTCAGTAGGTGTCAGATGTCAACCCTGGGACTGGTTGACAGTCCCAGTCAGAAGTTGAATGGGTGACCGTTTCGTGGCATTTGAAATGAGTTTTTCTGTGCCTGGGACGTTGAGATGTTTGTCGCGGCTATTCTATTTGTTCAGTCATGTCAGAGGCCTTCGAAAGGCTTGAACACCAGACATAACTCTGGTGCCAATCACACGAAGAGATGAAAAAATATACCTAGTTTACATATTATTATTATTATACTTTATTATAACTAAGGGTCACTTAGCCACTATACTATAAATAAATATAAAAATATACCTATATAACGTGTACCTAAATAATTTTTAAGAAAGAAAAAATGAATAGTTTTTTATGCCACAATTAATCAGCTTTTTCGTAAACTAGACTGACTTTTTAACCATGCACTTTCCAGAACCAATAGACGTCAGCCAAGCAGCGTAATTCCTTCCTCATTTACAGTTCCCTATTGTTGAAGATAGGAGCTTTTTGCGAACATTACTTATAATAATAATTGTATATTTAATTTTTTGTCCTCTCACAGCATTGAAATTAACTTAACATAAATTCGATGATATGCAGGCAAATTGCCTTAAGGTATCTAAAGTCTATTAAATCATTTTTGTGTTTTTGGCTAAGATTTGAAATGTTCAATATTTTATTCAATATGAGTATAAAATAACTAAGAGATTTTTCTCAGTACGGATACGTTCTTCCCGTGTTGACTCGATAAATTCCATCGACTCTGCAAAAAATTCAACCATTATTTTATTATTCAACTCAATAGCCACAAAGGGCGAAAGTAGGTGATATAAGTAGGCCGTTACTAGTAGTTAGTAGACAAGGAGAAATTATTTTTTACGTGTGTTCCGCGGTTGGCTATCCATCCTTAAGTTATGTGCTATTCCGGAATAGCACATAACTTTAATCTATCTCTGTGTCAAATTTAATCCAGATTCTTCCAAGTGTTCTGCCGTGATTGAATAACAAACATCAATCCATCCATCTAAACTTTCACTTGGAAAAACAAAAGAAGCCTTATCAAATTAAAATAGCAATCAAATGTTAGTTTTTTCCGGGAATATTTTGTTTTTGACAGGCACTTAGTTGTACTGAACACTGTATGTGTTCCAATGTAGCCAGCGGTTGGAGCACTAGTTAGATTAGTATCTACTACATTTGATGAGCAAGTACATCGGTCATTGTGGATCATGTACCAAAACTGACGGCTGGAATTACTAGCACTACAATTGGCACATGTGTAAAAAGTACGTTTTGAATTTTAAGGAGCACCGAAACATGCTTTCGTGATAATAATATGTAGGTAGGATAAAAATTTGGGTGCTATATGTATATGCATACCTTAGTTTATCCAAGTCGTCGTCTCCAACGTGAAGACTCTGACTGCGGCAAGAGTTGAGGGTAACCTGCAAGTTGGATGTGCAGAGGTTTCCATACAGTTTTGTAGGTCTTGTAAAAGTGCCAGCAAATAATTCATAAGCTCTGTTGTGGCAGCAGGTATGAGTGATGCAGCCCGGCTGATTCCTGCCTCCGTTCACGAAGAAATCTACGTCACCGAGGGCGGTTCCTATTCCGTTAGCTAGGATGCCATCTCCGTCGGTGTGAATGACCTCGACGTAGTTTGCATCTGTTTTCGTCAGGCGAGTAGAGCCTGCGCCCCATTGCCTTCCTGCTGGGTCCAATCCTAGAGAACAAGATGTAAGGGGTTTACCTATTGGTTAGATTGGATATTTCGGTTTGAATTCTACATTCAAACAAATTTTACAACTTAATTTAAAAAAATCCAATAATATCATATTATTTCATGTTCTATGAATTTTTCTGTACATATTCGCTTCCACCGTTGCATCATCATGATTAATTACGAACTAAAACCTTTTTTATGGCCATGTGCTTCATTTACTTAGTTGGTAGTAGCCCTGCCTTCGAAGCGAGGGGTCCCGGGTTCGATTCCCGGCTAGGTTACACTTTGAATGAAGTTTATTCTTGGGTCTTGGGTATTTGTATTGTGTTTCTATGAGTGTCCATGCTATCTGAAACACAGGGAATCCTAGTGCAGAGGTATGAATGTGTGTGTAAACGTGTAAACGTGATTATAAGTAGATAAAAAAAAAAACTTTTTATTTATGAGTTTACCTGAGATCCTCGCAACTTGTTCACCAGTTAACGATGTGATTTGTCTCCCAGCATGGCCAACCACGTGTGCTCCAAGATGGAATCCCACTAGGTGGAGATTGTTTAATTGCACCAAGCCCAGACTTCTCAACCTTAGCAGAAATTCAGCTAAGTAATACCCAACGCTGGGCACTGCTGCTGCCGCTTGATTGTAGCTCATTTTGGCGTAGTTTGACCAATCAACGACAATCAAATTGACATTGCGAGTTCTTAAAATCTCTGCGAAAAATATAAACCAAATTATTATATACTACTAGCTAGCGTTATATATTATACTACTATACTACATACAAAGTCTAGCCGTTTGAGCGTCAAAGAGTAACAAACATATTACATATTACATACACACATACTTTCTCCTTTATAATATTAGTGTGAAAGAAAACATTTGTGTGATGAGCATGAAGTTGTTCTTGGGTCTTGGACGGTTGTAATTCGTAATTGTATTTCCATACCACCTGCGATCCAGGGAATTCTAACAGGTTTATGCGTGTAAAAGCGTTTGTTTATTTCCATATACTTATGGATAATTTTGGGATTTTACATAATTCCTAAAATTCTCCTGGTTGAGCCGAGGTTGTTTGTATTAAGTTTAGCACTTGCCGGTGCAAAAGTTTTGGAATTAATTAATATTGAGGTTTGTTTAGCACTGTCTGTTAAAGTTTGTGATATTTTAACTAATATAATATTGTATGTGATGTCATTCTAACTTCTACATTCTTACAAGATATTGAGAGCTCCAGATAGTGATTAAATAGGACCGAACACAAACCAGGGCCCAGGGGCACAGACGCCGACTTTCAATCTGAAGGTCGCTGGTTCAAACCCACACGTGCACCAATGAGTTTTTTCACTTGAAAAATTTATGTGCGCAATACCACGTTCTCGAAACGGTGACGGAAAACATCGTGAGGAAACCGGCATGTCTTAGAACCAAAAATTCGATGACATGTGACATCTACCAATCCGGATTGGGCTCCCGTGGTAGATCAGAGCCCATTCACTCTCAATCATCGAGAGTAGGCCGGTGTCCCTGCAGTGGGAACACTAGAGGCTGGTACGGTGAACACAAACTGCAAAGTCATTAATGTTATATTTTAGGTATAAATATACTTGACATATGATTTTTTTGACTTTGTCGTGTATGAACAATAGTAAATGTATTTTTGATCTAGTGTCAAGAAAAATATCTTGAAGTATAGTAGTGTGTGTGTCAGGAATCGAATAGAAGAATAAGCAGTAGAACTTGTGCAAAGCCCGGAGAAGTACTGAGACGGGCGCAACGTGGTGCAACTTGGGTCTTCTCATACTTCGGTCGGGGAGAAGCTAAGTCATAACAACAGTATTGTTGAGGGCGGAGGTAACTGCTTAACATCAGGTAGGCCTTCAACTCGTTACATAACGTTACATTAAAAAGAAAGTAATTAATTGTATATCGTTCTGGAAAAAACACTGCAACCTCGTCAGAGTTTAAATCAACAGGACTTCATATATAAAACTCACCAGTCTTCACTATTGGATTGAGATCAGATTCATAATCACCGTCCAATCCGTGGACCAGAACTATAGTTTGTAGATCACTGTTTAACGAAGCCTCTGTAGGATTTTCTATATTTGATGGTATCAGAATAGGTGTATTAGGAGAATTTCTGTAAACATTTTAAGCCACATTATTACAAATAATAATATGTTGCTTCACTATATTCTTTAAAACCGACCATTTTATATTTCATAAAGAAATAGATGGTTCTAGAACGTGAGGTTTTTGTAATTATTGTGAAAAATAATGTTAAGTACCTGGACGACCGATTTGTAGTGTATAACGGTTTTTAGTAATAAATTGCATGAATTAAAATACAATTAGATATGCAAATAAACGTAAATAGCAAAAACCTATCAAAAAAAATTTCATCCAAATGGTTAAAATCGTTTCAGAGATACGTGAAAAAAAAATACAAGAATTAGTCGTTTAAAGTAATAAGTTTTCATGATTTTGTTGTTAATGTTGAATATTAAAATTACTCACTGTGCATATGTATAATATTTATTCAAATTTCCTTGTCGCGTAGGTATAGAGAAGACATTTCCAGGGATAACTGAAATAAAAAAAAAATACTTTGGACTGTGGTCATAACGGAGGACTAGATGGTCAACCTGCCATCGGGATTCCATCGCAGGTCGGTTTGGGTAAGGGCTATTATATCCACGCTTTTCTATCTGTAGCTGTTTTCTATGCGTAGCAACATTTCAGCACGTAAAATTTCACGCACAAAAGTAATCATATTCGTGAATATATAACGTGTCATAGGCACGTTACGTGCACACAAATATTTCAAATTACATTCAGTTTTCATGGTTTATGTAAAAATATACAATCTATGTTATTTTCTTCTTATTTCTTAATGCTTATTCTAAGTGCCGTGTACGTATATCGTTTTATAAATGTGTATAAATTTTGTATCCGTGTAGCTAAATACATGTATTTTCTTTTGTTCAGAATATTCCGAGGTAGAACTGGGTTATTACGTTACATACCTGCGATCACAGCAAAAAAGAAGGCAAACTTCAACATTTTGTAGGTAAATATAGTATTTAACCTGACTTTTCTATATTACCACTCCAAGAAATATTTAACTAAGGTACGGATAAACGTACTTTTTATTTAATTAACACGCTAGCTTAGCTGTAATGAAACTGACATTTTATACGTCGCGAATTTAATGCTTTTAGGCGAGGATACGATTCGATAAAATCATATTATTAGATTATATCAAAGGAAATTCAATCGCCGACAAGATCAATAAAGAATGAATAACAAAATGATAAAGAGTCAATTTTATCTTGATTTCATTAAAAGTGAATGTCAATATGTACTATAATTTCCTGGAAGAATCGAGTGAGTCCGACTAGAGTCATACTCGCAGACTGAGGGTTCAGTATAACTTTTTTTTTTATTTGGTTACCCACCTTTCTGTATATGTTTAACCGGCTATAATAAGGCTACTAAGATATTACATCCCATTTAAGGAAGGACAAACAGGCGTCGCAAAGGTTGAAGGTTTGCGATATTTCAGCCTGCCTGATCGCAATAAATACATACAGATTTGGGGGGGTCCAGACCCATTTTGACTTTCATCTCTCTCCTAAGAGAACCATGCTAACCACTGGAACCTCGTAGTATGAACTCAAATCATGCCAAGCTTTATTTAAATTCATTCAGTACTTTCGGCTTGATGCATGTTCAAGATACACACAGACAGAAATGAAAAAAAAATAAAAATATATTCAGTTTTGGCTTCATCAACATTTTATGTACCCTTAACAGTTTTTTTTATAATAATATATATATATATTATTATATATATATACTATGAGTCATCCTGTTGCGTTTATTAACGCGTAGCTCATAAAGTTGGCTAGTCATATTCTTCCATATAATAGGTTATTTGGGCCAGGATTGACGCATCCCAAACTTGGCAATGATATGTTGCGGCGCATCCAAGTAACACATAACTTAGTCTGCCTTACTGACCCAAAATTACTTGGCAGGACTCTGGGAGAGCCAGCACGTTTGTAAATCAATAATATTAAGCTCAGCATCTCAGCATACTATTGAATTAAGATTCTATAAGAAAGCTGGTTCCCATAGGACGAGGCGAGATGGCGCTGTGTGATAAAATTATATTTTATAAAATTATATAATGTTTGTAGGTTCTATTCCCTGATATTCCCGGATGATCTCCAGACAAACACAGCCACGTCTCTAACTGGAACTGGAAGTCTACTGAGTTATTTCATTTCAGTGATGTTCTTAACTTGTTGAGAGCGTCCTGTTCCTACATTACTGTGTTTTTGGGAAGCTCAATGACTAGAAATCAAGTGGAGGTTTTACAAGAACATTTTAATAATTTGATAAAATTTAATTTGTCCTTTGATAACGACGTAATTGTTATAAATACACTCGTCATCAGAAGATTGTAGTATATACACTCGACTTATTAAAACTCAGATGAAAAATAAACAATTTAACCGCTTAATTTGGTCATTCACGTGAACGGGGAAGATGCTGGGACTCAAAATAATACCCTGTGGGACTCCGTAGGCTAGGAAATAGATATACAATGTTATCACTAATTTTCATGCATATATGGTTCCACATATAATAAAAATATTAAAATATTTGTTTTTGGGAGTCCAGTTGCTCGTTGCTCTAGTATCCCTACACGTATCCCCTGGGTGGTGCTAAAGAAGCAACTAAAAGTAGCAGTAGAACCGGTACCGGAACCGGCACCGGTGCATAAGAATCCTCGCCGTCTCAAGTGACGGGCACAACGGAATGTGAGTTGGGTAGGAGGACCTAGATTGAATCTCTGTTGTTTTGAGCAGAAGGTAACCACTTACCATCAGGTGGACCTTCAACTCGACCTATAACTTCAGTGGTAGGTATACAGAAATAAACAATTTCCTGCTGTGAATATTATAATTACCCAAATAATTTTTCATCTATAAATGGAACGAAATCTATAATGGAATTATATCATATTAATTATAATAACCTCTTCAAAATATTACTGTGAAATTTTAATTGATAACTAGAAAAATAGCAAAAGATAATACGTTAATCAGTTTTCATCGAAGTGTAAACGCCCACAATAACAAGGCTATCATGACTTTGAATGCTGCACTGTTATCAGTAAATCATTATAGTTCTAGAATAGTTGGAAACCGATAAAGGAGGATAAAGGTTTTTATTTATACATTCATGTTTAGGTACAGTTATATGCTAAATCTCAAAGAATTCGTTTTGATAATGGACCGAGTGAAATGTAGGTAATAAACATGGAGAAACTTACGCATCACGCATCACGCATTTTTTTGCGAGAAATCGTATGCAACTATCGCAAGGTATATAACATCTATATGATTATCAATTCATCCAAGATTTAAGAAACAGCTTTGCAATGTCACACTTCATAAGAAACTTCAATGCCAAATTTGTGCATTAAATTATTTGTCCAGCAATTCACGAAACCACCAGATAAGCATCAGACACGGGCAGATTTTGTGTGGATTAAGCAAGTCATAATGAAATCAAGTAAGTCAAATTACCTTCTCAGAGATATCCATATCAAGTTGTTTTTCTTGTGGTCCCGTACTTTGGAACCATCAGAATCGAAAGTTGATATTATATTTTATATAATATAACAAACACATTATTGTTCTTTAAATACTCATTTTAATCACATCTCATCGACATTCTCATAAGAGGGTTCTGATTTTAGACTTAAAATTTTAAGAAACGACATACCAGTCTTACGAAGAAAAGTATGAAATAAGCTAAAAGTTGCAATCACAGTATTTCGTATAATAATAACCATGTAAAATTTCCTAAATCCGAAAATAGGTATTTAGACGGCTCTGTAGCTTAGTGTGTATTAGTCCTGCCTTCGAAGCTAGGGATCGGTTCAATTCCCGGCCGGGGCAGACTTTGTGAGATGAGTGTAGGGTTTATTTTAGGTCTTCGGTGTTTGTCTTGTGAATATGACTCCGCCCCTTTTTGTCAAAATAAAACACATTTGTTCGCTTACAAAATTTAAAAAAAAATTATTGAAAGTATGCTCCATCTGCAGCTACAACCTTCGCCCATCGTTCAGGTAGTTTTCGTATTCCTTGCTGGAAGAAGTCCTGGTCTTTTGAGCTTATCCAGTTGTCAATCCAAATTTTGATACTTTCACATGAAGTAAACTTTTCTCCAGTAAGGTCTGTCTGCATCGTCCGGAATAGGTGGTAATCCGAAGGAGCTATGTCTGGTGAATATGGCGGGTGGGGTAACACTTCCCAGTCCTGTCCCTCTAAATATCTTTTTACGACTTCTGCGGTATGCGGTTTGGCATTGTCATGCTGAAGAACTAATTTGTTATGTCTATTCACCCATTCTGGTCGTTTTTCTTCTATGGCTCGCTTCAAACGCATTAGTTGTCGTCGGTAAACTTCTCCATTAATAGTTTCAGAGGGTTTGAGCAACTCATAATATACAATACCTTTCTGATCCCACCAAATACAGAGCATGACCTTGGCACAGTGAATATTTATTTTTGGCTGTGATGGGCCTGGTTCGCCTGGTTTCACCCAAGCTTTTTTGCGTTTAGGATTTTCGTAGTGTATCCATTTTTCGTCTCCTGTGACTATCCGATGCAAAAATCCTTTTCTTTGCTGTCTTTGAAGCAGCATTTCACAAATGGTTTTCCGACGTTCCATGTCTCTTTCTTTTAAATCATGTGGAACCCAGTCACCGGCTTTTTGAATCATTCCCATCATTTGTAAACGCTTTGCAACAGTTGAACGATCAACATTTAATGCTGCAGCTAATTCTGATTGAGTTTGGCAAGAATCTTCCGCCAATAATGCTTCCAATTCAGCATCTTCAAATTTTTTTGGTGGTTTTCCATGTTCTTTATCCTCAGTACTAAAATCGTTATTTTGAAATCGTCGAAACCATTCCTTGCAAGTTGTATTAGACGGAGCATGCTCACCATAAATCTCCACAAGCAAACGATAAGTTTCCGCTGCAGTTTTCTTCGCAATAAAATAATGTACAATAATAACACTTCCCGCAAATGACGTTTATTTGGAATAAAAACCGACATTTTCGAAAAGGTGAAAACAATTGTTGCTTACACTTCAACCAAATATCATAAAATGCGTTAGATAGCTGACATTCAGTACTATCGAATACAAGTATGGTCATTTATTAGTACACGTAAACAATACTAAAAACGACATCTGTTGAGAAAGGGCGGAGTCATATTCACACACCCAATATTTTTGCGCAAGCCACCTGCAACACAGCTAATTCTATTGCAGGGAAACTAAACTTTTAAAGACTGAAACAGAAATCGTTTTTGGAACGCAGTGATTGTTTATTGCGTCAGTAACATAAAAGTTTTAATTTTTTTTTATAACTAGTAGTAGGTACGCACCTACACGCCACATTCTTCCCAATTTCGAGTTTCTGTGATTAGCGGATAGGTTTTGATTGTGGGAAAAACATAGTAATTATCGGAAGTGTATTTCCATTTGATCACTAAATGTACAACTAATTAAAATAAACAAATAAAATGATGATGTGTTGTATTTCCAACTTAATAACATAAACAAAACTATTTCACAATTATTAGGCAAACGTTACGGCATAACATTATAATAATTGATAAACCTAAACACACATGTATTGTAATAAAAAAAGTTGGCAATATACGCGAATTAAATAAGATAGGTCACAGTTCAGCGCATGCGTAAACGTTAGATTGTGTCGTCCACATTTGTACTCGTAGTTCCATTACGGGATTTGATCTTGCGGGTCGCATTACCAGTGGAGCCGAAAAGTTAGGCTCGCAGGACTTTAGGGAACTCTAAAAGTTGATGTAAGTGTAGTGCGCGGAACCAAAATGCGGTGGTCGATTTTTGCAGTGGTTTTGTGCGGCGTACTATGTTCAGGTAAGTTTATTAAATGTTATTCATTAACAAAATATAAAATTATGAAATTAAAAAAATATAAGTTATAATATTTTATTTTTTGTTGTTTTTATTTACAAAAAATAGTTGAAGATTCAGATAATTCTATTTAAAATGTCTCAAAAATAATTCGTTTATCTAAAGGGTAATCATTTTCATGAGGTTGGCGAAGTATCTAGCAACTTATCGTCTGATGTATCTCATCAACGGGAGTATGGTAGAACAATCTATCAAAGAATCTGTGAGTTTTTTGTTAAATAATTCCTGTCACGTTGCATTTCGTGCGGAAAAAACCTTTGTACGTGCCTTCGTTTATGATTACTTTCAACTTTCACACTTCGTTTTTCTGGAAGGAGATCTTTTCAAACCTTTTGGACTCCTGACTATACTTCTTACCAGGTTTTATTTGACTAGATTTGAATCAATCGTTATCAAGTTTACAGGGGCGGGATTTTTGGGATGCATAAAATTAGTGTGAGGAAGTTACCACTTTAAATAATTATTAACTAACAACATGTTTGTAACAGCAGCTTACAAACATGTTGTTATATCCGTTCGGGATAAAATTTACATAGGTATTTCAGGTCACCTACCTATCTAAAATGAAAAAATATTTTTTTCTGTTTACTAATATATATACAAAAAAATACCGTTTCCACACTGCACTACGATTCCTGCTGCAGGTGGCAAACACAGAATCACAAGATAAACACCCAAGACCGGGAACCCGCCTCGGCCGGGAATTGAACCCGGGACTCCTAGCTTCGAAGGCAATTTACCACCCATGAATCTACGGAACCGTACAAAGAAATTACCAAATATACATAATATAAATTTATTAGGCCGCTTTGAATGAAATACTGCATGTTTTAGTCTCGTATTTAATTTAGACTTTCAAATCTCAAAAAAAGATTTAAGAATAGTGCACTAGCACTATTCTTAAATCTCTCATGCAAAAGAATGTTTCAAAATAAGCGTTAAGCTTTTAGGGGTTCCGTACCTCTAAAGTAAAAAAGAAACCCTTATAGGATCACTTCGTTGTCAATCTGTCTGTCTATCAATATCCTTTTTTTCAGTAATGTGGGGAGTTAAAATTAAAATTAATAGCAAATCTGTAATTCCTAGGATCTAACTCCTAAGTTGTTGCAACCAAAAGACGCATTAAATAAGGTATTTAATGGGTTGGTATTCCCAAACAAGTACTGTAAGATACTACAAATATAAGTTAGATAATGATTTGGATTTAGTTGACACTAATAAGGCAATTTTATCTAATATGAAGATATGCAATCATAACCGCTATATTTTTAAATAGCGGGTAATGATAACTATGTATCAGCTAGTATTTACCTACCAGACATTTACTTAATATAGAGTAATAATAATTAGTATGGTTTATTGCAATATCTACTTGTGTTCTCCTTGAATAAGTTGGTAGTTAATCCTGCCTTCAAAGCTTAGGATTGACCCGGGCCCGTGGTCCGGGAAAACTTGATCTGGCCAAATGTGAAGTGCATAGTTTGCTCTTGGGTATTGGATGTTTCATTGTGTCCATGCCACCTGTAATACATAGCATCCTAGGACAAGGGTTTACGTTAACATTTACACAGTGAGTGTACTAGGATTCCCTGTGACACAGGAATCAAACCCGAGACCCCTAGGTTTGAAGGCAGGGCAACTAAGGTCGTAGCTGTTGAAATATAAGTAGTATAAGATGTAGTAACAAAACCAAAAAATAGTTGTTGGATGTTAACAGATACTTTATAAGTACTATGTAAGCGTGGTGGCCCAGGGGCACAGACGCCGACTTTCAATCTTAAGGTCGCTGGTTCAAACCCACACGTGCACCAATGAGTTTTTTCACTTGAAAAATTTACGTTCTCGAAACGGTGAAGGAAAACATCATGAGGAAACCGGCATGTCTTAGAACCATAAATTCGAAGCCATGTGACATCTACCAATCCGGATTGGGCTCCTGTGGTAGATTTAAGCCCATTCACTCTCAATTATCGAGAGTAGGCCGGTGTCCTTGCAGTGGGAACATTAGAGGCTGGTACGGTTGTAAGTATAAATATCACTATATAAAAGCAGATGACCAATATAGAGAACATTAAAAAATACCATGGCTCATACTGCTTTAATTGACAGGTCAGCCGGTGTCTCAATTAAAGTTCGTTCAACTAATGAGGTTACGCACCAATAAATTTTATGGTCAGTGATGCTCATGGCCGGTTCATAGTGTTTGGTGTTTGTCGTGTAAACTGTTTGCGAATTATTTTCATGGCTATTTGTGAGATTCAAGGTTTAGTTTTGCTAAAACTTGACGTGTTCGTGTTTTAGAATGATTATATGATCTGAAATATTCAATTCACCTCTGAACTTGAAAATCATGATCATCTTCCTGTCCTTATCCTACAATGAGTGGGGTCGGCACAACATACATTATTCTTCGACGTCATCTTAGTACTCACTCCTTTCTTACTCATATCATCTTTTTGATGGTTCCGTGGCTTAGTTGGTAGTTCCGTTTGTCTTATGTTTCTGTGTTTGTCCATGTTATCTGAAACACAGGGAATTCTAGTTCAGGGATATGAGTGTTAAGAGTGTGCAAGCATTTTTATTGTTATTATCTTTCACACAGTCCATCCATCATTTCTTTGTCCTACCTCTGGTCTTATATCTCTTACTCATTTGGTAATATGGTATTAATCCCTCCGCATAACATATCCAAACTTCTGATATATAACTCATTTATGAAAACACAGCTCTGTGGTTATAGTTCGTGCCATGCGAGCCTTACATTATAGGTACAAAGATGATGCACGGAGCTGTGTTTATACGAAATTCAGTTATTAAAAGTTAGACTGAACAAAGAGAGAGTTGAAGCCCACTGGTTGTAAAACAATTTTCTATTCATCATAACAGTAATATCAAATAACTACATAGTTTGCCTTGGAAATAATCCCGGATTCTATCCCCGGTCGAGTCAAACTTTTTGTGATGAGTATAAAGTTTTCTCAAGTGGTTTGTATTGTGTCCACCTGCGACATAGGCAAGTGTAGTGCAGGGATATGAAGGAGTATGTTGATACCTATGTCCTAAGTTGAATGGCTTTGCGCCCCTTTAACGAAAATGGACTATTTGACAAATATTATTGAATTTCACCACAAACACGACACTGTCGCCAAAGCGGTTTTGCTTAGAAGTTCATCTCACAAAATGTTATCTGCATAAGTTATCAATAAGGTCGGGATGAATATAACATTAACATTATAAATAAATAAATTTTAATAGACATTTCACATAGCACTACCTAGGCTCAAACTAAGCATTATTTGGTAGTAGTTCTCTCTGGGTGTTCATCCCATCATCAGTAGGTAGTAGTGTGGGTTAATTATCCACTCAGGATAAGCGTTTGTGTGACAAACATATATATTTGTTCTATGCCTGGGCGTTAATATGTATTATAATGTATGTAATTAGAAAAGAACGATTTTATTAGTATTTTATCAGTTATCTACTTCCTATAGTACAAGGAAGCTATGCTAAGGCTAAATGGCGCCGTGTGAAATATCCATGATATTTATTTTTAACACTAACGTGTTAGGGCTTTTTAGTTTATTATAGTTACAATAACTATATAATAGACATTGTAAAACTATTCAATATAAAAAAGAAGGCATAGAAGTTTTAACAGTAAAATTAACGTAACAAAACATTTTGCTCATCTCATATACGGTTGACTATCGATGCTCCCAATTTTTTAGGGAATTGAACAAACAAACCGCGTTACATAAACGCCCACCCGAGAAAAATCTTTACGAAAACCATGGTGTTAATTTTTTTAAAGAAATAACATAAATCATACAACTGAATGATCTAAAAAACAAATAAGACAACAATACAACAACAACAACGTTAACACACTCATACCTGTATACTAGGATTCCCTGTGTCGCAGATGGCATGGACAAACACAGAAACACAAGACAAACACCCAAGACCCGAGAACAAAGTTTATGCTCACCGCACAATGTATGCCCCGCCCGGGAATCGAACCCGGGATCCCTCGCTTCGAAGGCAGCCTTACTACCAACTAAGCTACGGAGCCGTCGTACTTTCACCCTCTATTTTCTCCCACCTAACATACAGCCAAAGTTACTGCCGTTACTGATGAGCTGAACCTGTGACTCCTGGATTCTTGGCAACTGGAATTTAAATTTCAAATTGTATAAGCTCTGATTATAGAAATGAAGAAACTACTTACATTTAGTTGGTCTAGCTAGTAGAATTCAAGCTTTTTTCTCGTCGTTTCGTTTGCCTACAAATTTATGAAATTTAATTTTGACTTGACTTTTCCTGTTCTACAGAATTCTTTGTCTGGAATTGAAATATTGGCAGACTCAGACCCAAGCCTTTATGTTCAAAGTTACCTTCACAGTAAAATGCTATATACAGATTAAACATTCATTACAGAGGTACACAGAGTACAGCAATTGTTGCGAAGTCGATTTTATCTGTTATCGTACAGTTTCTCGTGGCAAATACCTATGACCATTTAAGCTGCCAAGGTGGTGGAATGGAGCAATCCAAAGTAGCAGTAGAACTTATGCCAAGTTCGACCGGAGTAGAACTGCCACCACACCTAGTAATCTGGTGTCACGCAGTTGTGCACTTGCGTTGCTGTATTCCGGTGGAAAGGTGTGAGTGCCGATGAAATTAGAAACACTTGAGGCGCAATGTAATGCGACTTAGGTCTTCTGTAATTTTGGCAGGAGAGAACCTGAGTCGTATTTCGGTTGTTTATGGGCGGTGGTGATCACTTAACATAAAAAAGTTAACGCATAAAAAAAGTTTCGTTACTTTTACGCAACTTTTTGGTGAAATAAGCACAAAACGTAACCTGTCAAATACATTTTTTGATTCATGATGAATAATATTTACCTTGTTCGAAATATACCAATAGCGAATTGATGCATCAAACTGTTTGAAAAACATTTCACAGGTTGATTAGGCGAGCTTTTCGTTATGCGATTACGACTGTCACATCAACAGTTCCATACCATCAATTGTAATATTTTTATGTTTCCATTATGGGCTATATGTCTCCCATAACACATCGTCAAAGCAAACCAAACGTTTAAGATTTCCTACGGTACGGAATCGTGACCCGTGACCCCTGAAGTGAAATAATAACACCAGCTACAAGACAATTGTGTAGCCCCTCTTTAACCCGTCCCTCCTCGTTCCAAAACAATTTCCAGGACCCCGATAGCATTCTCGAATCCCTACTTATGAATAAACTCGCAATCACCGCACTTGGACGAAGCTTGTAAAACTCATTTAACATGTATGCTTCTCTAGAGATACTACCGTAACTGAAGCTGTACATTTACACAATGCTGATCTGTAAACTGGCTGAGAGAGTTTCAGTCGAATATAAAACGCATTGTATATCTACTTATCTTTTACTTAAAGAATATAATTTATTTACACATAAAAATAAAAAAAAAAAATCATAATCTTAGAGTATAAAGAACAAAAATATAAAAATTACAATAGAAAATTTTGATCGTGGGGTAGGGTGCCAAGAACACTGGCTGCATTCCCGCGTTGGACGGCCAAAGATAATCTTTGGGCGAGGAACGAGCCAGCCTTCTTGTCCCCAGTGGCATCACATAAAAGAGTCGATTTTTTTTTATAACACTATTTTGTAGTCGATCCCCATGGCCCCATAGTACCAAAATAAAAAAAAAAAAAAAAATGTGTAAAAATCACCTGAAAGTATTTCATATTTTCGTCGCTTGATTTTTTCAGTAGCCTTTTTGATTCGAATGATAACTTTATCTTGGTGTTTAAATGATTTTATTATGAATCTATCAATCTAATGAGCCGACAACACCCATTGCTGAGTATAGGTCTCTTCTCTGTTCTCTGTTTAGTGCAAGGCGAATCCATTACAATCCTACTACTTTTATGATGTCTTCCAACCAATGGCTTTGAGGTCGAGGCAAATTTCTTGGCCTCCATCACTGCCACTGCCTTGGTCGGATCAAGCCAGTATATATATGAATACTATATATATGAAATACTTAAGACGTAAAAAATACCTGGGGCAAAAATCTAATAGTTTACTATTTCATGTGGATGACAACATTGATTGTTTTTGTCAAATATACTTTCAATTATGTTACAAAAAAAGAAGCAAAGTAGACGAGACTTAAACATTATTATAGTAACTGGATGTGTGAGAGAAAAGGTTGCATAAAAATCGCAAGTATTTTTTTATTTAAACTTATGGCGGTATAATGACGCATTCGACACGCTGTGACGTTTAAACCCCTGAAGCGTAAAAAACTCAAACTAGGGCTACTGGCCTAAGTGGTATTATTTTCTTCCTCCCCACGACCATGGTATTTGTAGGTAAGTACCTAACTTATGTACTTCGCTTGCGGATCGTGGCTTCGGAATTATATTCCTGAGCAAACAGTTTTATGTGATGAACACAAAGTTTGTTTGTTTTTTGGGTGTTTGCGTAGGCTGGGTAATGTTAGTAGCTATCGATGAAACGAAACCTCATGAGACTAACTATGCAGAAATACAAAATCCTCATGAGCACAGGTGATATTGATTGATGATGATATTTCCCCGTACAATTTTTAAAACTATTTTTTTCTTTTTGGACGTTAATGTTCGATTTTTCCTTATCTTTATTGTATTAAAAAACTACAACGTAACAAATTACATTAAAAATGCTCAACAGTACTAAGATAGAGGATATCGCTATTAGAAGGTTATAATAGATATAAGACGTGGGATTGGTATTAAATTGTAAGTCTATAAATATTTTAAAATGTAAGTGCTAAATAAGTTAATAATGTATTACTTTAAGATCTCTTTGTAAACCACATAACGTTTGGATAAAGACTCGACTCCCAACAATTTGGTTTCAAGAGCAAATTTCCTTTGGTCTATGTCATTAAACTACATTTCCGGGTATCCAGAAGTTTGTTTGACCTCCAGTGGAATAAAGGGCCTTTGTGCCTTTGTTGGATTTACAAACATTATTGAAACCTGATGCCAACTGATATATGACGCGTGTTGGGTCAAACCAAATAGTTTTATTTTTCATGAGTAGACACATAATTTACGAGTATAAACATCCGATGAGATAATTTCCAGGGTGGTGTGTCTTTGTGAATAGTAGCGTTTCAATCTTAGTAGTTTTAAGATTCCTAAGTTTTATATGTTTTACGTTGCTTTTTAATCCTTTGATGTCGGCTCTTCCTATCACTGCGAAAGCTTGAACTCCGCGAACCAGATTAATGATGAAATATTTTAATAGTACATTTTTTTTTGTAAATATTTATTGATATCAAGACACAGGGTGTATTCGCTCCCCGTGATGCCACTCGGGCAAAGAGTTAGCTCGATGCCCGTCATTCAAATAGGGAGTAAGAAGATTACACTTCATTTCTAGAAATGTACGTCATGAAATGAAATGTATGTAATGTATTTACGTCTACTTCTAGAAGTATATTTTTATTCGACGTAAACATAATTAAACTTTGCCGACTAAATAACTACAACTATATATATTATAATATACATGTAGGCTTCAAGTAAGGAGGATTTCAATTAAATCTTTTTTTTTTTTTATATTATGTTACACGATATCTCTGCAAATTGTGGACCTTATTAATATTTTCATAAAAATTCTATAAAACCATAGAAAATTTATAAAAAAATTCCAACCTTAGGCGTGACTACATATATGACCACATTTGTATGACTGTTTATATGTCAAAAAATTAAATTTTTAATTATTTATTGAATATGAGTATAACATTACAGCTAAGAAGCTTAGGCGTGAAGTCTATTCAAATTTACAAATATAAAAAATAAAGCACACACACGTACAACAAAATAAATATCATGTAGGTATTTAATAGGTTTCCCTTTATCTCATAGGTATTTCTCCTTGTAAAGGGTTCCCTTCGTATGCTCAAGCCTAAGGGGTGTTTACATAATGTGTATTTCACGGGCCTGTTTTTGTAATTAAAATTAGATGGCGATACCCTGTGATAAACCAATACACAGTGAAACGTGGATAATAATTACTAATCCTGATTATATTTATTTACATTACAGCATTGCCAATAAAATTTCACATAGCGCCACTAGCCCCAAACTAAGCATAACTTATACAATGAAATCAAAATAACTGAAAGAATACATATATAGAACTTTTTTTTATAAATACATATCAATACCCATACACAGATCAAATATATTAACGTCACACAAAATAGTCCTAGGTGGGATAGTATAGGCAGAGCTACTACCAAGTGAGCTATCAGGTCAATTACATACTATTTGCTTCTGTAAGCTAACGGAACCTCTAAGAGCTTAGCTAGTAGGTACGTCGATTATTTGAAATTGCAATAAGCTAAGTAACATATTTTTCCTTAAATAACAACAATAACGTTAACACGCTCATACCTCTGCATTAGGATTCCCTGTGACGCAGATGGCATGGACAAACACAGAAACACAAGACAAACACCCAAGACCCGAGAACAAACTTCATGCTCACCACACAAAGTGTGCCCCGGCCGGGAATCGAACCCGGGACCCCTCGCTTCGAAGGCAGGGCTACTACCAACTAAGCCACGGAGCTGTAAATGCTTATTGATTCAATGTCCTTAACTAAGTATCTTCTCTCTTGCCTAGCCATAATTTACTCTAACATTGATCTATTAACATTGAACATTGATCTAATGGAATACGACATCCCTTAATAAAATTAAGGACGGCTGATAAAAGAGCTATTTATAACACCATTTTACAGCTTTTCACCGGCCTTTACTGGAATGAACTCGGACATGATATTTCCCCATCAGTCGTAAAGAGGGTGCGCCGGCCCAGCCCTGGATAATACGCCATTTTACGCGTGTCAATGACACTAAAGAGCAAATAAATGTAATTTAAATAACGCAATAGTACCTGGCTGTGCTTTTAAACGCGATTACGCCTGGAGGGTCTATTTCGGATATGTATGAGAACCGTAGCTCGGAGCGTGCAGCAGATTTTTGCGAAGGATTTTTCGCCTTTTTACAGGGGCGTTCCGCTTTATAGAAACTTTAGAGTACGTACTAAATGTTTTACAATTACATAACACAAACGGCCAAGACACGACAAAAATTTTATGCCTTTCACTCAGCTCTTTCTAGCTTCCAAAACTGGATTCAATCCCCGGTACCGACACAAAAACGACCCTACCAACTAGACCCGTCGATAATTAAAACAGAGCCAGAAAAAATTAAGCTGAATAAATTAAAATATGTGTGTATTAGGCATTGAACCAACAAACAAGTAGGGCGTACTTGTTTTTTATTTGCAAATTAACCCATTAAATATTTAAAATAATTAGCCCCAAGCTAATATTATTTCTTATATACGGAGTGGAATTCCTTTATCTGAGAGTTATGCCAATTATAACAATTTGGAGGTACAGAGTTCTTATCATGTTCCTAGAATCAAACTGTTTCATGTTAGCTCGTGACTATTGGAAAAAACAGCTATAAAAAGAACAAAACTAACCAAAATTATTCCGAAGCTTAACGCAGCTGCGCATACTTGGTAGTAGGTAGTCTAAAAGTTTCTTACAAACATGTTTTGGCTAACAAATTGGCATATTAAAACTAAATATAATATGTTCACAAACTGGACGAGTATCATTATATTTCTTCCGTCAATCTGTAATGCCATTGTATAATATACAATAAAAAATATTTTCATTATAAACATTTTTTTTTTTTTTAAGTAATATGTTTCATGTTTATTTTGAAAACAGCCAAATAGCTTTGGCATGTTTTTGTTTAAAAATTTTTAAAATAAATAGTAAAAATTAGGATTTTATAAATAGGTTAAACGGCAAACGACGTCCGCAATATAGGTAGCATTGAAAAAAATTATTATATTTTAATTAGTTTATGGTGTTAGTTTTTTTTTGAAAATGCTGTTTGACAGCGGATTGTCAAATTTTCAATTCATACAGGAAATCGTCTATCGGGTCAGCTTGTATAATAAGTTAATAAAATTACATTCAAACGTGATGATCATTTTCAACGTCTCAAAACCGAACTGATCCAATAAATACGCTAAGCGCATCCTCGAAATCGATTTCCTCAATTGAAGAGCTATTAATTTCGAGTCCCCACAGGTGCTGCCACTGGAGTTAATTGCTATTTGAACTGCCATGTAATAAGTCGAAATTAGCAAGAAATGGCTTATGTTACTTAAGCTCCTTTCTAAGGCTTCTGGCTACTTTACCTACTGTCGTCCATCAAAACTGAAACCTTACTGATACGTCTGTAGACGTGCAAGAGTTCACGGTCTTTCCTCGTAGTCTCATTAATTAGGTTCATTTATTATGATGAAATATATACGTAATACAGTGAGGCAATAAGGCATTTTTTTCATATTTATCGCATTCCATACTATTTGTTATAAAAACTTACTGCGTCGTCAATAAAAAAAGAGAGAATGATTAAAAGAAAGTGAAGCAATTGTAGTCTTCATAGAATTAGATACTAGTCATAACAATATACGACATGTTTAAATTGAGGCGTAGGAATTTTCACATAAGAAAACCGTCATTACTTATAAGACAATAATAGATTATTGATGAGCTTCAGTGTGGAAAACTGAACTAGGGTCCATAATGTAAAACTCAGAATGTAAACTAACAATATTACCTTGTACAATTATGAGAAGCAATAAATGTATTGAGTATTGAAAAACTAAAAGCATACTCTGAATTGTTAGAGCACACACCGTCGGTCTCTGTGACAAATAGCGCTCTGACCATGACCAGAGCTGTTAGAAGAGGCCAGCAAAGGTGAAGGTTTCCTGGAGCATATTTTTAGATAAGCAGTTACGAGTCATCAAAGATCATGTCGGCATGAGACTTTATATCTTCTTTAGTTTACAGGCGCAATGGCATGCAACTTGGGTCTTCTCAAACTTCGGTGGGAGAGCACCTAAGTAGTATTCTTATTATAATGGGTGGAAATAACCACTTAATATCAGGTGGGCCTTCAGCTCGCTCCGGCACTTTTACCGTATAAAAAAAGAAGAAAGTAAGCCTCAGTATTATTATTACTAGTCTTACTCTTTCTGTTTCATTCAGTATCGGTGTTGGTAAGTACCCGAAACCTGTCTGAAGCACAAAAACTTGATGTATGGTAGTCATTTCGTAGGTGAGAAATCGGTCGATCCCCAAAAGGACGTTGCGTGGGACTGCCCAATCGGATAACGCAAATTATTTTCTGAAGTCCTGATTCAAGATTCTCAGAATTACGAGAGCATGTCCTTTACCGAATTATATCAATATCTTACCTCAATACACTGAATTTGACGTTAAACTTTTTTCTTTCTTTTCGTGTGAGCAAATTTTCGAGCCGGCCTTCAATATCGACTTCTATAGCTGGGTAACCGATATTTCCTCTGCCCTCTGAAGAACAATGCTCAGTTCAAACACCACTTCATGTCACTAATCCAAGTACTGCCCGGGTGGAGAGCTGCTTAGCTTAGATGATCAATAAACAACGTCTAAGCAAGCCTTAAAACATGAGAACTGACTGTAATTTGGCATTATCTGTGTGTATGTAATCTGTGTGTATGTCCCTAAGGAGTTTCTGTGACAAGTTATGTTGACTGTATGTGTAAAATTTTACGTGTCCAAATGATACTTGAGATTTAAAGGAATAAATAAATTTAAGTTCGAGTTTACCATGCGCTCTTCTTACTCATCTGTATTGGGAGTAAGATCAATTGATGTTAATTGAACTTTTTAAATGTCGAATAAACCGACTTACGTACAGCTGAAATGAGGACCACCTTTTTATGAAGCCGTTTAAATAATACCTGTGAAACACAGAAAAAGATGAAAGAAAGAAGGTAAACCAATTAACGCTTTAAAAAAGTGACGCAGATTGTTTCCTGAGTCCCGCGTAGCCTTTTTATCAATCTGATTCGCCGAAGCGTTCAAAGTTCGAATGGATCTACGTGAATCGCATCGTAAGTTATACGTAAGCATCAGATGTGAGCATCAGTGATGGCGTCATGAAAAATAATGAGAATCCTAAGCAAACAAACGTGACGGGCTTGACAACATGAACAACATTTGTGAAAAATAATGTTTTGCCCGAGGTTTGCGGATCAATAAATATGGGAGATATTAATAAGAAGTTTACGAAAAGAAAGGTTTTATATTTATCTGGTTTCGATCGAATGGATAGCGCACATTATTAGTCATTGCCCATTGGAGCTCGCATGGAAATAAGAGAATAGGTCTTTTTTTCTTGGGATGCAATCTTGATGCAATCACCTTGTTGAATTCCTCATACAACCTTTCATCCCTTACTTCAACCACTTAAAATTTTATTTTAGGGACAAAAAGAAGCTTGTGTCCTTTTTCAAAGTTGTCTACACCAAAATTCATTAAAATAAGTTTTAGATATAAGATTTGGTTTGGCAGTCGGATTGTAAAGGAATGATTTATTTGATTGCAGTTTGCGATGTTCTAGCAAAGCCATATGTGGAAAATAAATGACAGTGATAACACACGTTGTCGCGTCTACGTTTGCGTGATAGTGTAACGTAAATATCTTTGACTATACATATTCATAGATTCACGTCTTTTTTCCCGTAGGCCTGTTGCTAATCGAACCGAGCGTCAATCAGTTACTTTTTACTTCGTCGGCTAAGACTATATGAGTGTGTAGATATTTACAAGGAATTTCTACTATTGTCGGTTCGCATTAGAGAGGTCATGTGTGATGAAATGTGTCATTTCGAATGAACGGTTTTGCACTCCGTACATTTCATTAGCATTTCCGTATTTCAGCCTATATGTGCCATAAGTTGGTATCCCAGTGAATATTATTTGCCATAATTTCTCATTTCTGTATTGAGAGATCCGTGTCCAAATGACATATATCGTCCTGTCCGTCTGTCTTATCATCTTCCCGCCCTAATTCCACTTTAGGTAGGGTCGGCACCGAATATTTTCCTCTTTTCTCCGTTTTCTATCTGTTCAGTCGCATTATACATATGACAAATAAGTGTTTTTAAAATCGAATAAATATAATAAATATACGAGAAAAATAAAAAAAACAAAAAGACAAAGAGAAGACAGACCCACCTCCTTTTTTGAAATCTGTTAAAAACTATTTTTAAACTAGCGAAAATGTAAGATATATCTATTAGATAACGAAAACAAAAAATTAAAAATAATATAACTAACCTGTCTCTTAGGTAGCCCTTCTTTAACACGCTACTGAAGGTAGCGTGTCCAAAATGCTGGCAGCATTACCACGCTGGATGGCAATGCTTAGCCTTTGGCCAAAATAAAACCCAGCATTTTGGTCGCTCTCCTCAAGCGGAGGCGCTCCGCTATGCTCTTGAAGATTGAAATTGGTTCACTTCAGACTTGTATACATACCTATGAAAATTCAAAGATATTCCATAATTAAATAAACAATTTGTGGCACGGCATCCTAAGAATACAAGTAAAAAACGCATTAGGCTGTTTTTTTGACCAATTAAATTAAAATTGTTTTGCTTGTGATGCTTTTGATTTTTGTTGGAACGATAAAAATATAATCAGAGCAACATAACATTTCTGTTGTACAAACCTAGTACAGACGTGTGCAAGCTTCATTTATTCAATTATAGCAACTGTTGAGTAGAATCCTATTATATCCGTTACCTACTTCACTGAATAACAGTCTGGAGACATCAATAACAATGGCTTCATTAGGATAATCGACGGATTAGCATGACAACAACATTGCCCATCTCCTATTACTAAGTGATTTTACCCGTGCCTTCCGTTTGGCCACTGAAGCGGGCAGGGTAATAGCGGGTCACCAAATCCCAGATTAAGTTATTGTTGTAACTTGCTTTGTGTCTGTGATGTGACTAAAAATAAAGTACACACTCATACCCTTGCACTGGAACTGTCTGCCTCAAGTGTTATTGGTCTATACACAAAATATACATCTAAGACTCATTAATAAACGTTTTGCTGATCACAATGCCTTTCATTGCTTATCGATATCGAATCAAGAAGCTTCAAATCCCGCTTTAAAGATATTATTACTGTTTACTAAGCAACGGAGCATTTAATAACGCTAACCGTACAATAAACAGATGAATATAATAGTAAACACGGAAGTATTTATTTGTTAGCATTTTGTTTATTGCTTAATTATAGCCAGACCTGATTACCTACTAAGAGTTTATAGGGAGATGGAGATAGATTTTCATAGCAACAAATGTTGCCAGTATAGGAAAAGTAAACGTTTACACTACGATTTCCTGACGCATAGTGGTATACACACAATAATACAAAACAGTTTTAGGTGTCCAGCTGCTCGCATCTGCTAAATCTGCTAAAGGTAATTATGGTAATTATTATATTATATAAAGCAACTAAAAGTAGCAGTAGAAATTTTGCGAAGTCCGTCCGGAGAAGTACTGTCACCACACTTGGTAATCTACCACCAAGCATTGGTGCACTCACTGTATTCCGGTGGAAGGGTGTAGGTGTTGGTGAAGTCAATGCCCATGAGACGTAAAATCCCCTTCTCGGGTGACGGGCATAACATAGTGAGCCATATGTCTTGACATTCTTCGGTCATATTATCTGGACCCAAGTCGTATTGCCGTTATCATAGAAGGAGATAACCACGATGGAGATAACCACTTAACATCAGGTAGGCCTCCAACTCGTCCAGTTACATTCGTTATATGAAAAAGAAAATGATAAACACCGTAAGCTATCGTGCTACGTGACCATAATGACCAACGATAGTACCTAGTACAGAAAATTTATCTTCATTCATACAATACTAATTAATACAATAAAGTTTAGCGTCCTTCCTGTGGGATCATCTACTCAGAATTAGAATACACTCGTGCCACAGAATAAAACTAAGTAGTGAGGGAGTGCAATGAACTTGGTAATAGAATTGGAACTGAGGACGAACAGAAGTTAGCGTGCGAAGTCGATGTAATGTGAATTCTCTCTCTTGGGAATCTTAGTTTTACGATACCTTTATAGTGATGGCCTAGGTAGAGCCTGTTCCTACAAAATTACCATTTGTTAGTGTCTGTTTAAGCGATTTTGTCACGCCCGAGGGCGTTTACAGACCGAGAGTTTGTGAATTCCATCCACAAACATTAAAAATACCGATAGTATAGATTTATAAGAAAGGTCGGGTCCCGGGTTGATAAGTTTATCAGGTCCGCGAGCCCTGGTAAACTTTATGAGGTGAGCATGACCGTTGTTCTCGGGTCTTGGGCATATGCTTTATGATTGTGTATCCATGCCTCTTGCAATACAGGGAGTGCAGGAGTATGTGTGTTACATAAGATACATCTAATAATTTTAGAAATATCACTTACCACCATACAGTGGTGCATTCAACCTAGGTTGGTTGGCCAATACTTATTATGAACCAAATTATCTTGGAGAATCTTTTAGCAACTTGTAATTTTCTTTTGAGCCTACCTATTCCGCAGCCGTGTTTGTCCGGGCCCAATGTTCTATGACAATTTAATGATTTCCTTTATGTTATCTATATAAATAATTATTTTCCGCTTTAGAAATATCACAGAAACTTTCAAAATTATCCCAAATTTAATTGAAATACATTATGATAAATTTCAGTTTAAGATAAATTTCAGTTTGACTCGAACATTTGTTAAAGAACATTTAAAATCATTTTTTATAATGCTGTCTTTTCTGTCACGTCTTTTCTATTCCAGATTGTTTTTGTTGAAATGTCGTTACGAGCTAAGGTGATAAGTGGTTAGCGCGCCCAAGACAACAGCAATCAAACTCAAAATTAAAAATGTAATCTAAGACTTAGTTGCACCACTCAGAGGATACGTTAAGGATACGATTCTTAGTATACTCTACGGACGCGTGCAATTCGATCTCCGAAAGTCTCTAGAAGTAGAAGAGTAACTAGGAATAAAACTCCACTTTTGACTAGCAGATTATTTATGGATAACGTGCAGGATTACCGGCACATCACTCTTAATAAAAGTATGAACAGTTCATTCAACTTAGAAGTCCCTAGGCTGGAGATCAAATATAATACAACACCGTGGCAGAGGTATAGTAAGCTCGAATCACTCAGGGGACTTCTTTCGTAGAACGGAGTGAAGTTATATGTCTACCTGTTGCCAGTGGCGTCAAACAAAGTACTTAACGTTGAAATTCTCGACAAAACGAAGGCTATGTAAAATTTCCTCTTGCATATAATTTTTTACCTTAGATTTAACTGTTGGAAGAGCACTGGCCGGAAGACACCGATCAAATATTTGTGACAAACTATTAGCTGTAATGAACCAGTTAAACGCCATTCGGACTCACATACTGAGTACCAAATTAACGATTGTATTTTATATAATATACCCTTATAACACAATATATAATATATAATATATTTTTTTGTTAATTTAACTTTTATTCTGTACTGTAGCTGCGCCCCACGGTGTTACCCCGCGGTTTTTCGGGATTTTTTTTGGACACTTTTCTTATTTTTGTTCCGTAAGAACCTTCTGCAAAGTATAAAAAAAGATCAATGTAATCGGTTAAGTCGTTCTCAAGTAATGGCGTAACCCAGGGAAATATATATATTTGTAGAGTTTTCATTCATTTAATATTAAGAAGCAAGCCTACAAATAAACGTTGTAGTCTTAGCAATAATGTATTACTTACCTTTTGAGTCCAAAACCCTAAAAACGACCTTAATAGCTAATTTTGTGAGCTTGGTAGAAAGTACTATAGTTGAAGTACACTTTGATATAGACGATAGAAGTGGACTGCAAACATGAATTTCAATAGGCATCGGAGTAGCTACGAGGAGAATGGCATTTTCGACTTGTAGTGGTCTCTACAGGCCGAACGCTGTTTCAATTCATATATATAGGCGTCTTTGCTACCTGATAACTTGAGAAAACACGGTGAAAAAAGGTTTTCATTCAATTACCCTTACTGAAGATGAATGTTTCATTTGACTGAAATTAAAACGGTTCTCTTAAAATCGAAAATTAACAAAGAATTTAAATTAAACTGTAATACGAACATAGGTCATTGAAATGGGTAGAAATTGGTTGGTAAACTCTTGTCAACAGGTGTCTCCTTTCTGGGTAGTTTTCACCACAGTACAGTAAGCAAGCAAGTTCTATCATCATATTTTTACAGAGCATTGGATTGAGGTTACATTAGAGTTTTCTTCATTCAGGATATAAAGCGCGAACCTATTTCATAAGTATGAGTACGTATGGCTATTGTAAAATCAAGCAAGAGTCACACTAAAACTGATATACACGAGCCAGAAGTTAGATGAGCATATAGTCGCCGGGTCTTTATTATCTATGTTGTATTCATCAGGAGTAAAAAGTGTATTATTTTTTAAACATATTCATGACATGACTTTAAATGCAATACCTTGATCCCCTCAGCCGTTTAGGCATAAGAAATAAACATACAGACAAACTTTTGCATTTATTATTTCAGTATGATTATCAGGATAGTGTCATCAATATTCAAATTTATTTTCAGGGGAAAGCGATGAAGTTATTAGATATTCTAGCCGTTGTCAATACAAATATATTACTGTGAAAGATTCAAATAATAATAGCGAGATGGAATAGGAATGAACATTGTGATTTGTGATAAAGGATTGTTTGTGGCCTTCCATTTCTTCGTTACGCCGTGACACTAATCTTGAGAAACAGAACAACGGATTTTTCTTATTCACACCTACTAGAGCAAGTAAGAAGCTTATCCAACCCCGCAGTAATTCTGTGGTTAGTAACCTTTATATTATTTTCGAGCAATGTAGATAAGGAAAACCAATGTTTTTGTTTTTATGGTTTTTGTATTTCTCTTGTGAACGAAAAAGTTAAGATGGCAATGTGATGCCACACAATATTCAGGTCCTTGAATTATAGTTCCCTACTCCTGAGCGACGCGAGTGATTCATGACCCTGGATATAAATACGTTTTATTCAAGGGTTGCATAATATACTTTATATCATGACTGCGAAAAATAGTAAGATTTATACTGTGTGTTCTAAAATCAAACACCAAAAAAGTATTTTATTCACTGTTTTCACTTTTTAGACGGGGAATGATTAAAACATATTTGTTTCATAGCCACAGTTATGACAGATTAAAATGTATTTAAAAGAACCATCTTTGCATCTAAGCCTGCCATTCTAAATAAACATCAAATAGTTACGAGTACAGGTATTGACGTGAAAATCTCCGACAAAACGAGTCAAAAACAATTTTCTTTCAAATACTTTTCGATGAATTACCAAGGGGTGGTTTTGTAAATGTTTTCCTTAGCTACGGCACCGTTTTTTTACAGAAATCATTCCTTTAGGCGGGGATTAACTCGTATTTTGCTGTATTATTAAAGTCATGGCCTAATACATTTTATACTGAATTTCAGTACCTAGCATCAGTTTTATGTTTATCAACTACATTACGTATAATAAAGATGACATTAGAATGTTTGTTCATTTATATACACATACACTTTTATATTATATACACTACACTTGTTTCAATTTATATACACATGGATTATAAGTAACGCACTAGGGTCCGTGTGTCTCAGGTGACAGAAACAAAAAAACATGTCCAGTTGTTTGCTTCCGTTACTCCCGGTTGACCCAAAAGAGTAACTAAAAACAGCAGTAGAACTTTTGCCAAGTTCGTCCGGAGAAGTACTGCCTTCACATTGGTAATCTGCCACCAAGCAGTAGTACACTCATTATACTGAATTACGGTGGAAGAGTAGGGGCACCGTTAAAATTCACATGTGCACGAGACGTAACATCCTCGTCTGGAGTGACGGGTGCAATGAGATGCAACTTGGATCTTCTCATACTTAGGCCGGGGAAGACCTAATTCGTATTGCTGTTTTTATGGGCGAAGGTAAGCACTTTAATTTCAGGCAGTCCTTCAGTTAGCCCCGTCATTCAATGATGAGTTCTTTATCAATTCATGAGAAATAAAACAAAACACCAAGACCCGAGACTAAATTTACCCCAGCTGGGCATAGAACGCGGCAGCCTTATGGCTTACTTCTAACTAGACCACAGAATTACCTTTTTTAAATAGATAAAGGTGATTCCGTGGGGCAAAGAATCCAATTATTTGTGTATCGGAAGAAAAGTCTCTAACGCGTGAATTTATCTCTAAAACGGCGAACCTCTTTCAAATATCTACATAGGCCATAAAAATGAGAGTATTGTTAAAACGTCAAAGGCAGTGCGCAATTAATTCTCCCTGAGGTCACAGACACGGTGGCTAAAACTGGAAAATAATGAGCGAACAAACTCCTGAAGGGGACTTTCGACGGAACACCATGCACAGTTCGAAAAGTTAAGGGAAAAGTTGAACTAACACATAATAAAAACTACATTTTATTGCATTGGCGCTTGGTTGCGTATATTTAGTATCCCGTACCCAAAGTTAAATATAGCCCTGTTACTAAGCCTACTATCTATCTTTTGAACTATAAAAGGTAGCCGACTGAAATTTAACAAAATATTTTTTTGTTAAGGCGAATTTGCTAGTAAATCAAAATTAAATATTCATTGAAATTATACGCATCGCCAAAGCCCCAAACTAAGAATAGTTTAAACTATGGCAATCATAATTACTGATAGAATACTTTGTTTTTTGTTTTTATTACACACAAACATAGAACAAACATTTGTCACACAAATGCCAAAAAAAAACGGTGTGTGAATCTGAAAAAACTTGCGTGGTTTATTTTGTATTTGTAATTAGTTTACGGCTGTTTAGGTTATTTATAATTGACTTCAAAAAAGGATCAGGTTCTCAATTCTGGTGTATGCACCGCCCGGGGAACGTGTAGAGACTCTGAGAATAATCAACGTGCGAGCGACATGATCCCCCGAAAAATAGAATGAATAGAGAGAAATATTAATGAAATATTTAGTATTAATTATAACTTTACCATTAAACTGACAGAGTGCTTCACCGAGTTGGGACAGTCACGGCGCTTCTATAGTAACGAGTACTTAGTCATCAATGAACCTTCGCAGTAACTTTGTTACAATGGGTCAAAAGGGTTAAATGGTCAATCCTTTGGGTTATTAGCCATTCACTCACCAATTGAGAAGAACTTTCGTTTTATTTGATATTGATAAGACGCGCACGACCGCTTTTAGTCGACCCGACGATATCTGCTAGAAAGAAACACGTATTAATATATGAGGAGATGGCGAACAAATGCGGTCTTGCCCACACAAAATACGATAAAAAAATAAAAACTTGTTTTTGTTCTCTAAAGGCTAACTTTCATTACAAATATACAACTCTTTTCGATAGGCACTTTAAAAAATATGTTAAAAACTTTATTTTCAAGCACCGCTGTCTCTGGCTAGCTGCATGAACTTTACATGAATTTTCTTACTATACATTTTACCTCTCCTGTAAAAAATATTATAGAACAATCCAGATTAGTTCGCCAGTAAAAAGGTCTGTCATAGAAAAATGGAAAAAAGAATGATTAACCTTTACCGAATGTTCTCGGCTAGAGAAAGATCTCGTAGAACATACGAGTGAAAACGCGCTTACGCAGATGGACATTAAGATAATGAAAGAACATTACACATCACAGTCAGCGTAAAATCGGGCACCAAAACCTACATATAATCGGTGGTAGTAGGCTAAATAATGGTAACCGAATGGCCGTCTGCGTAAGTCTTTATGTAGGCCATTTGGAATTATCGAATTTTACAGAGATATGAGTTTTGATTAGCCATATTATAGGGTTAGATATTATCTGATTTATCTGATCATAGATAGTATCTAATATAATGTTTCTTATAATTATATTATTGTTAATGTACTGTTCTTAAAGTTTATATAATAATTTTTTTGATCTGTCTTTGTCTTGTTTTGTCTAGCTTTGACACAACCAATTGGTTGTGTCAAAGCTAGACCTCGACTTGGTCTTACATATATTATACATATATTTCCAATTTGGTAGGAGCAGAAATAAGGCGCATTTCAATACTAAAGTTAGCTAAATAATTGTATTATGAAACAACAATTTTCATTTTGATGTTACCTGATCCATCTGATAACCGATGATCTGATAACTGATGATTTTACCGATTTCACCAATACATTTTGAATCTGATTGTAACAGAAACTAATGCGCCTAGCTTTTGCTGTGCCATTTTCTACGACGAAACAGTTAAGAACAGTAATAATGAAGAAACAGTTTTCACTTCGAAATGAAGATGTTATTTTCAATATCGGCATCTGTTGTGAATCTCCCAATAAACCGTATAATTTATTAAGAAATTAAACATTGGATAATCTGTAGCAGACAGATGAAAAGATTTAGATGAGACTTATGATTTCTGAGAAATTTAATTGCAATAGTATAAGATGTTTATTTAATAAAATATCAATGAGCTGAGTAAAATTATGCTGATATGGATTTATTAAAATCAAGACATTTTTATACATTAAATGAAGTTTACATCAGGTACAATTCAACCCCAGCGATAACGTCGGTAACTCGAATGTGACCCTGCTGTGGTCCATTGTTTTGTAGTTAAAGTCATTAATGCCAGCTCCTATTCTGTGACGGAATAGCGAACAACGAGCTAAATACGCAAACCAAATCAACGAAATAATTGGCTTTGCGATTGCAGGACAACGGCAGTATTTCAGCTTATCTGTCATTGAATTCCGTTTGGCACTCACTCTTCAGCGAAACATTGCATTCATTTTTTATTTAGCAAAGCTTTAATCCTTTCATTCCCAGAAATTTGACCGCTAATAGGAACAATTTCATTTGATGTTTCCAATTGTCTCTTTTATATTGGCGTAAAAGATTTAATTTGATGTATATATTTTGGAGCGTGGTGGTGTAAAGACATCACTTTTAATCAGCTATTAATATTTAAGTTTCTTCTGTGTTATAGGTTGTGGGTTCGATTACAATATTGTAGTTTGCATACGAAAACCCATTTAATGTCAGTTGTCGAGAATAAACCTGTGTCCTTGCCGTAGGAACATTAGACTTCCCACAGCAACGCAAAATAGTTCAAATTTATCCTCATCCATGATGAATTTTACTTATAACTCAATCCCATAAGTTTTAATTAAATAAGTGAAAATCCAGTAGTAAGAGAACACCACAAAACCTAAATAAATAAATAACGTATAAGCCTGGCTCAGATTAAACCTATATCCGTATGGTTCATTATGATACAACAAAATAAAACCTTTTCTATTCAAAAACTCGTTGCCTTTTAAGAAAAAGGTTAAGCAGATCCCTTACATTTATAACATACTTTTAAACAACAAGGCTTCCCTTAGAAGTTTCACAAGTAATAGGGCAATATCTATTTAGATGATCGCACTCACTTTTTGTAAAAAGGGACTTGGATGTGTAAATACGAATTTGTAAGGGTTGAAATCTTTAGGCCTCATTGAGTGAATAACGAAAGGGAGAATTGTTGAAAAGACCGTCTCAGTATAGTAATGTTTTATATGATTAGCGTTCCCTTAACCACATAATGTATTTTTTATTTAAGTTGATCAATAATTCTATCATAATCCCAATAGTTACTATTGATCGTACCACGATTGGACTAGGTAACGCAGAATTACATGTTGTGGTGGACATGGTATACTGAACATCATGCCAGGACCATTTCCAGGTACTTCCCCATTAACACTACTCAGGATAGACGTGTAGGGACCCAGAAGAACCAAACTTCAAACTTACGAACATAAGCAGAGTAGATCGCCATGAATATAACGATGATATAATAGCTGGACGCAGGACCAACTTCGCAAATATGTAATACTATGTCCGAGGAGTTTTATGTCTATTTCTTTATCTTGGATTGTTCGGTTAGAGTTATAACAGACATAATCGTACCATTAAAGATTAGCTAAAATATGCAATCTGACTGAAATGTACATGAAATGTTTCTAAGGAATAGAACAACTGTTCAACAATTAAATCTTACTTTCACAATACGACAATTTAAAATGCCAATTTAATAATTTCGCCCATAATTTCAAAGGAGAATTGAAAACTAAGGCCGTTTAAAAAAATTCCGTTTAAAAGTTTACCATCCGTACCGTACCAGCCTCTAATGTTCCCACTGCAGGGCCTACTCTCGATAATTGAAGTGAATGGGCTCTGATCTACCACGGGAGCCCAATCCGAATTGGTAGATGTCATATGTCGTCGAATTTTTGGTTCTAAGACATGCTGGTTTCCTCACGATGTTTTCCGTCACCGTTTTGAGAACGTGGTATTGTGCACATAATTTTGTTCAAGTGAAAAAACTCATTGGTGCACGTGTGGGTTTGAACCAGCAACCTTCAGATTGAAAGTCGGCGTATGTGCCCCTGGGCCACCACGCTCTTACCATACTTAATGTTTAATGAATGTTTGTCACTGCTGTCACCTATCGGTGTATACACGCGTATGAAGTTTTACGCGTTTTGAACATAAGTTTCTCAATCCGTGACGCCATATGTCGATCCGATTACAGGGAAATGTTATTAGAACAGTGATTTACAGTCCTACTTTTCAAACTTCCAATGTTACGGGTGATGTATATTCATAATTTTTTTCTGAGTTTTCCCTCATCGTGTTATATAAAAAATGTTTGTTTTTGAGCCTATTATGGCTTAACTTAAGTAATGCATAGCGTGTACAAGTAAAATTATGACAAATCGTAGTTGAAAAAAATCTTTGTTTCAAAGTAATTTTGATTAGTAAAAGCAGAGTAAAATATAAATTCATCGATATCATCATAATCAGCCTATACTAGTCCACTGCTGCGAAAATGCGATAGTTTATCGGTAAGTATGTTTGGTACTCCTCCACGCCTCAACAGCTTAACAGATATGGATGAAATTTGGTTTTTCTGGATTAACAAATAGGCTACTTTTCATCGAAAAAATAACCACGGGCAACACCGCGGGGCGCAGCTTGTATATTATATAGATCTGCAATGCCTTCCCTATTATTATACATATACATAAGATAGATGTTCTTCCAGTAGAGGCAATCCTCTTATTACGGTTCCACGAACTTGGCAAACAGTATAATAATTATGAATTTAATATGCGTAAACAAGCAAAATTAATATATATCTCATTATGTTTCATAATATGCTTAGACGTTCAATCTAGTTTAAGAGTGAAGGAATTACTGTTGGTATTTGAAATGAGGATATCTGCTACTTTCATTTGTTTAATGCTTCTCATTTTCTGCTTTTAACTGGCCTCATTGCTCTGCCTGTACCGTAGGTTATGCATTCGATTCCCACTCAGGACAAGTATTTGTGTCGCAAACATAAATGGTTGGTTTTGTGTTTGGGTGCGTCTATGTGTTTTAAGTATGTATTTACAAAAAATAAGTACTTTCTAGTCCACATAGTATTATGCTATGCTTAGTTTGGGGCTAGATCGCGTTGTTGTGTGAGATATTAATGAATTTATTATTAGAATACATAAATCTACAAGAATTTTGATTTCTTTGTCAACGCGGATTAAGTTAGATAGCGTGGTGGTCAAGTAGTACGGATGCTAACAAAAGGTTGGTGGTTTAAATCAAGAATATTTTCGTTTAATTAATCGCTGCAAGTAGCCAGAATATTTTAGAACAAAAATTCAAAAACGTGACTTCCATCAAATTGGGCTCCCGTGTTAGGTGGACCACCTACCAGTAGTGCAGTGGGAACATAATCCAGTCGTTGGTTTTCATAATATATCTAGCTAAAAAAAAAAAAGTTGCGCTCCGTGATGTTACCCCGGGAATACTTCTTTCTCTTTTTCAGGATAAAAATCCGTTCAGCCATTTTGGCGTGAAGGAGTAATATACATAGAAACATTCACAAAATTTCACCTTTATAATATTAGTGTGATAGCATCATGCGTGGGTGTCCGCCCGAATATAACTGAGTGCAATTCCATCAGCGAAACAAAATTCCAAATGAAACTAATGAACAGTTATTGCCTTCGATAGTTGGCATGGTAGTGTTGACATGCGGTTGGCTACATATTTATGAACACATAAATTTTTATGACGATTCGACCTGTTGGATGTTATATTGCTTGAGAGTAGAGATTGCAGCAATCAATTATCTTTTTTCGTTACCCTATAATTTGAGACAAATTTTAGGTCGATATTTCTCTTTGCGTATGATATTTTTTTTTCGAATTCTAAATACCTAATCAAATTTTCTTTGCCAGTAGTTGCAGTGACACATGAATAGCTTTTAAAAATATTGCTCATTTTAATGTTTAATTAAATAAATGTATTGGTGTAACCTATGCTGGCAATCGTATCAATAAATTGATAAATTATTATATATTTTGTTATGACAAAATTCCTACTGACTTTTGGTCGCGGAAAGAAAGTAATCCTTCCATTAGGGGTTTCTTGTCCCCATGGAGGGTCAAATGGGGTTTGAACAAGTGCTAAACTTAGTTATAAGGACGCATAACCTTGTAGGTACATATTTGTTTAAAATTGACGTGATTAAGTAGTTTTTAAGAATTCAAGGAAAATATAATAAATTTTGGGGATTTTGGACTTTCTTCAAACTTCAGTATCAATGGAAGAGTCTGAGGAGAGTAACTGATTAAAATAATCTTATTTAGCGAAAACGATACCATTTCTTGGGTTTAACACGTAATGATAATAGGAACCACGTGATATAAAACTTTTGTTGCCCACTTAGGAATGAGATAAAAAAAATTATCTAGGTCATCGTATTCCTATTTATATATAATTTAAATATATATACTATGAATATCCATATCATGCTTATGAACATTCAAGTTATTGAGATATTTTACCCAGGACCTTGATGCATGAAACTGCTTCAAAATATCGGGAGTCATGAAAACTCACAAAATATCTCGGTAACTCGATAAATAAACGTATAAAAACAAAAAAAAAACTGTTCGTTCAGTTATTTTGTCGTGAAAGTAACAAAAAGTACAAACATTCATGATCCGAACACATGAATTCGGTATTCATAATGGTTTGAATAGGCTACCATTCCTAAAACAATAAAAACACATAAACAAAGTTTATTCTGCCTCATACTTCTGCTAAGAGTTCTCATCCTTGAAATAATCTATTTACCGGGCACTTACTTGGGTATGATGAAATTGCTTCCTAATACATTCCACATTATCCAATATCCACAATATTGGATAGTTTCTTCGTACACGAAACTTGGTCTTACATTATTTCCAGGATCTGTCCTATACAGGATGCTCCAGAATTTGTATTTCATCCTGAAAATGGTAAAATTTACCATTTAAACAAATCTATTCCTAAATTAGCAGCAAGTAACGAGTCAATCCATCTTTAAATAAAACTGAAATAATCGGTGAGGAGGTGAGGTGAGATAAGCGTACTCTTAAAACTGATTATCCACGACAGCAATTTAATTTTGAGTAATCTAAGTGCTCTCTATAAAGAGAGCACTTAGATTACTTAAACTAAAATAATCTAAACATAGATAACTAAATGACCCACTAAATCACAGGTACAATACTTGTATAGTACCATTTTTATTGTCTTCTTCTTTCGTGTGAGTAAGTGGCTAACTCTGGTGTCGGAGTTTTCGAGCCTCTGACATGGCTTAACGACTAGTATAGCCGGGACTAGTGAAGCATGGAAGCGCTTCTTTCAAATGCCACTAAATGGTCACCCATTTAATTTCTAACCGGGCCGAAAGTTGCTTAACTTAGGTAATCTGTAATTTTGCAAATAGGTAGGTACATAGTAACAACCAGGCATTAAACGAACATTTATGTTCGTCCCAAAAATACTTTTCATTGCTGGGGATCAAACCCACGGCCTTAAGCTCAGTAGACAGAGCTACTACTTATGGAGCATTACTGTTGTCATGGGAGGGGGTTGCCACTTACCACCAGGTGGGCAATCAGCTCATTCCATCACATTACAACAACATTAAAAAAAAAAAAACATAATCCTAGCAACATTTAAATCATAAAGAAAATAAACAAATTACCCAAAAACACAAATTATTACGTGGTAGGTTGCCTAGAACTAGCTGCATTTGAATGTTGAACGGCCAAAGATAATCTTTGGGCGACGAACGAGCCTTCTTCTCTTCAGTGGCATTAACATATATTAATTATAATTTTCCTTTCCCTAAGAACATTAGCTGTTTAGGAAGACCCTTATTTCATTTTCCGGGGCTACAGTCTAATGCATAGGGTACTAAATCATCTAAATAGTATTTTTTCGTGTCTCTCAATCTGTGCTTAATGACTGACGTCATGCAATCATTCCCGAGTAATTGAAAAATGCGTAGGAAGTTATTATGATGAGCAACACGAATTTCTGGTGAAGTAGACTCATTCAATTACTTATAAAATTGATAGCTCTCTGGCATTCGAAAATATTATGGATGGAAAGTCATCAACCAATCGATTTCGAATATTATATGGCATACTCGTATCTTTATAGCATTCATGAGTTTGAGTAAAGCTTATTAATTAATGAGCTTTACTCAAACAGTATTTTATGTTAATATATGTATAGATACCACGCAGGTGACGGATCCATAGTTCAGTAGGTAGTAGCCCTGCCTTCGACGCGAGGGGCACACTTTGTTTGGTAGAATGTAGATTAAAATTGTGTTGAACTAAGTAATTCTCTAATAATCACAAGCAGGTGACAAGGATGCGTTTCATAATCTTTTTTTCACAAATTTTAAAATACTTATGAATCTATTATATTACACAACGTCTTATTAATAGATATTATAAATGCGCAAGTTTGGATGGAACGGCTGAACGAATCTAGGTGAAATTTAGCGAGCACAGAGATAGATTATAATCCGGAATAGCACATAGGCTAGCTACATTTTAACCCAGAAATATGTACAGTTCCCAAAGCATAGCGCAGCTAGTTAGTTAATAAAATCAAGCTTAGTAGTACATGCTAAATAACATGTATTTTTCTTAGCATGTATTTTTCTTTCAATGATAATAAAAATATACCGCCTTAGTTTGAAACTCATGGTCTAGCAACTAGATCCCCTAAAAAGGTTGACTGCCAAGTTTTTAATAAAGTAGCGAACTGCTTGCTCTGTTTTTATTAGTGGCTTTTATCAAATAGAAAGGCTTTGACTAAATGTAAACTTTTGCGGCGAAGAAAACTGCTTACAGCTCAAAGTTTATATTACGACTTAACCTCTCCAACCTTTATAGAGGTTGAAACTTATCCAATAACACCCTGTTCGCTACCCAGCTTACTTTTCTTGTTTTACCAAAATATTGGCCACGTAATGTATAGGTACAATACATGCGTGTCATGCACAAATATACATGCTGCTGCTTTAAATCCTCTTTTTTTTTAGTTAAAAAAAATTGTTTTAGTCGATTTAAATTTTGGGGGCTTTGTTGCGATCGTAGGTGAATACACTCAGATTACTTTTGTCTTTTGGTGCGAAAGTCAGCGCCACGCCAAAGTCGCAGTAGAAGTTATGACAACTTTGTCCAGAGATGTACTGCCATCACACATAGTAATCCGCCGCTAAACAGTGGTGCACTCGCGCTGCTACGATCCGGTGAAAGGGTGTCGGTGTTGTGGCGTGGTAAAAGGCAGTGGTAACTACTTAACATTAGGTAGACCTCTAGTAAGACTCGTCCTTTTAGTCGTACAAAATAGGGCAGTTGTTTATGTTTATTTTTGGTCTGATTGCCGTTATCTGTTGATTTGTGAGATTATTCATTCAAATTCTATAATTCTAGAGTATCGTAGAAAGGAAATATCGCGAGGAAATTTTAACCAGGGGCATGGAGCAAACTTCATTAAAATTTCAATCAAATATGTCCAACCGTTGATGTGATTGTAAGCTAATAATTGACATGCGTAAATATTTACAGTAGATCTTTAGGTTTATACAAATAAGTATTTAAGAAGTGCCTAGTTACGCTACAAATACAGGAGTTAGCAAATTCAGTACCAGTTACATAATTACAGTAATGAAAATAAAATAAAGTAAACTTTACAGTTAAAAAAAATTTGAATGTTCTGCAGAATATAATCGCCGGACAGGTGCTCACAATGAAACTTCCTTATCCTTTTCGTAGTAAAGTTATTATGAATGCTGGGAGTCACTTCATTGTCCTTCCGTAAAATTAACAAAAGATGCAAGGTATTCCACACTATCTTTGTTCGCCGCGGGGAATAGTTGTTATTTAGAATTCCTTTGAAAATGTCGATGGCAATAAGGAACTTTTGTGAAATGAAAAGGGGTTTAGGGTAATGATAGTCAAATAGGATGCCATAGATTTATTCCCTCTTGTATGAGTCAGTAGACAAATCTGGTGTCAGAGTTTCAAGTTTCCCAAATACCTCCAACATGGCTTATCTATTTTATAGCCTGGGCCGATATTATGACATTTGCAAACTGCATCAAACGTCACTGAATGGTCAATCATTAGACTTTGTTACGTCTGTTTGGAAAATATGTAATGTTTGGCCGAACTTTCGCATGTATATTGAGTATTTTTTGAGGACCATATTGCTTACGTATTTATGTGAATAGCCTTAAAAGTCCGTACACATGTCCCCCGGGTGGTGTGAAAGTAATAACTAAAAGTAGAAGTAGAACTTGTGCAAAGATTGTCCAGAGAACTACTGCCGCCACACCTGGCAATCCGGCGCCAAGCAGTGGTGCATTGGTGTGTATCATTTATTCTGCACTCCGATTTCTAAAACGTTGAAGAAAAACATGTTGGAGAAACAAATATTACTCAGAGATCTCGTCTCAGTATGACAGGTGCAACGCAATGCGAATTATCTTCTCATACGTCAGGTGGACCGCTAGACCGTACCCATCATCTGAGTGTTACTTGCCTACGTGACGTCGACATCTTACAAAGTATTGTACTTAAACTAAGTGATAAGATTTCTCTCAAACACAACTATTATTCAAGTACCTACTGCTTATCCATTAGTAAAAAAATTATGTTCCAGTGTTATCCAGTGTTCACCAAATCAAAACGTTTCACGAAGCGTGAAAAGACGTAAGACTTCCCTTAATATTTTATGGTGGGCGTCATTTTACGACAGTAGCTAATAATTTGGCTGAAATAGAATTTAATCTGAGGCTGAAAATACTGAACTAAGTGAAATATAATTTTAATTATGTTTTTCTAACTTACTAACGACTAGCTGTTCCCGCGACTTCATACGCGTAGATTTTTTTTAGGCGGAAGCACTAAAAATTAGCCGATGTTACTTTTTAATACATCAGCTATTTGCCAGTGAAATTCCCGTCAAAGTCGGTTCAGCCTTTTCTAAGATTAGCTTTAACAAACAAATAGACAGACAGACGAATCATTCATCGCACGAATGTTTGTCCTGGGTGGGAATCCAACTCACGACAGCGCTGAAAACACAACTACTATCAACGGAGCTGTGAGATATACCATATACCAGTTAACTGTCAAATTAAATATCCAGAATCAAACCACCGAAACCATCATGAAAGTGAATACTAAAATGAACACATCACGTTGTATCAGATATGAAGAGAGGCACAGGCCAACTCAATAAGCGATTTTGAATGGATAAGTTTCATGGGTAAATCTGCCACTAGTACCTAATCTAGATTGGTATATGTTAAGACAGGTTTCCTCACGATATTTTACTTGACTGACTACTATTGCGCTGATAATTATTTATAGTGAATTATTTATTTATTTGTTTAAAACTAACCAAAATACTAAACTGATTTAGATCAACAGGATCAATGTTTCACTTAGTCTGGCCATGGATTCAAAAGCACCTAATATCTCTGTGAAGTTTTAACACTGGGTGCTCATAAGGTTATTATTCTCACTTAAGATTCCAAGAAGCGGGTGGTAGACGTGTCCTTATTATGCCTATCATTACTTTTTTTAACCGACTTCAAAAAAGGAGGAGGTTCTGAATTCGACTGTATTTTTTCGGTTCACCCAGTCGAAAGTTCTGAGGTGTTACCTCAGAACTCTATAATTGACATAGGTAGAAACAATTTTTGTGTTTTATTTATTAGGATTTAGGCATAGGCTCCATCTCCCTCCTTCATGTGAGTAAATAGCCGACTTTGGCGTCGGAGATTTCAATTTTTCAAAAAAGGATAAGTACCATTAACTCATACCAGGCTCTTCTGAATAAGATAGACAACCTAAGCAGATTTTATCGCTAGTTGTATTCGTTCAAAACATGTTAATATACTTGATATTTTTCTCTCCGTCCTCTCAAGGTCGTATAGCTGCTCAAGGATCGATTACCTTATTCGAGGGGTGATGCCAAAACCCGCATAGCCCATTTGGCTCTTCTGATCATCTGTCCCATCGACCCGTGACGTCACAGGTCTGGCGCCGGATTGTCCCGCCAGCAGGGCGCCGGCAGTCGGGGATGAGTCGTACATCCATAAATTTGTAGCATTATAACTTTGTTTTGCCCTCTTTAAATGGTGTCCATATATTATTTCTTTCACACGTGATTCACGGGAGGGACAATGATTGAAAGATGTTTCTTTGTATAATTTGATATCTGAGGAAATTGACGGTGGATATACGCTGATTTAATTTCCTCCATCCATAACAACTGATACAATTGAGCTACGCCTCTACTCGTAGGTAAATACATATATGGAATTTCGTCGTATCCTGTTGCGCCCGTCACTTTGAGAGATAAGGTGGTGTGATTTCACCAGCACCACTACTTAACCGGAACACAGCAATGAAAGTGAAATGTTTGATTGCAGAATACTATTTGGATATTTGAATTTAAATTCACCGTTTTTAGCGCAAAATCGGCCAAATGTATGAAAAAGCTCTATTTTTCGGTTGGAATATTCTCGTTCTGAAGCGGCGAGGGAATACTGAAGTCGTATCCTGTTGCGCCCATCACTCTAAGACATAAGGTCGTGTAATTTTACCGGCACCACCGTTTAACCGGAACAGCAATTAGAGTTCACTGATTGGTGGCAAAATATAATTTATGCAAATTTTCCCTTGAAATTGTGAACGCAAAAGTAGACTGAATCTACAATATTAAAGTGCTATTGTTCGTTCGGAACATTTTCGTACAATGATGAAAGTTCCTGACGATACATAAATATTTAAATATTTATTTATCGCACATACAACAGAGTATAATAATTGATATCTTTATAACGAAATCTATCGTAAAAGAGTTACCCCAAAAATTATATTTCTCGCAGAAAAATAAATGTAACTGTTAAACAAACGTAATTTCAATTGTATTTAGGATAAACTACTTTTAGGGTCGCAAACAAGTTAACTTTGTTATTCAGAGCGGTTTGGAGGACGCTGTATTTATTCCACAACTGTCAATTAGTATCATTTTCGCGTGACCAAATTACAATGTATTATACAGTGTCGACCATTTCACAAATTATAACGAGAACTGCCTTGAATACGCATTAAAACTAAGACCACTAAAAAGAAGTATGAACTAACAGTGCCACTAACCCACAAGCAACTTTCGCTGTGACGTCACGGGTGCCATGTAGTCCCGACAACCAGACGCCGCCGCCCAGTCACACCTATCGCTACCACATCCGTTGGAACTTTCACTCGCGGTCTGAAGTTCAAAAAGCATAGGGATTCTGCAATAACTGAAAGCAATGGTTTTCGTTTTAAAATGTTAACCTCACGCCAAGGTATGATTTAAATTTACCAGCTTGATAATAAAATCATGCAGAATATTTGAGATGAGTTAAAATTTAAAACTAATTAATTATATTGTAATATTTTTTAAGATCCCTTACCCTAAGGAAACGGTATAAGTTTAAAATTGGTATCCACTACCTTCAAAGAGCTGTACTTCAGAATCGTAAAAATGGCCGGTTGAAATTTTTGTGTCAAGAGAACTTATGTGTCAGATATTCTCTTTACATGAGATGATCTGACAGCCCATCTGATGTTAAGTGGTTACGGCCGCTCATAAACCATAGTAAAAGGCCTCCCCTACCGGAATATGAGAAGACTTAAATTAGTAATATGGTTCCCATAGCTCAAGCTATAGGTACTTAGTTTGGGCTTAGATGACGCTGAGTAAAATGCTCATGAATATGACTCATGATTATTATTAATATCAATTCATCGGAAGGTTTAAAGACGATTTCCACTTGTCCTTCGCGTATTTCCGAAAATTCACGAAACTTATTCCGAGTTAAGATCTACTTTATGCGCATATCGCGTGAAGGCGAACTTGTGATCCCTTGTTTGGAATGTGTTGTGTGGGTGTGAGACATTCCAAACGACTCGGGGAGAAAGGCCGAGTCGTTGTCGGATGGGTGGCGGCGCAGGTCCGGATCCTGGATCCAAGACCTCGCCGCTGCTTCAAGTGTCTGGAGCTGGGCCATGTTAAGGCCCAGTGTAAAGCGGACGTGGACCGCAGCGAAGACTGTCATCGCTGCGGTCAAAAAGGCCATAAGGCCAACGGGTGCTCCGCTGCTCCCCACTGCAGCCTATGTGCTGCAGTGGGAAGGAAAGCCGACCACGTAGCGGGGGGTAAGGCCTGTGCCAACCCCCGCTCCAAGAAGAGCAGTCGGAAACGACAGCCGCCTAGCGATACCACAGCGCAGGCGGCGCCGATGGAGAGTTAGGTTGCCCTTACTCTCCATCGGATGTAATGACGGAGAGGTGGGGTAACCTGTCTCTCCGTCGGGAGGATCTGGGGTGGTGGTGGCGGAAGCCGGATTGCGGGGGCATCCGGCGCCCCAGAATCAAGTCCTCCCGAGAGTTGGATGCCCAGTATGCTCCTGGGCATCACTCTGAGTGGCCGAATGGGGGGGTATTCCCCTCCCGAGGCGGGTCCGTCCGGCACGGACCGTGGCGCTGACGGGGCCGCGGATGTATGCATATCGCGATTCCCGTAGCCCCGTCATAAGTCAAGAGAGAGCATCATGGGGTTTTAGTCGGTAGTGGCACTCAGCTTTATAAGCTGAGTCCGACATACCCCTCCCCCCCCCGGGAGGGACGATACGTAAACGTATTTCCCCATGTAAAAAAAAAAAAAAAAAAAAAAAAAAGGGTGTGAGACATTGATGATAATGAACTTTAGCCCTCAGATGAGTTTAATAACTATCCTTATCCTTATGTCGAGATTAAACTGTCCTCGTGTGAATATGATATCAATGATATTGACCTAATTAAAAATACTGGATTAGTAACAATTAGTAGAAATCACTCAATAGTCAGTAATTTATTGCATTCTATAATATAATTATGTTTTTACATTGTTATTGAATTAAATTTGACTGACCTCACAGAGAAGTAGCTCTGCCAACATAGATAGCCAACCAATAGACTGGAGTCTATCAGAAAATAAGAATAATAAAAACATACTTTTTTAACTACGCATACAATGTCATAATTATTCTTTAGTAGAAATGCTTTTGAAGAATAAAGAGGTTTACAGCTGGAAATCTGTTCTAAAAAATAAAAACCGTATAAAAGCGGTTTCATCACACAGTAGCACATTGAGGACTATTATGCAAATGTATGCAAATTTGACTAATGGGTCTAACTGATGAGTCACTTTTATAACTAAAACTGATGAATATTTCACATTGTCTACAGGGAGTGGAGAGCGTAGTGGCACAGTGGCATACACGCCAACTTCTAATATGAAGTTCGCTGGTTCAAATTCAATCGTATTGTACAAGAATGTTTTCGGTTAAAAAGTATTTATATGCGTGATGGCACGTTCTCAAAACGGTGAAGGGAAATTAGAACCAAAAGTTCAAAAACATTGAACAATAATGCATCATAGAGTACACACTCGCTTGTCGCAAAAAAAATAGGCTAGATATTGCAATTACCTGTTTTCATTTTCAAACTCCAGCTGGAACTAGATCGCTGGGTCGATCAGATTAAGAATACCCGATCGTTGCGGGAGGAGTGGCAATAATGTTAGGTATGTGCGGAAACACGAATATTAGAGAGATCAAAACCCGTTACTGGCCTTTGCTATCCACCAGAGTTCTTGGGTTCCTGTAGGAAGCTTGTTTATAAGCACAAGCATCGATCACTTCAAAGCGTTTCTATAACAAGTTCATGTCACAGTTCAACGTGAAGACCTCGTTCTTCTTTTGGGTTGCGGGTAGGCTCGTCCCAAAAGAAGAACGAGGTCTTCACGTCAAGGGCCCCTTGTCAACGACAGTGCCGGCGACAAGGGGCCCGTGACCTGCTATGGGTTCATAGCGCTAAAAAAAATCATTACTCAATACGTTTATTTGCTAACTATAGGTTACCATCTTGTTGGTGTTTAATTAAAGGTACTGTAGATAACTGTTGTCAAATAAATTCAATATACCACTTCTTAATAAGTTCAATTCAAAAATTACGCCCGCCTGGATTTGGAATTTGGATAGCCCGTAGCAATTTCTACTCTTGCTACGTGGTTAATCAAGTAATGAACGATGACGATACAAAGATAAATTTAATATTTGCTTAAACTATGTACGCTGCTTACGCAATATTTCATCCAAGAAATCTAATAAAACTGTGTCTGGGACAGAGTAATATTGAATTCGACATTATAGTTTTGATTACTTGGAACCAAACACGAAAACAAACTGTAGATATGCCCTATTTAGAGTATGTTTATATATTATATAATAATAATATTGGTTTAATTTTGATGATTTCAAATGATGATATCAATTTGACGATGTTTGCTTGCAGATATTGTATAATATTGTTAGGTAAATCGCCCTTTGGATTAATTCATGTATGATGATAAATGAGCTATAGCTTAAACAGAAAATTTACAAATTCAAGTTGCAATCTTACTTTTTGCAGTTTTCTGACGCCAAAAGAGTCGTGGAACTGTGTGAAACAAACTAGTAATAAAACATAATGGAATTTCGATTTTATGTTCTCGTTTTTTCTAATTGGCAAGAGAGACAACTGTAGTTAATCAAGTCTAAGGCCTCAGAATACTTAATAGTGCAATTAACGGCATGATAAGATTCGCGAGTAATTTTTTTTCTTATCTTTTATATCTTGCCCCAGAGAGGGCTTATTTCCCCTATTTTCAAACTCAAGCTAATTTATTCTTTAAGATCTCAAGTATCATTTGGACACGTCAAATTTGGCATGCACAAATAAATACGAGTATATTTGTGTGCTTGTTATCTGTTAATTAGGCACATTACATGCACACAGATATGTCAAAATACAGTCACATTTCATGTTATACAGTCACATTTCATTATATAATAGTTGTTGTTAAGTTTTCGCAGAATACGCAATTTAATTTATTTAGATAACATTTTTTCCAGATATTTTGATTTAAATACCAAAGTTTTGTATATCCTTTCAAATAATGAAAAATTAAAATCGTTTATTAAGTGATGGAGATTTGCCAAAACAAACATAAAAAAATATATAACTTTTAGAAGTTACTTGAAAAAAACAGGTGAATACCAAGTTAGTATAAAAACAGGTTATTGCCAAGTTAGTATACAAAGCTAATATTTGTTATTGAACGTTTGTAACATGTTATTATTTTGTTCCAGGTAAGAAGACATGATGTACGCAAATAAATGCTGAAAAAAGGAATATAGTTGGTAAGTGATTGAAGTGATTAATGAAATTAGTTTCATTGTCATAACCACACAACACTCGAAAAACAACCCTCGCTTGGGGCAGTCGGGTAATAAGTATTCAAAAATATTTATTGTACCTTCGAAATTCACTATACAATGTGCAATGCTGAATTTTGTATTATTTAGCATATCTGTGGAGTTCTACAACTAACACGTACCTACCTAACATAGTAATATATCAGGCACACGTGCCTTTGAGATACTCGCTTACACTCGACAAGCAGTTTGAATATTCTTGACAAGCAGTACATTACGCGGTTTTAAGTTAGGTACAACCTACTCCAGTTGACAGAAATAATATACATTTTTGTCATTATCATGACAAAATATTTATTTCTTACCTGTAGCTCTGTCTTGTAGGTAGTTCGATTTCCACGTTGGACAAACATTTCTGTAACAAAGAGATGTTTATGCTGCCTCTGAATATTATACGCATTATAATATGTATCAAGTGTACGTATTTATTAAAAAAAAATGTGTGTGATGAGCGATGAGCGAAAAGCTTGTTCTCAGGTCTTCAGTGTTTGTCTTGTGTTTCTGTTTGTCCATTTTACCTGCGACACAAGGAATCCTGGTGTGGGGTATGAGTGGGAAACCTTTTTTTATGTCGGGTAAGCACACCATGTTCAGTTAGGCAGGTTTTACTTATACATGACGTAGGACGTAAGAATATAGCGGTAAACAAGATTTTCTATAAAAGTTTTGTATTATATACCTACTCAAATAACCTCCTACACAAGTTTGTTGAAAATTTACATTTGAATAAAGAAGTATTTACCTACTGCCGCACGTTTCAATAATTTCAGACGAAATTAAAGCTCAGTCATATGTTTATCTTTCAAAATACACGTATTTCAGTCGAAGGATAAGTTTATATATTTAACGAAGTAGGGACAGCTATCTGAGTTTATCTTTTACTAGCAATCCACCCCGGCTTTTAACGAATGTAATTACAGAAATACCGTCTTAGATTCCGACATTTTCGGTCGATTTTCCAAAAAGTTATTTCATACACACAACAAAAAACGGCCAAATCGGTTAAGTCGTTCGCAACACTTTTAATACATGTAGCAACTGATTTTGGTATAGATAGATGAGACCTTGGAAATTGGCAACTGATGGTCGCGAAAAAACTTGTAAGGGTGAAATAGGTAATGAAAGTTTGTATGAGAAATTTTGCAAAATGGTTGCATCCAGAAGAACATAGGCTACATGTTCATGGAATTCTACGCGGATGAAACCACGGGCACAGCTAATATAGAATAAATAACAAACTTTATATAAATTAAGGAAATGGTAAGTAAAAACATGTAATTTGTATAAATAAATTATTAATGAATTCTAATTTGTATAATTAACTTGACAATACCCTTCAACAGCAGCATAACTTGACATGAATTGTATTGTATAAAACTAAGTTAAGACATTTTTTTACTCAAATACCTATATTGTGTATGTTTCTGGCATAACATTCTAACAATTTATATTATAATATTTTTTATTATAGCTATTTGACATAACCAAGTGTTCTTTAGTGTACCTATGGGAAAAATAAATGGGTATGAGTATGAGTAATGGTCATAATACTTTTGCCAAACAACATACCGTCTTTTAGGAACCGATGCAACTACAATAAATAGATAATTTAAAGCATAAAAACTCTTTTGCCTGACCTTTTCTGTGTCGTGGGTTCGATTCCCACTTAGGCAATCATTTTTTGTGACAATCATAAATGTTTGATCTGTATCTGTGTGTCAATATATATTCTTGGTATTAATCACAAAAATTACTGTATGAGTATTCTATCAGTTATCATAGTTGTTTAAGCTATGCATAGTTTGGGGCTAGATGGAATTGTGTGAAATTATCATGAATATTTTGAATAATAATTGAATATAATAAATATATTCATGGTAATTTTATTTATTCCCAATATAGATAGATTGGTCAAAATGTTGTGACTGATGTCGTTTAGGTTTCATTAGTCGTGTCGGAAGCATTAAGAGCGATGCACACCCATATCTCATAAGTTTGCGATCCACGCCAGAAGTTGTTAATTATGAGCTTAATATTAATAACTTTAGGACTAAAATGCGTATAATACCTCTGAAAGACGCATTTGTTAAGTAATTCTAAGATTATATTTATAAAGTAACAAGGCATAGAAATCGGACAAATTGGTCCAGCTATTTTCGAGTTTTAGCTGCAATAAGAACAGCAATTGATTTTTATATAAATAGACTACAGTAATATACTTACCTACTAATTTAATATACTTACCGTCGCACCCAGACTGCACCTCATCAGTTATTCATGTGTTTACTAAGATGCGCGTCTACATATGTGGCACTTGTGAACTTCAATGAAAATGGAAGCATATAATTTCAAACACTAGCCCAACCCATCATACTGGCTAAAAACCACGTGGCACCTCTACTAATCAAAACAAAACCATACAATTAGATCAAAATTGACTAATTTGTTTAGCAGAAACGCTGAAGAAATTAGTGTTTCAATACGGAAAGGAACTCTGAGGTATGCAAATAGCAAACATCCTTTGTCACGCCTTCAGTTGCAAATCAAACGGGGGCTCGTAGGCATGCAATATCGGATTATGGCGGGCAAATGCATCAGCACGTTTCGACAGTAATGCTGTCGAACATCGTTCTGAAACATAACGGTGGTGGCGCGCAGTGAATAGCCAAACGTGTGCGCTATTTGGACGGGAGATGCAAGTTTGCGAAAATGATGAGCATATCAACCAATCTGTGTCCGAATGGACACAGATTGGTTGATATGGTCATCATTTTACTCATTTCACTATCTCATTTATGTTATTGACATCTATCGTCGAATCTTATTCAATTTTAATCTATACAAATCAAATTGAAGTGTCTGTAGCAATGTCGAAATAACCGCTTTTTACTAATCTTATACGGTATAAAAACAAAAAAATAATTTTTGTTTGTGCTAATCTCCGAACCTTTTAGAGGCTTCTTTTAGTTTAGAAGAGAAATAATTAAGGGTTCCCGGCAAAAAAAAAACAGTAATTACACGCAGAAGCAGAAGTCGCGGGGTACAGCTAATAATAAAAACTCAGCCAAAACTATGTTCTACAACCTCCTGTATATTATTGACTTCTGTTGTCGATTCTTATTCAATACTAGCTGTGCCCGCGACTTCGTCCGCGTGGACTTAGATCTATCCCAGCCTAGAGGATAGAAATATAATGACATGCTTATTATGTCTGGTCGTTACTATTATATTAAAATTATGTTATGATTAAATCTCAAAATACTTTATTTCCGTTGGATTCTTACCATATTACTTAGGTTTTGTTAACTGGGAAGATTATAGACTTGATTAGATGATGAACTACGTAAGTGAAACTGCAACCATTGCAAATGTATATTTTACAATAATGCTTCTCTGTAAACTATACTATAGAAGTCGTATTTTCAAGATATTCAGGAACGTGCGTATAAAAAATATTTGAATTGCTAAGGCGGACTGTGCAAAAAGCAACTCAATATAAGGACTACGTCTGATCACTGCGGAACATAGGCTCACCGGAGACTAAATGCATTTAAAACTAAATGGACAGTTGATAGGAATGAGAGGAATTCTCTAAACTCTTGACTTTCAATTTGATGCCGTAACATAATTTAGGAAGACATAAATTTATAAAAGAGCAATGAGCACTCCGACATTTAGTTTAATATATTGTATGATGGGAGTCCAGATGCACTCAAGAAATTTAAACATTCGATGGGATAGATGGTAGGGTCTTATTGTTCCCGCCTGACCGCGGCTATAGGCAGAAACTTTTCGCTGTCAAATATGGTCTCATCCATGATTGACAGCGGGTGATCTTGGGTGGCAGCTCAGTCTTTCTGCAAGGAAGTAACCTCGCAGAAGGAAGCAGCCGAGAGGGTGAGGGAGGAAGAATCTCCTCACCCTGGTAGACGCAGGAGAGTGGGTCGGCGAAGTCAGGCGCATGAGCGCCGCCTGCCAACCTAACGGGAACCTCCTGGTGGTAGATCCGGGGAATCTGCCGTCCGACGGATGAGGTCCCCACAGGAGGATGGCGTGCTTCGTGTTTCGGGCACGCCACCACAGGGAGTTACACATCGTGTTGGGGTCCCGATACCCGTAGACCAACGCCGCTGGGGCCGCTACCGTACCCGTAGCCCAAGCGTGAAGGCGTAGTGCAGGAACACCAAGGGGATTTAGTGTGTATTTCCCCAGTACTGCTATTTCTGAGTAGTGTTGGGGGTGAGTCACACATAACCTCACGCCTCCCCAAGGTATACGCAAAGTATTTACCCTTTGACAAAAAAAATCGTCTTATTGTTCCACTACTCTGTTAATGATGTTGAATGGTGTTCAATGCCATTCCCTGGGACACTGCTCAATGTTGTATCAGTGTTGTTAGATCATCATACACATATGAAATAAGTCCTGAAGTAACAAAACAGTGTTAAATATACAGGAGGTGTGTGGCCGCATGTTTAGTGTTCAATGCATTGGTATAACGTTGTCCCACAGACTCGAACATGCGTTAATTTCATCAACCTTAGTATCTCCATTTATAAACACCACATAAGAGCATGGTGATATATATAGGCGGATCTAATATATCGCAGTGAGTTCGGTCCATCGCTTTAACTGTTTTACGGGTTGCCATTGTGCACTGATCCCATACTACTAAGCACAATCACGTAGAACCTTTGCTTTGTCGCTATTTCTAGAAATGTTGCAAACTGGGCTTCAAGTTTCAAGTTCCAGATTCCAAGACTTCCAAGTTTTTGGGATTTTAAACATTTTGTTGGCGGTTTTAGTTTCATGTAACTATGTGTATAGCTGTTTTACCCAATTAGGAAACAGAGGGAGCAATTTTATTTCGGTTGCGTATTTGGGTCAAGACGGCTTTGGTGAGAAATAAGTCCCCCGTACCAATTTATTGGATCTAGTTGCTCGCGTCCGCATGTGTGTATCCTTTGATTCCCTACACGTACCCTCTGGGTGGTGCTAGAGCAGCAACCAAAAAGTAACAGTACAACTTGTGCCAAGTTCGTCCGGCGAGGTACTGCAACCACACCGGGAATGACACAAGCAGTAGTGCTTGCATTACATTCGCATGAGACGTATCATCCCCGTCTCGGGTGATGGTCGCAGCAGGATGAGTGCTACTCAGTCTAAGATCCAAATCTTATACTGAGTCGCATTACTGTTGTGATGGGTGTGGGTCGCCACTTACCACCAGGTGGGCCCTCAGCTCGATACGTAACTAACTCAGACAAAAAGAAAATTAGCTAGCAAGCATCGATTTATGTTTCGTTATCATTGTTGAGCTGCATATTCTTTGACAGACTTCCGCTAATTTATATTGATACATTTTCAATATATGTGCTGCATCTGAATGTCCAGATAATATCAGCAAAATCGATAACAAATGTCGCAAGGGTTATGTACTTTCGCCCCTGATGATGATGATGATGATGTACCCTGATGATGATTTACCTATGCGGCCATTTTCGGCCGGATATACAGCCATGGCGTTACTCCAGTGTAATGTAGGTCTCCTAGATCAAGTAAATGACTCGTTTGACAGGCAGCTTAACTCGTAATCAAACTTAATCAACCTTTCGCAGTTCAAAGTACAAAGAAAAACTAAACTGCCTTTAAACTAATTGCCTAATTAACTAACCCAAACTACGACTAAACGTGTCATCTGGTTTCAAGCGCCTGCTCGTATTCATGCTGCAATACACCGGCCTGCCACACCGAGTCAAGCATGCAGGATTTGGCAGGCGCGTGTAAAATTTTGAGTAAAACATTGAATAACTTTTGATTTTGCGAGGCGATTTTGATAAAATAAACGGTATTCATTAGTCGAGACTTAGCTTAACATTTGTTAGTAATTAGATTTGGATAACTATCTATGGTTTTTGCGTAATGTGCGCACAAACATTTTTGAATAAAACATTGAATAACTTTTTATTTTGTAAGTCGATTTTGATAAAATAAACCCTATTCATTATTCGAGACTCAGCTTAACATTTGTTAGTACTTAGATTTTGATAACTATCTATGGTTTTTGCGTAAAGTGCGCACAAACATACAGACAAACAGACAAACAGACAAAAATTACAAAAATTGCTTTTTTACGTTCTATTACTTATTCCTAACGTCTCCCAGTTATTATTTTGCAAAAATCTTTAATGTACAGACACGGCAAGTCTACAGTTTTATTATATGTATAGATAGATATAATACTATTTTGAAAATGTCAATTAGCTTGTACATTTTTGTCGTCACCATTGCGCATTCTGTGATCTATCGACAATTTCATATTAATAAAATATCCAATTGTGTCCTATTAATAAAATAAAATGAAGTTCCTTCTTGTGTTTAGCGCGGTCACATAAAATTAGGTAGAACCAATTTCTAGTATTTCAATTTGGGTATTAATATGTATGGTTATTTAAAAAAAGCTACACATATATTCTATCAGTAATCTGGTTCCATTATATAAGTAAGCATGGCTTTTACTATGGGAATACATCTCTACCCAATCTGTTCACCGACAATCTTTTTTCGAAGGCTGTATAAATCAAGTTGAATGAAAGCTTAATTCTACAAGACACTCATATGGCCTGATGAAATTAAGGAAAAAAGAAATCCCATTCGATCACTCAGGGTTCCGATGGCAAGATAAATATAAATTACTCACAAAAACGTATTTATGCACGTTGTACCACGGTCCTCGTAGTTTATGATATTTTTGTGCAGAAATTCATACATTTGAACAATCGAAACTGTATGTGTCTTGTCTGATTTTATGTAAGTCCTATTTGTGAAGAGGTTCATTATTTGCGCCCTTGATTCCCTACACGCACCCCTGAGTGGTGAAACTTAAAGTAGCACTAGAACTTGTGCCAAGTTCAGCCGGAGTATTATTATAACCATAACTGTGAAACAGCCGCCACGAAGTATTTCTGTGTTTTGGTGGAAGGTAGAAGTGTTAAATTACTAGCGCATGAGACTCATCCCACTGTCGTGTGATGGGAGATACTCTAATACTGAGGTCGGAGAGAACCTAAGTCGTATTATTGTTGTTATGTGCGGAGATAATCACATAATATTAGAAGGGTCTTCAGCTTCCTTTAAGTTAAATAAAAAAAGTACTATTACAACTCAATTCCTCTTTAATTATAAGTACTATTTCAACGGATCAATAGCTAGTCAAAGTTAATTTATGAATTACATCAAGGGAGCGGTCATCGAAACACGTTCGTCGGTCTCGCGTGCATTGGCTCATAAATTGGCATCTTTTGTGTACCGGAATTGGTTTTTCTAGTTCAACCCTACCCTTGCTTGGTAAAAAGACATTTTAAACTTCTGTAAGCTAAATGAAGTTTTATTTTTAAGACGTACGCTGGATTTTACTTCAAGCTGAATTTAAAATAAAATAATTTACTGCGCCAGGAAAACAAACTGATCTGATACTATCGACTTGCACTGGCTTAACACGGGTCCAATTTACTACCGAAGTAAATGAAAAGTGGGCTGTGCAAACAAAACAAAGAGTAAATGAAAAGTGGACTGTGCAAACAAAACAAAGTGTATTTTTTCTATACCTTGTAAATTTTGACAAATGGGTTGAGCCATTTTCAAGTGATGATATTACATGCGGCAATTGATTTTTATTAGTATTTAATTATACAATCTATATCCCAATCTCACGAATCTAGTATGATCGTAGGAAGAAAAAAATTTGGTAGTATGATTTTATCATTTAATTATATAATCTTAATCAAAAAAATTCATAATTATGTATTTAATGTCGTTCATAAAATTTTGTGCCCAGTTCAATATCCTATAGTTGGAAATATGAAGTGTTCTGCCTCCTCGGGTGCGATTTCGGGCCGCTGTTGACTTTGTGTGAAAAGCGTCAAGTTTTTTTCTCGGATCTTGGTACAGCGGTACGAGTGTGTAAACGTGTTTTTTTATTGTACAACCAAAAATGCTGTTAGCAATATATATTCTATTGGGCGAACAAACGGCATCAATAAAAATTGCATCGATATTAGTTTTAGTGGCTACGATGTCGCTTGAGGATCTCTAAAAGACAGCATTCAAAAAATGTCACACTCGATTACCCGAAACCAGGCAATTCATCTTGTGATGCCTTTCATCGATCCTATTGTCTTGAACTCGGCTCCGCGATATTATAAGCCGATAAATAGAATTTACGACGTCAACTGAAAATCTCGGAAATAATTTCCTCTATTGTGTCGATATCTACGTCAGATTCAGACGATCATTCCATGAGTGGGGTCGCGTCACTTCGAAACGTGAGTAATTCGGTACATTATGAGTTTCATTAGCTGTCACTTCATATTTGTGTTATTATGATAAGAGACGAGGAAATGGGAAGGCGATTATTGGATTAATTGGGGTTGTGGTTGGACGGGATATCGCATACGTGTCATGTTTATCAACACTGTTTGAGATGGTATTATAACATCCTATATTGCCTTTCCTGGAATTTAATCCTGCTACCGAATCGAGTTTCCTGTTCCGTGAATTTTATATTGCAGAGGATGAAATTTCTGTGAGTGTAAGAGAATTTAAATTGTTTCAATATTTGTAGGCCCTTAAATGGCCCAGTTAAGAAAATATATAAGTCTAGGCACCAATGGTCGCTCATTTGCCTCATACCAATAACATAAGAAACAAATGTTAGTTATTACTATATGGGTCATTTGATTTTACATCTTCTCCCAAAGAGGCGTGTAATTATTTACATATGTAGTAAGTAGGGTTAGGAAGACCTTTATAGTGTGTCTTAAAACAAGTAATTCTGTGAAAACTTAATAAACGATTTACCCAAGAAGTACTCAGTTTTCACTATCCTTCAGTAAAGAACATTACCCATATTATATTATATTATACCGGCAATTACTAACAAGCTTAAAAAACGGTGCAGTTGGTCCCCTATTCGTGAGATGCGATTGTCCGTTTCGTAAAAGAGGTCCAATAACTTGGTTGCGTATTAAATCCAATGCGAACTCTTTGTAGATAAGGACGCCTTGTGAACGAATTCTTATTCTATTACAGTATAGCTTGAATATTCTATTCTCATTTAATATTCAAATGTATGCCTGAGTCCCTTATAACAGCATGAGAAGAAAAACAGATAGAACCTAAGGTACCGATTTAAAAAATCTGTTTAAAAAGTCGAGTCAAATTTAATTTTATCTTTGCATTTATATAGAACTTATATATTATTAAAGCACCCAATTATATAAAAAAAATATCATTGAAATCGGTTTACAATTGACAAATATTGTACACATTACAAATATAAAAAAACAAGATTTTTAAGAATCATCTAAATAAAAATTATTAACAAAACGTCACTAAAAAAACAGCGTGATCAAAATTCGGCTGCTCCACCGTGTCTTGGCAATACTTTGTAGAGGATTAGGTATGGAAGTAACAGGATAGACACACCGAGTAGTGCATCCATTACGTTATTCAAATGCTCAATGTAGGCGTTGCACGAAACTACCATAGCCTATAATGATATAAGCTAAACAATGACGTATTCGGTTTTGAACAATTTGAAATGAGGTAACATCTTGCCAAGAACACTGATTGGCTGACATTAAAATTTTAAGATGATATTAGTTTTGACCTCCGACTAATGTTTTAAGACTAAAATCCTACTTACTATTAAGTGTTTTATGCTTATGTTGGGGATAGATGGGGCATAATATTTATATATTTAAAAATAATCAGGTTTTAAAGAATATGCATGATGTCGATGGCGTTGCAAACTTTATGGGGACTTTTGGTGAGAGTTCAAGCCTCTCGATAATAAATGTAGGCGACGCTTTAAACAATATTTTTATTTAATTTGTGTACCAAATGTGTTTTTTTGTATTTTTTATTGTAAAATAAATGCAGGCGTTGTAGGCTCGTCCGCGCGGGGAAGCGGGGGCGGCGGGGCGCTAACCCGTTGATTTAGTTTTGCGACAACAGTGTCACCCGATCATCTGAATGCGCGCGGACGTGGCTCACCCTTTAAATCTCGTAACTAGTTGTTTCGCTTACCATACCTATCCCTGACATTAGTTGGTCCTTCGAGCCGGATCTGTGATGATGCTTCGTACCCCGCCAGGAAGCATGGTAAGCACCAGAAGCGCGAGAAAAAAGGAGGAAGAAGATCGAGCACGCGTGCAGCAAAAAGATACTCTGCAAGTTGGAAAATGCAACAGTGATCGCCGCGGCACTCCGAAAGAAGCTGTGGAACCTGATGATTCCGGGAACAAGATGATATTAAATCAACCGGGAACTTCCATAGCACCCAGTGTCGTTAAATCTACCCGCAAAAAGTCATCGTCAACTTCATCTATTACGACAAGGAAGAAAAGGCTTGAATTAGAAGCCGCCCAAGAGAAAGCTAAAATTAGAATGGAATTGATCGATAAACAACTAGAAATGAAGCTTGCGGAACTGGAAGACGAGGGCAGCAACTGTAGCCTACCGTCAGAAAAATGCTATAGTGAAAAAAATGCTAGCGTTGTGGAGAAGTGGCTAGAAAGTAGTCGACATGAGGTGAAAGCTGAGAACGTCACTCGCCGTGGTACCTATGATGATGTATTGCGTCCGGCACCGCAGGAATCGATCCTGCACCCTATGAATCCCGCTGGCCCGCAAAACCCCACTACGGAAGTCGCGCTCGGAGCTTACCCACCTGCTTCTAGTGGCACTGATGAAACCGTGCAGGCCCTGGCGTCTGCGCTGAAAGACCTGGCCGCTGCCTCCGCTACTAGTGCCAGCAGACCTAATGATAGAATGCTGAACCGCTTGTGTACGCCGAGGGACTTACCAAACTACTCTGGTGATCCACTTGAATGGCTACAATTCAAACAGGCTTTCGAAGAATCCTCTCAAGTCTGTAACTTTAGTGATAAAGAGAACCTGAGGCGGCTGAGGAAGAGCTTACAAGGACCAGCCAAAGAAGCAGTAACAGCCTTGCTAATTGGTGCTACTTCCGCAGTCGATGTAATGAACACACTTGAACTTCAGTTCGGAAATCCTGATGTCATAATTTCCAGGATTCTACAGGACATATATAAACTACGTCCCATGGCACAAGAATATCATAAGGATATCATTCCGTTCTCCGTGAAAGTGAGAAACTGTGTCGCCGCTGTCACCGCCATCGGACGCGAAGATTACCTAAACGGAATGAATATTGTTTCGGTTATCCTGGAAAAACTACCGATAGTACTGCTCTCCAAGTGGACTGGTTATAGTTATCCTCTTATAAGTGACATAAAAGATATGTTTTTGAGAATTAAAATAAGAGATGAAGACCGAGATGCTTTCTGTTTTTTATGGCGAGAAGCGCCTGAAGATCCCGTACAAACCTGGGTAATGACTAGCCTGATATTCGGCGCTAACTGCTCCCCATTTGTCGCGCAGTTTATAAAAAACAAAAACGCAGAGAGATTTATGTCATCAATGCCGGCCGCTGTGCAAGCTATACATAAACAACACTACGCCGATGACTATATAGACTCGCTACCAAATGAACAAACGGCAAAGCAACTTGTGAATGACGTCACCTCCATTCACAGACAGGGCGGATTTGAAATTACAAATTGGACATGTAATATGCCGTCTGTGCTGCGAGACGTACCCAAAGAAAACTTAAGTTCAACATCTGTAAAATTCAAAAACGGACAGCTATACGACGGAGAACGTACCCTGGGTCTTATTTGGTTCCCGACGGACGACAACTTGGGATTCGACGTATCATTCAAGAAAATTCCCACCCCTATATTGCTTGGACTAAAAAGACCTACCAAGCGTGAGATGCTTCGAGTATTTATGTCCATATTCGACGTCTATGGATTTCTTTCGCCTATCACGATCAAAGGCAAAATCATGTTACAAGATACATGGCGATCCGGTATCAGGTGGGACGATGAGATTACAGATCAAATATTTATAAAATGGACTGAGTGGCTTAGCATAATGAAAAACAACAATCAGATTCGTCTACCTAGGTACTACGAGTCGGCAACTAGAAGTAAACACAGCCCTATACCTGCGCGCGAGAGCGAGACGCACCACCTCAGTGCAGATGCACCGAATAGTTCGCCGCCGCTCCCGACCGGCGGCCGCTATACGAACCTACAGCTATATATATTTTACGTTGCTTCAACTCAGGCGATGTGCGCTGCCGCATACTGGCGCTGGATCGATCGAGAACAAAACGTTCAAGTCGCATTTGTGTCTATTAAATGCCGAGTCGCGCCCATGAAGTATGTATCGATGCCGCGCTTGGAGCTACAAGCCGCCGTTATGGCAGGACGATTAGCCTATAACATAATGAATGAACATAGAATAAAAGCTGAGAGAAAAATATTATGGTGTGACTCATCCACTGTTTTACACTGGATACGTAATGATGCTCGCAGTTACAAAGCTTACATCGCTCACCGTCTCGGTGAGCTAGACGAACTGACGAATATAGAAGATTGGAGATACATACCTACGAAATTGAACGTCGCCGATATCGCCACACGAGAAACCTGCGAAATAAAAACATTGAAAAATGAATGGTTATACGGGCCGTCATTTTTATATGAAGAAGAACGGTCGTGGCCTGGAGAATCCAAGATACAGCTACCTGATGTACGCGATGAGGACCTGGAATGCATTAATAATATCCACATTGCGCCTGTGTGTTTACCTGCTGTTCCCGAACCCGAAAGATTTTCTTCTTGGCTGCGACTGGTGAGATCTATGTGTATGGTTTTATGTTTTATAAATAGATGCAAGAAACTTACCTGTGTTGGTGCAGATGGCGCGATGATGGAACGCGCGGAGACCATGTTGTTGAAGTACTCCCAGATGAAATTCTTCCCAGATGACCTGCACAACCTGAAACATAAAAAAAGGTTAGATAAAAAAAGTAAATTACTTACCTTGACGCCGACGATTGGTGATGATGGCCTCTTGAGACTGGCTGGCCGCATTGACGCCGCACCCGATGTACCTACCTATGTGGAGCGTCCCGTAATATTGGATGGCCGCTGTCATATTACTCACCTCATTGTGAAGTACTACCACGTGAGGGCATGCCACGGGAATCAGGAGTTGGTCGTAAACGAACTGAAACAGAGGTACCGGATACGACTACGACCTACTGTAAAGTATATAAGTTCAAAATGCATGTTATGTAGAATAAAGAGAACTCAACCTCGTCCACTCAGAATGGGTGACTTGTGTGAAGCGCGGCTGATACAGGCTGTCTGAAAGGAAGATATGGCCGAATCCGTGTGGTCGAACACTAAGTCCGTCGTACATACGGCGAAACACGACACGCGTCGCACCTATCTCTATGGGTGATGAGTGCTGTAGCAGCACTAGGGAGGGGAAATGTAGGCGACGCTTTAAACAATATTTTTATTTAATTTGTGTACCAAATGTGTTTTTTTGTATTTTTTATTGTAAAATAAATGCAGGCGTTGTAGGCTCGTCCGCGCGGGGAAGCGGGGGCGGCGGGGCGCTAACCCGTTGATTTAGTTTTGCGACAACAGTGTCACCCGATCATCTGAATGCGCGCGGACGTGGCTCACCCTTTAAATCTCGTAACTAGTTGTTTCGCTTACCATACCTATCCCTGACAATACTAATAATTTTATTACCGTCAAGCAATAAAAAAAGCTAAAGCTCGGTTTTGCTGGTTGTCCGGGATGCTTAAGTGCAGTATTTGCTCGTCCATTCTTTATGACAAGTACACCTCCAAAAAGGTGGTGGTGATATCGTCATAGGGGTTGACATTATTCTCGTCATAATGTCTTGATCTACGAAGAGAAGATGTTACATATTTATTTAAATTTAGCTGGTATAGATCAGGTTATTTTTAGAGCTTATTGTCCTTATAAAAAGTTTTCATTATACAAAATTCCTTTGTTGTAAAAGGACTCTGTTTCAATAAAGGTAAAAAGTAAAAGTGCGGTAGAAACGTTTCCCGTCTTTTCATTATGATAATCCGAGGAGACACCTGTCAAATGATTATTTTTAATTAAACTTAAGAAAGCTCTATTGTTTGTTTCATAAACACTTCAGTTTTATGGTGATAGCTATAATTAGCTCTACTTTAGTGATATTCCAAATTTCGGATAATTCAAATTCTGTTTCGTAATTATTGTAAGTACTATTCGCGAATATATTTAAACGCTCACATCGTGAAAACCGATTCTACACCTCCAATTACAATTTAGAAAACCCGCGATTATGAAAAATTTAACTCAAATAAATTTATTCTATTCAGATACAATTGTATACTTGGATACAGTACAATTATTATTATGGATAGAAATGCTTCGTCAAGACCAATACATTTTTCAGTACTATTCAAAAATTTTATTTTTCCAGGGTACTGTCGGGTTTATTATATATTTTTATACTTACACCTAAAAAGCTTTTGCTAATATATTTAATTTTTACAACTTTAGTTAATATATATTTTGGTATAACAAAATTGCTCCAAATTATATGAATGTTACCATTTAAAAAAAAAATAACTAAAATCAATTTAGCATACATTCAATTTTGAAAAATAAATTCGCCAGTCATTGTCATAACTTGCAGTTGTTTAAACATTTCTCAACATGAATCTGTATTTTTAATTTCCAAAATGGACCGTAAATACATACCGCGAAACATTCGGCCCACTACGGCCGACGGGTCAAAAGATACTAATCTTTTCCTATAGGCAGTTCTTTGAAAGTAAAATAAACATAAACGTAGTGAATTTAATTTTTTGAATACGGAACGCTATGAATAAAACACACCAATATATGAATCTGTCGTGACGAATTACTATAACGGAAGAATGAGACGTTTGGTTAATTAACTTGTTCATTTATGACCTCTTGCTTTTGAACGTGACGTGCTTCAGAAACTCCAGTCCGATTGTAACTCTAGGCAAATTGTGTGCATGCACCCTAATTAAAGCGGTCCACGTCTGGTGAGCTAATCACTAATCATTTTATTTTCTCTCAATCGGACCTTTTTATCACAGGTGACATATTATATAAATCAAAATGGTTGTAGGATCTAGGATATACGAGTAGGTACAACATGAGTGTATGTACAAGTAACATTTTTTTTAGTTTTAAATTACAGACACAAAGAAAATATTTTAAATTCTTAGGCTCTTCATTGAAAGCAAATACGTATTTCAAAAGGGTTAACAATGTTCTCTTCAACGTATCCATTTACAAAAAACACAGCGTCGCCTAAGGGCATTTCAAAATATACCTTTTAATCATTTTAATGGTCCTTCAACGAAACCTTCAATTTCAAAAGCTCGTTTGACCTCTTAAACAAATGTTTAATTATATATTATAATATATTACAAAAATGTGAAGCTCACAGCCCACAGAAGTGGAACGGTAGCGTACTGAATGATTTGAGTACGGTGACGGTCAAAGATCGATTTTATTTGTTATTTTCCGATTCTTATGGTGGTGAGATCTAGCTCCAAGATTACTCATCAACCTGATTGCAAAGAAGTTGTGGCCAACTGCGCTACAGCTACCCAAGTTTAAGTTCTTAAAATATTTAGCTTTGAAGTGTATTATAATTAAATTGAAAAATATTTATAATAAAAATAGATATCAATTAAAAACTATAGGGTTGGAACAGACAAAAAACAACAAATAAGACTTGCTAAAACATCAAAACTTACTAACTGGTCAAGACTAATCTATAAGAGACTTTTACCTATATGCTCCTGACATTTTGGAGGGTATGTTAAGTTCTCAACTATAAATGGAAATAACTGTGTTGTGATTAAAATATTAATTAACCCTCTTAGCATTACCATCGCATTATCATAATAATTATAGATCGAAAATAAGCGGCGTGCAGTCACGAATTAAAAAGCTACATTGAGCAGCTGTGTGTGAAATTTCAACGATGAGATGTCGCATCTTGTAAATCTTAATATATATAAATTACGTGTCACGATGTTTGTCCGCGATGGACTCCTAAACTACTTAACCGATTTTAATCAAATTTGTACATCGTGAGCAGTTTCATCCAACTTGAAAGATAGGATAGCTCACATCTCAATTTATAATCGCAATATTATTTTATTGCAAATTATTTATCTATTATTTGACAGTCATAATTACAAAAACGTTAGCCACAGCAACGCGTGGCCGGGGGTCAGCTGGTAAAATATAAAAATAATAATTTCCAGAGTATCCACACAAGGTACAATACATAAGCGTAATTTCAAGTAAATCAAGAAACGTTTTTCAGATCAAAAGCATTTCAATGTAACGAATCACTTTTAATAAAATAGCTAGTCTATATATAAAAATGAAAAAAAAAAAATAGGAAAATTGTGCAGAGATTTCTCTGAAAACCGCGGGTAACACCAAAGGGCGCAGCTAGTCAGAAATAAAATAAACAATCAAATTAAAAAAACAAACAGGAAATGTGACTTTATATGATATGATATTATGAAATAAATGAGCTATCAAAGATTCGTATCTGTTTTATGACGGTCCGTGATATAAAGTTGTACATAACGAGCGAATAAAATGTACGGTCGGCACTAACATTTAATTATTGTTTTGTAGGAGATCATAAAATGAAAAATCTCTGTATTATTATTTTATTATTACTTTTGACTCACAGCTTAGTTGGTAGTAGGTTCGTGGTCAAACTTAATTTGAGCCACATTTGAATGTATCATAAAAATAAGATGACTTTTTGTGACAACGAGAGCTCCGTAGCTTATTTGTTAGTAGCCCCAAGTTTGAAACCCGGCCGCTGCAGACTGTGTGATGCGTATTAAGTTTGTTCCCAGGTCTTCAGTTTTTGCCTCGTGTTTTTGAGTTTGTACCACCTATAACACAGGGAATCCTAGAGCAGTATGAGTATGTGAACGATTCATTCGAATATTTTTTAGTTATTTGATTTAACAATCAATCTATTGCAACGATTTTGATAAAAATTCTATGGAATCAATTTTTTATTTGATTTTTTTTCTGTTGTATGAAAGCATGTTCTTTCATACAATAAAGTATTCTTTCAAATCGGTTGATTAATGTCGAAGAACTGAGGTAAGAAAACATTAAAAAAGTTCAGAATTGATACCGCCCTCTGAAAGTCGGTAGAGAAAGAAGCTAATATAATATAATAGCGATAACGCGACCATCTCAAGTTCGCACAAATTCTGTTCGTGCAAACCCGTGATTGGGAACATAGGGGTGTATAATCTGTAACCTTGGCTACGATTCTCGTATTTATTTTACTGGTTGAACAAATATGCGATGTTTACGTAATTGCGATGTACTTTAAGGGTTACCGTGAGCATTGACGAAACATCTACCCAAAGGCATATTAAGAATTCTGTTCCTTTCGCAACTCGATTTAATTGTCACACAAATAGTTGAAGCGCAATCTTTAATATTTCATGAACTATGACAATGTAAAACTAGAAAATACTTAATAACTGTCATTTGTTTTCCGATCTGATCGGATGCATACGATTCAAACATAATTGCGAGGTTATAGACAACGAAGCGAACGCCAATCAGTTGTTTTTGTCTATATAATGAAATTGACGGGATAAACTGAAGGCCTACCTGAAGTTAAGTGGTTACATGTTCATTATTTATACAATACAATACAGACTTCGTCCGCAAAGAATATATTGCGCAGAAACTTAATTATTTTTCTAAAATTAAACTTTTCTAATTTATTCTTTATAACATCAGATTAGTCGGAACAAACAGGCAGCAAAAAATTTAAATTTGTAATATGTACCATATAAAATTAAATTAAGCAAAGTATAGGTTTAACATAAAAATGCATTATTAGTACATTACAAACAGATTTAATTTTATATACCTAATTGTTTAAATAATCCGTCTTTTAATAATACGTAGAAAAAAACAGGATTGCAATGAACTCTTATTTGAACTCTCCGAACATCTAAGTAAGCAAGAAGTTTGGCGACAGTCGGGCAGATGCAAGAAACTTCATTGGTTTAAAATAGTTACGTAAGACGTCAGGATGCCATGGCGGGGTTCCAAAGTTGATTATTTGGACTTAATTTAAACGTAAATTAGTCATGCAAATTATAAATAACAATTTTGGAGTTCCATTTTCCTTGCATCCTTAGGTCTACCCTGAGAGTCCCAACACGTGTTCCCCGGGTGGTACAAAAGGAGCAACCTAAAGTATTGTAGCAGTATAACTTACGCCAACTTCGTCTGTACAAATTCTACCAAGAAGCTGTGGTGCACTCACACATGCTCGGTGAAATTACAAGCACACGAAACGTTACATCCCAATCTCAGAATGACGACTTGAACTTAAAAGAATGGATCTTTTCATAAATCGGTAATGGAGGACCGGAGTTGATTTGCGGTTTATGGACGGCATTAACCACTTAACATCCGGTAACCATTAACCACTCAATCACACACACACACACACACACATAGTTGTGATACACGTTAGGATAAAGAATGTCTATCAGATCTATGTGAGTGGTTTATTTTTATTTTATTTTAAAGTCGGCAAATAAGATTTCTCCCTGTTCGACTAATCAAAAAACAAACACCCGGGAATCAAAGATGATGAAACCTTCATTGTACCAGTGACCAGCATGATTTTTATCATACTTTTTTGAGAATGTAGCGAATTTCATATTGCGTTTTATGAAGAGATTTCAAAAAATAGGGTTCTGTATTCGGCCATATGTTTTTTGTAATCAAATCTTATACTGAGTCGCATAACAAAAAAAAGAATATAATATTATTACATCTACCAATTGGCACTAGTTTCCCGTCATAGATTAATCCCATCCAAAGCATTACAGGCTGGTACGGTAAATAAAGATTCCCTCGCTGACAATTTATCACTGTCCAAACTCACTAGGCAAAATATTCCTTGTATTTTAAATCATAGACTCGGAGTAATATTCGCCCCACACCTGCGGTACACGTTCAATTTAATAACGGAACTTCATGTTCGATCGCAACGGCATAACATACATTATCAGACCGGTACATTCGCCGAACGTTACCGACACGTGGCGGTTTTTATTGAAATAATATATTATATATAGGGATTTGCCAAATCCTTTGTCCCATGTTGCATATGAAGCTCGACTCTTTGTTTATTGTGCGTTGACTTCATAGCTTGATTCAAGCTACCAATATTTATTCATATCAATACAAATTTAGATAGGGTTATTGATGTGAAACATTTATCGGCGCGCCCTGGATGTAAAATCGACTCATAGACGTGACGGCTAGCGGACGCCCATGCCGTCATGTTTCAAATCTGCACATCTCGTGACAGCCAAATTGTTATTCTTTAGAGGATGTTATTAGTACATTAACCTCACAACTTAGTAGGCTGTATTCTGCGCTGTAGGCCATGGTTTAAGTTCCCACTCAGGACAGACATTTGTGTAATGAATATAGATGTTTGTTCAGTATATAGGTGATAATTTGAACTATACCTAACACAAAGAATAAGAAGCATTATTCGATCAAGATCATCAGTGCACATAGTTGGCGCTGTCTGAAATGTTCATGAGTTATTTATATATATTTATAATAATTCTTAAGTAAAATTATATTTATAGGTACTAAAATATAATTTTACTTAAGAATAAGCTATTAAAAATTGTAGAAATAAAAAGTACATCACCAATTATTATTAATTATTATCTATTTAAATCATAAAATAACCATGTTATCAAGATATTTTAAAACAAGTTGTTTAATAATTAATATTTCTTGTAGGTATTTCGTTAAAAACTGATTTTTGTCATTTTACCGAACCTTATTTTACTCTATTTTATTATGTCTACCTTTTTTAATTCAATTTGTTATTAGTTACTTTGAACTGTTATGAATTAGGCAAACCATAGACAGAATACAAATTTTGTTCATCCTTTTACCTGTGCTTCATAATAAACGATTAGTTTTCAATTCAAACCTTTAGGTTTTCATGTTCTTTTCTAGTTTTATATTACTTCTCAGCTGTAACAGTTAACTTAGAGCCATAACATCCGCAATTAAGTCCCAACGTTGCAGCGAAGTAAGAAATTAATATCTTTGAATTATTAGCGCAGGAAAGCAGTTATGTAAGAGTTTTAAAAAACGGCATTATGCAGCTGAAAAAGCAGTCGAACGCCACCTGCCAATGTCGTTCATGTCGTTCGACGTTATTGCATTTATAGGACTCTGCTGGTGCTCGCTGCTTTTCGGAGCACATTCAGAATTTATACAATCTTGGCTGGTTTCACAGTCAACTACGTTTGCGATTGAGTTTGCGTTTTCATTAAATAATTCAAAAGGTTCTGAGGATTCTTGTATTCAATGATAAATTAGTAACATGAATTTCTAATTAACAATTTTTGAGACCTGCTATTTGGAAAAGTAAACAATGACAAAACAGTCACAATTTTTTTTTTGTGTTCTTTATTTATAGCATGATTTATAAAAAAAAAACATTAGTGTGAACATGTGTTCACTGATAAATCGATAGTGTGAACATAATTATGTTTACTGATAAATGAGCATGTATATTTTAGTATTATAAGAAAATAATCCATCAATGAGCGCTAAAATCTTATTATTCTGCAATATGCAAGTCAAATAACATAAATGATGCTAATGAAGTAAGTGAAATACTTAATATCTGTTAATTATCAATCTTTACAGACTATTAGCAATCAATCAAATTATCAAACTATATTTCAAAACTGTATAAAGGTTTGCCAAGCCTCTACGCTGCCAGCCAATCTCCATGCTCTTACCGAAATAGGTAAAGCAAATTGTAGAAGTGCTACGAAACGTAGCAATCTCTACGTCTCAATACGCTACGCATCCATATAGTTGAACAAATTGGCAATCGCACTATGCATAGTACGTGCATATTTTAGAGTTAGTGTGTTATCTCTATCTTTATGGAATCTGTGAGTAAGGTTTGCAAATTTTAAGCACAAATGATCTTAAATTAGAAGTTAGTGGTTAGAAGAAACGACTCTTCTCATCTATAAAGGAATCAAATGAATATATTTTTTTGATACCAAACATAGGAAGGAAACTATATGTTAAAATTTTATGAATGTTGCGGCACGCTTTTAGTTCGAGGCTGGATGGCGCTGTGTGATATTTCCATGAATATTTATTGAATTATAATTATTTATTTAATTAGTTTAGCACAGCTACTACTGAATCTGAATTGAATATTCAGGTTCTCTCTATGCATTCACATTCACTCTGAATGTTATAGTCGAACTTTATTGACTCTTAATAGAGTCTGCAATAGACTGGATATTGGAAATAGACTCGGCTGTCGCATCTGCTGTCATATTTATGAACTCATTGAGAAATAGAATAAAACAAACCTTAAATAAATATTTTAACTAATATTACGCAGTCATTTTTTTTTAAATCAAATTGCTTTAAAGAACAATTTCACTTTAAAATTATTAAATATACCTGAATTTTACCACATTATGAATATAATAATAATAAATCTGTGTGAATAAAGCGTGCATAAAACACATAAAAATTAAATCCATATCATAAAAATTAATTAAAATATAAAAAAAGCTTTTTAAAATTGGTGGTTTATGCAGAGATTGATCCTGGGAAGTCAAGTGTCCATAGTACCATTATTAGAGCATTCTCCACGTGTGCCTATTAACTATAGTCTTCAGGAAGTTGTGACTGTCCCGTATTCTGCAGATCAGGGCTGCCGGTTCTCGCGACAGATGGCTTCGAAGCAATCGATATTATTATTTATATAATTCGATATTTAAGAGGACCCAAAAATTTCAAAGTTTACCTTTTTTTTCGTAGCTTAGATATGTTAAGAGTGACTTCACTATTACTATTACTGTTAATGACCGCTGATGACTGAACTTCTGGGTGTAAAATGAAGTCCTTAGGTTTTTATTTTTGAGGATAGAGTAAACAAAACATAATTTAATCTCTTTTCTCGTCAAACTTATACGTATAAAAATATCAAGAATGTTTCATTAAACGTTTCACGTTATCAGGATGATTTAATCGCTCAAGCTCGGAGCGAGGCAATTATGAAATAGTGGAAACGCCCCGCCTGCAGATAAGTGCCGCTGCATCTGATGCAAAACCATACAAATGCAAACGCTTAACATAATTTAGAGGAGAATGACCACGCTGATAGAAATGAACCGGTTACCTATTACGATATAAACATATATTACTAACACCGCACAGCATTGTAGCAGCTTAGTAATACCTCTGCCTTCTATTCTGTCGTGGGTGCAATTCCTACTCAGGACTAATATTTGTGTGATGAACATAGGTGTTTGTCATTAGAACATAAATATATAGCATATATTACAAAAAAGGTATAATATGAGTATTCTATATATTCTTACCCAAAAGCTGTACGTACTCATGGCAAAGCCCGCTTTGATGTTCCTTACAGATCATCTAAAGCAACTCTTTGCTTGGCCAGCAGTTGGACACCCGTTTTTCATTTAGTTCATAAAAGTTCAATGAAGAAATTCCATCCATAGTTTTCTTTTCGTGTACATAATTTTTGTTTTATTCTTTGTTTAGCATTTGGTGTGCTTTTTTGGCTTAAATGCACACTAAATCTAGGCGATTTAGTGTATATAAATAAATGAGAGCTATATCTTTAAACTATAACTAATAACTACCTTATTTACATTTGTAAAATGAATACAATATAAGGAAACTGCGATTCAAGAATATACCGCTGAATGTGATAGGAACTCCAAAGTCAAGGATATTATTTTTTCTTTATTTTTAGGATATCCGCTATAACAACACCAAATTGAGTCAGAATGTCAACCGGACGTCTACTTATTGCGGTTCGAAAGATATAATAACTTTTAAAGGAAGGACAAACATACAGACATGGATACTCAGGGTCCCCTAATGGTTTACCCTGTGGTTCAACCATAAAAACGGCCATTTACTCCCCTCTCTTACATGACAGGACTTTTATTTCACTTTGTAGGCCTTCTTTGAACATGATGAACATTCAAATTTATATTTCAGGAGTGAAAGTAGGTATGTATGTAAACGTTGGCTACAAACGATTCGCCGTCTAAATGGAGCCTATGTTTGTTTGCGTAAGTGTCTCGGCTATTTGTGTCGTGTCAGCCCCACTTCAACTTGGCAGCTTCAGGGGTCTAAGTCTTTGTAGTATACTCACAGCTCAAACTCCTGTTATTTCTGACTCGGGTTCAAGTTTAGTGTCACGAGGGCTTTTCCTAACCGGTTGATAGTTCACTATCTGCTACCAAATTCTCTTGTGTTACCGGATTTTTATTTCTTGCTTGTTCTTTCTCATGGAGGGTCGGGTAGGATTTGTACAATCACGAAACTAAGTAATAAGAACGCGTATTTCTTACAAGTAATGGTTTTTAATTCAATGTAAATAAATATTTTTGGCTTGGACTTCAAATCTTTGAGCACACGGTAAATACTTCAACAAATATCAGAGATATTACATGTTTCATAAAGTCAAATATTTCACTGATAAATAACTAAACAAAAAAATACATAGGTCTAAAAGAAAAGTTAGGTTGATATCATGCAGAATCTACTTGATACAGACCTAAGGTCACAATTGTTTAATGCACCGTGTATTGTTTGTTTAATATGTACCTTTTATTCACATAAGTATGTAGTCAATATTATTCTCATCAGAGAAACTTTAGTTCAGGTTCATTAGTAAGATCAATATCTCCCCAAAACTTTTGAAGGTTCCGTATAGTTTGCAAGTAAAGTTGTTGGTTAAAGCGTAAGCACTGTTAAGTAGAGTATCGTCTTCGCTGTGACAGGCAGTATCACGCTTGTCACTTATCTAAAGTTGAAAGGCGAGAGCATTGTTTAGTGTTTGGTGCTTGACTGCATCGGCGGGCAGCAACAGATAACATATACTAGCAAAGCAATCCAAAGTTTTTTAATGACCAAACTGAGGCTCGGTACAATACTGTTTAATTTATTAGCCACAAGCATAACAACAAACTCTTGTTTGTGTGAATCCTAAGGGTATTTTTTGGTCTCTTAAAATGGTCTTTTAATCCTAAGGGGATTGAAAGACCATTTTACTTCCATAGGTTTAAGAATTTATTTCTCAAAAGAATTACAAAATTCACTTACAGAGAAAATACATAAATGTTCAGTTAGTATAGGTTCGCCGGTAAGCGTACCACATAAGTTTTTTCTTGACATAATCTTAATCTGTGCTTATAAGTAATAATTATAATATACAAAAATAAAATTAACTTGAAATTAAACATTAAAAGTACTTTGATGACCTGGACTACAGTGTCAGTAAATTTGATATTCTGAACTATAAATGCCATAAATCATTAGCTAAACATCTGTTTTAAATCAAAGAAAAAAAATTTTTTTGTTAATCTTGATGAGTCCACTGCTGGTATAATAAATTATTTATTTATGAAATAAAGGTGCTACAACAATTACTTATACATTAACTATGCATAAGCTTAGCTAGTTATATTTCAACTTTGCAAGCTTATTACAGGTTTACTCAGCTTGAATTTGCATTTGCATTTAAGAAAGTATAATAAAAGGTACAAATTATATACTAGGTGATTACCAAAAATAATCATTTTATAAATTTGACAATTAACTGTAAGATAATTTCTCCATGTCTATACTAAATCAAATAATAAAACCGTAACTAAAAAGAAAATAATATTCCCTCTTCACTCGGTACTCTTCTTTCCTGTGTATAATACTATGAACATTCAAATTTCAAAGGTAATGCAAGGTTGAAAGTTTTGTTTCCGTCCCATGGGTTTGATTAAAGATCAAAGACTTAGTATACATATTGTCTCTACATTATATTGTCTTTGTTTATCACACTAATCGAAACTGCTCAATCACGGCAATACAATAATTTCTAAGAGTAAAATTGTAATTTATATGCATTTAGCACACCATTTACGACTACAGTAAACATCAAAGTGGATAATATAAACGGGGGTGTGGCTTCGTACTTGTTTTATTACGATGCATTACCTTAATTTGGTAGATAATGGATTTCAAACAATCAATTTGCATGTTAATCATCTCATCAGGGTGGAAAATTAAATAATTAAAATGACATTGTCTGTGACGAAACGTTCGGATGGTACATATATATGTACATATTCAATGGTACTAGAGGCTTACTCATGTACCCAAAAAATCTTATTTTATAAGCAATTATATCATCCTGAATTTAGTTGCGACATTTCACACAACGCCATCTAGCGCCAAACTAACCTGGAGGTTGGGAACCAGATTATTGGCTGATTTTTTTTTTTTGTAATACTTAAAATATAGTTTAACAGCCAGACACAGAAGTAACAAATATGTTCGTCAAGAAAATGTTGGTCCTGGGTGGGAATCGAACCCATAACCTATAGTTGAAAGGCAGAGATACTTTTAACTAAGCTGTTGACAGTTAATTAAACTTTTAGTGTAAGTAGGTTTTAGGTTTGAGCTCACAGAGAACACTTGATAGTTAATAACTCTCACGGAATATAAGTAAGTACTCAAATATAAACCCTTTGACCGTAAGTTTTAAGTTATTTCAATTATGTAGAGCGCTTCGACGTCCAAGAGTATTTTTGCTAATTACAAGATTCACAAAATCTTAATACTTCTGCAGGCATCATCGTTTTTCTATTTTTTTTTTTGTAATCCATTGTTATTTTGTTCCTCAATAAACTATATTTGATTTAAACTTATATCTGACGTGTGTTGGTCCACAAAACTATATTAGTACTACTTAATCAGAATGCCACAATTTTTATTCATATCGAAAATTATGATTATGAAGTTAGTTCAAAAAGGATTTTTTCCTCAAAAAATGTAAATATAATTTAGAACCAAAAAGGTTTCTATGGTAAATCTGCAAAGTATGGCAGTTTTCGATCGTGCATAAAAGTTAAAAGACAAAAATCCTTATTTACGTTGATATATAATATATAAAAAAAAAATATGGGAATCGCCTTTTAAATAATATAAGATCTTCTTATTAATTTACTTACATTTGAAGATTTCAAACAAAATGTAACGCATTTAGTATTTTTGCTCGCGTCGACGGCAAAAATCACAATATCACACAAGTTTCTAACAAAATCATTTACATAAACTAGAAAATATATTTTTGATATATTTTCTAAATTTAAATAGAATATATTCTTAATTTTCTATGTACATAATATACCTATAGACATATAGACAACCTATCATCGGAACCCCGAATAAATCAATAAGGCGAATCAATAATTCATTGCGACTTTGTCCGTCGATCTTGCTTGTATTGTTGGAGAATAATAGACTTAGCACTCCGAAACAACCGCTTTTGAACTGCTCAAATTATTCAGCGGCTTTCACTCTAAATCGAAGTTGGAATACTTGCTTAGCCTGCTGATGTTGACTAATGTTGACGATAATGTCCACATATATATATTCATATAATACTTAATAACTTCCAGACACAGAACAAAATAATAAATACTAATTTGTGTAATAACTGATATATGCTTGTTTACAAAAGGATGTATAACTGTATTTTTCAAACTGTATTTCAAATAATTTATCGATTTTTGATGTATGAACGTGGTTATTATGAACGTGCTATGTATACGAAAGGTTTTATTCAGCGTAAAAGGTACAAAGGTAGAATCTTTTGATTCCCTCGTTTATTTAATCTTACTACAAACTTATTGGTATTTGTAATGTTGGTACGGTGGACTTGATTATCTGGATTAATTGTTGTCTCTCGTCATTCTGATAATCGATAATCCGGCTTATTGTAAGTTTGAAGAGAAGTGATTTTAGGTGTCTGTTACTTTCTCTTTATTAGTTTCTCTTTATTTTAGTAACTCTTTATTAGTTATCTTCTGGCCTTGAACATGCGGAAAAGCTAAAGATTTTGAACTCAAACTCAAACTACCGTCATCTACATTAGCTGAAATTTTTCATCTTGTATTTTCATGTCGCGATTTCAGTAAATAAATTTAAATATGTACTAACCATTTATTGCTACCCTTTTTCAACAGACTTGAGAGAAAGATGAGCTTTTTTCTGGTATTTTTTTTTGTATGTTGGTAACGCAAATTCTTTACCAATTGTGGACCGATTTGAGATGATTTGTTTTTGTTTGATAGGATGTATCTCCATAAAATGATTTGATGAAAAAGATCCATCCAAAGTCACCGATAAAAAAAATCGGGTAATCCGGAATCTATATAATATATTAGGTCCAGATAATTGAGATAATTTATTACAAATACGTGGTATTAGTAAATACTTTACTTTTTACATAAAAATTGTTATTTCTCTGTGTTAAACTTATCAGTTTATAACAATTAATGTAAATTTTCGAGTGAATCTAAACAAATGGCAATTAAATATCTTGAAAGACAATCTAGACGCAATAAATTGTGTCTGGCTTAATTGTTTTCAAGATAAACAAGGTGTCAAGAAATAATTTCGAGTGGAATTCCAAAGGTAAAGGCCTGGTTTGGGAACCTGAATCACTATTAAGTTTCTCCTATGATTATTATTGAGCTATGACTACGTTCACAGTTTGGTTACAATAGTCACCACCGGCCATAATAGCAATATAACTTAATACATGCGAGTTAAAAAACAAAGTTAATATCTAAATTTCGTTAAAACGATATATGACAGTTAAGAGAGCCAATTTCCACAAACAAGTTCAAGTAGAACAACCGAACGGAAGACAAAGCTTGATTATCGGTACTTTTATTGGCACATAACTCAAGGATTGCCGCAATACAGAATCGGTTCTCTTTATTAGGCCAGATAAGGCTGTAACAGCTGCCCGCTCTACTAGAATTATTGCGATTATACGATCGGGTAACTAGAAAATACGCAATTGCCTTTTATTGCAAAACGTACATACATGACTTATATTAAAGTAGCTATTTTTTACCTTATCTTGGTCTTTCCTACTAAAAGCATTGTCTATAATACAGCAAATAAACAGCTGATAAGTCAAAGAATCGTACGCGCGAAAACAAAATACCACTCTTGGGATTCAAGCCCGTCACTTACAAAAATATGAGACAGGGCAAGCTAACGGCTCACACGACGACCCGTCACTCTGAAGCGGTAATGCACCTGTAATTTTACTGGCACCCCCGTCAAAGCAATGGAGAGCCACCGCTAAATCATTATTAATGTACCAAAAAAAAGGCACAAGTCATTTGACTTGACTACTTTTAGCACCACCAGATACATGTGGGAGCTATCAAAAAGTAGTCGTTCACTGCCGCGAGCTACATGAATCCCACTCGTTTTGTCGAGTCCTCGTCTGCGCACACATTAACAAAAATCCCGTAGCAAAAAATACTTTTAGTTTTAATACTAATTATCTTTCCATAATAACTTACTTAGGAAAATTACAAATATTTTAAAACCAAAAATTGATAAATCCGTCCAACCGTTCTCATGTGATATGTTTACCAACGAACAGCGTTTCATTTTTATTTATATTATTATTTTCTTTATTAACTTTATATTATTGTTACTTACGTCCTCTCGTTGTACGGAAAGACCCAAATTGTATTGTGTTTCTTTCTAATACAAGAATAACTCTTGTAACCTAATATCACGTGCACTTTTTTCAAACCGCAGCACAATAAAACTCCTGTTCCACTCGTAATAATACCTTGGATGAACTCGACACAAGTTCTACTGCTACAAAACTACTGAATAGTTCAAGCTTATTCAATATCCGGAATTGATTATAATACAAAGGCTTTGTTGGTACACGTCACTCAGAACTTCTCAAAGGGAACATTTTAATATATTCACATTGCCAATAGATATGATTCATCCCAGCCGCAGAACCCTGAAATTCCTCGAATGTCGAGCGTTAAATTTTGACTATTGAATTTAAACTGGTACTGGTTTAATTAATTTGTATACTAGCTGCGCTCACGGTGTTACCTGCGGTTGGCAGTCATACAATACAATTTATCTTTTTCGGGATAAATAGTAGCGTATGAGTTAACCTAAGGTATGAGTAACTTTCATAAGAAATTTCATCCAAATCCGTTCAGCTGTTAAAGCGTAAATGAGTAACAAACACTCATACTGTCAAATTTCGCGCATTTTTAATATTAGCATTTTATTCGGTTTAATAAATTAACAAGTGCGATTCAGACTCGCACAGTAACGGTTCCGTACTACAAATACTATTTTTTAAATGATTTCTCAGGATAACGGCCATTTTTTTTTTATTGGGCTAATTGTTGTTGACAGCAGATGATAATAATAAATTAGGATTTAATTGTTTCTAATTGAAAATTGATACACAGTGATTATATTCTAAGCGACGGTGCCTTATTAGTGACGGGATCTTACTGTTTTGTTTTGAACTAATTAGGCTCAAAATTTACTATGTTTATTTTTTACTGATCACCAGAAAATTATATAAAATGCGGGTAGAAACTTGTTATCAGTTGCGCAAGAAAACATTTATTTGAATAAAATTTATTCTTTTTCTGGTGATTGAGCGAAAAAGTAGGCTCATTAATTTTAAGCTGTCAAAGAACAATCGCTTCAAAAGCTTTTCCTCAAAATAGGCTTATAATCAAAACGACGTTTTGATAATTAAAAATAAATAAAGTCAAACATCGTTAGTTATAGCAATCATACTCAAAGGTCCTTGGTATTTATCGATTCAATTTAAGCGCTCCTTTCAACGATTTGTGAATGTGCGTGTGTGCGTGTATATGTGTGTGAGTGTAAGTGTTGTGTCTTTCACGCTTAAACGGCTCAACGGATTTGAATCAAATCCATATCCTGATAGCTTATATCCTGGATTAACACATAGGCTACTTTTAATACCGGAAAACCCCGGGTAACACCGCGAGGCACAACTAGTTCTTTCATTATCTCTTTCTATAGCGTAGATAAGAATAGTATTAGAATTATTAGAAAAATACTAATGTGTTTACCACATTTGTTTTTTTTCTTTTTCTAGAGCGAATATCAGGTGCTAGGAACAAATTTTGGAAAACAGTATTTTTTAAAATTTTGAAAAATAGTTTTTTCCATTTTATTTCAACGTTTATCAAGCTTAGCCTAATCCGTTCTCTGAACACACACCAACGAGTCTAAAACCAAACACTGATATTTCATCTCAGCTAAACATCATGGCCGTGGTCATATTCAGTGAAGCACGGCAGCAGAGATAAGCGCTTTAGGTGTCAGCTATCCATAAATGTACAGACGTATACAGGTATCGTTTGTAGTAGTACCTCTAGCGCCATTCGACCCAAATCTCAACTATGAGCCTAGTGGCATTTCCTACATTGAAAGTTAACGAAGCTATTTGCCAGGATTGTATAATACATTTATCACAAGAAAATAGTTAGATATTTAGAAATATATATCTGCAAAATTACAGAATTACGGTGAGGGCGTTTTTTTAAATCCAGAACAGTGTGTAGGTGTTCTGGGATCGTGTGTATACGCGGATTTTCAAAGTAAGTTGCCGGAGGAAAATGTTTTGGTAGAGGAACTCTTCATCTCCCATAATGGAAAAATTAAATAAGTAATGATGAATAGATTAATTTTAAATATACAACTATAAATTTATAGGTAATAGGATAATGTATGAAGCATTTGCGCAATTTTGAAAATTTGTGGTCTCAGTTATATTAGGAACAGGGATTTGGAAAATTATTTGCAGATCATTTAAGTTAAGTAACTTTCGAAGCGGTCAGAAGTTGGATGGGTGACCTTTTAGTGGTATTTGAACTAAGCGCCTCTGTGTTTCGAAAGCAGTGCAGTCTGCAAAACCAAGGAAATATATTTGTGTTGTATTTCGGTGTCAATAAAATGAACATGTAAAATAGAGAAGACTTGTCACAGTGTTTTTATCAAATAAATTTTGTCAATTAATATTCAAACTTTAGTTTTAAGTAAAGTAATTTTGAGTTAAACTCGTAAAAATTTTAGATCCAAGTTTGTTTCGGAGTCAAAACATTACGAACAAGCGGAATAAACCTTTGTTACCTCTGATTCATTTGATGTTTGGATGTTTCATCATTATTATTTGATACGCCGTTATTGGACTCTCATAAGTCAGAAGCACACTATTGGGCGCTTTCAAAAATATTTCACTCAAAACTTTCATTTATTCAATTTTTCACGTTATTCCTTTGTCCGGCACTCAATAGCATCAATAAATTTTGATATGAAGTTTCATAACGGACTGCAAGTTCCTGGGTGCGAGTTTTTTTGTACTTACCTTTTGATATCTGAAATACAGATTAAAGTTAAAAAAAAATCTGCAAGCGGGACTAAATTGAGTAATTTCAATGCCCCGAAATGAAAGTTTTCCCTTTTTTAGCCCTCTGTGACTCTCGCCGATAATAGAAGATATGGTCTGACTTGAGCTTTCAGTGAAGGCAAACATAGCTTAAAAGTTTTCGCAAGAGTATTTCACTCGCTCCTTTTGATAGTTTCTAAAACAGTCGAAGCGTTATTTTTTACTGCAATTTTTTTTCTTTTCATTAATCCTGCTTTCAAATAAATGCTAAATATGAAATTTACGATGTTTGTTACTTGTCTTACCGTCGTGAGTTAGAATCCAATACAATGCAATCAGTTTCTTGAACTTGAGCTTCAGTTGTATAAGGGAACTGATGTGTAAGGGTAGTGGGAGTGACCAGTTGGTTAATAAAACTCGGAGAAAATCAATAAACGAAGACGTGCGAAATATAGAATTTGGTCCTAACTGGGTTACTAGACATCATGCACTCTAAAGAGTGGCGATAAAAATGAATGTTGACAGTCAAAATCTGCTGGTTTCCAAAATCTGGCATTATTAAAAGGTACTAGCACTGATAGGTGTTGTGTTCACACTTGTATTGTGTGCTTAGAAGATGCTAGTCATTGCCGTCGAAACTCACTCAGCAACGTGAACAAGTTACTAGCACTGATGATGTAGTTCTTTCATAGAGGACAGACACGCCACGCTGGGCGTCACGCTACCTCACTTTTAACACTTCACGGCGGAGGGACTTAGGAGACGCTGGTCTTTACTGTCGCAATTCACTCAGTCTTGTGTAAAAGTTACTAGCACTAATGTGCTCTCAGAAACGACGGACACGACACGCTGACGACACGGTAACTCTCTTTGAACACCTTACTCCACGTGTACGAGGTACTGGCAATTATAGTTTAGTGCTTTCATAGAGAACAACCACGCTACGCTGATACTACCTTTAACTCACTTAGAATTTGAAATTCGCTAGTCAATTTTATGTCCGTACTTTTTATGTCTTTACTTTTGACCACGATTCGGTGTTTGCGATGTCTAGTTTCCTTTGGGTATATTCTGTGTCGGTACATTTTGAACAAAATATGTCGGATTCCCGTCACGCATTCCTTTGCTGACTTACGGGTTGGGAACGATGAACGATCTATTGGACTATCCGTAACCAAAGATGTACGATATAGTGTCAGCTATCTCTAACCCGAAATAGTTTCCTGGAAGCTAGGGAATTCATGAATGTTATATACAATTATGTTTTGACGTTTGAAGCTACAGTTGCACACAAAATCACAATCAAAAGATACCTGAAACGGTGTCACCACTCTCTAGAAACGGTAGAATTTAGTGGTGTCACAGCTCAGTTGGTAGTAGCTCTTCCTTCTGCGCTATAGGTCTTGCGTTCGATTTCCACTCAATGCAAACATTTGTGTGATAAAAATAGATGTTTGTTGTGTCAGGGTGTTCATTTGGTTCCCATAGTGCAAGCTATGCTGTATTGTGATTGCCGGCACGTTATACGAGTCGGTATTACTGCCAAGTCACGCCAATAGATATTCCACATCAACAAGTGACTGTTTTCTATCGTTATTTTATTGAGTTCTATAATTTAAAATAAACAAAATACTATAATTGTACCAAACTAACATTTCATGAAATCAAGATCACTTAGAATAAAACAGTTCTGAAAATCAAGGAAATGATAAAAATCCTTTACACACTTATATCCCTGCACTAGGATTCCCTGTGTCACAGATGGCATGAACAAACACAGAAACACAAGACCCAAATTCTGAGAACAAACTTCATGCTCACCACACCAAGTGTGTCCCGGCCGGGAATCGAAACCCAGGACTCTTCACTTCGATGGCTAAGGTACTACAAACTAACAGAGCCACTTACAAGAATCCCACTGGACGTCATTTGCGTCTCATATAATTAAGACCACACGTTCACGTGGGTAGATTATCGGTCATTTAGAAAGAGAAAAATAAGAAGCAAAAATAAAACTAATATTTTCCATATAATAGGCAAGGTAAATTATTTATCAATACAAAACACTATTATCATATTAACGTCAGTCACGTTAATACGAAACGTGATCCAGGGTTTGGGGAAAACAGATTTAACCGGACATCGACCCATCCATGACAAGTACGAGCGAAATAAGAAAAGATTATTTGCTTGTTCTATATTAATTCTCTAGCATCTAGTCTCCTTATACGTTGATGAGGTTTCACGACATAATTAGCTCTCTAATTAACACAGAATAGTAGGATCGAATAGCGTATAGTTTTTAGAGTTCCGTGCCCACTAGGGAATCGTATTAATAAGCTTACAACGTCTGTCTGTCAGTCTTCATCAGTTTGTCAGTCAGTCATCCTTAAACAAACTCTCGCGCCTTTTCATAATGGTAGAAGGTGAACTTATTGTTGCCATTATTTTGCCATGAATAAGTCAGATAGCATTATACAAAAGTTATATGTACTAAGGATATTTACCTATAAGTTATGGCAACAGATGGGCTGTATATGTTATGGATCAAGTGATTAATTAGGGCATTATTTAAAATGACCGGGCAAAATCAATCGGCCTACATAATAAATACATATTTAATAATAGATAATAATAACAAAAAAATATTTTCTTATTTTCTTCGAATTGTTTATGCATAAATACAAAAACATAGGGCTATAGAATAAATATCTCACAGAATAATCAACAATATATAATATTTACATTTCGCCTTTGTTCTACTACTATGGACAGTGTTGCCAGTCCACTCGAAGTTTCCATACGGCAAGATCGTATGATATCTCTATCTTACTAAAACATGAACACAGACTATAATAATATACAATTATTGTAAAATAAACCCCTACACTTGCAATACTTATATACGTAAATATTAAATATATCTATGCTTGTCTTGGGTTGGAATAGAACCCACAACTGACAGTGCAGAAGACAATGCTACTACCAACTGAGCTATGAGACCCGTCAAGATTACATGTTAATTGTTCTTGGAGTTAGGTATATATATTTGAGAAAATTACTAAGACTTCGACATCACGGCTTTGATTTAACATTGAATGGTGTGAGTATTTTGGAGTATTGATACTCGTAGCAATACACATATTTTTGTTCCTCAGAAATACCACTAGATCTTATACAATAATTCCAAAAAAAAAAAATATTTTGATGTCTCAGAAACATAAATAAGGTTTTCTCGCATAATTGGATCTTTTGAATAATGTATGTAACAATCAACTACCCCAAAAAAGAGAGGGGACATTGGAGACAAAAGAAACCTATTTTAGTATTCAGAACACTTGTTCTCATTACGAGCGACTTTAGATATTAATTATGTTCTGGCTGAAGACTGTTGCGCAATGTTGAAACATTCTGAAGAATACTTTAAGATTATGTTATGCCTGGACTTGTTCTTGATAAGTTTTGTCCTGGCTTTTATATTGTGGAATGATTTATGTTGCTGAAGAAACGTATGAGCGGGCTTATATGTGGAAAGCTCCGCACGGTCATGTTCATATCATGTTTGGATGGGTGATCGTTCGGTGGCATTTTCAAGGCAAGGCGTGAATGCGCTCGGTAAAGATTTCGTTTATTTGATTGAAATTGACGGAACGTTGATAGTGTGAGTGCTTTATTATTTCACCTTTAAACTCGGTCGCATCTGAATGTATTTAAGTATTAATTTATAAATTTAATGAAATGAGGGTACTTTATATTTATCGAATTACGGCATTGACACATTTTACCTTCTATGGTATTCAAAAATGGATCTAAAATTAAATTCATCCGTTGAATAAAATATAATTATAATATTTCAAAAACCGAAGCGGGAAATTAGCAACTAGTTAACACGACACCCAATAAAAAAAATTGACATGGGGTTGAATCAGGTTGCAAAAACGCAATTTCATGTTAAATACTTACGGTTTAATCTTTGAAAAGCTATTTAACCTTTGACTGGTTTTCAGCTCGGTTGATAATAGCTCTGGCCTCTATGATGTAAATGGTTGATTTTATTCCCATCCAGGACATTTATGTGTGACGCACAAACATGTTTGTTCTCTGTCTCGGTGTTAAAATGTATGTTACAGATAAAATATGTAGACGACGTGGAAACAACTATCATTTGGCGTTATCATTCTTTTCTATTATGATTCTTAGTGTGGTTACTTTAAATTATCTTCACCCAGTCTCGTTTTATTGCCGTTAGTTGGAAGCAAAGCTTGCACTAAGTGAATATTAAATGAGTACAGATAGGAGAATTCTTTCATAAAATTTTTGTGCAACGGAACTGCTCTATCATGTAGTAGCCATTATTTATTCAAACTCTGCAAGTGAATGTTTTAGGATTGAGGTTGTATTTTTCCAGAATCATGGCTGGACACGAAAGAGTGGGTAATAGTGGTTTAACTTTGGATAACTATAACAATGAATACATATTTCGATTTAATTTCGAAATGAGAAGACCCACGTTGCATCCAGTTGCGCCCGTCACCAGAGACAGGGATGTTACGTCTCATTCACCTATAATTTCACCGGCACCACACTCTTCCACCAGAACACAGAGTTGGTCAATTAATCACAATAAAGAAGATAAATATATTATATTTAATTATACCTACCTAACTCCTAACTTATCTTGACAGTATAAAACAAAGTCGCTCCCGCTGCTTGTACGCATAGTTCATTTAAACTACGCAACGTATTTTAATGCAGTTTTCAGCAATAGATAAAGTGATCAAAAAGTATATGTATTATAGTATTAGCAACTCACCCCGGCTTCGCACTGAAACGGTACTGATGCTCTACTAATCGTGCGAAGCCGGGGCGGGTCGCTAGTTCTATATAAAATAGTCAAGCTGCACAAATACATTATTTATCTCCAACTGTGACCCAATTAGATATAGCACATCGCATGAATTAATCACTATGAAGTACATACGTACATACGCTGTCAAAGATGATTAATTTGAATGGTGATGCTTAAAGGTAATATAAACCCAATGTATTCACGTAACGACATTACGCGACTGAATTAAATTTCTAGGATTAGTAATCAAGTGTAATGTTATCTTCTATCGAAGTATACTGATCATAAAACCAGTGTAAGGAACATAAAACTAGTGAAAAGCTAATAAAAGTGTTTCTAAGAATCTGGATTGTCTCATGATGTCATCCTACCGAATAATGTTCCACTAAAATTGTCGTTGATGAACTCTAACATGACTAATATAGCTAATTTCGGTATTGACTGTTTTAGACACAGATTGTTATTTTTTTTTATAGCAGTGGCGGATCGAGCTGGCGGCTCACCTGATATTAAAACGTTACCACCGCCCGTAGAAAACAGCATACTTCCCAATTCCTACCCTACCGAAGTATGAGAAGATCCAAGTCGTATTACGTAGTGCCATCTGTGTACCTCATCTATAACATTGAAATAATATCTTTAATCTTAAATATCGCTTACCACATAAATACTGCTTAAAACTTAGAACAAACAGCGATAAGTTAGTGTTTTTCTCGAGTACTTGTTAGCAGTGTAGCCAACAGTCTCGTATTTCATACTTACTGTACCTGCATAGCATAGTTATGTGGTTTGCACGGGAACGGCCAGGAAATAACGAGGCCCTTGCTTTTGTAAAGAAAGGTGACTCTGTTTTTACCTAGATTTTAGATTTGAAATAGTAAAGTTAGTCGTTTTAAGTCGTTTTGAGAAGATTAGTTAAGTGTGTTGACGTGGGAATTGAATCGTTGTACATAGATATAAATGTAGTCGTTATAATATAATCATTTTCTTTTTCTTTTGTGTTATTTTTGTAATAGTTCCATTAAAATACATTATTACTATAACAGAAACATTTTTTTTTTTAAATCAAATATCTCTATTTCAAAAGCCACTAAACATTAGCAGATCACCAACCATAATGACGTTAACCAGTTACGCGAATACAAAATTTTTTTAAAATAAATAGATACATCATACAAAAGATTCAACCCCAGTATTACAGGCAGTATTTTTCTCAGTATCTTAGCAAAGTTTAAAACAATATAGCAATATTTATTTCTCGGATGCAAACTTTCAAACTTAGGCGAAAGGATTGAAAGTTGCATATGAAATTAAATTTCCGTTATTATTTAGGATTCGCTCGGACTTGTTGGTAATTATAGTTGGTATGACTGTTGAATTACCTAACAAAGTATTTATTACTAAAAAAATTAGCTAAATAAAACATTGCTGGCGGTAGTCTCACTTCTTGTTACGGCTATGTTCCCAAGAAAAAGCTATCCAAAAGGTGAAAAGCAGTTAATTGAGAATCTTCTGTAGTCTTGCATTTTTCTGGCGTGAATTTTTATAGTTATACTTAGTAAATATTTTAAGCCGTACTCTAAATCTTGGTACATATTAAATTAATTTCTACCTAGCCTACGTTGTTATCCAGGATATAAGCTATCCTAGTACAAAATTGCATCCATATCCGTTTGCCGTTTGAGCGTGACGGAGTAACAAACATACACACATACATACAAACTTTAGTCTTTAATATTTGTGATGTCTCATGATGATTATTATAAACGTTTACACACTCATACCTCTGCACTAGGATTCCCTGTGTCGCAGATGGCATGGACAAACACAGAAACACAAGACAAACACCCAAGACCCGAGAACAAACTTCAAGCTCACCACACAAAGTGTGCCCCGGCCGGGAATCGAACCCGGGACCCCTCGCTTCGAAGGCAGGGCTACTACCAACTAAGCCACGGAGTCGTCAAATTAGAATGAAACTTGTAATAATGGCGTGTTATTTTTAAGATCCTAAGGGGTAAAATATACCCTATTAATATGCATATTAACTACATCGTTTCACTATCAGTCTATTTGTCAGTTCTATCTGAAAAGTAACTTCGTCTGAGTTTGCCGATTGAATTAAAATACTATATTAGAAGTAAGGGATTCCTTTAATATGGTAAAAAGAAACAGAAAGATGGACTGTAGAACGTTAATCACTCCTATAAGAATAACTAAATCATCACATCATATTTAATAACTTGGTACAAGTATTAGCTCTTACTGCGTTGAAAATCATCTTTAATATTAGCTTTGGGTTCTTGAGTACCATCCCAATTTTCGGGTTCATCATAATTATGAGTCTAGGCAACATAATGAGCAAGTGAACTTTATGAAAATTAAAAGTACTTCAAAACTTTAATTTTACCGAGATATTTACATGAAGGAGTGTTTCCTTCGCGCATAATATCTTCAAAAAGCAGGAAGATGAAAAAGCAAAACTTGGGCATGTTTTGGTAATTTCCCCGGGAGTAAGGAAACCGGAACCTGAAAGTGTTGACTTAAAGTTCTGGATAACTTGGAGCTATGAAGTGGCTAACAAAGGTAGGTAGTCGTCGTGAAGACTCTAGTTTTCAAAGAACAACGACTTTTTATATTAAATTCGCCCTGGCGTGAATATTATATTCCGTAGGTGAGTGATCTGTAGCTAGAGTTCCTAAACATATACCCGGGTGGTGCAAAAGGAGCAGTAGAACTTTTGCCCAGCTTGTCCGAAAAAGCACTACCACCATTCCTGGTAATCTGCTGCCAGCCGTGTTTTACTCGTATTGCTATGTTTTGGTGGAAGTGTGTATGTCGGTGAAATTACAACAATATGAAATGTTATGACCCCGTCTCAGAATGACCGGCTCAATAGGATTTGTGTCTTTACATACTATGGGGACTGACCTGATTTCACAATGCTGTGTGTTATGGGCGGCGGTGACAAGTAAAGGCAGTCAGCTCCATATAATAATATATGATGACAATACTATCCAGGAGCTGTAGCTCAACAGGAGCAAACACCAAAAACAATTTTGCGAGTGTACTAATTGAAATCTCAAATGACAATTATATGTCATTTGTTTTGTGAATAAAGACAACATAAATTACAATACTTTACAACATAATATTATAACATAAAAATAAATTTGTGTCATCTAGCCCCATACTTAGCAACGCCTATAGTATAATATAAGCGTAGTTTGAGATCTAGATATCTGAAAGATTACTCTAATAGTACTTTTTTTAGACACAAAAAAAAACATCTTTGTTCGTCACACAAATTTTTGTCCTGAGTTGGAATCGACCTACAACGTAGAAGGTAACTTATTGAGCTATTAGGCTGCAAATTTCGTTGCCTAATGCATTCTTCATAACAATATTCTAAATAGCTCTAGTTGTAATCCAAATTCTATCCAAAATTATATTCAGTTTAATTTGCGATCGCAATTAGAGAATTGCAGACCGCTCCGGTATTTAGTGGTCGTTGCTTTAATATTAAATCTTAAGCAGAATTTACTATACTACACAAGCAAAGCTATACAAGTAGCCTTACTGGTAGATTTTGTTATAATATTTTATACTTGGTACTGTAATATTTATGATTCAACACGATAAGCCATTTCGAAACAAAAACTTGCTTGAAAATGCCAGAAAATAACACCCACAAATATATTTTCTTGTGTTTCTCAGTTTATTTATATCACTTGCTACGCGGGGAATCCTAGTCCAGGGTAGGAAAAGTGTTTATGAAAGTCAAGTTGGTGTTTTTCAAATAAAAAAATAATACAAAGTAATAGTTCTCAGTGGAAAGAAAACAATATAAAATTATAGCTTTTTTAATATCATTTAGGTGGCATTTGCGATTCGAGCGGTATCATTCGCGCGTTGTGGACCTTTTAAATATTTTAAAACTGCCTTAAATAAGAAACAATAAGAAACTGCGCCCCGCGGTGTTACCCGCGGTAAAAAAGTCGAAATATGACGTCGGGAAAAACTGACAGCAGCTGTGTTTTTTGCAAGTCACTAAAAAGATACTTCATAATTCGAGATAAAAATAGCATTTGCGTTAATCCAAAGTATGAGCTACCTTCATAAAAAATTTCATCCAAATCCGTTCAGCCGTTGAAGCGTGAAGGAGTAAATAATATATAATACATACCGACAAACTTTCGCATTTATTATTATAATATATTTATATAGTTTTCAATAAAACGCACACAATAGCCCAATAACTGCGCTAAAACTTCAAAGAGGAAACATTTCGCAAAATGCAAGTTCATTTTCAAGAGCGTCTCGGCATCGCGACAGCTTTTGTTATCCAGAGCTGAATGGATTCTGTGTCGCCGATACTTATCTGTGCAATTTACTTTTAGTGGCTTTTCAACCGACTGCGCTGAAGCCCAAAAGGGTATGTTGACGTGAAAAAGGAAATGAAATTTTGAACGTAATATTCAAAATTTACCACATGTAATGCTCCCACATGTAACGTTCACAATTTAATATAAGGCTGTAACTTATAACAACCCTTTTTTAATCACATCGTGTTTATTGACCACATCGCACAAATATTTGATAACATTGACTTGGTATTTACTATTATATTTAATGAGATCAAATACTTAGAATGCTAATACATATAGCATTATTGCACTAATTACAAAAACAAAACTACTTTAAGTACCTAATAACAAAATCATGAAGAAATAAAGTAGGTCAACAGTCGCAAGAATCAAAGACATAATTGCTACCTACTTCAGCGAACGATGCAGCGCTGTTCTGATAAGTCCTCGAAGTAGGTGACATTACGGATTCCATAACTAAGAAACTAACCCTTTTTTAAACCTGTCTGTCTGTGTCTATTTTTTCTACTTTAGCCTGCAGCTTTCAAAAGCTTAAACATGAAATAGATAACAGGTGTCCCATAAACAGATTTTCGACAAAGCCGAGAAGCCAGTTCAAAAGCCACAAAAGCTTTATTAAATACACCAAAGCCTTTACGGAAAACCCGAGTGATTCCCGACTAAAACCGATGAAAAAACACGCCCCGCCGTCAAATTATGTTATGCCTGCAGAGGAACCACCTGGCTACAAACTACCTTGGTCAGTGAAGTCTGTCAACAGCGACACAATGCGAATATGGCACTTCTCTTCAGACCATGTCGCACTTGCTGGAGTGCCGATCCTACCCAAATTCCTGCACTATAATAAATAAATAAATAAACGTTTACACACTGATACCTCTGCACTAGGATTCCCTGTGTCGCAGATGGCATGGACAAACACAGAAATACAAGACTAACACCCAAGACCCGAGAACAAACTTTCATGCTCACCAAACAAAGTATGCCCCGGCCGGGAATCGAACCCGGGACCCCTCGCTTCAAAGGCAGGGCTACTACCAACTAAGCCACGGAGCACTATTGGTGATTTGATGGAGACTACTAGTGGGGCCATTGAAGTTGTGACCTTTTGGGCGAAGATTATATAAATGCTTATTTAATCGACGCGAAAAAGAAGGTACATATTGTTAAATTACAATCAATTTGTAGAGATAAATCAGTCTTATAAACTCGGCGGAAAGAAGAAGCCTCATAGCAGGTAGGAAGTACCTACTTGTAAACTTACTGTAAGTATAAGTTGAGAATATCAGAGCATTCTCAGAAACTTCATTCTAACTTTCAACAAAATAATTATACCTTGAATATGAAAACCTTAAGGCAGTATGTCTGCTGTAAAACTTGCCAACAAATATATTATATTATTTTATAATCATTTTCCTGTTAGTATAATGTTTCAAATTTTCTAGTAAATATCAAAATATCATAAACCACAAAAAATATATATAAATGAATCCCTATTTCCCTTGGTCACGGCATCATGCGTGAACGGCTGGACCAATTTTGGTAATTCTTTTTTTGTTGTATTTGTTATTGTCAGAAGAAGGTTCTTATTAAAGAAAAAAAGTAATAAAAAGTTAAAGAAAAGTTGCACAAAAAATTCCGAAGAACGAGGGTAATAGCGAGCGGCGCAGTTTGTTTAAAATAAAAATATATACAAATCTAACAAAAGTATCATGTAAAAAACCATGAAAATTGGCTAATTGCTGAAACTCAGCAGATTTTAAATCATACTCGTATAACAGAAATTACGACGATTTATATAATAACTACATCGGTCGCAAATATCTAATGTAAATTGTAAAAAATACAGACACTGTTTCACCTTAACCCACCGTGCCGAAGTTAAATTTTATTGAAGCTTGTATTGTTATAAAGAAATTGAGCATGTATTGTTATACTTAAAAATTCTATTGAGTACCTATTTTACTTATTGGTTTTCTATTTTTATTACTGAAGAGCTGTTCCCCACGATCAGGACGCGTAGAGTTTGATAATTTTATTTTTGCGTGGAACTTCAATTATTTATCTATCTATCTATCAATTATGTATCTTTTTCCTTATAATATCAGTTATCTGACAGTTAGTCTCGTAAAAATTCATCCAGCCATTTCCGAGATTAGCCGAAACAAACAAAAAGACACTTTCTTTTGTTTATTAGAGATTAAATCGTTTCAAAAAATATATGATTCATAATTTAGTAAATGGTGTAATTTCACATTATGCTGGTTGGTACAAACAAAAATTTCATACATAAAAACAACTTCAGCTTGTCCAGTGACTTCAGTAGCATAAAAAAAAGAAGAAAGAAATCCTGGAAGTTCCATCGATAGCATGGAGTGGGGACGTTTGAAATAAGCCATTTTTTCCTATATAATATATATTTGGCCTTCATTCGCAATTTAACCTTCTAATTAAATAGATGAGTATCATTTGAAGAGCAATTCTGATTTCCTCTTATACGAAATGAGGTAAAATAACAGAATGGCTTGAATCGTAAAGTGGGTATAATAGATCAAACTCCTGACAGCCTCTCAGTCTCCTACGCCATTAGTTATAAGGGGTGACTTAGAAATATTTTGATATTTCAAAGTAATTATTGTTATATAACTGTCAAAATATTAGAAACCTCTTGTAGTAGCGATGATTACTTATAAAATACAATATACATTCTTCTTACTTTGCGGATACACTATCTTGAAACCGTAGACCTGACAAATAGTGAGTTCCTCGGTATTATATCTTTGTAACAAATTTGACAGTCTGAAAACTAGTTAGTAGTAAGCCTGCCTGCGAATCGAAAGGTCCCAGATTTTCGATTACCGCCCGGAACACCTTTTTTTGTAAATAAATATCCTGGTGCTTACCTTATGTGATTGTTTGTAACCACGCCCTGCCATATATACACAGGTCTTACAACTTAGCTACAAAGTCGATAAAATTTATAGTTTGTTTTTAGAGCTTTATTCCCCATAGAAACAAAGTTTAGTTCTGAGACTTCTATGAACCTAATCCTCATTGATGTATCGCGTATTGATCTACCCTCCAGTCTGCTCTGTTCGCGCTTGTGGCATCTAAAGAGACTATAAATCTTGTTCGATACAGAAATCTAACCGGCTTGTGCATCTATAGAATACACAATGCTGTGAAGAAGCCTTTCGACGCGCAAAATTGATATTTATCCATTACGTCTTAAATCTTTTAAGTAAGTAAACATATTCATGCGCATATTATATAACGTGTTATAAGTACATCGCATGCCCACGGATAAGTTCAATTACAGATAGTTTTAATGATTTAGCAAGACTTTTTTGTTAATATCATGCCTGTTTGAACCGTAACCGACCAATCCGACAAGCAAAAGCAGACAAGAAAATACTCTGACATGCAAGCAACCAGTCAAAACGAGAAACTTCTCTTTATTTTCTACTTTAAAACAAATTTTTGCGCCAAGCTGTGGTGCTTTCCAGTTTTCCGATTGAAATACTGTTTACACACTCATACCATCTGCTGTACAGGGAATTGTAGTGCAGTAGGCAGGATACCCTGTATCAATCACTGTATCTGGCATGAACAATCTTAGACAAGACTAACATACAAGACTAGAGTACATACTTTACGAAGTCAATGGGGAGTTATCAACTAAACTAAAGAGCCATATTTAAATCAATGAAGTATAAGTATACTTATATTTCATTGTAATCTCTGTGGATCAAGAAATAAATAATAAAATTCCATTAACTGATGTCGCTTTGCTATACGACAGGCAAAATATTTTGTAATATCTGCTAAATACGCTCGTGAAAAGATAAATCCTTTCATTAGGGGTTTCTTGCTTGTTTGCTGATGAAGGATCGGCTTAGGTTCGAACAAGCGCCAAAGTATGTATAATGAGAAAAGTAACAATGAGCGATCTATTAAAACATATTTATTAAAAAAGTGACGTTACCAACTATATCTTGAGATTACAAGGAAAATGAAGAGTTTGACTTACAATATTGTATATAAAGGTAATTGTTACGCTCTTCCCTACATGATCACAAAATGCAAAACATTAAATCTACCTTATAAAGTTAAGGTGGAAATAATTGATATTAAATAGGGTTCTATAATAATTACCTATTTATTTTTCATTATCAGCACAAATGTGCTGTCGGTACTCGTGTATTCAATTACTAGTAGGTAATTAACCCGCCCGAGTACTAGTGGTTAAGAACACTTGCTTCAACCCATTACTCAGGGCCAAAGCGTGGTCAAACACTATAATAGGGTTGATAGTCAATTATCAGCATTAAAATTGCTTATTTTTATATTCAAGGACACTTCACACGGTGCCATCTAACCTCAAACTAAGCATAGCTTGTACTCATTACTCAGATCAGATTACTTAGACCAGATTACTCATAGAATACACAAAAATTCAATTCCTGGTATGGAAAGCTCTGTGTAAATATGAATTCACACTATACCAATTTTTCATATTATTGTTGTGTTATAACAGAGCATTTGTGATAGACACAACAAAGGATTAAATTGTCTATCCTGGCTATAGCCGGATTTGACATAAGAGATTGAAAATGAATATTGAATTTCAACAGAGTTGCTACTAAACTGCCGTTTAACTCTTATGGAGTTTTTTTATCACGCCTTAGGTGCTTCGGCACTCTCGAAGAGAAAGAGTTACGTTTTTATCTACCATGGCGGCTATTGGGCTCTCAAAACAGTGAAGTAAATTGATTTCGCAACCTAAATTTTTCATGAACTCGTGGAAATTAAGTAAGATGGTGTAAAACTTTAAATTATATAATTGTTATTGTTTTAAACGTCTCCCAAATAAAAATTGTAGGTACAGGTTTTGAACCAACGAATTTCAGATTGAACTTTAGTCTCTATTCCACTAGGCTATCGTTATGGTACTCTTGATATTCAAATCAAACAAAGAAACTTACTGTGTACAATTCCTTTCAGGCAGCCCTATCCAGGTTATACCTAGGTATGATGCTTGCATTAATCTGTTGAGGTGCTGCAAAGCTATCGATGTACATGCTCTGGGACAGATCATGAATCCCGTCAATGATCCTATATCAAAATGGAGTGGCAGCTGTCATTTTCTGCCATTTTTGATGCCTATTTTCCGCTGATCCAAGTGCAATTCAATTGTCAAAGTGCAATTAATAATGATTTCATGACATATAAAAATAGTACTGTGTATAATACAAATAGTTGACCGAGATCGTATTTTGTTTTTCATTTCTTATATAAAAAGTCTTACATTTCAAAATAATTAAACTTTTTTTTTTTTAATTGTTGTTATTTGTACGAATTATAAAACTGATTAGAGTGAAAATCTCGTAATTTTTCCTTTCCTATTTGCCAGTATACTGCTACGAAGCCACCATGTTAGTTTAAGGTAAAAATGGAAAAGAAAAATTAATATCGGTATGAATGCAAAGTCATTACGTAAAATTCAACTTATAAAGTCTAGAAAACTCGGTCAGATAAAAAACCTCCAGAACCGAGGCGTCACTGGCACCGATTGCGGGCTGTGTATTTAAATAAATCTCAGGATTCTATCGTAATGGTTCTTTAATAAATTAAATGGATTTCAGCAACGCGATTACGTGAACCTTTAACTATAGATAGGTACATCAATAAGGGAGCCTACTACGACCGACGAGATAAACAATGATCAATGGCCTGTAAACGAAGACAATTCAATTCAATTGTTGATAAGGGTATTACAATCATGCAAAATCCGAAGGAAGGATCCACATACGTAATGGTTATGAGTTCTATTGTATCATAGGCAAATGGGTTGTAGTAATAGTAAGAAAAATATTTTTTTGGAAAACTATATGGATATAAAAATAATAACAAAGGAACTTACAAAGTAGCAATAGTTAATCCTGGCTTTATGGCTTTATCCTGATATAGTAACCTGCTTCTAATCACCTAATATACCGATTAGCAAACATAATGTTTCAGATTCGCTAGATACAAACTATTATTAAAAAAACACGGAACAAAAACCAGGTATTCTTTGTTGACCTAATATTATAAATACTAAAAAAATAATGAATTAACAACATAAATATAAGTTAATTCATTATTTTTTTTAGTATTGCCAGTATTTTCACTACGAATTTAAGTTGTACCGATGATGGTAACCCCCAGGGATTTTGATTAATTGTCGGCGGATTACACGTTTCGGGAGCGAGGAGATCTGAAAATGATGTATCGGACGAAGCGTCGATTTACATCGGCTATCAAATCTCGATTTTCAATATTTTCTAGTAATATCGCAAAATAATTTAGGTGTAATATTTTCATAACGATAAATTTGACCTGGCTTTTGTTCTCGACTGCGTTGATTGCTAATACATAAAATATTGTTTGTAGATTAATTTTAGTTCCGTTTTCAAGTGGGAAATATGAAACCCTTATAGTTTCGTCGTGACCGAATTTCTGAGAGTTTGTCACAGACATTAACTCGAAAATGATAAGCACTAATTTGCAAACACATATCTCTATAATTTATTATAATAGTTAGTAGTAATATTTTTCCGCACACTGCGCCACCCTGCGCGCCATGCGTTACATTGCCGTTGAATTTTTTTATATATATATAGATAAAATATCCCATACTCAATTTGCTAAATCAAATTGCGTGTATATTATAATAATTATGGTTCTGTATGTTTCTCGAATAAAAAAAATAATTAAATTGATCTGCTCTTTGCTTATTTATTTTGTTTAAGATCGATAGAAACCTTTATATTCCTTTCTTGAACGACACCAGCTATAAAAGACCTGGATCCCCAATAATGTTTCCCAGAGTTATCCCAAAGTCGTATCCACGACAAAGCTGTTCATAAGTACCGTTTTAAGTTTAACTGAGCAACGCAGACAGAAAAGTCGGTTCGTTGATTTTTATTTTCACAGTTACGATGGGTTTAACCTTTGAGATTGTTTAAAATTAAACACAGGTACAAAACAGATCTAAGTTGAAAGCCCAAACGTCTTTTGTTTCTTTGCGTAGGTTGGAAAACCCTGTTGTGTAAAATTAAATCACGCTAGTTACCTGAGATTCAAAGCTTCCAAGTATATACAAAATCAAAAATATTTATGATAATGATGATTTTTTTTATGATTTTTTTTTTAAATTTAATTATTTATAAATAAAATCATAATGATCATGTCTAATCATAAAATGTTTCCATTGCGTAAATATGATTTTCAATCGTCAAATTTTTTCTTCCAGTATTTCTCTTCTCTCATTTTTAACAAACTGACGGCCAGAAAATGTTCATAAAATAGCTAATACTCGTACATAAAGTAGTGAAAAGTTAGACGCGCTTTATTTTTTTAATAAAATGTTAACTAATCTTGCTATGTATCGTTTGGAATCGTAAAACTATAAAACTAGCTATGTACCATTTGAAATTGAACGGAACACTCGTTCCGTAACACTAGTTGTCATGTTTTGAACAAGGATAGTTCACTTTAGATTATGAAGTGATACTAAGGATAACAGGTTTCTAAATATTGCCCCTCTTCAAGTCATCAACCGGATTCCTATTTTGATTTGATAAGAAATCCGTTTTATTTCCTCGTCTTGTAAATATTATAGATCTTGTCTTGTCATTCAGCTCGAAATTTGAGTTTAAGTATTAGGGTTTCCTTTACCCTATAGATATTTAACACAATACTATGTAGTTCAAGTGTATACAGAATTCGCAAATTGTATATTGCGATATTAATTAGGTGCAGATCTACAGCCAGTGAGGTACCTTTAACCACCCTACCACAATGACAAGCTGAAATTAATTGTTACATGACACAAACGCGAAACAATTCATAACTGATTTGTCTTGTAAGTTTCAAGAACTTGTATGATATACCCTAAGATAAGGGAATTGTATTACTTTACACATTGATTTATAATCTAATTAGGACCTACCTAATTATTACCTACTATGAATGCTGAACATAATTGTTTCAGTGACATAACGTGAAATTACGAACAATTGCTGATAGTATGTCTTGTAAGTTTTAGGAACTTGAATTTTGTGATAAAGATACTCAAAGGAATATTATTTAGCCCAAAACAGTCAGTTTGTTGGTCGTATATATTCAGGTTTTTTGAGAAGTTATAATAAATGATATAAAATACAATATAACATATTATTATGACATATTCCATTACAAATGATTAAAACATATAACTAAGGACTATAAAAATATATATATTTTATCTATCTGTCTAGGCTTTTGAAGGTTTTATTGAGATTTATGAAAAAAAAAATCAGGACGAATTTTGACGTCACTTATAAAGCTTGACAGATTGAAAAATAAATCAAATCAAAAATAAAATGAAATGAAATTTATAAATACTATCAATATTATAATTCTCTCTGTTATTTATTAAATAACAAAAAGAATTTTTTGATACACGATTGAAATGGATGCCCATCACAAAATGAAATAAAAACGCTTTTGAAAAACAATATGACGGGTTCATATATGAGAGAACCAGGAAGTCAGGCTAGAAATGAGAAACAGGATATTTAATTTCAACCAGTCAAAATGAAAACTTGGGCTCAATGTATTGTATGCTCAACTCGGGTTAGTGCAATTCAACGTGATTTGCGTTTAAAAACAGATAACGCTATTCCTGCCATGTTTTTTCACGTTTGTTGGAAATAGCAGCCTTCTCATTCTTCAGTAGGGAAAGACCTTGGTACCAAAACTCTCAGTGTTTGAATCATTGGAATTGCACTTAACCGTTTTGTTTTATTAAATGTTCCGAGAATCGTTTTAATTTAACAGAAATTGAATGAAACGTAGCAGAAATGAGGCTCCTGCCCCTTTGAATTATAAAATCCTCTTAGAAACTGTAAACGAATCAAACAAAGAACTAGAAACAATAAGTAACCTAAGGTTGGCCTTGCACACGGACACAACTTTTACAAGCGGCTACCGTAAATATCCATAGGTATGAACCCTGATACGCATTATTTATTTTTCTATAGGTTTCGATTAATTTACCTACCATATAATAAATAAGCTAGAACTATCCAACTTAACCTCCTTCAAAATAATTGTACCTCAAAGTTAACTATAAGATACAAACAAATGTTGTACTTGTAAGCAAATAAATTGAATACATGTTATTTTCCGATTTATTTTTCTGTAAATGCATACACGAGTGAATGCAAAATGTGAGATGACAGGAAAGTGAATGCTGGGAATCGAGTGAATGCACGCCTTCGTGTGCCGCCGGAATGTGTCAAGACACGACTTTCCGTGCATAGAAGAGCATTGGAGCCGACACTGTATGATGTATGATAGTGAAAGTTGCATAATAGTGATATGCATGAGCGCAGTCTTTATTATAGTTGAAATATGAGCGCTGAGAGTAATGTAGTAAGCTAAAGAAAATAATGGTTTAAGCGTGAAACATCTATTTCTTATTTATTGACATCAAACTAAGGTTACGCTGTCTGAATATTAATTGTATTTTTTTATTCAACATCTGTAATCTTACAAGCTGATGGCCCACCTGATGTTAAATAGTAACCTCTACCATAACAACAGCAATAAAATCATTGTTAAAATATTTTATTTCCGTTGAATTCTCAAAGATTACAAACTTAACTTTTTTTAAATAATATGACTAAAGTCCTCTCTTTAGTATGAGATGGCCCCAGTCGGATTCCGTTGCGTCCGTCACTTAACGTGAATTTAACGTCTCAAGTGCCCGTAATTTCATTATATATTAAATATTTACATTTATTTGAATTTGTAACTCCGCAAGTTTTAGTGTATATATTATAATTCTAAACTCAAACTCGTTTATTCTCGTTTGGTCACGTAATTTTTTTATATATATTTCTAAGTGTCCAGTACTAAAACACGGGAGGAAGAGGAGCTTACCATAGCAACTTTGTTATTTGATAAAAACATACATTTTTTGACAAAATTTCTATCTCCAACCATCATCGCTAAATATATTTTTCGTATTGTATATTATTTCGCGCCTGACGAACGGATTTATCAGGGTAAATTTGCGATTATAGATGGACCATCTTTCAATGTAGCCCGGGCCTTAGAAATAGGATACAAATACGTAATTATACCAGAAGTCCGGGACAAACGCCGCTTTTAATCGCAACTGAGTCTGACGTTTTAATTAAAGCAACACAAACATGAGCGTGATGGCCTAGAGGCACATACGTCAACTTTAATCTGAAGGTCGCTGGTTCAAATCCTCACGTGTTACTATGAGTTCTCCCCTGCAAAAATGTATGTGCGCAATACCACGTTCTCGAGCGGTGAAGGAAAAAATCTTGAGGAAACTGGCTTGTCTTAAAACCAAAAATTCGAAGGCATGTGACATCTACCAATTCGGATTGGGCTCGCGTGGTAGATTAAAGCCCATTCTCAATTAACGTTAGGCCGGTGACCCTGCAGTGGGAACATAAGAGGCTGATATGGAAACATGTCACGAATAGAACCTACATTTCTTAATTAAAATTTATGAGATACTAATATTTATAGAGCAAGATCCCAGGGCCTCCAGACGTTACTTATTATCTTAGCAATAATATGTGTGGGATAATGTAGTGTTCGTATGCCCTTTCACTGTACGTGTGCCAGTTAGCTTGGGGCGGCGGCCAATTTTTAACCGACTTCAAAAAAGAGGAGGTTCTTAATACGCCAGATTTTTTTTTTATGTATGCTACGTGATCAGTGTCAATTCCGAAAATGAAATTGTCAACGATTATTCACCGAATTTCGAAGGACTTTCGGAGCTCCTAACTCCACAGAAATCATCAAAAGTTTTCAAAGCAATATGACTGGTAAATCGTATCGTCCTCCTCTCTCATTCCTATTTCATATTATTGTTGTGCCCAACAGGGTCCATAATGATCTGTACCTAATATTATAACATCTACTTTTACATTGTGGAATACAATAAACTATTGAGTATTAAAATATGACATCCAAGTAAACGAAGTTGCGTATTTTGCTTTCCTGTATCTTTTTTCCTTTGCCATTGTATTTAGATTGACTCAAAATTTTTTTTACGTTTAGTTAATCACTTAGTTTTTACATTTCATAGATATAATCTTTAAACGTTTGGTCGGTATTTACCTAAGTTTTGACGTTTATTCAAACATAACAATTTAATCTTTATAATTAAAACATCATTCAATAATAATTTCCCAATAATGATTCCTGAACTACGGGAATTGTAACAATTTAAACCGACTATTAGTGGAAAGAATTGAAGTAGTCATGGTGCATGCCCAGAATTCGACTTCCAAGCGGAACCAGCAAGCCCGGAGAAAAATGAGATTAATTAAATCGTTGGAAGAACGAACATATTTTCAGTAAAATATTGCACTCTACACTAATGTCTTATTACTAAGACTTGCAGATTATAATTCCATAAGGTCCTTGAACATTATTTTTATGATTCTCGGTATCGAAAGTACGATTAGGTAATCACAATTAGCAATTAGTCTTGTTTGAATGCAGGGCGTGCTCCAACAAAACTAATGATGATTGTAATTGTATTTTGAAATTATGTTTAGTAACTAATTTTATTTGAGTATTATTTGAAATATTATTTGAGTACGGCTCGATCGATTTAGTTGATTTATTTTTGTTGTATTATTCCAGGATAGTGTGGTAGCCTAGGAGCATAGATAGGCTTTCAATCTGAAGGTTTTCTAATGTTCTAATGAAATACTAACTGTTAATCTTCAGATTGAAAGCCGACGTCTATGCCCCTGGGCTACCATGCTCTAATTAATTACATTAAAAAGCCAACAAGACTGACAGTTGACAGTAGACATAGCTACTGTCAACTGTCAGTCAATGGTGAGTGTGCATGATCCTTAAATAGTCGGCTAGTCAAGGATCTACTGAATAATTTATTCCTCCCTCGGGTTATTACAATGTCTGGCAAAAACTTGATCTCGCCATCTGCAGATTTACAGTTCAATTTCACCAACTTCATCCTTGGATTAACGTCAGGACCTAATTGTTGCAAGGAATGTTTTCTTAGGAGTTCGGATTGCGAATTCCCTTAAGTTATGGCTGCGCTCTGAGATGCAAATGCGCTTTTCCCAGTTTGTTCATAATATTAAGTGATGTTGTGAAGTTAATTTGAAAGTCATCTTCTTTCATGTAAGTGGCCAACAAAGACGGTCCAAAGTAAACATTGTTTACTTACTTTTTTGTAATTACTTTATTACACATAATACAAGCAAAATCAGAATAAACGTTTATTTTCCTCGCAATTTTTACTTGTAACGTTTGTTTTGACTTGTTTGTGAAAACCCTAATTTACAACGCAGAACGCAGAGCTACTACCAACTCCAACCAAACATTGCACTGATTGTTTCAAACCGGTTCAGGTGCATCCAACTAAATGAAACAAAATACTACCATTGATTCAAAGCGAAATACACCTGAAAACACGGCAATCAAATATTTCTACCCTAAAAGTTTTCTGAACAAACAATGTAGGATTCCTAGCGGGCAATAAAACTTCTAACCACGGCTATCAGCGAACTACACTGGCCGCGTTTAGTGGAATAAATCTAGATACATTGCCGGTCGAACAACGTTCTGTAACATCAAACATCACAGTGACGCGGCAATGAATGTCGTTCATAAATTTACTTAGTCCGACTGATACACAGCTCGAATGGCTTTTATAATTTGCACAAAATAGATAAAGCGGAAACAGTAATAATTCTAAGTATAATTACGGTAGTTGCGTATTTATTTTTATCGAAGTAAACATAGATTGTTCTGTTTTGGAGAATAGTTAGAAGAGTATTAATTATTTGACTGGGCTCAGAGCTCATTTGGTAATAGCTCTGTTTTTTGCGATGCAGGTCGTGGGTTCGATGCCTCGATTCAGGATAAGAATTTATGTGACAAACATAAAAGTAAAAGTATTATATTAATATTCTATCAGGTACTAGTTCCATAGTACAAGACTATGCTTAGTTTGGAGCTAGATGGTGTTATATATAATGTCCATGAATATTTATTTATTTATAAGCCATGGATTATTGGAGCAAACTAGCACCCAACAATCGTTTTGTATGAATTTGAAAAAGGTAACGTCAAAGTAAAAACAAAAAAAAATAATAATTAAAAATTAATGTTTTGTTAGAGAGTTTTCCGTTATATTTTGTTACTGAGTTTTCCGCACTTGTACTACTGTTTGTACAATTTAGATATTACACCAATAGTAAATACCGACTCGTTAATGGTTTGCTTACAAATGCAGATGATCGAATCGATAAATTGAATCACGTTTGGGTTGAGTTAACTCTGCTCCTTCTTATAGAATGTCTGTGGCTCGGTTAATAAAATTACGCTTCGTGGAATTTGCATGAACGAAATGCACAGCTAGCTCTAAAGCAAACTGTTATTGGCTAGCGTCTAATATAAAAGTAACTACATCTTCGTAATTAAGTTGGCAACCCTGTATTCAAAGCGATACCTGACGGATAAAAAAGTTATCTGTTACGCAATAATTCTATCAGGTCTTCAGGTACTTACAGTTACATGACAATACATATATGAAATCTTTATGTTCGCTCGTAAACATATAAGAATGCCTACAAAAATTCTACCAATAAGAATGAACCACCAATTTTTGTATAATAGCTACACATTTCTATAATTAATATATGTGCATAGGGAGTCTGTAAAACATTTATATCTCAATTTAACATGACATACTTATTACATAATAATCAACCAAAGATATAAAATATTAATTTCAACATGGCACATTACACGGTATTTTGGCTAAGGTAACACAAAGCAATTCCAGGACAAACCAAAAGGATGAAAGCGTATTTCCGGACACGGGCTAACTGACCACAAATTGTTTTAATCTCATATAAATCAGTGGACCTTTTCGTATTGGGTAACGCTTGAGTGAAGGTAGAAATGGAGTTTCTATCGCTACGTACGTAGGCGCTTCCGAGTTATGTAATGGATATTAAACGAACGTTTCTCTACCCTTTGTTTCCGGTTACTCTGAGTGCCAGGTTGTAGGTACAACGATAATGTTTGGCAGAGGTACTACTCAGGCCAGATGAAATCAAGGTCGGAGAGAGTGCGCTGGGGTGAAACCATCGTCAAAGTTGGGAGAAAATCTTGAATGGAAGTGGCCTAGAACGGACGTGGCTAGTTTGTTAAAAGACAAGCCCACCCAACAACGTGAGCAGGAAAGAGTTTTTGTTTTAACCGACTCTTAGATAACGGTAGGTTTTTGGTCATGACAACTTCATCCATTTGGTATACCAAGTGGAAGCACTCTGGATAGAAATGGAGTTGACGCAAGCCAAAATACGCAAACAAATGAAGGAAAGAGATAAAATGAAAATTTGAAGCCTGTGCTGCATTTTTCTCTTTTTGTGAAACTACAGTGTATCTAAATTCTTCATTCAGTTATTTTCCTGGCCAGAAATAAAATTGAAGAATGGAAAAATGGCGGGGTCGAATTTTTTAGTTTGAAATCCTTTTGAATAGTTGTAAGCGGATACATACAGCACAAACAAAGAGACGTAAAAATATTATGATCTACAGTGGGATACAGCTTTCATAGCAATGTCTTGAAATTGATTCAGAAAAAAAATTGTATAAGAATATTAATTTTAAGCCTTATTTTTTTCAATAACAATATTATCTAGATGATGAAACTAAGAAACGCAAGGAAAACCTATCAATAAGGAGACTGTCTTTCTGTGATTTTCAAAGAAAGACAAAAATCTTCTTATATATTTTTTAGTTACAGCTCGTCATTATCGTATAGAAACATTAAAAAAGCTATGTATTTTTGCTTTACTCTCCTTTGTTATATACATGTACACATGTAAATAAAGTTCAGTAGTTGACAAGTATGAGTGTGTTGACATAGTTAATTGCAAAACTATGTAATACAGTCTACGTTTGTGTCTATTTACATCGATTAGATATTAGTTTTATTAGGTTCCCAAGTTACCTTCTTTGGTGTTTCCTATACTAATGACTAATAAAAATATCTTGTTTCAGGTAACTACACAAAAAACATTGCAACATACGCTTCAGTAAGTTCTTACTCTAAAAGAATTAGGTGTATTTATCAATAAGAAGTCATTTAAGGCTTGCTGCTCTTGATTTTTTATAAGATGTGTTTCGCTCGTACCTCAAACATTATATCTCAGCATAGATTTTAGGTTTTATCTTTCTCCTCACTCATAATTAGTTACAATGAATACTACTCTCGTGACTTTTCATGGAGGCGTAGTCTATATTTCATAATTTAAAACTTGAACTCATACATTCTTATATATTATTGAATTTGAATCTTATAATATGTTTGAGAAATTATGAATAATTATATGTATGAGATCTGAGTAGAAATGTCATTGTTTATTTCAAAGATTGTTAAATTGTTAATATGTTGTATTGACTGGCCTCACAGCTCAGTTGATACTAGCTTCGATTTCCACACAGGACAAGCAGTTTTGTGACGAACAAAGATGTTTGTTCTGTGTCTGGGTGATATACGTTTATTAATAAGCTAAAGCCAACACAGTATTATTTACCCTACAATTAAATTTATTTACATAACATATAACATTAAATATTAAAATAAATAGAAACAGAAGAAAAAGAGAAGGCCATGAGTCACCCAACTCATCGTCTCGGAAAAAATACTGAGACTTAAAAAGCAGTCCAGCCGCTAAAAGAAAAGAAATCCTAAAAACCTGTAATGGCCACCGGAACTAGAAATCAAGTTAGAACAATTAACACTAAAACTACACATACTCCAACTGAAAAATAATAATAAAGTTTACACACTCATACTCCTTCGCTAGGATTCCCTGTGTCGCAGATGGCATGGACAAACACAGAAACACAAGACAAACACCAAAGGCCCGAGAACAAACTTCATGCTCACCACACAAAGCGTGCCCCGGCCGGGAATCGAACCCAAGACCCCTCGCTTCGAAGGGAGGGCTACCACCAACTACCCTTCAGCAAATGAAACACCTAAAGAAAAAGAAAATCCAAATAATAATTATATAGCCACCCTAAAAACACAATTGACAACAAAAAAATTGAGGTCTACAGAAAAACTTTTCGAATTAGAGATAGCTATGTATTTACTTATAAAATAGTTCCATATAAACGGCTCCGTGGCTTAGTTGGTAGCAGCCCTGCTTTCAAAGCGAGGGGACCCAGGTTCGATGCCCGGCCGGGGCACACTATGTGTGGTAAGTAGTTTGTTATCGAGTATTGTGTGTTTGTCTTGTGTCTCTGGACAAACAACACGCAGGTAATCCTAGTGCAGAGGTATGAGTGTGTAAACATTTATTAAGATATTAAATATTCCATCAGTTATTTAGTTCTGTACATACAGAATTCCTAATAATACAAGTTTGTCGGCGAAGCTAAGTCGACGCGGTTATTCTGCTTGCCCGAGTCTAGCAATCGGTTCAAACCTTTCACGTTGTCTACAAATGTAACTACTAATACTTGTGATGATACGAAAAAGTATTATATTATTGCTGTTTTTTAGCGGAAAATCAACTTACTTTTTTATTGACTTTCAAGGTCAACTAAGCGTGAAAAATAGGGAATATTTTCAAAATTCTTAGAAAAGTCTCTTTTAAAAATTTTATCAAATTATATTACTGCAATATATTTGTATATCTAAATATATGAATTTTTATATTTTATCACATAAATATGTATGTAAAACTGTGATTCTTGATTGCTGCAAATCATTCAGACAGGATGTTCAGAGTCGGGCTATACGATTCATTGGACTGAGTGAGCGAATTCGAACATGACATTGCTTAGTTTAGCTCACTAAATATTTAACTTAAGCGTATTGGCAGACATATGGAAAGAGCTTTCGACATTAAATATGCTAAAGCTATCTTCCAATGAGTAAATCTTTCCAAAATATTTTTGAAGCTAAAACAAAAAAGAAGGCCAAATATTTTTCTTAGCGTTCTATTTTAGGGTTCTTTGTTATGGTAAAGAAAACTATTACCAAATTTCTATATTTAAAACGTCTACCTGCCCAACCTTTGTATGTTTTGAACCGCAAGCCACAGCAGACTGAAATTGTCACAGAATACCTTCTATTATAAATAGTCGGCTATACAGCTCAGTGTGCGATTCAAAAGCACACTTATTCGTTTTGTTCCTTCAATTAATGATCAAAGTTAGGTAGCCGTTTAACTACGATATCAGTCCTGACTATTTACGTATGTATGTCATGTCGAAAGTTTGAGGACCCTCGAAAACTCCGGTACAAGGTTAGCCAAATGAAAAGAAGACGATCTCTAAAAATCATACTCGATCCAATAAATAAAACGACTCTACAATGTGGACTCAAAACAAATACGTATTTGAATCTCAACAGAGCTTATATTTGAGCCTCTCGGGGTCGATCCCGGAAAAAAGAAGCCGATTTATATAAATATCATTCACGCACCTTGTTAAATTGACGCGAGACTCGGGTCCTGCCATCTGTCCCTGAGATTGCAGTTCAGTGAGGTAGAAATTGTATTGTACTAGATTTATCAATTCAATAGAGACTTTTGCTCTTTCGGTCGGATTGAGTTTAAAACGCGCCACATTTAGCAATAATAGCATATAATTATAGATTCAAGGACATTTAAGTTAGAAGCACAGGAGCGCTTAGCTTCTGTGCTTCGAAGGGCACGTCAAGATGTCGGTCCCGACTTTACTAGTCAATAAGCCATGTCAGAGGACTTCGGGCCGCTTGAAAAAAAATCAGCTAAGCTGAGAATCCCGACACGCAGATTAGACTTTTGCTTATTCTATATTATATAAAAATGAATCCCTATTTCCCTTGGTCATGGTATCACCCGTGAACGGCGGGGCCAATTTCGCTAATTATTTTTTTGTTGTGTTTGTTATTGTCAGGAGAAGGTTCTTATGAAAGAAAAATAAGAAAGTGGCGCGCACTGCGGGTGCGCCCCGCTTGTATGAATTAAACGTGGATCAATCAAACTTACTAAACATGGTAAATTTCACGATAGTTTGAATATGGATTAAAATCAATTACCAGTGAAACTTTGGCTTAAAATATATTGGAATTTTCATATTCATCAATTCTGATAATCCTTAATGATCTGATAATCCTGATTAAAATTTGCCCGAAATTTAATCGGTATGAAACAAAAGCGACGAGAATGATTATTTGCTGATAAAAATATACACTGTAAAATTAATTCTTGTACACACTTTTTGCATTATAATGCGAAGCTTGCATAGCTGTTCTTTACATATCATCTAAGAAAACCACCCACCACAGTCAGTATTTGAATTTATGAGTGAGTGGCATTTGAACTGAGTGCTTTCGTGGCTCGGTAGGCTAAACTTTCCTGGGTATACTAGGGATGGCCTTCAGATGGTTTGAAAAGTCGAGTTATTTATTTATTTATTTAGACACACATTACACATTACAAGCAATAATAAATATATCATATATCTAAGATAACGTTTAGACCTGGCTTGCGACGTAACTTATGTGCGCACTGACAAAACCAAATTTATTTGTGCTATTGTGGAACCAGAAAAAAGAAGCTGATTATGTGTCCGTTATATAAATTAAGAGAATGAGACGAAAAAACCAACCAATTTGACATAAGGGTAAGTGGCATTTGATCATAGTAATTTCGTGCATCGGGGAACACGTTCAAATGTTGGTCCCAGTTATTTTAGTCAAGAAGTCATTGAAGACTTGGCAGCTTGAATACTCTACACAAGAATTAGCTATTTACTCACACAGATGAAACAAGGCAAAAGCAAACGGGTTAATTATAAACAGATTACAAAAGTTACAATCAAATGCAATAATCTCAGAATTTCCTTATATTTAGTTCAGATCACTAATTGTCAATATGATACATTTTCCAAGTTACTACTCGTAGAGCTCGTTAATTAGTCAATCATCCCCTAATTATACTGTAGAGCTAATCATGGAAGCATTCAATTGTAAACGCAACTAATTGGTCACCCATCGTTGGGTAACTTAATCGATAAGACCCGAAGCTACGCTGCGAGCGCTTGACCTCGTTCTTTATTCCATTGTAAGAATGTTACTATTTGCTTAGCATCGTCTTACGTCGCTTCGTCGCGTCGACAGTTAGACAATCTACGGGTACAATGAGAAATCAACTATTTCTTTCGAGAATGAAAATTTTGGGAGACCATGTCGCTGTATACCCTGGAAATCTCTACATTTATCCCCTAGGTGGTGTAAAAAGAGCAAACCAAAGTAGCATTAGTACTTGTGGGATGTTTTTCCAGAGAAGTACTACTTACTACCCATTTAGTAAACCGTTGCTAAGCGGTGCCGCTCTCGCATTGCTGTGTTCCGGTGGTTTTGAGGACAGTGAAATTACAGGTACATGAGACGATACATCCCCGTCTCAGAGTGACGAGTGTAAAGCAATCCGACTAGGGTGTTTATATTGGTAGAGGATGACCTGAGTCATTTTGCTGTTCTACAAGCGGCAGTAGCTACTTAACTTCAGGTGGGCCGCCAGACAGTTCGGTAAGAGTTATCGCTTAAACAGTATTCGTAAAAGCATCCAAACCTATCGCATTACCTCAGATGTCCCAATAAATTCGATCGTTCAACAAAGTTATCGTTTCAAGCCAGGACATTAGGCGTCTGGGATTTAGTCTAGGAGCTGAATGCCTGCCAACTGAGACCAGGTCAGGACGGCGCCTGTTTGTCTCGCCAAGAGTACGTATATTCATTTATGCGATTGTCCTACATCTCGTGACCTTTAGCGTGGAATACAATATATGTATCTTAAGCTGCCTTGAAAACGGTTTTAGCAAACCACTGCTATTATTTATTAATCTGTGATACTTGTTTTTCTAAGAGTTTAGCTCAAATAAAAACAATTCAATATCACTTTTAACTTGTCCTGGCTGGAGGATAAGTTAAAAGCTATTTGCTGGAAGATGTAAGCTAAATTATTCGGGTTTTTACCCGACTGGGCCAGAAAAAGGGTTATGTTTTTCGAAATACAGGTGGCTTAATAAATGGCTTACAAAAATATTTACAACTTATGTTTAAATGTTATTTGGAATTTTTCAGCCAGGCGGATTTTTTGTTCTTCAGTTTTGAATAATTTCTTTTAGCTACGTTCCAAGATTATACCTGTGGTTACTTTTTCAAAATAAAAGGCATAAGTTATCTTCATAACAAATTTTATCCAAAATCGTTCAGCCGTAAAGGTGTGAAGGAGAAACAAACATAGTGACGTTTTATCATTAAAAGTGATAATCATAAACCATTAACAACAGCAATATAACTCAGATCCTCAGTCCGAGACGGGAATATCTCATGCGCCTGTTGTAATTTCACCAAAACATTACACCGCGACTAAACTAATAAAAAAAAGTATAATGGCAGATGTTTTCTGGATGAACTTGGCACAAGTTCTGCTGATACATTAAGTTTTCAAACAAACACAGTTATAATCATCTCTGTATGTATCACATAGTATTATAGTAGCGCGCCTACGAAGCGAGGGGGTCCCGGGTTCGATTCCTTGCCGGGCCAGACTTTGTGTGTGAGCATAAAGTTTGATCTCAAATCTTGGGTGTTAGTCTTGTGTCTCTGTGATAGTCCATGCCACCTGTGATACAGGGAATCCTAGGGAGATAAGGACACACTGACAGCATAATTAGAACTTCGCTAATGGTTTCCTTGTGTTGAACTTATTACGTGTACCGAATAATGAAAATCATGCATATGTATGCGAGATTGAAGCCTATGTCACTAGGCTCTATGTTAATTTGTTAAAAGGTTGCGAAGGTCGTCTTGTGTAGCTCATACATTGATTTGGGTTTATGTTTACCCATCTACAAAGTTTCCATCCATTCGGATAAGTTGGGATTTAACTAGTATGGGTATACCTACATCTCACGAATGTTTAATTGTCAGATCTTCTTACAAATAAATATCAATTGCTGTTCGTTAATCTCGCGAAAACTTGTAAACAGCTGGACCGGTTTGACTAATTTCGTTGTGTTTGTAATATTGTATTTAGGACAAGGTTTGTATAATATACTTTATTTGGAATATTCACGGGCAAAGAGAAAGTTTTTGCTCATAAGTATTATATATAAATTAAAAAATATTTTGTATTTCGTTTCATTATATTATTTTCGACATGAACGTTAGTAATTTATAAGCCTCTTTTTATGCGTGTTTGGTAAGTAAATATTAGATAATGATGAGCAGACACGCAACTTGTTTGCATTGAGTTAAATTTGGGAATATTTGTTTGTTCCATTTTTTCCCAAAACATTAGTATATTAGGTATTTTGGTAACACGCTTGTTGATGCAGTTTCTAATTCACAGGTTGATGCAGTTTCTAAATTCTTTGAGAGTAGTGGTAGTTCATGAAACCTCTGTAAAAAAATATTACTTAAATAATTTCGCACGCACGGTTACTTTTGTTGACAAACTATTCAGCGAACGAAGCGCCCGAAAATTAGAAACACATTAGAAAGCTGTGTCCCAGTTTTACCGCCATACCCAGTTTGGGAATAATCTCCCGAATTTATTATTTTACAAAAAATGTAGGTACTTATTAGTATACTACCAGTGATCTAGTTTTCATATAGTTTGGGACTAAAATAAATTTAGCATAGCTTATATTCTATTAATATTTTGTCATGTCCATTTATGTGATATTCATTGAAGATCCAGTAACTGGTATTTAATTTGAAATAACCTTCCAGTTACACGAGAACTCTCAAATAAATTATTTAACTTACTTTGTATTTTATAGCGATAGGGATTATAGGATTTGAATATTATTTCTTCCATCTGCAAGTTCCGGATCGCAATTGCAATATTTTTTAAACGGTAATGACAGTTAGTACGCTTTATGTGAGTGTTGGATAATACATCTACAACTATTTCATATATATGTAATTCTTATTATTGTTATAATATTTGTTTGATACTTATGTCAAGTACAGCGAGACCGATAAAATTAGTTAAGAAACAATAATACCTGTATTCTTGCAAATAAAGTGATCATTAATTCATTAATAAGCGCAGTGTACTTCTAGGATTTATATATCATTTTTTTTATCTAAGCCTCATTTCAAAAATGGTTTTTCATCAGAAATAGGTAACCTAAATGCAGTTGAAACAGATAAAAGAGGGCAAAATGAGGACAGGAGCATAACTTGGCAGAACTTAAAAATACCACGATAAAGTCAGCAATTCGGAATTATGACGGTATTTTGGTCTAGTGGCTTTGACTGGTTTTTTTGCGAATAAATTTTTGGGATGGTTGAGAAGAAGCCGAACTCTTAATGATTTGTTTATAATGATGAATAACAGTAAGCATAATTTAGGCATATGAATATCAAGATTAAGATTTTAGTGTCAATCATTCTACTGCCTCAAGAGAACTCTTCTTACTGCTTGTTTTTGGATATTGTGTGTAAAGCCCAAAGCTTGTGATTCTACTTAAGAGTTTACGATAGTCCATCCGTAGCTGATCCCGGGGTAATTACATTATACAGTTCTAATTTCCGTTCCTTTTGATTCCTTTTGACAAATTGTCTTTGATTCTCGCATTTCCATAACTTTGTTCAACCTGAGCGAAAGTGGGACAAACAAGTGGGACAGAGAAACCTGTTAATATTTTTACATATCAAAATAAGAATAGGTTCTGGCCTAGTTTCCAAACTCCTTCAAGTACTTTTTACTCAAAATATCCCTAGATATATCATTTTATTTTTATTATACTATTATTATATGTTTTTTATATGATACTGTGAATTACGAAATGTATATATAATATATAATTCAGCAATAGTGTTCACCTCTTTTAAAAACAAAGTTGTGCACGAATAGTTCTGGTCTATTTCTGAAACTCCTTCGAGGTTGGGAACAAAAACAGAAAAATCATATATTCTTATGTTGTTATAAGAAAGAATATATTATATATTAGATTACCTTTATTACTTCAATAAAGTTTCAACTCACAGTCCTTAATGACGATAAAAGGGCAAAAACACGGTATTTTTTAGCGTATTTGTTTTTGTTTATATTTTAGTGTAATAAGAAGAAATCTATAGTTGGCCACTATGTTTTCCGCACAAACTTGCCTTGCTACTTTAAGTTGCAACGTGTAAATATTTTTTTTGCGACTAAAGTGATGGCTTACCTGAGGTCGTTAAGTAAATACCGCCGGCCATAAACAACAAAAATACTCATAGTTTTTTTAATAAAACATTCTAAGAGTGATCTTCATACTTTATGAAGAGGCCCAAGTCGCATCGCGTTGCACCCATCACTCTGAGACTGGAGTGTTACGTGTCAAATTCCTGTAATTTCACCAGCACCCATACTCTTCCACGGAATACATCAACGCGAATACACCACTGCTTTGATTTGATTACCATTTGTGAAGGCAGTGCTTCTCCGGACGAACTTGGCACAAGTACTACTGCTACTCTGGGTTGCTCCTTTTTTACTACCAGACGAATCTACCAACCTAGGAGGAGAACTACCTACGGAATTCCCCCTTTCTGTAATACAATTTCTCTGAGAATGTTGTTTTATTAAATAAACTGCGGCATCACAAGGAAACCTAAGAACTTAGCGCAGTTTTAATTGGATAAGTCTGAGGTTGAGTCCTAATGAAGAATTTGTTTGTTCTCTCATTTGTACTGCTGCAAACAAGATGCTAATTTAATTTACTTAAACCTTTGAATTACATGTTTTAGGGCCCCATACCCATTAGGGAAAACAGAACGAAAGAAACGAAATCCTGTCATTATGGGTTAAAGGAGGCTGTATCTTTTGCACCCTAAGCCGCAGTGTACCGCATGTTTAAACGAGTATAATGTTGTGTTATATTAGATATGCAGAGAAATAATAAACAATACATTTAATTCCACGGAACCCGCGGTGTTTATTTGAGAATGATATTAGTTACATTATCTGCATCCGTGTTGTATCTCAATAAATAAATGTGCATGGACAGGACATTTCATACAGCGGCATCTAGTCCCAAACTAAGCATAGCTAATAGAAATACACAATATACTAATAAGTACCAGTAGAACCTATGCTGGGTTCTTCCAGAATAGTACCGCCATCACACCTGGTAATCAACCGACAAGCAGTGGTGCACTCATGTGGCTGTGTTCCATTAGTAGGGTGTGGGTGTCGGTAAAATTTCAGGAGCATTTATTACCGCTTCAAAGCGATGAGCGCATCACGATTCGACTTAACATACTTCGGTAGTGGAGAATATGACTCGTATTGATTTTATGGACGATGGTAATCACTGAACACCTTAATCACATAAAAAAAGACAGTCAAACAGACACTGTAGGCTTAGTAATAGCCTTTTTTCAATTTTATACGGAACTCTAAGAAAGTTTTATGCTTATTTGCTTGATAAGAGACCCTTAGAAGTTGAGAGAAGTTGGACACCACTTCATACGCTCATTAATATGATCTACTGGCCCATTGTGCTGTCGAAATTTTCAACCCTTATCTCCTAATGGTCATTCATATAAGTAATGACCGTCATGAATGTCGCTTAATCTGATCGTTGTATGGTTGTATTTCAAATATCTAAACTATTATGTACCCCGACTTTTCGTTCTTGCGTTTGCGTTGGTGGCCATCTCTGATGTCGGAGTTTTAAGCCGCAAGGCCTCCAGCAATCCCCGACTAAGCATTGTTACATACAAGGTGTTATACGTTTGATAGCTAGTGATGTCTGTGTGTTGTTTTATTTACAGTTTTAAATTTGTGGTTCAATAAACCTTTCATTAATCAATCATTTGATTAAATATGTTTTATATCCGTAGTTGGATCTATTGTAACTTTGCATAATGTAGCCAATAACAAGAAATTCTCGCCTATACTAGGCTACCATTTTGGTTCTAGGACATGTCGGTTTACTTATAATGATTCTGTCACCGTTTCGACAATGTGGTATTGCGTATATAAATTTTTCAAGTGAAAAATGCATTGTTACACCTTGAATGCCGCGTGTATAATTATCAATTTCACTGTTTCTATTTACATATTATTTATTTTAATGTTTTATTTGATAAACCTATTGATATCTCTAGAATAAATATACAATCCACGCGATGAACCATTAAGCTTATTAACGCCCCACCTATTTAATAAAGTAAGTAGGTCGTAAGATAGCACGAATTAGGTAAATGTAATTTAAAGACGCAGCTGCCAACCCATGTCTCTTTCATTAGACGAGGAAATCCATTCTAAATGTTTCATTGTTATCACAAGATATTAGAATTTTAAGCTTATGTTTACTTAAGGTACTCATTCTGCGCTTGATCTACAGAAACTGAATTTATGGGTTATGTCAATAGATTTTGCTGATTATGAGACTTTTTTTTGTAACAATTGATGATATGATCTGATCAACCTTGTTTTTTGACTAGACTGTAAATTCGATTCCCGCAAATGACCGTGAGTGCTTTATGCGGACTTTTTGTTGAGAGCGGGAGGCTCTCAACCGGCTTTTTGAAATGGTTAACACCAGCCATATTAAAAATAAATTAATCACCACTTTAAAAAAAAAAACGAAAACATAAACCTTGTTTTCACTGTAGCCATGCATTTTTCAATTGCGCCGAAGGGGCTTGTTGACATTAAAATCGGTAATGCTTATAAATCCTTATAATCATCTAATCTCTATAAAAATAATTTTCGGGATGAATTTCATACAAATATTATCTCTAATACAATACAATACAAAAATTCTTTATTGCACACCAAACATTATGAACAAAATAATATACAGAATAAACTTACATTAACAAAGATAATGTACAACGGGCGTCCTTATCGCTAAGAAGCGATCTCTTCCAGGAAACCTTTGGATGGAGAAGATTATTCGTGCGTGACTTACACATTAAATTATATACAAAGTCCTTGTATGACATACATCCATCACGGAATTGACCAGACGAGCCAGGCTTAGTTTATGACAAAGTGGTTAAAAGCCGCTTTTTAGGCGGAGCAATATTCATTATGTCACGCGCTCAGCGGTTTTGTCGCAACCGAGGTCATGAATTAAGGTGGGGGCCCATTACAGCGACAGGAAATTTGCACGATGCTACGTTCAGTTGCGTATCGTTGCCATTTACACACTACGGCACTGTGATACCGACAAGCTCTTTAAAATTATGGTATCTAATATTATTTTCTTCATCACTTATTATTAGTTATAAATAGTTTACAGTCATACCAACATACTTACCACGACTTTCATAACATCCTCTGACACATTATATGCTCACGAATATGTGTACATGCATGTCATCCTGTGACACGTTATATGCTCACGAATATGTGTACATGCATGTATAAAATTTTACGTGCCCACATGATACTTGAGATCTAAAGGAATAAATGAGTTTGACTTTGACTTAGACTTAACATAACCGGTAGTGATATTTTTTTTTACGAAATAAACGCCCACCTTATGACAAGTTGTTACCTCCAACCATAACACTGCAATACGACTGAGGTCCTTCTCGGCTGAAGCATGAGAAGAACCAAGTCGCACCCCATTGTGCCCGTCACTAGAGACGGGGATGTTACAGCTCTTGCGCATGTGATTTCACAGGCTGTAGGTGACATGCGCATGCACTCTTCCACCGGAACACAGCAACTCGAGTGCACCACTACTTGGCCTACTTGGCGGTGGATGCGGTGGCAGTACTTCTTCGGACGAACTTCGCACAAGTTCTACTGCTACTTTTTTTTAATAGATTGTATAATTCCTTTTTATTTTGGTATCTCTGAAGTAGGCTCATAGAAATTAGTTGAAGAAATCCCACCCCTAATGGCTTATAAAAGGCTTATAAATAATTAAAGTATTGAGATGGTTTATTCGACCATTCTATTATCATTGTATTTCATTGATGATGCAATCGAGAAAATCACTGTATTTTATCGCTTCATATTGCTCCGCTCCCGGTCATAGTGGAATATGCAGCCTTTGGTGTAATCGAGTCATAATAATGGCTATGTGTCGCTAGCTTTAACCGTATTAGTGCAGCGCTTGTCCCGTTATAATTAGTGTTTTGTTTCAATCCCGATGCCAAATATTCAATATTTGCCAGTTTAAATTATTAATATTCATTTTGTGTATTTAGGAAAATGTATGAACTGGCTTTTAAATTGCAATTAGTTATTCAATGGTGTGATTGTTCATTGAAGCTAAGTAATGATAAAACTAAATTAAATTTTCATTAATGCTCTGCACTCTACACACAGTTCTTCTGGAAAAGTAACAGCGCTTTCTTTCTTTTAGGACCATAAAAAACTAGCTATTTCCGAATCAGTAAAAATGTGTTTTAAATTTTTAATCATATTTTTACTGTTGTAACTGATTCAAAGGTATGTGTTTATTTTTTATTAAGTATTTAAGTAAGGTACAATATTTTATTTTACTTTTTATTTATTTTGGAAAAGCAAACAGCAAAGCTACAGTATGATAAAATATAAAGATATAAATTTAAGTTATATAACGCAAAATTTTATAATAATGTAGCCCACAACGCTAATCTCAAATTACTTAACAATATTTTCTTAAAACTACCGCTAATGGTTACTAACAGGTAATGATTACCGATTTTAATAAAATTTCTATATGAACAATTTGAAAATATACACTTTCGAATAAAAAAACAATAAAATAGATACAATGCAACCGAATTCATAACCCTCTGGAAGTTGTTGAAAATACTTATAAACGTTATTTCTTTTTAATGTGTACCTACAAGATCAATCTTTTTTATGACTAAGTTTATGTTAACCCTTTTTCAAACACTATCCAGCTCTTCATATGGAAGAACTGTAAGTTCCCGTGGATGAGTGTGGGCGCCGGTGGAATCGCAGGCACTTGAAGCGTAGCATCCCCGTCTCAGAGTGACGGGCGCAACGCGATGCAACTTGGGTCTTCTCATACTTTAGTAGGGAAAGACCTGAGTTGTATTGTTATTGTCTATAGGCAGTGGAAGCTATTTAATATCTGGTGGACCTTCAGCTCGTCCCACTTCTGTACTCACACAATAAGAGGAAATAATCAGTGCCCAAAATAAAATAAACTTCCTGGATGATGAAAATAAATTTACTCTAATGCACTCCTGCCTAAAGCTAATCAAGAAACGCCAGTGTATATTGGGCTCGAATACCTTCCCTAGCGAAGTTCACACAATGAAATTTGCAACCTGAAAATGGTGAATGAACTGCGAATTTTATCTTATTTACCAAATGGAGCTTTGCATCTAATTTCCAAGCAACCTTGCTTTTAAAGCGTTTTATAGATTGGCAAACCGGGGCAATCATTTATTGTGCATATTAATTATTGAATTGTCGGGTTCAGATCGTAAGTTAAACAACTTTTCGCTCGGTCAGTACTTGGATTAGACCATTTAGTGGCATTTTAACGGCCTCGGAGTGCACGTCGGTTCTCCAATGTAGGTCATGTTGGAGGCCTTCGGGTAGCTTGAATCGACACCAGAGTTGCACAGTTACATAAAATGATACAGTTTTTTTTCCTTCTTTTAGTGAGAATATGTGGCCAAGTCTGACGCACCAGTTTCCTTATTAACACTAAGGTCTTATGAAGACCGATCAAAATTGGTTACAAATTTCTGTCTTTCTACGCGACTTCAGTCAGTAGAGTACGATTTTGCGTTGACTCGACTTGACTTCATTTTGGCATATCAAGCTGATGAAATGCGGTTGAATATTTTTACTTAAGGATTCTTAAATTTAGTCCTTTCATTTCAAAGTCAACAATCTTTAGTTCATTTGAATTCTGATAAAAATATTCGGAAACATCATATGTTCAAAAAAATTATACTTACGAATGTAAGGTCAGTCAGTAGATGTCAATCCCGGCTGTAAAAGCAAGATAGGAGACCTTTGGGCGGGTTGAAAATTCCGACACCAGAGGTGGCCACACGAAAGAAGTAGAAGTGGCGATTTTAATTGAACTTTGCCGTACAACATGGCACTCCTTAAAATTGGTTTGTTAATAGAATTACACGAGCAGTCTGTTTTAGATTCGGAATGGGGCTGCGGCATTATAGCCCCATTAAGCGCAACATAACCGCCCATCTGTTTGTGTACTCAGCCTAATTTGACTGGCGACCTATGACTAATTCGTACTAATGCCAAGTAGTCTACCTATGTCATGTTTAACGAACAATGCGAAGGCCACTTTTAGGGCACGGCATCATCTAAAATTAATGAGGCAACCACGCAAATATAAAGTTTCTCGTCCACTTGACAGTGTTACAAAGTGCGAATCTCATTTACACTTATCGTCAAATCATCATCGTCTTTAATTAGGAAGCATCGCTTCTTTGGCTCTTCGCATCCCATTACTGTGAGCCACTTAACGTAAATCGTTACTCGGCCAGGTCGTATTAAAGCCAGTAAATTAAAATCACTGACACTTTTTTTATTTTCGACTACGTGACTTAGTGGGTAAGCCTGCCTTGAAAGCGAGGGGTTCGATTTCCAGACGGGGAACACTTTGTATGACGTATAGTTTTGTTCTCGGGTCTTGTGTGTCTATGACGCCTGGAACATAGGGAATCCTAATGAAAAAATATGGTCTCAGTCATTAATATTGATACAGATCAAATTATTTGGGTTACTTCATTATATAACAAAATCTCCCTTACGCTTAAAATTTCTCCCTTGTTTTCCCTTCATAAATACATATCACAGACAATTTGAAAAACTGATAACTTGTGAAATATGGCAAAATATACTGTTATATAAGCATAGTATAAAATATAAGCATAGTAACCAAACTTTGTCTGCAAGAAATCGCTTTCCAGACTTTAAGACTAACCAGATCTATCCAGATTTCTTTAATCGTTCTACGTGTTTCTTGGTGTAGAATTAATAAAGTGTTTATTCATCCATCCATAATGGGCAAGAAAACTTATCTGTATTTAACTAATTTCCAATTCATAAACTTATAATGCCTAGCCATCTCTAACATTTTGATTGGCAAATTTAGAATGCTCATTTACGAATTAGCGGCAGAATTTCCGAAGTTTATTCTACAAATTTAGTAACGAGTTTTTCAAATAATTTTAATACAAGTACTTATCCCTTATTTACCACCCTAAGGCCCTACCATACAAAAAGAAAAATCTAAATCGATTTTTAGGAAAAAAGTCACAGGAAAGCAAAATACTCAATTTCGTTTACTTGGATGACATAGTTTTACCAGTTATTTCGATTTAACAACCAAACTTTTGAACAGATTTTGATAAAAAGCCTATTTACCAATTTGAAAGCATATCCTTTCAAATAAGAAAATCATTTTTCAATCATTTCGGTTGATAAATGTCGGAGAACTAAGGCAACAAAAAAAAAAATAAACTGATTTGATCTCCTCCGGAAGTCGGTTGTAAAATCACTTCTAAAATTGAATTTTCAAATGTTTCACATATCAAGTTCCTTCCGAAAGGCATTTATGTGCCAAAAAGGGCTTGATAAGTGAACGTTAACCGTAACCGTGGCATAAAGGTGCCATCATAGCTTTTAGGGTAAAATTCGACCGTGAACCAAGGATGGGTATGTCTAGTTTGCTTAACCTATTTAACCGGCCACGTGAGTGACGTAAGTGTTCCATTAGAGCGATAAGGGCATAATAGTGAGTATCATTTATATATTAATATAATAGGATACAGTGCCCCAAATACCAGCCGCTACCGGGGTAGAAGGAGAACTTGTGCCATATTCGTCCGAAGAAGTACTGCCGCCATATAAAAAAAAAAAAAGTTTATACACTCATACCTCTGCACTAGGATTACCTGTGTCACAGATAGCATAGACAAACACAGAAACACAAGACAAACACCCAAGACCCGAGAAAAGCTCCATGCTTACCACACAAAGTATGCCCCGGCCGGGAATCGAACCCGGGACCCCTCGCTTCGAAGGCAGGACTACTATCAACTAACCCAAGGAGCCGTCTAAATCAGCATTATCTACCAGCATACTGCAGATATTGCAGAACCAAGACCTATTGTCGTCACAAAACATGATAAAGTTTTAAGTCCTAATTAAGTACGTTTTATTATCTCGTTTTAATATTTTTTTACTCTTGTGTTTTGAGTTCGTGACGATTAAACTAATTTGCATTTCTTAATCCACTACCAAAAAGTAATGCACTCGTACTGCTGTGTTCCGGTGGCGAAATTACAAGTGCATGAGACGTTTCTTACACGACTCAGCCAGGTACAACGCGGTGCGACTAGGGTGGTTGGTGGTTGGACCTAAGTCGGTGGTAATAAAATAAAGAACAGAAATACTGGCAATCATATTGCTTCTTGTTACGCGACTTTGCTTGTTGTATATTTTATTTAAATAGTAAACTATACCTTGTTGGCCGGAGATAGCCTTGGCAACATGACGCGGGCTTTTAGTGATAGCAGAGGGCTTAAGACCGACTTAAAAAGAAAATGTATTGTAATATAGCTGCTAACCAAGCTAGATAGCGAGAGAACAAAGAGATTATTCGACCCCGCCGGCGGGGTCTGTGCAAAGGTGTACTGGTTTTTCTATGCTGACTCAATTTATTTATTTTTTTAATTAAAACGGTTGGCACCAATAACATTAATAAATTAAAGACAGTTTAAAAAAACAAATATTATGTACAAGTACATGTATTAAAATATTAGAGAATTATACAAAACAAAACAAGTAGGTATACCTACATGTTTTATTTATAAAAGGGACATTTTCAAGTAGTTTTCAAAGAATTAAAAATAAAGTTTTTAGACTTTTTTCACCTTTAAAAAGTTCTGATGCCCGGATAACAAAGGTCAGCAATTATTTTTTATCTCTCTAGCATTCGTATTGTAATTTAGCAGCATTCAATTTGTGCACACATTTTACAAGTCATTGCCGCTCCCCCTTCGACGATTAAGTATTCTTTATCTGATCGACACAATGATTAAGCTCGGTCTTAAAAAATATAATATTTCGTAGCAGTTGGATAAACAAAACATAAATTAAAGTCACTTCTAGATCAGTAAACCTTAGTTTCTTATTATGATAATTAGCACATTCAATTAAAGCCATACTTGTTATGACAAGTAATGGTAAAAAAGTTGCAGTTTCATCGAAATATCGACTATAATTTAATTCCCTTATTTCCTGACCCATGTTTCCTGAAAGAAAAATTAACTGAATACATTTACATATGTAACAATGCTTCATTACAGAGCCTGCTTCCTCAGGAGGTAGCATTTCCAAGAACAGTTTTTTCACATTCTTTCAAGATTTAGGTTAAAAATATATTTCTTCCGCTTATATTCATAATGCTATAGCATTATGAATATAAGCGGAAGTATGATTTGAAACGTACTTATTGAATGAGATGAGACGACTAGCCTTACAGCTCAGTTAGTAGAAGCTCTGCCTCCTACTCTGTAGGTCATGGGTTTGATTCCCACCCAGGACAAACATTTGTGTAATGAACATTGATGTTTATTCTGTGACTAGGTGTTAATATGTTTTATAAGTATATATTTACAAAGAAAATGTCTTCTATCAGTAATCTGATTCCCATAGTACAAGCTTTATAAATTTATTCTCTTTCTTTATTTTTCGTCTATACTTAGTTTATTCATATATTCATGAATATTTATAATAGGATACGTGCCAAACTAACAATCAAACACGCATGATCATAAAATTACGGCCGGTTTCTCCTGTAAAATATTTGCAAATTATATGATTTTATTTACTGCTAACATAATAATGTAAATATTCAATAACTTTCCTGTTTACGTAGGTTTCAAATGTTCAAATTGCAAATAATAAAAACAAACTTATTTTAAAAAACAAACCAAATAAAAAAAAATATTGTAACCTTATTGATTGCGAAAACTGATTAAAAGTCCATATAAAAATTGATCAAACACAGCTGATGAAAATGGCAAAAAATCGTTTTTGTATAAACGAGCGAGCGAAACCTTTCAAAGAATATTTGAAGTCGCACACCAAGGATTCCATACCACCGGTAGTACTGCAGTAATAGTGGAACTACAATAATAGCATTCTATGAAAACTTCAACCCACTACGGCTTATCAATTAAAGAATACTTTTCAGAGCATATATACTGTCAGCTTGGTACCTTTATTTTTGGGTAACTTTCGCGCCCATGATTTTGGCATACCTATCTCTTAAAAAGTAAACATAACATTTTTCAAAAGACCTCGAAACCGTAAGGAATAAACGAATATTCAATGAAAAATTGCTTGAAGATCGTAGATCGCAGTGCCATTTCATGCGGCCGTCGGGAAAATGCTGCATTTACATAAAAATTCGTTTATCGGAACAAATCTGTGGTTTGAGAGGAATCTTGTTGCCTCGGCGGAAAAAGAAATGCGTAAGTTCTTGATATCTATAAAGTAGAATGAGACGGAGGGATAAATTATGTTTTGTTTCACCAAGTAACTTATTCTTTATGGAATATCTGATACTGAGACAACGGGATCAAGCCTAAGTATCATTAATTAATAACAAGTGAGAGCGTGACAACGTTATAGAACAATCAGGTAAAAAAGTGAGATAACAAAAGAGTAATATTTAGTTTACGGCATTACGCATTAATGTGAACGCAGAATCAGCTGAAGCACAGATACGGCAGGCCAATTAGTATCTTTTTTAACGCTGAATAGAGAATAGAGGAGATTTCCATTAGATAATTTCCACTATTCCTTAGATTTTACTCCTAGCATCATTAATGTAAGAACTTGACTAGTGTAAGAAGTCAAACACCTAAACGTGCAACCATTAAGGAAGAGCTATCCGAAAACGCTTAGCTTAATACACGAAGTTGCAAACTCAAATGATCGTAGCCACTTTTAAGACTCAATGCTCACTGAAAATGGGTATTGTATTGCGCCGACTAACTATCTATTGTAAAAATGTAACCCAAGGGATCATTATAGTACGTTATAGTTAAGTCACAATTACCACCTTTTATTCAAATTAATCAAAACACGGGTAAAATGAAATGATGATGACATTCGAATCATGATCCTTATCCGATAAATGGCACCAGTGCGTAACCGGGGCGGACCGCTAGTCTTTTATATATAGACGTATATTATTATATAGACGTAAATTGAAAACGCTGTTCGTTGGTAAGCGCGTAACTTGAGATAGCTTGAATTGATTTAGCACTATTTTATTTTTATGGAAAGAAAACTCGGAAATATTGGGGAATAGTCAAAAGTATTTTTCCTATGAGATTTTTGTTACAGTGTGCCCAAATTTCGTTTAACAGATGATTGTAAAATTGTGAATGAAGACAAAAGACGTTTTTTGGGTCAGCTCGTATTATATAAATTCACACTTTTACCCCCCCCCAAAGGTCAAAATTCAATGGACACTTTTCATCCTGTGAATTATTAACTCTACTATGAATATAAATATAATTCAAAATCTTGATTTTTTAAGGAACGACTGGTAACAGTTTTCTCCAGTAAAACAAAGCTTTGCATTATAATCTAGCTAGGATACAACAAGAGTTATAAAGAAGTCCAGGAAAACGCTACAAGTTAAATTGAAAAGTTACGGTCAGGTGACAGAAGTTATGGTATGTTTTCATGTTCATCCCATTTATCCCAGACTCTATAATATACTATGTTGATGTCTGACGTATCCGTAGCTTAATTACTAGTAACCCTGTCTTTGAACCGAGGGGCCCCGGGTTTGATTTCCAGCTGGAGCAATCTTTTTTTGATAAGCTAACATTTTGTTCTCGGATCTTGAGCGTTTGACTTATTTTCCTGTGTTTGTCCATGCTACTAAAACAATGCTATGGTAATCAATCTTCAGTGATTTGTAACTTAAATATAGGACGGTAAGTGTACAAGGTTGCCTGTAAATTTCATAAATTTAATCACACTATTTTGTATAATTTCTTGTTTAAAATATCTAACGGCTTATTCATAGAAACAAACGATTACTAAAACTACTAAATATTTCAAAAATAGCAAGCTCAGAACTAAGCTATTCAAGAACTACCCGCAAATTCAATTATTCGTACGACAAAGAGTAAAAATATTCTTTCCGAGCTGAGAGGGGAATAAAATAAAACCCTGTCTAACTACAGTAGGTATTCAATAGCGGATCGGCTGTTGGACTCGTGACGCGAATTGCAAGCACTTTTCCGTTATTCGCGTATGAAAGTGAGTGCAGGGGAATTTAATCTGGAATCTCATGTAATCCAATATGAGCTCCTGGTACGAGCATTGTGTCCTCCTGCGAAAACTGTCTCTAAATACAACTGGAGTTTTGGTATTCAATTGTAGAATGGTTGACGAACATAATAGATAGAAAAATGTATGAAGTTACGTATGTATTGATGGCCGTAAGCTACAGATTTCTACCAAATATAGGTAATAAGCAAGTTTCATACAATCAAGATCGTATTGAAACTGAACCGCCCTTTTGGAGCCAAAATAGAGCCAAAGCTTATGGGGATAAAAAAGTAGTCATACACGCAGAAAAGTAGTAATCCAAAACATACGCTTTCTCAGTTTCACCTCCTGGTGAAACTTGCTTAGACGTGCTACACAGATCATTTAAGTTACGCAACTCCCTGCCTGGTCAGCACTTGGATGGGTGATCATTTAGTGGTATTAGACTGACCGCTTCCGAACTTCGGAGGGCACGTAAAAATGTCGACGAAAGAAGAAAAGAAGAAGTCTGGTTGATAAATAAGTTTTACTTATCGGTGACTAAAAGGACAGATCCTTTTGTTTAAGGAACAAAACATTAATCATTTAATTTACAATTGCTTTGTAAACAAATTAAGAGTAGACAACAAACAGTCGAAATTAATCAAAGTTAGGCTTTTACAGAAACAGGTGAGCTTAGGGGTTTAGTTACGGTATTTTATCATCGGGTTAAAATGTAGGGCAAACTTGCCATCGCTCAAATCGACCTGTCTTATATCTAGACCGTGATTCGTAGGAAAATAAAATTTACCGAATATGTTCTATGATCTAAATTTCTCATAAAATTAAAGTAAATTTGTGCGTTGCTATTGTACTTGGCAGTGGATTACCAGGTATGGTGACAGTACTACTACGAACGAACGTGGCACAAGTTCTACCACTACTTTAGTTTGTTCGTTTCACACTACGGACGTAAGCAACACGGTTGCCCAAAAATAACTTTATAAATAACTAATAGAATCTTATATATTAATATATTTGGAAATACATATTAAAATCCAAACAAATATCTATGTTTATCAAATATATGTATTGCATGGGAATAGAACCCACAACCTGTTGCAGAAGGCAGAGCTACAAGCTGCTAAACTGTGAGGTCAGTCATATAATTCTCACCAAACTATAGCAGTAAATTACACATCTAAATCCTCCACGGTCCGAAAATAGTAATAGTGAATGGCTCAGAATAACTCGCTGGCTATTTATCCAATATACTAGACATGTACTGTAAACTGGGAAGTTTGCTCGTACTATATACAAATTTGGCTGAATGTATGAGCCGTAATTCCACGTATATAGCTGACGCCATTTTGTATAATGTGTTATACGTGCCTTAAGCACACAAGGTGTCACATACAATGGCTGAGCAAAATTGAAAGTAAACGTAATAAACACGATTATTAGACGGCTCCGTGGCTTAGTTGGTAGGTCCATCTGACGCTAAGCTGTTACCTCCACCTATAAAAACAACAAGTCGACTCAAGTTGTACATATTATTTCACCGACATCCACACCCGTCCACCAAAACATTGCAAAGCGAGTGCACCACTACTCGACGGCATTGCTTTGCCCAAGTGCTAATGTTACTTTTCGTTGCTCATTTAGCACAAGCCAGGGGATACGTGTACAGGGGAGGGATACGTGTGTGTGTACGTACAGGAGAGATTCAAAGGGTACTCACCTACGGAAGCGAGCACTACTTACTAGCACAAAGAAATAATTTAAAAAAAAATATGGCAGTATATTTTCGATAATATTAACAAAAAACAATTATCATTCTTGTCCACTCGTTTGGGTGACACCAATAGACGTCTATCCTAACCAGAAACCTCTGTAGAGCAACAGGTTGCGCTAATGCCGATAGCTTTGTCCCTCGCCTCGCATTTTCTGCTCAAAACTTCCCGACAGAAACAAAATGTGAGCACATTTCGTTTATCGTAACAATGACCGTGACAGGATTCCAAGTTGTTTAGCTTATACATCAAAATGTGGGCTGTTTCGGTAAAAACTGAAAAGAGATCATATTTTTACTTTTCAATACATTTATTTAATTACTAGCAACGCCCCGCGGTGTTACTCGCGGTTTTCTGGAATCAAAAGTAGTCTATGTACCAAGGTATCCTGGTACCAAACTTCATCCAAACTTTCAAAAAATCATTTCTGCCCTTTGAGCGCGAAGGAGTAACAAACAAACACACATTATCTATCGATTTTATAATATAAGTATGATTGTGTGAAAAGCATGAATATTGTTCTCGGTTCTCTGATATAAATGTGTTTATGCCATATGTGACAAGAAATTATGTGCAGTATGAGTTTGTGAGCGTCAGTTTATTTCGTATCGTATCGTAATTTTGCGAGTTTGTCAATATCACGGCATAGTATAACGTCACTAATCTTAGCAAAAAAAACATATATCTATCTCATTTCAAATTACTCTGAAATTAAATCTTCAAAGTGCTTTCTATTCCGGATCAATAAAATATTACTGTGTTTTAATTGAATTGAAACAGATTTTAAGCATTCTCTCGTTAAAGCGGCTTTGCCCGCGAAGCGTCGTGTTTTTCCTAGTCATCTTTCATCTGTGGTAGAAATTTAAGACAAATCGGTTCATTATTTGTAGCGTGAAAGAGTACAAAAACTGAAATAAACATACTTTAATGTTATTTATAATAGTTTTCCTTAAAACCCTGTATATTTAAATTGATATTTCTATTGGCTAGGAATTTTAGGCCAGGAATTTCACAACAACTTCGATTGTGAATAATTTGATAAGCAAGATATTTTAATAATTTAATAAACGATCCATTCGCAAATCAGCTCACTGTCGCGACTCTTTCATAAAAGTGTAAATTAAAGTGAAAATTGAATAGCAATTCAATCCTATTTATAGGCTGTTCTGATTACCGTACCAGCCTCTAATGTTCCCACTGAGGGACACCGGCCTACTCTCGATAATAAGTGAATGGGCTTTGATCTACCACGGGAGCCCAATCGGGGTTGGTAGATGTCACATTTCTTTGAATTTATGGTTCTAAGACATGCCGGTTTCCTCACGATGTTTTCTTTCACAGTTTCAAGAACGTGGTATTGCGCACATAAATTTGTCAAGTGAAAAAACTCATTCTTGCATGTGTGGGTTTGAACTAGCGACCTTCAGATTGAAAATCGGCGACTATGCCCCTGCGCCACCACGCTCTCGCGACCGTTCTGATTGATTATATTCATTTCATTCGAAGTTCTTGGAATAAAGAGCTTTACATATAAGTAAGAATAAAACCGAATCAAACACATCCAAGTGCCAATTCTCGGAAACCTATAACGTGACATGAATATCAATAGAGCATTTATACGCATGCTTCAGAGAACAAATAGAGATACAATTTTGAAGGATTGCCTTTTCGTGATAGCTAAATCGTACAAGACATTCAAAACAATTTTACGAATATTATACATTTAGAGATACAGACGAAGATATTTCGCTCTTGTCGATTGCCGTGTTATTTTTCAAGCATGATGAAGGAAAATTCAGGAAAATTTTAGTACCAAGAGATCATAATCATACATCATGGATTGCGTTAAATGGTCTAAATGAAACGAGTTTATCTAAATCGTGGAAAACGATTTAGATAAGTAACATTAATATTGTTTATGTGATAAGTATAGTTGAGTATTAAATCATTTTTTTACGGTATACCGGAAAAAAATAATAATTGCAGGTAATATATCTATATTATAATACACAACTTTTTGCCTTAATTTTATTAATTCATTATACAATATATGTCATTTGCTCAGTGGTACAAAAATAATTAGGTCTGATGCATCACATTACGTCATTATAGTCAAAATAAATACGAAGTGTAGAATAATACCTTTCGTAATCATTTAAACAATATTCTGTGATCATTTTTGTTCAAAAGAAAGAAACACTTTACGTACTTATAATGAGTTATCAAATGTACCAGTAACTTATAAGTGAAGTATACTGAACACAACTTTTTGTTCCCGACAAAAACATAATTTTGCTACCTTATTGTATTGCTGTTCGTAATTGGACCGAAAATAAAACATTTTTGGGATAAGCTCACTCATGAGTATCCTAATGTCACTTTTATTTAGGTGGAAACAGAGTCGTCGTTGGCGTGTTGCCATTAATGTTTTAACAGCTTCCATTAGTGCCGAAAAGTCTAATAAAGAGTGCTATGGTTTAGGGGTACAGATGCCAACTTTCAAGGCCAAAAGCGCTGGTTCCTGCCCAGAAATGAAACAACGAAATTTTTTCTTCAATAATGTAACTATGCAATACTACGTTCTCATAATAATATTAATATAGTATAAATAATTTTCTAGCTAAAATTTATTTATAAGTTTATATGCGTCTAAAAGTAATCTTGCAATATCCAATTTTTTTTTGTAAACACTAAATTTGTATATAACCTTTGTACAGAATATCTTACTCTCTGATTTGCTATGCATAAAAGAATATAAAAATAAAAAAAATCCATGGGAAACTTTATTCTTAACATAAGCTACCCGAATAAATATTCGCTTAAAGCTACCTACTACATCAATCATACAGAACGTGTTCATAGGTGCACCAATACATACACGCGAGCAAACATGAATAAGTCGATCTGATCTAGTGGAGGATTTTGAACCTTATCCAGTTTGAACAGAGTGGTGTATTTAAGTATAAGTAGAGTTCATGTTGGAAGGCTTTAGAGGCAAAGCTCTCTAACTTATCTCGTTACTGCCTGAAACTGTTCGCTTAGAGATGAACAAATACTAAATAGGAAACCATTCAGTCTCAAGCGTAGCTGATTATGTAACAGTATGTTTTATCCAACCGATGAACTCTTATAATTATTGCGAAAGTAGATTAACTCTCATTAAGAATGCGATGGACGAAGAGCGTGGTGGCGCAGGGGCATAGACACCGACTTTCAATCTGAAGGTCGCTAGTTCAAACCCAAACGCGACCAATGAGATTGTTCACTTTTAAATTTATGTGCGCAATAACACGTTGTGCAATAACATCGTGAGGAAACCAGCATGTCTTAGAACCATTCGAAGACATGTAACTTCTGCCATTCCGGATTGGTTTCTCGTGGTATATCAAAGCCCGTTCAATCTCAATTATCGAGAGTATGCGGGTTTCCCTGCAGTGGGAACATTAGAGGCTGGTAAGGAAGGACGCGACTAAATTAAAAAAATAATGAAAACTGGTTCTTAGTTTTCTCGCATTCGTGCTGTAAATTATCATCAAATAGATTTGCTCGACTATACTGAACGAGCTTCAGTTCGAACCACCTGCAGTTAAGTGGTTACAACCACCCATAAAAAACAGAATGACGAGTACATTGTATTAATTTTACTGCTTATTGTTTTGCTTGTATATGTAAACCGTAAAGGTAAATACTAACTAGTCTAATACTAACTAATGGGAACACAATTTTCAAGTGATACTTGAGATCTAAAGGAATAAATTTGAGTTTAAGTTTGAATTTTATTAGCCGTTTTGTAATAATCGTCGTAAATTTTCAGGCTTGTAGCAGACACACCTTCATGCTTCTATTGAGTATCTCCTATTATAGTATTTTTCTAGAAAAGCTATAATAACACAGTATCCAGTCTTTGTCAGTACGAGTGTGAGCTGAATAAAATGAGAGTAAACATGAACCCCAAAGCCTGTAATATCTGAGCAATCAAATTGTGTATTGTTAGTGAAATCTGAAACGATGAAGGATGTTTGTATGAGTCGCGAGTGGTGTAATTACGGAGACGCAAGGTGCGAAGCAATAGCTGTCAGGATGATTTATGAACACCGTCTTATTGCTGGTGAGCTGCCTGTCACGATCAGAGTGCTTGGAACTGAATGAGCAATGCATATGGAAGAGTAAATGTAGTTTTTGGTTTACGCCCATACTTTAACTTTGGTATGAGATATTCGTATTTCCTAGCTGTCCAATAATTACAGAATGTTTACTCTGTAAGTTTACTGGTGGAGAGTGTAAGCTTAGTAATTCGGGGAAAACAATATTAACCACGATGTAACCCACAATCGACAGCCCCGTGGCTAAATTGGTAACTGCCTTCGAAGCGAGGGTCCTAATTTCGACTTTCTTTGTTCTTGGAGCAGCCGAGCACTCTTTGTTCTTGGATATTGGGTGTTTGTGTTGTGTGGTTGTTTATATCCATGTCACCTGCCATAGAGGAATCCTAGTGTATGAGTATGAGTGTACAAACGCTTAATTTACTCTACAATTTGATAATTGGTCTATTAAGGCTCTATCTGATTCCGCTTCAGGATAAACGGCGTGGTTTATGTTTAGGTTTCAGATTTGCGTGAACTAGATAAACTAATTTAAAGTTGCCAACAAGACATTCATTAAATTAAGGGCAAATTTCACTTCTATGTAGATGCAAACAGCTCCATATCTTAGTTAGTAGTATCTTTGGCTGAAAACAGCGTTAACGACATCTATGGCGCTTTTTGCACACCGATGGTCCTGTAACAGTAATTGTTTTTTTTTTTTGTAATATATATCATATCCTAATACAAATTCTATGAACATTCAATTAGAACTAGAACTAAGCACAATATTTTTAAGGTCAAACTGAAACAGCCAGAATTTTAAGCATTAGTAGTAGCAGGGTCCCCCTTACTTTTTGAGTATGGATCCCTAAAAACATTAAAATATTTAAAGCGTCGCAGATTCCCAACAGGAAAGCATTACTGTTATTCCCCTCAAAGATTTCATTTTAGTTTATCATCTACCTGAATCCGAGAATATTGGAGGGGTATAAGTTTGAAGCCATCTTACGGCACTCCCAAATGAAGCGTTCAGCTCAGAAAATTGATATTTGATCGGAAGACCCCACTTACTGAGGCTTAAAGAAAATTATTATTTACTTAGAGGGTTTCACACTTTTCGTTGGCCACCGTAGGAATCTAATAATTTCTTGCCATAAAATTAAAGTTCAGGGTGTATGATGGGTCCATAGCTTAGTTGTTAGTGACCTTGTCGTTGAAGCAAGCGTTCAAAAACCAACTTTATGGGGTGAGCATGAAGTCTGTTCTCGGGTGGTGGGTTTCACTGTTGTATGCATGGGAATTAATGTGTAAACGTTTATTTTAACAAGTTACTGATATAAAAATCTAGTAGATCGGCTTCAATATGCGACGGGAGCAAATCGAAGGTACACCTTCTTAAATAAATCAACCCTTTTTTTTTAAAGTTAGTTCCATAATAATTCCATATTTTACTCATCATCCCCTACTGGGGAAATTATCCAAGATCGGCTATGTTTGCAAGCAGGGTGTAGCAACAAAGTCATGCCGTAGCAAAGCTACGGCGTAGAGCTCACGTAGTCATAGCAAAGTCCTTAATTAGGTACATGTGTCACTTCTGGCACATTTCCGATGATATAGACGACAAAAACTGTGCTGTGCCATTCATACGGGACGTGGACAAGATTATTTGTAACTTACACATTACACTTTGCGATACTTACAAATATATGAAACTTCGGTCTACCTGTAACCTCGGTCTACCTGTAACCTCGGTCTACCTGTAACCTATTACTGTACCTTAAGGTTTAAAGCACCATGCAGCAATATTGGGTATGATTATACCCGAATCGTCAATTGTATTGTAAAATCCCGCCTTATATTGTGATATATTATTAAGGTGGACGATACACTGGTGGAAAACTGGGAGAGTTGTTTCTTTATGCAAAATAGACGAGTATTTACTGCAATATCTTACGAGTACTACTATTATAAATGCGAAAGTTTAAATGGATGGATGTTTGTTAATCCATCACGTCAGAGCGGCTAAACGCATTTAAATGAAACTTGACACAGAGATAGACTATAGTCTGGAATAGCACAAAGGCTATTCCCGTAGGCGCAGCCAGTATGGCAATATTCCCGTCTCAAAATGACGAGTGCAATATGATGCGACTTGAGTTTTTCATAGGTGGCGGTATTCAGTTTATGAGTTTATTTAACCATCACCATTTGTGCCGTCTAAAAGGCCCGACCATTTCATCAGATAAAATCATGACATTTCCGAAAGTTGTTGTACTCTTTTCAGCTTAAATAAACAGATACGGGAACTTCACAACACACAACATTCGTGAGAATTAGTACATCTAATAAAGATAGGGAAGAGTTTACGACTGTTTTACTTATGAGCCCTATTTCATTTGGCAGTAAAGAAAATGAACCATAAACTAAATGGAAAAAATGTGTAAGAAAGTTTCGTCGTTTCCAGAGTTTCATATTTAGTAACCATAGTTTATTTTTAGGGTTACATGACCAGAAGATTAAAGACAGATTTTTAATCCTACAACGTCTATCTTTCTGTATGTTGGTCTGTGTCCCTTTAAAGGATTCTTTTACTAATTCGATTCAAAAGAAAATTTATTGCTAATTTATTGATAGTTTTGAAAAATATTTATTACTTAACCAATTAATAAATATACCCTTAGTGGTACGGAACCCGCAATGTGTGATACTGAATAACGTCGTTCGTAAAAGGAGTTTGCCACTTCTGTGGCCGCCGCCTAAATCTATGTTAATGTGTCAGGTTAGCTTCTGTAGCCCTGTCACCTACCACTATGACCGCAGAAGATACATAATAAAGAGAGAGTGGCACCTCGCAATACCGACACTCTTCTTCCTCTGCGGCCTCACCGCGGCTGCCATGGCCTGGTAACCATTGGTGTGTGCACCACTGCTTGGCGGTAGAATGCCAATTAGCGCTGGTGTGTTTCAGTAGGTTGCCGATCATAAGCATCATAAGCATCGTTAAATCATAAGCATCGTTTGAAAAACATCTTAGAAAACATCATTATTATCTTATTAGTTTAAACGAGCAATTCTTGTATACTTATTTCGCGTATCTCAGTAACGGTTCTAACAAATTTGATGAAATTTTGTGTTTTGCTTTTTTAGTTAACCTGTATAATTGTATTTCTTGTAAAAAAACATATATTTTTGCAAAATCAGGTTTTATGTTTTTTATAATAAACTGTGCTGAAAATTTAATATAGCGCCCAACAACGTAATTTTTTATGGTATTTGATTGATAATCTATTGTTACTTCAAAAATTTATTATATTATTTCAGATAAAGTATGATAACCTATACCAAAAAAACCGAGCGAAACTCGGTCGCCCAGGTACTAATATTATTATACAGGTTGAATGGAATTCTAACGAAACTTCAAAAAATATTACCATAATATCACAAGTGAGGAATCTTTTTAGAACATTTACATGTAATAAATAAGTTTCAAATATAAACAAAACAAATAGCACCGAAAAAGAGGCAGCTGTTATGAACGCATTAAATGATTCATATCTAATTTACCGAACCTAATACGACGAACTACCTATTTATAAAACACAGATTCTTCCCTTAAGAAAATTTATTGCGTTGATTCCGTTGTAATGCGGACAAAAAATACATCGTTGGATTTTCCCAATTTCGTTAAAAAGAACCACAGTCATTTGTTTTCTCATCTCACCGAAACGAGTTAAACGAATTACTGTGCGTGCTCCGCCGTTTAACATTCTTTCAGCAACCTAATTTGGTGAGTGATGTTACAAAACACATTCGACGCATTTTACTTTATAACATGAATCCAATTATCTCTAGGCACGTGCCCAAAGCGCTTCATTTTATCATATAGCTAAAGTTTTTTTATCGCGATGGAAGTGAATTGAAGGCACTGCTCTTTTTAACCTCTGCGGCCGTAGTGGTAGATGACGGGCCACAGAACTGACTCGTCACATTAACGTAGGTCTATGCTGCGGTAACGGGAGTGGCCAACATTATGAGGTACTTTGATGTGTCACGCGCGGTTTTTCCGTACGCCTCTGGCAGAGGGAAAAGCTGGCAGCAGCTTCAGCTCCAGCAATATTAGGCGGGGCTTTAAAAAGAGCCAACGTTCCCGTTTGCGCGGAAGAATATTTTTCACGAGTCCGCAGTCTTGGTCCCGTAGGAGTCCGGCGTAATCCAAATTTGCCCTCAAATTAAGAGTATTTATATCAGTGTATTCCACGTTTAGCTACCTACATTATTATTAAAAATTGTTATTGGCGACGTTTCAGACCATGTGACACTCATGAAAATAGGGAGATAATTAAAAAAATATTACTTAGCCAAAATAAACCACCAGCTTTAAGCGAAATGATATTTCGAAAAACATTTTCCACTGACATATATTAATGAGGATCGCTAATTGAATATGTAATTGTTAAACCTATTAATTGGTTTGCGTATTTATATAAAATTAACACTAGTTTGAGAAGCAGAAAAACAAGTGTGCATCATTTTTAATTTCATTTCATATTGTATTAATAAGTTTTTAGAATCATTTGTAGTTCCGCCTGTTATTCTATTTGACAAAAGTGACGGCCGCTGACTACCCACCTGTTGGGTTACCTCCATCCATGAAAAGGCAATACAACTTAAGTCATCCCCTATCTTAGATTTGGAGGCCTGTAATTACACTGGCGCCCACTGAAATACAGTCATGTGAAACACGTCCGCATCAATCCGCATTTTCTTAATCTTATTATAAGGACAATCACACTATATCACATATTATTATGGCGAGTGTATGTGTGTGCGTGAGAATGTGTATGTACGTTTATACTCCTACACGTTCAAACGGCTTGACGGATTTAAATGAAACCAGGATAGCTTATATCCTGCATTCACAAATAGGCTTATAATCCCTATAAAAAGAATTATTCCCGTGGGATTGCCAACCGTGAGTAACCGTGAGTGGGCGCAGCTAGTAAAACCATAATATCAATACTACCAACTAAGCGAAAATTAAAATGTACCAAATGCCAAGAATGTTTGTAATCTACGGAGAGAAGTGAATTTGTCATCAGACTCGTACATTGTGATCAAGACTGAGGAATTTCATAATTAAGTCTTTCATGTGACTTTAGTTATTCTTACCCAAGGAAGGTGTGTTTGAACAAGTGTCAAACTTAACAATAAGAACACGGACTAGTATATTATTACATACAAAATAACATTTAAAAGACATTATTTTTGAGAACTGAAAATGAAGACTCAATTTGTCAGTTTACTATTTTTTTTAAATGTATAAGTGACGGAACTAGCTGCAGGCCCACCTGGTGTAAAGTGATTACCCCCACCCATGACAACAGCAATCCAACTCAGGATAAGACTTGGATCTATAACTGAGTTGTACTCATGCGCCTGTTATTTGATCGATAGCCTTCCATCGGAAAACAGTACGGGACTACTGCATGGCAGCAGATTCCATGTGGTCGCAGAATACGGGCAAACTTAAAAATTACTAGTTTCAAAACCTTTAAACTAAGCTTTAAAAACTTTGGGCTAAGCTTAAGCTTTTCATTAGCGTCTTAAGGATACCATTTGTTTTTACTTTGAGAAATTCCTTATTTTCTTTGGTGCTGGGATGATGTAGTTATCGGGTAACTCAAAGTTCTCTTCCTTTGTGAATTGCGTTATTAAGAGCTTACTGCTGAGGTTTAATTTTTTCTAAGAAAATGCATTTAACGCGTCTATTGTAGTCTTTAATTATAATAACAAGGAGGTTCTCAATTCAATTGTTTTTTTAATGATTGATACTTATATTGGCCAATGTTTACATGATGCATTTTTAGTTCCAATAATAATTGACTGATTTAAAAGTTGAATACTTTTATCACTTATTATATGCCCAACCCTAAGAGTGGAATTTCTTTCACCCCTCACCAATCACCGTATAATACTTTCATACTAACCTACTCCGGACAAGCGTCGTAGGTTTATATTTAGATAACATTTCTCTATAGATACTCTGGATAATTACATTGCATTTATTCTTTTTATTATATGCAAGCTCATTTTGATTGTATATGTCTACGTTTTTCACCGAGACTGCTGTTCCTCAGATTAATTTGCCACAATTATGAAAATTGTTTACCAAAACAATTGGCCTTTCAAATGAATGCAGCATAATTTTCCGGTTATTTCCCGGGTCGTTCTCAGTTATTTCGGCCCCATTCGTTGGAGTGAACTTGCTAATGGACGCCACTTCGCATTAAGATGAACTTACAACTCGCGACTAACTTTGACCACTTCCCCTGCCCTTAATGTTTTCCGCGAACATTAAACTTTTGGTGACAACTACACTTGACATCTTATCTTATTACAGCGTCCGCCTGCTAGGAAAAATAACACGACAAATACTTGAAAAGTTTGCACAAGACTTATCGTGTAATTACCACTATTAGTGACCCATATATCTTTTATGTTTTTTCATCTATCTTTTGAGGCATCTAGTTGCTCGCGTCCGTAGGCAAATACCCTCATAGTCGCTACACATACCCCCTTGATGGTGCTAAAAGAGCAGCAGAATTTGTGTAAAGTTCACCTGGAGAAGTACAGCCTCTACACCTGGTAATCTGCCGCCAAGCAATAGTACACTCGCATTGCTTTGTTCCGGTCGAAGCCTGTGGGTGTCGGTGAAAACACATGCGCCCCGACAAGGGTGATGGGCGCAACGGTTGCAACATGGGTCTTGTCATACTTTGGTCGGGGTCGCCCTTTACTAAAGCGATTCCCCTTTAGTAAAGGGATATAACTACTTAAAGTCGCGTTTCGTACAATATAAATATTAACAACAGTGAAGGAAATAATTTCGGTTAGCTGCAAGTTTGAGCAATTTGCACTCTAAATTTACGTTGTGATTATCGGTAAAGAAGCAAGTGTCAATTTTTTTTTTTTTTTTTTTTCAATTAAATTATTCTTTTCTGTTTAACGCTTGTCTTCCGCTCAGACAATAAATTTAATTAATTAATTTATCTGTTGGCTTTCAATACAGTTAGATAAGATAATGTAAACATATTTTAGTGTAGCCATATGTAGATTTGGACATTTTAATAAGTTGTACTCATTTGGTAGGTACTATGTAAAAATTACAAAAATGTGTATATATATATTGAATATAGAGGAATTTCTCATCACTATGATGACTTACTACGAATGTCACATAATGTTATTTGCCAATATGTAACAAAAGGCTATTTAGATTGTAAATTGCGATTATCTTACTTAAATAAAGAAAACAGTATGAATGACGAGTTACAATTTTTCATTTTTAATAATATATTCCTTATAAATGGCTTTTAGCAAGCCTAATTACTTTAATGCTTTGTATTTCCTTAAAAAGCTGTTCGGCAAGCGCTGCTCGTTACTCATCTATGTAATAAGCGTCATGATGATTTATTTTTCTCTGCTTATTGGAATGAGAGACGCGTTCTTTATTTCCATTTACTACGTGAGAAAAAAACAAATTCGCACGAAAAAGAGGTAAAATTTGTATTATTGGATGCCAATATAAAAATTTTATACGCAAATATTAGTGACGCTTAGTTGGTTGTGGCCCTGCCTTCGAAGCGAGGAGTCCCGGGTTCTATTCTCGGCTGGGGCACATTTTGTGTCTTGAACATGAAGTTTGTTCTTTGGTGTTTCTGTATTGTGATACCACCTGCGACACAGGAAACCCTAGTGAAGTACCAAATTGCAAGAATTGCTTATTGCAAATGCTTGCTTATTTATTGGATGAGATTCGGATTCTCACACTTTTAGTGTTTTATAGTGTCAATTGTATATATGACTATTATTCAAGATATTCGCCATAATAACGTTATAAATAAATTTATTCATGGACATTTCACACAGCGTCATTTAGCCCCAAAGTTCGTCCAGATAAGTACTGCCACCGCACCTGGTAATCCATCGCCAAGCAACGGCGCACTCGTATTGCTGTGTTACGGTGGAAAGGTGTGGGTGACGGTGAAATTACAAGCATATAAGACGTTACATCTCCGTCTCGGATGACGGGCGCAACGCAATGCTACTTGGGTCTTCTCATACACTTACATCGGGTAGGACATAACTTCTATTATTGTCGTCTATGGGCGGCGAAGACCACTTAACATCAGGTGGCCCGAAAGCTTGATTTCATCGAATAAAAGAAAAATAAACTTAAAAAACGTAATGGAATTAAGATTATAAAGATTATATACATCTAAAAATAATGGTGTTTTAAAAAATCTGAGCCCTAACAATAACAGTGTAATTATTAACATCGAGATAAACTCGGCTTGTCTCATCTTCCATGTGGAAGTCAACACTTGATACTTTCTAATTAAGTTGGTTAATTAACGTGCGTTCCCGGTAGCAACGAGAGAGACAGGTAATTACGTATTAGACCCATTGGAAATTGTCTGATGAAATCTCTTTGGATACAAACTGAACTAAATTGATAGTCAGAATAATCATATAGGATTTAAAGGTCCCGTAGCCAAAGGGAACTCATTTCCAAAATAAAAAAGATCTTTTTTAATTTCGTAAATGTTTGCATTCTTTATAGTTATTTATTAATGTTTGATACAGGACTGGCCTCATAGCTCAGTTGTTAGTAGTTCTGCCGTCTGCGCTGTAGGTCGTAGGTTTGATTCTCACTCATCTGTTTAATAAACACCCATTGATGTTTGTTCTGTGTCTGGGTGTTAATATGTATTATATGTACAAAAAAAAGTAGTGTATAAGTATTATATCAGTTATCTAGCTTCCATAGTACCAATTATGCTTAGTTTGAGGCAAGACGGAATTATCTGTGTAAATCATCCATGAATAATAATAAAAAATACATCCATCATGGTTAGCCTGGAAGATAGGTTAAAGCGATAGATTTAGCTTTGTATCACCTGTCTGTTTATGGCGATAGCATGAAAAATAATCACATTAAAAAGGATTCACAGATTGGGCTGTTTGTGAGTTTTTTGTTGTCAAGATAAGGTTTATATGAAAGAAGAAACATGCATTGTATAATATTTTTTTGCACCAGTGCAAAGCCGGTGCGGATCGAAAGTATATAATTTATCTACTATTTTGTCCTATTATTCAAATCGCTAGTGTAAGTGCAAAACTTGATAAAGGGAGCGTTTGAAAGTGCCACTTAATTAATTATCACTACGAAATCCCGAAACGCAAGTAACTTATACCAGAGTTAATTAAAATCTCACAGTCTTCAACTCAACTGGTCCTCAGTAACATTTCAGTAAAAGTTGTTTGGAACGCTATTACAGAACCTTGTACAATGTACATTGCCACAGTCACAAAATATATCTCCACCAAACATTTTAGTGCCTAAATATTCTGCTCAGTACTTCAGTAAATTAATATTAATACTGAAATTGATACTGTCGTTCTGTGTCACGTAAACGTTTTTTTTAAACAGTCATACATATACTCTAGGATTCGTGTAGCAGGTGGGCAAGCACAAACACCCAAGACCCGAGAACAAATTTTACACTCATCACACAAAACTTATGGGGCGGGAGTTGAACCCGAGACCCCTCGCTTTGAAGGCAGGGTAGCAACCAGCTTAGCCACGGAGCCGTCAAAAGTTGTTAGACTCTATAGCTAACATGGATATCAAATAGTGACTTGCATCACAACTCAGTTGTATTAGGTCAGAGGGTACCGTACATATTTTGAAATGAATTAATTAAAAATGTGTTATTTTTACATTTCAAACAAACTTTTTAATTTCATTTATTTGTATAGATAAAAACTTCTCATTTCATATGCAATTCATATCGCCATGATGGTGAGTCGACAAAGTAATCAACGCCAGTAAAACTCTTTTGTGTTGTTGCGGTCAGCGGGCCAGCACGCCATATTTGTAGTTTCATATTAACAACTCAGTGATAAATTAAACAAAACAGTTCATTATAAAACGTTTTCACCTGAAACGAGATTTTTAATTGCTATCGGCTGACTTTGTGTATGTGTTGCGAGAGATACAATATCGGAAATATGTGAACAATATCAAAAATGTGAAAGATGGTCGGTAATGTTTGTTACTCCTTCACGCCTCAATAGCTGAACGGATTTGATGATGATGTTTTTTATGAAGGTAGCTCATACCTTGAATTAGGACACAAGCTTCTATTTATCCCGATTTTTCTCATTGTCTCATTAATCTCCGACGCACAAAAGGGGTGTTATAAGTTTGACCGCTATGTGTGTCTGTCTATGGCACCGTAGCTCTTAAACGGGTGAACCGATTTGGGTGCGGTTTTTTTTTTTATTCCAAACCAAGTTTTTGTGGCCGTGGTTCTTAGACATGTTTTATCAAAATCGGTCAAAATCGGTTTATCAAAGTCGTTTCAAGGTCATCAGATCATTAACATTACACCGAGTCGGGGGTTTTTACATTTTCGTAAAATGAACTTGTTGTTACACTTTGACCGCGGGTATTTTGTAATTTGGACCATGCTGAACATGGCTGTCATGTAATTATTTTGTGATAAATGCTAAACTTAGATGGTTATATCGCGAGCCCGATGCAGATTAGTAGATGTCACATGTATTTGAGTTTGAGTTTTTATAATTTGTTTAAGTTATTACTGAATTTAAACCTTCAAATTGAAAGATAGCATCTCTAACGTTGGTTCACCATGCCCTTTTTTGTGTGTATGTATTTTGATGCATGTTCACCCAAGTACCACCAACAACAGTAAACACAACGAGAAAGCAAAGCTTTATACATTTGAAAAGGCTGTTAATTTTTAATTGACCAAATGGATACATTACCCTTCTTTCTGTTTACAGATTCGTCTAAAACGATCAGCGCAGTTGTATTTCGAAACATTTTTGTATATTGAATTTCCATTTTTGTGTTAAAATTTTGAGTTATAAGAAATTCTATTATATTTGAAATCGTATTGCTTGTATTAGAACTGTGAATGTGACAATTTTTGCCTCATCAACAAAATATTAATTTTGTTTCAATCATATAATATAATACATCCCAACCTAACTATTTTTTATATTATTATATATAATATTATAAATGCTCAAGTGAGTTTATTTGTTTGTTACGCATTCACGCTTCAACCACTGAACTGATATTAAAATTTTTTGCAACAATGGAAAGCTACATTATCAGCGAGTAACAAAACCTATATTTTATCCCCATATTCCTACGGGAACTATGCGGGTGAAACCGCGGAGCAGTTAAATTAATAAATCTTCAAAAATTGAGTGTACCATACTAACCTTACATAATATCCTTCGGTCTCATTGCCAAAAGTAAAGACAATGATCTTTTAAACGATAAAACAATCTAATGGCCTAGTGAAACCATAAAAAAACACTACTCTAAATTCCTCAAATCCTTTTCAAATGATAATAACAGATTTTAGTAGTTAATGCCGAGAATCAGAATTAAAAAAAAAGAAAGATGCAGATGATTACTTGCATAGATCACTTTAATCTACTTCTTATCTAACAAAGTTTATGCCTCAGTGAATGACGACTGCCACAAAATGTTTTCAAGTTAAATATCACACAAACTTGAATTAACCATCCGTACCAGCCTATAATGTTCCCACTGGAGGTACACCGGCCTACTCTCGATAATTGAGAGTGAATGGGCTTTGATCTACCACGGGAGCCCAATCCGGATTGGTAGATGTCACATGTCTTCGAATTAATGGTTTCCTCATGATGATTTCCATCACCGTTTCGAGAACGTGGTATTGCGCACATAATTTTTTCAAGTGAAAAAACTCATTGGTGCACTTGTGGGCTTGAAGCAGCAACCTTCAGATTGAAAGTCGGCGTTTATGCCCCTGGGCCAACACGCTCTCGAGTTAACCATATAATTGATTAATTTACTTTTGTTTCAGTAAAATCGCAAGAGCCTGACGTTGAAGAGCCAATCCTGGATATCATGGCGCGCAACTCGGTTTACAACGTGGGAGAAACCAAAGCCATATTCTGTAAAGGAAAAAACATTGTGGAGGTAAGAACCTCCCATGAAAACATCCATGAGATTTTCCGTATGTGCATATCTAATGAACATATTAATAAAACGCTTCAAGTACTGACCGGGCAGAAAGTTGAAGCTTGCTTAGATGTACTTTACAGATTATCAAATATCATCAACCAAATAATCTTGGTACTACCACAAGATCTACTGCTAGTTTGGGTTGCTCTTTTCTACCACCTGATGTTCTGCATCTACAATGGGTACTTATCTATGGACGCGAGCAACATGGACCCCCATAATTAACTATAACTGGTTACGTAACTCAATAATATCGTCCCATCATTATAGTCATGATCATTCAAATCGTCATTATCATTTCATAAATTCTATTTCTGCCCTTGAAAGAAAAAACAATTTATTTATTGGAGTACAAATAAGTTTCCGCCGTTTTTAAACACAAATTAAATATTTATTGTAGAAGAACGGTAATATAAATTTATTCAAAATATTGCCCATCACTTGCAACCACTTTTTCCCATCTCTCAGGCAGCATTCGAATCCCACGTCTGAAGAACTCCTTGTCTTTTGAGGTTATCCACGAATCAACCCAATTTTTGGTATCCTCATAAGATGTGAACCGCTGCGCCGTCAGAGCATGTGCTACGGACCGGAACAGGTGATAATCGGACGGTGCAATGTCTGGTGAATACGGCGGGTGGGGTAACACTTCCCAATCAAGTGTTTCCAAGTACTTTTTCACGGGAGCCGCAACATGTGGACGAGCATTGTCATGCAGAAGAATAATTTTTTCGTGTCTAGAATAGTATTGAGGCCGTTTTTCCTTCAGAGCTCGGCTCAATCTCATCAATTGTGTTCGATAGAGGGCTCCAGTAATTGTTTCGCTCGGATTAAGCAACTCATAATACACTACACCTAGCTGATCCCACCAAATACACAGCATAAGTTTTTTTCCGTGAATATTCGGTTTTGCTGTTGATGTTGACGCGTGGCCAGGTAATCCCCATGATTTTCTTCTTTTTGGATTGTCATAATGTATCCACTTCTCATCACCAGTTATGATACGATGTAAAAAACCCTTTTTTTATGTCTAGCTAGCAGCATTTCACTTAAGCATAATCGGCGTTCAATATCTCTCGGCTTTAATTCGTACGGAACCCAATTTCCTTGTTTATGAATCATTCCTAATGATTTTAAACGATGTGAGACTGCTTGCTGAGTGACTTCTAATGTTAGAGCAAGTTCTTTTTGTGTTTGAGATGAATCTTCCTCCAATAATTCCTCCAATTCTGCATCCTCGTAAATTTTTGGCCTTCCACTGCGATCTTTGTCTTATACGTCGAAATCACCATTTTTAAACTTTTGAAACCACTCTCGACACGTTCTCTCACTCAAAGCAACCTCACCATATGCTTCTACGAGCAATCGATGCGCCTCAGCAGCAGATTTCTTTAAATTAAAGAAGTAAACTAATATTTCCCGCAAATGACGCTTACTTGGCTCAAATTTTGACATTTTCAACTTATAAAAATTATATTTTACCAATATAAAATCAATGATATTAATAGGTTATGTTGTTCTTGAATGTCCAAACTATTTTTTAAGCCTGTTATCATCTGCGAAAGCTAACCGAAACTCCGTGCCGCGCCATCTACAATAAAACGGCGGAATCTTATTTGTACTCCTAATAGCTTCCTATGATATAGGGCAGTATCGGTAAATCGTACCTGGAGTCCTGCGTTCAATATGTTGAGCCTTGAAAGCTACAGGACACAGAGTGGATACTTATTTATTTGTCAAGCAATTTTTTTGTATTAGGTAAATACATACAATTTTGTTTAAGTTAGATAGATAAATAAACTCTTTTTACATAATTCTCTAACTATCATATCATAGGTTCATGAGATATAGCCTAGTGACAGACGGACAGACAAACAAACGGACAGCGAAGTCTTAGTAATAGGATCCCGTTTTACCCTTTGAGTACGTAATCCTAAAAATCCGCTTAAGCACCTGGCAGAATTTTTGGTAATGTTTATCAATTTAGCAAACAGTTATGCTACAATCTCATTAGATCGTGTAAAGGTGCACGACGTAATTCCCAAGGCAGTGTCACTGCTTCCCTCCTAGTTTGGCCCGGAGAACCCTTTTAGCCTAATTTATTTGCGACGTGCGACGTTTTTGGCGTGTTTTCCTTTCTGTTTTGCGGTGGAACAGAACATTTGGGACTCCAAAATATACCAACGCAGTGAAAATAAAGCAGACTCGAATGACACTTTTTGGTGCCGAGTTTCCCGGCGTAGGTGAAAGGCAACTTACTGATTGATGTGGTATAATGAAATAATTCTAAAATGAAAGCTTTAAGTACTTGAAGATTTTGATACCCTTATAAAAAGGATCCGTTGAAAATCTAAGTTCGTCTTTATTAAGCTTAATTTAAGCAATATTTGTATTATTGTACAAGGATAAGTACAAAATATTTAATAAGGAAAATAGTCTTCATTATCTTGGTCTATTAAGAACAACTGAAAAGAATTAAGCTTGACTTGCCAACTCTATTGATGTCAAACTTGAAAGAGCTATCTTTAATTGAAATATAAACAAAAAGGGATAAAACTTATTTTAGAATTGTCCAGTTAGTTTTAGTTTATTTAGTCTGATTCTGACTTCTTTTATCATCTTTGTTTTACTTCTTTTGCAGCCAATTGAATGGTTTTCACCGGCGGGCAAGAAAATAGAAGGGCGATCCAACAAAAATACAAGAGTGTATGTAGAGAAGAAGACGGGAGATGAGGATGAGGTCCTGGTTCCTCTCATTATCCACCACATCAAGATCACCGACAGTGGAAACTGGACTTGCAAAGCTGGGGACTTTAGTGACAGTCTTGATATTATCGTTGGACGTAAGTTGACAACCTTGTTCTTTTTTATTTTCACACGATTCATCTACTCACCTTTCATTGAGTTTTTATTCAAAAGATATTCCAGAAAGTACCTGCTGTAAACGCATCACATTGTACCCCATAGTTTTTTATTACGTATTACTAGGACGTCATCAAAAATTACTTATTTGGTAGTAACTTCCTACACAGCAAGGGATCCTGGGTTTGATTCCCGGCCAACATAAAGATAAAATATAAAGCATAAAGATGAGCATAAAAATTTAGTTCATGTCTTCGATGTACATAGTTGATACCTGTGAAACCGAGAATGCTGGAGAAGAATTTAAATGTGATAATAATAATGAATATTTCAGAGAAGGTAAACATCACAGAGAGGAACGCCACGATTGAGGGTGAAGAGGGCAGGTCAGTCAGGATGACCTGCAACGCGGTCGGACACCCAACACCCACAGTTGTGTGGTACAGAAACAACTCTCCTATTTCCAATGCCAGTAAGTATTCAAACACCTATATCTCTGTTTCAATGGGTCACTTAACTTTTGAGCTCAAGCTCAATTGACATACCATTGTCGGTAAGTCTTTAAAAAAAACGCCAAAATAAACTTCTGCGCTTAAATTCTGAGCTAAATAAAACTATCCGCATAATAGTTTAATTCCATTTAATACTAATACGTTCGAGTATTGGATTTCCTTCTTCATGGCGTCGAAGAAATAAAAAATTACATTTTCATATCAAATTTTTATTATTTCTGTTATCAGCCACTGAAACTGCTTTAGTTGCTTATAGATCAAAGTATTTTAACCCACATCCACATAGGGTCACAATCTTTTCAATATTATGCCTAAATCCTCAAGAAATCCTAACGTGATCCTTATTATCCTCAATTTACCTTACTTTTAGGTAATGTATTGTTTCTGTATAACCAACTGTTTTATAACACCCAAGACAAGGGTATCGGATTCCATACCCGCATGGAATTATTGGCGCTGTGCATTGCTGCCACTGAGAAGTAACTTTGTAATAAGATTATCTCAATAATAAATTAACACTAATAAGTAAACACTAAGGCGAATTTAATTTTACTAAATATTAACATTTTCGGGTTATCTTTAGATGTACTTCCACAAAGTTCCGCTTAAATGCATCAAAACTATCTAACGTGTTTACCAAGCTTTTATAAGGCAGCCGACCAAAATTACAAAAAAAAATTACATTACTCTGAGCCATCCGTCAACGTCCCGCTATCAACTATACCTGTAAGCCCGTTTTGTAACATGAATATTTTTGACATTTGCAGGTAAAGAAGACGCCAAAAAGTACGTGTTTCGTGGAGACAACTCGTTGGAGATCAAGAGGCTAACACACATGGATGTCGGCACGTACGTGTGCAAGGTGCGGCAGAAGCTTCTCTCGCATTACACAGACAAGACTGTCCATCTCTCAGTGCAACGTAAGAACCAGTCAATAAGTTTCACTATGACTCCTACACCGACAAATAACGATACCGACCCGATAGTTACATCATATCGTTGGATTAGTAATTTCATATATTTGTTACGTACGAAATGCTTTCATAACATATCACCTATATATCAAATAAATATTTATAGACAATCAGCGTTATCTAGCCGAAGAAAATTATTATGAAAAGAATAAATATTGTTTTTATATAATTATTTGACAATAATTTATGAACTTGTCTAAAATCAACCGAAAATGTAATGTTAAAAATATATAAGGACATATCCCATTAAAACAAACGACATAAACATGGTTGACAAAATTATACATATAAACACATTTTGTAGAACCCGCGTACACAGGCGTTAATTTACATACGTAATTCACGTTACTGAAAAACAAATAAAAGGTTGTAACTAAACAAAATATAAACCTACAGAACTGGCTCTTCCGTTTTTATTCAATAAATCAGAAGATTTTTTGCCAGTGGACCATAAAAATGAATTTCCCCAAACTAGACCAAAGTTATGTTTTACTGCGGCGATTTATATTGCGCACGGTGTTTCGGGTTCAACTGATCAACAAATGGAAGGAAGCGAAACTTTCACACCTCAACTGCCCCACTGATGGGCAAATAGTGGGGTTGTTGGGAATAAGTCAATATGTTTGTATACATAATACTACGAACGCTAAAAATATAACGCAAGCGAAATGATTCACAAATTAAATTAATTTGTACTAATATTTAAAAGTAGGTTATACTTAAATACATAGTCAATCTATAGTTTTTTACTCATATTAATAAATATAACAAATAACTCAAAAAATATATTTCAAATTGATTTTATCAAAGAGTATTTTAGTGAGGTAAGTACTTCTTCGCACAAATTTCATACAACTACACATACCTACAATGTAACATTTGTGTATGGGTGCAGTGTAAATAAAAGATTTATATTATAATAGTGTTTTTATGTGGTGGTGTTTTTATGTGATAAAGTACAAAATTCAGTTTGTCATTTTGACGTGACTTTCGGGTTGAGGAGTCAAGGCCGCACCTACCACCATATTCACTTCGTCCTTGTGCTATAAATCTGTGAATAAAATTGAAGGTAAAAGCGAGCATTTTTTGCGCAATGAAATACTGCGAAAATAATAAACAATGCCGGACTTGCCTGTCGCACTCAACTTTTACCGCATAGTACCTACCCCTGTCATACATATATGTTTATTACAATATTGTTATTTAATGACCCAGAATGTATGTGTACCCACTAAAACTTGTTCCTCTTACGATGAGGATATTGGAAGATGTAGCTTTAAACGATAAAATTTGGAACAATAAAAAAATCTTGTCGTTTAAAAAACCATTAAAAATGCCATTGTAACAAAATTACAGATCAATTGGAATTGTAGAATTTGATTTAGAAATGACACCCTACATAATCTAAAAATTAAAAATGCATTGAATTCGAAGTTGTAATTACTTTGCTATATGCTACCATTAATCCGGCATACGCTCTGACAGTTATAATAATTCACTCCGGAATAACTAGAATTTTAGAGTCATAAATGCAGGCAAACCGAATATAGGCGAATGAATATTATGCCTTTAAAAACGTATTTAGTTTCCTTCAATAATATAACGATAACAATTATCACATCATTTCTAAATAATTACTGTATCTATTATCGACATAAATTTCACATTCAATTCCTTAAAATCTAATTAGCTAAGGATTTGGAACGAAGTCTCTTAAGCAAAAGATTATTATCTCAGCAGTTTGCAGCATACTTAAATCTTACTTACTAAAAAAAATTGTAAGAGGAGGTACATATGAATTGGAATTATATTGATTCAGTCTTTACTCCCTTGGAACAACCGTAACTTGAAAACTACCTACAAGTATAACGTTCAAAAATTTTTAATAAATGCTGTGGGAGTTTTGGTATACGGTGGTTTTATTTTAGTATACGCATGTTTAAGACCTGAGATGGAAAAGCTTATTGTACGATTATTGTGTGTTTTCTCCAAGTCACTTTCAAGTTTTTCGTACTTAAAATTATCTATCTAGTTGCCCGTTTATTTGGTTTATTTCACTAATGGATTATATATTAAACTATAGTCGTTATAACTGGTGTAGTTGGAATCTTTTCCACGAGCAAATGTTATGTGGCGTCATTCATACCAGCAGAAATGCTGTCTGCTGTCTGTCTGCTGACCAGCAGAATTTACAAATCGTAAGGCTTTTAGAAATGATCTACGAACAGTTCCGTAGCTGAACTTGTAATCTACCTCAGTGAAGCGTAAATCCTATATAGGAATAGGAAAAGGAATGTGCTGTCGAAAACTTTAAAACTTTTGGTTGCACATATTATGGCATTAACAATCATTAGGTAGCTCCGTGGCTTAATTGGTGGCAGCTCTGCCTTCGAGGCGACGGGTCCCGGGTCCGATTCCCTGTGTGGTGAGCATGAAATTTGTTTGCCCATACCATCTATGACACAGGAAATACGAACACTAGGGAACGTAAAAGATTATTTATAATCATGCTAGACTAACACACGTTTAGAATTGTACAGCTGGTAAACTTTGAACTGCACAATTGATGGTTTTAGACAGAACTAAAACAATAATAATTAATTATTTAAGCCAATAATTTTTATATTTTCAGATAAACCAATCCTGTATAACAGCCACACACAGCAGTTATATACGATGAAGTTTAAGACTGAAGAAGTTTACGCCATCTTGAATGAAACGTGAGTACCCAAAATAATTGGCTTTCTTCCAAAATATCTGGAATGGACTAACAGGAATAGTCTTAAAATTCGAATCTTAAAATCATGTCTATGAACATATCATAACGGGAGTCAACAAAACACACAAACCATGGTAAATATGTCAGTAACTTCTTAAGAGAGGGAGAGTCATAACGTCTTAAATTTATTACGCTACCCTCCATTCCGCCCATCGGTCTTTCACATTACTTTCACTTTCATTCGCTTGAGGCGTTAATTTCCTCGATGTTCTTTACCGATTACCTAAGTCAAGTAACTCTCCGCTATGTATAAGTAAGTAGGTGAACGTTTAGTGGCATTTGAACCGCGTGCGCGGAGGTGTACTTGAAAACTACACCAAAGACCCACACATGAAAGAGGAAGATACTAATTATGAAAAAAGAAAGGAAGAAAGAAAAATAATTTATTTACCAAATAAAAACACTTAAAGAGGGTATACACAACAAAAAGGAATACAAATCATACGATACAAAAACAATAGTCGGTATTATGTATGGTCCAAGAAACAAGATTTTTGGTGTTTATTAAATAACGTTTTATGTTTGGCAAATAGGTTACAACTCAGCTATTTGCCTAGTCTAAAGACTAGACACTGATTTTCAGCCGAACCTTTTGGGAGGGTATACAATAATATTGAGGTTATGAGCATAAGACGTGAGACGTACAAATGAGAACGCTCAAAACATCTCGTTAAATATAGCAAATAAGCAAATACATTTAATCAACCGGCCTTTTCTAGTACACGTTTTAGAATGAGTTGCAAATTCTTCGTTCTTACTCTGATAGCATCATGATATATTTTTCAGAAAGAACATCACGTGCAGTGCCATTGCCAATCCACCACCAACCTTCCGCTGGGTCCGGCGTAAGAACAGCTTCGACAATGATGAAGACCCTATTGTTGATCCAGAAACTGTAAGTTATTCTGTCTTATATATAAAATTTTCAAATTATACTTAGACCGTAGTTTATTTATTAATTAAAATATGTGCCATACTATCATACTGTTGTGAAATTGTCAGCTAGCTTTGATAATATTCTTTGTACCTACACCTTTTTACCTTGAACATAATTATGTTTTCTAAAAGTTGGAGAAAAAAAATCTTCAATATTGAACTATCTTGAGACATATACATTTTAATCAGCACCTCTTCCAACGTCCAAGTGCATAATTTAATAAAAAAAATTACTAATTTTAATATTTACCAGAAGATAACTAAATAATGCAAAAGCTAACTAGAAACTAAATTTTATTTCAGGTTATGACATCAGAAGACGGTACCCATTCTGTCCTCGTTTTGAGGATGCACGATGAATCCTATCTTGGCGAGTACAAATGCACTGCAAATAACAGTAAGGGATCTGAATCCATCGTGTTCCACGTCTCACTTGGAACCAGGCCCGATCCTCCAGATTTTGTAAGTGCTACTTCTTCTAACTGAACCATACCAAATTCTTTTTCATACTAAACTACTAATAGAATTTTTTTTTTTTAAATAAACAACACAGAACTATTATAATATCTATGTTCGTCACACAAGTGTTTGCCCCGAGTAGTAATCAAACCTACGACCTGCAGTGCAGTAGGCATAGCGAATACCAACTGAGCTGAGAGGTCAAATAAAATACATACGAGTTCTCGCTTTGATTTTGTTTTAGATGAATATGCAATTTCTTTTATAACATTTGCAATAATTCATAATTCTCTGGAAGAGGGATAATAAAAAGATGCTTAAGAAAACTGCATTTTACTTTGTTTTTTTATTTTATTTATGCGATTTTTTTATGTTGACGAGAATGTAATAATTAAAATGGTATATATGGTAAGTGAAATAGTCCGATATTTAACGTCAAAGTCGAATGAAAGATATCCGTAAAATCAATTTTATTTATTTGTATAGATTTATAACGTTTTTATTTTGATATTGCAGGTAAAGTTAGTAGCAGCTAACGTTACAAAACTCACTTTCAATGTAACCTGTTCTTCCTGCATAATGAAAACCGAAGATGATATTTCACCTGATCCTAGAAATCTCACGGTTCTCGGTACGTGTTATCGTAGTATAATATAATACACTAATTACTGTACCTATCTAAAATAATAGAATGAGCTGAAGGCCAACCTGATGTTAAAAGGTAAGGTATCCATAACAATAGCAATACGACTGAAATACTCTCCTATAGTACCTTCTACCTCCTACAACGCAGCGACGAGGCGCATCGTGTTGCGCCTCATCACATACTAATATAATTTCACCGGCCACCACATCACTCAACCAGAATGCGAGTATTACCACTGTTGGCTTCAGTAAATAGCGTAACAACAGTAGAATTTGCATAAGTTCCACTCCTACTCTATATTGCTTCACTCAGGTCAAAGGAGACCTCGGCTATAGGCGCGAGTCGATTTTAATCGGTCTACGTTGGACTGATTAAAATCTAAATTATTTTGATAAAAATTTCAACAATCACACTTTGTTTTCAGGGTTCTCTTTCGAACTGGTGCAACACAAGGCAGATTACCCACCAGACTGGGATGGTGAAAAATTCTCCCAAGATGTTTACATTGTTGATTCAGATGGTAAGTTTCCGCGGGACGAACTAAGTTTGAAGTAACCCGTTTTAAGGCTGTTCCAGACTTTAATGAGACCGTGGAATAAGCGTCCAGTTAATATTAAGCAATATATTCTACCCATACCACCTCGATAGCAATATAACTTAGGTACCCGTTGCACTAAAGTATAACAAAACTCAACATAAATTGCATTGCAACAAAGTGCCAGTAATTTTACTGTCACCCATACCATTCATGTACAATACATGCAATTATATTTACTACTGTAAACATAATTGTATGTAAACTGTAAACTGATTATGCCTATAGCAAAAATATAATTTATAATAGCAACAAATTTATATAGCAACAATACAAAATTTCCTTTGTTTCAGATACTCTCTTCACAGTTGGTCCTCTGGCCAACAGCACGGAATTCCACGTTCGCGTCCGCACCGTGAACGCCGCCGGGTATTCTGATTGGTTTGAATCCGACGCCATCGTCAAAACCACCAGTGATGTTATTCGGAATAGTGCCATGCTCTCCCTCATTATTGCCTGTTTAGTTTTCATTTGCTGTTATTAACTCGGCGTGGGTTCAGTTAAGTTTGTATATTTTTGGTAATTAGCTTAGGATTATTTTTAAGTTTTACGTTGCAGATCTTTGTCATAATTATGTAGGTGATACTATTAAATGTCTTTTTTAACAATTTTTTAAGCAGTTTGCACAACCCTACTATAATGTTTTATCGCTGATTCAAAATCTTCCTTAACATTGGGCTTTTTTACCGATAATTTTAATGACGATTGGATATAGGTACTTGAGTGTGCTTTTACCGGAAACACATAACTGTAAGGGCCACTTATGATCCTCAGATTCACTTCGAAGTAGTTGCTTTGTGAAAGAACACTTATTATGTTAATCTGATAATTTGCATCAATATTTTTTTACTGAGTGGTTTTGCTAAGCTAATTTTTAAAGGCTTTGATATAAAAATATAATTGAAGTTGACTAATACAGAATACATTTATACATAACTGTTGGTTATTTATCTCTCATTATTTGTGTAAGTAAGTAACTACGCCATTTCCATGACATTCCAAACTTTAGAATATTGTAGATAGATAATTTTAATTACTAAGAAAATAATTGTCTATTATAAATGTTTCAATTAAGTGTTTGTTCAATATATTTACTATCCAAATAATGGCCTCAATGTGACTTTAAATTATGTATTAAGATAAATATTTGCTTTATCTTAATTTTTCATACTATTCCACAGCTTTTTATAATCCAAAATATAGTAACAAATGTAATAGAGTTTCACAAAGTTATTTCAACTGATAAGAAATTTGTATATTTATGCTCATAAGATAAACAATTCCAGATTATTACTTAGAGCTTTATTAATGATATTCTAGAACTATTATAAAATTCTTGCCAGATTTTACGATCAGAGCTAGTAAAATAGTATCTAGAATGCTCCGGGAATGTGCTTAGGAGTGAATTGACAGCTGAAAGCTAATTAACATCGTTTTAATTGTCTACTGTAGCTTGAACGTGTAAACGAGAACATTGTATGGAAACCAAAGTAAGGTGGTAGGATATTTTAAAATACTCATCAGTATATGTATTTCTATGATATCCTAAAGTAGCCGCCAAGCAAGGTTCAACAATCTCAAAGTAAATGTTCCAACAGCAACATTTACTTTGAAATTTTTTTGAGATTTACTTTACAATCATGGGTGGGGTTGTAGGACAAACATCGGTTGACGGTCCACAATACGATTGGAGATTGATAAGGGACTACAAGTCACAACGCGGGAATTGTCACTGTAGAATGACATAACTAAACATTGTTCAGACTTTGCTTGGCGCCCATTGGCTACATTCATACATTATAATACTGCGATAAAAAAAACATGAGCAGAAATAAAAAAAATAACATTTCATGTTACCGCTGAAATGATGAACTATTATTTATTGCTTTACGGTAGTAAATCATTATTTATAATAAAGATATATAAATGTTTAATTGACAATCAAACTAGGATAGCTCTAAGATTGAAATAAGTGCTTGGTTTTCGCCAAAATAAATGTGTAGCTAAATCATGTATCAGTCAAGTGTAGCACTCATAGATGTTGATATGGCTTTTGTTTTATGTTACTTTAAAGCTTCTTATAATATTCTAAAGGTACTAAGTTGAGCCCTTTTTAGTCAGACTGTGTTTTTAATTGACGCTGAATAAAAATATAACTTCTGAACGCTTCAACATTGCTTAATTTTAAACTTCTCTGTAAGGGCCTTATATTTGACAATACTTTACGGTTTGAGATCTTAGAAATATACAATTATTTAAGTTTTATTGTAGTAATCTTTTTGGTTATATCATGTTGAGTTATGTATGCATGCGCGAGGACTCTTTTTGAAACATCAGAAACGGAACTGGCTAGAAATATACGTTTCACATCCAATTTTTACTGACACTGATAAATTGTTTTTTTTTTATATCAGCATACCGTGTTGTCCACAAAACATCTACGTTTGTGCAACAATGAACAGGGCATAAACATATTTTTTATCGTAAACAAAATGTCATACGTACACAATACACGTAATGCCCTGAAGACTGATTTTAAAATCCGTCACGCTTACTCTCAATTTGTAAGATTTTTATTACTACCGCCTAAGGAACCTGTCGAAATTTCAAAATAAATGTTTTACTGATAGGCACTTCTTAAGGCGTGCATGGAATGTCTTATACCAAACTCTTACCAACATTCTACATAGTTCGTTCTACACATTAATATCGTTTAGCTTAAAAAGCTTTTTATCAATTTTTATTTAATTTTAAGCTTCAAGGAGGACGTCATTTGAAGAAATGACTTTGAATTTAATAAATTTAAGAGCAATTGCTACTAATAGTCGTTTCTATTTTCTTTAAATTATATAAAATTGTTAAAACGCCTTTTATAAAATGTTGAAAAGAGATGTGTTCATTGTAATTATTGTTTCATGTAATGTTAAATACTTATGTTTGAAACTTCAAAAGTTATTCTCAAGTATACTACCTACTGATTGTTGTGTTATGTACACTGGTGTTCCTGCCTCAATAAAACATTTGTAAAACGAACATAATTTATTTTTAAAACAATTTATTAATAGAATTCCTTATTATTATTTTTCAAAGGGTTATTTTAACAGAATCAAAAAACACACTTCGTAAATCGGAAATCGAACTTCAGAAAAGAACTTCGAAATACATTATTATATATGTGTGTGTATTGTATAATACATTGTACGCACATTTTCATGGGTATTGAACCCATGAAAATGTGCGCTGTGGGTATTGAACCCATGAAAATAAATTGGTCGCTGACTTCTACACTAGAATCCTTATTACTCGCACAATGTACAAATGGGATGGAATTCATAAAAAAAATTGGAAGTAGTTCTGATTATACTATTATAATATGGCCAATTTGGCTCAAAGCCTAGACAAGCCGTATAATAAACATACAGACTAAAGTAACCACTACTATTCCACCAGCAAAAAATATTCCATAGAACGCGCCATCATAACCAGCAGCAACGGGCGGGTCTTCCATTGATTCCGATTGTGTGTCACTCTCGTCTGTTTCTGGATCTGATGAACTCTGCTCTGTCGTAATAAAGATTAGTGCCGACCACGGACTCTCTCCGGCATCGTTTTTAGCCTTCACACGGACCCAGTAGCTGGTGTCCTTTTCAAATCCATCAAGTGTCACTAAATAACCTGAAACGTATAATATTTTTTTAGCATGAGCTATTAACCTTCTTCAAAAATAGAGGAAGTTTTCAACGCGGCTATATAGTTTTATGTTGATACGTAATTTCTTCGCCAATTATGAACCGAATTGAAATCTTGAATTTTTAGATAATTAAACTTTCAAGATTTATATGTAAGAATATTTTCGTAGACCTTTTGGTTCATTTCTTCAGAGTCGGCAGTCAGTGTCAATTTAACAGGTTTACGTTAAACCTCAGTGGGATAATTTTATCTCTTTGACTTCACTTTTTATTATTTCTTAGTATACCCCGTCTTACCACGAATAAGTAAAACATAATTTAGAAAATTAACAATTCCAGTGAATATATAATATAATTTAATAATGCCTATTTCCGTCACTCAGTTCTTGAACAACTGCTGTAGCACTGGTTGTCAGTGGTGCCGTAGTGTATGTAAGCAACTGTATTACGCACATATTCAAATGTTATTACTTATGAAATAGAAAATAATATTACCTGTAAGTGTAAAAGTATACTACCTGTAATATCTGCATAAATATCATCTATGGACCCTGTAGAAGCTTTTCGCCACTCATGGTCCTTGGGATTTTTATTCGTATTGCTCTTTAGATACTGGTAAATAATACCTGCAAAATAAGGTAATCTTTAAATGTCTATTCTCTACCATACACATCAAGCTTCACGTGTGGATTTCGGAGATTGGAATACATTTTCTGCCTATGGGTGTATTTTCTACAAATTTAATGGTACCAAATATAGTATCGTAAAAAAAAATTACGTCATTTTTTTGATAGATTTCATATTTTTAAACTGACAATAATAAGCAATAAGTACAATCATACCATTTAACTAGAATACCATGTAACATGCACAATAACAACACCCAAGACCAGAGAACAATTTTATCATAAAAGAGAACCCACAACTTCGCTGGACCAACCCAGCCAGAGGCATCAAAATCAGTATGTATGGCAATACTCAGTAGCGAGATCTTGTTGTTGATTTAGCTCTTTGTAAGGGACAGGCATTATTAGACAATGGGGTAATGTGGGCCGGTTTGGGGTTGGCTGTTGCCGGTTATTGGCATCAGGGCGTTGATCGAGCAAATCACCACCAAAGTTTGTCATATAAATCAAGGTTCTGAAAAAACGCTTAAAGTGTGATTTCAAAAGTATAAAAACCGCGAAGCTTAATAAAATTATCTGCTTTTCTATCGAAATTCTTATTATATATCCTACATTTTTAATGAATTCCAGAGATGTCGTTTAACATCACTACTTGAAATGAAATCCCAAAAACTCGAGAATAGTAAATTAATTCAATTATTAAAATATACTATTAATAAAATATAATTCCTTACTCTCAACTGGAAAATCGGGCTCCTCAACCCACGAAACATTTAGTCCAATTTTAGTATCACTAACTGCTAGAACATTGACCTGAAAGAAAAATAGGTACCTATTAAATATGGCAAAACAGCAGCTATCAGTAATTTATTATAACCAATTTATATAGAATATAATATTACTTTATTTATACTATAACATATATCGCTAAAAGCGATCTCTTCCAGGTGATCTATTTATATAACATATTTTCGGTTGCGCCAATTAATTATGGCGTAACACAGAATGAAAATCTGTCAAATTTTTATTAGTAAGGTGGTCCGTCTCGAAATCCAAGATTACGATGATGATTTCAAATTACAATCAGACTGTGGCCTACGTGGCAGTGTAACAGTGTCGCTATCCCCAACGTCAAAATGCTTGAATTTGGATTTGTGCGCCAACAAATCCAGACGTTCACGGTAACCTTGGATGGTCGGGACAGACCATAGTACTTTTTAGTAATATCTTGATAATCACTGAAAAAGTTCAAACTATTTTTAAACAACATTTGGACACTAGTAAATTCCTTTATTTCTTGTTAAAAAACGCCTCATTGAATTTTATGTTGCTGCTTGAACATAAATAAATAGAAAAGAATATTACCTCGGTAGGTTTCTCCGGTTTCTGAATTTTTCGTAGTTGAAAATACTGCTCCGAATCGCCATACAAATTCGAAGCTACACATTTGTATATTTGACCGAATGTTGTTGGACTTGCTGTGACCGTAAGCACCGCTTTATTGTCTTCCTCTGAATATTTTATTTGTTTTTGATCAAATTCAAACAGTGTATCCTCCTCGATTGCTTTAAACCATCTGTACGTTGGTGTGGGGTATCCCCGGGCTGAGCAAACTAAATCAACTCTGAAAGAAAAATGTTAGAGATAGCGTTCCTACTCTACGCGTTAGATACACTGACTATCTAGAATGTACCTATAGAAGCATGTACCTATAGAATGTACCTGTCTAGAGAAGCAGGAATCACATAAGGTAAATGCCAGTCAAGCAAATGTAGGAGGACGCGATAACTTCTTTATATGGAAGTAATCGCAATATTGTTGAGAACAACAGTGCGATAACTTTTTCAACAACATTTATTGCAGTTCAGACTAATAGTGTATACTACATTTGTCATGAGTGACGGCACCGAAGCGTCTGCCAATTTAATGTAACTCATCGAGCTATGAAGCGGATTCACTCTGAAACGAGGTAATCCGACATCACATGAAAAACGGATAACTTATAGTGCTCAAGAGTTCTCGAGTAACTGTGAGAAGGCAATTATAACGTAGTTCCTGACAAGGTGAAAGTGGAAGAAAGTGATCGCGGAGGTCCGAAGATCTAGCTCAATGGTGTTACTGAGAGATACCTATGTTCAGCAGTGGGTTTAAATTGGATGATGATAATTATAATGGTGACAGAGTCCAAGAGTTCACATTAGCCTTAGATAAACTTACTCTTCATCGTTTTTTCCGTAGGCAAATTTTGTATAGTTCATTCTTCTGAATTCTGGAGCATCTACAAAAGAATAATAGGTAGGTATGAATGCGGACACGGTGTTGTTCTACTTTCTTTGGCTTCGGTCACGGTCAGGCCGTTAGATGTTGCGGTTAGCGCAATCATAGTTTTTTTGTGCCATAGAATAACATTTTAAAATAATGACGCTACAGTTCGTAGGCAGATTTGTGAGTTATAGCTTCATCATTTTTTTACCTGGCTTCCCTGTCTGTGGCATAGACAATTTTGTGCTCATCACAGCACTTAATATTGCGGCTGGGAATACCTACTATTTCTCATGGTCGACTGTTGGTTACGCAGCGCATTTTTTTTTTCGATTTGTAATTAAAGATTATGTCATGTAATGTTGTTATGTAAGATATTTGGTTATTATGGGTTACTGATTTTTTTCTCTATTTTGGAGACTTTTTCCTACATCCAAGCAATACAAAATTTAATAAGAATCAATCAAATCGTTTTAACATCGCGTAACAAACATATCATTATTTTATTGTTTTTTTTAAAGTCTAAATTGTAACATGACAGATTATAATCTAATGCGTTATATTACAAATATAAAACAAATAAAGAAAACATGTTTTATATACAACATACAATACATTGACATCCGCTGAATTGAAAATATCCTCCATTTTTGAAGTCGTTTAAAAACTCAACTTTCACTGAAACACCGATAATATAAAATATATAAATTATTGTATCATACATACATCTGACATGTAAGGTGATGTTCATATTTTGGGTATTTTCACATTCCGTTGGGTCCAGCTCTTGTCTAGCAGAACATACGTAATTTCCAGTATCCTCAGGTTCTACAGAAGTGATAGTCAAAAGGCTCTCATAACCTTGGGAGTTGAATTTCGTGTGTAGTTTATACTTCGGGGAATCTGTGAAAATAATAATCATCATTGTAAAAGCTTGGTAAATTTTTAATAGCACATAATACATTCCAACCGATTTTTTTTTACTTGATTTTATGTAAAATTTTCCATACTATTTCTATATTGTAAAATTTTCCAAATTTCGTCAATATAACTCAATACTACTAAAATTAAATCCTTTTTGAAAATGTGCCTACTATTACCTATCGTTTGACACCAAATGCTAGAAAAACTAAAATTATGATACCAGAAAGTAAAATCACGTTCTGCTACATTCATGTTGGCCCGTTAAATACAATTGGTGGTACAGCTCTCGGTGAGGCTGTGCTGAATCGCATTGTTCCGGTATAATAATTTACAATAGCAGTGTCTTACCCTCTAACTCTTCATCTTTGTGCCAAGAGACATTAGGTTCAGGGTCTCCTTTGGTTTGACAAGACAGTGTAATGGAACGACCCATCTCAACTACCACTTCATTTGGAGTGTCTACGAATTCTATAGGCTCTGAAAGAATAATTCTTGTGTAAAGCGGTGATATCATATATTTTTACTCTTACTACTCTTTTTTTACTCTACTCTTACTCTCTTTTTTACTAAGCAAGTTCTTTCGTTTAAAAGAGTTTACTGTTTTACATCTTGTAATATAATATATAACTTAGCAACTCTGCATTTTAAATAAAAATATAATTGGTTGATTTAAAAAATACCCGCTTGTCTAAAAAATAGGCTTGAATGGCCTATTTTTATATTCAATAATACTAGAGATTATAATGTTCAATATTTTAAAGTATCTTTTCAAGTATTTATTACGTATCTGTAGTTGCCTCTTACAAATTGTCATATTTGAATAGCTGTTCATATATTTTAGATACCTTTTCAAACTACTCATGGTCGAGTTCGGCTGGTAATTATTGTATATATTATTGTGAGTAACTCACAAGTTTTCAAATACACCATGAAGATAAATGCTGAACCCGGAAATCAAATTTCCATGGGAGTCATAAATGTGCAAACTATATAAGTTGCAGGCCTTAGAACCGTATCAGCCTCTAATGTTCCCACTGCAGGGACCAGCCTACTCCCGTTAAGTGTGAGTGTCATGGGAGCCCAATCCGGATTGGTAGATGTCCCATGTATTACATTTTTTGGTTTGAGAACAAATATTGTAAGTTGCCTCACGATGTTTTAATTTACCATTTCGAGAACGCGGTATTGGGTATATACATTTTTCAAGTGAATAACTCATTGGTGCATTTATGGGTTTGAACGAGTGACCTTCAGATTAAAAGTTTGCGCGTCTCTGTTTCTAGGTTTCTGTGTTTAGGTCTACACCTAAATTAATAAATACGATAAATTATTTAAGCTGTTTCCACCAGTCGTTTCAGAGGTAGCTGGGCGTTGGGCGACAGGCGAGAAATGTATTATCAGCCATGAGAATATTTTTTCATAGCTTAGCGTCTGGCGGAAAAAGGATCAACAAAGTAACATTTCACAGCGGGGCGCAGCTAATGATAGTATAAAAACCTCTAAAAACTTACTTATGACACATAACGATACATTTTTCACCATGTTTGCGCTCCGACATTGGTACACCCCGGTATCTTTCACCTGCAGATCTGTGAAGATAAGCCCTAGGGAAGGGGGACGCCCTCCATAGGGAGTGCTCACGAAATGTTCTTGCGCATACACTCTGTTTGATGGTATACGCTTGATTACTTTACCAGATGGGTCTATCCAATCCAACTGTAAGGATAATCAAAGGTAAATTTGAATATTTGTTTTGTAATAAGACAGATTTTTGTTACATGTTTTCGAAAGAGACACTTGGGAACCTCACCAAAACCAAATACGTTTGTTTTTCCATTATGAAAAACAGTGTGAAAAATCAAAATTTAAAAAAAAAATAATTATAATATTTGAGCCTTATCTTAGATAGCAACTTTACGAGGATGCTGCAAATAGATTCGCATGTAGCATATAAAGAATTATTGAAGCCCGTTTACTTGTCACTGTGCCAATTGTATTTTTTTTTAGTTGTTTGTAGGGGGCGGCAAAAATTTGCAGAGCTACTACCAACTGAGCTATGAGGCTAGTCTAAATATTACCTTTTGAAATTTACTCGACGCCCTACAGTTGATAACTCTTTTCGTGCCCACTCTTAGATAGGTATCATGTCCATAGTCTATTTTATCCACCGAGATAGAGTTTACTGTTTTAGCTCCATATACTGAAATTTAAGAGTTATATGAGTAAATAATGGTCATAAAACCATCATATCGAGCTTATGCAACTGATTTAATATGACTTCTCGAAGATTAACAAAATATATTTCACTTGAAGATATTCAATTCTAGAATTTTAGAAACTCGATAATAGGTCAAATATACTCTGATTTTGCGTTTAAAACTTTATTAGTATTATAATAAATTAGTATCTGGTGCCGGAGTTTTCAACCCGCCTGAAGGCCTCCAACATGATAAGCCATGTCGAGGGCCTTCGGGTCTTGTGCAGCCGGGATAGATCTAAATAGGACGAAATACACAAAGCCATCATCCATTCACCATAAAACTTTCCTAAAATTGCTATTCAAACTTCATATCACACTTTCTTCATTAGTAAATCGCAAAGGTGTAATTTACTAATGAACATTTAAGTGCACTTAGCAAAAAAATTATATGGCATTATTTCTTCATACAAGTCTTGTCCTGACAATTATTTTTATTTATAATGGATTAGTAGGTAAACCAAAATAATAATAAAAAATACTTACCGGCTCTATAGGCCATATAAATAAACACAACCACATAAAAAACCCACTTCATTGTTAAAATTTTCAAATACCTAGGTTCTTTTTTTTTAATCTCTTCGCCCCGTAGAACCGTTATCTCCCTAGGGAGTTTTGCGTAAAAGTGTGTTAAAATATAATAATTGCGTTAATTAGGACATACAGAAGCACCATTTTATTAACTCGGAACAATGTCATTTGTTTTATTAGTTAGGAAGTGGCTTGTTACACGTGAAATTAAAAAGGTCACGCCGAAATATTATGGAAGAGTGAAGTGAGAGTGTGTGGTCTAGTATTATAAAGTTTTTTTTTTTTATTATTAGAATAAGTGAAGGAACGAGCTGAGAGCCCACCTGATGGTAAGTGGTGACCCTCGCCCATGACAACAGTAATGCGTGCGACTCAGTATGAGATACAAATCTTTACTGAGTCACATTCATCCTGCTGCGTCCATCACCCGAGACGGGGATGATACGTCTCATGCGCATGTGATTTCACCGGCAGCCACACCCTTCCACCGGAATACAGTAATGCGAGCACTACTGCTTGGCGGCAGATTCCAGATGTGGTGGCAGTCCCGCTCCGGACGAACTTGGCACAAGTTCTACAGCTACTTTTGGTTGCTCCTTTAGCACCACCCAGGGGGTACGTGTAGGGAATCAAAGGGTACACACCTACGGACGCGAGCAACTGGACCTCTTGATTTTAAGTTTAAACGCACTTTAAATCAAAAGTTTACTATAGTCTGATCTCGGGGTAAGACTAATATTAGTATTAGTATTAGTATTAGTCTCATCCCGCGAACATACTATAATGACCTTCTCCCTCGCACAAATGTATGAAGGATAAAATAACGCACAATCAGCGTAATTAATGGTAATTGGTAATTGGGCGTAAACAAATTTTTAAATTGTTAGGGTGCGTTTATTTCAGTATTTATAATTTAATTATATTTATATAGTTTTTGCAGTAACAATCGTATACAAAATAATTGCCCATGTATTTTTTATTTTCGTTCGTGTCACTATTATATAAATAAGGAATTATAAACAAAAACAGTCATGGTTTGATTTTCTTCAGTATGTTTTTGTGGTTATGATTCTGTTGATAAATGGTCGTCGTGTCCGTAATTTATAATACGTTCTACTGTTAGCTTATAAATGAAATACAGATCACAAGTTAAATACATAACAAGCCAAGCCAACAATACAAGCCATAACAAGCCAAGAAGTAAGCCCTCTAAACGTAAACATCACAATCAGCTCGAGAAAGTAAGTAGTCCATGCAAGACATCCGCACCGTACAATAGACAATAATACCCTAACAATGCAATAATTTCGTCGCAACATGCCTTATGTTCGTTATCTACGTGGGGTTCTTGTTCTGTTATTAGTCTTTCTCCGCGAAAGGACCAAAGTTCGCATATTGGTTGTGCATCCAAAAAATATTCTCAGTGTTTATTTTTATAATACTAGATGTCACATAAATGCTTACCCTAAGTAGAAATCGAACCCACGACTTATTGTTTATGCAACAGAAGTTACAGGACGAGCTGGATTCCCACGTGATTTCACCGGCACCCACTCCCTTCCAACAGAAGACAGCAATGTGAGAACATCACTGCTTGGCGACAGATTACCAGGTGTGACCAAGTTCTACTGCTATTAAAACGGCATACAGCAGAAGGTAGAGCTACAGCCAACTAACCTGTGAGGCCAGTCGACGTTCCATTCGAATTTATGTGCGTAATATGTACCACATATAAATATCCAGTAGGCCTAATCTATAATTTGATATCTTACAATGTCAGGAGGTCACCCACAGTTCAAGAGTTTTGATAAATTTATCTAATGATATGCGAATTTGAAGGTTCACTTTGCTATTTCCTTTAATTGTAATTGATAAGTGTATCAATTACATGGCCAAAATAATCAGGAAAATTTTATCCTTAAAAAATCCCACACTACGATAAATTTGATATAATACTTTTTAGTAAAATGATACATAAGACATGAATCATTATTTTATTTTACTCCTTAGTTTGAATAAAGAAAGTCGAAAGTGACATATACACATTACAATATGATAAAATTGACATTTAAATAAATAAAAACTATTACACAAAGTTTCACGTTGGGTTATGTGAGTAGGTAACTATCATATAGCCTAAGATGGCCGAATACTGAAAACTTTTCAAGATAATATAGGTTATTAAAATATTTTTTCCTCATACGCAAGCAAAGGATTTTACGGTATGAGATTTAATTAATTCTCTCAAGATTACAAATCATTCACGAGAAATATAAAACTTTGTTGAAAACAAAATATTGTTCGTATAATAAAACAGAATCACACTTATGTTTTAAAGGCGAAAGTTTGTATGAATGTGTTGGTTTTCCACGCTCAAACGGCTCAACAGTTTTGGAACAAATTTGGTAACAGGATAGCCTGAATTAATACATAGGCTAATTTTGATCCCGGAAAAAAGCAATGCTCCCATAGGATGGCTAGCAAGGTATATTTATAAAATGTGGGGTGGCAAAAGGCGACGACCGATCTATGCCGTCTGCCTTTATATATATATAAATATATAAAGTAAATAAAGTAGATTATAGTTTATTGTATATCATATTGATATTGTATATCATAATGCGAAAGTTTGTTTGTTTCTCCTTCACGGCTCAACGGCTGAACGGATTTGGCAGGTAGCTCATAACCAGGATTAACACACAAACTACTTTTATATAATACGTTTTATCCGCGGGTAACACTGCGGGGCGCAGCTGGTTATTTATACATTGTACTATAAGCTATTGGGTGTGTGAATATGACTCCGCCCTTTCTCAACAGATGTCGTTTTTAGTATTGTTTACGTGTACTAATAAATGACCATACTTGTATTCGATAGTACTGAATGTCAGCTATCTAACGCATTTTATGATATTTGGTTGAAGTGTAAGCAACAATTGTTTTCACCTTTTCGAAAATGTCGGTTTTTATTCCAAATAAACGTCATTTGCGGGAAGTGTTATTACATTATTTTATTGCGAAGAAAACTGCAGCGGAAACTTATCGTTTGCTTGTGGAGATTTATGGTGAGCATGCTCCGTCTAATACAACTTGCAAGGAATGGTTTCGACGATTTCAAAATAACGATTTTAGTACTGAGGATAAAGAACATGGAAAACCACCAAAAAAATTTGCTGAATTGGAAGCATTATTGGCGGAAGATTCTTGCCAAACTCAATCAGAATTAGCTGCAGCATTAAATGTTGATCGTTCAACTGTTGCAAAGCGTTTACAAATGATGGGAATGATTCAAAAAGCCGGTTACTGGGTTCCACATGATTTAAAAGAAAGAGACATGGAACGTCGGAAAACCATTTGTGAAATGCTGCTTCAAAGACAGCAAAGAAAAGGATTTTTGCATCGGATAGTCACAGGAGACGAAAAATGGATACACTACGAAAATCCTAAACGCAAAAAAGCTTGGGTGAAACCAGGCGAACCAGGCCCATCACAGCCAAAAATAAATATTCACTGTGCCAAGGTCATGCTCTGTATTTGGTGGGATCAGAAAGGTATTGTATATTATGAGTTGCTCAAACCCTCTGAAACTATTAATGGAGAAGTTTACCGACGACAACTAATGCGTTTGAAGCGAGCCATAGAAGAAAAACGACCAGAATGGGTGAATAGACATAACAAATTAGTTCTTCAGCATGACAATGCCAAACCGCATACCGCAGAAGTCGTAAAAAGATATTTAGAGTGACAGGACTGGGAAGTGTTACCCCACCCGCCATATTCACCAGACATAGCTCCTTCGGATTACCACCTATTCCGGACGATGCAGACAGACCTTACTGGAGAAAAGTTTACTTCATGTGAAAGTATCAAAATTTGGATTGACAACTGGATAAGCTCAAAAGACCAGGACTTCTTCCAGCAAGGAATACGAAAACTACCTGAACGATGGGCGAAGGTTGTAGCTGCAGATGGAGCATACTTTCATAATGTGTTTTATTTTGACAAAAAGGGGCGGAGTCATATTCACACACCCAATACTTGTAGTACTTTATAGATGTCGCACCATGCATGCGTATGATTTGTAAAAAGTAGTTCTTCTTCTTTTCTTCTTTTTTGGCTTTTTGTGTTTTGAGCCACACAAATTATGCCAGTGTCCGCGTCAGTGTTATTTTCACAAGTTTTCTGGAGTTATAAATTTTAGGAATAATATGGCCGGTTTATTTACAAATTATTACAAACAATTGATTAATATTTAACAAACAACCAAAAAATAAGTAAAAGTGGGTAGACATTACAAGAAGACATCATATGGTTTAAAAAGTAGTTGACTATACCAATTGGAGAGAGTTTTAATCAGCTCTTTATAAATCAACTCGATGACTTTGAAAGCAATAAAACTAATTTCTTTCATTCTAAATACTTTATCGTAACTAATATTATAAATGCGAATGTAAGTTTGTTGGTTTCTTTGTTATGCTTTCACGCTTTAATCACTCAACCCATCATCATAAAATTTTGCATACACTTCATGGTAGAAAAGAACATACGATACCTTTTAAACATCCAAAAATAATTGCCAATATCTATATTACTGTCCATACTGTTTATCGAAATTATAATGCCATGCTTCTCTTAAGGAACTTTAGTGACCTTGAGGTTTAATTTCTTGAAGAAACTTGGTAGCCTTGTATAATACAATATTATTTATTTGCCAAATAATAAGAACATTTACGAAATATAACAAAGTTATTTTACAAAATATTTGATGATAAGACTAATCACGGGTTTCTATAACGAGAATACAAAATGCGATGTTGATAGAACTAATTACTCTTTGTATGTTTTATGTTTATTACTCATTAATAAAAAAGTATTAGTGTTTTAAGGCGTGTTCGTTCTCGGGTCTTGGGTGTTTGTCTTGTATTTTTCCATGCCTAGTAAATAGCGAATCCTGGTGCAGGTGTAATATTGAAAAAAAAAAGCAATAAAAATTACTAAATATAGATATATTACTATAATTAATTATAAGTAGTATAAGTAGTAATGCGCACTAATAAATATGTTTACTTGTGCATGTTAAATTGACGTGTCTAAACGATATAAATGACTGGCCTAATAGCTCAGTTGGTAGTAGCTGCCTTCTACGCTATAGGGTGTGGGTTCGATTCCCACCCAGGGCAAACATTTGTGTACATAAGTGTTTGTTCTGTATCTGGGTGTTAATATGTATTAAAAGTATGTATTTAAAAATTAAGTTTTTTTTATGGGATGGGAACACTTTGGCGGTCTGAAGGCTAGACGCAAATTGCTTTACACTACCCATAGACGACTCAGGTCCTCCCCTTCTGGAGTCTGAGAAGACCTTAGTCGCACTGCGTTGCACCCATTACTTTGAAACGGGGATGTAATGCCTCATGGGCATGTAAGTTAAAGTTGTGTATAAAAAATTTTGAGGCTATAGTAACTAAGGAGTAACTTCTGGCTTATAAATTTTTACAAGATTCAATATCTAATTAAAACAGGAATCTTAACCATTAATTTTCATTTTCGGCTGCGATATGGAAATAACAAAACAATCAACTTTGGAAAATTGTTTCATCGAAGAATGTTTATCCAATTGTGTTTTCCATTTACTATATTAAAATTATAAAATCAAATTTTCCACACAAGATAATCGGATACAAAGTTTTACATTAATTAGGCTTACACTAAATCAAAAGGGTAACCCTGATTTTTATATTGGCTTGTCATTCAAAATAATCCGTCATGACGATTTATACTGCGTTCAAATTCATCCGTCATGACGATTTATACTATTGAATGGTGTCATGTAACTAATTCGATAGTTATAACAATTACATTAGCTACAATTTAAAGGCCAATTATGGATTTATTAATTGACGAAGTTATTTGGTGGCAATCAATCCATATATATTTATTTTGGTTAATGCAAAAAAAAATTGACTGTTATACCTAGGTAATACTAGGTCAAACTAATTAAAGTTTGGTATGACCACTAATTAGCGCTGTTAAATTCGGAAAACCATCATCTTCCTGCCCTTATCCCACACTAAGTGGGGTCGGCACAACATGTATTTTTCTTCCATTTCCCTCTATCAGACGTCATCTCAGTACTCACTCCTTTCTTACGCATATCATCTTTCACACAATCCATCCATCTTTTCTTTGGCCTACCTCTTGTCTTATATCCTTCCACATCCATATTTCGGAATTTCGAAATTCGGAAAACCAAATAAGGAAAATAAAACACAAAAATACTGGCAACAGTCGTCGAAGATTCTATCACCTTCTATTGATGGATTTCACACGCAGAGTAATTACGGAATGAATGATGACAGACTAATTTACGCATACACATACAATACTGGGTCATTTGCTCTTGCAAAATGGCCGCAACATCATTTCACTTGTTTGCTAACCTGTATCGCGTGTTGAGAATAAGCCGATATAAATGAATGAGTAGCTTGATTTTATGAATGAATTTACTTGGAATTCGTACTACTAATGATAAAGCAGTGTACTACCAATATTCATACTTGTAAAATGGTAGGGTAGGTACACCCTACCATTTTACAAAAGAAACATTCGAATCGGTATACACTGGGCGAAGAAAAAAGTCACAGGAAAGCAGAATACGCAAGAACAATTTAAAAAAACAGCCGAATTATCACCTTCTTTCAAGTCGGTTGAAAATAAAGAATTTATCTACGAGTATTTATCTGCCTAAAACCCTTATATACTAAATCAAATAAATTTTATTTAAAAATTCAACGAATATAAAGGTTTTTAATTTTAACATAACTTACGGCAGATACAGCAAACCTAGGGATTTCAAATATTTGCAGCGGATCCGTTGCGACTTTCGCAATGATTTACGATGATTGGAAACTATAATGATTGGTAAGGATGGATGTTATTAATGTGCTAACTCAACCAATGTTAGCAGGAATCTATGAATTAGAAAATTACAACACGTTTAAAAAAACGTGTGTTTGATCGTCTGAAGTAATGATTATAACTACATGGCTGGCTGTCGGGGCTTTCAAAGCCTTTAGAAAACATGTAATTTTTGCATATTTTTTTTTTTATTTTGCATTTCATAATTCATGTAAATGCAACTGTCCTTGCATTTACATTTATTCATACGCAGGCAGGCATTAAATGTAATTAAATTAATCTTTAGATATTATGTCTCATGTTTTTTCGAGTACGTCTGGAGAAGTACTGCCACTACATCTGGTAATCCGCCAGCAAGCAGTGGTGCACTCAAATGTTCCGGTGTTCCGGTGTAAGGGTGTGGCTGCTGGTATAATAACAGGCGCATAAGACCTTACATCCCCGTCTCAAAGTAATGAGCGCAACGCGGTGCATCTTGTGTCCTCTCATACTTCGTTAGGAGAAGACCAGATTCGTTTTTTTCGAGTAACCGAGATATTTACCATGATTTGATGCATTTTCATGCATCATGGTCCCGGTTTTTAAACAAATATTTTATCAATAGTTATTAAATAAAAAAATATGCAACATCCTCGAAAATAATTATTTTAGTGAATGTAGCACGTGTACCTTAGACTGTATATGATAGCATACAATTGTGTACTGATTGACATTTTATTATTGTAAAAAACAGGAAAAGTGAGACGGATGAGATAAGTAATTGGATATGTATAATTGGTGAATCACAATTGTCACGGAATCAATAATTAGACAATGTACGCCACTTGAATAAACAATCGTTATGATGATAACAATATAGAAAAAATAAATGATTCTGATGATAACGATATGAAAAAAAAAATGACGGACAAAATGAGTTTTTTTTTTTTATAAATTTTATTTAAGTGTTTGACCGCTACCTGATGATGTGGTCGAATATGTAACACGCTGGTCTTAGAGATACCTGTTCACTCTTTACTACTCAGGAAAAGGACTCGCAGCAAATTTAACACCTTTGCAGTTCAGAATAAAAAGGAGGACTTTTAAGTTCGGATTAAGGAGAAGGAAATTTGGTACCAGGACAGCTTATATCCTGGATCAACACATGGGCTACTTGGGTCTCGGAAAACTGCGGGTAACATTGCAGTATGCAGCTAGTGATCTATAATTGTGATGATCTATAATACAATGGAATGACATTTTAAATTATTACTGGTATACAAATTAACTTTCGATTTAATTATTTATTATGTTTGTGCTTTTATGATTTAACATTCAGACTCATTACTGCTAATTCATTTTATTATTATACTGGTGGAGGCACTAGAACGCAGGAGATGGAAGAAGATGGGAGCCCAGAAGAAAGACGAAAAAGGTCAATAAAAAAACTGTTAACTTTTTGATTAATTTGGGTTAAATGAATTTAATTACTACGTAATTCATTTATTAATCAATCTTAATTAAATTAGTGTCTGCCATTTTTATTGGAATCTGACTTGATGCATAAACGCATACGTTGTTAATATCCATGGAAACTAGAACACCATGTCAGCAACCGGAGCAAGAAACTAGACCAAGTTAATGTTACGATTACGTTGTAATGATGTAAACGGCACGTTTTCCAAAACGTACATTTTAGAGTTTTTTATATTATGTTTTTATAACTTAATCTTAGATTATAATAATAGTCGATGCGAAAAACTCTTAATTCTTTTTTATAATCTTATAAAAATAATTTTAAAATTAATAAAGTTTCACGTACGAATGCGATTTTAAAATTGTATAAATTACTTTTATACAATTTTACAATCAATCAATTATTTTGATACATTAAAAAGATCATCAAAATTTTTATCTGTGAATATTAAGTGGAGTCCAATAAATTTGATGCTTAGTTTGTTGTTTTAGTTTATTTTTATAAATGTCTGATCTATGCATTCGTAATATAACAAGGATGAAGTTTGTTCTCGGGTCTTGGGTGTTTGTCTTGTGTTTCTGTGTTTGTCCATGCCATCTGCGACACAGGGAATCCTAGTGCAGAGGTATGAGTGTGTAAACGTTTATTTATTATTTTATAACACAGTTATTTTGTCGTATTTAACAAACGTATTAGCAGTATGCAAAAAAATTTTTAAACAAGTTTCAAAAAAAAAATTCTAGGATTTTTTTTATTGTTTAATTCCTTTAATATCAATGAAATTAGTATGATGTTCGCAAGACGAAGGAAGGAAGGAAGGAAGGAAGGAAGGAAGGAAGGAAGGGAAGGGTAGGGTAGGGTAGGGTAGGGTAGGGTAGGGTAGGGTAGGGTAGGGTAGGTTAGGTTAGGTTAGGTTAGGTTAGCTTAGCTTTTCCCAAGTATCATTTTAATTTATTTAGAAGGTATATATACAATAGTAACTATTGTCCAACAAAAACATTAACCTAATGAAAAAAACCATAATCGCTGCTATCCCAGGAGGATATAAGGGATAAATAAGTAAGGGTGGGTTATTTGATAATAAATATAGGAAGAACCCCATTCTATTAATCAGTAATTAATAACCGGACACATTATATACATATATACTAGCTATCTATGCCCGCGACTTCATTCGCGATTGCCATCCCTGCAGACTAACTATTCGCATTAAGAACAGCTAATGTACCAACAACTATTTAAACTATTTTTTTATGTGAGTATGTGACGAAACGTGCTGACTCCATAACAGCACGTTTCGTCACATATAACAGTAACGCGACTCAGTATAAGATTTGGATCTTACTGAGTCGCATTCACATCCTGTTGCGTCCATCACCCGAGACAAAGATGATACGTCTCATGCGCATGTGATTTCACCGGCATCCACACCCTTCCGAAACATAGAAATGCGAGTACACCTACTCGGCGATAGATTCCAAATGCGGTGGTACCTCACCGAACAAGCTTAGAACAAGTTCCACTGTTACTTTTGGCTGCTCCTTTAGCACGACGCAGGGGGTACGTGTAGGGAATCAAAGAGTACACACCTACGGACGCGAGCAACTGAACCCCCCCAAACACTATACTAGCTATAGTATAGTGTTTGGTATATATCGATAGCTCATGTCGGAGGCCTTCAGGAAGAAAGAAAACTCCAACAGCAGAGTTGGCCACTTACTCACACCAATGAAGATTGTAACGTACTAGCCTCATGAAATTAATACAGCATGTCCATTCTTTGGCAATTCGTGGTACGACACCCTCGGTGAGCGAGCGCTGGGCGAATTTATTAATACATTTTTACAACGTTGTGACGTTATAAAAATGTTAAGTATTCCTTGTTTCCGTCATCGCGGATTTTAAATTAACTCTCTATCGATTGCAGTTATGCGTTGCGGCCAATGTTGGCTCGTCTATCAGTTAGTCACGCACGGTGAGTCGCGTGGATCAGTCGTCTCGCGGCCGGTGCGTCCCGAATTTGTGTCGTGTTTACGCGTGCGTGTTTTGTTTTTGCGTTCCTGAAATACAGCGATTGGTCTACTCTAAATGTAAGTCATGTTTGGTTCTGTTTGGTGACGTTGTTGTATTTTTTTTGCGGTGCGTATATTATCATTATGGTTGGAAATAAATTAGGGTAGGTTTCTGTCAATGTCACCCTAAGAAAATAATACCCTTAAAATAATTATTATAATATTAATATTAGTAATAATATTGAAGTCAATTTTAATTTATAGATCTTATATTAAAATAGAGTACTTTTGTTTTTTTGTAAAATAATGCGTCGTTTTGTAAAAAAAAACAGCAAACACAAAATTTCATCCAAATCGTTGGAGCCGTTTTCGAGACACGCGAAATAAAAATAATTTCCTGTAGTGATAGTATTTTAAAATAAAAAAAACCGGCCTAATGCGAGTCGAACTCGCGCACGAAGGGTTCCGTACCATTATCTATACCACACAGCCCCCCCCCCCCTTCAATATTTATTTAATTCTATTTCGTTAATATTTGTTGTTATAGCGGCAACAGAAATACATCATCTGTGAAAATTTCATCTTTCGAACCATCACGGTTCATGAGATACAACCTGGTGACAGACAGACAGACACAAACAGACAGACGGAGAGCGGAGTCCTAGTAATAGGGTCCCGTTTTAGCCTTTGGGTACGGAACCCTAAAACCATATAATTTTTCCGATTCTATATTTCAAACTCAGCTTTTATGGTAAACTAATTAAAAACTTTAAAATGAGATGGTAACATTTTTAATTTCTGCATGGCATGCAACCAAATTGTCTGTGAATTCACGCACTTTTTATAAGCATTAATCACAATCATAATGTTAAAATATTATGTTTCCAGTAATAAATAAATAATCATTCACCCAAGAATGTTTACGAAACTATAAACTAGAAACTGGGAGAATTGTGTGGTACACAAAATTGTATGATTTTTATTGAGCAACATTCAATTAAGAAACTGTTTTAGTAACTAAAACAATAAATTAAGTTTAGACAAACCTTTTCCCGTTCATATCCCAGCGGCTTTTACACTATCGGAATTCAGTTCTCCTAATTGGTAGAAACCTAATTAGAATGTGAAGAATGAATAATATGTATTCAGTATAGAATAATAATCTCTTTATAATTGTACTAGACCAGAAATTGTATATCCATAAGTACCACTATGCAAAATTTATAAGAACCATTGACTCATAAGGACGAAGTTTAATTATAACAAAGTCTCTGCTTGTTGAAAAATCTGATTCAGCAAGCGAATTTTCTACTTAGTGGAAATCTATTGATTTTGGTCACTGACCAGCGTAATATAGATTGATGAGCTATCGTTTGGAATTCTTTATACATTGAATTATATTTCAAACATTTTAAATAATTTCCATAAAAGAAGAGCTTCTTAATTCGAATCATTAAATTGACTTATTGTTATAAGTAGGTATTTTTAACGATATCTTCACCGATTACACACCGAGCCAAACGCAATAGGTATGTGTATACTTTTTTGCAAAGATAAGATATTTTTGTGTATTGTATATTTTGTTTTGAAGGTCTTCTGTTTTTCGACAATACTCAATATTTGTAGGTATGAAGAATTTATACTATCCGTACGTTGCAGCATAAGGATAGCAACGTTGCTTTTCGTAAAAAAAAACCGTTTATGTTTGGCTCAGATTTTTTTTACTTAACCAGGATATAATGGATTGTTTTTAGAAGCCAGAATTACACCACATTCAAAGAAAGTAAAATAAAAATGTATGCTACATATCGTATCAAATGCCGCTAAAGTAACACCTATATCTATAGTATATACAGAGCCTTATAGTTCCACAAATGGCACGTAATTTCTTGTAATAAATTTTCTGTTAAATGCCACTTAGGCATTAATAATAATAATATTATAATTATTACAAATTCAAAACATCTGAGTTTACATCACTGATACAATTTCCAAACCACTTTTTTTATTTTTTGACGCCATTAAGGAAAGATACTGGCTTGGAGGCACTCTTACATTAAAGTTCACATAACAATTACTTTAATGATGTAATTTCGACAAACTTTTATTTAGACTGAAATTTTAAATGACTCGCTTCATTCAAGTAAGAGATATTTAAGTAAGGCACAGCCCTCTCGGAAGAAAGCCTTGTCGAAGTTCAGTTATGTCGAAATAAATATTTATAATGGTTCCGACTTTCGTAACTGTGGCATTTCTGATATGATTATAACATAGTTTCGAAGTTTTGGCTGGCGAGCGACATCTAGCCTCCGCTTTGCGCGCTTCATGCTTTGAGATATCACAATTCATACTTAACTTAACCATCTATAAAAGTGACGATAAATTTAAAAATATAAAAAAAAATCAAGACTGTTCTTCTTTGTGAACTCTAGTGAAATGGTATGTTTAAAAGTAAGACTGAAGTTTTAGGCAACCACAATCATCAAAAGTTCTTCGAAATTTCATATTACCAAATTTAATACAGTTTTTTTTCTGTATTAAATTTGGTATTGAAATACTATCACTTTTACCAGCACAAACAAATGTATTTGTCTGTCTATCAGACAAACACAGGCATCAATTTTAACACCCCTACTGATACTACTGTCAGGGAATTAAAATAATTGTTTTGCAACTTCATTCTATTCAAAATGATGGTTCGCATTGAAAATATTTATGCCTTGTTGAAGTTGCGGCTGCGAGCGTGGTGGCCCAGCGGCACAGACGCCGACATTCAAACCCAAAAGTGAACCCATAAATGAGTTTTTTACTTACAAATATATGTGCGCAAAACCACGTTGAAGGAAAACATCGTGAGAAAACCGGCATGTGTTAGAACCAAATATTCGAAGACATTCGACATCTACCTATCCGGATTAGGCTCCCATGGTATATCAAAGCCCATTCACTCTCAATTATCAGGAGTAGGCCGGTATCCTTACAGTAGGAACATTAGAGGTTCTATTATTCGAACTTCTATCAAACACCGATCTGCCACGGTACGCATAATTAATTGTTGCTCACATATCAGAATATATTACATGCTGTATGGTCAGTCATCTGTTGTTCTATTTGTTTTGCGTTACTTTTGGAAAGTTTTAGGACAGAACAGAATCAAGAAACAAATTAGAGTTACCAGGATTATTATTTATACAAAATTGATTGGTATATACAAGAAAACTGTTTAAAATTTTTCGTTCCCATATTAACTGCCATTAAATAATATTACAAAATAAAAATCAAAACTGCAACCAGCCGGAAAGGTTAAAATAAAAGGTTATGCGTAGTATATTTTTATCGTAACTCGCGTTACGTAATTGTGATTGGTTGGAACGATAACAGTATATTTTATTCTCCCTAGCTTATTGTCATGGATAATTTCAAACACCCAAGAAACGTACAATAAATAATGTTTATATAGTTTTGCTTGTTCACGTGACGTTTCACATAGCTGGGGGTCCCGTTAGCTATGTGAAAGATAGCTATGTGCGATTCCCGGCTGGGGCAAACTTTGTGTGGTCAGCATGAAGTTTGTTCTCCTGTCTTAGGTGTTTGTCTTGTGTTTCTGTGTTTTTCTATGCCATCTGCGACACAGGGAATACTAGTGCAGAGGTATGAGTGTGGTAACGTTGTTTTTTTTTGTTTGTTTGTTTTTTATATAATTCAAAACTACCTGTCACAAAGAAGACAAGACATGTTTCAACTAAGGTAATATGTTTATGCTTAAGCTCCACTTTTTAGGTTGTTCCAATCATATACCTACCTAGTTTCGTGAAAATGCAATATTGTTCACATTGAAACAATCTTGGTGTTTAGAATAGCAGCATATTTCAACTCGATGAGTAAGTATAAATGAGAGCATGGCATGTCTTGCATTCAAACGGCAAAACATAGTAACCTAATAGTTACTTTCACCTCGAATGGTATTCTGGTCTGAGGCTACTAATGCAACTAGAACATATCTAAGTACATTTTATTTTGAATCTCTTTTCAGCCTTTTTGACATGAAATAATAGGTATATTAAAAAATACCAGGCTAAAAAATTAATTAACATTTTTTTTTAAAGATTAATATTATAGATTTTTTTAAGTTAAAAGATTAATATTAATTAATTATTTAAGATTTAAAATTTACCGGCTTAATACAAAAATAATTACATACCTATTCATGATTTTTTGGATTTATTCAATATATTTACCCACCCTTTTTTTTTTTTTTTTTTTTTTCGTGGGGAAATGCACTCGCATACCGCCCTGCCACGGGGAGACAGAGCGGTTATGTGGGACTAGACCCACTAAAACCCCACGGTGTCCTCCTCTGCCGCTTAGTGGCGGGAACACGGGAACGTTAACACACACATCCGCGAACCCGCCACGGCTGTCCGTCTCCGGACCCCTCTCTTTTTGGCACCGAGTGCCACGCCTTAGTTAGCGACACGCCAGAACACATAGCGTGTCGCAACCACCTCGGGGACCTGGCCAGCGAAAGGGCGTTAGATGACCCCGTATCTAAACGCCCTAGGTCCCCATGCGACGGGTCAGATATGTGGCCCCGTCGCCTGCCACTACGGCCGCAGAGGATAGGGAGAGTGGCGCCTCTCAATACCAACACTCCTCTTCCCCTGCGGCCCCACCGCGTCCGCCATCTAGCGGTGGCGACCCCGCCGTGGCCGCGGAAGGTAGGGAGAGCGGCGCACCGCTATACCGGCACTCCTCTCCCGCCGCGGCCCCCAACCCTCAGCTGCGGTGCCGCCCATACGACACCGCAGCCCGCCTCAGTTGCGGTGCCCCCCATAAGGCACCGCCACCTACTGTGGCCGCTCCTAGTCGGCTTGGAGGCAAAGCCTAAAGGAGCAGCCCCTCCCGGGTTCCTCTTGGCTTCACCGTGGGCAGCCCAACCACGGTTACTAAGCCCCCCCGCCCCGACAAGGCGGGAACCCGCGGGGGGGATATTTACCCACCCTAACCCGATTTTGATTAACACGTGATTTATAAAATTTCATAATAGCTATTATATATATGGATATATATCTTATTTTCTTTTAATCAATATACATATTGGACTCTAAAAACTAAACGTATTTTAATAAATAATTCAGGTTTACGGTCTACCTGGAAGACAAAGAATTCAAATTAAGTTAAATGAACTTCTGTGCCAATATCACTTTATCAGTTCAGTGAGCCCAGTGTTAGTGTCACGGTCAAGCCCACACTACACATGCGCTGTAATACATCTTCTATTATGTTGATGTATGTATGTGTCCTCACAAATTCAGTAATACAGTCACATACGGTATGAAACTCGAACAATCGTTGATTGTAGCCATAATGGATGTGATATACGTTCGAAATATCACATACGCATTATTGATTAATTAATGTTGTTTGATTTATGTTTTATGATATTCATAAAGATTAGTATGTCACCGACAAAGATCAGTCGTAGAGAATAAAAAGGTTAATGATATTAATAAAAACTCTGAGTTAAGATTTATTCATTAATACTGCTATATATATTAAATAATATTGCGTCTTCATTTAAAATAACATTGATATTAAAGAACAGTTCGTTACAAAACACTTAGGGTGCTTGCATTATGAATGTAGTTTAAAATGTAATCGTGTTCAGTCATTTATGCTTTTATATATTTTGAAATCAATACATTGAAACAAATTGAGTTAGAAAGCGTACATTTACACAAATAAGCAATTACAACACAGTATTACAAACTCATTTTATTAACCAATTCAATAGCAATGTGAAACAGTGCTATATACAATCCGAAAACTAACTGATAATTTAATTTACAGATGCAATGGATCATTATCGGCTTGAACTTGGAACAGTGATAAGAACTTGACTCGTACACGCATCCGCAACGAATTCTGTGAGACTCGAGTGACATAATACAAACAAGTGAAAGGGAAAATAATACGGAGAAACGTTTTACAATCAATAAAACAGCACACTTAGAGTGGGACAGATAATAACAGAAAACTAGTGTTTGAAAGAGACAGTGTTAAGAAAGTGACGATGACACCGGGTGTAATGGAAACGATGGAGATGAGCAATAACAATGTAATGCCGTTGCTGCCACGGTCAACGGTGCAGCTGGAATTTCGGAACATTTCGTGCACCATGAACACGTTTCAGATGAACAAGTTTCGAATGGGTAAGTTTCAACTTAGAAACCAAATAACAGTTATAGCTAACAGTGGTGCACATATAGAACACTTACTTTCTGTATGTGCACCACTGTTAACTCGTTTATTTTTCTTGATGATATTCAATACTTAATACAAGTTATTAACGTATAAGAGAGGTATAAATGCACCACAAATGGCATCTTACATGTGAAATAAGTTGTATATATAATAAATTGTTCATGCTCTTTGATATTTATAACAACTTTCACTAATTCAGGCCAACCGTAGCTCAATTTTCAACATTCAAAAAAGAAGTTCAGTTCAGTTGTTCGGTTTCGGTTTTTTTATAATGTGGCCATATGTTCTGCAATCACGAATAGATGATTATTTTATAATTTGATAGGATTTACGTCCAAAGAACCATAGAATAGAATATAAATATTCAAACCCTGATATGGAGTCGGTTTAAATTCAGTCACGTATATACGGTCTTAAATATTTATTGGGTATTAATTGCAGCGTGTACAGGATAAGAGAAAGGTTTCATCATCGTAAAAGTATAATAGTAAATCAATGTACTACTTTTACGATGACGAAACAATATGGTGTTAAAAAGATATATCCACTTTCTACAATTCTTTCGTAACTTAGCCTGATATTAAAGGGAAGTACAGTTACAATCAACAGTTAATAGAGTCAATTCTGATGGCGTCAAACTAAACTCAAATGGATTTTGATGACTGTAAAACTATTCCTGTAACTTTTATTACATGTAACATAGAATGAGATGAAAGCTTTTTCTGTATTTTTTTTTTATTCTGACACTACAAAATCAGCACTTGGATAGCATTAGGTGTAAGAAAAGGGCTTAAAACCGATATTTCTTGTCAAAGTTATCAAAAAAAGTCAAAGACAAGACAAGTTTAATTTTAAATAATATACTGATATGTATAGAAATTAAACTGCTTTAAAAATATATTAACAGGAATAATAGCTGAAAGAATATTTTTAGTTATATCTGCAAATATCAATATATGATTTAAAATTTAAACAAAGTTTGTATCTAAGTATTAACTTGCGAAAATAAGGCTGATTAAAAGTAAGAAACTTTTAGAACTAAAAAATAATGCAATGACACCGCGAACAGTCAATGGTAATGGCAAAAAATTATGGAAGAAATTGCAAAGATGCAAATCTCTTGAACTATGTTTCCGAGTCCGGTCTAACCTGGATATTTCAAGTCCTTGGGCAAGCCTTCTGGGAAATCACGATCGGTTTGAATGTTCAACTTGAAATGTTGTACGTAAAACCCTCAACCACAATAAGTTTATGATAAATAGTTAATATATTCGAACTACTTGCTGAGGAGGATAAATAAGAATGAATCATTACAAAGTATGTAAATGGGCGACTGCCTCGGTCATTGGCCCTTACCATAGAAAAAATGTCGAAACAAATCCCTTCAAGGAAACCGGAATCTTGTATGTTACCAAATTACGTTTATTGAGGTCAGAATTCTTGTCACTAGGCTTAAATGGTCTTGATGAAAAACGTCGATTCGAAAATACATGGCAATGTGACATGCGGCATAGGCAGCAGAAAAAGTAGGACACCACGTTATAATGCCAAAATACACCGAGCGTCTTGCGCCGCGTAATGTGTGAAATGCAAACAAAACAATAGAATTCTATTGTGCGGTGGAATAGACTTCTTTTTTTATTTTTTGACTGTTGCGTGTTAGGCTTTTTTCATATTTTACAGATTACTTAAAGAGACAGACATTTAAATTTCTCTACCAAAACAGCGACTATTTTTTCGCTGTTATTATTTCGAAGTGTGCCCGATTTCACCGGCATCATCGTGTCTGCATGTCAGATTCATAAGTGACATCTGTTTTGTACGATTGTAGTGTAAACGCATCACTTCAAGACCACCTATTTGGCTAATTCTTTCTTTGATTTCTTTTAATTGTCAGGCCTAGGTTGGTATAAAAGAAAATACTTGGGAAATCTTTCGGAAATATTAGGAATTGGAAAGAAAACTGAAAGTGGATTTTTGCAGGTACGACATTTGACAGTCTAGTGTCAAAAATTGTGAACTAAGACAGGAAAACTTATGTCGGGTCAACCAGTTTAATAAAAAAAAACTGAATACCTAGTAACAACTAAATTTAACTGAGCGAGTTAAACTTTTATGGTGTCACGATGTCAAACAGCTTATATATATATATAAATATATACGCACACACATTTCGGTTGGAATATTAAAGTAAAAATTTTAGTCACAATGTATACAAATTGCCTTTTATTCTGTCAATAAACCAATACATCTCGTTACATGTAAGTACACCTCCGCTAAACTTCTAATGATATGTTTAGCGATAAGAAATGAGATTATAAAATACACGGCTACGCGCACCACCCTCCTAATTCTACCTGTAATTTAAAAACAGGATCGCAGGTCACGAACTAAACTGAAATTGAAATACTTGACAATAGAATCGACACGTGTTTAGCCTGACATATGGTCCAAGACCGTTGACACAAGAAGTTGCCTAGTCAAACGTTGCACCTAAATTACTTTCCGAATTTTTCCTCAATCAACGTTTTTTTTGTGAAAGTAAAAGTTATTTCAATAAAAAATGCAGTAAGTCCAACAAAATAATGTCAAGGGTTCATAAATTACATAACATCACCATTGAATAAATTCTTTATGGAAATATATGGTCTGCTGAGACCAGTTTTTGCGAAACAAAACAAAAATGAATTTTAGCTTAGAACATTCTATGAACATCTTTGGTCATTAAAAATAAAAAGAAATGGTCGTCATTAACATCTTAATAGCTATTGCAATGATAAGGATTTCAAGGATTTCTAGAATTCTATCTCTTTTACGAAACAAAATTCACTTGAAGGAAGGAAAATGTCCCCTTAACTTAAATTATTTGCTCAAAATTTTTCGTTAGTGCACTGTAAACAATTTCTATTCCTGATAGGACTTAGTAATAGGATGGAAAACAGTTTTGATATTTACGCTATTAGTCATTAATACTGATTTCTCTTATGATTACGTACAGCCCAATGACCCCCTCAGAACTGAGATGAGACGGTTATGCAACCACCACACATATAAAGCCATAATTCTTAAATTGCGGGCGAATATAAAGACAGTAGAGGAAAACTGTATATCAAATTGTGTATTGTGAGAAATATAACTCTGAATCATAAAACGCAGACGTATTGCATTTTTGCTTGGAGTGACAGAGACAAATTTCTAAGTATAGGCAGGCTCTTAAATGATAAATAGCCGTGTGGAAGAGAAATATATACTTTCATTAGAAGTAGTAGTCGACCTTGTGCCAAGTTCATCCGGAGAAGTACTACCACCACCACCGTAAAGTAGTGGTTCACGTTGCTGTTCTGGTGGAAGTGTGTGGATAACGGTGAAATCCAGGCACATCAGGCGTAACAACGCCGTCTCGTAGTGGCAACAACTTGGATCTTCTCATACTTTAGTTGGGGAGAACCTGACTCGAATTATGGGCGGCAATAAATATAAGTCACTATAGTTGCATAAAGTTTTTGGGAGCCATTTTTGTCACGTGGAGGCAGGGGCACAGAGTCAGAAGAAGGTCAATTATTTCATTACTCTAAACGAGTAATTCTTGTTGCTTCTTGTTATTAATTTGGATGAAATTTTGTGTTTAGACAGGGTTTTGCTATTTAAGTTTACCTGTTTAATATATTTCTTGTACAAACGCAGTTTTTTGCAAAAAATAAAAATATTTGTTAATACACATCAAAAGAGGCATTTGATATAAATAAATAAATATTCATGGAACACAGCGCCAGTACCAACTACGAACTAAGCATAGCTGGACTATGGGAATCAAATACCAGAAAAGAACATATCAAACATCTATGGACTAGATACCAACTGAGGTGTGAGGCCCGTTTATGATCCTCGTAGCGCAGAATAATTTTAAACGTGCCTTTACTAACACTTTCATATACAGCCTGTCATAGTGTCACAGTAGCACTTTTCAGTATATTATCTCGAGTGGTATCTAGGGCATTGACCTTTTCTCCGACAGAATGAATCATTCCGAAAAGGTATTGTTTAAAAATGCGATGAATGTAAACGTAATTCAAATTTTAAATACATTATTTGCAGTAGAATGAACTTACGTGGAGTTCATTGGAAAGTATTAAAACTATTCAACTGTCAACTGTAACAAACTGTCATTTCTGACACCAAATACTAAAACTATTTGTGTAGAATTATTTGAGTTCGAAAACCCAAAAATGGTGGTACAAGAGTGCAAAGTGATTCAAAAGACATTTATAGATATCGCGGTAAACTATGTTAAGATAAGCTAGATAAGCTACGGCGCCTTTGGGCAATTTAAAACCTCCAATACCAGAGTTAGCCACTTACACGAAGAAGAAGTGAAATATGAGGCTTCTTTTGTGACCTTCTTCACTTATTAGGAGAGAAACGTAAATTGTATAGTTGTTTATATGGCCAGCCACTTATTATGATCAGGTGTCCCATTAGCTAGGTAGTTCCGATACTTTACTCACATAAAAAAAAATATCAATAAGGTTAAAACGATAACGCACGTATTGTGTAGTGTTTGAACGGAAAGATAGGCAATGATCGAAATTTTGATATTGCATGGAGTGAAAACGTCCTTTTTTAACTCTGTTTAAAATCCCATAGATTAATTTTTATGAGCTCCAAAATAATTTATTTCCATGATCAATTACATATCCTGCAGTTTTAAAATACTATAGTACTCATAGTTTTCATTACCACCACGAGTTTCTGTTATCATATGGGATAAATGTATGGGATATATGCGGATGCTCTTCAGTATAATTACTTATTAATCATTGTTATAATCATTCCCGTGCATTACTAATGAACTTCAAGTACAAACATAATGCTCTTTATAATGCTGTTTACGAGTTGGGAGATAACATGGCACATGGCATGTGTGCATGAATTGGAGGGAATGACGAGTTTTGTGTACTTAACGCCCCACCCGTGAGTAATCTAGGGTCAACGCGTATTCGAGAAAGTTCCACTGGTGTAGACAGTGTTCATTAGAAGGCTCGAAAAAGTAAGTGCTTTTATGACTCGTTGCGTAACTAGGTAGGGTTTGGAGGGGAATTCGAGATGTGTTATCGAGTATTGTGGGAGAGGATATCGAACATTCTATTATAGAAAGTAAGCTTTCGATTTGTTGAACACATATTCTGTCATTGGGTTGAATTAGATCAGATATTGTTTTCTATTTTATTGTACATGATCATATTTTAGTGGTGTAGTAAAAGAATAAAATGTATTTGATTCAAAATGGCATCTACAATACCTGCGAACTTTTTTATCTTTTTGTCATCCTCACGAATATAACATTTTACACACAAAAGCAAAGCGTGCAAAACGTTACTTGAAATCTAAAGAAATTGAAATTGAGTTAGAAACAATTCAAATTTTTGCATCTCGCATTCCCAAATAAGTATAGTTGTTTTTTGTTACTTGGAGAATGTCTTGAGCTCCGACCAATAGCAATGTTTACTAAAAATTTAATCCCTGATAGGGATCTATTTTCTGAGAATTGATCTTATTGGATCAAGTGTATAATTCTAGGCCCAGTCTCAAAATGTGTATAATTGAAATGATTAAAAAACATTAAACAGTGATGAATATTTTTACGAGACACTGTTAATGTGATAATATAATTTAAAATAGTCTTCCGACTAAGACAATCGAGTCTGGCATATTCTTAGACATGACATTTTATTAGGGTTTTTTTTATGTGCATATAATTTGAATCTCCTTATATTCTGTTGAATAATATAGGTTGGCGACCTTAGAAAAGCAGTTTGATCGATCAACTGGGATGGAATGACTCGGTTCTTTGTGATTCCCGTATCGGGACAAATATAAAATGATTTATTGGCTCTCAGATAGCTTTAGTGCATGAAATTAGTCGATCATTACTGTCTGCATAATGAATTAATAGTTATGATAAGTGCATTTTGTATCATTTATTTCGAAATCACAACAGCGTCCTTTTAGTAAAGTATACATAAATATACTGGAAGGACGCAACATATCCTATTTGTTTTATTTCAAAACCAGTAACTTGGTATCGTATCTCTTTGCGAAAATGTTTATTTAGCTAGTAGGAATATACTAAGTTTTGGGGGTTCACTTACTCGGTTCCGTAGGTGAGATGAGAGCCTCTGGGTGATGCATTTACTTTGCTGTGTTCCGGTGGAAGGATGTGGGTGCTGGTAAAACTACAGGCACATGTCGCAATACATCCCCGCCTCAGAGTGACGGGCGCAACGCAATGCGACTTGGTTCTTCACATACTTCGGTGCCTGAGTCGCCTTGCTGTTGTCTATAGGTGACGGTAACTACTCAACATCAGGTGGCCCGCAAGGTAGTTAGTTCACATAAAACGGTATTGCTTTTGTTATGGGCGGAGGCTACCACTTTCCCTCGGTGGGCTTTCGATTCGTTCCCTTATTTTTTAGTAGTGTGTAGTCACTACTATATTTAAGAAGGCGATACAAAATTGTCTTTTTGTTTTAAATTATTTCTGCATCCAATTGTAAATCAATCCATAACTGATAAAACAATAAAACATATGCTAATGCGGATAACAGATGTGCTCCACTTATTCACTAAAAGTATTTGATAATATATGTACTTGCAGATGAAGAAAAGTATTCCAATTTTTTAGTTTTCAAGTTTCTGTGCAAATATAAGTAGTAGAGACAAGAAATTAATTTGAAAAAATGCGTTAGTACAATGATGAATAAACAACATGAATGCCAAAGGAAATGATTTTCTTTAACTGTATAACAAAGGCCAATCATTATAATATGATTAAAATAACACGTTAGGTACTTTTGTGTGTTTTACTTTAATGCGAAGAATTCAAATACCTTTCTAATTTACGTAATAAGGAACGAAAATTTAGAACGACCAAATATAAACAGACACTATTGGAGGTACCTATGCTCTACAGATAGATATATAGATAGGTAGACGCTATTATACAATTATTTTGCAAAGCATACGTATAGTTAACGATAGTAATATTACTTGATACATATCCCGCTCTCTGTATGGTGAATCATAGGTACAAGAAGTGAAACAGCAATGTGTTTGCAGCACAGATTTATCTCCGTAACGATTGAACAACGAACTGGTTGTTACATCACATGCGCTGAGTGCAAGATGAGTGCAAGGAAAGTTGTTGCTTACCAACACCTGACTTAGTCAAATGGCCCATTTAGGGTTCCGTACCTCAAAAGTAAAATAAGGGAACCCTTGTAGGATAACTTCGTAGTATTTCTGTTTGTCAAGACCCTTTTTCTCAGTAACGCGTGGATATATCAAGTTGTAATTAATATCATATACTCAGGTTATTTATTATATAATTTATTGAGCTGACGGCCCGCTTCATGCTAAGTAGTTACTAAGATCCATGAACACCTGCATTCATATTTCTCGCGTCCGTAGGCGAGTACCCTTTAAGTCCCTACATGCACGAAAGAGGCAACTGAAAGTAATAGTAGAACTTGTGCCATTTTTCTCTTTTTTTCTGGAAGTACTGATTCGCCGTTAAGCAGTGCACTTGCATTCCATGTTCCAGTAGAAGGGTGTAGATGCTGTTGAAATTTTAGACGTTGAGTCTCGGGTGACGGGCGTAACGTGATATGACTTGGGTATTCTTATATTAGGCTCGGAAAAACCTGTTAAGTGGCGGATTATGGATGCCACTTAACTTGGTTTTTCGCTTGTGCTGTCGATCGTGCATCGTGCATTGTAATGCACCTGTCACTCTGACAGGAATGTAACGTATTATACTAATGTCCTCACCGAAATCAAATCCATGCCACCACAGGAATGCGAATGCACCGTGCTAGTACCTACTCCGGGCGAACTTGGCACAATTTGTTCTGATAGTCTGATAGAATGAATATTGCAAAACCAAACTTCCATTCTTTAAAATGTAGGTAGTCTCCTTGTTTTTTTACGTGTGAGTAAAAGCCATCAGCTAACCTCTGATGTACCTTTTTAAAGATATCCGAAGACCTCATTACTCGCTACCGACATTTTAACGAGCCTCCGATCCAGGGAAGCGCTCACATGAAATGCAAAAATGGTCACCCATCGAAATACTGGCCGGGCGGAGAAATTCTTAACTTAGATGAACTGTAAAGAACATTCAAATATATAATAGTACGACTACCAGACCATTTTGCTTTCACCCGATACAAATACCTAGTTTAACTTTCTAATCAGATTTTACAATTATTTTCTTTCAAGTCTAGTGGCTACTTATCGCTTTAAATCAGTTTTTTTAGACAATGATATTTACTAAAACCCCGATAAGATATCAATTATTATCAATTGCTACCTTATAAGCATCTAATGTTCCGTGTCCAAGGACACGGCTTACTTTACCTAAGTGAGAGTGAATGGGCTAGCCCAACAAGATATGTCACATATCTTAGAATTTAAGGTTCTAGGACAGGCAGGTTTCCGTTACTGTATCGAGAACGTACTCGTAATATAGCGCATATAATTTTTCAAGTGAAAAATTCATTGGTTTGAACCAGTGACCTTCAGAGTGAAAGTCCGCATCTGTACATACAAATACAATCCAATTGAACTGGTTTACAATATGCTCTTAAGAGGTTTTTCTTTCTTTTTATTCTTCCATTATATTGTTTTCAAAACATTTTGCAATGTAGACCTCGTAATACTTAAATATTTGTTCATTTACAACATTGCATTTTTATTGTTTTTTAATTTGGTTACTTGGCATTTAAAATATAACATACATACATATTACTGTATAGAAAACATATTATGACTGTTCCCGTAGCCAAGTTGGTAGTATATAATATAAATTTCAATTTCCACACAGGAAAAGCATTTGTGTGAAGAATATAGGTGTTTGTTCTGTGTATAGGTGTTATTATGTATTATAAGTATGTGTTTACAAAAAAAGGGGGTACTGCTTTAGTTAGATTGCCAAAGCGTATATTACAATTGATAGAAATTTATACTTACAATGTTAACGATAAAACCATTTGGTATAAATTTAAGTCTGCGTCCGTACCCAAATGGTAAAAGGGACCCCATTCGCTTACAATGTTGCTCGTCTGATCTTAAAGGACTGTAACTTTTACTAAAACGCAATAACTTTAAACTTGTTCTTATTAAAATACTAAATTTATTACTACTTAACTGATCACGAAATTTGGCATACACGTTGACAAGAGTAAACAGAAAAGGATATTGGTAGGGAAACATTTATCTAGAAATAAATGACAAATCTTGCCTTAACTGCTGATACAATCAAGAATTTGTATAAGACGGCATACGAAATACAAATTCTTGACTATATCGACGTGGTGAATAAATTAAGATGACAACATCAGACTTCTATATGGCGGATATCCGAACAAGTGATATATAAATAAAATCTTGTATGGAACTGTCGATGCGCAAGTCAAATGGCACTTAGCCAATAAATTTGTGCTATTTTTATACGCGGAGTAAACTATTCTATCAAAACCGTAGCTAGGTATGGTTCGTTATGGTAAAAAACTTTGACTGGCCTTCCTACTCAGTTGGTAGAAGTTCTACCTTCTGCGTTGTAGGTCGTGAATTCGATTCCCATCCAGGACAGTAATTTGTGTGACGGACATAGATGTTTGCACTGTGTCTGGTTGTTAATATATATTGTATTACCTATATGCATTTAAAAAATAAGTAAAAGAAGCGCCTATTCTCAACAGGCACGTCACCATACCATGAAAAATCTATTAAGCCATTATGGCCCATAGATAACATATACCTAAACTAACATACCTAATAAAAATTGATAAGTAAGACTACACTCGGGGGTTTATATATAACTAAATTAATCTGTATTATATTATAATATTAATAGTATTACAAGTAGTAACTAATGATATCTATGCTTTTACTGAGATTTGATTACTTATTATTTTAATTGATGACGTTATTCTAATGAACAATGAAGCTTGCAATCCAATGTTGACTAATAATATGGCACACATTTTAGCAATCACACTAATATAAAAACGAATGTTTATATGTATGTGTGTCTGTACGTATTTGTTAATTATAGGTATTAATATTTGGGTTGTAAGATCAAAATAACTTGAAAAAACTTTGCTTCGGTCGTTGTTTACGAATTTGGATGTTTCTTTTTTAAAATGACAGGGTACCCCCAAGGTCGAGAAAAAAGGAATAAAAGTATTGATGACGGGTTTTTTGATTTTTTAATCAGACACTTGTGTTACTTGAAAATGTGAAAGACAATATAGGGTCTATCAGTGAAGACTTTATTGTTTCTATCAATATCCCCGAACACTCCACACTATAGACCCCGGTGTAGGAAGGACGGCTCCTTGGCTTAATGGCAGTAGCCCTGCCTTCGAAACGAGGGGTCCCGGGTTCGATTTCCGGCCGGGGCACACTTTGTGTGGTGAGCAAGAAGTTGGTTCTTGGGTCTTGGGTGTTTGTCTTGTGTTTCTGTGTGTGTCCATGCCATCTGCGACACAGGGAATCCTAGTGCAGAGGCATGAGTGTGTAAACGTTTATTTATTTAATAAAGACTCGACTCCCGCCCAATAAAACAATGATAAAATTGTATTCAACTGAGTTGAGTATTCTTACACTGTTGCGGTTGGGAGCTATGTAGGTACTGGTAATTTATGATATTGGTCGCATAACTCCATGACCGCAGTACTGAGTCCGATGTACTTAGCTCATTTATATATACGATAGCTGAGGCACGATGTGGTGTACTTGCCTCGTTTATAAATACTGGTACAATTTAGGATTAGTTCGCACGACCTCTACACGACACGGAATACCTACTATTGTTGAATCATGACTTGGTTTATGTCTACCTACTAGGTATCTCTGTTTCGGAAGATTTATTTTAATTTTATTTGACTTAGGAGCCAGGACGAGCTGAGGGCCCTCCTGATGTTAAGTGGTTACCTCTCATTACAATTAATATGACTTAGATAGAATTGCCTTCTTCCAAATGTCGTTTATTAATAGAAATATATATATTTCCTCTAAACCATAAAAATCATTATTCGGGATTTGAACCTCTCTTGAAAACCAATGAGTACTTCATCTTCAAAACCTCACGATATCTTATTTTTACAGTGAACAAACTACACAAGAATGTGATTGACTGACCTCACAGCATAGTTAGTAGTACCTCCACACAAATGCTTGTCGTGGGTGGAAATCAAATCAACGAGCTATATTAAGTGTATTTACAAAATAAAAGTACCTACTATACAATTAATTATTCTATCTTTTATTAGGTTCCCATAGTACATGCTATATTTGGGCTATATTAGCTATATTGTATATTTAGGGCTTGATGGCACTGTGTGAAAAGTCCGTGAATATTTATTTATTTTATAATAAAATACTGCCTAATGTCAGTCGGTCAGGGTTTGGGTATTATATTTCAATTGATTACTCATAAAGAAGCCCTTGACATAACAGTGCAACTGGGTAAACTAATTGCGAAATCAGTGCTACAATTACAATCACGTCACTCACCAAACCACAAAACAGATAAGCCATTTGACACAAGGCGGATATGCGTCACTTTTATCTTGGAACAAAACGTTCCATGCAAAATAGGAAGGAACGTTTAGGAAGGCCACAGCTTAGATATTAACGTGACGTCTTTTGTTAACACAGAGCTAGCGCACACGATCGCTTCAAATCGGTCCGACAATAGTCGGCAAAAAAATGTTAAATTTAAACTGGATTTATGGAATGACAAATCCTACCTCTCGCTTACACATGTATCCTTCCCTTTCTCTCATTGCATTCGGTCATGCCTCACATTCATCATGCGTTCGGAAACACAATCGATCCTACATAAAAAAGGTGACAAAAACGTCTAACAAAAAAACTTAAACATGGGTGCATATCTGCTGTTTCGATCTTTAGCGTCTCTCGCCAAGCGGTTTCGGAGAAAGGATAAGACAAAAATAAATATAATAACACACAAATCTCCTATACTGTTTTCCCTATGGCGCACAGTGGACACAAGAAAATATTCAAGAACCGAGAATAAATTCATGTTTATCGCATTAAAAACTCAAAAACCATTAAACCTCTGTTCTAACGAGAGACCCCTCGCTTCGCAATGATTACTTAAAGCTAGGCTGGTTATTCTAGACGTGCTAACTAGGACGACAGACATTGTCGGGCCATATTGGGGAGTACCTCTTATTTTTTTGCGTTTTTGGCATCTTCGTCATGAAATCAGAAATAACTTTCAGAAATTGGATTCTTTAAAATGTTCCTCATTGAATTTCATCCGTTTTACTGTTGACAAATGCATATGCATATCGTACTCTCTGATCGTAGTCAGCTATCAAGCAAATATCAGTGAAAGATTTTAATCAGCCTATTGTGTTAACTCTTAGGAAACTGAGGAACTTCAGCGTATTGCCAGCCAGGCTTAGAAGAGGCTATTCCGCATTTTCCACCTTGTCTTGTTGATACTGCCACACATAAATAACAGTACAACACCGCCAATCCTACCTAAATATGAGAAAACCCAAGTCGCATGGGTTGCGCCCCTCACTCTGAAACGAGGATGCAACGCGAACAACATGAAGCTGGTCTGCTGTTGTTCATAGGCGGCAGTAATAAATAAATATAATAATAATAAATAAACGTTTACACACTCATACCTCTGCACTAGGATTCCCTGTGTCACAGATGGCATGGACAAACACAGAAACACAAGACAAACACCCAAGACCCGAGAACAAACTTCATGCTCACCGCACAAAGTATGCCCCGGCCGGGGATCGAACCCGGGACCTCTCTCTTCGAAGGCAGGGCTACTACCAACTAAGCCACGGAGCCGTCAAATATTCATGGACATTTCACACACCGCCATTAAGCCCCAAACTAAGCATAGATTGTACTATGGGGACTAGATAACTGATAGAATATTTTAAATACATACATTATAATATCTACATATTGACACCCAGACACAGGGGAAACATTTATATTTGTGACATAAATGCTTGTCCTGAGTTAGAACCCATGACCTAGAAGAAGGTAGAGCTACTGCCAACTAAGCTATAAGGTCAGTCAAAATAACTTCAAATAAGATGGTTGTCTCTTGTAGGCTCGACTGTCACTAGTACTAGACATAGAGCCTGCATGACATTTAAAGCAAAACAATACTCATATTTTACCTACTTTATAGTAGCTATATTTAATACTATATTCTGCAATAACGACAGCAGATGATGTGTTCCAACATGTCCCTGTAGGTAATGGCAACTAGTTGAATATGCGATAAATTTGCTTCAAAGGTCTTATTGTTTTCATAAATCACTCTAAACCAAGGTTCGATACGAAGCTGTTAATTAACTAAACAATATGAATTTATCAAAACGGCGAAAGAAAAACCAAGTGACTGATTAGAAAATTGAATACACCAACTTCAATACTTTCCCTTATGTTTTGCAATAATTTTAATGAAACCAATGCGAAGATACAAACAATTTAAAAAAATCATACTAAATCAATCCATTATTGCCGAAGAATTTGAGTTTGTTACTCAAATTCAAATACAAAAACAAAACATACAGGTGAATTGAGACCTTCCATTTTTATTAAGAGTCAGGTAAAATGTTAAATCTTCCCATCCTAATTAGGGTACCGTAGTAAATCAAAGTTGTTAACATTAATAGAAGTTGGTATAATCAAATATAATGAAGCTTGCTTTATTTATATATTTGCTCAAAATTCATTTCGTAATCTTTAACCAAGCAGAAATCAGTAGACAACATAATTAGTGAGAAAGTCTAGTTTAAAAACCCATGATGCAATTCTTGCTGTTCCTAACAACAAAATGCAAATACTATTTTATGGTTTATTTTTAGGCGATCAAAATTGAAGGGATTAGCTGAAAGCCCACCTATGTTAAACCATTGACTCCCCCCCTCACTCGGGACGGGGGTGTTTGTGATTTTTCGAGTTCCCCTCCACCGGAACACAGTAATGAGAGTGCACTGCTTGGCGGCAGATCACAGGTGTGGCGGCAGTACTTCTACGGACGAGCTGTGCACAAGATCTACGGCTGTTTTTTGTTCTATTTGTACTTGAAATTCTAAGCACGAATTTGTCCCTAGTACTTCCCACTATCAACTATCAGCTGACCTTGAAACTGTTACGCGCAAAATGTAGGTTGGTTGGCGCAGATAAGATGAACAAACAAGGAACTGTTTTCATTGTTTATTCGCATTACTGAATCATGATACAATTTGAAGGTCAATGAACTGTGAACTGTGACTGTGTTGTTAAATCAAAACCTGATGTGTGACTTGCTTATTTTCTTTGTGACTAATGAGGCGAGCAAACGGCGCATCTAATGTTAAGTGGTTACCACCGCCCGTAAACAACATAAACATTCCCTTAAATATGAGATGAACCAAATAACTCTGGGTCGGAAATATTACGCCTTAAGTGTAATTTAACCGGCGCTCTCACCCTCCTACCGGAACAAAGCAACGCAAGTGCACCACTGCTTGACTTTGGATTACCAGCTATGGAGGCAGAACTTCTCCGCACGAAAGTGCGAAGGTGATACGAAAAGAGCACTACTATAGGTTGCTCTATTTGCACCACCTGGAGGAAACCACCTGGACTCTGGGGGTATTTCCCGTATTCCCGTACTTATGGACGCGAGCAACTGGACTCCCCAAATATGTATAAAGCCGTGTGAACAGACTCTAAGGTCAATTATATCTCACTACTCAAGTTATATGCGTCAATTTAGCTAAACGGTTTATTGACTCTGTTTATGAGATTATGTTACAATGTCAAGTTAATAAATAATAAATACTTGCACTCCTTGATAAAACATGTTTATGCGATTACTGATTATCATGAGTGCGGTAAAAGATTCAAGCAACTCGATCAAAAGTATTGCCGAATAAGGTAAAAATTAGTGTTACTATTTATTTTCCAGCCATTGTACCCTATTACAGGGCAAAAGAAGATAAAAAAGTACTGTAGCAAACACACAGAAGTATGTTGCTAGCATGTCCCCAAAATAGTATTTCAAGGGGCGGCCAACAACATGTTGTCTTAAAATTTTTTACGTATTTTGCGCGTCATATATCTTTTCATTCTTATTTGAGAGTGTGGTGGCCCTAGGGTACATATGCAAAGTTTTATTTCGAAGATCGTTGATACAAATTCACACGAGATTTATCAAATAAAATATTTACGCACGTTCTGATAAATCATCATGAGGCAACTGACATCTCCTAAAACTAAAAGTTTGAAGCCATATGACATCTACCAATCTGGATTAGGCCCCCGTGTCGTATAATCTCAAAGCCTTCACTGTCATTGAGTCTCAGCCTCTAAAGTTCCCACCATTAGAGGCTGATTGTTTGCCGAAAATCGTTTAATGATATGAAATACATATATTATGGAAAAAAACTTAACTTTAAATATGAGGTAATATGCCAAAGGCAAAAAAACTTTAAATTCAATCATAAATTCATGCCTTTTTCCTGAAGGCATATACATATAAATAGACCATTGGGCTATGTGGTCCAATTTTCACTATTAAGGATACACTACCGTGGCAACGTAGAAGTGATAAGTGGTAATCTCATCGACACCCTTGTTTTCCAATCGTAACTCGGCTAACACATTCCTTCACTAACATAATACCAGGCAGGGCAATATGAATTACCAAAAAGCCTACGACATCCATATTCAAACTGACTATGTGATTTACTCAGTTGGATGGGATTACAGGTAGTCAATGATTCAATAAGTTATATCAGAAACCTCTATGTTTATAAACATATTCAGCGGCCGATAGCTAGCGTATAAAGTACAGTAGAATGATGCATTGTACGAGAACTAACGCCTCATAGCTAGTCATGATTTTAAATGATTGATTAAGCGATAATTCACGGAAGATATATTTACATGACGCTATATATACAACAGTGTCCGCTTGGTTTTTGCTGGGTGCCAATAACATACGTACCAATGCTGTCCGTTAGTATGGATTTTTTTTATTCTTATTAATAAGTATTATTAGGAGTACAAATAAGATTCCGCCGTTTTATTGTAGATGGCGCGGCACGGAGTTTCGGTTAGCTTTCGCAGATGATAACCGGCTTAAAAAATAGTTTGGACATTCAAGAACAACATAACCTATTAATATCATTGATTTTATATTGGTAAAATATAATTTTTATAAGTTGAAAATGTCAAAATTTGAGCCAAGTAAGCGTCATTTGCGGGAAATATTAGTTTACTTCTTTAATTTAAAGAAATCTGCTGCTGAGGCGCATCGATTGCTCGTAGAAGCATATGGTGAGGTTGCTTTGAGTGAGAGAACGTGTCGAGAGTGGTTTCAAAAGTTTAAAAATGGTGATTTCGACGTAGAAGACAAAGATCGCAGTGGAAGGCCAAAAATTTACGAGGATGCAGAATTGGAGGAATTATTGGAGGAAGATTCATCTCAAAAACAAAAAGAACTTGCTCTAACATTAGAAGTCACTCAGCAAGCAGTCTCACATCGTTTAAAATCATTAGGAATGATTCATAAACAAGGAAATTGGGTTCCGTACGAATTAAAGCCGAGAGATATTGAACGCCGATTATGCTTAAGTGAAATGCTGCTAGCTAGACATAAAAAAAGGGTTTTTTACATCGTATCATAACTGGTGATGAGAAGTGGATACATTATGACAATCCAAAAAGAAGAAAATCATGGGGATTACCTGGCCACGCGTCAACATCAACAGCAAAACCGAATATTCACGGAAAAAAACTTATGCTGTGTATTTGGTGGGATCAGCTAGGTGTAGTGTATTATGAGTTGCTTAATCCGAGCGAAACAATTACTGGAGCCCTCTATCGAACACAATTGATGAGATTGAGCCGAGCTCTGAAGGAAAAACGCCCTCAATACTATTCTAGACACGAAAAAATTATTCTTCTGCATGACAATGCTCGTCCACATGTTGCGGCTCCCGTGAAAAAGTACTTGGAAACACTTGATTGGGAAGTGTTACCCCACCCGCCGTATTCACCAGACATTGCACCGTCCGATTATCACCTGTTCCGGTCCGTAGCACATGCTCTGACGGCGCAGCGGTTCACATCTTATGAGGATACCAAAAATTGGGTTGATTCGTGGATAACCTCAAAAGACAAGGAGTTCTTCAGACGTGGGATTCGAATGCTGCCTGAGAGATGGGAAAAAGTGGTTGCAAGTGATGGGCAATATTTTGATTAAATTTATATTACCGTTCTTCTACAATAAATATTTAATTTGTGTTAAAAAACGGCGGAAACTTATTTGTACTCCTAATAATATTAGTAATTAGTATTAGTATTTAATAAGAATTTTTGTCGAAAATTTTTGACAACGTTCGGAAAGAAAACTTTGCGAATAATATTAATGAGAAAAATTAAACGTACCTATATACACTAAGATGCGCTAACTTTAGACTTAAGAAAGCGTGATGTCTTGTGATATATAATGTAGGTAATTATTTAAAAGTCACATTTCCAAATAGGTTTTAATGATTCAATGAAAATAAAAGAAAAATCACTTTGACTTGACATGTAGATCATATTCCGATGCGGAAATCGACTATTTTATGTATCTCAATCAAACGCTTTAACAAATTTGTACTGATATGAATTGTTTATCTTTATAATTATCCAGACATTTTTATCTTAAGTAATATTATCAATGAATAATAAATTTACCAATTATAACCTTTTTTTAGGGTTCTGTACCACAAACATAAACAGATTATAACTGATTTAAAAGGGACATTGTAAGATCTATCACTCAATTAAAATTTATTATCATAACCTAGCTAAGACAGGTAATAAAAATATATACATAGTAATAATAATCTAGCTTAACAATTATAATCGTGCTAGTTTTTGTTGTTAGTGAACAGCATGTATCTGCTTTAAAAATCAATATTTTCATCCCTTATTTCTTGCCTTTGGGGATGCAATTTTGCCATGCAATGGGGCCCCTTTGGAGTAATATAAGAATTAACTGCAATTGGCAAAGAAATCGCATACAAAAAGAAAGTGCCTAAACGTATTTAGAACTCCTTCCTCAATGTTGAGGTCAGGTAAAAAATAAAAACAAAAACCTTTCTACGTGATAAAAGTGCAATGTACCTTCTAAATTCCAACTACCTATGTCTAATTAATAAGTTTTTGTACTGAACTCTAATGTGAAAACATTTGCTTTTCTTGCTAAATGAACAAATTTATGCTAATGAATAAGCAAACACACAAGATACTATGCTGACTCAGACCATATTTCTATTAGGTCAAGGTATACATTTGCAGACTTGTGCTAAAACATTTATAAATCTAGTTAAATTATTCACACATTAACAATTGGCGGGTACTTAATAAATACATATAAATATTAATTGTTTAGAGGAGTTTCTCGATTCGACTTTGGTTTTTTTTTAATACCTTCAATTGTGAACCGATTTGGATAAAATTTTTTTGGTGTAGCAACATGACGGTCTCATAGAAATTTCGGGTAAAATTCTGCCCCTAAGAGCAAAAAATAGAGGATGAAAGAAATGTAGTTGGTTTATTCGATTTTTAAATCCATTCACTTCCTTTATAAAATAATAATGTGTTGATACTTAAATCGATTGATGTAATCGATGTAGTAAGACGATATTTTTTATTCAAAATGAGTAATTGCAAACATAATTCAGCGATTCGTTAAAGCTTGTTTGTAGTCAAACAAGCCAAAGAAACAAAGCCAAAGTCAAAATCATTATACCTACCTGTTTAGTTCCTCAAAATATTACTTGGAATCGTCCCATTTTTTTTAAGTAAATATGTATCTACGAGTTTATGCGTTCTTATAACTAAGTTTTGCGCTTGTTCAAAGCCTATCCAGGCTATATATGACCCTTCATATATAACAAGCGCAAAACTTAGTTATAAGAACGCATAAACTCGTAGATACATATTTACTTTAAAAAGGGGCATGGGAACAAAAAATAAAAAACCCCTAATGGAATGACAACTTTCTTTTCGCTAGCACGATTCCTTTTACAATATAACGGTCTATATCAAAATTGCACCTAAATTAAAATGCGTCGAAGTCTTTGAGACTCACGATGCATTTTCATTACCATCATCGGATATGATTGGACTTAATACATTAAGGTCATATCAATTACCCCTGAGGATGTTTTATAGATATGGCAAATAGATTGTTGCTAAACAAATGCCATTTTCACATTAGGACTCAATGAGATAACAGTATGCATTTGAGTCAATATTATAGCTGAAATCAAGAGTTCAAACCCAGATTCCCTTTGTTGAAGTCTTCTTCTATCGTCGATTCTATCGTGGACTCTATTTGGACCAGTAATTCGAAACCTCTATGGCAACGATAGGTCAGCCTTAGCCCATTTGGTCAACAATCATGCATGTTAGGGTAGGATGGACATTCAAGCAAATGTGGAATAATGGGGATTGGATTCCATAGTGAGTGAGTATTGCAAATAAAGGCCTATTTGTTTTTATTTATTAATCGCTTCGACCTCCATAAATACTCAATCCAAAAATTTAAAAATATTCCCATTAAATTTACACTTTTGAACAGTTTCTAACAGCTTTGGCTACGGATTGTGTCTTAAGGTAAATGCTTTGACGAAATAAGTAGCCATGGTATATTGGCTTTGGTATAAATATTTATTATAAAACTTCAAATATTTGACTAGCGGCTCTCACCAGTTTTGTAAGATGTACCTACTGATTTAAATCTTACATACATATGCAAAAAAGCATTGCTATGGAAGGTCTTACCTCATTTATAGGATACCTTAATATTTTCCTGAGATAATAATAGAGCAGGTTTTTATATGATCTGTAGAATATTTCATTTTGAATTAAGGTTTTCTACCACGGTGGTTCTAGTGAAACCTAGAGAGGTTCTGAAACCTAGAGAGGTTATAACCTAGCCTTGTGTACCTATTACGTGTTATTTATTGATTAAATGGATTCTACTAAATGGCACGAACGAATTCTATTATGTAGCTACTCTAGAAAATAAGTCATATTTTTAATTGTAGATTCCAATAATAGACTTGCTTCTTCCACTGATACCATAACCAATAACCAAGGACAATTCAAGTACATACAGATAAAAATAAATGTACACAAAAATTTTGGTTTTTGATATTTTCTTGAATTTATCGTCAACTCGTAAGTTTATAAACGAGAATGCATAATGGATAAAGAAAAAATGCGAGCTATTTATTCAAATTAAATGATTGCGCACTACCTACCGCTGCTGTTTTTGCTTGCACCTTGCGCAACACCTGGGGGTCACCCATACACCCCACACGTGTGGATATTCCGGTTGGTTCATGCATAATTTACCCCTCCGTCACCTCACCCCCTATTAATTGTTAGCGAGAACAATTAGCCTATAGGTTTCGGCGTGAAAGAGTAACAAACAAATAAACTCACTTTCGCATTTATAATATTAGTAAGGATAGATACTTTTATATTCAGTAGAACTAATTATATTGCGATCGACATAGTACACGCCGATCGTGGAATAGGAATAATTAGTTTACCGTTCTTGACGTCATTGTAATTTGATTTAGTATACGTATAAGTAATGTTAGCGATTATTTAATTTTTATTTACTGTTCTCGATTCTTTTTAATCGAGTCTTCCAATACTTCAGTCGGGACCTGAGTCGTATGGCTCTTGAAGGCGGAAGTAATTCACTTTTGTATAATAGTTAAAAAAAACTTACATTTCGGAGATATTTTAAGTCATACTTTAATTCAAACTAGCAACCCGCCCCGGCTTCGGATGAGTAGCACATCATTATATACTCAAATTTTATTTTGTGCTTTATTTTGTCACTTCGGTTAGGTTCAAATTCTTCCTACTTAGTGTATTTTAATATATTTCATTGCAACGACCGGGCGGAAGAGAAACAGACAGACAGGTGGCGGGGGACTTTCTTTTATATTGTACCTATATACTGAGTAGTTGTAGTGATATACTGAGGGGGTAAATAATATATTTAAAAACGGGATAATTAACAATATTTATCCAGTTAAATCCAGTTAAAGAAGAGGACTTTTCGATAAGCTTACAGCAAGTTTAAGTTTAACACAGTTAGGTAGGTAGCTAAATATAAGTTTGGCTTGATAAATTTGGCTTAGTCCCACTATTTCCTACTCGGTTTACTGGGAAAAATGTCTTTCTCTGAGGCAACGGTACGTTTCGTAACCAAAAGTCTAACTTCACGACTCAGTTTTTCAAAAATAATAGAATAGTGTTACTTTTTACTGTTAAAGTCATGTAAAAGCTTTTAATTTTTAGTCTCGTGTCATCAGTCACGTTTTGTAATCTAGAGAATACAAAACGTGACTAATAAAAAAAAAATTAAGTGCTTAATATGTATGCTGTACGACCTCTTACAAGTTTGCAAACATTATTTTAAATTAATTTACGTATTAATATTAGATATAGGTAAATAATTATTAGATAAGTGAATAATGTATGTACGAAAACCTAATATAAATTTTGCTGAAACAATACCTTTCTTTTTCTAATCATCTTTTAGGCCAACGACATTTTTTCACAAATCAAAACACTGATCACGTACACGGAAAATACTACTGAAATTGAAAGTCATTGTTTTGTTGTTTGTAATAAATTCTACACATACTTTGCAATTTTATAATCAAGAGTTTAATTAGCGCTTTAGTTTTCCTGAAGCTAGGTCTTCAGGCGCAAAGTCCGACGTAGACAGTCCTCGCTGATCCTACGAGTAGGTAGTCTCGGTGATGATGCATGTAAATTTACTTCCAATTACAAATTGCGTTTGCTTATTAATTAAGACTTAACTAATGCTTAACTGGAATATGGAGTGCCATTCATCATCAGACCGTCAATATTTCCTTGCGCGTGATCAGCATAATGTTTGTTGACGAACCTATAGCGCATGACTTGAATATTTAATTTGTGACGAAGTTTTCCATAAAAACTGAATCATTTGCAAAATATTTCTGACATAAATTGTAATTTATTTATATATATTGACCCTCATTAAGGTATTTTGTCGAATTCCAATTGAGAAGTAAATTTCGACTCAGAAGGTGATAAATAGAGAAATACAATGAAGTTGTACAATACACAAAATCACCGCATGTAACGTAGATAAGCTTAGCCAACATAACCAAACAAGCTTAAAATTTGTTTGTTTCAAACAGCTTGTAATAATTTGTCCGTACCGTACTTACTTTAGATATGTAATACTTCGATTTCAAGACACCTTACAACAACATAAAAAAGAAACATTTTTTTTTTGCAAAAGAAACAGCATAATTCATTATTATTCGTGTTACCGATATATTTACCATGATTTGTGAGTTTTGTTGACTCCCGATATTTCGACGCAGTTACATGCGTCATGATCCCTGGCAAACCGACAAATATATATAAAACCCGGGCAAATATCTCGGTAACACGAACCATAATGTTCATAATCATGATAATTTTAAAATTTATATGGCATAATTCATAATAATAAATATTAATATAATGATAAATCTAACGTTCTACATTCTATCTAGACCAGTGGTGCTGGTTTTCAGACAGAAACTCGAACAGGTCACATCGTGTGATTGTAAAAGAAAGTAAAAAAGTCCTTCAAACCCCCAAAGCTTTCAATAAATATTATATCATCATCATTATATCATAAGTCATAATGTAATGTAACTTTCATAATGTAATACGACGAAAATTAACCATAACCATTTATGCCATGGTTATTGGAATGATTAAATAAACATTTTTATAGATCAGGCTGCATTTGTCATTTACCACAGACGTCAAACGATAATAAAATGTAGTAATGTTAAATTTTTGGTATCGATTTCCTGCTAAATCTATTTTTAGTTCGTGTGTGATTATCTAAATGACTTGTAAGATTTTACAGTACGGTTTTCTTAGTATAAAATCAGTTTTTTTAAGTTTATCTGTGAACATCTAATTGCAGCTTCAATCATTAAGTTTATATAATATTAATAGTTTATGCATATTGCGCATGCATCTTTAATAAGCATACCCAGTGGAAAAAATACAAACTATAATTCTCACGGTATATAGTTGAGCAATATTTTTTTTGATGGTATGTGGTTACCATCGCTCATAGACAACAGTAATACTTCAGGTATGTGAAGATCCAAGTCCCACCGAATTGCACCCGTCACTCTCAGGCCCGTCATACAGAATGTAATTCAGACACCCACACCCTTCTACCGGAACACAGTAATGCAAGCCCTACTGCTTGGCGGCACATTACAGGTGTGGTGGCAGTACATTTCCAGACGATCTTGGCACAAGCTCCTCTGCTTGCTCCTTTTGTGTACTATCTAAGGACATATTTAGGGATTCTAAGGATACTCTCCTACGGACGCGGGCAACGTGGTTCCAAACTTGATATGAAAATAATGTCTATTCACTGGTCCTAAACTTGCTAAGTTGGTGCAGTATAAAAATAATTATCAAGGTAGATCATTTTCATATCATCGACAGTTTGCACAAGTATCGAATAATAAGTAGTACAGAGACGTGATTTACAACACGATTCCTGGACGGATTCCAATATAGTTTTGACGTCAGATGAATAAATGAATGGTATTGTGATTGTGACTACAGATTAAAAAAGTTCATACTGTAAACAATTAAATAAGTCAATAAATATTCATGGGCATTATACACTGCGCCATCTAGCTCCAAACTAAGCAAAGCTTGTATTATGAAAACTAGATAACTGATAGAATACTTATAGTATTTTATTTGCAAATACATATATATTAAACACCCAGACACAGAACAAACGTCTATGTTTGTCACACAAATGCTTATTCTGAGTGGAAATAGAACCCCCACCTACAAGTGCACTAGGCAGAGCTACAACCAACTGAGCTGTGACGCCAGTAAAAAAATTATGAAAGCCATTATTTGAGTTCGATATACATATTTTATTGTTGTTTCATCATTTTATGAGTCACGCAAAAATAAATATGAACATTTCACAGTATGATGCTAAGGGGTGATATGGCGAAAACCATACAAAACGCCTGCGTTTAAATGTTCTTTGAGCCGGGAGAAATAACGGACCATTTTAGGATTCCGTACCCAAAGATAAAACGGGACCGTATTACTAAGACTCCGCTGTCCGTCTGTCGGTCTGTCCGTCTGCCACCAGGCTGTATCTCATGAACCGTGATAGAGAGTTAAAATTTTCACAGATGATGTATTTCTGTTGCCGCTATAACAACAAATAGTAAAATACAGAATAAATTAAATATTTAAGGGGGCTCGCATACAAAAACGTGATTTTTAGGATATAGTTCCAAATTAAAAAAATAGATGGCGCAACTTGTATTTATTTTTTGCTGTTTTTATTATGGAACCCTTCGTGCGCGAGCCTGAGTCGTACTTTTATGTATCCTGTGAAGTGAATGTTTCAAAAAGATTGATGAATGTGCATATTTTTGGATAAAAAAAGGCCTAAAGCAAATAATTAATCGTGCAAAGTATGATATGAAAAAAAATAAGAATAAGATTCGTTGGAAAATATTCATAAAGAATGAGGAAGCAAATGCCATGCACCGACCCCAAATAAATTGGGAAATGGGCAAGATGATGGTTAACTGTGACAAGTGTACACATTATTAATAGCTTTGTATATATGTATATCTTTTGTAAGATGCAATACAATTGGATTTAATGTCGTAAATTTCATAACACGTACGATTGCCTATTTATTTAGGTAATGTCAAGAGATTCGTGCGTGTAATAACCACAAACCACGATGCGCATTACGAAATATCACAAATGAATTCGATTCAAATCATAAGTTTTTTAGATAAGTTAGAGAATACGGCCCTAGTCTTCAAAACCTTGTGAGACCTGGAGGTAGCAGTATTTAGTGTCCACTTTTTAAGACTTTAATGTATTTTTCTTATTTACAGAACAAAGGCATATCCTGAAAGGAGTGTCGGGATGTTTCAAACCTGGAGAGCTGACTGCTATCATGGGCCCTTCTGGAGCTGGAAAGACTACGCTGCTCAACATTCTCGCTGGATATTTGTAATTACCATTTATATTTATATTTATGACATTAGAAGGCTGCGTAACCAACTTGTTAAACCTGACTTCGAAAATTTGTGTCATGAGCATATTGTTTATTTTCGGGTCTTGTATATACGTATTTGTGTGTTGATGCCGCCGGTGATTTATACATATATAATCTAAATATAACTTTCTCGTTTGACTCTGCGCGGGCTTTGCACTCGTGACCTTGGCCTCTCAAAAGCTTTGCATAGCCTTGGACTACAATCGGCGTGGCGTGTGAATTTCATCAGGCATGTCACAGATCTAAGAAACATTCGAAATATGTGAAACGATATATTTCTAATCATTAATGAACTAAAAAAGCCCATGTGCCATCCGAATGCATTGATGCACTATTGGATTTCAATCAATGGTGCATCCAATAATGCGCTCATTGCGTAGATATTATTTGAGTTAAGCAACTCTCATTCCGTCTAGTAGTAACCATTTAGCAGCATTTTAACTGACCGCTTCCGTGCTTCGTAGGGCACGATAAAATAGCGCCGTCGATTCTAGTCGATAAAGTCATATCGGAGGCTTTAGGGCGGCTTGAGACGGCCATTAACTTACACGAAGGAGAAACGATCAATAATCGAATAAATTTATTAAATTTAAATTTCGAAGAATAATCAATTCTTCGAAATTCAAAATGTCCCAGATTTTGGTCGTTATTTGTAAACTACAATAGCTGACAGATGTGTTCCTGTCGAAGTGGAAAAAATCCATAGAAAATGTGATACCAGTTATTTCCAATTTCAGAGATCACATGAGTGTTCCAAAAAAAAAAAATTATAAACCTTGGCCTAATAATTAAACCGTTCTGAAGTGATGCGCTCACATACATTCGGTAATAATTTTTTATTTATATACTTAGATTATAGATTGCCAGATCTATTTTTTTTTTATTCTTAGTAATATATTAAAGTCAACAAGCTAATTTAACGGTTTCTGACACAACGGGATCTGAATTATCAGAACACAAGATTAGCCAGTATTTTGATGTCATAATCATAACGATATAATAAACAAATACTCCATATACTGGATGATATCCAATTTTCTTAAAATCAAATTTCGAAAGCTAATATTTTAATTAATTGATTATCTATTTACTGCCCATAACTATACTAATATTATAAATGCGAAAGTTTGTCGGTATGTTTGTTTGTTTCTCCTTCACGCCTGAACAGATTTGGATGAAATTTGTTATCAAAGAGACTGGCCCACCACGCTGCGACTTTCTGTATCTTAATATTATAGGAAAGAACCTAAGTGCCTTAATACTTTCGAGGTTGTAACTCAATAATAACAAGAAAAAAGATTTTACACGATAATTGAAATATTTATATTACACAGGACAAGAGGAGCTAGCGGCGAGGTGGCAGTAAACGGAGTATGCGCGTGCGCATCCCAATCGAACGGCAGAGGCGGCGCGCGTTACATCCGACAACATGATGACCTGCGTGCTCACCTCACCGTATACGAAGCTATGTCTCTAGCCGCAGCCCTCAAACTAGCTGACTTCACATCCCAAGAGAGAAAAGAAAAGGTACAGAAACATGCTATCAGCGACAATTCAGCATTTATTTAAAAAAGTATTAGACCTGTATCACTTGTTTTTACTCTAATCTCTTTAAAATCAAAAGGAGTTCAGATATATTACATGATTAATGAATAACCTTACATTTAGCATGATTAGAGTTATCATGTCGTGATATTAATCATGAATTTATGTATTTATGATGACGTAGGCGCAAAAGTTTATGGATTGCAAAGATAATCAATTGAATAATCCAAGATAAGATACTGTTTTTGTACCAATTATTATTATGACTGCTAAAGATTTGGTAATTGAATGTGTTTACGGTCTGTTTGAGTATTTCCTTTAAAGTGAATACATTATTCATCAGGTTGACCCTTAACGCCTTTTTATTTACCTACATTTTAATTACCTACAATACATTAAAAGTAATTACCACATAAATAATCTTCACATGACAGGCACAAAGACTGAATATGGTTATCAATAAAAAAACTAACAACATCCGAACTTAAGTTGCATTTTAAAATTATAACATGATTTTGATATTAAAACGTAAATAAACAAGATAACAAAATTCTGCTTTGAAATCGCTGAAGGGTTTTTGGATGCACTCCTCGGATGACACGGAAGATCGTGAGTGGTGAAGACCTCATTAGATCAAAGCATGTGAAAGGATTAGAAGAGAACTAAGAAAAAAGGCTAATTGCACTAATGCATAGCAAAATATACGGCTCCGTGGCTTAGTTGGCCCTGCCTTCGCAGCGAGGGATCCCGGGTTCGATTCCCGGCCGGGACACACTTTGTGAAGTCTGCTCTCGGGTCTTGTGTGTTTGTCTTGTTTTTCTGTTTTTCCATACCTGCGACACAGGGAATCCTAGTGCGTGAGTGTAAAAACGTTTTTTAACCTTTTTATTAAAGGTATACAATGCTAGACAAGACGAACTTAACAGCTTGAAGTGGTAATTTTGTGTGTTATGGAAATATATCAGTATTGCACAAAATGAAACGAGATGAAGAAGGAAACATAATAATAATAATTATGTTCCTTAGAGTACGTAAATTTTAATGTAAAGTAACATTTAAATGTTAACGTAAATTTAAATATTACTTAATATTCAAATTTACGTAGTACCTACCTACTTTAAATAATTCAATATACGTTAATATGCGAAAATAAAAACGAGCAAAAATTCCAAGTTATATCCAGAGAAATATGTTCCCCAAAATTATTATTCTCTCTGGGTTTGGAGTTTTTGCTAGTTTTTATTTTCGCATATGGAATGTGAAAATGGAGTATTTTCAAAACCTATTTAAATTTCTAAGTATTCGAAATTTTTTGCATAAAAAAAATATTCTGTCATTTATTTCACTCGCACATTACAAATTAGTAGTTTCGTTAGTTTGGGGATGGATGACGCTGTTTAACAACGTCATTCACTTATTTCAAATTAATATTATAGTTCTTTCATAATTTTATAGGTTCACGAAGTGTTAGCACTCCTGGGCCTCAGCAGCACAGCCCAGACCCTATGTCGAGACTTGTCTGGAGGACAGAGGCGGCGTCTAGCTGTAGCTCTGGAACTCCTCTCAGATCCATCACTTATGTTCCTGGACGAACCTACCACGTAAGTACCTTTTATTTTTGTCCCTTTTCGCCTTACTTTTGGGGTATGTCTTTTTATAGGTTTGTTATTTACCCCTATGTCTATCTACCCCCACGTGATACCGATGATACCCACTTTTTCAGGATAAAAAGTAACCTATGTAAGTACCAGGGGCTATATTCATAGCAACGTTCATTCAAATCCATTCGGCCGCAGAGATGTGAAGGAGTAACAAAAATACATACAAACAACTTTCTTTTAACTAGCAAGTTATCAATAATCCGCTTGAACAAGTCGCTTGCACCTTCCTATTGTTTCTGACATTTATGACCCACAGACGTCATATTGTTAATGGATGTTATTGGCCCCACTATACTCATTTATTTTTTGGATTTCGTTCCCAACAAAGAATAGTGGGGACCTACTACCAGCTACCTCATCTGTCGGTCTATCCTTATACTTCTTTTGAACTTAATGGGTAGGCTGTTATTTGTACGCAATAATAATCGCACATATGATTAAAAAAATCTTTTTAAGCTATGGATCCGAGACCGAATTTCACTTCGTCCGATAATTTCTAGCCGATTTCAATTTCGGAAATATAACCTATATCATATCACATACGTCCCGAACTTTTCTAAAGACAAAGTCCTCCAAGTAGCTGCAAAAAATGTCTTATGATTGACAGTCCAGTCAATACGAACCAATACAAAAAATCATTTGCATTTAATTACTAAAATATTAACATTAATCTTGTAAATTTTCCCTATTTGCCAACATTTACACGACAAATAATATATAACATATAATACAATAACATACCTAATAAATATGATTTGTCTGTCAGAATTACTGGTATAATGAATTACTCACATTATTATGAACAGGATCTGTGAGTTTATGGACAAAGAAGTCAAGGAGATACAGTTTTTTTAATGTTGGTTTTAGCCCCTAACTAAACGGAAGGGTGCAATTAGGTTTACGGCTGTGTGTTTGTAGTCTTGTAGTAAATTCCTTTGAAGCAAAATATCTCCAAGAGGCGTGGTCCGATATTAAAGTGCCTATTTTTTTATTAAAGCTAATATATATAATATGGTTCTTTGCCATGTTTAGGGGAAATTTCAGGAGCGTTTTCAGATATAATCAGCTCTGAATACTTTTTAAGAGATTTCGATGATTAAAACCAAAGATTAAAAAATTAAATTACTTGTTTATCAGAGGCTTGGACTCATCGGCTTCAGCATCGCTAATATCTCTGCTGAATAACTTGGCCCGTGGAGGGAGGACACTGGTAGCCACCATACATCAACCCTCCGCACTCTTGTTTGAGAAAATTGACTCGGTCTACGCGTTGGCAGCTGGAAGAACGCTCTACAGTGGACCGAGACAGTTCCTCATCCCTGCTCTTGCCAGTGCCGGGCTAAGATGCCCACCGTACCACAATCCTGCAGATTTCTGTAAGTATACCAAAATTTTGAATGAATGAATATTTAAAAAATAAAATATTATGCGTGGTATTTATATATTGCCCGCTTATTTCGAAGAAGTTATATGCATGAATATTTAAAAATTTAAATATTCGACTTGGTATTTATATAATATAAATATCACGTAGGTTATTATAATTAGGTTAGGTTATAGGTTAGTAGGTTATAAAAATTATGATATTCTACGTACTATTTATATTAAATATATAAATACCAAGTAGAATAATTAAATTCTTAAATATTCATTCGTGTAACTTTTCGAAATAAGCTGGCCATATTCCATTTCCTTATTTAACTAAAGCTGGTTCTAAATCAGAAGAACAACTTAATATTAGGCTTAACGTCATAGACAACATAATTATCACAAATTAAAAAAAGTTGTAGAAGCCCACTCACTCAGAAACTTGAAATTAAAATAAGACTAAGACTTGACATCAGTGATTTTACCTATGAAACGAAACAGTTACGGCTTAATTAATTGTAAACGAATGTCTATATAGTTTTCCAATGGAAGATTTTCAAAGGAATAGTTTTGCAATATAAAGTATAGTTTTTAAATGGAATGGCAATATACCCATCATTTAGAATGCAAAGGATTTGATTTACGTTTACGCTATAAAATAATTGTATTTAATTTTCACCTACATATATATCAATCAAATTTTTTTGCCCTTTTACAGCGGTTACTATTTGATTTGATTGTTATTTTATTAGACAACGCTCAACCTTAGGAGGGTATTGACCAACACGGTAACAATAATTAGTTTATAATCATAACGTTTAACAGTTAACAATGTAAAATAAATGTCAAAACCATTAATTGAGTTTTAGTGACGTCATGCATAGTAGGAAAAGAACAGAATAATAATCAGGCAATATACGTCAGTCGTTTTCTATGAACCGAAAAGTTACGAAACTCATTTCGTCGTTGTGGTTTTCTATGCCATGATGCAATTAAATTAATCGACAAGTAAGTAAATGATGTTTCTCGAAGGTTCCCGTTAATGGTAATATTAACCTGAACCTTAAGTTAAAGAGTAGTTAAAGTCAAATTTTCTACAGTCTAGATCAGTCGATTTGTAACCAGTCTAGAGGTAATTAACTGTAATTAAATTAATCTTTACAGCAATAATATTTACAATAGTGAAAAAATCATGTACTAAAAATGGTGTTAAATTTTCCGGCTTACCTATACCAAATTGCGTTATTAATTAAATCTGGCATATAAGAGGAGGACAAATTACTATTATTTCTATTGTTGATAATACCTCGTTTTTCATTTAAGTACTAATTTTTATGCCGTATAGTATCTTTATAAAAATAAATAAATTAGATTGAATATACTTATTTAGGAATCAAAAGACGCACAAAGATCACCCGGGGACAATTGCAGTAAAAACCAATAAATAGGCTAAGTCCAATTTGGAAATACAAAGTGGATGCCTACACATCTTACGAGTAGTAATAGGACACTCTCTACCTTTTGTGCTGGCCTATGTCCAGCAGTGGACCAATAAAGGCTGATGATGATAATGATGAAACAATGTTTTGACTCAACCCTTGACTTAGCAATAATCTAAAGTTTAGAGAATGGGAAATAATGAAGCAAACTCAAAATCAAATCATAAACCAAAAGACATGTCTCTCACAAAGAAAATAATGATTGATATTTTTGCCAAACAAAGCCAATGTCAAAGTCAAAAATACTTTATTTCCATTGAATCAGTGATTCATGCTCAAGCGAAATAATCTAGAAACTATCTAGAGTTTCTTAATGTATAATATATTGATTACACGAGTATGCAATTCATGGAAAAGCATAATACTAATAATCCTATAAAATACAAGTTACATAAGCCGATATCTACGAGTAGGTGACGTGAGAACGCGATATGGATACCGAATGAAAACATATGAATGTTCTGTACCTAATATGTACGGCTTCGATGCACTTGCACGGCGCATGTTTTATTCTGAACTATATCATTGTAAGCCTAAATGCAGTGGCTCTAACAAAGATGTGATATATGAAGATATTATGTCTATACATATGAAATGTCGAATTGAACCTCCCCTGTGGCAGTCTCTTGTAAAACGTGATTCGGAAGCAGCTGATGGCTTACTTTTTTTTAAGAGGTAATCATGGAGTTAATCTGGTTATTCCCCTGTACGAAGGGGAAGACTTAATATGATTAGAGTCGAGACAATGTCACTGTGACATAAATATGAATTTTTTCAAGTGCTTTCATGCCTGCACCCACATCTAAACACTAAATAAGTAACTAACCTTTCAACTATAACGAAATGTCTAAGTTTCAATCAAAATACAAGGAGCGCAAACTCCATAAAAAATTCTGGAATATTTTGAAACAAATTTGGCATTGACGTTGTCACAGATAGTAAGGCAAGTTGTTTGTTTATTCTAATTAGGCAAGTTTCAGCCAGTGAGCGAAGTTGGGACTAGTTACTAGTTTTTAAATAAACATTCTATTCGTCATTAAGCAATTAAATTCGAAACTGTGTGAGAAAAATTTAAACCGCCAGCTATTTTCGGAAATCTTCTTGTATTTAAATACTTTGGTAATTCCAGTGACATCCTTGTTATAGCGTTCTACTGATCTTTGTATATATTTTACAGTATTTAAAATCTATTGTTTTAGTTGTTTTTGTTTTTGCATGTAGCTTTGTTTTATGACAAATGTAAATTGAATTCTGACGTAGTTCTGTTGTTCTTTTTGTTCTGTTTATAATAAACATCGGTTGCAACTACTCTACCTCGACAGGATAAGTTAATAGGTTAACATCTTCTGAATACTTAATTATTATAATTACTGTAGAGCGCGTAAAATTCGACATGGTAGGTATATAAACAACATGTACCTGATGTAATTATGTAACAAATTGAAAATAATATTATAGTGTATTGATGTATCTATTGTTGTGTCACGAGGGTCATTCACGTCATAGCATTTAGTCGTTATTTTCAAAAACTGAACAACTTTAATGAGACTTAATTTTTGACTTTAAAAAATCTATTAGGAGTACAAATATAATAAGTTTCCGCCGTTTTTTAACACAAATTAAATATTTATTGTAGAAGAACGGTAATATAAATTTAATCAAAATATTGCCCATCACTTGCAACCACTTTTTCCCATCTCTCAGGCAGCATTCGAATCCCACGTCTGAAGAACTCCTTGTCTTTTGAGGTTATCCACGAATCAACCCAATTTTTGGTATCCTCATAAGATGTGAACCGCTGCGCCGTCAGAGCATGTGCTACGGACCGGAAAAGGTGATAATCGAACGGTGCAATGTCTGGTGAATACGGCGGGTGGGGTAACACTTCCCAATCAAGTGTTTCCAAGTACTTTTTCACGGGAGCCGCAACATGTGGACGAGCATTGTCATGCAGAAGAATAATTTTTTCGTGTCTAGAATAGTATTGAGGGCGTTTTTCCTTCAGAGCTCGGCTCAATCTCATCAATTGTGTTCGATAGAGGGCTCCAGTAATTGTTTCGCTCGGATTAAGCAACTCATAATACACTACACCTAGCTGATCCCACCAAATACACAGCATAAGTTTTTTTCCGTGAATATTCGGTTTTGCTGTTGATGTTGACGCGTGGCCAGGTAATCCCCATGATTTTCTTCTTTTTGGATTGTCATAATGTATCCACTTCTCATCACCAGTTATGATACGATGTAAAAAACCCTTTTTTTATGTCTAGCTAGCAGCATTTCACTTAAGCATAATCGGCGTTCAATATCTCTCGGCTTTAATTCGTACGGAACCCAATTTCCTTGTTTATGAATCATTCCTAATGATTTTAAACGATGTGAGACTGCTTGCTGAGTGACTTCTAATGTTAGAGTAAGTTCTTTTTGTGTTTGAGATGAATCTTCCTCCAATAATTCCTCCAATTCTGCATCCTCGTAAATTTTTGGCCTTCCACTGCGATCTTTGTCTTCTACGTCGAAATCACCATTTTTAAACTTTTGAAACCACTCTCGACACGTTCTCTCACTCAAAGCAACCTCACCATATGCTTCTACGAGCAATCGATGCACCTCAGCAGCAGATTTCTTTAAATTAAAGAAGTAAACTAATATTTCCCGCAAATGACGCTTACTTGGCTCAAATTTTGACATTTTCAACTTATAAAAATTATATTTTACCAATATAAAATCAATGATATTAATAGGTTATGTTGTTCTTGAATGTCCAAACTATTTTTTAAGCCGGTTATCATCTGCGAAAGCTAACCGAAACTCCGTGCCGCGCCATGTACAATAAAACGGCGGAATCTTATTTGTACTCCTAATACAATACTAACATGGATTTGCAGGATGTAATCGACGAAACTGTTACAATAAAGGTTTTGATAGCAATCTCTTCGCGGGTCTTAGGTATTGTCTTGTGTTTCTGTGTCCATGCCACCTGCAACACACGGAATCCTAGCGTCGAGGTAAACGTAATAAAAACATATAAGTACTTAATTAATAAATAATTCTTGTATTCAAGTAATAATTCTTGAATATGTCAGAATATAATTGTTATTCTTAATAATATTATGTTATCTATAGCCTAATCTACATTGTTATTTTTTTTTATTTGCCTTTGAATAGCCCCACCTTGGCTCAGTTTATATATAATCATTTTATATATAATTCATTCATAATAAGCTAAATAAATGGGTATAACTGATTACAGTGATGGGGCATTACATCCAAACGATAGCAGAGTTTCACAATTCGGTATATGAGGTTGAATTGAGTTCCGACTGAACTGTGAAAATGTATATCATATAAATTTGTTACAACCATTCAAAATATAGCAGTCTGAAGTTGTGAGTTTAAGTTCCGTGCATGTAGAACTTTCGTAATACGTTTAATTCTAGCGTCTGTCTGTGACTTTGCTCACGTATCGCAATATTTCTTTATTACCTCAGCGTTCCAAGTCACCATCTCTCAATCAAAATCTCAAAATTTCAGCCAAGCTTTCAGTATTTATTAATTTATTTACTGGCGTGAAATAACTCAGACTTACTTTCACATTCATAATATTAGTAGATATATTTATAAGGATAGAAAGTGTGGTGGCCCAGTGATACAGATTCCGACTTTTAATTCGAATTTCGCTGGTACAAATCCACTTGTCGTAAGTAGACCAGTGTTCCAGCAGCAGAAATATTTGAATCTAATAAGGATCCAATTTTTTTTGATAAATTAAAATAAATGTGGTCTTTTTCAGTAATGGAAGTGGCTTCTGGTGAGTATGATGTGGACCTGGTCATAGCTGCCAAAACGATGATGTACTTCAAGCCTGAACCCGAAGACGCGAATTGGGAAGGAAATGTGCCTACCATTCCAGCTTTGCCTGGACCCTTAGGTAGGTGAAAACAAAGTAAAGCAAAGAAAGATTTTATAAAAATTAAGAATCTCTATGCTTTTTGTTTTAATCCTAGTTATATTATTGAAATATATGTTTAGAGGTTAAAGTAGATTCTTCCAAAGAAACTTTCATTCAAAATGTTTGAAATCGAATCTTTGGAGCCCTAAATGAAATAATTACATAGACTGACAGACAAACTTAGCCATCAAACTATCTGTTAAAACATTATCTACTGAAACAAATAACTGAATCGCTCTTCAAAACTGGAATACGGAAACCTAATGGGATGAGAGACACCGTCTAGATGCATTTCGGTTGCAATAAATTGAAAAGTTACACCTAAACTCTATAAACTGGAGTATACTTATGAAATTATAAGCATATTGGGTGCGTTGGATTTTCCCATACGAAATCCAAGACATCCATCGTCTTGAATTTCGTATGGGAAAATCCAAGTCATATGGCATCCAATCCGGACAAGTAGATATTATTTGCTGATCAATACAATATCTATACGGCCAGATGATGAAACCTCTTTGTTTTGCAACTTAGTTTCAAATTAAAAAATACCGTCGCCATTCGCTGCCAATGATTTTGCAGAAACTTTTGGTTATTATAATATTTTATCTGTTCTGAGTCTGGTGATTTCCTTGTCGGTAATTTTTTCTAATACTTGAATAAATCATTGAATGAAGATGGATCTGTCAGATTGGTGTGATGTTTTTGTTGTTTTTTCTTGTGTTTCTATAAAGCTACATTCCTAAATTGTTAACTATTAAAATTGCATCACTAACTGAGCGCCTTAAATATCATATTTTCAGATATAACAACAGAATTGAAAACGAAACAACTCCAGACCAATACAAAACGGCAAAAGAACTTCTCGAAGAATATGTACCGCCCTTCAGGACTTTTACGGCAGACGTGGATCCTTCTATATAGGAACTATTTGATGACTACGAGGAACTATGTGAGTTACTTCAGACTATGTTCATTAAATCACAAACATTCAAACTCAAAGACAAGTATCATCAAACAGGGGAACAAGCTGATTATAGACCTCATTATAAGGTCCATAAATAAATAGTTACTGCCTAGGGACTATATGGAACCCAGATTACAGATGAATATATCATTAAAAATAACCAATTAGAAAACCTTTAAAAAAAATGAATAGGTCTCAGGTTCAAGAACTTTGAATCCGAAACCCGACCATAGTGAAGTGCAAAACAATTTGGCTTCCCCACGTGAACTCTCCAAATAGCCCACTACCTGGTCGCCGAGAAGTCGCGTCAAAGTTATATGTGTCGGATGTATGAGATAGGTAATCGGTCGCAACAAATGCTTAAATTGCTGCGTTCTCACCAAAAATACTCATTTTTACGATACGGTAACGGAAACGCGCTGGTGCTAGCGTGATAATATACACAAACAATTACATACATGTAGCAGAGCTACTAACAAATGAGCTGTCCGGTAAATTAATCTGTTTAAGATCAAAAAAGATATAAATTATTTTATAATATTGTATAACGTTTTGTCAATGTCGCATTATCATTGCATAATATAAAACAAAGTGTACTTTGTGTGTACGCTTAGATCTTTTAAACTACACAACGTATTTTAATGCAGTTTTCAGCAATAGATAGAGTGCTTCATAAGGACGTTTTATATTGCATATTATATAAGAGAAAAACCGAGAAATTCAAAGATTTTTCGTGTGAGGTCGTAACAAATATATTTTTGTGTGCTTACATTGCAAACGCTGGCTAAACCTTACTGGATAGATCAAATTAATGTACGACAGAATAGTATAATTTAAAAAGATCGATTTAAAAGTTCGCGATGGTATATATTTGACCTCTAAAGGAAACATGCTTGTACTGTCTCATGACAAAACAGCTGTAAATATTGTATTTAAAGATACACACAGAAAGGTATTTATTAACGACTTTTTTATCAGTTCGTTCTAATAAAAATTGCAAACACTGCCAGTTTTTAAAACATGGAAATAAGTTTTAAGTCAAAGGTTACAAGTGCACAAGAAAACTTCAAATTTCACGCAATCATGTTAATTTGTGTATAAACTTACAATATTTAGTAGTGGAATTCTGAACGAGAATAATAATATATCACATACATGTTTCCCATGTAACTAGCAACCAAATATTTGCTCTATATTATATAAATACTGATACTGACATTTTATTAATATGGTATTTCGTATTAATGCGGTATGGCAAAACCGCATATTTTTAGACACAATTCGATCATCCTTTTGAATATAGCAAATTCTGCTTACGTCCAAGTTAAAACAAAGTTGTGAAACTAAATTCCTTTTAAAATAATCCTCCTCCGTAAATATTTGCATAATTTTAGCCAGCCTACGTTAGGTTCATAAGTATACGCATGACAAACATGGTATTCCTGTACCAGGTGCTTTATTCTTAGGCTATGACATTTTTAACACAGATTTTTTTTTTAACTTCAATATAATCAGAAATATCGTCGAATACAGGAATGTTATACTTTTATTTGTCTTTGTTATGACATTTTCTTCGAATGAATGAGTCATTGAGAGTCGATGTTAGACATTGACATGCGATATTTCTCACCGGGAAGCTATGTCGACGTCACAAATAATGTTGCCATAGTGCCTTATTATAAAATGCATAGCAATGGTTAGTCTGCATATATGTCTATATAGGCATTACATATACGTGACCGTAATCGTATATGTATATCTATTGTCCTTTAAATAACAATACAATAGATAAAAGCAGTACGTAAAGGTTGACAATATCGACAAAATAATTTTAATCGAGATTGACATTTCACTAGTTGAGAATAGGGAACTGTTCTTAACTACGGTTAGAAAGGTCAATAAAACCACATGACATAATCATGTGAAACAAATTTAGATCAAACAGGATTTCCTTTAAAATTGGGTGGGTTGGGTTGATAATGTAAAATGTTAAAACTTTTTTAAGAATTTTTAGATGAGTTCTATGAAGAGCTTCAATCACAGTTTTAATTAATAATTTTCTAGCTATGATGTGTATTTGTAATGAACACAATAATTAACTTAACTAAATATTCATGGGACGGTTTTAAGGGAGTAGCGCAACATCTAACTGTTAGCCTCAAATGCACGAGGTGTATCCTTTTTACAACCAAGGTTAAAAAAAGGCATGACATGATTCTAGAGAGACTTATGTGATACTTAATCGATGAACTGGATGTATTATAGTGAAATTATTTTTATTGTGTTATCATTTCCAAATCCTTCCAATGGATTAACATGCCGAGTAAATAATCTTATCATTTTAAATTAATCTGTTAATTGATCAGTTTGCAAATAATCATAATCAAACAAAATCATTTTTCAATTTAATCATTAATTGATATAATAATATATCAATTGCTGTTTGTTATTCTCGCTAAAATTCTACAAGGGTTGGACCGATTTGGCTGATTATGTAATATTTACAAGAGTCAGGACTATTTATACGATATAATTTCTTTACAAAATTTTCGGGGAACCTATGAAATTGGGGAAAAACAGAAAGTACATTTTTCTATGGTATTTTTGCCACCGTATTCGACAGTCGAATCAAGTTGTGAATCAAGACAGGAAACATCCGTCTGGTTTTTAGTTTACACAAATAAATATAATTGAGGTGTCGGTATATAATATTTATATAAATAAGTTTTTACTAAATGCATTTAAAGTATACGGCACTTATAACAAAATATATATTTTACTGTCTATACATCGGTCTGTCTGACTGTTTGTTTCGGCTTATCTCTGAAAAGGCTGTACCGATTTTGATGGGACTCTATCTTTCAGATAGCTCATGTCATAAGGAGTAAGTTAAGCTTTTTTGATTTTTAGTAAAAGAAAAGGGAATAAGGAAGAAAAAAAATGTTTAATTCCACGCGAACGAAGTAATAAATACAAATTAAACTTGCTAGTACAATTCTTATTGTAACATTTATGTCATGAATGCTGCTAACAAAACGAAGTTATATCGTGTATAAAAAGCAGTTAGCTACGATTCGGGATCACACACCATTGCACCGACCCCGCCAGAACGAAGAGTCGAAGAACCTCTTTGGCAGCTCGCCCTGGGCGAGTCTTAGTCCAAACATCCCGATCAGTAGCAGCAAGCCAAGGAACGGAAATCTAAAAATGTAATTTACAACAGAATTAATGTTAAGTATTGCTTTTTTTTTTCAGTCGCTGTTCATGTACAGGGTAGCTGCTCATGTAGTTATTGCCCTGGTATTCGGCTACCTGTACTTTGGCGTTGGCAATGAAGCGAGTTCCGTGCTTGGCAACTACGTTTACCTCTACGGATCGATGCTGCTAGTGGTGTACACAGGAAAGATGTCCGTTACGCTTTCTTGTAAGTGTAAACAACCTCATTACTTCTCGATATCAATTTTTATAATCGAACTTTTTTACTTACCTAAACTGCTCCTAGAGGCGCAATAATAGCTGGACCCCGCGGCTTTCCGGGATCAAAAGTAGCCTATGTTAATCCAGGATATACGCTATGCTGCTACTAAATTTCATTCAAAGCCATTGAGTTTGAGCGCGAAGAAGCAACAAACATACAACAAACTTTCGCATTTATTAATATTAGTGTGATTTCCCCCTCGTTACAGTCGACACTGAATGAACTTTAAGCTTAGATGGAACGTGCTGATGTCACAATCTTTCAAGTTTTTAGTTCAAGGATATGTAAATTTCTTAGTAATATTTTCCGTAATCGTTTTAAAACTGTGTCTAGCGCTTGCCGTACGTAAGCGATAACTTTATGAAATAAATAGGTATATATTAACTAAAATGTCATCTATCTACGTAATGAGTTGGAATAAAGTTAAAGATAATTATGATTAAGCGATTATAATAGTTCTTACTGAATTGATAAATTAACGCTTCAGGATATATAGCAATTAATGTTTGAAAATGCTATGAATGCTTATATGACTAAAGTGACGGATCTATCTGGCGACCCACCTAATGTTAAGTGGTTACCGATACTTGTAACAACAGCAACACGACTGGCTTACGTTTCCGAAGTATGAAGTCGTAAGTCGCATCGTGTTGCGCCCATTACGACTGGGATGAAATGTAATAAATTATCAGTTATCACAATTCAAAAACAATAAAAACTGATGTTATTTTACTATAGATATTAATTAATTGTAACTAATAAATAAATAAAATGAATATTCACGGACATTATAGCCCTCAATATTTTTTTGTAAATATGCATACATAATACATATCACCACCCATATTACATAAAAGGAAAAACGTTTCCATGGTCACAAAATATAAACTATTTCATTCAAACATTTTACTGAAACACGGAAAAATTTAATCAAAATATTTTACTAATTTGAAATACTTGTAACTTTTTTATATTGTAAATTTAGTATTATTGTACATTAATTTAATTAGCCAACATTAATTTCATTTTTCAGTTCCGCTAGAAATGGACATACTCAGAGGGGAATACTTCAATCGATGGTATAATTTAGGACCTTACATCTTCTCGATACTAGCAGTGGAACTACCTTTCCAGGTAACATTTGTACAATAAATGCTATTCTAAGAATAAGAATAGAATAATTTTAAGAAATTAACTAAGTTCTTAAATAAGTTGACGGATAATTTTTAGTTTAAAAATAGTTGAAAAATTGGCATCAGACACAACTTGTCAAAGTCTAGCCGTGAAATTATAACTAATCATTTTAAATTAAGCTATTTTGCCATTATATTATACATTCCTATACATTGTATTAGCGGATAGTGTTTACAAAAATCGTAGAGTTCATCATACTTGATCTGATTTTTGTAACTATGTCTGCACCGACCACGCCGATAGGGTCGAAGAATCCTTTTGCCCGCTCGCCCGCGGTTAGTTTTGGTCCAATCGTACCTAAAAGGTGCCTTTGGTTTGCTGCTTTAATAAAAAAAAATTGTATTAAAGTTTTTAAGTCAGCGAGAGCCATCTTATCTCACCAATATCTCGAGTAAAGTTGACAAATGTTCTTAATTCACTGATATCGTTCTCGTCTTTCAGATGATATCCTGCGTTTCATACGTGGTACTATCCTACTGGTTGACAGATAATCCGCTGGAACCGACGCGAGCTACCATGTTTCTGGCAACAATTGTGGCTACATCCTTATGTGCGCAAGCTTGGGGTTACTTTATAGGGTCTACTACACCCACCAAGGTAAATATAGACAAAATAACTTAATCTTTTTAATTCATACTAAATCATAAATTCTTGCTGAAATATTTTGCATTACTACATTACTTCCCCGTACGCTGATTGGTCGATATAAGACTATTGATTCATGACCATAAAACATGATGGTAGCGCACAATATGCATCCTAAGCAATAAGTCTCAAAAATCAAAGTTTTTTTAGTTTTGGCCACTACGCCTAACCTTTTTGTACATGCAAACTATCGATATCGATATATATACAATATATATATATATATATATGCAGTTAGCATACTAACAGTTTACCTGCAATTCTTAGGGTGACCTGCCGATTAGGGTTTATGGTTAGTTAGTGACCTCCGTACTTAACAGAACAAGTGCAAAAAACCTAAAAACGAGTAAGACTTTTACCTAGTTAATTCGAGGACGAATTGTCACTATACAAAATGTACTCTGTCCTTCAATGTACCACATTAGCAGTTCTGTAGACCAGTGGAAAGTTTTGGTCACCGCTGACTTTACAGACGCTTGACATAACACCTCGATACGATACGACTTGGATCTTCGTTAGGCGAGGGTCTGACTCGTATTGCTGTTGTTATAATCTCAGGCGCTCAGGTAACCAATTAACATTAAAAAGGTTGTCAACTCAATAAAAAAACCTATATTTTTTTTCCAGATCGCAGTGTTCATTGGACCGGTGCTCGCCTGTTTGTTCTCGGTGTTTGGGTTCTGTCTGGCACTCTCTGACACGCCATACCCGTTCCGCTGGCTCCATCACATCTCGTACTTTAGAGCTGGTTTCCATGTCGCCGTGCATTCTGTTTATGGTTTCAATAGGACAAAAATACATTGTTCCAAATGTAAGTATGTCCAAACGTGACTGGTTTCGTAGTTAGTAACCACGCGAAAATATTTCAATTTCGCTTTACTTTTTTTTGCAGCAAGCCGTCATTCGTGAACCAAATTATTTAGGCTACCCAATTAGATTGTATTGACTTGGATTTTCTCAAAAAGGCTAAATACACCCAAAATGATCCTATGATTTGATTTCTAATTGGGCGTATTTAGCCTTTTTATTATAGCTCGTCAGTCAAAAATAATGTGGATTTTTGCGCGAGGATTGTTAAGTTTATACATACATGCGTCTACCATTATGTAAAGCACTTTAATCTTGCTTGTTTCTTACTCATGAAGAGTCGGATATGCTTCGAACAAAGTAACATAAAAAGGTAAAACTGAACAAATATAAGAATCTTTGACTTCGGCTTAACCTTGTCTCATCATTAGTTCCGTATTGTATACAAAGATACGTGAAGAAAACAGGCCCAATCTGAAATCATCCTTATTTTGTCAGGCAAACAGAATATTTAACTTTTTTTTGTGTTTCAAAGCGAAATCCAAATTTTTAAGGTACTTAGTTACTTACTCTATGATCCTGCACTGTCCCATCTAGCTTCCTCCTCATGTACGCCTGTTTTCAATAACCTAAATGTTTATTTTTCAGTGTACTGCCATTACGTGGTACCAAAGACATTCCTCATTGAAATGGACATGGAGAACATCGACGTTGGAAGCAACATGGCTCTCGTTCTTTCCATGACTGTAGTCATGCATATGCTGACGTGCTTTGCATTGTGGTATAGACTTAATAAGAGATAGACAGAAAAATTCAATACATTTAAAATAATAATGGCCTTATAATTTATTTTTATCCAAATCGCTTTAACTGATATAAATCACTACGCCGAAAGCTTTTTATATTGTAATTTATGGCTGATTGGTAATAATTATATCAGTTCATGGTGTAGTAAAATAAATATTATTAAAAACGTGTTGATAAGGATTACCGCTATTAGATGTACCATGGTGCTCATACTCTTTTCCAGTAGTTGGTACGGTGGGGCTTGTAAATCTTGACATTGACAGATCCTTAGCAGGTACTAGAACAGCAGATAGCAAAACTGTATTATTAATTCCTATAATCAATAAGATACTAAACTTTGTATTGAATAAATCATCAAAAGTTTAGTTTCAAAATGTGAACATGTCATTTTATTTTACCAATACATGTTAATAATATCAGATATACGAAACAATACTTACTTTATATGAATACATTTAGAAAATAAATAACGATACATAAAATTACATTTGACTTCTGTAAGTCAATATTACTATCTTACTACTATTATATAATAACTGCGAAAGTTTGGATGGATGGATGTTTGTTAATCAATCACGCCAACACGGCTGAACGGAAACTATATCACTGAATTCTTCATGGACATGGGGTCTGAAGCAACATGGTACTCTTCCCTGCGCATGTGGATACTTTGCATAACATAATATAGTAATGTTCACTGTGTTTGTAAACTAAACATAATCTGTGTTACTTAAATACCAAGACATAATTAATAATTTCAACGTCCAAGGCATTGCTGGGGACAATTTTAACAATGCAAGATTTTAAACGGACTTTTAGCAAAATTAAAACAAAATATTTTGGTGCAATTATTTGTTTAGTGAACGATTGTAGGTCCGGTAATCATTATGTTATTTTTTACAACCCGATTTCAATCAACCCTAGGTAATAAACTATTTATTAGGTCTTTGAAGTTGCCGTTTTCTTGGACTGGCCTCCTTAAACTATAATAGAATGTTAATAGATTAAGAGATTTTAAATACTATATAAAAATAAATTTTGCATTTAAGGCATTTTATTGGATTTCAAAAATCTATTATTCATTTGTTTCTGTACTTTTGATTTTTTCTGTAAAATCGTTTTTCATAGTTTTCGAAAATAACTTAAGCTATGCGTTATGTACTTCTAAAAAAAAACTACCGCAATATAACTGACGTTAATTGTTTAAAGTTAACGTTTTATCTGCCTTAGTAGACGGATCAATTTCCACTATCGCCTGAAGTTTGTCATTATCAACCCTCATTTCGGGTGACCAAGACGTTAATTTATCACTACAAGATTACCCGAACGAAAGTGATTGAACCCGTAAATAGTGAAATTGCAGTACAAAAACTCAAAGGAACAAATTAATAACGGATTTTAGAGAGAAATAACGTGAAAAAAGAACATTAAATTTCTATAAATTTACATTTTCAGGACAAACCGTAATTGGTCACTTTAAAGTAACCAGTTTATTATAATAGTAATTTCAGGTAACTTTATTGTACAAATTTTCGTTAATTCCATAGTAAGTGACCAAAAAACGCCAAACAAAAATAGTAAATGTCTTGGTATGTAGTACGAGTAGATACGACTACATAATTAAGGTAGGTGTTAAGTTTATAATACGTAAGAAATTTTACATTGTGAAGTATTATTAGTTACACTTAGTTATGATGAGTAATTTACACATCTACTATTGTATTATGGGTGCTTGTACTTGACTATAATATTTAATTTATTTTTATTGACTTTAAACACCTCTTCTTAGCCACTTTCAAATTATTAACGGCCAAACCCTATAATCTGCTAACAGATTACCGGAGATATATAACAATAGCTACTTTGTTACAAATAAATATGTTGCTTGGCAATATCTCCAGTGTTCTATTAGATGATTATAGTTGGTTGTAAGACGTTACAAAATAAAACAATCATTTTTCAATTGTGTAGGAATACACCTTGCCGAAATGTATTGTACATTTCGGTATTAACACAAATTAAAAGAATTAAAGAAATCAAACAAGGGCTAAATGCATCTGATACTTGCATTTATCAACTTGAAAATAATAAATTTATTAATAAAAAATAGATAACCTGTAGTGCTTTACCGATTTCCTGTGATAAGTATATGCTTTTAAACACAAATAGTTCATTAGATCAACAGTGTTGAATTAAAAACCAAAAATCTAATGATAATTTAGATAAGTACCTACATTAAATATATCCGGTTAAATTGACGTAGCATTTTGGAAAATTCACGACTTAATTGTTGCTAAGGACTTTTTTTATTTCTTTTTAAGTCCTTTCTAGCAAAATTATGAATTGAAAAAAAAAAGTTTACCTCATTATTTTACTGGATATTTTTATAATAACTACTGCACTCAAGTTTAATTGTTAGAATCAATATTGTCAAAAGCATTGTGATAGCGATTGTAGTTAATTTTATCTTAAGTACTTACTATAAATTGGTGGAATTGAATAAATATTATGAGTAATTTATTTAAATATTATGTTTTATTTAGATCAGTGTCTAACTCTCAGCGGTCATCCAACATCCAACGACGATATTTTTTTTTTTTATGTGAGTAAGTGACCGCACGAGCTGAGGGCCCACCTGATGGTAAGTGGTGACCCTCGCCCATGGCAACAGTAATGCGCGCGACTCAGTATGAGATCCAAATCTTTACTGAGTCGCATTCATCCTGCTGCGTCCATCACCCAAGACGGGGATGATACGTCTCATGCGCATGTGATTTCACCGGCACCCACACCCTTCCACCGGAACACAGTAATGCAACCACTACTGCTTGGCGGCAGATTCCAGGTGTGGTGGCAGTACCTCTCCGGACGAACTTGGCACAAGTTCTACTGCTACTTTTTTGGTTGCTCCTTTAGCACCACCCAGGGGGTACGTGTAGGGAATCAAAGGGTACACACCTACGGACGCGAGCAACTGGACCCCCCAATTGGACGATATTTGGCAGTGCAGATAATTTCGTCTCTTTATTAAAAGGCCGATGGTGGTAGACTAAACACTTCTTTTGTTTAGTATAATAAAAGGATATGAGAGCGTTAAGGATGTTTGTGGTAGATAACATTGAAATAGAGTGACGAATAGTGCTACTAAAGAGGGTTGCGAAGTGAAAAAAACATAAATAATTTATTATTTAATAGTTTGTACATGTCAATAGAAAAAAATATGAATGGACATTTCACACAGTACCCCAGTATTACAGTAACCTAGCCCTAAACTAAGCACCAGATGAATAATAATAGGTTGTTCGGAAAGTAATTTCGTTTTTTCCCGTCAGAGGACTTAATTACGTTTTTCGAAACCAGCTTCAGACTTAAGCCGCATAACCATTATATGTCTTGAGAGCTGATATTGCAAGGCTTGTGTGTGAAAAAGTTCTATTAATTCTACGCAGTAGTTTTTGGTTGGTGCCGTTTTAAATATGGAGAGCAATATAATAATAGCAATAATAGCAATAAGCAGCAATACAATACTTTTTTTGTAAATACTGGATATTGAGCGGACTCACAGCTCAGTTGGTAGTAGCTGTGCCTAGATAACTGATGATACATACAACACAAAGCGTACAGACACGGAAATGCTAAATGCTTGTCCTTATTGGGAATCGAACCCACGACTTACAACGCAAACGACAGACAGATAGACTATCAACTAATTATGGGGCCAGTCGTAGTATGTAAACAGGTGAAAATTAATATCCCATTCAAATCAGGGTAAGTTTTTTGGAAAAAGGCTCTCTGGGGGATGTGAAACGCTGAATAGATAAATCCACTTTGCAATCCGATATATTCACATAAACCTAAATATTTTTTATAACTGGCCCATTTTAAGATCTGGCCAACAACTGTTGCTTTGTCTTATGTTCCGGGGTCCATGTTGTTCGCGTCTACGTGAGTAGGTACTATGTTGATTCGCGCATTTTTTGAACAACATAACCATTTGGAAAAGATGGAGAACAGTTTTTTATTTTTTTTATTTATACATTCTCATGTCATCTGATTATTAATGGTATCATTAATAAAACAAAAAAAAAACCTTAACACACTTATTCAGTTATACCTCTACACTAGGATTCCCTGTGTCGCAGATGGCATGGACAAATACTGAAACACAAGACATACACCCAAGACGCGAGAACAAACTTCATGCTCACCACACAAGGTGTGCCCTGGCCGGGAATCGAAACCGGGACCCCTCGTTTCGAAGGCAGAGCTACTACCAACTAAGCCACGGAGCCGTCAATAGTATAATAGTCAATAGTCAAAATAGTCAGGTATAGACAATGCAGCTAAAGATATTGGATTACAACGCCATATATATACAAAAAACAAAAACTTTCTCCCTGAAATTAAAGCTTGCGGAGTTCCTAAAAAAAGAGATAAAAACTATGTAATTATATGTCGCAAGCGAAGCTCAAATTTGTCTTTCTGCAACAGCAATGCTGTATACTTAAATAACTTAGCGGGTCGCCTTGGTTGATTCCAATTCATATTAGAAGTACTAATTTTTTTATAGAAATATTTATTTTTATTGCTTAAGTTATTTAAATGGTTTTTTTTAAACTGCTTAAATGTTGTACATTTCACACACAACACAAAAGTTTTTGAGACCAGTGTGTCACTTGGTGGAAGTCTTGTTCCAACAGTGGACGCGATAACGCCAATCAGCTGGATGATGAGTGGCAGCCATGTGGGGAGTGGGGAGTGGGGAGAACGACCGATATATACGGACCGCAAGTGTGTCATACATACCCGCCCCCGTCTCAGTACACGCTAAGCTATCGTATAGAACGCATGCCTGACAGACAATTTCGCGCTACATCGGCTTTGTTTACATACAACGCGCTCCTTTGTGTCAAACTTTACGCGCAATGTATCCTCAACATTGTTTACCTGTGAACTAGTGTTGTGTAGTGAAAGTTCATCATGGCCGGCGAAAAAGAATCTCTGGACACACACTCCAGCTCCATGTCAGAGGATTCTCTCAACATATCCTTTGACGATATCACCTACACCGTGAGAAGGGGCATCTTTAAGAGGGGTACGTTTCAATATGTGATTTGATTTACTTGACTTAAAATTTGATATTTAATTATAATTACAGCATATCAGCTCCAATAATTAATTACTAGCTTATCTGCTTATAGTTAAACAAACAAAAATCTAATATTCTTTGTGTTATTCTATCGTTACTTAAATAACTCGCCTCGTATATTACCAGACAGTATAACTTATATTACAAATTGTGGATCTAATTAATTTACTTTGAGATAACTTAATATCCTTTGTGCATGTAATTAGTAACAAATGAGCAAAATTCCTCATTAAACTAAATATGCAAATAATAACGATTCATTCGTTTGACGTCTTCGTAGCTTAGTTAGTAGTAGCATACTTTTATTAGAAGACGGGGCAAACTTTGTATGATTAGCGTAAAGTTTGCTCTCGGGTCTTGGGCGTTTGTCTAGTATTTCTGTGATTGTTCATGTAACCTGTATAAATCAGTTTCTTTGCATAGGAAGAGAATAATATATGTTAAGTAATTATTGAAGGTAAAACTAAAATTTATTCAATTATGCTGGCAGCACGCTCCAAGTTCAGGGGACCGAACCTGGTATACAATGTTCGGTTCCCTGAACTTGGTGCGATAGATATTAATTAATATAAAAATGTCAATAGCTTAGTCTATAATCATTATCGTCATCAATGGATTAAATAGGAGCCAGATAACATGTCCGTAGCGACGCTTCAATTCTGATTAAATCTATTATATCTTTAAGCTTATCAGTCAATCTCAATGCTAGTTGAATAATTAATAAAATGCTTACACACTCATATCCCTGCACTGAGATTCCCTGTGTCTCAAGTGGCATGGAAAAACAAAACGCAAACACCTAAAACCAAAAACCAAACTTCTTGCTCACTACGCAAAGTATGCATTGGCCGGAAATAAAACCTGGGGCCTCATATCCGGAGCTATTACCAACTAAGCTTATACCATAGCTTAGTTGGTAATAATATTATTAAAATGACGGCTCCATAGCCGTCATCTTAATAATATTATAAATGCAAAAGATTGTAAAGATAGATAGATGGATGAAAGTTTGTTACTCAATCACGCCAGAACGGCTGAACAGATAGATTATAGTCTAGAATAGCACATTGGTTACTTTTTATCCCGGAAATATGTACGATTCCCGTAGGATGGCCAACCGCGAGTAACACCGCGGGGCGCAGCAATTATAAAGTTGTCTGTATCAGCAGGTTTCCTAATTTCTTCTACATTTCACCTTCTTTTCGAAGTTCCAGTGCATAATATATCCTTTAGTTCATAATACGAGTATATCCTAATGTAAATCAATAAATGTTTTTTGTTTTTTTCATTTCCCATATCTAGTTTTCCAAAAAAGTATTTCCAAAAATGTTTTTTATCTAGCCAACATTCTCTCCTACTTAATTATACCTAACTTCTAATCTTAAATGAAAAAAAAATTTAAATGTTAATTAAAAAATGTTTCGTAATTTACTATTTATACACAAATTTCCCCCAAACCTTTTACATCTAAACTTAATTATACACAATATCTTCTGACTAAGAATATATTATTAGCTATATAACTCGAAGTATAAACTTTAGAAGAAAGACTAAGGTTATTGAACGTTAAAAGCTAGAGACTACAAAAACACTGCCATGTCCTATGGATGTCCTATAATTACATTCAGTGATAAATATGAAAATAAAAGGTACGATATAGCAAAAATAACTGGAAAAAAATATGTCCTCCAAGTAAACATAATTGAATATTTTTCTTTCCTGTGACTCCGCCTGTTGTATACCGAGATTTTATTTGGAGGCCCTTTTCGGGCGAGTAATAAGGGATGAAAGAATTGAAATCGGTTTTGTTTTCGATTTTTAATCAGTCACTTGTCATGTCATGATACATTGGTTTCATAACGATGATGTACTTGGATGTACGTCAATGTGTCCAGATTTCTCCGGATTCAAAATAAGACAAACAACGCACTAGATCGTATAATAATCCCTATAGTTTGATATAGATTAGTAATATTATTATATCTAAGATTTCCTTATTGTTCGCATTTTCTATTTACATCAGCCCAAGAACAGCTAAGATTTAACGCATATCGTCATCAATGTTATCTTTTACATATATACGTCAACGCTCTTCATGTAAATAGTGCAAATAACAACACAAAAGGATATATATATATTTATCATAAGCATGATGAAATGCAATACACTTGTTTAAGGATGACCACAGATATGATACCAGCTTCATGCGTAGAACCGACACGTTAATACGGACAATCGCAACATATCGTGTACCTCTAAAGGTACTTATTGTTTCTGATAACCACGATATATGACACTGGTGTGGGGAAAGGATTACCCATGTGCCTGTTGGGAGTTTTTGCTCTTTGGCCAACATCTTCGTGTTTAGTAATAGTATTAGTATCATGTAATTCCCTCCTGCATAAGTAGAGAAATAGGACCTGAATCTTAAGAACTTGAGATATGAAGATGCAGGTTCAACCTTTGGCAAGGCAACATCTCAAGATAGACTTCTACAAAACTATAATGCCCGAAGATTAACAGCTTAATCATTTCAAACAAGGAAATAGGTTATCGTTGGTCATTTCAGATTAAGATCTTGGATTTATTTAAAGCCCAACGCCACTAAAACACAATCGTGTGCTTTCAACCTTCGAAATAGTCAGATAAACTTAAACCCAGCTTAAACTTAAATGGTAGAACTCTACCATCCAACGCTGCAGCTCTCCAAAGTATCTTAGTATCATCCTAGATAGAACGTTGACATTTAGAAATAACTGCATCAAAACTAAAGCTCAAGTAAATACTTGGAACATCATACTCCTACGACTTGCTTCTACATCGTCATCACACTCCTGAAGTTCTACGAACAACTAGTATCGCTCTGCTTCTCTGCTGGGGAGTACGCATCCTCCGTGTGGCATCGTTCTTTCCATGCAAGTGAAGTAGAACAGTCACACTTAATGAGGCATGTAGAGGCAAGGGAAGTGTCATACTTAATGAGGCATGTAGAGCTATCACTGATTGCTTGAAGCCCACTCCTCTCAGCAAGCTATATTCGCTTGTAGGTATAGCACCTCCGCTAGTTCGAAGAGACATAGCCCGCAGCTCAGAAAAGCCTAAACAGAACTAGACAACAGGCATCCCTTAAACAGTTTTAAGGTACTTAGAAGAGCTTTAATAACATACACAAAAGACTGAAGAAAATCCGAGTGATGCCTGACTAAACCTGTGGAAGGCAAAACACGCCTCGTGTGTTCCAGGCATAATTTGAGATTTAAGACTAGCTTAACCGTGAAAACTATCTGTTATTATTCTTATTTTTGATGGGGTGACAAGGCCTGTACTAACGTCCTGCATAGAAATGTATTGTGCATTGTCCCCCAATGGCTAACCCTGCCCCATCCAGCCAAACTCCTTAAAGTGCCGGAGGAGGACTCTGGGTTGTTGGCTGGCCTGGCTATTATTTGACGTATATGTCCAATAACCTTAAAAACTTTGATTTTTCACTAATTTAGTCCCACCGCAAGGAAAAGCTATGCGATGTAGGAGTAGTTATGCTGGAAGGTTATACATCGAAACATACCTAATTAAGGATTTTGTATCGATAATAATCAGGAACTGAATAAAATAAGCATTATTCCGATCGATAGTTATAAATATTTTAAAATGCGAATTATAAAATACCCTAGATATTCATTATTTCGGGCTTGTTTTCTGTTGCTTATAAATTGGTTTCTTTAACCCGGGCAATGAGAAGGTATAATGATACTGAGACAACCACATTTTTAAACAACCCTCCATGTTTTGTGGAGAGGCGCACATTTTAACAACTTGGAAGATTCTTATATATCACGCTGGGCACCCTAACTCAATGGAAACCTAAATAATTTGTGTAAACGCATCATAATATGGCGGTCACATCTAAGCCATGACTCTCATTTATAGTCGGGTAATAGAAGAAAACAAAATCTGATATTCGCATAATTCATCACACATTTAAAGGCGAAAATTTGTCTCACTTCATTTTATTGCTGTATTAATATGTACATCCTTCTCTTATTTTTCCTGCCTTTCACAGACATCTCTATTCATTTTCTGTCCACGATGCCAAACCATTGAGGTGCATGACTGTAGAAAACATTTTATTTTTCAAAGTACCAGCTAGTAAAACAAACAAAATAAATTTAAAAAAAACCTTGATCTTGACAAAAATAAAACAGAATTGCCTTCAGAAATCTGTATCATTTAACTAATGTAATTATAATGAGACAATGAAGACCTACATTTCGTTGCCCACTTACCTATTTATTTCATTCACTTACCTTTGTTTATTCATTTTCTGTTAACCTTATGAATCACGCAGAAGCAACCTTTGTATTGTGTATACAGTTTCATTAACAGTTAATATTATAATTTATAGGTCAAGTTGCATAGTTCAAGTCCCGCGTTCGATCTCTGGCATTGTTGTTCGACCATGTTTTTAATCCTGACATTGAATCACAGGGTAGTTTAATCTACGAATAAGCGTGCGCAAATCTACATTCTCAAAGCGGTGAAGGAAAACATCCTAAGGAAACCGTCATATCCTACTAATTCTAACACAACCTACACGTGTCACAGATAAACAACAGTCGACTTTAGATTTGTGCGATCAAGTGAGTCGTAGTAGGAAAAAATATTACTTTGTCTAGGTTTTTCAGTATTGCTCCTTAGTTATCACAACTAACGAGATCACATAAAATTTTGAGCGACAATGTAAAGATTTGGAATACACTAGAACTATAGGCGGGATATAAACCTTTATACGGCCAGGGGTCAATAAAATTTACTTGCTGACGATTTCATAGACTTGTCGAATGTAGTTCATTGAGATATCCGTAATGAAAGGGCTGATAAAATGGCAAGCTACTTATCTTACAGGTAACGAACGATAATGTTACTAATTTCTCTCTTTAGGTTGCCAACCGATGTTGAACGATTAATTTATATCGTCATTATAATGATAAGCAACAATGTATCGAAGATATTACTTATAGACGTGTTTTAAAGGTCGATGCCGATTATTATCGTTTACTGTAACACAAAATTCTTAGACAGCGTGACTCTATGTTTCAAACCCGACTTTCAATCCGACGGTCACTTCATCGAATTCAGAAGTGCACCAATGAAGCATTACGCTTAAAAATAAATATAAGCGCTATTAGTACTAATCAAGTTCGATTTGTACAGAACTAAGTACAAATCGAACTTGATCAGACTTTCTTTTAATTCTTGAAAGGAACATGTGCCTATATATTTAAAATTATATGACTCGAATTATCAAATTCTTCGAGTGAGTGTCACGAACAAAATATATTTATTACAATTTAGTATGAGATCATGAAGGGATGTCCACAATTTGTGACACTCAGGGTCCACTGTGGTCAACCTACGTAACACCGACTCAAATTGTTCGGTTTTCTCATTACGCAATATACTGGACATATGCCATTATGTCTGTCCTAACTCTACTTTACTAACCGTTACTATAACGGTTCAAAAGTAGAGTTAGGTGAAGAAATATTTTATTTTTCATCCCTATAAAATTACAATTCTTATACGATTGACAAGAATTTCATTATTTCATTAACAATGTTCATTGGTTTACGGAACGAATGACAGTGCGACTTGATTTGACTTTTTTTAGCAAGTAAAATATTTTTAAAACACATTTTATCAAAAAACACGTACCCTCTGGGTAGTGCCAAAGGAGCAACTTAAAGTAGCAGTTGAACTTGTGCGGGTGAAATCACACGTGCAAGAGACGTAACATGGCCGTCTCGGATGGGCGCAATGGAGTGCGGCTTAAGTATTCTCATAGTTCGGTCGGGAAGATCTAAGTCGTATTTATGTTGTCATGGACGGAGGTAATCACTCGTCCCATCACTTTCAATAGTATAAAAATCATTTTGCATCGTTATTAAGTTGCGTTTATCTTGTTTCCCTAATAGGATATATGCTTTCCTAATGGGATATGTTGTTATAATGAAGGATCTTTTGGAGATTTTAAATATCATAAGAATAGGAATGATTTCATGATCTGAAAAGATTAATATTAAGCTCTTTAGTAAAGTAGCACTTTACTTGAGATGCAGCCTAACAAGGCCACATCTTGAATGAAGATGCGTTCCTGAAGATGAAGATGCTTTGAGGTGACTCTATTGTTGAGTATTTACTCACTAATTAGGGTATAGAGGAGATGTATGTAATATTACTACTTTTCAGATCACCTTAACATGGACTTCAGCAAAGAAACGCCTGGATCCATCAATGAAATAACAATCTATGTTTGTAAACAACTTGGTTATTTTTATCAGCTCCTTGAGTGAAGTCAGACACGTGTTGTTTGTTATGGCAATTGCTTCGCTTATTTATAAGAGTAGAGTCAATATTGTGTTTTGCAGTTTAAAGCTTCTTTAGCAATTCATATAAAAAGCTCTTGGACTTGTCGGTTACATTTCGCCAATTTCATGACAGTGTTCTGCAATTTTTTTGAATGTACTGAATTAAAGGGACGAACTGAAGGCCCTCCTGACGTTAAGTGGTTACTTCCGCGTATAACAACAGAATTATGACTCGGTTTCTCCCCAACCGAAGTATGAGAACACACATCTCCTTGCGTCCGTCACCCGAGACAGGGATGTAACGTCTCATGAGCCTGTGATTTCACCGGTACCCACACCCTAGCACCGAAACACAGCAATGCGATTACACTTCTGCTGGGCGGCACATCGCTGGACGAAGTTGGTACAAGTTCTGCTGCTACTTTCTACTTCTACTTTTTGTTTCTCGTACAGGGGGCACGTGTAGGAACTCAAAAGATAGATATTTACCTACAGAAGTGAGCATCTGGACCCCCCCGTACCAGCCTCTAATGTTCCCACTGCAGGGACACCGGCCTACTCTCGATAATTGAGAGTGATTGGGCTCTGATCTATCACGGGAGCCCAATCCGGATTGGTAGATGTCACATGTCATCGAATTTTTGGTTCTAAGACATGCCGGTTTCCTCACGATGTTTTCCGTCACCGTTTCGAGAACGTGGTATTGCGCACATAAATTTTTCAAGTGAAAAAACCCACTGGTGCACGTCTGGATTTGAAGCAGCGACCTTCAGATTGAAAGTCGGCGTCTGTGCCCCTGGACCCCCCAAATATCTAAAGCTGCTGAATATGAATTCCTGTTCAATCGCCGTAAAAGTTGGAATTCAACTGTAATGATGGGCTCACCACTTATCGCGTTATATTCTTATCTTGTACCTCTAACCCACAAAAATATTTATTAAGAGTCCATTTATAAGTAGGCCCTCAACGTATCCTTACAAAATGGCAATTTTTAGGCACAATAAAGGTTCATAAAATACATCTAGGTAGAGTATTTTACTGAGTCCTTTCTATATTGCTTTAAAACTAACTTTTAGGACTGAAAAGATGAAATATTGTGGAACTTACAATATTTTATTATTAATGAACCTTAATAAAAGTATATTATGCGAATCAAAATATTACTTCCTATTGTAATATAAGAATCTTATTTCACTTATCTTATCCCTTATTTGCGAATAGATAAGGTATCGTTGTGAGAATTACATTTTAAAACTGAAATCATTTACAAATCTACAAAACGTCTGCATTATTATAATCATACCTAACGACAAACAATATTTTTATTAGGATATACATATATATACTAGTATCTGACCCGGCCACGCGTTGCTGTGGCTAACGTTTTTGTAATTGTGACTGTCAAATAATAGACAAATAATTTTCAATAAAATAATATTGCGATCATAAATTGAGATGTGACCTATCCTATCTTTCAAGTTGGATCAAACTGCACACGGTGTACAAATTTGATTAAAATCGGTTAAGTAGTTTAGGAGTCCATCGCGGACAAACATCGTGACACGTAATTTATATATATTAAGAAGATATACATGATTCATTCAAATGGTATTACCATTTGAATGAATAATCTCGTGCCTCAAATAAAATATCCACACGTATTGTATAACCATGGATGGATAGAATTTCAGGATTATTTTCAAAATACTTCTTTCGCGTGAGCAAGTGGCCAACTATGTCTGTTAACTCTGGTGTTGAAATGAAAAAAAAACGGTCACCCATCCAAACAATGTACGAACGGAAAGTTGCTTAATTTAGTGAACTGTATATCTAAACAAACTTTGCCACAAGCGCTGCCTTTTCCATTTGCAAAATATGCCTATCATACCAATTGTACAAAATATGTGCTTAAATTATTCAAAGAATCATAATATCCTTATATTTTATCAGATATTTCTGACCATTATTCTGACATTACAAGAGACGGTCTATATTACATTTTTCTCAGTAAACCAATAACGCATGCCCGGTTGACAGAGCTATCTAAACTTGACCTAAATAAATGAGATAACATTTTCCTGCCTATGTACTTATACATTTTAAAATACTTATCGAAGAAAATAAGATTGTATGTATTTAAAAAAGGGAGGAGTTTAGTCTTTCGGCTGAACTTATTGCTCAAAGTTCAACAAAAAGTAAAGAAAAAACCGGCCAAGTGCGAGTCGGACTCGCCCACGAAGGGTTCTATAAAACAAAAAATTCAAATCACATTTTTGTATGAGAGCCCCCTTAAATATTTATTATATTGCGGTTTTTAGTATTTTTTGTTATAGCGCCAACAGAAATACATCATCTGTGATGATCTCTAACTATAAATAGTAATTTCCAAAGTACAAAACATTACAACATCAGTATTAGGTCCAAATAACTTGAACTTTCAAAGGATTTTCACTGACAGATGATTTTATAAGGAGTAACTTAAGAAACTTTTATTTAGAGAAGAGAGGACTAAGGAGGAACTTTCAGAAAAAGAAATAGCAATTAGTTCCGAGCAAATAAATGTTTTCCACGCGCACGAAGTCGCGGGGCACAGCTAGTAAATAAATAAATATTCAGGGACATATTTCACACTGGACCATCTGGCCCCAAACTAAGCATAGCTTGTAATATGGGAACTAAACAACTGATATAATATACATAGTACTTTTTTTGTAAATACCTACTAATATTACATATTAACAGACACAGAACCAATATTTATGTTCGCACACAAATGCTTGTCCCGGGTGGGAATCGAACCCACGGTACAACAAAGAAGGCACAGCTACCAACTAAGCTATGAGTCCAGTCATGTTTATTTTTTAAGTCTTAAGGAAACTGGGTTAATACATTATTATTCATTTGCCTATAAGTGTCCAAACAGATAATCTCATAAGTAGAACAAAAAACTATATAAATATTATTATATTATATGTTTCATACATTTTACAACTCCTTTCACACGTGTTTATATGAAAGATAACACGAATTTATACCCACGATAATAGATATAATCAGAAGTCTTATACAGTTCACATGCTACCGACACATAATATTACAAATTGTGCGTAGAACCAGACACTGTAAGACTTACTTCAGCAGCAGAGCAGTAATTACAGCAGCAGAGCTTCGCTTTTAATCTGCTTATCTGCTACTACTCTACTAAAAATTATATATATTAAATATATTTTCATCAAAATTGTTAAAAACGTGCAGATATAAAATGAAATATTTTTAATTGTAATAATTGTTAACAACATTTTGTTAACAACATTTTTTAATCTATTTTTATCAAGTAATAATATTAAATTCATCTGCAAAATTTCTTCGCTATTATAGTAAGAATTACTAACACAATACATAAATAACTTAATATAACACCAAGTAGCCCTTTAACACATTTTATCAAAAAGTACATTTTGTTATACTTTAAACGTGCTAAACGTATGAAATATTATACTTCAATATTATGACGGTTGAATAAATAAGCATGAAACAAAGAGATCATTATACACTTAAAATTACGACCGTTATTCGTCAGAATAACATCCCAACACTTCATTGTTATGGCTAAAGTTATACAATTAAAAAAGGGCTGCCAAGTACAAAATGATCTCAAGAGTTATGTGAATTTGATCAGCTGAAATACCACGGCCACACATCCAAATACTGACCTAGCAGAGAGTTGCATAGTTTAATAACTATGCAACTATGCATTATTCGACAGCATAGTTTAAAAACTATGCAACTCTCTGCCAGCAATTAAATAGGATAAATAAACATTATTAATTATAATACATTCTTTTTTTTTCAAAAGACAGAATGATCAAAAACACTATTTCTTAATAATACCAGATTAGTCCAGTTCTTGGTTTTATGGCTTAAAATACATATAATAATCATTTATAATTTGAATGCCCGATGTAACCTTGAATATAAATAATTATAATTGCTTAGGTATACTCGGTGTGCTCCGACACGTTTAATACCTGGTCCTAAATTTAAATAACAAACATTAGTAACAAAAACATACATATATCATTGTTATTGTCAAAGAGTCTCATTAAAAAATTAGGTTTGTTGTTGATGCTATCGTAATCGACTTACTAGCATACTATCCGCTAATTCATTTTTTTTTAATTTTACGCCTTGACATGTTGTATCATAATAATGTTGATCTGACCACAAGAATTGACTGACCTACAGAGCGACAGATAAAGTTTGTTCTCGGGCATTTTGCAATTGTGTGTCTGAGTCACCTCTAACATACACTAAGTACATGCACTATGAGGAAGTGTTAACCATTACATATACATTTCTAAATTCACACCTTATTCCTGGTGGGCCTGGGCCAATTTCACCTTATGCGTTACACTAGCGGGGGAACATAGACGGGAGAACTAGAAAACTCATCACTGCTATTCTTTTCCCATAAATAACTCTGCTCACGAAGGAAAACTATCAGTAACATAACTCATTTCTTAATAATTCGACAGCCCATACTGCATCTAATGACTATTACTAATGAGTCCGGGCATGTTATAGTTAGTTATTAATAAACAACATAAAGTATGATTTGTTCTAGAACGCAAGGACATTCTGAGAAACCTTTCTGGCCAGTTCAATGCGGGTGAGCTGACCGTCATCATGGGACAGTCCGGAGCGGGAAAAAGCAGCCTCATGGACATCCTGTCCGGCTATACGTGAGTAGATTCGCAAAGATGATTGCAGGATAAATAGAGTGATAATGGTGAACTGAACGCAAGAATTGACTGACCTATGGCAATAAATAAACAAGCATTTTTAACCGAGATCAAAAATTAGAAGATCGTCCATGTCAATGTTTTTACGCAATTTTTCGCCAATTGTTGATCGATACTTCTTTTTTGATTGGATAGGTTTTGCTGCAGCTGCACTGCTAGGTGGCTTCATAGAAATTTTATGATTTTTTCTTTACCCCTACGAGATTAAAATAACTGATAAAAGTATTGTTTAATTGACTTTAAAATCGATTCAAACTATCAACAAAGTTTATGTGACATTTTGTAAGAATAAAGGTGGGAACGTTCTCGTGAATTTGTGGCATTGTGCAAAACATAATTCAACTGTATATTTTTGGTGTTTGTGACGTGATAAAATATATCTGCCAATTTCAATGATTTTATTTATCTGAGTTTGTTACACACTCACACACTCACTCATTGGAGTCAACAATTCAGCTATATTTTAAACTTCTGGCAGACACGATCCCATCCCCTAATAATCTCAGGGGATCGGATCGTCACCACCAGAACGTTAAGCGTAGCCTTATAAAATTCATGATAACAAGTAGACTATTAATTTTCAATATCCCCAGACACCACACTAGAGACAATTAGTGTTGAACCTATACAATAGTAAAAGTACTAGTACGACCGGTTAAATTCCACATTGTAGTGTTGATTACCACCATAGACTATCGCTTAAACGATAGTTGATTATTTTTTTAATTACCTGTCTGATACCGACCCAGATGGCATTGACCTATAATATACCTATGTAGATAGCTATATTTCTTTATCTGTAGATAAGCACTACTCAAATGAAATTTATTAAATACATTTTTTAGCTGACGAAATTTGATTGTCTGATTTGAAAATCATATAAAGCGTCGTTTATTTAGTTAGTTTACGCCTTTCGTGGTGGAATTTCTTCATGACATTTCTATGGGACGACCTCGGAGGTACACCCTTTAAAATTGAAAAAGGTTCTTCCAAATCGGTCCACAATTACCGAAAAAACAAAAAATACCTACCACCGAATTAGAACCTATTTTTGAAGTCAGTTAAAAACGTCAATTTATCATCAGTGAGAGCAAGAAGCAGGTAGTAAATATTTTTTGTTATTATTTTTAAGATACTCAAACGGTTCAAAATTCTTCAAAAAGTTTCCAAGGTGACATAAATAAAAACGGGTAATTATTTGAAAAAAACGAAAACAAGACTTTACCGCAGATAATAATATACATCGGTCGGTCTTTCAATCAAGCTGTTACCCTCTAAGGCCCGCAATAAGATTCGAATCTCATACTGAGTCGCACGCATTACTGTTGTCATGGGCGAGGGTCACCACTTACCATCAGGTGGGCCCTCAGCTCTTTCCGTCACACAATCACATAAATCACATAAAAAAAAAAAAATACCAAAATGGAAACGTTTATATCCGGTTCGGTGTAATACGAAATTTACACAGAGTAACAAGCAAAATTTTAATCAAGCACTGAATATAAATTTTGTTAGGAGTGTATACTGTAAATACGGGTGATATCCCATTAATGTATAATATAATACTAGTCCTCAAACTGACCGAACACATAACTTGCGCGATGTAGGATTAGAAGTATTGCAGCGCCTGTTGTACTAGATTTTTCTACTAATGTGTAATGTAAAAATCTAACCCAGTGTTCTTCGAGGTTCTGCGTATGTGCGGCAGATGAAGTCGCCCAGTGTTACCAGATAACAGTAATTACCGTTATTTAAAAATAAATCTAGTGTTAAATACCCTAAATTAATAACTTAAAACATGGCAATTTTACTAACGGCTGACACGGTAGTCTGCCGTTTTTATCTGGTAACACTGAAGCCATCACACCTGTTACCTCGGTATGTAGCAATTGATTAAATATTGCGAAATCAAAATTATTTCAAATTTCAAAGGTGTTATGTAAAAAGGTGACATCATTTTCAAATATTCTAACTTATAAAGGTGCACGTCCTATTAGTCGGCATCGGAGCGTACGGAGCGAATCGGCATTAAAGAATTTCCAAAGGGTTTTGTTCACTAGTTACTAGAGGGTCCAGGTAGGGAGGTAATATGCCGCCAAACAGTGGCATACTCGCATTGCCGTGTTCCGCTGGAAGGGTGTGAAATCACAGGCGCATGAGACGTTACATTCCAGTTTGGGTCACGAGCACAACGAAATACAACTTGGATCTTCTGTCACTTCAGCTAACTTATGGGAGGAGCTAATCACGTAACATCAGGTGGGTCTTCAGCTTATCGCGTAATTTTGGTTCCCGTAATTTTGGTCCATCGTCGTAAATTGTGGTCCGTTTTCCCGTTTGACGGGAATGTGTGAAAGCCACAGTGTACAAAGTTCCGAAGGAATAAATTCAATACAAAGCTGGATATCCTTACATTCCGTGCTGAATAAATCGACGCGCTGCTTAAAAGTAGTTAATTCATACCTATAATATAATTTACAGCTGTCTCCACAGCAAGGTTTTATATAATATTCCGTACAGCGAACTCAAAGATTTTACGCATAGCAAAGAGTTCTTGCTGAAAAAAATAATTTAATATCACTATCATACACAAATCTTTGACGAAAATTCAATAAACTTCAATAAAAGGTAACCGTATTACCAAGTCCCACAAAAGTTACGAGCTGGAGCTGGATAAAATTGACAGCATAATTTATTATAATTAAATATATAAGTTATTATAAGTAAATTATGATCATAATTAATTACTAATTTATGATCATAATTTACTTTTCCAAAATGTATGATTGCTGTTAAGTAGGAACATAGTATTTTTGTCATCTATTCTTACCAGTTTCGCAAATCAATGTATTATGAATTAGTAAAAATTGGGTAGTAGAAAGTAGGATAGTTGTTTATTGATACCTTTGACTTCCTCTATCAAATTACCTTACTAGGCATAACTACCTAGTCTGATGTCTAGTACAGTTTTAGGTAATAGGGTGTACAGTTCTGTGTCATTATAGTAATTGTGAAGTAGTGCCGATCAATGCAGACCGCCGAATGTGAGGATACAGCTCACGAGGAAACCGGCAATTGCTGGCCCGGGCACTTCCTCTCTATAAAGTGTAATGTCTCGCTGGATTTCAAGAGATAGTTACGCGACTAATGCACTTTAAATTAATATTTACTTCTAATTAAAGAGACTATGTGTTTGTATTGCTTATCTAATAAATTATAGGCAATTAAAACGTTACATCCCCGTCTTGGGTGACGGGCGCAGTGGGATGCGACTTAAATTTTCTCATACTTTGGTCGGGGAGGACCTTAGTGGTATTGCTGTTGTTATGAGCGGACGTAACCACTTAACATCAGGTGGGACTTCAGCTGGACCCATCATTACAAATTGAGTTGATTTTTAAGATATGTCATATTCGCGGGGCGCAGCTAGTAAAAAAATAATTTCCAAATCGGTTGATAAATTATGGAATTCTCAGGCAACAAATACAAAAAAATACAACCTAATTCATAACATCCTCCTTTGGGAGTCGGTTGTAAACAGGAGTTTCATGCGTCATAAAAGACAAACCAACAATCTTCCATCACTTAATTAATAAGGATATTAGGATTAGCGATTACCTAGCAACTGGCATATTAGCGTTACAAGGCCAACGGTTGAAAATTATCAAACACGATTATGAATTAGAGATATAACAGAGGTTTACGAAATCAAATTGAATTCGATACTAATATCTGATTCAGAATTCAGGTATTGTAATTTTGACATTGACAGACTTATATAATCTTACTTCCTAATATTATAAATTAGTTACCGCCGCCCATAATTAACAAATATACTACTTAGATCTTCCTTTACTAAAGTATGAGAAACCCAAGTAGCATCGCGTTACTCTGAGACGGGCGTCATACGTCTCAAGGGCCTGTATTTCACTGGCGCCCACACCCTCCCACCAGAACACAGGAACCACTGCTTGGCCACTGGTTACCAGCTTCGGAGGCAGTACTTCTCCGAAAGAACTTTGAACAAGTTTTACAGCCCCTTTTTGTTGCTCCTTTAGCAACCAGGGAGCAAGATTCTAACGGTATTTACCTATGGATGCAAGCAATTGGACCACCTAAAATGCTTTGATAATAATTATGCTTACCAAATAATGGATTTAACATTTCTTTTCGATTGTGGTTGAGCCGGTTGTGAAAGATTTGTTTCCCAAAAGATATGTTTTACTCTGGGTTCTAATTGGTCTACGAGAATAGTTACGATGACGGTTTTATCGTGTTTGCTTTATTATCTGTTCTCCTTATTAGTGCTTTTACTAAGGTTCTAAAGTCCATTTTATCACTTGCCGCTGCAATAAAATTTTATCACAGAATAAATAGCACAGATAAAACTTCGAATTAATTTAGGTATTCTATGTTATTGCTTCTAATAATAAAGTCCAGTCCGACTGACAACTAACTGCAAACCACTACCTACTCGTAAAAACTTACATACATATTCATAAATTCATATTATTATGCCATATGCATTTATCCATAAAGTCTTGTAGAGATTTAAAACCGACCTCAAGATTTTCATTTATTTATTTTAGGCCCTTAACCTATTTTATCGAATAAAAAGAAGCATCCAAATCGATCCTTAATCGGCAAAGAAATCGAAACACATACATATAAAAAAAGAAAACATAAGTGTAATCGAGAAACTCCTTTTTTTGAAATCGGTTGATGGTTGTCGGTTGAACGCGTCACTTATGCCTATTTTAAAGGTTAGGCCCTTCGTTTAAAAATAGGCTTAAGTAACGCTTCTTCTTCTAAGTTCTTAAACGCATAATCGAACGCAGTTAAATTTTACTTTGTCTTTTCGTATAGAATTCTAAACTGCCTGTTACAAAAAATTCAAAAAATAAATAAACTAAAATGTCAGTAATGTACATAAGACCCTTGAAATTTTGAGGGTGTTTTCATTATACGCAAGTACTAACAAAAGAATTGTGAAAACAAACAACAACAAAACAGAAGGTTGTGTTGAGAATATTTCTTTTATATTTGAATCAATAGGTAACGAGTATTCCATGTCAGTATAGTATAGTATGTCAGTATAGTATTCCATGTCAATAAAAACAAATATTTTTCAGAAAACCAACAAGCGGCCACATTTACGTTAATGGAAAAATTAGAAATGAGAAGAAATTCAGACGAAGATCTTGCTACATCCTCCAAGACGACAAAGTTCAAGATCAGTTGACGATCAAGGAATCTTTAGGGGTAGCGGCTAAACTCAAACTGGGAAACCACGTCAGTATGGATCAGAAACGTGAACGTGTAAGAACTGTTTTTATTTAAACAGCATCTATATTCGGTTTCCTAGATTGGACAATGTAGCATGCATTGATACGAAGCTCGTTGTGACCTACCTGTTCAAATCGTCTATTATGAATTTTAAAAAAAAGAAAAATACAATTAATGGTAGTGTTTTATAGTAAGCTTTGGAGGGCCATGTCACTGGTTTCCGTAGGTATAAGGAATACCCTTAAAATTACGTATCACCGAGTGATTTGAAAGGAGTAATATAAAGTAGTAGTTTTACAACAACTATTTTAGCTACATGCCCGCAAATGTATTGAATTGATTTGATTTGAATGTTCAATTTAACGACTTGAGGACTTCCCCTTCGTGTGCGTGCAAAGTTTTTGCATCCTATACGCAGCCGGCCTTCTTCTCATATATCTATCATCAAACTACCTACCTTCTCATATATCTATCATCAAAAATATAAGCTAACTCGCAAAAATCTCATGTAGTATTTAATTTTTGCAGGTACAAGAAATCATCAAAGCTCTCGGTCTGAGTCACGTCCAACATACAAGGGCAGGCAGTCTCTCCGGGGGGCAGAAGAAGCGGCTAGCGATAGGATTGGAACTTGTCAATGATCCACCGGTCATGTTCCTTGACGAGCCAACCAGGTATATACAAAGTGCGATAAGTAATATGAATGACGGTTGTCTGCAGTGAAATATTGTTATCAATTCTGTTGGCATCAAAGTAAATTAAAAGTGACCTAACTCCTCTAAAGTAAATTCTGCTGTAATGGATATACGCCATTTAATTTTAATTTCGTTTAACCTTAACAGAATCAGTCCCAATGATGTCAAGATTTCAGTTCAATAGGATAGGATTCACATATTTAATAAAGCCGATCTTTTCCATTATTGTGCGTAGATATACCTTTCCTAACTCCTTCAATCAAATTCATAATATCTTTTGATTTTTCTAGTGGCCTGGATTGTTCGATGGCGAAACAAATAGTATACCTACTCCATCTATTGGCAAGGCAAGGGCGAACCGTGATAGTAAGCATCCATCAGCCCTCTGCCACACTACTGCAGACGGTGGACCGTTTGTACTCTATGGTGGAGGGAAAATGTGCTTACATGGGTTCAGTTCCTCTACTCCTACCATATTTAGAGAGAATGCACTTGACGTGCCCACCGTACCACAACCCAGTAGATTATTGTAAGTATACGAATTTGAATGTGAGTGTTTTTGAATGAAATCTATTCAACAACATTGATATGAGGTGAAAAGATGGATAGATTGCGTAAAAGACGTATGAAAAGAAAACGTGAATAATGCGGTAGCGGCTGGCAAGATAGTGTGGAAGGCCGACCGAAATAAGTTGGGAACAGGGAAAATAAGTTGCAGTGGCTCCGAGCGACGGCTCCGTGGCTTAGTTGGTAGCCCTGCCTTCGAAGCGAGGGGTCCCGGGTTCGATTCCCGGCCGGGGCACACTTTGTGTGGTGAGCATGAAGTTTGTTCTCGGGTCTTGGGTGTTTGTCTTGTGTTTCTGTGTCTGTCCATGCCATCTGCGACACAGGGAATCCTAGTGCAGAGGTATGAGGGTGTAAACGTTTAAAAAAAAAATTATGATTTAAACCGTCCTTTAAAAAAAAAACCGTAAAATCCTAAAACTCACATAACTATTTACGTTTATTCCACGTGCGACCAATATGGGTTTTATATTGGCCAGAGGTTAAGCATTGCCATCCAGCCAGCGTGGCAATGCTGCCAGCATTTTGGGCACGCTACTTTCAAGTGATAGCATAGTTATAAAAGCAGATACATTGTTATTTAAGTATTTATTATTAATAAAAAACATTTCTTACTTTAATTGCGATTATTTACCGATATTGTTTAAGCACTATAAAAATGTTTTTGTTTACAGTAATAGAAATATGTACAGATAATGTAACGCAGCTTGTTGAAAGTTCGCAAAATGGTAAAAGCATGCAGTGGATAGCCAATATAACTAATGAAAAATTGCCTGAAATAGGTAAGTAATTTTTTTTTAGGCCAATTTGTTTAATTTTTTTTGTAATATTATACAGCTTGACTTGTCTATAAATTGATAAAAAACCTTTGATCTATTTTCGATAGATCTAGTTGATTCGTTCGAGCACTTTAAAAAACAGGTTTAATTACTATGTGATACAAACGTAAATAAATACTTTAAAATAGGTTTTCTTTTTTATGTGATGACTTGACGATCTACCTAATGTTAAGTGGTTACCGCAGCTCATAAACAATAGCGATAGTCGTATCGCTATTGTTTATGAGCAGGTCGTCCCTTTCTGAACCGTCACTTTGAGACGGGGATGTAGCGTCATGAGACGCTTGTAATTTCACCGGCATCCACACCCTCCCAACACAACAGCGCTAGTACGCACTGGCTTCGCTTTGGATTACCAGCTTTGGCATTACTTTTCCTTGCGAACCTGGCACAGGATCTAATGCTACTTTGGGTTCCTGATTTTGCACCACCCGGGGGACATATGTACTCACCTACAGACGCGAGTAACATGGACCCCCCAATATCCAATAAGATTCATTATTAATAATTAATGTCATACAATTTGATACGCTGTTTCCTCCAATTGGATAACAATTTTGAAAACTAATGATTATTTTTGTTGATATTTCAGATACTCAACATTTTAGTCATTTTGACGATGTAAATCTGACGTCATTACCGGCGCCCAATGAAGACCCCACCAACAAGATCCTGCTGGCTCTGAAGAGCACATACTCAACTTCACGGTGGAATCAGTTCACCACGTTAACAAAGAGGTCAATATTGGTAAGCTCTCTTGGTTATACCGGTTTTTTTTTAATCTATATTCATGGTAGCTCTCTCTATCTTGTACTATGGGAACCCGATACCTGATATAACATTTCTTTTAAAAGGTATATATAAATATGAAATTACAAACATTATACACATGTGCCGGGTACCTGCCAATAATAATAATATGCATCCAATTCTTTCTAGATCATTAGCAATGATCATGGTGCATCGTTTAATTATACGCCGGGTGACTCCAAGTTCGCATAATATGCAATTAGTATATATGTTCAGGTATATCACGGATAATAAATTCCGTAATGACTTACAACTTTTTTAATAACCTCATTATAAATAAATCTTGTTCTAAATAGTAATTAACATTCTGACAGACATTGTACAGCCCAAACCACTAGCTCGGAGACTTGAAGTTTGGCCGTTTAGGCGTGAATAGTAGCATAAAGAAAAACTTTCGCATATATAATCTTAGAATAATAACAACATCAAAATGACCTAACTAATCGACTTAGGTGCTTTTGGAAAGTCCGGTCAATCAACTCCAATGAAAAACGTAAATATTGGGTCTCTACAATAAGATGATTAATATCAAGTTCACATTATAACAGGAAGAACTTGTTTTATGAGTCATCTCATCACACATAAAACAAATAAAATATAATAAATCGATAAGTATGGCCCTTTGACTCTTTGTTAATAAGGAAAATGGTAAAGTAAGCGCAGAGGTAATGAAGACGCCCTTTATGTCCGCCAAAAATAATACCTCCATAACTTGTACCGTCGAAATTATAAACACAAGAGATGAAAAATCTCAATCATGTCTAGAGAGACTGTGCGACTTGGATTTTCTTATCACGGTGGGGGGAGGAACTTAATGGGTAGGTGGTTACCAGTTGACATCAGTTCACCGTCAGGTCAGGACATTAAGCCGCTCGTTCCATAACCTTAGTCAAATAATAAAAATAAGAATGTATTTTTTTCCAGTCTTCAATTCGAGATCCCTCGTTCATCTATACTGTCATCGGGATCCACCTCCTCATGGGATTGTTGATTGGAGTACTGTTTTTTAACATCGGTGAAGAAGCCCACTTCATGAGAGACAATTACAACTACCTGTTCTTCAGCCTGATGTTCCTTATGTTCACAGCTTTCAGTGCAATTTCTATTACATGTAAGTATAGTAGTTTCTCAGCGTTTATTTGTCACGAACTTAATATACATATATATAATACACAGCGTCGCCACGAGGTTCTTTTATGTAACAAAAGTGACGGGACAATCTGACACCTGATGTTAAGTTACCCCATGCCCATAACAGCAGCATTACCAAGTAGGTCCTCCCCGAACGAAGTTTGAGAAGACCATGTCACTCTCGCATGAGATGTTTCACTGGTATCACTTGAGGGCAGATAACCAGATGTGGAGGCAGTACTTCTCTGGACGAACTTTGCACAAGTACTACTACTACTTTTTGTTGCTCCTTTAGCACTACCCAGCGGGTACGTGTAGGAATTCAAAGGATACTTACCTACGGATGCGAGGAACTGGATTCTCCAAATTGTTGTGGCCAATATCGCAATCTTAAAATATTTCGTAAGACTGAGACTATTGCTAACAATGAATTGAAAAGGGTATTATCCAATTGACAGTCTAGCGTATGAAGGTCTGGATTTCTTTTATCCTTCTTTTAAATGCAAAGTGATTACAAAATGATTAACAAACTAAAACTTCCATAAATACAGAGCAGTCTGAATTTGAATAGTTGTCTGCTTCTTCGTGATACTGATATATTTGTTTTCGTTGTCTTATTGACCCAATAAGAACGAAAATCAAACAAAATGTTTAAACTTCTCGATTAATCGATTAATCCGGGATATCTGAAACATACGTATACATTTTTTTCGCGATGGAATCACTTCCTTCACGGAAAGAGCTGGCGGCCACCAGATGTTAAGTGGTTCCCGCCACCCATAGATAACAGCAATACCACTCAGGTTCTCCCCTACCGAAGTATGGGAAGATACAAGTTGCGTTGCGTTGCGTCCATCACGCCTTGGCACAAGTTCTACTGCTACTTAAGGTTCCTTTCGAACCACCCTGGGGATACGACTGGTAGAGACTCTGAGGGTATAAGGGGTACCTACCTATAACTTAGTCTTTTTCGAAATGAATATCAATAAAGTGTTATATGTAAGAATCGCAGAAAGAACTAACTTCGTTGTTTAACACTTATTATAAAAGTACATTTCTACGTACTTGGAACAATAAGTAATTGTATCTTGAAACGTTTCATTGAATTATGATGTCCATTGTCCTGTGCTATGAACAAAGGGACTTATTATCAAAAATAAACATCCAACTATAACTTTAAATTATAGCTACTAGAATATCTAATAAGCGATAAAACTGTTCATTTTGCATAATTACATTTCTTACTTCTTTCTCTTTGTTTCTATGATATTTACGTTATATAATTCATTCAGTTTTGTATTCTAGCTTAAATTAATTTCTGTTAACGCCATTTAGCCCCAAACTAAGCATAGCTTAAACCACGGCAAACAAATTACGTACTTAAGCTATATACGTTGCATATATTAATGTATTGTTATTTACGTTCAGTTCCAGAACAAATCCCAGTGGTTCGTCGGGAACACTTCAATCGCTGGTATACCACAGGGGCATACTATGCGTCCACTCTTGTTTCCACGCTCCCGATCCAAACTGTATGCACGTTGACATATACTATTATCACATTTTGGATGACAGGCCAGCCTTTCGAGATCGAAAGGTTCTCCATGTTCACAACCACTCTTCTGCTGGTATCATACGTCTCTCTCGTTCTTGGCTTATTCAACGGATCATTATTCAATGTCCAGGTGAGAGTCTTGGCTACATTATTAAAAATAAAACTGTTCCTTAAAAAACGGTTTTGTTTTTAATATAATATAACAATAGTACAATATTTTCTCAATTAGTGTGTTGTATAATTCTCTGGTATTCTTACATACCAGAGAATTACATTACATATTAAAGGAAATATTTAAATGCACACAAAATTGTTGCATATAATCTGTCAATTTAGATAACTTAAAATCATAAGCGTTAGCGTTAATTGCGAGTACAATAGAAAATTAATAAGATGGTATTTACTCAAAGCACCCGATGCATTAGTTTGCAGTACGGGCATGGGGGGGCCCAGCTCCTCGCGTCCATAGGTGAATACCCTCTGAGCCCCTACACGTACCTGCTGGGTGGTGCTAAAGGAGCAACATAATGTATCAGTAGGACTTATACAAAGTTGGCTCAGAAAGTACTGCTTCCACACCTGGTAGTCTGCCAAGTGGGTACCGGTGAAATCACACACGTCTCGGGTGACAAACGCAACATGGTGCGACTTGGGACTTGGGGCGACGAACTTGGCACAAGGTCTACTGCTACTAAAGTGACTAATACCCACTTTTTCATTTTCAGAATGGAGTAGTATTCGGACCGTTCTTCATCCTGCCATTCACAGTATTCTCCGGATTTTTCCTCCGCTACAGCGACGCTCCAGCTTTCTTCCGATGGCTCTTCCACATTTCCTTCTTGAAGCACGGCCTGGTTGGTCTTATGATCTCTATCTACGACATGGGTCGGCCTAAACTCGCCTGCAATGCCGACTACTGCCACTATAGAATACCTAGTTTCTTTTTGAAAGAAAATGAGATGCACTTGGAGTCGTTTACAATAGCTTGTGTTGCTTTAGTTGTTACAGGTGTTGTGGTTATCGCCGGTTCATATGTTATATTGAGGATTAGATTAAAGCATAAATGGTGATAATAGTGTAATACGGTGAAATTATTTTTAATGTCTAGCAGGGTCTAACATTTAAGGTAATTTAATGCACAAAATGTATACCTACTTATTTTCTGATATTTTATAGCGAAGATATAATGAGAAAATAAAATCTCTCAAACCTATCTAATATAATATCAACAATTTTTAAGGTGTTTGATAAAATGAAACTTTCCAGTTAAATAGAATGCCGCAGAGCCTTGTAATTAAAAAAAGTTAAATGATCTGTGGAATCATTAATTTGTCAATTCAAGACTAAAATTTTACAACAAAATAATCACAGTTTATTTAATATTGAAACTATTCATGTACAGATATAAATTATATTTAGTAAATTAACTATGAATCAATACTCGATCAAATTTAAAATATCAATAGAACCTACAATGAATACAATGGTGTATTGGAATGCCTTACGATATTGCTCATTATCACAATAAATAGTCCTTGAGTGTTAGTTAAACTAAATTGTATAATATTGTATATTTCAAAATTGTACCAAAATTGTATCTCTATTTGTAAAAAAAAATAGTTTATAAGATAACTAAAGGATAGAAATAGTATTTTAAGTATTTTGCATTGTAAATGTATTCGATGCTGGAATTATATCAATAATATGAAAAATTTATGCCTTTGAATAGGAATAGAGAAGAACAGTACAGTATAACAATATTCTGGGCTTATTAAGTTAATAGATTAGCAGCAATCAGCAGCAGTATAATTGCTGTAGGTACCTATATAAAAATGATCTCCATACTTCAATAAACTATTTATGTACCAAAACACTTTATTTCATAATCATGTAATTACATCATGCAAAACATATAACTTAAAACATATTATCCAAACATAAAGTGTGACTACCATGATTTATTTATATATGTACCTTTTATTACTTACTACGAGTTGGGGACGTAACAGACGTTGTTTTGGCCTAACTGACAATAGACAATCAGCTGTCAAACGATATTTGCTCACGTAGCACAGATATTCTATTTCACGAAGTCCGCTGAGCCTTGGTTGTAGTAGTGAAGTACAACGATAACCGTATATTTGTGTGCGTAACGTAAATTAGGAAGCTTTAGCAAAAAATAGCTTTTATTTCTGTTAATGTAAAAAGCGATTTATTATGTAGATCGCAATAAATAAAAACAATGTAATTACATACATTGTTGTTGCATAGTTTAATGTGATTTGTTGTTATGTACACATCTGATATCCGATGAAATATCCAATTCTGATTCGATGTTGCTGTCATCTGGATAATCTTCCAAATTGATAATAATTCGAAATCTAGGTATTTTTCTAAATAAGTGTCGAGACAAGCAAGAATGTCCATCCCTGCAGATGTTAAGTGTTTCCCTCCACCTATAACAACAGCAATACAATTTCGACCTCACCACCGGCTCCTAACCTTCGTATCAGAAGACTCAAGTCGCACCCAGTTGCGCCCGTATGCCAAGATGGGAATGTTATGTCTTATGCGTATATGTTTTCACCCTTCTACCGGAATACAGCACAGCGACTGCACCACTGCATGGTGGCAGATTACGAGATGTGGAGTACTGCTTTAGGTGAACTTTGCACTAGTTCTGCTAGGTAACTTTATTAGGTTTTTTTTTTAATTATTAAATATACTTTTTCAATTTTCTCAATGCTAACCTGTACCAATTTTAATTTTAAACGTTGGAATTATGGAGTATACATGCATATACTCCTACAAACATAGCCAAAAGGACTTCGTGAAATAGAATACCTGTACCAAAAATACCCGAGAAAAAAAGCCAACAGTTCTCTCAAACTTTCCATTACCTGCGAAACTTTTCATGTTTAAATTTAACACAAACATTTATCAGCTGTTATCAATTAATGAGATAGATATACTTATTATTATAGATTACACCTTAAATTAAAAACATAAAATTATAAACTAAACTAATTGAAATATAAAAAATATAATGCTAAGTTTACCGACAAACACTTTTCCACCACCTCGTTCTTCCCATACTGGATGGAAGGACCCAATAATATTAGTTCCCCTGAGGTAGACTGCGCCCGCTGTCTCTGTGGCACTAGAAATTGAAAAACTATGGATATCCCTGTGAATTATTATTTCTCCAAAATCAGCATATTTTTTTGTGGCGAATAGCAGGTCTTATTTATTAAAAACCAAAGTCTTAACATGTATCTAAATAAAAAAGTCGAGCCAAAAGCCTTAAGACCAAAGATTATCAATAACAAATTATTAAGAGCTGTAGTGTGGTCAAATAAATATCACATTTATGTGAATTTTGTAGATCCTTTGAAGTATGTTTGCTATCAATTGTCAAAACTGTGCATTTTGTTTCTAAATAATTAGGTTTATAATAAAACGATCAGGCAATTTAAATTCCTACTCTAGTACCACATTTAAGTCACTTAATTACAGCGTGTCAAGAAAATACACAGAAGCATAATCACGTTAGATAGCCGATAAAAATGTAGGTAACATAATATCTATTGTGTATATATATAATATGATATGATAAATGTCAGGCCTACACAACATCCTATTATTATCAATAAGATATTTGTTTATTTTAAAATTATATAAATTCACGTAGACAACTATAAGAACATGATGTCAAAAGTCATATCTTGCGTCTTTTGTTAGTACTGATCTGTATCCCTGTGGATAATTTATGTACCAATTTAATTGAAACTACGCAAATAGACAGTTTACATGTTTTTTCCTCTTTCGTTTAAGTAGGCAAGGTAGATTTTGTTAATATAAAGTATATTAATTTACAAAAACTACACTGGTTGAATGAACTTATGAAAACAGAAAGATAATTAAATAACTTGACAGTAGACATTGGTCATAGGGTTTAGCTAATATTTACAATGCTACTAAAGTCTTGCCATAGGTGAAAACTATTATGACGGTTCAGATATACCTATTAAATTTAATTGATGTATCTTGCTTTACAACAAAACTTATGTAAACGTTAATAGTTCCATTAATATTAATGTTAGTATTAAGATTAAGTTAAATTTGATTTATAATTTACTTTATTTATTAGTGGTAATAATAACTTTAAAGAGAGGGCTCGATATTGCCTAGCCTTTTACCTTCCTCATGGAGGGTCTAAGTAGATTGGTTGTTTGATTTAAAGTAAATTGGACTAACGAGAATTCTTAGCTTAGAATTCTCAAAGTTATTTGTCTGAAATTAGTGTGTGAAATAATTATTTACTTGTCAGTTACGACATATTGTCGACGTTTTATAAATTTCCTAGTATCTTTTTGTACCTTAATTGTATATATAGCTTTTCGTTTCGCTTTATTCGAAGTGAAATTAATCACAATTAATTTCCGTGACCTGAATTACAATGATGAGTATAGTTTTTGTTTGCATTGAGTTTGCTAAGCAGCGTACCTACGTAAGATTTTAAAAATGGTATAACTGCTGTGAGGTAATAAAATGACCTAAAAAAAACTAAAAAAAAAAAACCACAAGTCTGGCATTTTGTGTGCACAAGTATTAGTGCACACAATATGTATGTTTTGCTCACGTGTCTGGCGGCTTAAGAACTGTTTTTACGTTCTGATGGCGTATCTCAGTATGCCACCAGCACTTTCAGCAAGCTGACGATAAATAGATATACGATTATAGCGGCCATGACTACGCATCATGCTGAACATGCAAATTGTACTTACGTAAAATGCAATTTGCAAGTTAAGGTTTGAATATTATTTTAATTTTAATGTTAATCCTGTTTTTAGTTCCCGGTATGGATCCCGTTGAATTTGGTACAAATTTTAATGTAAAAATTTGGATTTCGCCTAATTATTTGGAGGTATTTACACATTTCTATAAAAATAATAAAAGATATTTGAACAATTGTTCATTTGTTTTTTTTACCAGACCGATTTCTTTTAAAATAATTGATATCTAAATCTCTATACACATATATACCTAATCTGAGTGCCTGAGGGACATTTTATGTGCCCAAATTTACATATTTTAATAAATTATTTTTGTAATAAAACAAAATGCTTATCAGTTCACCCGCAGAAGTACTGCCTCCACCTGGCAATCTGCCGCCAAGCAGTAATGCTCGCATTGCTGTGTTCGGGTGGAGGGTGTGGGTGCGACTTAGTTCTTGTCATATTTCGGTCAGGGAGGACCTAAGTTACATTGCTGTTATTATGGGCGGAGGTAACTACTAACATCAGGTGGGCTTCCAGCTCGTTATTTCACTTCTGTTATATAAAATTAAAAAAAATGAGCATAGCTAACACTAGACTAGAGGAAGCTACGATTTTTTGTGTTGTATTTTTTCGTGTAACATTCGGAGTTGTTTGAATTCCAATTTGATATAAAATGTCACATCAGGCGTGGGTGTTGAAATATATATCAAAATTACCTACGTGTAATTATACTACGTGTCCTTAAGTCTATATACATTATTCATAAACATTGTAATAGTATCGTGCTAATATAAGATAAAAAAATATAATTAGGTAGGTAGTTTCTCAGTCGGATTAATAAACTAATCTTCTAATCTTAATTCCTTCTCCTGGTAGATATTAATTATCGAAGCAAAACAAAGTAGCCAATTTATATCAATTGTTGCCCTCATACGTACGAGTAGTATATGACAACTTCAACGAAGATAATGATGACTTTTGATAACGTATTCATATAACTGTGGACCGTGCGATCAGTCACCTTTGTGCATCTACTGTACAAATACCTAAATATTTAAAAAATTACATTGTGTTGTGTTTCACTCGAAAACGTATTGATTTTAAATTAAATTTATATTATTACGATAGTGTGACTTTAATAAGTTTTATCTACAAACGGAAGTAAACAAAATGGGGCATAAGAAATCTTATAAATGTGTAAAATAAATCAGGATCCTAGAAACAAAATATTATGTACAAAGTGCAATCAACTGAAACGCATTCAAAAAAAAACATTCTACCTACCAACGATGCAAGCTTTAAATTCTAAATAAATAATTAGACACCTTAATATGTATCTAATAATGTATTTAAAAAAAATAGAGAATTTGACAATTTCTATGCAGTTCGACTTAATAGACGAACTACATAAAAATTCTCAAAATTTCAACACGCACGAAAAGGATCTTCGCTGCTGTTGAGTCATAGTCAATTTTCCAATTCTCTTTGTACTTATTACAACCGGTGTCTTCCGCTCTCAATCATAAAGGGTAATTGTGTGTTTGTGCACTGTGCGATGGACTTAGAATCAGGGAAGGACGACTCCAGTATCGAGGATGGGAGTCTTCTTGTATTTACCAACATCGCGTGTCAAGTGAGCTCTGGAATCAGTGAGTGTTGTAAATTTAAATATTTTTTGTGACTGATTTAAAAATTACAGAACTGACTTTAATCTCATTTTTATCAGGTTTACATAACTACTTGGGCAATTAGTGTGATTGAAACTTTACTTTTAGGGTTTTAACGCCCGTGGCTCTACTTCGTAGTATATTCCTCAAACGCCGGAAACACTTAATTTCAAAAATAATTTGTGCTAGTATATTGTAGGGAAGAAATACAAGGCAAGCATAGCTAGAAGAAGGTACAAAAATGTTATTGAATTGTTTTTCGATTTAATCAGAGTTATGACCTTGCAATCGTGACTACCCTACTGGTTCTTGGACGTAAACACTTTTACTTAGTTGAAAGCCAGCTGGCGCTCCATATGATTTATTGTTACACAAGGCAATTATTAGAAAAAAGGGACATTTTTATCGGTCTACAATGAGCGAAGAAAAGCACACACTATTTTGCTTGCACAAGAAAGATACATTAAATACACAATTTCATTTACTTAGATGACATATTTTTTCTAAAAACCTTGGACCACTTTGTCATATATTGTAAATCGCATAAAAAAATAAACAACAATATCTTTATTCCAAGCCATTAGCCAAGACATTTCGTAAAATATACGAGTAAATATACAGGTAAATTGCAATTCTGCTTCTATTTTTAAGTGGGTCAAATATACCTAATGAACAATAGCTGAATTTTTTTTTTCAAGAAAATAGGACGCGCTACCTTGATATACATATTTCTTTTTAAAAAAAGTCACGTAAACTAGTTCTTAAGAATTTAATATAAACAAACAACATTAACTTTGAAACATACAAAGTGTAAGTACCTATATTTTTCAGTTCCGTGATACTATAATCAAATATTCTAATCAAAATAGCGAAACTCATTCGATTTTGCATAAGGACCTCGTTTTATATTATAATTTAAATATTATTCTACCATATTTTCGTGTAGGTATAATCAACTAGTGGTAATTTAACTGGATTATAAATTATTTTACAGTGTATTAACTTGTAATCTGTTAAAGATATGTATGTCTCCCAAATAAAATAATAACAATTACATCGCTGAGAGATCATTCATTAACAATCTTGAAAGTACAGTAATATAAGGCCGGCAACGCATCGATATTGCCTCTGGTATTGCAGATGTCCATGGGCGGCAGTGGCCATTTCCATCAAATGGCCCGCCAGCTCATGACCTTATTATAAAAAAAAAATGCTGGTTTCCAGTTACAGTCGCCCGGACTTGTCAATGAATATCGATGGTTCAAATTGTGTCCTAGCAGTTGGAACGTTCTAAAAATCCAGAGGATAACGACATGAATAATAAAAATAAGGTCACGGGACATCTATCAAAACATATTTGGCTCCCGTGGGAATTAAAGCTATACTTTCGCTAGTCGAGAAAAGGTAGGTCCGTGTCCATGCAGTGGGAACATAAGAGTACATTGGCTGTAGTGTAGTAGTACAAGAGTACAGGTGTGGTTCTAGTTAGTTTAGTCGCACCATAAAAAACGAACGTGTTTACTTATTGAGGATCCGTACGTAGCTACGGAGACTCTGGAGCGTACGTATGGTATCGACGTATGATATGATATAGTCGGGTGCGGCCAGTATGGTTATTTTATTTAAACGCAACCTGCGTTCTAGCGGGGATTTTTATCAAAATCGGTTCAGCCATTTCAAGGTCATCTTCTTCGTCAAGCTCACTACCATAACACCAACTCGAGGATTTAACATTTCCATAATATCTATCGCTTGCATAATTAAATGCCAAACTGGTTAAAGATAATTAACAAGGTTTATTGACATAAAGATAATTTTATTCAAAAATTGCAAGATACTTTAAAATCGAATAAACATTAATAAGGCTTTGAATGGATTCTATTCCGAATATCATAGTTGCGAGTATTAGGTATAATTTGTTAAAAATGTGTAATCTGCTTGAGGTAAATCCAAAGGCAGTAGGTCAGATCAAGTAGGTATGTAAGGTAGGTAGGTATTACCTATACAAAATGTGGCACTCGTATACAGCATGAGTGAGATGACCAATTTGTAAATTGTACGTACTGTTTTTTTTTTTTTTAAATATAAAAGTATATTCTTACGAAACTACAGATATAAGGTTTGATCTATAATATAATTGTCCCAAACACGGCCGTATACATAACGTAATCTTTGATCAAAAATCAGGTTTATGAATAAGGTTATTAAAAATTGATTAAATATAAAAAGTAGGTTTATGCAGTATAGGATTGTATTGGTAAGCTAACATTGCATTACAAAGCCTACAACCTTGCATGAGACCTACAACTCTGTGACCCTTTACTTGGTTCTTGTATGTTTAACACTTATATCTACTATTATTGTGTTTTATTCACGTGAGTGGTGTAGTCTGAAGGTCGCTGGTTCAAATCCGCAAGTGAACCAATGAGTATTTCACTTGAATAATGTATGTGCACAATACCATGTTCTCGAAACGGTGAAGGAAAACATAGATACCGGCATGTGTTAGAACCAAAAATTAAAATCCGGATTGGGTTCCCGTGGTAGATCAAAGCCCTTTCAATCTCAATTATCGAGAGTAGGCCGGCCGAGAACATTAGAGGCTAGTACGGTACGATTCACGTGAGATTATAATAAGTTAGGTTATAAAATAAAGTAGCTCCTATACATTCATATTCTATTTATAATCTATTATAATATTTGAGGTCATGTTATCTAATTTTTTCTTGGTAAACATTAACAATTTTGTATAAATGTTAATTGATATATATTTTAGTTGTAATAATTATTTATCTTACATTTATAGGATTACCTAGATAACCCTGGTGATTTAAGAGCGCGGGGGCCTAGTCGTACGCTATCAATCCAAAGGTCGCGGTTCAAATCCCTGACGAGTACTAAGTTGTTGCTTCAAAAATTAATATGCACAAACCATTTTTAAAACAAAAGGAAAGATTGTTTCAATCGTACCGTTCCGAAAACCAAAAATTTTAAGACATTACCCGGCCTGGTCTCCCTTGGTAGATCAAAAATTCACTCTCACTTTTCGAGAATAGGCCGGCGTCCCTGCAATGGCAACAAACATTAGATGCTGATACGGTATAGGTAACCCGTAGATTTTATAAACTCAGTTATTATATTCCTAACCTTATTTGATATATTTAGTATACCTATACGATTTTTGGTTTGTTGAATATATCATTATTGAATGAGAAATATGTATATGAATAGTACATATCCGCGTACGTACTGCCCACGGTAAATCCTCTTTTTCTTTTGGACATTTTAGTTGTAATCATTGCTAGACACCGTGTAGGAACCCAGCTGACTGTTGAGTGATCATAAGCACCTTACGCAATTTTACAAATTGAAATAATGTTGATAAATAATTGAATCATTATCCATGAGGAAAGATTGTGCACTTAACTGTGTACCTCCGAGTAGAAACGCAAAATGCTGCATTATATCACTTATAAACAGGTGGTTATGCTTCCATAATACAACTACATCGTCACTTAAAATATTTTATGGAACTTCTGACCTTAAGAAAATAAATGTAAAAGTTGAATGTTATTATTTTTAATACAATATGTAATAGGAATTTAGATCGAGACATAAATTAGACATAATAATTTAAATATTTCTTTGCGATCTTCTATTGAAATTGTGATTTTAGAAGTAATACTAGAGTTCTAAGCAGCAACTATTATCTAAAAAAGTAAGGAAAGCTGTCAACCCTGGAATCGGCTTTACCGATTTCCACTAAACAATAAACCACATTAATCAAATAAATTTAAAAAAAACAACGTTTTGTATTCGGACTATCCCATTCAGAGATACCTTACCTCAAAGAAATTGAACATTAGACCACGGACAGACGAACACAGTTGTAACACTTATGTATTCACACCCCACTTTATACTCAGGGCTTAAATAGATCCAAGTTGTTTTATATCACTATAACCTATCTTTTTAATAAGAGACACAATAGTTTTTACTGTTTTCAAGCAAATAAAGTCAATATTTCATGCTGGCGGGATGTCAGTCTCTTTGCCGTGAAGTTAATAGGTAGGCGCAGGAATTTAATTGTCTTATAGAAAATGCTGCGCAATAACCACAGTTTCCGGGATCAAAAGTAGCATTTGTGTTAATCGAGGATATAAGCTATCCTGGTACCAAATTTCATCCAAATCTGTTGAGCCATTTCAGCGTGAAGGTGGTATAAACACACAAACACACACACATACAAACTTTCGCCTTTAGAATATAAGTAAGATATGATGGGTGGGGTAGCAGCGTAAAAGGCACACACTCTTTAGAACAAAAGCAATATGACAATGAGAATCAGAGATGCGTATCCCTCTCAAACCCATGCTCTTAAAACAAATATAGCGAGAAAACCTTTAAAATCAAAGATGTAACATTTTCTATTTCTTATTGGGCTCCCGTGGTAGATTTAAATCTATTTTCACTCTCATTTCTCAAGTAGACCTGTCTGCAGTAGATATGAGATACGTATGCTCTCATTACGAAATTCATTAGCGTCAAATGTGAACTTGAACTTTTACAGAATAAATTATACTTAACAGGTATGTTTATTCTGTAAACCAGGCCATGTAATATACTGTTTTAACTTAGCGAATTAGCTTCTATACCACTATTTCTCTCTGGTATCAACCCAAACATTCGCAGCTTTACGTTGAAGTGATTCTACTGGTAGTCAGGAATAGTATCGTGCCAAACATAATTGCGTATTACGATAACCGTTCATTCAATTCATTCAGTCAGTCGCAAACTGACGCATGCGCAGTCAACCCGTGTGCATTTACCGTAGTCCTCCGAAATGGATATCGAAATCGGTTGGGTGAAGGACGTTGTGCCGACACAGGCAAAAAGTGAAAACTTGATTTTTGAGGATCTGACTTACAAAATTCGCCAATGTGGTAAGAATTCCATACATGTCTTTAGTGAAAGTTGTTCGCCATTCATTACTTGATACTATTGAATAACCAACAACTCTTGTAAGTAAATAAAAATATCTATAAAATTCTCTTGACGAGGTTTTTGCTTGTGAGTTACTACTATTACTTATTTTAATTTTATTTGTCCACCTTAATATTGTAGGTATATCAATAATGTTCTTCGATGTTTGACTTTTAAAATTTATATGTTAATTCTTGTACCTTATGGAAAAATAATAATAACTCACTTTATTACTGTAATTAAGTCTAGAAATTGTAAATCATCCTAATATTTGTAATACAAAAAAATACTAGGTACAAGATTAAAAATAGTTGTAATAGTTTGCATGAGTATATAACTAAATAAAATTAAAAACTTTGTGCTTTAATGAAGCCACTTGATAAAATTCAAAATGGTTACTAAATACAAAAATACGGCATTCAAAAATTTTATTTAACTTTACTTTTAGTAAAGTATATACAATACATATATTCTCAATTTTAATTACAACTTGAATACATGCACTTGTTATCTATTTCGTTTCAAATTATATCATGAAGACAAATTCACTACATTATTTAATAATGAATAGCTATGTTGTAATTATAAATCAATTACATTGTGATATTTACTATTTTATGAGTCGACTTTTGGCCCTGTATTCCGTTTATAGTAATAAAAATATTCCGTTTTATAGTATTTTTGAGCCTTAATCAAATAAAGTTCATCATGTTTTTGTTATGTCAAACGACGAAAACATGGTATTAAGATCAACACATTTCATCAAAATTATTACCAAAATATTTTTTAAATTATAAATTATACAATTTGAAATAGGATTTAATGGTAAGGATTTTTTTTTTGTAAAATATAAAGTTTATGGAAAAAAACAAATAATAAAGATGTTATTTATTTTTCGATACATTTTAATGTTATTGACAAAAAGTTTAGTTTAGAATATAGTCTGATGTAACTTAACCACGTGGTGAAAGTTAAAGCGATTAATAAATATTATAGTATTGTTTTTTTAACCATTTTTAAAGCCATAAGCTCATTTACGGGTATGAGATAACATTCAGACCTCGTAAAGGCTGAATCATCTTTATATCATCGCTCTATAGATTGTAGATCCATTTGTTATTATTAATTGGGAAAACTGGAAACAGTTTCAATGAGATAGGATCGAAAGAAAAATAATCTAATCGAGAGTGTGGCTTTTATTTAATAGCTAGTATGAAAAATGTAAATCCTTTTTATTCCTAATTCATTAGTAGTTAGTAGAGTAATTTCTAATGATTAAGTTTAAAAAGGGAGTTTTCATCTCGGCTTATTTCTTTTTGTATGTTTGTTATGAATTTTTTTCGTCAAATTGTGGACCGATTTGGATCATTATCATAAATTACTAGAGGAAAATTTAAATTTATTCATGTCCTTGTATGAAGCATTTTGAGTAGGGTTAAACTGAATTTAATGTGTGTACACAAATGTGTGTTTAATTTCAATTATTAATTATTTCAAGAATTGGATACTAATTGAGAGAAATTGTTCATGATCTGTATAGTGCCCCAAATAATAAATTTTCAATTTTACTTTAATATTACATAATTCGTGTTTTTTACGAGTAAAGCTAGGTCAATAGGTATAATTATATATAACCTACTTTTCAATCTGTCATTCGTCATCAACGTCGAATATAAGCTTAACCTGTCCTTTTTAAGGACCATAATTTAACGGACCGACTTTAGTTTAGTTGTGTAATATATTTAATATTAGTTAGTTTACCACAGTCGGCTTTCTCAGTATTGCTGTCAGTAGTGTTCAGTAGTCCAGTGCGAACTCTTAGGCCCTGCGATATAAAGAACTTATATAAAGGATGTCTTGAGAAATAAAAATCCCCGATTTATTTCCGTAACAATAACTTCGAGGACAAATCTAAATTCTTGATAATTTTCGACCATTTAGGAAGCGAGTTTCTATAATATTTTTATAAGAATTTTTTTTTTCTAGTTTCAAGTAAGACCCGCCGTTTGGGCTGTGTTTTTTAGGATAATTATATCCTACAAAACAACCCAGCCCCGGCTTTGCAGGGTTGTATAGTGTGTGTGACGTAGGTCATAATACAATTCCGTAGTACCTACATCATTTTGATCTATACCGTAAGGTTAAGTCAGTATAAATAATGTTAGCGCCCAAAAATATGTTTTTACGACATCATTACAAAAACGCATGTATTCCGTGAAAAATGATATAAATGATGATGTAAACCGCATCAAAATCCGTTGCATGGTTTAGGAGGAGTAGGCGGATAAACAGGCAGACAGACAGACGCGGAAAGCGACTTTGTTTTAAACTATTGTAGAGATAGAGGTATTTTCCTACTTCTTACTTATGACTGCTACTATACTATATACTACCATATTACATGTTGTTACTGCAATAAAGTTATTTTGTTGGCCAAAGTAACTAATTACTAATCTAAAAATAGAATGCAATAAACGCTATAAAACCAGGTACAATTTGATCCTCTTTAATTTATGTTGCATCGGCTTCAATTCGGTTGTTGTTTTTTATGTTTCTTACTTCACAACTTCGTCATTTAACACCTGATTTGGATTTTTTTTATCAAGGTCTGTTCAATAGTTTGGGTTTTCAAATGAAATTGCATATTGTGCTTTGCTGTAACTTTTTTCTTCGCCTGTTGTATTCCGATTTGGATCTTCTTTAAAAATGGTAGGGTCGGTACCCTACCATTTTTAAAGAAGAGGGTCTAAGGGTGAGAAATAAGGGATGAATGTATTGAATTCGGTTTTCGTTGTTTTTATATCTGTCACTTGTTCTCTATTACATGCTCATTTGACTTTTCTTGTTTACATACGAATGTGTGCCTTAATATACAACATAGACAACATTGTTAATAAAGCATTTAAAATGTATGGAAGCATAGCATGAGGTCATCTTTTAGACACACTTATAATACTTATATTGTATATAACATTAGTTAGTACTTGGTAACTTGAATATGCAGTCTCGATCTAGAACCCGTTCTATAATAAATATATTGAAACTTATGGAAAGGTTCATCGAAAGTATTTAACTTTCGTTTTACATTAATCTGAAGGTGTAATAAAGGTTTCATAAAACCTATCTGTCTTACTCTCAGTTGCTCTACAGATACAAGTAGTTAACTCTTGAATAACGCAAATATCTTGAAGCTTTATTAAATTTTAAAATACTAATACAACTCTTTAGAATTGGTGACAATATAATGTAATGTTGTCCCTAGAACTGTTCAAATATGAGAACACTGCTCGTTTGTTTGCGCTTGGTACATGTCACACAAACTCAGGTCTGCGCACTCCGATTCGGATGACGGAGTATTATAAGTCATAGAATCATAGAAATAGATATCCTTTCATGCATTTTTTAATACCTTTAGATAGCTTTGCCTATTTTTTTACCTGGTTTTTAATTTTTTTTATTAATGTGCAACTCATAAAATCATCAGTATGATTGACATATGTCATTAAAGGTATTTTATAATTAAACTACTTAGACTTTTTATAAATCAATTCAAAATAGCAAAAATTTAATTAATTAACAATTTTAATTTAACAATTTTACTTTATCTGATCATCACTAATAATATTTCTTTAAAATTGTTAAAACTATAATAGATACTTAAATATTTACGTTTTATGACTATAGGTATGTAATTCCGCATTTTAATATAGTAGTTACCACACGTGATGTAGGTGGTACACAGATACAAAATACTGCATATCCCAGGCTCGTAAACGTAAATTATGATCTTATATACAAGCATACTCTAGAATCACCCTAATATTATAAAAGCGAAAGTTTTCATGCTCAATGGATTTGGATAAAAGGTAGCTTATTTTCTGTATTAACACATAAGCTACTTTTGACCCCGGAAAGAAGCGTGTAACACCACGGGGCGCAGATGAATGAAATGAATACACCAATATTTAGTTACTGTAATGGTTTGTTTTACATGTGTAAACGTAACGTATCTAAATGTGCATAACATGTACGTTGTCACGTACATTGTTTAAATATGGGATTTATCGATGAACTTTGACATTACATTTTTATCTTAACGTAAGTATTTTTATAATAGCTGTATTGTATGTGCCAAGCTGTTGTCGAAATAATAATATCTACATAAATATTAATGTAACAAAACGCCCTAGTTTTCTTTATTTTTGTTTTATTGACATGACTTGCGCTAAATATTACAGTAAGTACACTTCACTATTAAGTATAGGCACAGATATTATAATACTTTATAGGTAAATAAACGTTTACACACTCATACCTCTGCACTAGGATTCCCTGTGTCGCAGATGGCCTGGACAAACACAGAAACACAAGACAAACACCCAGGTCCCGAGAACAAACTTTATGCTCACCACACAAAGTGTGCCCCGGCCGGGAATCGAACCCGGGACCCCTCACATCGAAGGCAGAGCTACTACCAACTAAGCCACGGAGCCGCCAAATTATTTTGTGCCGGTATTTGGTAACTTTGACCAGATTTCTCTGTACCTATCTACTAATGACAAAATTTATATACCTAATAGTTACGGAAAGATACATTTGGGTTTCATTATGTAAATTTTAAAACATAGCATTTGTGTACAAAAATTTCTTGTATGTAGAAATTAAATCAAAAATTGTGTATTTAACATTATTATTTTTTAGAATATTAAATTACTTGTAAGTAATTATTTACCAATAAAGTACACGTGTTTTATTTTGCTTTTTTTCTAAACTCGCAACCTGGTCAGTTCTTTATCTATACTATAATATTATAAAGCTGCAGAGTTTGTTTGTTTGTTTGTTTGAACGCGCTAATCTCTGGAACTACTGGTCCGATTTGAATGATTCTTTCAGTGTTGGGTAGTCCATTTATCGAGGAAGGCTATAGGCTATGTTTTTTTTTTTTTTTTAATTAGTGAATCGTAAGTAAATTGCAATTTTGTAACACAAGGTGTAAAATCGAAAACCTATTTTTGCGTGCGCTGCAAAAACTATTGACAATACTACGGGTTTGTAGATCCCATTAAGACCTACAAAAAAGTCCGCGAGAACATATATCTAGCTATCATGGTTTAATCACAATAACCGATTTTGTGTATCAAATCTGTACACCGTGTGCAGTTTGATCCAACTTAAAAGATAGGATAGCTCACATCTCAATTTATGATCATAATATTATTTTATTGCAAATTATAATATCGTATGACAAAAACGTTAGCCACAGCAACGCGTGGCCCGGTCAGCTAGTGATTAATAAAAGTCCCTTTTCCTACCTAATAAATATTGCTTTATTGTATTTTATTTTCAATATTTAACCTAAGTAGATAAGTGATAAGAATATTAATGATTATTACAATACAATTAACAGTTTTTTATAATCATATTTTTAGTACAGGAAATGTTGAAATTCTACCACTTGTTTTCAGCTAAAAAAAATAGATAATAGATTTCCGGGATGTCCTATATTATGATATTAATGAGCTTATATTTGACTGACAATTAACTACTACGATACGAGATTAAATTGGCTAAACATATTAATCAGTTAGCTAGTTGAAAAATGTTGCAACGTATGTCGTATGAAAGCGTGATCACCCAGAGGTACAATTAATTTCAATCTTAGGTCGCTGGTGTTATACCCACAAATGTAGGCACAAATAATTTTGTTTATTTGAAACATTTTATTATAGTGCACAAGACCACGTTCTCAAATCTTTGAATGAAAACATCGTGAGGAAACCGGCATGTCCTAGAAACAAAAATTCGAAGACGTGTCACTTATTGAGAATACGCTAATGTCCCTGCAGTTACATTAAAGGTTGATTTGGTACGGAAGTGTCTAGTATAAAATATTTCTTTGAGAAAATTCATTTATCATATTGTACTACAATAGATTATCAAACGTGATATTTAAGGCCCAATATAATTAAATCAAAATAAAATATTCACTCTACATTTATATCAAATAACGCTTATGAACATTTACTATATAAACATTAATGCGTATTAATTGAATGGGATTTAATTTTAAATCTAAATAATTATTTGCCTTTAGCCTAAAGGAGATTGAGTGCGAAACCGGGGCGGATCGCTAGTATCTATGCTACTTTTATTAGTTTGCAACTCGTAGCAGATCGACATAGAATTAAGTAGTTTACTTGAAATACCTATTAGGTATATTTATAATAGGTATATACAGTAGAGCATGTTAATTAGGTATTCGAATTAAATAGGGGCATGTGTGTCGGGAACCCGATTTATTCATATGTTTTCATTAATATATCGGTTATCTGCGTGTAGCAAAAAGTATATTTACTAAGAATGTACCTACTACTTACCTTCATTATAATTTAATATTTTCGAAGATGAAAATACTTGTAAGATGGCGTTTGAGTATTACGTAAGCACCAAATGGGAGTCATTTATATTCTTATTTTAAATAGATAACTTGAAGGACGAGGGGTCTGAATGGTGATTACATCATCAAATTAGTTTTCTTATTCTATTTGCAAAATATTGTAAATTCTGATTTAAACACATTAGCAACCCGAAATAACCGATTATTGATTACTCGCTGTCACTCGGTTGTAAAATAAGAAAGATTCGAAGTTCACAATTGCACAGGCAACGAAACATAGTTCACATTACTTACTCCATTATCACGATGTGTATATATACTTATTTTCATTCAATTGCACTACGATAACAATCAAGTGTGGGACGATTACAACTTTCGATTTAAACAATTCCTATCGAATTGGATATCAAACGTAACAAGCGTTTCACGAAATGATTCTCCTATCTGTGGTGCCAGTTTCTACGAAAAGGGGAATTCATGTTTGACTATTTTTAATTCCTTTAACTGCCGCAGGCCATTTTTCGTGAATCGTATGGATGAACTATGGATTTCGGGTGACATGGGTCTTCTCATAATTCAGTTCAGAAGCCCTGAATCGTATCGCTGTAACCACTTAACATCATCAACCCGTCAATTTAGTTAAATATTAAAAATAATATGTGTATAACCAAATTTTATCCTAGTAAATGGCGGGCATTTACAGGAATAAAACATTGACCTACTAGATGACATTATACTTTATGCGTCTCTTTCTCTTGTGATATCTCTTTCCCACATTTTGTTGGTCTTCAACGTAGCGAATATCTTGTCAGTAATCATTTAAAAAGCCTAAAATATAGAGAGGCTCTTTAATAAGTACCGCTAGCACGGCGACCTAGAGATCTATTATTAGATTAATTTATAACACAATTGTAAACCATTTTCTATCAAACATTCCATAAGTTCTATAAGTAATGAAACCGTTAAGTGGAACCTGGACTCACACAACGGAGGGTTCAGCACCAACGTTTTATGTGCCTGTAATTTCATCAGCACCCAGATTCTACCTGATACCCAGATAACCTGCGCGCTCAATACGTAGAGAAAGATATTTATCGTATTACAGGGGTATACCTTAAGTATTATTTATATATTTTTTTATTGACTGAAACCCGAATATTTTTTTACAGAACACAAATGGGGATCTTGGACGAAAAAGAATACACAAACTATCCTCGATGGGGCTATGGGGGCGATACGACCCGGGCGGCTGACGTTCATTCTGGGCCCTTCGGGAGCAGGGAAGAGCACTCTGTTGAAGATACTGGCGGGCAGGAAGTAAGTCAGTTCAGTTCCGACTGAATGGCCGTTGACTATCGATTTTGTTGCCGATAAAAAATCAGTACTTACCTAGGTGACCTAGGAGCTCGGTTTTTTTGTGAAAAATTGCATTTTTACAAGAAATACAATGATACAGGTACACTTAAACAGGAAAACCCTATCTAAACATAAAATTTCATCCAAATCGTTACAGTCGTTACCGAGATACGCGTAATAAATAAATATATACACAAAAATAACTCGTTTAAATTATTATGATTTATAATAAACATAAGCCAAAAAATATTATAAGATAACAAGAAACGTCACAAAGAAGTCGAGTATTTACTTAGGTGAGTATTATTTAGTACCTAAACACATATTTATTATATCAAATGTTCCATCAATGCCTTCGCACTCTTAGAATCTCAAACATAAAATATACAATATCGTAGCACATAGAGCGCGTTGAACTCTTTTGTTGGACATAGGTAGTATTATTTGTGTCGAAACGCAATCAAGTAGGTTTACTTTTATACGGATTGATGAGGGCAAAAACCTTTGAGTTGTTTCAAGGATGTATGGACAAAAATATATTTTAGTCTTGGCCCAGACAGGTTTAATTAAAGTTATTCACATCTTTAATATTGCTTTATTTAAAATATAATAATATTCTTTGTTCATGTTTTTCACAGATATTTTAAAGTATTTTGTATGAACTTGCTAAAATAAACCATTAAAAAAATACAGAAATCTGTCTTAGAACTGCGTCAGATATTTCTGGTATTTTGGTATTCTGGTATTTTGATGGATATTTTGGCATAGAAGCCAAAAACACAAAATGTTTCAGAAAAACTGGCGTATCAGGCTCTTTGCACGGAACCGGTCGAAATGCAGTACTGGTGTCTCAGAACACCACCTTGATAGACACCCTCACTGCTATGGAGACCTTGAGGTTTGCTGCCGCGGTTAAGCTTCCAAACCACAGCAAAAGAGACCGGTATAATGTGGTAAGGAAAATCGTGTGTAAATATACATACTTATAGATATGTAAAAAAAACAAAGAGCATTCCTGTGAGGCACATTTAGGTGTATTTATCCTTGTAATAAATATTATGAATGCAAATAAATCAATTCAATGAGTAATTCATGCATAATTAATTCACTTTACTTGCTGACGGTAATTTGGCATAAATTCAACACAAACATATTTTTCTAGCTAACTTTACCGGACAATAAGTTGCAAAACAAACCGAGAGCACACTTATGGAACCAAAAATCCAAAAAGTTCAAGCTAACAAGCTTTAACCAATCCGCACATTGCAGATCAAAAAAGTGACTAAACAACTGGGCATCCACGAAGTCTTAGGCACAAGAGCTGGATCCCTGTCTGGTGGCGAGAGGAAGAGGTTGACGATAGCTTGCGAGCTTCTTACTGATCCTACTGTTATGCTGCTGGATGAACCGACAAGGTAAATGTATCTCGATATATAGATACATTAACTCTTTATTATACATTAGCTGAGCCGACAGATGGTTCCCTGTCAAACGACAAAAATCCCATAGTTTCAGCTTTTCCAACCAACCTTCAACTTTTCGACTTTCTGTGTAAATTTTCCAAAGAAATTATATAATAAAAACCTTGTCCTGACTATTGCGAAATAGAAATCAGCCAAATCGGTCCAGCCGTTTACGAGTTTTATCGAGGCTAACAAACAGTAATTGATTTTTATACATGGATAAAATTTAAATACGGAATATATATAAATACGGAACGAAATAATAAGTTAAGCTACAAAAGGCTATAGAAAAAGATATAAACATCCCCAACCCTAGGACAGCGATCCTAAGTGGAGTGGAATTTTTAAAATAAACGGACGCCGGTGTTATATATCTTAATTAATATTTAACCATACATATATCATAATATAAAGAATTACATAATGAAATATAAAAATACTTACTATTTACTAATCTACAATACTTCTCGTATTAAGATCAAAATCTTCTAAATACTGCATTCATTCATTCTCAGGCATTTCTTCCTGACATTCGGTCAGTTCATCTTCTACCACTTCATTTTCGCTACCGACCCTCACAGAAGGCTCATGCCTTCCTAGATAAACAATAATATACATCGCAAAACTTTTATTTTTTCTGTGTATTCATTTTTACACTTTTTCGCCCACTCTTGTCGCAATTTTCAACCTACCCGAAAGTCTCCAACATAATATACCGACATACATAGTCTCGAATGGCGTCGTAATGTTAACGTGCCCTCCGAAGTAAGGAAGCGGAAGTTCAAATGCCACTAAATAGTCACCCATCAAACATCTGATCGAGAGTAGATGAATTTAAATGATCAGTAAAGTGCATATAGGCAGGCTGCACCGCGAGTTAGCTTTTAAATTGTACTCGTATAACAACTATGAGGAAGAATTTCTGCAATTTATTAAACAAGTAGTAAGTAATGATTACCACAAAAAATATTATTGCGCATTGTTTCAATGCCTGAACATTGTTATTCAAATGTGAAACTTATCTCTAGATATCTACTATACGGTCTGCTTACCTACATTATATTTATATCAGAGAGTTATATAAGGACATTTGCTAGTAATTTTTACAAAAAAAATCGTGAATTTATTTCCAGTTCTTAAGACTTTTAATTTATCGCATATATTTAATTTAGATTTAGATTTATTATGAAGCACTGTTTCCCATATCTCCTGTTGACTATAGCTATGAGTGGGTGTACTGTATTGTAACTAAGTAATGCACCAGTAAGCAGCAACTTTCGGCAACTGCTGATAATGTCGTTGTTTAAGCTCAATTATTGTATTTTTTTCAACGGTTTGTGAAGAGATATTAAGCAGTAGGTGTACCTACTCTCGTGGCGTAATGCAACAATTTCTGCAAAAAAAATCACAATTGCAAGCTACGCTGATGAAGTTTATCATTTCCAGCGGTTTGGACGCCGTGTCATCCATGTCTGTGGCCCGAGCGCTTATGACGATAGCGCGGAGCGGGCGTACTGTGGCTTGCGTAGTCCATCAGCCTTCCTCCAAACTCTTTAAAACTGCTGATGACGTCATCGTCCTAGCTGAAGGCAAGACTCTATACGCTGGCGCCGTCCTGGATATTCCAGAAGCTTTGACAAAAGCTAGATTTGCCTGTCCTCAGTATTACAATGTAGCTGACTTTTGTGAGTATTATTCAGAATCTAACCAAGCTTGATTAGATACGTAAAATGTCCTTTATGAAAGGCACAAACTGTGACATTTACGCGAACAGAAACACACGCTCACCAAACGATCTCTATAGGAGCTGAAGCAAGTTACCTTAATGAGAGATGAAGAAACTGGCGCTGCTTGTAGCGCGCGCATGTTACAATATATTCTCGTTTACTGCTTTAATGTGCACTGTGTAAAAGAAAATTAAACCATATCTGAGCCAGATATACAGATAAACAGGTTACTGAATAGTAGTCATAGTCTACTATACCAACAAAAAAAATTAAGTTATCAAGCGGAAAAAGAATATTAAACATATTAAAAACTAGTTTTATTAATGTAGAAAATATACCTGTATATTTTCTTTGCAGATAACAAGACGCATGCTATTGTTTAAGTCATAAGTATAATAGTTTATTAAAGAGACGTTTATATTTGTACTGAGTAGGTATTTGATTTCCAAGAAGCGGATCACGGGAAATTTTAAGATATTCGTGTGAAAAACATACAGTTTGTTCTCGGTTTTTGGATGTTCGTGTTGTGTTTCTGTTTGTCCATGCCACTTTTGACACAGGGAATCCTAGTGCAGGAGTATGAGTTTAAGCGTTTGTTTGTTATATTTTATTACTAGCTGCGCTCCGCGGTGGTACCTTGGGTTAAAAAGTCGACATGAGAAAACACTGACAGCCTTTTGAGTTATTGAAAGTCACTGAAAAAAAATTTCTTTACAACATGTATGTTGTATATTATAAATCTGAAAGTTTGTCGGTATGTATACCGACACATTTATAATATTAGTATGATGATCAAATCAAACTGTTTTCGGTCTAGGGAAACTCGTAATATAGACCTAAGTATTTTATGGCTTGGAAGAGCCTTCGCGAAAATTATAGCCTAAAAAAAAAGACTATTTTTTGTAAAATTATCTTATCTAAAACAGTAAATTACCAATCAAGTAGGTACCACAAAATTGACGAGATGGCGCTGTATTAAATTTTCAGCATACTTTATTTTGCATACGTTTTTTGTAAAACTGCGTTTTTACAAGAACTACAATTATACAGGTTAACTTAAACAGCAAAACCCTATCTAGATACAAAATCACATCCAAATTATTGAGCCTTTTCAGAGATACGCGAAATAAATATATAAATATACAACAATATGATCAGTATGTGGTTTGAGTTAGCCTGGGTAAAATAACTTCATCAATAAATTCACATATACATAGTAATTGTTGTACAGGTCATAAAGTGAAGTGAAGTGTAACCATCAAATTGCAAATCTCGAGTTAAAACCATCAAATCAAAACCAGTTTTATTTCATAGCTCAGCTAGATAACTTACCTTACTCGTCCGAATTCGTCCGTATATGACAAAAAGCATGATACATTAATAATTGTTACCACACGTTAAAAAACCGTCGCAGTGCGCTTCGAACTCGCACATTGTATTTAAAAGTAGAATTGATGGTAGGTACATAACCTACCATCAATTCTATTTTTAAATATTGTTAATTATTATTATCATAATAAATAACACATACTCTGTGAAACTTCAACCCGCAACGGTAAATTCCAAGATGTAGCTTTTACAAGGTAAGATAGATGACCCGACGAGTTGGGACTTGTTTCCCAACCAAGAATAAAAATATGAGAACAACACTGTAAAATATTATTATCTTGCTTTGAATACTTTAGCAATGTATGCGTGTTAGCGGGCTATCTACTACATTTGTAAATCTCGAGACGAAGTTGAATATTTTATGAGGGAAAATCAAAAACGGGGAAATGAGCTCTCGAATATTTGGATCTAGGACTCATCACGTCAATATTTTTGTTGTGAATTTATGAAAAGGGGGTTTATTGATTTCATTTTTGCAGTGTTAGAAATAGCGAGCAACGAACACCCTACTGGCAATAAGACAATCCTGGAGAGTGAAGCAAGCAGCTATGCTCACGAAATGAGCAAAATAGTAAGAAATGATGCGCAAAATATGAACGAAAAAGGTTGGTTTGATTTCTGTACTTTTTTTTTACATACGAGAATATAATGAATAGAAGATATAATTTAAATATAATAGATTCCTCACGTAAAACATCTTTATTTGTTGTATTTGAATGGAATAGAATGGACAGATAGGCTCATTTCGTCTGTTCACATCGTATTCTAGTTAAATTGAATTCTAAGTTTTATAATCCATATACACAAAATAATGTAGCTAACTACTAGGTTAAGTTCTGTATGCTTATTATGTCAATTCAGTACAGTCGCCGGAAGCGGAAGCCTTACTCAGACCGTACCGTGCGTCCCGGGAGGGCTACCGGGCTAGCTACTGGCAGCAGTTCTGTGCACTCCTATGGCGGTGCTGCATTGGAGCCCTAAGGGATGTGCATCTAACCCAGGTATTATCACAACTTATACATATTACTCTAATCATATAGCTAACGTTTTAATGTAATTCAAAACATAATTGACGGTTTATTATACAGTCATCAACTCCCTGACTTGCCGGTTTCCGTCCAGGATCTTTAATCAGTAGTTGATGGAAGTGATGACCTGATTGCGTTCCCGGAAGACTGATGGGCTGAGGTCAAAAAAACGTACGCTTTGAAAAGTATATGTGTACTCCCAAACCCCCAAAATATTTCGTTAGAATATTTCTGAAATGGGGGGCACATCATGAAATATTCATGGTATCGTAACGGATATGATAGTCTCCAGATATCGGTACATATATCATCGTAATTGATGCTGTGCTGTGATGCTGTGCTATGATGCTGTGATAATTACTATTATTGAATTGTAGTAGCTTATTGTAAAATGTTTTCGTTATGTTTTACAGATCCGCCTGTTTGCTCATCTGCTAGTAGCGTTACTTCTTGGCGCGTTATACAATGGAGCTGGAACAGAAGCGAGCCGCGTAATGTCAAATACAGGATGCATATTCTTCTTCTTGCTATTTCTATTCTTCTCTAACGCCATGCCCACGATTCATACATGTAAGTTACAAAAGTTAAGTACTAGGCAACCTTGTCCTATATTTGAGTACCAATGTACCTAGGTATGTATAATGAAGGCGCGAACATTTTAAAACTGAAAGATTTCTACTGTCACGCTACGTCCAGTACTGGTGAAACTACAAGCACTTGTGACGTACATTCTTGTCTGAAAATGACTGGCACAGCAATACGACTCGGGTCTTCCCATCCTTCGGTAAGGGTGAACCTAAGTCATATTTTTATTTTACTGTAATAACACAGTTTGTGTGTGTGTGTGTGTGTGTGTGTAGGTATATAACCACAACATCAAGTGGGCCGTAAGTTCGTTCCGTCGTATAAATCGCATAAAAAACCTAGTGTCAGAAGCAAGAACTAACCGGGTAGACATCAACAACGTTAACACACTCATACCTCTGCACTAGGATTCCCTGTGTCGCAGATGGCACGGACAAACACAGAAACACAAGACAAATACCCAAAACCCGAGAACAAACTTTGTGTTTGTGAGCATGAACCGGGAACGGGACCCCTCGATTCGAAGATATGGCTACTACCAACTAAGCCACGGAGCCGTCAAAAGACCTAAGTATCTATGCTACTTTTTTCATTATAACGTAGATAATACATTCGTTAGAATTACTTTAATAAATTATTATAATTAATTATACATTCATTTCAGTTCCAGTCGAGGCCACAGTGGTTCTTCAAGAACATCTGAACAAATGGTATTCGTTGATAACATACTGCGCTTCCAAAATAATTGTAGATCTGCCTATACAAGTAAGTGAAGATGAAATCCAATCATTGAAACAACAAATTTCTTAGTAATGCTATTGTCATTGATAACAAAAGAAGACGAAAGTTATCCTTCCGGGTTTCATTATGTACACTTCTTAATGCGTAAATAAAAACATACTTTCCTTGTGTTTATTCTGACTAATAATATCATCATCTTCCTGCTAAGTGGGGTCGGCACAACATGTATTTTTCTTCCATTTCCCTCTGTCAGACGTCATCTCAGTACTCACTCCTTTCTTACGCATATCATCTTTCACACAATCCATCCATCTTTTCTTTGGCCTACCTCGTGTCTTATATCCTTCCACATCCATATTTAAGATTTGTTTTGTTATATGCCATTCATCCCTCATATATAATATTCATTCTGACTAATAATATATTTGCCAAATAATATATTTTTTTTCCACAAAGAGACAATTAGCGATTTTTTCTTATCTTTAATACGTTAAGTGTGATAAAACCGAAAACAAAAGAAATACAGGACAGGGCCCGAATTTTATCAAGATTATGACCTTGATAAGTTTTAAATAATTTTATTATTGTATAACTATAACATGAATTTATGATGAGACATGGTAGACTTCTCTCAATTTTCGTTTTATAATATGATATATTATAGAAATAACAGAATTTAAGTTCATTTACGTTATCTGTCTGTGTTTTCAGTTACTATGCGCGACATTGTTTCTCTTCCCGGCCTGGTACTTGACTTCCCAACCAATGGAACCATTTAGAATGACTTTAGCGTGGGTCATATGCGCACTCATTACAATATTGGCACAAACTTTTGGACTAGTCGTTGGAGCTGCTTTTGATATAAAGGTAAAGAAATTGTAGTGAAATACCAAAAGAAAAAGTTATGTTCTGTATGTATCACCTACTTACAAAGTTACGTTCGACGAGGTAATGGTTGGTATTCAAGCCAGTCTTGTTTATTTTGTATAATGTTCAAGGAGTATTTCCAAATACCACATAAATAAATTCAAATGTAAATACCTACTAACATATAAGAATTTAATTTCAGCTTGGACTGTTCGTGATTCCTGCAGCAAACATACCAATGCTGATGTTTTCGGAATTCTTCATTCCGTACCACGAGATGCCAGTGTATCTTCGACCTTTCGCCAGCATATCATACTTCAGATATTCTTATGATGCTTTGATAAACGTAGTCTACGGCTATGATAGACCTAAATTGTCCTGCAACACATCATACTGTATGTTCAAGAATCCCGTCAAGTACTTAGAATACTTAGGACTTACGTTAGACTTTCAAAGGGACGTCATAATGTTAGGCGTGTGGATAGTAGCGCTGCAGTTGGCTTTTATTCTTGTTCTATTCTTTAGAGTATACAGAGCATGTAGATAATTCGAGAAAAAGTAGTTTTATAAAAAAAAATAACACCCAGCCTAATTATTCGTTGCAAACTGTAAATGAATCCTACAAAATTTGTATTTTAAAGAATAAAGTTGAATGAATCAACAATCTTAAATACCTGATAACCCTGGAAACAGCTCCACATATTTTCACAAAACACAAAAAAACGTTTTAAAAACGTTTGGAGATAAATGGCCTCCAAAAGATCACATATAGATGTACAGTGACAGTTCGTAATATCAGCAGACACACGCCCACTGTTGAACATCAGTCTTTCACAGATGTATTGTACTTACATCACCCCTCTTTTTAGTCGTGACTTAAAAATAATAAATTATACAATCTAATCCAGTTTTGTTGGAATTCGATTTTTTTTATTTATCTTTTCCTGGCGAAAAGTCCAACCAAAAGAAGAGATATCATCGATCCTATTCCAATTCCAATAAAACTGGATCCCGTGATAAGCCACTCTGGTGCAACGTATAATATATTGCAATGAAATCTGTTTGCTCACAAAAAATATGGCCATTTTGTAATAAATATATTTAGGATTTAGACCTTAATTAGGCTTTGCGTTAATATATTATTTTGTTGATATCTAATAGGTACCTACTTAGTTATACTTAGGATATGTCTAACATGACAATATTAAATGCATAATAAAGATTTAAATATTCATGACATTGTTACTAAATAATGATAGGGATCTGCGATCTAGCTCATAGGAGCATAATGTTTAGGTCTTATGTGTAAAATAATGCCATACATTCCAAACACAAGCGCAATTATAATAGATATATTTTACTATATTAAAGCTTTAGTAATGATAAGCAATTATGTGTAAAGTGGGTTTTGATACTTATAAATTAACAAAGCAAAGTAAATTTAAACGAATTAGTAAAAAAAAAATTCTTAAGTCGACTATATGTTTTTTTTGTATGTTTGTTACGCGATATCTGCACCAACTGTGGACCAATTTGGATATTTTTGTATTGATAGGATTTATCTCCGAGTTGTTCCCATAGAAATGTTTATAAACTTAGAGGTGAAGTTTTTCCATGAATATAGAAATGAATTCATGAAAAGTTTTCTCCCCTTAGGCGAAAAATAGGGGATGAAAGCATTATAGTCAGTTTATTCGATTTTTAAATCAGTCCCTTGTAATTTCGGCTATTGAAACTATATACATAAGAGAGAACAAAAATAAGTAGATATTTCTTTTAGTAGATTGTTAATTTGGAATAAAATTTTACGAAAAATGAAAATCAGAAATTCAGGAGACTAAGTACTGTTCCCATTGTTAACTACATTATGTATCTGTGATAAGCCTAAATGTAAGATGAGAATAAGACAAATAATATTTTATACATAATTATATTTTGTGTACTTTTTACATATTTTTAAGCATAACAATTAATTACTGTAAACGTCAGTTAGTAAAACATTTGGGCTCAAAGTCCATGTTTAAAATCAATAGTATTGTATACAATTTACATATTTGTATGGTATGTCAAAAATAAAATCTACAAACTGAAAATCTAATATAATATTGATTTCTACAATAACTACCTGAGATATCAGACAATTATTAAATAACTTATAATTTCGAGACTACTAAAATGCTGAAATTGGGACATTTTATCTCAATGTGTGAGATAAAATGAGAGATACGCTACTCGTACAAAATTGGGGATAATCGAAGTCAAAATTAAGTTTCATCGGAACAAAGTGCATTTAATGCTATTTTTTTTTTATTTCTGCGTCTGTGGTGTTCTTCAATCAAAACATCGGGCCGCCCTAATGCCCATGTCCAAAGGATGTTTGTGTTCTAAGTTCTTGTTCAATAATATTCAGCACGACACAAGATTTACAAGCTACTTCCTTAACATTGAATTTATATTCTAAATAACATTTAATAAATAGTTCTACATACACAATACATTAGCTCTTCGTTTTCAAGACTAGACTACACACGATTAAACTATATTTTAGAGTCTGTTCCACGAAAGAAGTCCCGCTGATGTAGATGATAGGAATGTATGGTTTTGCTTAGGAAACTTAGCGCTAGCCAAGTTGACTTTTTTGGTGGAACAAACTTCTGATACAAAAAAAATTATATACAATACAATACAGAAGGTACCGAGCAATGGCCCTTACTTGATGTAAGTTGTTAAAAAATTGTGTATAGGAATTTCAACTTTCAATATTATTTTTACCTTGTCTCTTTCTTTTATCTTAAGCAAATCCATTATAATCGACAAACAAATGACTAGATATATAACCATAGCAACACTGTAATCTGTAGAAAATGGTTGTTGAAAATGTTGCTGTGGTATTCTATATCTAGTAATCTATTAGTAGGGTTGAGATTTGAGACGTAACACAGATTTCATTCAATATTGTAATCTCATACAACTTTATTGAAAAGAAATGGACAATCGTATTGATTTCTATTGATTTTACACTGAATCTATATCACTCAGTACCTTAGGTTGCAGAGAAGCGTCTAATAAGCAAATAAATGTCATATTTTAAAATACGTACACAAGAAAAGAATAATATATAATAATCTTTGTTTGAACTAGAAATATAATCTAATACTGTTTTCGCAGGCATATTACCTGTTCGTACACATGTAAGAAAAGTGATATAATCGTAGAATGTGCGCGTAATTTAATTGTGTCGAGGTGGTAGAAACGACTAAATTTAAAAAAATAGGTAGTTATCTTGAATTATGACATTAAATCTATCTTAGCAAATATTGAAAATATGTGCCTTTAATATACTTTAAATATACCGGACCTAAACGTTAATACCTGGAGTGGATCTTTCAAAATCATAATGATCATCAAATCAAGTATTATATGTGTATTTTACCAGTAATCTGGTACTTAAAGTCAAGTTATGCTTAGTTTGAATCTGGATGTGAAATGGACATGAAATTTATTTATTATCATAATTATTATATTGTAAAAGATGGAAAATGGGTCGAATAGCAACCCAAAATGTAGCATCACTGAACTGAACCTTGAGCTTATTATTTCAGGTTGAAGCCGGAAATGTCAACGAAATCGAACGCATTTAAACCTCATGGTTTAAATGCGCCAAACATTTTTCGAGTTATCGATTTCGACACCTCGGTGTCACGCGTTTCAATAATGTTTCCGCCTTATTAGATTCAGATGCCAGAAGATCAAAATATCTGTACGTATTTATTGACGAGTAATATTACTTTTGAGATTTATAGATATTATTTTCGTTCATTAGTTCTTAACCTTATTTATGGAGATATAATTTAATTAGCTCATTTTATTCACAGCTTCCATTCAATACTGTTATTGTAAATAACGAATTTTAAAGTGGGTAGAAGCATCTTTATAAACTAAGATCCAAATTTACAACAATCAATGTTCATCTGTGCCTTCCATGCATTTCGTATTTTTCATATAAAACAGTTTCGAACCTCAATTAAACTTCTGTGGCGAAAAACAAACATAACAAATAGAGTAATGAACAAGACCTATCGTTAGTGAAGTTTCATAAAATATTCCCTAAACAGCTATGTACCACAACATAATGACTCATTACTCCTCTAAATAGGCTATACACAATAATAATCTAAACATTGATATGGAATGTTTTATAATTTAATAAATAATATCTTTGGTTCTTCGTTTGAGACTTAGTTTTACAGTTGCAGTAAAATTTTTTTTATAAGAAGCCACATTGATCGAAGCCGCTATAATACTTGTTTATCAAATAGTTACAAATTCACTGTATCTTTTTCTAAATCTGAATAAGTTTATCACTGACATCAATTTGATCCAAGCTCATAATTACCATTCTTCATTGAATCTTAAGCTGCTGGCAGGTCGGTCAATTTTGCCAACTTTCTGAAAGAAAAAAAATGATAGAGTTAAATTCCTAAAACTTTTTTTTGCTGATTTTGTTGGTGAAAAAAACAAACTAAAACTAAACGGCGTTCATCTCGTTTTGTTTCATTAAGAATAATATGGACACGAATAATTTTAGAGCCGTTTATAGTGGAATTTAATTTAATGTTATCAGAATCTACAGAATTGTCATGAAATTATGTGACTCAGAGGAAAACTTCGTAATTATAAATTAAGTAATAATAAAGTATATTAAGCCACACAAGCAGAACACTTTAGTTCTACGCTACGTTTTACTAATGGCAAAACCGCCCTGGTAAAGTTAAGCTATATTGTTTATTTTTTATAATGAGCAAGAATTTTGAAGTAGATGCATATTCATTTAATATAATAAATAATGGTGGTAATTCTGTCAGTTTAACTCGGTCGGTATGCTACACTAGATCGATACTAAGCCTAAGAGATCACTTGAGAGTTATCATAATTGCCTAATGCCTAATGCCTCAGCCTAATGCCAATAAAATTGACGCCAGTATGAAGAAAATTACCTGCAATAATCAGGCGGTAAACTTAAAGTTTTGTACCACAATACTATCGAGAGTGGAACACTCCACGTCCGCAGAGGTCCAAAACAAAAGGCCATTGTCCCATACTCCAGCCAAAAAAAGTATGCCAATAGCAGCTGCATTGACAGCAGAATTATGAACGGCAAATTCCTTAAAAGGCGTTTCACACCTCTCACGTTGTGCGAAAATAATCGATGGTCCAAGCAATGTGCGAGCACCAAAATCAATGGTATTTGTATGAACATAAGCTGCACGCTTCCATACATGTATGTGAACGGTTCGGGTATGTAGGCTCCTTTGATCAATATACCCCAAGCAAACACGGCGCCAATGTGTCCGTCTATTAGCTGCCCGATCGCCCAAGGACCGAAAGGTATGTAGATGGCGTACAGAACTATGGGATAAAATATTCGATCGATCTTGCTCAACAACCATATTCGACGTAATATGTAGTTGCCAAGTTTACGTCGGAGCTTCGGAGGACGTTTTTGAAGCCTCAAAATTACTAATGGCATCACGTTTACCAGCAATAACGTCCCGAATATTGTCTGAAACTAATGACAAGAAATTATAATATTGCTCGTTTCAATTTATAAGTACCTTTTTGTATTAAAAAACAGATCTTAGGCACTGCCTATACTATTATATTGTTTCACTGTCGCCAAGCAGTAGTGTACTCGCATTAACAGATATGAGAAAGTACAGGCACATGAGACATTCCATCATATGTCAGTAATGTTCATAACACAATGAATTCTTGGTTATTATTGGCGGTGATGACCACTTAACTATAATACATTGCGTCAACTCGTTCCGCACACGTTAAGCAATAGAACAGTACTATGTAAAATTTGAAAACCCAAAATTTTTTTTGATTAATTTATTAAAAATTTATTGAGTGATTTATTCTTACCATAGTCCCAGCATCCAACATAAGTAAAATCCTTGGACTTATATCAAAACTCAAGAACGAACCGTCCAAAGAAAATGGATGCTCTACAATTGCTTCCTTTCCAAGCTTGTCAGTCACTCTCACATGTAAATAATGTATGCCAGCCCCAAACAAGTTTGGGAGCCATTGGCAAACATACAGTGGTCCTTCTGTATGCCTGCATTTCATCCAACTTTGAACATCAAATGATATTTTTACAGTATCAATCTCAACATCACTAAATGCAAGTATTCTTATGTGAGTAGACTCGGCAATCAGATGCAGGGGTTCACGACCAGCCATTGTATACCGAGCGTGCTTTGGATTAGTGATCAACACGAGCGGCCAGCTGTTATGCTTCTGATCCACAAATGAAAAATGTCCATGATCAATTGCAGCCAAACGGTACATTCTATTGTCTTTCCAATCACCCAACTCGAGTTCTAGATACCCTCTTTTTTGCTTGGTATACATTTTTGGTACTAATCCTCCCATAGAATGCAAGTGGCCGCAGACGTAAACTTGTGACCCATGTGCGCTGCCAATGAGCTGGCGAAGGTTTAGTCTTTGGGAATCTTTCTCTAGTGATAAAATGCAAGATGTTGGGTAGTGACCAAACCACACAATATGATCAGCGTTAGCTTCTGCCTCTGACTTTAACCGTTCAATAGTCTGTTGTTCTGCAATATCTAGGATTCCAATGAAATTAAATGGCCTTCTAAGACCAGGGTCGGGACAAGCGTCAATGCCCAAAAAGGCAATGCTGACTCCATTCTTTTCTTCAAAATGCACATATGACTTAGAGTGTATAGCACCTTGTACTGAAAAATTTCTGAAATAGTTCTCTTGAGAATTTAATGTCCTGATATTGAAATTATCTGAAAAATAATAAAAAATTAGAATGAAAATATGTATTGCTACATTCTCTAATGACGCAAAATGCAAAATATGCAATTGATTATATTAGATCACATGCCCTAAAGATAAATTAAATTAATTTATTAAAAATTCTATCTAAAAAATTAACATCATGTAAAAGAAATATTAATATTATAGTTTTCAGAAAAAAGATATGCCCACAGTTTTAAGATAAGAAATATAAATAATATCCCAATATTTCAATTACAAAAAGTAAATACAACAATCTTTTGTTGGGAACTGGGCACATAACTATTAACACAGATGAAATAATGATGGCATAATTTTTCCTTTATATTTCCTCAGGGAAAAGAGAAAGAAATTAAAGTAATAAAAAAATATTCTATATATTTATTCCACAGTAATTCAGACAAAATGGAGTTTTATACACACCATGATTTCCTCTTATATCCAACCACTTAGTTTCAGCAGTTACACCAGACTCCTTGATAATATTTTGATAGTATACCCATTCTGTCTTCACCTGTGAACTACCCAAATTATCCTTTGCCTTTGCATCAGTCAAGTCTCCTGTTGCCAGCACAAGAATTGGTTTTATCTTCTTCACAGTGCCATCACAGAACTGCTGAAACTGTGATATTCTACCTGGATCCCGAAATATGCTAATGTGGATATCTGAAATCTAAAAATCAAAGCACTTTGGGTGATGCAAAGAAGATATAATTTTGTTAAAACAATTTTATTTTTCGTTATTAGTATACACACAATGTGCTTATCATTGTTCGAGGCCTTTGTTTCAAACAAAGACCTCGAACAATGAGTCAGTTTTTAATGTATACCTACCTAGTTGATGGACTTCTTGTGTGGCAATTATTAACGAAAAGTACTGACCTGAAGAAACCACACAATATTCTTCGTCGTATCCGTAATTTGACCATATTTCTTTCCCAAATATTCAGTGTAATTCAAACCTTCGTCTCTGTTTTCATAGTAAAAATTGTGATCAGTTGCGATAATGTTTAGCAAATTCGCCATAAATATTGATGCCAGCAACAGAACGCATAAAAGCCAAATTGCAGCCTTCGAGAGGATCATTGTCAATTTTGTACTTAAAATTTTCTATTTCTACATTAGTATGTATACAGGAGAATGTAAATTTGTTGGAAAAGTAGAAAAATTACTTGGTTTGGTTGGTGCCACTTTCATTGTTTGGCCCCGTAGTCCGTAACGTACGAAAGTGAGTGTTGCCAATAACCATTTTACATTATTAAAATATTACCGAAACATTTGAATAAAAAAACCCATTTCTAAAAACGTGAAGAATAACTTTTTATGGTCCGGATTATCTAATTTAATCAGTAAATTACATAAATTTTGATGTTCATCAATTTTTTTTGTTTTATTTAATAATATATTTTTACGTGAATTCTGGCCCTTGTGGGTTTGAACTATAAAGCAACAAATCTATATTTAAAAATCAATTGCTGTTCGTTAGTATCGATGAGGCTCGAAAACGGCTGGACTGATTTGGCTGATTTATATTTCGTTGTGTTCGTAATTATAGTCAGGACAAGGATTGTACGACATATATTTTTTTTAAATCGCGGTAAATGTCGACGTTAATAATCGAGAAAACCTGAAAAATGACAACCGATTGTGAAATTATGAATAGTAGATTTTTTTTCTCTTTATTTCATATAACAAGGCAAACTTAGAAATAATGATTTGTAACTAAATTCGAAATTTAATGATAATTATATTTAACAATTATTATATTTAATAATGATAGTTATTATTATAATATCATTAATTATCATTAAATTTCGAATTTAAACAATAATGTTCTGTCTATTTAAGACAGTTCAGACAGACAGATTTAAGACAGTGAAGTAGTTCGTTGGCAATAATTTCCTTATTTATCAAATAAAATTAACTAGATGCCATTTATTAAAAATAATAATAAAGTCTTTTTAAATATAATAATAAAGGTATGTATTCATGTTTTGATAAAGCCTTTGATAAACTTATTGTAATAATAAGATAAAAGAATCGATTCTTTTTAATCGATTACGAACAACACCACTACAATTGACTTGGGTTTTTGACTAATGTAATGGGATTGAAATATCGACGTGAATCGTGAATTCATTTTGATTCTTCTAACTATTTCTAGAAATTATTGTAGGTACGCAAAATTTATCGTGATTTTCTGCGTTATAGCTACAATCAGTAAATCAGGTTTGTTTTTAGGTGCCAAGCTTACTTGAACGAATCGACAACGAAAGTAAGAGTTTTGGAATTCGTTTACCGGCAGTTTTCTAAGGACTGGAATTATGAGTGACTGTCCGTTCAGCGATGGCCAGCTCGAGGAGTTGAAAGCTTTCGTCGGCGCTTGCCAATACAACCCCTTGGTCCTGCATCACCCCAAATTAGAGTTTTTCAAAGATTTCCTGTTAACTCTAGGAGCCAAGTTGCCGCCGGCTCCTACCTACGGATCAAAACCTTCAGGAGACACGTTAGTGCATATTTATTTTCTTCTGTGCATGATAGTTTAAACTAAATTTATTATTTAATGTCACCAATATCAAGCTAGGAGGTTAACTATTGAGTAAAATTTTTCTCTATTAGCTTACATACAGAATAGTTTGAGTGAATCGAACTTAAATTTTTATTTATTCCTTATATCTCAACTATCATTTGGACAGGTGAAAACATAAACTTCTTTGAGTAATTCTGTAACATAACTTGTCACAGAATACTTAGATAGCTAGCTTTCTTGCTTGAGTTACCTAGATATTTACCATGATTTGTGAGTTTTGTTGACTCCTGATATTTCGACGCAGTTTCATGTATCCCAGGCAAACTGAAGTCTGTGAGGTGGAGTGATGATAGTTTTAAAATGTATAAATAGAATATAAGTAGCATATGGGTGATTCCATTATCGCGGGTGCAACATTTTGACGCATGTTAAGTTTCATAATAATAAAACAAAAAATATTTTAAATAAAAATCTTCTTGTAAGTGCTACGTTTCAACAAGTTCACTTTATATTTCGTGAAAAGAATTTTATTGAAATATTTAATATAGTCAGGAATGAGGTTCAAAGTCCTATCGCGGGTGCAACAAAGTTGGCCGAACCTTTCTAGATCATTAAACAAAAACACAAAAGTCTGTTAATTGTGAAACGTTTATTATGTTATGCCTTCGTATTTCGTAAGGCGTTAAACTAACTAAGTAAACAAATATATTTTTTTATAGGAAACAAAAATAAACACAGAATTATTCACTTTTAAAGCAATCGCGGGTGCAACATCAAATTATCGAGGGTGCAACCCGTCTAACTTAAGTGAATACAAACATCAATAAAACTTTTACAGGAATAAAATAAGAGATCAATCAATGTTTATTACTAATCAGAACACTTCTTTGTCACTTATATTAATTATTTCTTTTCAAATACGTCAATATTCGCCGAAAATTCTACATAATTAATGTAATTTGAGTGTATCGTACACACGCATACATTATGAGGAGTATCATTGATAGGCAGAATGTGAGCAGGTCTCTCTTTATAAAAAACTGTCTTGACAATAGATGTTTCGGGGTTACTTTCTTTAAAAAGTTCGAAGGCTTCACGAATGCTCATAATCATTGTTCTCTTCTGGATTCGGGACTTCGTTCCAGTATTGGACTTGATTGATTTTACGTCTTTCCCAGACATTTGTCTACTAATATCGTCCCTATTATAGAAATTACATATCTGTTCCTTTACTTCGTTCGTCAGTTTTCAAAGCACTGCTTTAGGGGCATTTTTGTCAGATGCAGCGGCTTGGAATTCTGCAGCAATTTTTTTTACAACCTCAACTGCCTTAGTGGGACTAGCTGGTAGATTACGTTTTACTTTTGCCACAGCCTTTCCCAATGTGCGAGGACTGCTGTATCTCGTACCTGTTTGTTGAATTTGTTCTTCTCTACGACGCTTTCTAGTTGCCTGCATTCTTTCTTTTGATCGGATCCTAGCCAGTATTTTCAAATCTTTATCTACCTCCAATTTCCGTTCTTCTTTTCTTCTCTCCGTTTTGAATCACGAGCCCTTTCTTGACAGAGATGGTCTGCATAAAGTTCAGGGTTTTCTTTTAACTTTCGCCTATATTTCTGCGAAGCAGTCTCTTTCCTTTGCTCTTCTGTCATTTTAGCCGATCTTTCTGTAAAAAATACGGAATATAATATAACCACACATTAAATATATGTCACCAATCATGCACACCATATTATTATTATTTAAAGCATAACAAAAGAATAAAATATGTGATAAATCAGGCAATACGGTTACTTGTTAAAGAGTTGCACCCGCGATCCTAACATCACGATCGCGGGTGCAACCAATTTAAGTTTAAGTTAATTTCAATTCAACTAACATTATACTCCTAAAAACGATTGAAATACGTTTGCCTTTGATTTTTTCTTACTTTTACAAAGTTTGAAAACTATAGGATTTCATTTCTGTGAAAAACACAAACTTTTATATCTTTTGTATCGCGGGTGCAACAAGCTAACAGTGACTTTTTATATTCAATAATGCTTAAAAAATAACAACAAGTACTTACATTTTTTGGCACATAAGAATAAAACAATATTTTCACTACACATTCAGCCGGTAGAACATAACTTCAAACTGTCGGTAACAGCTCTTTCGCGCCCGTCTTGCCACGTTGTGATTTTGCAGATTCAGCCAATTCTTCGAATGATAATGTTTCCAAGCGCGCCAAAAATTTAAATGTGAAGTAAAATAAAAAATAAAAAATGTTTTAATAAATTTATACCTTTTTCTTTGTACCGATATAAAAAAAAGTAACAAATAGCGTGATTTAGAAATTCATGTCAAAAATCGTCTATAGCGGAATCGCCCATATTTCTATTTCAATACAAGGCAACATGAGTTTTTATAAAGGTGGGTAACTCTTACATAGGTTTGTAATTTTGGTGTGTAGTTTTGGTGTGGTTTACAAAAGAGATAAAGTAGGATCTTTGTTTTGTTCATCTTCAGAGCAGAGATCTAGAAGTAAGCCTTATAAATTCAGTTCATTTAGAATTGAGATTGGGTCCCTTTCTAGCCAGATGTCCAATCAAATGAAGGTAAGAGATAAAAGTCAATCCAATCCAAATTTGATGCCTATTCTGTGCAGGGTTAGGTTAGCAATCTGTTAAATTTTAATTCTGTGTAGTTTTTTTATTCACTTATTAAACAAAACAAATAATAAAATAACATTTTCACTCACAGTCTCACAGGTGGCATGAATAACTCAGGACATCTAAAACCTGAGAATGAACTTCACTCACCACACAAACTTTGCCCCAGTCTAGAATCAAACCTGGGGCTACTACCAACTAAGCTTTAATCCAAATAACTTTATATTGTTTTTTTTATGCACCAATTGTATCTTAATGTGTATTTTAGGAAATTTACTGATAATGCCAAGAAGGATGAAAAAATGGCTACCTCATCTGGTGAAGAATCTGATCTGGAATCGGACATAGAACTTGATATGGAAGGTTGGTAATTTCATATAGTTTTTTAACATCTCAGGATCCAAATTCTATACAAAAATCAAATCACTATTTGAGTGCTGTTGTGTGCCTTTATGTTTTAGCAAGTCATGAGCCATGTTTAATTTATACGAATGCTACCACCAATTAACATTATAACCAAGGGGTGTTGAGATAATACACTACATATAATTTTTTGATTCCATTTAAAAAGTGGTTTGTCATATTTGACATTTGGTTAAGTTAAGACATATCCATGTTTTATATGAAATTATATGTTTTAAGTATCTTCAAAATAATTAACCCTACAAAACAATGAAATTCAATGAAATTCTCCTTTTTTAATTAAGTATTGGTTTTTCAATCATCTGATGATTTCTGATATACCTATAGGAAACAATCTGCCTAAATTTTGGCTTTTCATTATTGTAATGCAAAACCAAACTTTAGGTAAATAGATTGTACTACTTGACCTCTGTCTACTATTATAATATAATTTTTTTTTTTGTAGTTGCCACATTATGTGTTGGATAATACATTTTCTATGAAATAAATTGTTTATTACACACAACACCTCTAAGTTACTATGTGGTAAATCTGTATAAAGAAGAATATTAGAAGGTTTTTTTAACATTATCTATAAAAAATTATGCCAGTTCAAATAAAATGCCATGATTTATTTATGATGGAGCACCACTTGAGAAGGAATAACTAGTAAAATGACAGTAATATAAAAATAGTCAGTTATTCCTCAACCATGTGAGAGGCAGCGTAAAACTTTAACCAAACACAATAAATTAGCAATATGTTTCTATCCAAAGAAAAACACATATGTATTTCTTGAAGCAATGGTTTGGTAGTGATGTCGGTTCGCGAATGAGATAGTGGGTTCGAATCTTACAATGAGCTAGACCTTCCTCATTCAAATTGTTTCAGTCAAAAGTTAAGTAATCGCCCACATAACTTTTGACTGAAATGATTTGAATCCATTTTAATGTTTAATGAATGTAGAGTATGCTGTGACCAAATTTGACTGTCCATTAGTACCTTCAACTGCTGCGGGAACATTTTAGAGATTTAACATTAGTTTTTGTTATGTATATTTATCTTATGAACTTAGAACTTTTATAAGGTCGTACAGTCTAAGGAAAAAGTATTTTCATTTCATTAATTAACTGTGATATAAATTGTATCACACTAATGTCACACAATCAAGCCACTAGTGACATAATGAAGTATTACCTAAAATACACAAAAATAATTAATGATTGTGTTTCTAACCAGGTGTAATTACGTCTGAGCCTGTCGATGAATCTCAAGATATGGGCGATATGTCTAAGGAGCCTACGGAGGAGGAACGTGACCAGTCTGATGAGAAGCGTTCTGAAGCTATGCAGGCGTTTTCGTTGCAGCAATACGATAAAGCCATCAAGGTGTACACGGAGGCTATAAAGCTGAACCCTCTCAGTGCATTGCTCTTTGCTAAGAGAGGACAGGTAATTATTTCGACTTCTTTATACCACAATTATTATAAACTAGCTGTACGATATAGCTAGCCTTCGCCATAGGTTTGCGGGTAACTTGAATTTCAACCTCAGTAGGTACACAAGTTTTTGAGTGAAATATGAATATTTATATTTTGCACGAATGGTTGCAACAACAGCTTGGAGAGCGAGGGATTAGAGTTGGGATGTTTATATTTATATTTTATCTATTATTTTATCCTTTGCTGTCAGGTGCCAAACTAAACTGAAACTAAGCGGTGCCCATCATCCAAACCGTTGATCGATAATAACACTTAAAGTATTTTGTATTTTTACTTCTGTTTGTGTAACTGGTCAACTAATGGTGACAGAGTTTTCAAGCCTAGAATACGCATATTGACGCATTTGTATGATATTACATTTCAGGTATACTTGAAGCTTAATAATCTGTACTCCTGCATCAAGGACTGCACTCATGCCCTGGAGCTAAACTGTGACAGTGCTGCTGCTTATAAATTCCGTGGCCGCGCCTACAGGTATGTACCTATATGCTAATAGAGCCAACTTCCGATAAGTTCAGCTTGTGTTGAATTGCACAGTAATGAACACTGTTTGTACAGTGGGATCTACACAGCAATCTAAAATAAGTAAATGGACATAAAGATCATCTCAAGCTGGTCCGGTCTCACAGCTCTGTTGGTAGTAGGCCAACTACTACCAACAGAGCTGTGAGACCAACAGACTCTGTTGGTTGGCCTTCTTTAGTGTTCTTTGTGGCCGTAGGTTTGATTCCCATTAAAAGTATTTGTGTGACGAACATGGTATGTACATATATACAAAAAAACTTCATATGAAAGAAAGAAAGAAAGAAAAAGACTTTATCAACAACACAAAAAGTAGGTACAAATAATAAACATCAAACTATAAATAACAAGTGAAAAGAGAGAAAATAAATAAAAAATATATAATAATACACTAAATATTTCAGTAGACCTACTTTCCAGAGTCAATATGTATTCTATCAGTTGTGTAGTTCCCATAGTACCAGCTATGCTTAGTATGGGGCTTGATGGCGCTGTGTGTAATGTTACATGAGTATTTATTATCATTATTTAAACAGCAGGCGAAATAACCTCGAGCATTAGAGGAAACTAAGACTATTGGCTCCATAATTAAGTTTTTAGTAAACTTCAAAACGATGGTTCTCAGCTTCAATCTTATGGGGTGAACTTTATGTGATGGTCATAAAGTTTGTTCTCACGTCTTGGATGTTTGTTTTATCTGCAACTGTGACACATGGAATCACGGTATGAGTGTGGTAGCATCAATATCAACTCAGATTAGGCTCCTGTAGTAACATCTAATTAGTCTTGAGCAATTTCCTGTGTTAATTGCCCTGGTCTATAACACCCATATTCTCAGTACAATAAGCCGGTGTCTTATAGTGGAAACAGTGAGTAAGGACAATGTGTGACAAAGATATGGACTGATTTTAATATTTTGTCATTCAAGGCTGTTGGGAAAGTTCGAAGAGGCGTCTCACGATTTTTGCGAGTCACTGAAGATTGACTATGATGACCAAACCAACGAGTGGTTGCAAGAGGTGAAACCGAATGCTGAGAAGCTTCGCCAGCACAAACTTAGCGTTCAGCGCAAGAAGGAAGAAAAAGAGGTATTTATTTAGTCTTTTGAAATAGAATTTTAGGAAGAATTTTTTGCTCCGAGTTGTTACACTCACGTTGCAGTGTTCTGGGAGAAGGAGCCGGTGAAATCAGAGACATTACATATCTGTCTTGGGTGATTACTTTCCGGGAGGTCTGTGTCTTTTGTTTTTATGGGTTATGATACCTACTTAACATTAGGTATGCATTCAGCTTGTTTTTTGTGTCAGATTTAAAATAAACACATTGAACTGCTTTTGAAATTTAAACAAAGCAACAGCTTAGTCGTTCCAGGCCGTGGCGGTGACAAGTAGTGCTACTCTTGTCCATATTTCCATCATAGTAAAATCACAGGAAAGTGAGAAATGCCTTCATCGTGTCTCAGAGATTTACACAATACAATGCGGCTTGGGTCTTGGTAGCAAAAGATAGCAAACGATGAAGGTCACAGATTTCTACTATTAAGGATTGTGCAAGAAAACCGTGGAGAGAATCGGTCTTTATTTATATCTTATTATACTTTCAGTAAATAATAATCTATCTATATACGATTATGTATTGTTTAGCACCGCGAGAAGATACGTAGGGCCCGCAAAGCTCAGGAAGCGCGTGCCAACGCAGCAAAAGCGCAAGCGGAAGCCGCAAGCGCAGACCCATTCACGGGCTTCGGAGGGGAGATGCCTGGCAAGGGCCCTGGAGGCTTCGACCCGAAGGACTTGTCTGGTCTGCTGTTGGACCCAGAGGTCATGGCTGCCTTCCAGGTAAGAATCGTGATGCTTTTCTCTTCTATAGATGGTATATACTATCAAGTCTCTTCAAACCCTTAGCAAACTATGAAGAGGAAAAGCAAGGGGCTTGGGGGCTTCGGTCCGAAGCACTTTAGTTCTGTTATTCGAGCCGGAGGTGATAAATGCCTCCCCTGGTAAGAATTGCGACGCTTTTCTCTTTAATAGGAGGAAAATACCAGGAATATAGTATCTGGTTTCTTCAAGCCGCGACTACTTGAGCGTTCGATGGAGGGCAGATGCCTGTTAACTGCCCCGAATGCTGATCCATTCGGGTGAATATCGTAATACTAACCAATCGAGTTTACTTGTATTGAAGTTATGGTTAGTACATTGTAAGAAACTCACCAAATTTCTATGTATTCTTACAGGACCCAGAAGTGGCGATGGCATTCACTGACGTCTCGTCAAACCCAGCGAACTTCGTCAAATACCAGAACAATCCCAAAATTGTTGCTGTCATGGAAATATTGCAGAAGAAGTTTGGTGGTGCAGGAGGTGCTACATCTGGTTTTCCAGGTAACTAAACAAATGTTTACTTACTCTAACCTCTTGGAGGGCCATGTTGCTCACATCCATAGAGTACACGTGTCCGGTGGTGCGATGGGAGCAACTCCCAGTAGTGATAAAACTTGTATCAGGTTCGCCTGGAGAAGTGCTGCCTCCACAACTGGTAATTGTGTGCCGGTGAAATTACCCTCTTATGGCTCTTATAGCGTAACATCCCCGTCTCAGTGCACAACGCGATACGATTTGGGTCGTCTCATACTTTCGAAGAAGACCTGACCTTTGTTGTTTAAGGGTGGTGGTAACCACATAACATAAGGTGGGCTGTGTGCTCGTCAAAATTCCGCATTTGCTACAATATTTCGACTTCATTTTTAACGTGTATTTCCAGCCAATAAGTTAATAAATAAATTATTTTATTTATTACAGATTTTGGTGGCTTCGGTGGTGGAAACCCTCCATCAGGACCTAAGAAACCCTCAGACGATGATGTGGGTTTGGATTAAAATACTTACCAAACTTATCATTATCTAAGATCAAGCAACACATGCATTTAAATGAATAAAGTAATAGTATGCACTCTTAAGGTATCGGTTTTATGTAAGAAGTTTTTAATTAACGCCCGGTTCCTATAATCTAATTTTATATGTGCGTCGAGTTCATTTTATATTTGCGATATAAATATGGATAATTGCTTTTTATCGAAAAATACATACAAAGATGTAGGAGCCGGACCAAACGATAATTTTGCGTATATCGGTTGCTAGATCTACAATATATAATCTAATGTTTAAAGACTGTATAAGAAAATTGTTCAAAAGTATGGCCAAAGAGAAAAGATTTGCCATGGATTAATAGTCCATTTTAATATTATTCGGTCTTTGCTGTAAATTTGCCGTTATGTTTAACTGGCCACTGATGATTTTTGACTTGAACATGAAATTTAAAGACTTGTACAATTATATTGCCGAAATAACCAAACCCAAAGAAACAAATAATTTCTAAAAGGAACAACATGCCTTAAATATTACTTTGAACTCCAAACCATTAGAAAGCGGCCAGCCCAACAAAGTGGCAACTACATCGGTAAAGACCTAATATTCTTATTATTTGAGGTGCTTTCACTGTTATTGGATTTATTTTTTTGACAAATACGTATTGTACATGGTATAGTTAGATTGGCCCAACATATTCAGCATCACAGGTTAATTAAATCATTACATAGATTTTCTGAAATTTGTTTTCTTTTTTATGATAAATTGGATCTATTACATCTAATGTATGATGCCATTCAAGCTAGACCACAAAACTCAACAAGCCTCAATTCATGCATTGTGAAATAGTTACGAAAAATACTCTTTTCGTATTTTACCAGGATAATAACATCACGGCAAGTATGTTGGTCTGAGTTTCTTTTTAAATGATTAAAGTACTTTGGCTAATATATCTAATTCTTTTAATTCATTAAGTATATTTTATTTACACAGCGTCATCTAGGCCCCAACTTAGCTTGAAGAACTATGGGAACCAGATTATGGATGGATAGAATAGTTATATAATAATTACAATCGACACAAAAAAAACACGGCCGTTTATGCCGCATATTTTGACTCCCAACGAAATCAAAACCTATAGGATAATTCCCGTTGACTTAGGACCCTGAAATTTGTCAAGAGTCAATTTCATGTACTACAAGTAAAGGAATCAATCAGAAAATATATAAAAGGATTAAATTTGTATGAACATAACTGCCCTGGCAGAAGCCAGTAGAAAATAACGAAGATCGGAACAACTATTCGATTTTTGTTATTACCAATCGAGATGAGGGGGATAAAACTACTTAGCCAAAAATATTGAAAATCTTTTTTGCCTCCCCTTAATAAAAATACAATCAATAAAAAAAAGCTTCTGCCTACTGGTATATCATCAATACGTATATCATCAATTCACCTGATGTTGCGTGGTAACACCCCCCCCCCCCATAACAGTATTAAGACTTAGGTCATCCCCGGCATGAGAAGACCCAAGTCAAATCTTGTTGCACCCGTCACTCGAGACGGGAATATAACACATGCGCGCCTGTTCTTTCACCGGTACAGCACCACTGCTTTGTGGCAGTATTTCTCCGGACAGCGGGGGGTTGTCCATAATACTGAAATAAGAATCTGATTGTTTTGGACCTTGAACGGACTATGATGACCTTTTTACTAGAGCAATCATCGACATATTTGATCAATGGCAACAATAGCTCTTTAATGATTATGTCAATAAAAAAACATCAACGCGTTTTTAACGTGACTAGTCTCTTTGCAGGTACCTTATAGGTGCCAAAACGCGAGTCGATATTTTGTGGGCCACTCCGCATGAGGCCCTAAAAAGCTTTCCACCATAAGAAAACAAACTTTAGAATTATCTGTAATAAAAAAACTCATTACTACAATTAAGCTTTATTCACATTTAAAATAAATTTAAACATCATTGACTCTACCCCAGCCCAATCGTATTTTCTTTTCATGAAGCTTCAACCATGACGGCATGCTCTTAGGTAGTGGTTGGGCATTGGGAAACTTTAAAGGGGGCTCAGGCATTTTGAATGGATCTTCGTCTCTTAATTTTCGCAGTAGATACTCTTTGTTTATCTGCTTTGGGTCTCTGTACTTATCCATGTACAAATTGAATGGTTTTCTTCGTGGGAACCATTCTTGTGGTCTAATATAGGGTGCAGGGAAGTCATATTCATATACTGAAAAACAACATCAATGAGTTAATGAAGTTAGAAATCCTGTATGTTAAAAAAGTGTTATATTGCAGTTCTAAGGATATTTAAAGTTATATAAAAAAATTTGATCTGTAAAATGAAAGTTGATAAACTTGGGTTTGATAGATTGACGCCTGTTTCTTCGCTTTACACATTGTTTTTTTTAAGCGACAATAGTTACTGTATGAGAAGACTGCCCATAATGATACGTGTTTAACGCCCCTAAAACAACAAATTACGACTCAGGTAAACCCTAAAGTATAAGAAGCTGCATGGTTTTGCGCCCATGCGCTGCCACGGGGATGTTACGCCTCAAGTGCTTGTAAGTTCACCGGCACCTTCCACCGGAACACAGCAACGCGAGTGCGCCACTGCTTGGCGGCGAATCACACGTCGATGAATTTCGCACAAGTTCTGCTGCTATTTGGTTCCCCCCATTTACTTTTTGCACCACTCGACTATCATGGGAACAAGACAGTGGTAACCTCATAGCCGCCATTGTTGCCCTACTAATGACTCCGCTAGCAGACCGCCAATAAATTATTCAATTAGAGACCCGCTTTGCACGGTTGTACAGTATGTGTGTCGTAGGTTGTAATACAATTCCATACTACATCAATTTGATCTATCTCGAAAGGCATTAAAAATGCCAAAGGACAAAAAAAAATGTTTTTTATGAAATCATTACAAATCATTGAAATTCTCAGCTTTTCTCGAATATAATATGCATATACCTTCCAGAAAAATATCTCTTCATTATTGTGAAAACCATATCAAAATCCATTAGAAAAAGTTAGTTGGAGAAACAGACAGACGAAAACAGTGACTGCTTTATTATTTAGAGATAATCTGACAGCCAAAACTTTTACCAAATAAATCACTATCAAGTCTGAGCAAGTTCTAGAGTAATTTTCTCTTGTGTAAACAGTATATGAAAACATATAACACGCATAATGAAAAAATTACCAGGTTCTTTAGTCTGCAATGTTTTGTGGAAAAAGTCTTTGACTGAGGAATCCCAGTCACACTGAAAGAAGGCAAGACCAATTGGTGTAATATGATCTTGATATTTTTTATACCAATCTCTAGTAACAAATGTTCTGTCACTTAGTGGTGATGTTGATGTAACTGAAACAAACAAAATAAGGAAATACAAATTATATCTTAATAAAATGATCTATGCAGTACAATGATTCAAATTAGCCATAGAGCCATACTACCACTCTTACACCAAAGTTAACTATGAGAAATCAACCTTTTAAGAGTAATTATATTGATTTTTAAACAGATTTTCTGATTTAACTCTAGAATTTGCTTATGTTTATCATGAAACCCTTCTTCTAATGGTGTGAATCTTGTTCCAAGCTTGGGTTTGGTGTGATAAAGTACTGCAATAACCAACAGGAATGTAATGATTCCTGATTACATCTATACAGGTGCTCATATCAACCGAATAACCATGACAAATAACAAAATAATCAACCAGTCATCAATACAGAAGACTTCTTCTATTGTATAATAAATCATAAACCAAAGGGAAATTACCTTTAGGCAACTCATAAGATACTTGACCATCTTGCTTATACAAAACAAATACATATCTATGGTATCCAGTTCCTTTCAGAGGGAAGGGCTTAAGATATTCCACAATAGTATCTCCCTTTTCAATAGCATTGCTAGGGATATTAGCTATTAACCAATGGACACACTCTTTATCATTTTCTGTTAGGTTTCCATCCAGAGAAGTCAATGCCAGAGTCCAAAGAGAGTTACCATCCGATTCATATGTTACTGTAGGAGCTTCTGTTGCCTCAGAAGGTTTGATAACATTGCCAGTGTAAACTGGCAAGACTGACCCATTTTTCATATCATATTTTATGTCAAGATCCAAATAGGGAATGAAGTATCCTTCTTCATACAGATGTTTATAGATATCATAGTGATCTGCAACCTGCTTTTTATGTAAGGGACCACTATTTAGTAACCACTCCTTTCTAACTTCATTCAAGTCTACTTCAAGTTTCACATTGCGAGCAAGCTGCTCAAGGGATTTGTCATTTTTAATTTTTTTTAGGTGCTCCATTCTAATTTTCCGTATATTTTTTTCAGAGGTTCTGAAACCATATAAAGTAGTCATTAATGTTTATAATAATTGATAGATTCAGGCTTTGTGGAAGTCCACCTTAAAAAGTTCTGGAAAAGATGCATTACTAAACATAAACCTTTCTCACCTAGACCAGTTTCATTTTTTTTATTGTTTAGGTATGTAGCAAAGGTGTAATAATTAATAAACCTTTCTTTCCCAATTCCACAACATATTCATAATTTTGAATTTCTAATCTAAAATAAGTAATTTACTGCTATAAAAAATAGTAACGTAAAAATTTAATCATATACCGCCGCTACAAAAATGACGGTATAAAACTGCAGATTCGAATTCAATGTTGTGGCTGTTGGAGATATAGTTAATTAGTTATATTTCTAAATAATACGAAAATAACATTTTTAATTAGGGTAAAAGTGGTGACGTATTTGTAAATACTTACTTTGGGTGAGGAAATCCTATGTTTGTTTTCGTTGTATAAATCTCATCTTTATAATTTAACTCATCAATACGTTCTTTTATTGTTTTACAGTATATTGGTGCTTTTCCTCTGATTCTGTGAGCAAATCGAAGTTGTTGCAATTGTACATTGGGTGCTAAGGCACTCCGAAAACTGTTTAACATTTTGCCTCAATTTCAGAACTACTAATCAATCTAACCAACCAAACACCTGAAACACCATAACCATAACCTAAAAATATTAATGACACTGATTGATTTGACTACTCGGCAGGATATGCCAGAATTTCAATCGATCCTTTTGATCGAACAAAAGGCGCTTTTGGAACGACGTTACTCATCTCATACTCGTCTCGTACCTGGAACGGATGTGCTAACTTTTTAACCATTTAAGGTTTATTTTTAAATATCTCACTGGGTATTAGAAAGCATGCTATCTCGTTTTAACGGACCATGTTGCTCCATAATATAGCTTGAAGACTATATTATGTAATGAAGCGAGGTAGAAAGTTCAGTACTACTGCTATTTTATCCGCCTGAACCGTGTTTTGGCCATATCCTATAAATTTTATATCTTCATATACAATTTTGTTGGTCCAACCCGATGCGAGATCCGGATCCGGATTGAGTGACGATACGGTTTGATTCGCCTGATTCGTTCGTGTCGTGCGTTTTGTGTATGATGCGAGAAAGAAAAGTAAAATGTGTTTGTAATTTTTTGTGGTCGACGTGATTATTGATTGTTGGATTACTTAGATGGATGGACATAAATCTAAATTTTAACCACATAGTGCTAGCTTGTGTTGTGTTGAACTGTAGTTGCTGTTTGAATCTACTATATTCACGAGTTTCGAGAAAATGTGTTTTCTTGTCAAAAGATAAAGGTGCCATTTACACCAGACGAGCAGTCACGTAGGTATCCTCCGCCTACCTACACAGTGAAATAAGTTTCCTGAAATGTTTAAATATGTATAACTGTGATTGCAAAGAAAACAAAGGATAAAATTATTTTATTTGTGGCTATTAAAATGGATATAAAAAATATACAGAAAAATGCCATGCAGAAAAGTGCAGAGTTTAGTTTCGCTCCACCACCCGAAGCACCCGTGTTCGAGCCCACTCTTGAAGAATTCGCGGATCCTTTGGGATACATTGCTAAAATCCGCCCAGTTGCAGAGAAAACGGGAATATGCAAGATTAAGCCTCCATCACGATGGCAGCCACCATTTTCGTTAGATGTGGATAAATTAAAATTTGTTCCCAGAATACAAAAAGTTAATGAATTGGAAGCCATAACGCGACTGAAGCTTTTGTTTCTAGAAAAGATTCTAAAATTCTGGGACCTTCAAGGTTCTCCTCTGAAAATACCCATGCTAGAAAATAAAACTCTAGATTTATACTGCCTGAAGTTTTGGGTGGATGAGGAAGGTGGATTTGAAAACTGTAATTCGCCAAAAAAATGGCGAAAAATATCTCATTCTATGGGATACAGCCAGAGTGCAAATACCATGAACTTTCTACGAAGTAACTATGAAAAAATCTTACTTCCCTATGAAATATTTGAAAAAAGTAAAGCTGATATACTGAAAACTGTGAAAAAGACTGAACCTAAGCTGGAAGAAGAAAATAATAGTGACATTCAAGTCATTAAAGAAGTGTCAATAGAATCAATTACTCAGTTGAAGTCTGAAATCAAAGATGAAAAACCACATAGCTATATTAAGAAAACAAAAACTGGATCAGATATAAAACCAGATGTCAACTCTAAAACTAATATTGTAACTGAAGAGGTGAAATGTAATAGGGAGTTGAGAAGACTGGCTTGCTATGGCCCGGGCCCTAAAATGCCTGGCTTGAATGATGAAGAGTTTGATATAACAAAATCAAGAAAAAGACCTCGTTATGATATGGATCCTTTGGCTATTTATGTATGTGCCATATGCCAAAAAGACAATAGGGATGACTTGCTTTTAATATGTAATGGTTGCTCTGATACATACCACACGTTTTGCCTGAAACCCCCACTGCAAGCTGTGCCTGATGGAGACTGGAGATGCCCATGTTGTATTGTTCAAGAGGTACACAAACCACCTGAAGCCTTTGGATTTGCTCAAGCTGAAAGAGAATATACACTTCAGCAATTTGGGGAAATGGCAGACAAATTCAAATCTGACTATTTTGGCATGTCTGGTCATCTGGTGCCTACTTCTGTTGCTGAAAAAGAGTTTTGGAGAATTATTTCATCGGTAGAGGAAGATGTGACGGTTGAATATGGGGCTGATTTACATTCTATGGATCATGGTTCTGGTTTCCCAACAAAGTCTTCACTGAACCTGTATCCTGGAGACCAAGAATATGTAGATTCTGGTTGGAACCTCAACAATCTACCAGTATTAGAGGGTTCCGTATTGAGGTTTATTAATGCAGATATTTCTGGCATGACTGTACCATGGATGTATGTGGGAATGTGCTTTTCTGCATTCTGCTGGCATAATGAAGACCATTGGAGCTATTCAATCAACTATTTGCATTGGGGAGAAGCCAAGACATGGTATGGAGTACCAGGTGGTCGAGCAGAGTTGCTTGAAAATGCTATGAAAGCAGCAGCACCAGATCTTTTCAAGTCTCAACCAGACTTGCTGCATCAATTAGTTACTATCATGAATCCTAACATTTTGATGGCTGCTGGGGTACCTATCTACAGAACTGATCAACAGGCTGGTGAATTTGTTGTAACATTTCCAAGAGCATACCATGCTGGATTTAATCAGGGCTATAATTTCGCTGAAGCTGTTAATTTCGCACCACCAGACTGGTTGAAAATTGGAAGAGAATGCATAATGCACTATAAAAATCTCAAGCGGTTTTGTGTCTTTTCACATGATGAATTGATATGTAAGATGGCACTGGAAGGTGACCGCTTAGACTTGGAAACAGCACTAGAAACACAGAAGGAGCTTGTGCGTGCCACAGAGGATGAAGGTTCCATGAGGGCAAAAATATCGAAACAGGGATTGAAAAGTGTCCGAAGAACTGCATTTGAGTTGCTGGGAGATGATGAACGCTTGTGTGAAGTGTGTAAAACAACCTGTTTTCTGTCTTCAGTGTCATGTAGTGCCTGTAAACAAATGGCTTGTTTGCTGCACACAAATGAGCTGTGTCAATGTCCCTTGGACAAAAAGACCCTGTTTTACCGTTATGATATGGATGAATTACACATTATGCTGCAAACTATTGATTTTAGGGTTAACAGCTTTGATAAATGGATGACTGAAACAAAAAATATTTTGCTTCCTACCTCCCCTGATATTGGAAGGTTACAAAAGCTGAAAGTTCTTATTGATGATGCTGAAGAACTGAAAATACCAAAGTGTACATTGCTTTCACAGCTGAAAAGTGAATACAATAAAGCAACTCAAAATATTGAGCCTATAATAATTGAATTAGATGATGATTAGCTGTTTATTTTGCTGAAACTGGTTCTGGCTTAGTACAAATCTGAAATTGAAACATTTTGTAAATTTAACAACATGTAATGAGACCATCATATAACCAGGGGTTTCTGAATGGACACTTTAATTATGTATAAGTGAGATGCTTGTTTCTAATGAGGCATGGGATAATATCCTGTCTTCTCCAATAGCCTTCCATAATTTAACAAAACTGCAAGGTGTAATTAATGGCTTTTCTATGTAAGTGATGGTTGAGAAGGAACAAGGGCTATTCTACCATAAAAGGTGTTGCCTCTTTAAATTCCTTGCTTTTTGATTGATGAACTATTAAGTATACATGATTTAGTATACAAGTTATTTATAAAAATAGTGTTTATATTAAGTATATCATAGTATATATATTAATACAGAGTGTTTAAGGTTCATTTATTGTAACAAGTATTGGCATGTGTATGTGCTAAATGTTTTGTCCCACCGTAAGTAAATTGTGAAATAATTTTCAAATTATAATGGCTAGTAAAATATCACAATAATATACCTACTAGGTATATATAATACTTACCCAGAATAATATTATGTGTGTTTGTAATGTGAAGGAAAGCTGTGTATTTAATTCTCTGAGCTAAGAGTGAGTTAGAGTATTTAAGTTATATGGTACTTAGGAATATTAATTATGCCTAACAAGGATTCATGTATAGGTAATATTATTTACCTATGTACAAAAATAATGTATTATGAAAGAAACTATTGCAAATATGATTTATTAATCATACTTTATATCATTTCCATTAATTATTTACAATATTCATAATTTATCCATTCTACTAATGCACATAAAATGTTGAATGTATGTTGTATATTACTGGGTTTCTGTACTTTATTCCAGTTACACTGAAATAAAGTAGTGGAATCAAATATCCATTTCCACCATAATGTTTTCATTATTTGGAGCCTTAGGTTTGATTCAGACCTGACTGCGGAGTGATGACTCGCGTCGCATCACGTAATTAGAGCGCAGAGCATTTTTCACTGCTATAACGTTATCGAATTTTGGACATTTGAACATTTCTTGTGGATCGAATCGAAGTGGAGCACATTTTTATATTGCTCAAACACCATAAGTCATAATTTTTAGGCAATATAAAAAATGTGCTGCTCTTTTACCCGTACCCGATCATTTGGTGAGATGAAGTCTACTTCTGTGGCATTTGTGCTCATCTTTTTCAGTTCGGTTTCATCTGCGCCAACGCGCCTGTCAGGCCTGAAATCCTAAGTTTGCTCAGCGCAGGCTAAGAAATCCGGGCGAACAATGGGCATTGTTAAAATAGGTTTAAATTATTACATGTAACACATAATTAGTTTTCAGATGCAATTTGATTTTTAAAATTCGAAGGCAGTATATGGGTGTGGTATTAATGACACCTATGGGCAAGGCCACACAAAAGTTGAATGCCTTTTAGAATTACATTATTAAAGCATCAGACGGGAAATAGCGACAGATATAGCAAATTAGTTGGTGTCCATTATAAACGGCATTAAACGTTTGTGTAACTCATTTATCACCATTGTAATCTATTAAGAATGCTCAAATTCTCCGTTTTGTCTGCGCTAACCCTCAACAATAAGGTTTTTAAATATTTGTATACTGATCTCATATTAATGTTTAATGCGTGCATGTTTATTTCCTGTATGTTTGATTGCTTGTTATTGTCAGCAGGTATTTATGGACTGGCTCATTATGCTAGGGATAAAGTTTAGCGGAATATTAAAAAGAGATATCTCACTAGCTGACTTACTCAGGTGGTAGAACATTCTTATCAGCGGCGCGAATGGAATTCCGACTAGTATTCCGCTTAATGTGTGTCCTTAAATTGTGAAAATTAGACAACATTAGCACAAGCAACCTATTATAAGCTAGATTTAAACTTTTTTTTTAATTTTAGTTATCACTATATGTATTTCAAGAGTTTATGTAGGTATGTACTAAAGTAATTTTGTAAAAGCACTTATGTTTTGTTTTTCATGGAAGCACTGAATTTATTTATTAGTTTCGGTATTATAATTTCATTTCATTGACTGTCTAGTATAACATTTTTGTACATAATATAAAATCTTATCACAGAGACTATTTAGTGTTTTCTAAGCCTGTAATTAGTATGTTCATGTAAAAATGTTAGAAAGTATTCGTATATTTTTATCAGACAAAGACAGCACAGTGATGTATATCTTAATAATTGAAATTAAAGCAATGTTACCCCCTCTACAATATTGTAGAACTAAATACATTTTGGTATGTGTGAAATAGCATAACTAAATTTTCCTTATTTTTAACAAATTACTGGGTTATGCATCGCGTGTGAAATGTTTAATTTTATGATTGAATGTCATCTTAGAATATTTATTTTAAGTCATATTATGTAAAGAAGGTACCTACTTGTAATCGTAAGTTAAAGTAGTAGTTTAAAGATAACAACTAACTCGGATGCACATTGCAAAGGAATAGTCGACAGGAATAGTTTAATTCTACGTTGCGGTACAGTAGAACCACGATGTAAATTGAAACAGATCGTCAGCGGCTTACCACTTGTAAAAACTGCGCAGTCAACGCGCACCATGGACTGATGAAGACGGTCGACAATAAGAACAATAGACGGAGCTGATCTGAGACTCTCGACTATTTACTCTGTTTATCTTCATTATACTTAGTTGCACATCTTTGATTTGACTAAGTTTTTGTAGACTCCTAAAAATTAAGCCAACAGTTCCTAATTGTTGCGTGTTGTTTTCTTGAGTTTCGATCACATTGTAGTAACACATGTAGGCTCTACAACACCATATAATACACTATAAGCTTAATTTTGAGGTATACGTTGATTTGATTAAATCATTTATTGCCAATACGACTGAATTTTTAATTTTATTAATTTAAACATGGATATTTTATTTTAATTAGTATTGTACTGTGATTTGAAAATTTTGCTGCTGACTAATGAATGTTTAGTAATGTTAAGAATTTGTGTGAGTATTATTTTGGAATAGCTATAGTGTAATTCGTTCGATTATAAATTCTTCCACTCTTAATTTATTTTATTTCTTGTATCATAAGTTTTCTACAGAGTATTATGACAGATACCTGAACCCTTATTACTGTATTGCCTAAACCGCAGATTATTTACCTAAGGTTCGGTTTTCAAAAAGCGAAAGCCATATCTCAAAACTATCACTGCTCTGTGACTATCGGCCTATCCAGATTTATCGGCTGGCGGGAGTAAACAAGTGGCGGTACATTATTGTCGTACAATTTAGGATGAAAATTTAATAAGAGTACGACTAAATCATCATATACATGACAAAAACCGGTATGTAGATCATTCGGTTAATAACAGTAATACAATCTATTCATTGCAAAAAGTAATGTTCTTTGATAAGCATACTTACTAAGAACGGCTAGTACTTGTTGGCGTTTTATCTACAAGTTTCTGTTAGTATAGTCCAAATTATAAGGTATTGCGGGAAAGAAATATTCCGGGAATATTCGAAGAAACTGAAAGTGCTTGTTCTGTGGGATGTTGCTACCAAACCAAAAAATAAAAATGGTAGTCCAAAGTGCAAATTTATTCAAATTAGCAGTGTAAACTTAACAGTAATAAGCATTAAATAATTTGGTGAGTTCACGTGATTAAATCACTAAGATTAGGTACTTATCAAAATCGATAAATATAACAATATAAATACAAACATCAGATGCCTCGACTATTTTGTATACATACGACACCTTTACAGAATAAAATATATATAATAACTATATCTAAGTTTATGACATAAACAGCATTATAAAAGATTATCAGTATAAATACACAGCATTTTACAAAATAATTAAGTACTTACATAATAAAAGTGACTTGTATTAAAGTTGTTTCACCTAACCTAAGTAACTCTAGAGTATTAATCACAACCCCTAAAAAGGTACATAAAGTGTATATATATTTTTTTAATACTGTTTATATGCTATTTGGAAGACAACCTGACATCAGGACGGAAGCACCGTTTTTTTGACATTATCAAAACTAATATTATTCTTAGAAAATATAAGCTATAATTGATGAAAAATCTTGTCTTATTAAACAGAAAGCCAATTTAGGCTTTACAGTTGACGGCCCATCTACTGAAACTAAAACCTATAATATGTTTTAATTTACAGTGTGATAACATAGGGATTTCTTAGACATCTAACCGAGTTTTTAGAACAAGCTTAGGCCTTCTATACGTTGAACTATAGGTACGTATACTTAACGAAATACATAAGAATGTTTCCTAATCATAGATACAGCTTTATCGTTGGAAGAGAGACGTGACAACGGTACAAGGTTTCGAAAATAATAGTCCACTACTAGCCAGTGTATTATTATCATAATATCAACTTTCCAGTCGAAATACGGTACCAAAGGTGTAAAAATATTATCAAACTTTAGGTATATAAGTGTATATTTGCTTTTGTCAGTCTTAGAAATTTTCTTAAATAAGTATGTAGGTATTTGATTCCACACTATAGTAACGGTAAATAGTGACTAACATCAAATATAACTTAAATTATAACTCGTTAACTCGAAATATAATAGATAACTTTAAGTTTGTTGATCAGTCTTAAAGAGTTTTACCATTACGTATGATGTATGCTATAGATACTATCCCCACTAAATATTATAAATGCAAATGTTTGGATGCTAATTACTGCACAAACACGCCGAAGTACCTACTAAGGCCTTATACACAGCACGATAAGACGTGTTACATAAAATTAAATTTTCGCCATACCGGCATAATCTTTGTAAAATGAAAACAATGATAATATAATGAGGGATATTATTTTGACTGGAAACGTTCAGTCTGTGAAAATTGAGGTGAATCTAATATCGGGCCAGAAATAAAGTCGAACGTACAGAATCTAATTTGATTTAAAGTTAAGTAATTAAATTAATAATTGTATTTAATTTTTCACGTCCATTTTCTATATATCGAACTAAAAGATTCATAAAGCAACATTACAAATTCATAGATCCAAATGGACGTTCATTTGTATTAAGAAAAAAGGCATTTAAACAATGAGCGTGACATAAAATTTTTGCTTTGGTCCCTTTTCATTTTAATAATAATATACGGGTAAATGCATGAATAATAGGTAGCGATAGATAAGGATATCTATGGAACGTAGCAATATATACAATAAATATAACGTGAAACAATTTTCTTGTAGCTAATCTTCACTTATCGAACTATCATTGAGACTCGCATTTTGTTCTGAGATTAAATTATTAAATAAATAAACCAGTATTCGTGTTGTGAAGTTCCAATAATATACTAATGGTTGATTGATTCTATCCAATCCTAAAGTACCAAGATTATGATACGTTAAAGTCATCGGTACATATAGAAATCTAGCATAAGACAAACAAGATGATGACAAGCCAAGCATCAGTCGGGTGTCTGAATACTGTTTTCACTGTTTTTAAACCAACTTTAAAAATAGGTATTTTTTAAGGGTCCAGTTGCTCTTGTCCTTAGGTGAATATTCTCATAGTGTCTACACGTACTGATGGACCTTGGGTGTTGCCAAAGGAGCAACAAAAATAAGCAGTAGAACTTGTGCAAAGTTCGCTGGAAGTACTTTCTCCACACCTCCACGCCAGCATTGGCGGATTCGCTTTGCTGTTTCGTCGGAAGGGTGTGGGTGCCGGTGAAATTGCAGGCATTTGAGGCGTATCCCTTCTCAGGCAGACAGGGTTGTCGTGCCTGTCACCCGAGACGGGGATACGCAACCCGCAACCCGCAAATCTCGAGTTCTCATACTTCGGTCGGGGAGAAGCTTAGCCGTATTGCTTTAGTTATGGGCGGAGGTGACAACTTTACATCAGGTGGGTCTTTAACAAGGGTTATGTATAAAAAAAAAATTATTGGCACGCCTTGACAGTAAAACTGACTCGTATGACGTGACGGCAAACTGCCTTTCTTGTATGTTAGGATATTTATTTTATTTGATAGTGTGTACCTCCAAGGTAGTCTCATAGAAATTTTATGAATAAATTCTATTCATAAAATTACAATAAGGGATAAAAGGAGGTTTATTTGGCTTTTAAATCAATCAATTATTTAGTGGTAAAAAAACAATTTAAGGTAAAAAGGCGGCCTATAAGGGATTGTATTAAGCAATATGGCCGCCCATTATGCTTAACATTATTGTTAAACAAATTTCCTCGTCCAACTATAAAAAAATCGATAAAAAAAATATATATTTTGTGCCTAATGAATTGTTTTACCTTGTTCTAAAATTATTTTCGCATCATTGCCTTGCTAATGAAACCGTTTTGGGGCACATCGATAGGATGGATTCAAAGTCTTAAACGGACATAGGTAGAAATAAATTTTGTGTTATAAAAAATTAGGGTCTATCTAGTGCATCTACCGAGCGATGCGCCAACTGAGCTCTTGAGTTTGCTCCCCTATAGAAGTATCAAAAGAAAGAAGTCGCATCTCGTTGCGCCCGTCCCTTTGAGACGGGAATATATACCAATCATTGGTCACATTGTCGGAGTGATGGTTTCCTTCATTTCTCTGCCTTTCGTCTCGATGGGCAGAAGCAGACACGCTACCGCGGCTAACAGAGCCGCCAGAGAATACACCCCAGTAGCAATAGCTACGGAGTTTTTCAGTAGCACCTGTGGAAGTGAAAACAATAAATAAATATTGAGAAATATTATTTGTGGAACAAGTTGCTCGCGTCCGTAGCGTTACTAAGTTTTACTAAGCCCCCATAACAAACGTTATACAACGTTTGACCCAGACGGGAATCGTTTCGAAGGCTGGGAATACGGAGCCGTCAAAGAAAAGCCATAAAGTCTAAAATGAAACGTATAGTGTATTTTGTAAAGGCGTTACCTGCGCTACATAAGGAGTAATCATTGCCCCCAGTCTAGCAACTCCACTGCAAGCACCCACTGCAGTGGACCGCAGCGCCGTCGGGTACACCTGAAAAACGTTTTGTCTTTTACACATATTTATATTAGGATTACAAATAAGTTTCCGCCGTTTTTTAACACAAATTAAATATTTATTGTAGAAGAACGGTAATATAAATTTAATCAAAATATTGCCCATCACTTGCAACCACTTTTTCCCATCTCTCAGGCAGCATTCGAATCCCACGTCTGAAGAACTCCTTGTCTTTTGAGGTTATCCACGAATCAACCCAATTTTTGGTATCCTCATAAGATGTGAACCGCTGCGCCGTCAGAGCATGTGCTACGGACCGGAACAGGTGATAATCGGACGGTGCAATGTCTGGTGAATACGGCGGGTGGGGTAACACTTCCCAATCAAGTGTTTCCAAGTACTTTTTCACGGGAGCCGCAACATGTGGACGAGCATTGTCATGCAGAAGAATAATTTTTTCGTGTCTAGAATAGTATTGAGGGCGTTTTTCCTTCAGAGCTCGGCTCAATCTCATCAATTGTGTTCGATAGAGGGCTCCAGTAATTGTTTCGCTCGGATTAAGCAACTCATAATACACTACACCTAGCTGATCCCACCAAATACACAGCATAAGTTTTTTTCCGTGAATATTCGGTTTTGCTGTTGATGTTGACGCGTGGCCAGGTAATCCCCATGATTTTCTTCTTTTTGGATTGTCATAATGTATCCACTTCTCATCACCAGTTATGATACGATGTAAAAAACCCTTTTTTTATGTCTAGCTAGCAGCATTTCACTTAAGCTTAAGCTTTAATTCGTACGGAACCCAATTTCCTTGTTTATGAATCATTCCTAATGATTTTAAACGATGTGAGACTGCTTGCTGAGTGACTTCTAATGTTAGAGCAAGTTCTTTTTGTGTTTGAGATGAATCTTCCTCCAATAATTCCTCCAATTCTGCATCCTCGTAAATTTTTGGCCTTGCGATCTTTGTCTTCTACGTCGAAATCACCATTTTTAAACTTTTGAAACCACTCTCGACACGTTCTCTCACTCAAAGCAACCTCACCATATGCTTCTACGAGCAATCGATGCGCCTCAGCAGCAGGTTTCTTTAAATTAAAGAAGTAAACTAATATTTCCCGCAAATGACGCTTACTTGGCTCAAATTTTGACATTTTCAACTTATAAAAATTATATTTTACCAATATAAAATCAATGATATTAATAGGTTATGTTGTTCTTGAATGTCCAAACTATTTTTTAAGCCGGTTATCATCTGCGAAAGCTAACCGAAACTCCGTGCCGCGCCATCTACAATAAAACGGCGGAATCTTATTTGTACTCCTAATATATAGGAACCAGGCACCATTGCAACAAATATTTTGTGAAAATTTTATTTACCGTCCTTTTACAAACCTTGAAAGGTCAAAAAGGTCAATTTTAGTGGAGTTATTTTCTTATGATGTTGGTACGGAACCAATACTAAAAAGCTTATAATTAGTAACCATTCTCACCTCTGGCGTGTACACATAAGCAGCTTGGAAAAGTCCCGCGATTATTCCTCGAGCCAGAAACAATATGCAGGTCAAGAATGTACGACTGAAACAAAAACAGGAAAACTGAGGTAACAAACATAAAAAAAATACTTTCCAATTAATAACCTCCTCCTTTGAAAGTCGTTTTAAAAAGTGCGTGAATCTCTGTCGATCAACAATATTAGTATAATAACAACTTACTTTCCATTGTATATCAGGATGCAAACACAGAATGCAAATATTACGAATTGCGTGGCCATTGTCTTCTTGCGCCCAAACCGCTCAATAATAAATATCGTCGCAAAGATACCTGTAAAACAAATACACGTTTACTTCTACTCTACAGACTGTATCCACATATATCTAGAGTGACGAACCGAGCCGACGGCCCACCCCATGTTAAGTTATAACCCCGCGCTTCTCGAAAATTTCCTATCGAAATTTGAGACTCATGTCAAATGGCTTTGCGGCCGTCACTTTGAGACAGGGATACGTCTCAAACGCCTGTGGCACCACCACCGGCACCCACACCTTCCCACTCGAACATAACGGCGCGAGTGCGCCACTAGTGGCAGTACCTGTCCCGATGAAGTGATCGGAAATTCTACTGCTACTTTGGTTTACTCCTTTCGTACCACCTAAGGGACTAGGGGACCTAGTATGTACTTGAATTACTCACCTACGGATGCGAACAAAATGGTCTTTCAAACTATATTGATGAAGAAAAGTATGTAACATGCATACATAGAACAAATAAGTTGATACATAAATAAACTGAGAATAATTTGTAACAATACTGATGACCCGACAGACATGTTGTCTTGATTCACAATTTGACAGCTGTCAAACGAAATTTGTACACTTTAGTAGCTAAAATCCCGGAACTAGAAGCACTTTCAGATTTTCACGCCTTTTAAATTTCTCGGAAAAATACAAAATTAACTAAATTGGTCCAGCCGTTCCCAAGTGAACCACCCACAGGAACACAGCAGCACGAGTGGTGGCAGTACTTCTCCTACGAACCTAGAATCAGTTCTACTGCTACATTGGGTTGCTCCTTTCACATCACCCGGGGGACACGTGTAAGGCCTCTAAGGGTGCTCACCTATTGTACAACGCTGACCCCCTCAATTGATAGCACATGGTTTAAGGCATACCAACCAACAGCATTAAATTTTTATTTATATAAAACACCTGGAAACTCTGCGAGTGTGGTCCAAAGGAGGTCCATATAGTCTGTGGTCTGCAGAGGGCGACAGTCGGCTGCGCACGGCTCTTCTAAAGTTCCTGGTCCAGTCTCAAATAGTTCCGTTGTCATCAATACGAGGCCGTAGTAACAGAATGCGCACGCCATCCTAGAAAACGATATATTTTTTCATTAAATTTCAATTTAAGCGAGCCCAGGGGCACAGACGCCGACTTTCAATCTGAAGGTCGCTGGTTCAAACCCACACGTGCACCAATGAGTTTTTCACTTGAAAAATTTATGTGCGCAATACCACGTTCTCAAAAGGGTGAAGGAAAACATCGTGAGGAAACCGGCTTAGAACCAAAAAATCGACGACAAGTGACATCTACCAATCCGGATTGGGCTCCCGTGGTAGATCAGAGCCCATTTACTCTCAATTATCGAGAGTAGGCCGGTGTCCCTGCAGTGGGAACATTAGAGGCTGGTACGAGAAATTTCAATATATTTAAAACTCCAAAACGGTTTGTTGACTTTTTTGTGTATATCCTACTAATATTATAAACGCGAATGTTTGGATGTATGAATGGATGTTTGTTACTCAATCACGCCAGAACGGCTGAACGGACCTGGATGAAATTTGGCACAGAGGTAGTTTATAGTCTGGAATAGCACATAATTCCCGTAGGAATCCAACCGCGGGTAACACCGCGGGGCGCAGCTAGTACATGTAATAAATGTTAAATCCAGACACATACCGAACATCTGCGTTCGTCACATAAATGTTTGTTCTGGAATCGAATACATGACCTACAGCGCAGAAGGTGGATCTACTACCAACTGAGCCAGCCACACTTGTGGATTAAGCAATAACTTATTAACTTTAATTAAATAAACGTATCACTCACCATATAAACCACAATAGTAAGCTGGTATTCCTCAGTTGCGGGATTAGTAGATGCTTCAAGCGGCCGCGTTGTCCGATACCGACCGAGTCATCGCACACTAATCTACCAAGCAGCATTGGTCTTCCGTTGTCTCGTGCAATCTGAAATCATTTAACATAAAACTAATACAAAACACCGGCCAAGTGTCGGACTAGCGCACAAAGGCTTCCAAATATTATACTGAGTCACATAACTGTTTAAAAAAAAACGTTTGGAAGACGGTTGAAAATACAGATTATATGTATGGATGTTAGTTTCTGAATCATGTCAAAACTACACAACCAATTTCGACGAAAAGGAATAGAACCTTTGTGGTATACCCGTCGCCATTTTGTTTTCAAACTTGCAACGCACCTTAAAGCTGTAGAGACAAAGGGAACGACAGAGAATACCGTAGCTTTAAAGAAAAAAAAGGCGGCGTCTATGTTTTTGGCTATTCCAACTTCCATTCAAATAAATTAAATCACCTTTGATTTTATTTTTATATTATATAAATGTAAAGATCTTTGTTTCGGTTGCGTGTGGCCACGCCGGGGACAGAAGCTAGGCATGTAAATTATTTTTTAATTACCTGTTCAAGAGTGGCTAAGGCTTTGTCAGGCTCACCACTTGCTACGTGAAACCTCGCTGATTCTGGCAACCACTATAACAAATTATAACACTATTTGAATTAAAAAAATACACGGTACAAAAAAAATAATCGCATGGAACCTAACTAACACAGTTAGAGTATATTAACCAGACATTTTAGATAACAAAGAAGAATAAACTTCACACTCTCGCTCACACTTATACCCTTGCACTAGGATTTCCTGTGTCGCAGATGACATGAAAAAACACAGAAACACTTTTTCGTTTTGTAATCTAAGGGTAGATTTGGTTTTTATCTATTCTGCATCAGCCTCTAATGTTCCCACTGCAGGGACTACTCTTCCGGACCGGACCGGCCTACTCTCGATAAGTGGGATAAGTAATGGGCTTAAATTTACCACGGGAGCCCAATCCGGATTAGTAGATTTCACATATCTTCAAATGTTTGGTTCTAGGATATGCCGGTTTCATTACGATGTTGCCGTTATGAAAACGTGACACAAACGTTTTCAAGTGCACTTCTGAGTCTCAACCACTTTCGGATTTCTAGTTGGCGTCTGTACCTCTGGGCCACCACGATCTCAATCTCTCTATTTCTCTCTATTAATTCAATTAAATTTTACTTACCGGACATATCATAGCGAAGATCAGCAGAGGAATAGTCGACAGGGCTAGCAACCAGTGTACGCCCAACGTTGGCATCACTACTAGTGCCAGAGCCACCTCTAAACATGCGCCTAGCGCCCAAAAACACTGTGAATAAAAGATTGACTAAAGAAAATTGACTATAAAAACCGAAAAAAAAAACTATTAGGAGTACAAATAAGTTTCCGCCGTTTTATTGTAGATGGCGCGGCACGGAGTTTCGGTTAGCTTTCGCAGATGATAACCGGCTTAAAAAATAGTTTGGACATTCAAGAACAACATAACCTATTAATATCATTGATTTTATATTGGTAAAATATAATTTTTATAAGTTGAAAATGTCAAAATTTGAGCCAAGTAAGCGTCATTTGCGGGAAATATTAGTTTACTTCTTTAATTTAAAGAAATCTGCTGCTGAGGCGCATCGATTGCTCGTAGAAGCATATGGTGAGGTTGCTTTGAGTGAGAGAACGTGTCGAGAGTGGTTTCAAAAGTTTAAAAATGGTGATTTCGACGTAGAAGACAAAGATCGCAGTGGAAGGCCAAAAATTTACGAGGATGCAGAATTGGAGGAATTATTGGAGGAAGATTCATCTCAAACATAAAAAGAACTTGCTCTAACATTAGAAGTCACTCAGCAAGCAGTCTCACATCGTTTAAAATCATTAGGAATGATTCATAAACAAGGAAATTGGGTTCCGTACGAATTAAAGCCGAGAGATATTGAACGCCGATTATGCTTAAGTGAAATGCTGCTAGCTAGACATAAAAAAGGGTTTTTTACATCGTATCATACCTGGTGATGAGAAGTGGATACATTATGACAATCCAAAAAGAAGAAAATCATGGGGATTACCTGGCCACGCGTCAACATCAACAGCAAAACCGAATATTCACGGAAAAAAACTTATGCTGTGTATTTGGTGGGATCAGCTAGGTGTAGTGTATTATGAGTTGCTTAATCCGAGCGAAACAATTACTGGAGCCCTCTATCGAACACAATTGATGAGATTGAGCCGAGCTCTGAAGGAAAAACGCCCTCAATACTATTCTAGACACGAAAAAATTATTCTTCTGCATGACAATGCTCGTCCACATGTTGCGGCTCCCGTGAAAAAGTACTTGGAAACACTTGATTGGGAAGTGTTACCCCACCCGCCGTATTCACCAGACATTGCACCGTCCGATTATCACCTGTTCCGGTCCGTAGCACATGCTCTGACGGCGCAGCGGTTCACATCTTATGAGGATACCAAAAATTGGGTTGATTCGTGGATAACCTCAAAAGACAAGGAGTTCTTCAGACGTGGGATTCGAATGCTGCCTGAGAGATGGGAAAAAGTGGTTGCAAGTGATGGGCAATATTTTGAATAAATTTATATTACCGTTCTTCTACAATAAATATTTAATTTGTGTTAAAAACGGCGGAAACTTATTTGTACTCCTAATACTTCAATACCTTCATCCCTTATATCACGGCCTTTTTTTTTTTTTTTTTTTTTCGTGGAGAAATGTCTTAGCATACCGCCCTGCCACGGGGAAACAGAGCGGTTATGTGGGACTACCCACTAAAACTCCACGGTGTCCTCCTCTGCCGCTTAGTGGCGGGAACACGGGAACGTTGTAACACACATCCGCGATCCCGCCGCAGCTGTCCGTTTCCGGACCCTCCATGGGATGGCAATGTATGCCATCCTCCCTCGCCACGACACGCCAGGACACGAGGCGCGTCGCAACCACCTCGGGGACCATGCCAGCGATAGGACGTCAGACTACCCCGTGTCAGACGCCCTAGGTCCCCATGCGACGGGTCAGGTCTGTGGTCCCGTCGCCTACCACTACGGCCGCAGAGGATAGGGAGAGCGGCGCCTCGCAATACCGACACTCCTCTTCCCCTGCGGCCCCACCGCGTCCGCCATCCAGCGGTGGCGACCCCGCCGTGGCCGCGGAAGGTAGGGAGAGCGGCACACCGTAATACCGGCACTCCTCTCCCGCCGCGGCCCCTAACCTTCAGCTGCGGAGCTGCCCATACAGCACCGCAGCCCGCCTCAGTTGCGGTGCCCCCCATAAGGCACCGCCACCTACTGTGCCGCTCCTATTCGGCTTAGAGGCAAAGCCTAAAGGAGCGGCCCTCCCGGGTTCCTCTTAGCTTCACCGTGGGGGACCAGGCCACGGTTACTAAGCCCCCCCGCCCCGACAAGGCGGGAACCCACGGGGGGGTTATTTCACGGCCTAAGAGGATACACCCAACAATAAAAAAAACAAATCGGTAAACGACGGGCGAAGAAAAAGTCTCAGGAAAGCAAAATATGCAATTTCGTTTAATTCGATGACATATTTTTTCCAGTTATTTTGATTTAACAACCAAACTATTGCACCGTTTTATATTAAATTTCTATGAGAACAATTTGAATATATTATATATCCTCTAAAATACAAAAAGAATTTTCCAAATCGGTTGATTCACTGCGGTGTTCGTCTGTCAAGACCCTCTTCAGGAACGCGTGAAGGTATCAAGTTGAAATTAATATCAAATACTAAACCTGCAATCCTAGGAGCAGAGAAAAGAACAACCAATTAATTTCGCCTTGTATTATGAGTTTTTCTGTGTTTCGACGATATACCACATATTCCTCCTTCAACGGTTTGCTCCTTTATCAAGATTCCTTCGCAACGACTGGCCAGCGTAAATGACTTGAATAAAATTTAGTTTAGGGAAACTGGTACTTACATCAAGAAGCACCACACATTTTGCCCTCTGCCTGGTTGGAAGAAACTCTGCATACAATGTGACGCTGCAACAAACATACTTTGGTATAACTATTTAAAATTTCCACTTATATGTTGGTTAATTTTTGACACAAGAGTTCATAGGTACAGGGATCCAATCACACACACACACACAAGATTCCTAGGAACGGGATCACTCGGTTGAACGTTCTACGACCCTCGTACGCATCTTTGTATCCTTTATTAGATACGCAGCGGCTATTTACGTTGTCACAACACAGTCCATGCTCATCAACAGAATTCTTTTAAAAGCTTAAATTCTATGCATAAAAAATTATACAGGTACCGATAATGTTTAATGAAATACTTCAGGCGGTACTTACGATTGAGGCACACATCCTATGGCAAACCCAACTAAGCTCCGTAGAAATAAGAGCCAGAGAAAATTCGGCGCTATTGAACTCAGAAGCCCGTAGTAAAAGAGTAGCACACCGCACATACTGAGAGCCTGTTAAGAATAAAAATAAATGAGTCACTTGTGCACAAGATTAGAGATAAGCACTGATGCACCGAGCCTTAGGAATCTTAAAATAAAAGAAGCAATATTCATATCATGTTTTACACAGTAGCAGTAGAACTTGTGCACAGTTCGTCCGGACAGGTACTGCTACCACGCCTGGAATCTGCCGCCAAGCAGTAGTGCTCGCATTACTGTGTTTCGGTGGAAGGGTGTGGGTGCAGGTGGTGCAGCGCGATGAATGCAACTCTGTGAAAGATCCAAATCTTATACTGAGTCGTATTACTGTTGTCATGGGCGGGGGTCACCACTTACCAACAGGTGGGCCCCAGTTCAATAACTAATTCACATTAAAAAATAAATACTATCCACAAGTACCTATTTGATAAAAATCACACATGTGTTGGTGCAGCACAGATATTCCATTACTATACTAGTATTATAATAGGTAGGCTGCAGAATGTACTTGTTACTCAATGTACTTGATACTTACTGTTTTTCTTCCATATCTATCACTGAGGTTACCCCAAAATGTTGAGCTTAACATCATTCCTAGGAAAACTACGGTAGTTGTGAGAGCCTGCTGATACCTGCAACAATCAAAGGTTACACCGATGAGATAGTAAATCGTGAGCAGAATCAAACATGTTACAGATGTATGTGTAAAATTTCAACCAATTTGGCTTGGCGTGTCAATCTGAACGCGATAAACCCAAAACCAAATTAATGGATTTTCATACAGTATTTGACCAATGGATGGAGTGATTCCTAAGGAAGGTTTAGGTGTATCATATTAATTAAAGCAATTGTACTCTTCATAGAATTAGAGACTAGTCTTAACAAGTTACAACATGTTTCTAGCTAAGCATACTTGCTAATATTCCATTCACAGTGCAGTGCAGGTGATAATATGCTCAGAATTGTCATTTCCATTGAGTCTGCCATCCAACACAGTCCAGTGCACAATGAGAGTTTAACTTGAAACCATCCAAATCCCAATGCATTAACTGCTTGAGTCACTGTGAATGTGTCTGGAATCAAAAACATAATTGTATTAGATTAATTGTGTTTTCAGGGTTCCATAACAAACAAGGGCAAACACACAACATCCCAATTCGGGACATCAGTGGGCTCGGTTACCCCACTAAAAATAATATAATATCACTCCCGAGTTTGTCCGTCCATCTGTCATATATTCATTCTTGCGAGATAGATAATGAGGCTCGTACACATAATGAAAACACATGCTCAGTCTTGACTTGAAGAGGCCCAGGTAATATCACTATAATCCTAGATAACCAGGAACAACAGATATAGGCAGTGAATTCTATTCTCCAGCCGCTATCAAGTGTTCAAATGTTGGGGACAATACACAGAACATCCGTTTATGGAATGTCTTTGCAAGCCTTGTAACTATGACATTAACAATAAAATAATATATAAAAAAACTGTGTTTGTCAATGCTATTTGCATATAAGCTATATAAGAGTGAGTGAGTAAATGTTTGTTTATATTTTATTTCCTGCTATCTGCTAAAAAGAATCAGTCATTGACTTAGGAATTTGTATATGAAAAGAATAATACCAAATTGAATGTAATGTTGAGAAGCGGATTCTGGTTCAGAACAGTTTAGGTATATGTGATATCCAAAGTTTAGCCAGAATTCATTTGTAGTGCGACAGTGTAAATAAATCCAAGGAGATGGTTTCAGACAGTGAACATAATAATAATAGACGCGACATACCATCAGGTACAACTGAAACCGAGGCCATTTCAATCTCCTGAGGCGGAGGCATCGGAAGCGCCTGGGGCCGAGAGCTCGCTGCATTGTCATCTAAGTCTTGATATCCTTTAGACCGACGCATTTTAGTTCAATTTACGAAGAAAGTTACTTCTGACGTGGACCGCCAAGTAACGGGAGTAAGCACGAACAGTTACACTACGTATCTTTTAAAACTAGAGTTCATAGCAGTAGTAATCTTAACAGTTTTAAGATTTATATGAAATTTAGTATAAAACTAATACATTTTTTTTAAATTTAAACCTACACTAAGTTTTCAAAAGTTTTATTTTGTTTTTATTTAGGGTCAATGACCCTCCAGTGGTGCCAGATTAGATGTATGGTGTATCCTACAAATAAGGCCCTGAAAAGGAACGAACAACTATAATAGGTTATGAAACAACTAGTTGAGCTACGTAAAAATTCACCTTAATTTATTCACTTTCCAAAATAACAATCAATGATGCTTTTGTTTTCAGTATAGATAAGTATTTAAAAAAAGTGATTAATAATAAACATGTGGTAATTTTTTAAAGCTGTATTGGAATTTTAGGAGATATTAGTTTAGAATTGATTTTAGTATCCACTCAACGATATTATTCTTTGCTAATGACCATAGTGACTCAGTGTTTAGTACGAATGACTGGACTCTGAATAGCTTCAGAGTCCCCTTGGACGCTAAGGGAGCTACAAAAAGTAGTATATACGAACTTGTGCCAAGTATTACCTCCACACCTGATAATCTGCCGCCGAAGAATAGTAGACTAGCATTGCTGTGTTCCAGTCGTCACATCCCCGTCTTAGAGTGAAGAGTGCAACGCGATGCGACTTTGGTCTTTACGCGTTCACAATCAATTTTTATGCGTTCTTTATGCTTTTGTATGTCTATCCTCAGCTCTAAAGACACTAGGGTAGGAAAGTACATGTAACAGATTTAACCCAACCAATGTTTGATAAGACCTACTTGAAAAAAAAATGCACAAGGCTATCCTAAAAAAACCTGTAAAAAATATGAACAACTTGTAAAACATTGTGAGGTCACAGCAATTATGTTTACGGGATTTGGGATTTGAGAAACACAAGGCCTACATATTGCTTAACAACAAATTTAAATAAAAATAGTTCGAATTCTTCAAAAAGTTATGCAATAAAAACCGAAGTTACAAACATGATCAAAAATGTATCAATTTCGTATTCTTTGTACCCTTCTGGCTGGGAACTCTAACCATGCATATTTCGTGCCAAATGTCAAATTCATATGAATGAAATATATTGTCAAAGATTAATAATCTTCGTCTTCGCCTCCATAATCCTAAATCCGGAAAGTCTAACGGGAAGAAGTCCTCATCAATGTGACTCTTTTATTGTAATCTTAATATATATAAATCTCGTGTCACAATGTTTGTCCTCAATGGACTCCTAAACTACTTAACCGATTATAATAAAATTCGCACACCATGTGCAGTTCGATCCAACTTGAGAGATAGGATAGTTTAAATCTCAAATTATAGTCGCAATTTTAATTTATTGCTAATTATAATATCGTATGACAAAAACGTTAGCCACAGCAACACGTGGCCCGGTCAGCTAGTGATAATATAAAGAGGGATCTAGTTATGCTCTCAAGGAATGATAAAGAAAACTGTGGAAAAACAGGCAAATGTAAAGTAGGTCAATATTATGAATTATTTCAGGTGTCTGATATAATAATATTGATTCACGCTTTTATCCCTGAAGCAAAGCCTCTTAGGGCCATAAGATTTCACCCATAAGGTGAAATCTTATACCGACGAAATTTAAAGGTCCCGGCGAAAAAACCTAATTTGAATTTAATTAATCTTAAGTGTCCGATGTGGTCCTTTGGAAATTACTTCGGCCCACACAGCTCCTTCATAGAGTCAAAGGAGTCATTGGGCTTGAAAATTATTCGTTTCCCCAACGAGTGTTGACAAACGAGTGTCAAGGGGCTTGGCCCGAGTATGCAATTGAGAGTTATAATTTTATCGTGAAACAGTTCATGTAGGTACCTACACTTACAGACCGTATAGCTTACATATAAAAGGTGTAGGTTTTCTTTTTTTCTTACGTTTCAATTAGTAATTGATATGAGATCGTGGTGGCCCAGGGGCCGGCATCTGTGCCACTTACAATCTGAAGGTCGCTGGTTCAAACTAGCACTAATGAGATTTTCACCAGAAAAAATTATCATCGTGAAGAAACCGACATGTATTAGACCAAAAAAAACGAAGACATGTGAGATCTACTAATCCGGATTGTACTCCTGTGGAATATCTACGCCCATTCACTCTCAATTATCGGGAGTAGGCCGGTGTCCTTGCAGTGGGAACATTAGAGGCTGATACGGTACGGTACGGGAATAATTGATTATATTTTCTTAGACCAGTAAGTGGCCACCTCAACTGCTTTATCGGTTGCCCTGTCACACCCATGTTGAACATTGGTGTAGTCAAGATTACCCCATTTGGTTAGGTTGCTTCTGCAGCGGCCAACTTGAGAGCTGTACCTTGTCTTCTGACTCCCGTGTGAGAGGCTGGTACGGACTTCGAGCTTAGCTTATTGTCATTGTCGGTAGGCAATTACCCTCAAGTGGCTGGGCTGCCGCGAGCGGACTCGCAACGCAGAGGCCGCCGTAGGCGACTGACCAAAGGCCAGACTGCGGCGGCGGAAAGGAACCTTGATAGCGTAGTCTGGTAACTTCCAAACTGGTCAGTTGGTGACCAGGAGGTATTTTTTAGGAGACCCTCTTATCTGTAGGTGATGTTTATGCAACTAATAGACTCAGCGGGCTGCTCGCTAACACCGCGGCATTTTTCTTACTTATAGCGTGTTCATACCCGTCCGTCGTAACTTCTAAGCCAAAGGTCCCCGATTCAAATAGATTAGAGAGGATTTAAAGAAAAATGTATTATACATGTACACAATCAATCAAAATATTGAAAGTCCGTGGCTTAGTACTACCCCTACTTTCGAAGCGATGGGTCCCGGGTTTGATTCCCGGCCGGGACACACGTTGTGTCGTGAGCATAAAGTTTGTTTTCGGGTCTTGGCTGTATGTGTTTTGTTTCTGCGTTTGTCCATGGAATCTGCAACACAGGAATCCTAGTGCAGGACTATGAGCGTGTAAACTTTTTTTAACTGTTCTCTTGGTTAATTATTAGGTACGAATGTCTCCATCTATCGATTCTACCCGCGTTTCGATTGACTTATGTTGTTGTTTATGGGAGGTGTTGACCACCTAACATCAGGCGACAAGAAAATATAAACAATGATATTCTAGGTCCTTCTTATGACCTGCGATGTAGGTCGTTTAAATAGGTCATCTAAAGTGCGGCATTAATGTATCTAGGTCACGACAACCTATTTCTGCATTTAAAACTAGGTAACCTCTGATTCAAAGCAGCATTAATCCAGGTACAGATTATTTTTGTCAACTGGTTGTATAAAGTGAGAGTAAAAATGTTTTTTGTAATAGCAGTATGTATTTTTTATCTTTTAAAGCTAATAAAGTTTAGCACTCTCAAGAAGTTAAATTTCTAGTATTCATTTGTATTAGTTGTTTTTAGGGTTCTGTACGCAAAGAGTAAAACGGGACCCTATTACTAAGACTCCGTTGTCTGTCTGTCTATCCGTCTGTCCTGATAGTTATATATTCACTTTAAAAATAAATAATGGTATTAAACCTTCCTGCACGAATCCGACTCGCATTTGGTCGGATTTTTATACTATACAAATGACAGGACACACAGGACTTCTGCTAGAAGGCCTGCCTGATGCTGGTTACCCTGATCATGACAATAGGAGTACGACTTAGGTCCTCTCCGAGACAAGTATGGGAAGCTCAAGTCAAATCTGATTGTGCCGTACCTGTAGAGAGTACCTATGTGTAATGGGTATGATAAATACGTGAGCAAATGAAATAAAAGGTTTCAATAAAATGTAAACATATTGTGATGCTTTCATGAATTCTTTATTTATTTTCATTAAGTATTTTCATACAACTTCATCAAAGATTACTAAGAACTATCTTTTATACAGTTTTAATTATTTATAATGCATTTATTTCAAAGTTACGGTATTTAGGTTTATACAAAATAGAGTACACAAATAAATATGTATTCTCAATGATATAATAAATGACTTTTGACAAACTATGAGCAATCTCTTAAATTACCGTTAGGTTTTGATTGTCAATTTAATACTTGGTAGGCCAGCAAACACGAAATGCTTTTCACATCGAAGAAGTACCTACACTGTTTCAATAGGTTTTGGAATTCGCTATTTATCTTAATGTAGTTTTTAAGTTAACAACATTTATTTACCTCGACTAATAATACTTTTACAGATCTATTAATTGATATACATTGTTACTAACTAAAGAAATTAAAAAAATACTTTTTCTACTCCACTGGAAAGTAATTTGACTTTATTTTTAGTAGATATGTGCTTTAGAAAGATATATAATTATCAAAAGTTATTCTATTTAACGCAGCCAAAATAGTGTTTACGAAGGATGGCAGCCAATATAAATAGGATGAGAACAACAATTATTTATAATACAAAAGTTTAACATAACTATGCAAGAAAGGATTGTACGAAGTATAACTTTAATAGATTTCAGAAATGGTCTTAGACCGTCCATTTTAAAATCGTTACATAAGAAGCTGTAAAGCTAAAATATCACGTAGGAATCCCCCGCCTCTGAGAGAATCACTTTGACTTAGACAATAGGTATACACAAATATTCGACTTTGCTTCGCAAAATGTTTCTTGTATTGTCCGCGTCGACCGTTACTTTTAATGAAGGTAAAAAACAACTTTAGCACCTGAAAATAGAATCGGTTTTCACCATCATGGATACAAAACAGACCTCGGAAATTCCAAAATTTCTAGGCCTACGAAATAGACCGAGTAATTGCTTAGGCCGTATCGAAGTTTAGGTGTACATACTCCAAAGTTGAAATTCTACAGTAGCAGCGTTTTGTGTAGTAATTAATTGTAATGCATCTCTTAATGATTTGGATTCTTGTCCAATTATTTCTTAAAATTTACACGTTATCTACAAATATTTACATTGCACACAATACATGATTGCGCGATATCGTAGCTGCACATCGAAGGGAGCAAATTTTATTCACTATATTTCTAACTACTTTCTATTCGTGGATTACAAGATAGATATTATTCTCATGGGATTATTATAGTCACATTTTGTACGATCAATTAATTATCCAACTACAACATCATGCCTTTTTAAATTTGCATACAATTATATTAAAAAGACAATAGAAATTACTTATGTGTAAGAATTAAGTTCGTCGTAAAGACTACAACATTGGACGACAGAACTGTAATTGAGAAAAATCTAATTTTTTTTAAGATTTGATGTCCTGTAATACGACTGATGTCGAATTTCTAAATATTTCTACATAATACTCAGTCTCATGTTAGTTGGCGATAATTCAGATGCATTTCGTTTAGGTTTGAATACGATGTTTTAGGCCCCGAAGCTCCAGTACCAAGTCGGAATCTCCGGCGACGAAGCGCTTTTCGATTCTTCGGTTTTTCAGTGATTCCTGTTAACAGAGAAAGCCATCGGTTATTATATATGTGAGAAAGTAAATCGATAATGGTAGTAAACTTAGTTGAAGATTAACAAAAGCAAGTAGGAAAGCTGTGTGGCTGGGTGGTGGTTCCCCCGCGCGGCTGACCCGGCCCCAGTACTGTGTCACCCGCTGCCTCCCCGCGGCCCGGCATCGGCTGGCTATTTTTAGACTTCGGGGTTTCCACGGCCTCACTCAGCTCCCGAATGGCGCAAGATAATATTTAATGCTAATATGACTCCACATATCATTTTGATTGCTATGAATAAATATGGCATCGTAAAACTTACTTGTGAGCGGGTTTTAGTAGATTTATTCGCCAGCAGTTGTGTAATGGTCTGATAGAAATGGTTTTGTTCATTTTTGTTCTGTTGATGAGTTTGGGCGGGTCGCGGTACCATCACTTCATCCTGGCCTAGCTTCGGCGTTGCTTGAGTACTCGTGGTAGGGGCGGCCGTGGTGACGCTTCTTTTGTTTCCGCTCCAATTGATAAAGGCATCGTCGGCAGGGTAATCGTCATCTTCAAATTGGGGAACAGTTTTGGGCTCGTGATATAGAGGTTTTCCAGCGAGTGCTTTAAGTTCTCTAACGTCCTCGTCCTCGAGGTTCCGCTCTTCATAATCAACAGGCGCAAAGGCAGCGCGAGCGTTTTCCCGTCGTCTTTGTGCATCTTGGGCCATTTGAGTGAGGATCAAATTGTCGAGAAAAGCGGCGCTAACATCATCCATATCGTTGGCCCGCCAGTTAGGTGTAGTGTCGCTTTCGAACCAAGTCTCCTGGCCGATGGGCAGCGCTGCCATTCTCTCCTCTTGCTCCTTAGGGATGTCATTGGGCACGAAATTTCCGTAAGTGTCATAATAATACGGATAAGAAAGCTGACCATGAGGTTCCGGCAGACTCATTGCAGGCGCATCATAGTAATATTGTATTTTTGGTGCATAATAGAATTCATCATCAGCATACTCTCTTGGGCTCGGTGGGTACATAGGCCAAGCTTGCATAGGGTATGTTTTCGCTTGAGCCACTAAGTAGCCAAGTAAGAGTGTCAACAATCTAAAACAACGAACAACAATGTTTAACGGTTTAAAATTCTAAATTAGCATAGAAAATTATTAATATTACAAGGCAATGGACATGATAAAAATCACACAACAATTTTAATGAAAATGTTGCATATTTACACTGATTATGCAATAAAGTGAGCATGTAAATGAGGACCTACCTTGAAGTTGCAGGATGCATGTTGAACAATCACTTGATTCGATGTTACTTGAGACACTGTTAGAGCACGACTGTACGTAGGACGGGAGGGCCCAACGGCTTTATAAGCATGTCGCCCACGCGTCCGCCCACACGTTCTCAATGAAACAACCCCAGCGCTCCCCCCAGCTCACCCCGTCACTACACCCCCGCAATCTCCCCAGGCCCCCCGACCCGCGGTATTCTGCTATCGATCGTGCCGCTACGATATTCATCCTACTTGCTCTGCTTATATTTTAACTGCCCAAATGTCAACGGATCTGCAATCATCTATCTTGACCTAAGTATTTAACCCAGTGACGGTCTTGACCGTTTAGAGATTGACTATTTGTTTGAGCTTGAAAATAATGCTGTATAAGTAAAACAACGGTGGGGTGATTATTTTCCATACGGGCACGGGCGGTGGGGCACGACCTGGTTTGCCGAAGCACGTAGTTAGGGTACATTGATTCTTTGAATTATATTTAGACATTGGAGACATTTCAGTTGGTTATAAAGTTAATAATAGAATCGTATTGGACTTAAATGCTGATAAGAGACAGTAAATTTAACTTTCATTTCACTTTGAATAAAATATTATTTATAAATGTATGCGTGTGAATAGCAAAGTAAATAAAACATTTTCGATCTAACTTCCGTGTGATATTATATACTCTAACTACGTAGCATTTTAAATAATTTCCTAAAATATATATACAATCTTTCTCACATCAGCAAAGCGGCAAAAGCTAAATGAGAATACGCTATGAGCTTTGGTAGGTATGATTAAGCTACGCTACTAACATAAACAGTTTTATGATGTTCTGCGGCTAGCCACTAACGTATCCCCATTCATATTCGGGGTTACGTCATGTTCCTAGGGAGAAAAGTGTTGCAATCTACAATATTATAGTTTTCTGTCCGCCATTGTGGCGCGCGCTAATTCACTACTTGTATTAGACCACCTACGCAAGTTCAAGCTTCTTAGAACTTGACTGTAGATAACTTGTTTATATAAGCTACCTTCAAATAAAATATCTTTCAACTGAAAAAGGTTCATTCAACATGATAATTATGACTGAACTGAAAATGAGTAATATTATGTACATTAGTTATAACATTTGAGCGTGAAGGAGGAACAAACATACATACAATATATTTACACACACAATATACAATATATAAATATATATATATATATATATAAAACTTTCGTATTTATAATATTCATGTGATTTTCAGAAACTAAAATATTGCACAGTATAAAGTCTAACATATATATACCTGTAGACAATCAGGGTTTAACGGTGCAGTCAAAAGACACATATTACTATTAACTTACGTTAATAGTAATATGTGTCTTTTGACTATGAAAAAATCGGTCATAATAATAATCTGTGGAAAAACTAATGGACAACCAATACAATAACGGGTTTTAAAATTTTTACTTTGCGCCGTCGGGATACTTTTATACTTGGCGGCATCATTAAACAGTTTAAAAACGTTTCTTTTGGAAATTTGATGATGCGATTTCTTAGAGCGTATCCAGACACCGTAAGGTCATACAAATAATTTTAAGTTAAATACAGGCGTCGCTATTTAAGGAAACCACTTTACTTAAAAGATTATCTAGAAATATTGAAATTTGTTCGTGCAGACAATCCGTGTATGCCTACACAGTCTAGTAGTTACGATTTTATCGATAATTGTCTTATTATTTTTCATCGAATGAAATTGATACATAAACTAACTCTTCACTGTTTAAAAATTGGTATTGGTATAGTGATTGTGATTTTGATCAGATGATTGATGACAACACAAGTGATGTATGAGAAGATATTTTTGTGTTCTGTCTCCTAAAGTGAAGATCACGAGGACAGACAAGGATATGTTGTTATGCCACGCATGCTACTGCACATTAAGAGGGTTGCCTCTTAATACTTTTCCCAAATCCCCAATCCCTTAAAAAAATATACGTACAATATATGCCACTATATCGGTTTAATTTTTGTGGGCTATATGACCCCACACCCATAGGTATTTACATATTTGAATTGTTGAAATCGTTTCGAATTTCGTTTTGAATAGGTATTAAACTTATAATATGTTTTCTTTGCTGGGGGGTTGAATTCATCTGAATGGCAACCAGCGTGAGGCATATGTGTCAAACAATTCGGGATGTAGCAATGCCTGTAAGTAGAATTTAAAGTATACCTACAAAAAAGAACACAGATAATAAAAATAATCGAATTTAAAATCGAAACTTTTAAATTTTTTTTACCCAACTGCACCAGAAGGGGGAAGAACCTATCGAATGTGATATCAATATACAAGGTTTTGTAAATGGATTATAAAAATACATGCAACTTTGTTTTTAATTGTACTTTGGATTTTTTACGCCGTCAGATTCTCAATAATTGTTGAGTATTTCATTGTTTTTCTCAATAATTTCTTATTCAAATAATACTTTCTAAGTACGAATAACAAGTAACTATTACCTACTATTGTACGAATTCTACGAAATTTTCATTTAATTTTGCTAATGGTTAATTTTTGTAGACAACTTATTGGATAATTTAGGGAAGGAAACTTAAAGCTAGACCATTTTATATGTTAATCAGCTATGCTTGGCTACGCTTAAGATAAATATGACTGTAGTGCCAACGAAACCAAATATAGAGCATTGTAATATGAGCCTAGTCCAATTCTCTATTTTATATTTCGTTTGTAATATTGAATAATAAAATACACAAGAGCAATGTTAACAAAAGAACCAATTACCATTATTAGCTTAGTGAAATGTGTTTTTACATTTCATTTAGCTAATAGCAACCTCTATTGTTCTCATTGCGAAACACCAGCCTCCACTCGATAGGTGAGATGAGGTAAATGGGCTTTGATCTGCCACGTGAGACCAGTTCGGATTGGTAAATGTTACTTGTCTTAAAACTTTTGGTTCAAGGTTTCCTTATGAAGTGTTTGGTTCAATATTTTGATAACCTGGTATGGCGTACAAAAATTTTACTAGCATCAAATTCATTGATGCACTACTGAGGGGGGTCCAGTTGCTCGCGTCCGTAGGTGTGTACCCTTTGATTCCCTACACGAACCCCCTGGGTGGTGCTAAAGGAGCAACAAAAAGTAGCAGTAGAACTTGTGCCAAGTTCGTCCGGAGAGGTACTGCCACCACATCTGGAATCTGCCGCCAAGCAATAGTGGTTGCATTACTGTGTTCCGGTGGAAGGGTGTGGCTGCCGGTGAAATTACATGCGCATGAGACGTATCATCCCCATCTCGGGTGATGGACGCAGCAGGATGAATGCGACTCAGTAAAGATTTGGATCTCATACTGAGTCGCACGCATTATTGTTGTCATGGGCGAGGGTCACCACTTACCATCAGGTGGGCCCTCAGCTCGTTCCGTCACACATTCACATAAAAAAAAAACTGAATTTGAACCAACGATCTTCCAATTGATAACAGTTGTCTCCTATCAAGTTTTTTTGCTATTCAAGTTATCTATTTAAGCAAATAGATTAGATTATCCATCTTCATGTTTTCACAATAGTGTTATACAGTCACGTTTAAATGATAAAAATATTACTTATTAATTATAATAAATAAATTAAAAAGTAAAATCATGTAAACTGTTTTATTCAGAAACAAATCTGATTACTATTGATGGTTTTAAACACAAAATACATTTGAAATGAACCTGGATCAGAATTATCTAACATCAACCGCAAATAGCCAATTAAAATGTTTAAAAATGACAAGCAACGTTTCACCTTACTGAGATTTCTGTATCAATCAATGCGTTAAAAGTTTCTTCGGAAATATTTATAATTTAGGAAATAAGTCTGCTCTTAGACTCTTGAATGTGACATATTGCTAATTTGTTAAACACATTTCACTATAATGTTAAAATGCTAAATACTTCTGGATCATTATTGAGAAAATGGATCTAACTTCATACAATAGTCCATAGTATGGTATTGATACGTTTTGAATTTTCTTCCCAACTAAACGTTAACAAAAGTTGTTAATACGTCGTTGAAACCAAATATAGGAAAAGTAATATTGCTAGATCATTCTGTATCTCCTATGGGCGGCCAGGCATAGGTTAGGGGGTGTTATGAGGTAGGTCGGGAGGGGGAAGTCGAGTGCACTTGCATGGTGCATCGTCAGGTTTGGGCACGGAAGTCGACAACAAGGGGTTAACGACCGCGCGGCGCCCCCGAGACTGCGGCAATTCGATAATATCTTTAAAACTAAACTGCACAAACATATATACCTACCTATTTCTTGCAATATCTTGCTGTTTGTGGATAAAGGTTTGAAAGCACTGCTATTAAATTAAGATATTGTGGCTGGTATACAACTTTTTATCCTGTGGACTTTTTATAAATGGATTTCTTAGGTCCCGTACCCAAATGCTAAAGAAAACTAACGTGTGTTATAGAGTTTTCAATTTACACGTCTGTCAACCCTATCAAAAATTTATTTATATTTTTATGAACCATAATAAAGATTCAGTTGAAGTTTCGTAAACAATACAAATAATAATTAGGTACGGAAACTTCAGTGAAGGAATTGCATTAGTAATTTTTTTCTCGGTTGCATAAATATTTTAGGCTTCCCTAAAGATCCATATGCAAAATATGGAGACCGCATTCTGACTTCTGATTACGTGTTATAGTGATTCTAGACTTCGATATGACTAATGTTGACATCGAGTATTGTGATTCCTCCCCAACCCCATTGATATTATTAGTACACTTTAAAAGAGTATGATTTATTAATGAAGCTATAAAAAACTAGCATTTATTATATATATATATATACAGGTGCGTCATATCAAGCCAATTTCTTGAATATCACAGATTTTCCACACAACCTGTTATACCTACCTATTGTGCTTCAATCACTGTTATCGTATGTACGTATTTTTTTCATGGCCTTTTTTCAAACCATCACTGATTTAGTTCAAAGAGTTTATTTCCTTTTGCAAGGTTTCCGTTTACACTAACCATATGTACCTATTTTGTTGCTTTCGTTTGTTCTTCCTATTTTCATACCCAAATCATTTACCTTTCTTAATCTTTAACACTACGTCTTCTATTTTACTTCTTCCCTTTCACACACGTAGAAACATTTCCACTGTTTTTATTCTAGTCTCATTCCGTTTTCTGCTATGTTCAAAGGAATTCTTTTCATAAAGGCATGTTTCGCCCCTATCATTTAGTTTCCATCCAAATGAATAAAGAGAAAGAGTTTTTTTTAACCTAAAATTTAATAATTTTGATAAATTAGGATATAATAAATCTTCAGAGTTTCAGAAAAATGACCAATCGCTATGTAATCCGAAATGTTGTAGAGCCACTACGAATGTGTCTACGAAGCTACGATACACGTAGCAAATTTATTATATTACCAGCAGACTTGTCTTTTATTTCGCAGCCTAAAACAATCTACATATTCAATAAGCAACAATTGATGCATAGCTAGCATAATATGAGCTTTGACGTTTACTGTCTGGCTACATCGTTTACTATTGGTGGATGGCGCGCAGTGACGTGCGGCTTGTTGTTCGTCTCCGTTGATAATGTCATTCCCCCGTATCAGCTTTTAATGTTCCCACTGCAGGCACACCGGCTTACTCTCGATAATTGAGAGTGAAAGGGCTTTAATATACAATGGGAGTACAATCCGGATTGCTAGATGTCACATGTCTTCGAAGGTGTCTGAGGTCTAACAAACGTATAGTTCTATGAAAACTGTAAGTCTTTACTTATGGAATGTGGCTCGCAAGGTTTAAAAGTAAATTTACCGCAGCTGACATCATATTGTGACTCTCACTATGAAAAGACAAATAAAATTTCTAAATTAAAGTTCTATGTTGGTCAACATGATGAGCAAAGTTTTATTTTTTTTATTCAACCAGTGACAGCAAAATACGCAATTTCGTTTACTTACTTAATTTAACAACCTAACTATTGAACCGATTTGATGAAATATCTATGGAACCAATTTGAAAGCATATTATTTAAATTAAAAAAAGAATTTTCCAAAACAGTTAATAAATTATAGAGCACTGAGGAAGTTTGTTGAAAAAACTCTTTAGCTATAAAAGTATGACTAAATTCTGCAAAGCGTTTTTTTTTATTAATTTTAACTTAAGATCTATTACTGACAATTACTCCGTTAAAAACATTATATTACTTATCTTATCGATGCTATCAAGCATTGACGTCATTGGAATTACCATGAACGAAATTGGATATTTTTCCAAGAAATATGTGTTGTGTTAGTAGTATTTCTGTAATCTTACTAAAACGCTGTAAGAAATATTAAATTGCAAGTCAAAAAACAAACAGTACCTTTAAGGATACTGTATTACTAAAAAAGGTTCGATACTTTCAGGAACATACTTCACTCTATAAATAGTCAAGTCAATTCATGTCAAAAAGACTTTATTTCCATTGAGCTCTTTAAAAATTATTTGGAAACGACACTTTTTAAAGAATTATAGATATGTAATATATATATATATAATAATAATAAAAACATTTTGTGAAAAAGGGTCAAGTGTAGGGTTAACTTTACGTAAAGATAAATTGGGCTTATAGGGTTGGTAGAGATGTAATCTTAAACTCAAACTAACTGATCAGGAAAATTATTTTAATTTGATACAGCAGGAGTTTGCTCCATGGGAGGAAGGGACGAGTGGGGTGGAATTTTCCACAACAGTGTAAAGGTCATGTTCATGAATAAAACATAAAAATACAATAACGAAACAGGATGCCAGGAGACATCATTATTTTATGGTTCACGTGAACTCACTTACGAACAAACGGTTGGGGTGAAACTTGTAAATTATTTTAATTTGTGTATGATACATGGATGTTAATAGGATGATTTATAGCTCAGAAAAATATTAATCTGAAGAAATAATATCGCTAAAACATGAATATGGTTTTTACCTTTTTATCGTTTAAGATATTTATCAATTTATACATATGTTATACTACCTTTTGCCCACGGCTTCACTCGCGTTATTCCGATTGTTCATAACCAATTCCGGTTGTTTCATAAAAAGTTTACCCCTTCCCTCACTCCATTTTCTATAAGTTATTAGCAAGAAAAAGTAGCCAGTAACCCATCTCCAGGGTTCCATCTATCCCTTTTTCATTATTTACTTTTCTTTTTTAATTTATCACTTTCAACTTAATGGTACGTAAGTTATTATAAGTAAGTATATTACTTAAATTATATTTAAAACTTAGTATGATTTAATATAGATGCATCAATGCCCCTTCTCATTTCTAATAGTTCTTGTCCATCCAAAGGTTGTCTGTAAGAGATCGCTTATAGCAATAAGACCGCCCATTGTGTCACCTTTTTATTAGTTAAGATTTATTCTTCTATCTATCTAAGTAGTAACGTAGTGACGAAGAAACCTTTAAGCCTTAAAATGCACGGCTCTGCAAAGATTTTCAATGATCATAACGTATTATCCGCTGCCGCTGCTTTGAAAGGGTGTGGTGAGTATTAAAACAAAATAAAATTTCGCCGGACTGTAAAACAGTTTATATTGTATTAGTATTATATTGTTATTCACTATTGTGTATAGGTTGTGTGAATAAAATAATTATTTCTTGAACTTCGACTAGTAGAGTTTCAATTCCATAGTTTCGAAACAGAAAAATACGTTCAAACGCAAAACTCTTCAGAAAAACCTGCTTTAATATTTCGAAATTTGTATGGTTTCGGAAAGCGACTAACAAAATAATATTTCGCCAGCGGTAGGTAATAAAAAAAGTGTTATTCCAGCTAAACAATAAGAACATTTTCATTCCTCGAACTTTCGTAATAAGTAAAAGTTACTGACTGATACGGCTTCGCTAAACCGTGACTGTTTCACAAACAAAACGTGAGTTCTGGAAAATTTTACAGACTTGTTTTGCTAACGAATGAGCTGTATGAGCTTACTGTGATAGCAAACTATGTATCGGCTTTCAATGCGGCTTATCCATTTTAAATATCAATGGCGATTATCGATATGTCTTTTTTACCAGTAAATAATGATGTCTTGAGCCTTTGAGATTTTGAGCCTATTTATGATTTAGAAGTATATACTAAGCCAATTTTGGGTATTCTGTTTATTTAAAAAAATGTTTTTATAAATTTAAAGTTTTGACCTTCTTATGCTTGCTGCCTTGAATGGCTCTGATCAACGACCTTGTGTTATTTTTAATCATTTTAATTAAATACCTATGTGTGTAGATGTATATATGAGTATGAGTATTTCTATTCAAAATGTTCGTACTTACGTCATCATCTAACGACGTCTAACGTCAATTAGTGCTTAGTATTGGAAATTACAAGATGTGTGCTTATTAATTATAATTTATGTATTGTCTATTAGCAACCACCCACATAGTCTTCACGATATTTGAATTGTACGCTTGACTAAGAAGAAACAAACATAAATTTACTGAATTGAAATATAATAAATACAAGCTCGAAATGTGTGTATGATGAATATCATATTATAAATATGAATATCGTACTTTATTTAATTTAACTAATTTTAGTTCTGTTTCATTAATTTATATTCCATTAATATTTATCTAGTAGTCTCCAAAAGGTGAGACAGAGGCCCAAGTGGCCAGTTTCGTCTTTTGGGCTATGCAATTGAAAGATGTGACAAATGTGAACCTGTCGCTGGCATTGTTTTATTTATGAATAGCTCGATTAAACTTTTTGAAAATATTAATATTTTTTTACAGTAGTTGTATTTATTTTGTTAGCTTTATTCAATGATACAAGTTTAAATAATTTCTACATTATGATCCTTCCAAAAATATTGGTACTGACTCTCATCATTTTGCTTGTTTTCGTACCTATGCAACAAATAAGAAATCCTTGAAAGTGCACTGCTCTCTCAAGTATTTCAACTGGATCGACCTAGTTTTCTGACCTGGCATAGATTGCGCTCAATGACACCTGGACACCAGTTGAGATGCCTATGCGATATAATCTCTGCCTAGATAATAGTGCCTGGGTGATATTGTCTATGGAAATCAGACATCCCATTAACCAACCTAAGCAACTGGTCTCATAGCTCAGTTAGTTGTAATTCTTCGGCGCCATAGTTCGTGGGTTCGATTCCCACTCAGAACAAGCATTTGTTTATGTGTTAATTATGCTTTATATTATACACATAAAAAAGTACTATTAAGTATTCTATTTAGTTCTAGTTACCTATTTCGCATAGTACAAGCTATACATAGTTCGGGGCTAGATGACGTTGTGTGAAATTTCCGTGAAAATTTATTAATTTATTTATTTAACCGCATTACTGCTATTTTATGTTTGTAAGTTAAGAAAGCGTGTTGGCCCAGGGGCATTCACGCCAACCTTCAATTTGAAGTTCGCTGGTCCAAATCCAAATATGTATGTTTGGATTTGGACAGAACTTGGACCAACAAATTTTGTCACTTGAAAAATTGATGTGCGCAATACCACCAATAGAACCAAAAATTCGACGATCTGTGACCAGTCCAATCCGTATTGGGCCCTGTGATTGAAATAAGGGCCTATTCACTCTCAATTATTGAGAATAGGCCGGTCTCCCTTTAGTGGGAATATCAGAGGCTGGTACTGCATGTTTCTTATTGTTTACGGGCAGTAATATTTTAACATCAGATGGGCCGCCAACTTATTCCGACCAGGAAAAAAGAAATCATGACCCCGCAAAACAGCAAATCGAAACGAAATCAGTAACTGCAGGAAGTGGTTTGGAGAATTCATCATTGCGTAACAAATAATCTCGCACCAAAAAGGTTTAAATCACAGGTACCTTTGTATAGTATAGTGGTAGCAGAGCACCATATACGAGTACTCGTATGTGTACAATGTCAAAACTTAACAAACTACGATTTTCACATAATATCTTGCCGTGAATATTTCACGGCAACATGTGGACGGCATACAGGGATACGACCCCAGCCCACTCATCTCAATTCGTGATGTAACTGACTTGCGCAATCTCGAGTATAACAAATATGAATCCTTCAGGAAGATCGATGTATCTAAGATTATTTATATCTCCTCACTTTGTCAGAAGGATGAAAAAACTTAATTTTAGTAAAATTGCTATCATTTTGGATTTCTCTATTATGATTTTTGTTTAATATATGAATTGTTACTAACAATCAAAGTGACTGATGTAAAAACCTAAGAAAAACCTGCTTCAATTCATTATCATTTTAAAATAGAAACATTCAAATTGGTTTACAACGGTAAAAGAAAAACAATCAACAAACAAACAATAACTTTTAAGAATTTAATTTTAACTTATTCACATAATTACTTTGACCAAAGTATTTTATACCTAAGCACCAAATTGGCGTCCAACGTGGGATTTATAAATATAGTAAAGCACCGAAATTCTCGATTAAAATTTGGAATCATAAAACCGTTTTGATACCATTTACCTTTATATGTAATTCATCGCCAAAATCGTAAGGAGTTGGAAAGCCTGATGTACGGTATTGATTGCGCTTGAAACGCCTCGATGCCGTCTACACTTATGACGTCGTAGTCTACCGCCATTTTTCCTACGTCAGAATCCAGCTCAGTTACCTTTCTTCTTGTTCTATGAAAATATTTTTAGAGTATTTATGTGTTTGCGATGATTGTAAGATGTATTGTATACGTTTCATGCTGTGTGTGAAACATTGCGCTTTGACTATGAAAACCTATCAAACTTGATGAACAGAACTTCTCGTCTCTGACGATGGTAATCGCTCTTTGAACATTCTAATAGATTAAAGCTATTGACTTGGGAAAGTTAGGTTAAAGCATTTGCGAATTAGTACGGGAAAGCATGACGATAGCGAAGCGGTCGTGGCGTTGCCTTCCTAGATGTTCTTTACAGATTATCTAACTTAAACAACTCTCCGCTTCCTCAGTACTTGGGTGGGTGACCAGTGGCAGTAGAAGTCAGCTATTCTAGTCGAAAATTCATCGAGGTAAGCCATGTTTTAGGTTTTCGAGTGGCTTGATAACTCCGGCTTTGGTACTGGCATAAAAAAAAGAGAAGAGAAAAATAAAAAAAACATTAAAATACTTTGTGTTGGTGAGAATAAGTCGAGAGTAATCGGCTCACGCTGTAAAAACGTTAAGTACTGACGCCCACTAATTTCTCGCAACTTCCAACATTCTTATGTACGGAAGATTAAGCTTTTTTGATTCGGACTATGGTGCTAAAATAATTGCATTTGTATAATAGTTTTATACAAATTTGAGTTAAACCTAAAGTACTCCATATTTATTAGGACTAATTGTTCTTATTTGTGTTTATTTTAAATGTCCATGGTATTTTCATCAAACATATTCGTTTTGGTAACATATTTGATGATTAGCGATATTATGAATAAATCGCTACTATATGTTACAAAATAATTGAAAAGTACTCAAACAAAAGAAGTTCTAAAGTTTACTTCTATGATTTTATTAATACATACTATTGTAAAAATGTAGGTGTTGCTGTTATTGACCTATTTTGATCCACTTTCCGGGCTGAAACTTAATTTATCATTTCGGTATACATAGACAAGAGCTTCTTCCACCTTGCCCACCTACCTCCTACCCCACCCCTGTTACGAATGTACCGATTATCTGTTAACCGGTTATAGGTATAAGAAGAAGGTAGTCAGTAAACGTAAATCGGACAAATATTCTTCTAAGAGTCTGGAGAAATAATTGTCGTGTTTATTTCTAAGCCCAAGCTAGTAGTCTAGATTCTAGACTATTAGCTTAGGCTTCTAGAAACGAAAGAGTTGTATTTAATGGTACATATATACATTTATATAGGTAAATTTTTTACGACAAAAGTGAAACCGACTAATGTAACTTCAATTTACTTAAAGAAAATTGGACACTACCCTTCAAATAAGGCTAATTACACCTACGCTATATATTAGGAATATCTATAGAAGACGTTATTTACAACAAAAAAATATGCTTATGCTATAACCAAAAAAAAATCCTAAAAATACAGAAGTAATCAAGTATTTATAAAAGAAGACTAAAAATTATCCGAATTATTCAAGAAACATTGAGATTTGGCAATATGTCAGATATTACCAAATCTCCTTTGGACTGGTCTGACTCCAAAGGAAATTTGGCTATCCTCCTCAGATATTGTCCTTTAGAGTAGTCTTACTTTGACAATAAACCTATCCATTAAGCCTATACGATATAAACATAAACACGCCAGCTTAAGATAAGCTGTACATTCAACGGTTCCTTCCGGGGTTCAAGTTATTTGTAAAAGTTATTTGATATGTCTGTAAATTTTGAACTACAAAACCGATGTCCTTGAAATATTTACAAGACTCATTTGAGTTAATTCAGTAGTTTCAGCGTGATGCGCGGCTAAGATAGAAATAGACGACAGGCAAAAATTTTAAAAAGATACAGTTTTGGCTTCAGTATCAATACTAGAGCTCTCCAAAAATTGTATCTAATCTTCAATGTACAAAATTGGTCATGTTATAGTTTTATTATACCTAAGTATAGATTATTGATTGATGTAATAATGTGTTGTAAATTTATCATTAGTTCATGGACATTTATATTTTAGCGTTATATTATTCATTCTGTTGAAAGAGGGCAAGTATTTCGATCTACTTATAATTATTTGAGCAACTAGCGTACAAAGTTTTATATCACAGCAGCAAATTAGTAAAAATATTCATAAATTTGCTTAACTAAACCAACGATTATTATGTATATACTCAATCTATACTCATTATACTATCGTTTATACTATTATAGAAGTGGGGTGTCAGCTTGATACTTAAACAAAGACCTGTATAGAATGACAGTAATTAATACCAACGCCCACTTTATTCTGGAAACTTCCAACAATTTCAGGAATTTGCGGCAAAAATAGTCTGCAGGTTGAATTGTTTGGTTTGCTTCATGAACGTTGTATGAGAACTTTCTTATAAACATTAATGAAATTTAAAACAAGTAAATTCAATCATATTTCTATTATGATTAGAATTAATTATATATATTTTATAAGTTAAACCATTAAGCAAGCATATTTTGCACAGACCGCAGCACTCGGAGTACTGTACGAATACTTTAGTCAAGAGACAGCTGCAGTATTTATCCTCAGTATTCATACTTCAGAATTAGAAAAGTCAGTTTTTGTTCACGTTCCTTACGCCACGATGCGTACACTCCCTAATCACTAAAGATTACATGAAGTTGTGATTCAAGAGCCTGTTTCCTAGATCCTTATTATTATTTTTATAGAAATACACTCGTAGCTGCACTAGGATCTATGTTGCTAGTGGCATGGAGTCATATAAAACACAACACAGCCAAGAAACGAGAGTAAACTCCGTGCTCATCACACAAAGTTTGCTCGGGCCGTGGATAGACCCTGGAACAATATGTTCTGAAGGCAAAAATACTAATCAACTTACCCTTAATTCGTGTATGTACTTAAAAAAAAATCAACCTATAAAATAGAACCCGCTAGAATCTTCTAATGAGCTATAGAGTAAGTTTTAAACACGACATCGATTCCAACCACTCTAAAAGCGGCGAAGGAAACCATATACGAACCTACAAAGTTGAAGACCAAATTAAATTCAAAGACAATTTATAGCAATCCATTCTAATTCCATATTTAAAGTGACCCGCGTTTCTGACATTAAAAAGGTTGATTTATATTGACTCAGATCAAGATTGGTCTGGGCTTCCATTCATGAATGTAATGTACGTCAGCAACCAGCCCACTGGGGGTGCGGCCCCCTAACAGCGCATGCCGCGGCGGCTCGGCAAAACGGGTGCTGACGTCAACCATGCAACAAGTATATCTATATACCACGTAGGTTCCTAGATATCAGAACAGGAGCTATTTTTAACGGAGCCTTCTCAGGTTTTCGGTAATAAAATACCCAGAACTTAATGTGATAAGGATTTATACGATTTCTTACAGATATTAAGTTCTATTTTTGTGAGAAGCTCAATTCTATATTTACATTTACGGGTATTTGTTTTCAGAAATGTGATAGGTATTAGCTACTTAGTATGTAGATCAGAAGAATCTATTCGATCGATGTAATTTTAATGTTATTTTTTTTATAATTTGATGATTTTATACACATATATGCTTTATCAATTCGTTAGACTTGGGTAAAAATGAAAACTTGCCTAAATAGTAGCTCATATATTTTTTTATAAATTACCAAATTCTTCTTAAAAACAATAATAGTCATTAAATATACTAAATCATTACAAATTCTTCGACAAGATTCGATATTTAATGACTAATCTTTAACCTCTCAGGACTCATCTTTAACCTATCTATATTTAGTTCCAGATATAATCCTATTATCCTATTCTACATCAGCGTTTCCTATTCCGCATCACAGAGGTTACAAAGTATAATCAAATAGGTGAGGTAGTTACAGGTACGAGTAGGTACACCCACGCTAACCGCGCTGGGTACCGCTCGGTATTTGCGCGCATCTATCGGTACTTTACTGCGCATGTACACTTATAGCTTTATGGTACCTAGTAAAACGCCTTTCATTAAAAATGTATTTCCGTGTGGGCACGTAGGGTATTAAACTTTTTATTAAGGTACATTTTCATCCTTCCTACAATTAATTTATGTCTTTCAATCATCTAGCAAATTACACAAATTACTTAACGACGTAGTGATAAAACTATATAAAGATACTTGGACACACCTATACCCTTGCGTATATATAATACTATTATGACTATTATAGGATTTTGTAAGCCACAGGTGGCATGGACATACACAATTAAAAAACACACATAAGCTAAGTCCACACTCTTTAATTAGCTACGGAGTTACTGTTAGTGTTAGCTACGGAGCAAAACAGAAAATTATAATATTAATTCAGATTTTTTCGTGTTAACAGCGCCATCTAGTAACACGAACCATAATTAAATCAAAGCTTTCGTAGCAAAGCTCACGAGAACATGAAAGGCAAAGGTGGCATAGTGCAGACAAACAAAACTGAAAATAATTTTCATGTACACCAGTAGAGGGAGACACTGCCCATATTATGTGTATTGAATAAGGTGATTATAATGTTGCTCTATATATAATTCACAAGCAGTGTTGCAGTGAAGTCTTAAATTGTTAACTTATATGTATATTAAATTTCTGGTTCAATTACTGTAATTATTATTTATTAATTGTTATTTGTACCTTCTTAATCGTAAAAGCCAATTTTATTCAATTTTAATAAACTAGTAAAATGTGTTTTGATGATATAAAAATTATTTGTATTCTGCTTACGAGTAATACGAGTATAGAGATATTATATTATAAATACATATTGATAAACCAAAATTATTTTTACCATTATATTAATTGAAATAAATCATTAATCAAATTATTTACCGGTAATTGTTCGGCTGTAGGTACAGTTATACCTCTTCGTAGAAGTAAGCTCTACGATAAGTTCTACGGCTGCGCCGGCGCATTCCCTTGCATTAGAATTCAACGCGCACTACACTCATGTGTGTATAGTATAATATTATTTAAAAAAATCCATATCTAAATTTATTTGTAATTAATTAAATCAAATAAGCCGGTCAGCATGAGCTGTATTTTGGCCACACTGTCTTCAGAATACGCATATAAATATTAGGAGTACAAATAAATTTCCGCCGTTTTTTAACACAAATTAAATATTTATTGTAGAAGAACGGTAATATAAATTTAATCAAAATATTGCCCATCACTTGCAACCACTTTTTCCCATCTCTCAGGCAGCATTCGAATCCCACGTCTGAAGAACTCCTTGTCTTTTGAGGTTATCCACGAATCAACCCAATTTTTGGTATCCTCATAAGATGTGAACCGCTGCGCCGTCAGAGCATGTGCTACGGACCGGAACAGGTGATAATCGGACGGTGCAATGTCTGGTGAATACGGCGGGTGGGGTAACACTTCCCAATCAAGTGTTTCCAAGTACTTTTTCACGGGAGCCGCAACATGTGGACGAGCATTGTCATGCAGAAGAATAATTTTTTCGTGTCTAGAATAGTATTGAGGGCGTTTTTCCTTCAGAGCTCGGCTCAATCTCATCAATTGTGTTCGATAGAGGGCTCCAGTAATTGTTTCGCTCGGATTAAGCAACTCATAATACACTACACCTAGCTGATCCCACCAAATACACAGCATAAGTTTTTTTCCGTGAATATTCGGTTTTGCTGTTGATGTTGACGCGTGGCCAGGTAATCCCCATGATTTTCTTCTTTTTGGATTGTCATAATGTATCCACTTCTCATCACCAGTTATGATACGATGTAAAAAACCCTTTTTTATGTCTAGCTAGCAGCATTTCACTTAAGCATAATCGGCGTTCAATATCTCTCGGCTTTAATTCGTACGGAACCCAATTTCCTTGTTTATGAATCATTCCTAATGATTTTAAACGATGTGAGACTGCTTGCTGAGTGACTTCTAATGTTAGAGCAAGTTCTTTTTGTGTTTGAGATGAATCTTCCTCCAATAATTCTTCCAATTCTGCATCCTCGTAAATTTTTGGCCTTCCACTGCGATCTTTGTCTGCTACGTCGAAATCACCATTTTTAAACTTTTGTAACCACTCTCGACACGTTCTCTCACTCAAAGCAACCTCACCATATGCTTCTACGAGCAATCGATGCGCCTCAGCAGCAGATTTCTTTAAATTAAAGAAGTAAACTAATATTTCCCGCAAATGACGCTTACTTGGCTCAAATTTTGACATTTTCAACTTATAAAAATTATATTTTACCAATATAAAATCAATGATATTAATAGGTTATGTTGTTCTTGAATGTCCAAACTATTTTTTAAGCCGGTTATCATCTGCGAAAGCTAACCGAAACTCCGTGCCGCGCCATCTACAATAAAACGGCGTAATCTTATTTGTACTCCTAATAATAATATCATTTAATTTTTTGTCATATATAAATATTAAAACCGCTAATGATATTAAGTTTTAAATATGCAGGTAAATTTTCTGTTTGTAATATACGGTATTAATTCATTTTTTTTAATTAAGTAAGTTTTATATCTAATAGTATAATTTTTATTTTAAAGAATCATGAATGTTGACTATACAATAGCTTGCCTACAAACTATAATATAACAAATATCTACCTGTGCACTGCACCCGTGAACTTTTCCCGGAATAGTGACTGACTCGTATCGAACAATAAATAGTAGAGTCCTACGGCGGCCATTATCTTGGCATCATCATCACGCAGCCACAGTGGGAGCTCAAGAGCTACGGCAGAGGAAGGGGAGGGGCGCGGGGTGGCGTGGAAGCCTCCGCCTGTCAGTGCCGCGCCGGCTACGCTACCGCCCGCATGCCGCATCGCGCTCTCTGACACACACAAACGAACAAAACATAACTGGAAACACTTTTGATATTGTGATTTGTGACTTGACATCCTAGTGAAATAACTTAAACTGAAGTGCGTTAATACGAACGGATCGATCTGACTGCAGATAGTGTAGTGTCACGTGTGTTTACCAATGAATGTGACGGCGTAGGCGCAACCGCGGCGGGTCGCACTCTTCGTGAGATATTCGTGCGCGCGCAGGTCGTCGCGGCCATGCTGCATACCTGACGCGAGCGAGCGCGCTAGCCTGCGCGAACGGGACACAGCGATTGCTCCCGGTCGACTTTCGCTGACGAGGAACCGACCCTGCAATGTTTTTGTCGGTGTCATGACGAGGATGGGGCGATGGCACGTGGCGCTGGTCACGCTGGCGTTGCTGGCTGGTACGGGTGCCACAGCCCAGCTGATGCAGTCGCGCGCCGTCGACACTGGCGTTGACCTTCGAGTGCCTGAAGACCAGCCCGTCGGAACCGTAGTTGGGAGGATTCCTACAAAACCCGGATTCACTTACCGATTTAATGAGCCTCCTAAAGAATTCACTCTGGATCCGGTAACAGGTGTGATAAGAACTAATGTAATTCTAGACAGGGAAAATGTAGACCGTTATGCTTTCGTAGTACTTTCAAGTCAGCCGACGTATCCTATTGAAGTGCGACTCCGGGTGACTGACGTTAATGATAATTATCCTGAATTCCCTGAACCAAGCATAGCTGTTGCTTTTTCTGAGAGCGCAGCAGCTGGTACGAAGTTGTTACTCGATGCCGCGACTGATAAGGATTTAGGAGAAAACGGAATCACTAATGATTATCGTATAGTGGACGGAGATAGTGAGGGAAAATTTAGGTTAAATGTCACTGGGAATCCTAGCGGACAGACGTCTTATTTACACTTGGAAACAACTGGTAAATTAGATAGAGAAACCATAGATTTTTATATTCTTAACATATCGGCACGTGATGGAGGAAATCCACCCAAATACGGATATCTGCAAGTTAATGTGAGCATTCTAGATGTTAACGATAACCCGCCGATATTTGATCAAAGCGATTTTTCTGTGTCCTTGAATGAAAGTGTGCCCCCTGGAACAACAGTCCTGAAAGTAACTGCAACTGATAGTGATTTAGGGGATAATTGCAAAATAACTTACGAAGTAACTGATACAGAGAAACAATTTGCAGTAGATCCTGAATCAGGTGTAATTACAACGACGAAAAAGTTACATTGTCCTAAGTATTGCAGTAATACAACATGTAACATGACATGTGTTTTAACTATTATTGCAAAAGATCACGGAGTGCCACGTCAAGATGCACGGACCTATGTAACAGTAAATTTGATAGACGCGAATGATCATGATCCAGTGATTACTTTTACGTATGTTCCCCCAACTGCAAACTTTGCGACTGTTGATGAAAACGCTAAAAATGGGTCCCTAGTAGCTGCTATAACTGTGACCGATTTGGATGCTGGATTAAATGGAATAACGAGTATCGGTATAGTGGCAGGTAATGAATTAAACCATTTTAGATTAGAAAATTCTTCCAGTGTTTATATAGTTCACGTAAATGGAGTTTTGGACAGAGAAGAAATCAGTAAATATAATTTGACAGTGGTTGCCACAGACAGAGGCTCACCTCCACGTACAGCGACATCGTTTTTAGTTATTCATGTAAATGATGTGAACGATCATGAGCCAGTGTTTGAAAAATCGGAGTATTCATCGATACTCACAGAGCTATCTCCTATAGGAACTTATGTGGCTAGTATAACAGCAACCGATGAAGATACGGGAGTCAATGCAGAAATATATTATGATTTCTATGATGGTAACCAGCAACATTGGTTTTTAATTGATCACTTGACTGGACTGGTTACAACCAAATCAGAGCTTGATCGTGAAATTCAAGGAACTGTAGAACTTAATGTTTCTGCACGGGATGGAGGACCCAATCCAAAATGGGCATACACAAGGCTAAAAATTACCATATTGGACGAAAATGACGAAGCACCAAGTTTTCCTCAAACAATGATAAATGCTACGATTGCAGAAAATATAAAACCAATTAAAGAAATTCTTATTCTTACTGCGTCCGACTACGACCAAGGAACGAATGGCTCCATTTCATACTATTTATCATCAAGCATTGAGAGAAAGTATCCAAATACTTTTACGTTGGATCCCATTACTGGACAGCTTAGTGCAGTGGCTGAGTTGGATAGAGAAAAAATACCATTTTATGAGTTACCAGTTATTGCTAAAGATCAAGGATTTCCTCCCCAGTCATCTACGGCTACCATTTTCCTAAAAATCCTTGATGTTAATGATAATGATCCAGTATTTTATCCTCGCCGATACATTGAAACAATAAGCGAGGATGCCTTAATTGGTACTGCAATTCTGCAAGTAAGAGCTTACGATTTAGATGAAGCAGATAAATTGATTTATAAAATTGAGAGTGGTGGAGGTGGATATTTTGACATCGAGCACTCAACAGGAAATATAGTATTACAAAAAGACTTACACAAATCTCCAGAAACAATGTATTCGCTCAAAATCTCTTGTAAAGATAAAGGTAGTAGAAAAGCCCCTCAAGATGCTGTAGTGGAAATAGTCAAGGTATCTCAATACAAAAGACTTCAATTTGATGGATATAATGGATACACTTTTAAAATAGTAGAAGATGAAGGAATATCTAGAGCTAACGTTGGAAGATTTGTAGGAAAAGTAAGTGCAAGAATTTCAAGCGACACAATATCGTACTTTATTCTGGAAGGAGATCAAAACAGTATTTTTAAAATGGATGAAAAAACAGGAGTCATTAGCACAAATGCGAACGTAGACCGAGAAGACAAAATGACTTATCACTTAAAAGTTATGGCAAAGACTGGCGTTGCCTTTGGATTTACCACAGTAAATATATCTGTTTTAGATGTCAACGACAACTATCCCATATTTATAGAAGACAAAGATGAAATTCACATACCAGAAAATATGGCAGTAGGTCAAGAAATTTTCTTTGCAAGAGCAGTAGACCGAGATTCAGGATCGAATAGAACAATATTTTACTCACTTGGTTATAACCCTGATAACTATTTTCGAATATCAGGAACAACAGGTGTAATATATCTCAATAAGCCAATTGCTAGTGAACCTGGAAGTGTTTTGTATGTTGAAGTAACAGCTACAGATAATGGAACTCCCGTTCTAGCTACTAAACACTCTATATCTGCGATTGTTGATGATGTTAATGATCACACTCCAGTTTTCGATCATACGTCTTATGAAACATCTCTCTTGGAATCCACATTAGTAAATACTAGATTTTTTACTATATCAGCATCAGATGCAGATCTTGGTTTGAGTGGTAGAATATCATACTATATAGCAGAAGGAAACACAGATGGAAAGTTTGGTATATTCCCAGATGGTTACTTGTACGTGAAAAGTTCTCTCGATAGAGAAGAAAGAGATTATTATTCACTTACCATCATTGCAGCTGATCAGGGTACTCCACCTAGATCTTCACAGGTCCCAGTTGTAATACACGTATTAGACGAAAACGATAATAGTCCACAGTTTACAAATACTACTTTTATCTTCAAGATAAAAGAAAATGAGCCACCTGATACTTTTGTAGGGAAGTTAACTGCAACAGACAAAGATATAGGAAGAAATGCTGAGTTAACATTTTCTTTACCAATAGCACAAAATGACTTCCGGATTGATTCCAGAAATGGTTTTATAAGAACTATCAAAACTTTCGATAGAGAAAACTTAGCTCAAAGCACGGGACAAAATTATATAACACTGACAGTAACTGTCAGTGACAATGGTAAAATCAAGTTAACGGATTCTGTGAGAGTAACAATTTATATAACAGATGTCAATGATAACGCTCCTACATTCAACAGAACGCCTTATAAAGTTGAAGTTTCTGAAGGTGCTGCTGTTGGTGCTTCCATAATGAGAGTATACTCAACAGACGTAGATGAAGGCTTGAATGGTGACATTTATTACAAGCTCATTGGCGGCGATGACTTAGGAAAGTTTTCTTTAGATGAAGCTACAGGACAGTTGCTTATTAATAGACCTCTTGATAGAGAAATCAATGATCACTACCATCTAAGGATTTTGGCTCACGATTCAGGTCAATCTATACAACTTTCTGCCACCACATCTATAACGGTGGTGGTTTTAGATGAAAATGATAATGCTCCTGAGTTTATTCAGACGCAAATGAACGTTTCAGTTTTAGAAACTGAACCAATAAACAAGAAAATTATACAGTTCCATGCATCCGACGCAGATTTGGGGATAAATCAAGAATTGCAGTACTCCATAAGTTCTGGCAATAGGAAAGATGCTTTTTTCATCGATAGCTATTCAGGCGAGCTTTTTCTGCATAAGCATTTGGACTATGAAGATATCGTTTCTTACAGCTTGAATATTACTGCAACAGATAATGGAACACCAAGCTTATCTTCCAGTATTTTATTCACAGTAAATATAATCGATGCTAACGACAATGCACCAATATTTACTAACACAGCGATTGTGCGACAAATAAGAGAAGGTATTCCCAAGCACACTCCCATAGTCACAGTGACCGCAGAAGACCCAGATTCAGGTTTGAATGGCAAAGTTTATTACTCGATCACACACCAAGAGCCCAACGACAGCAAGCGACATTTTGCCATAAATAACGTTACCGGGGTCATTCATACTTTATTGCCTATTGATAGAGAAAGTATCGATACATTCAGAATAACTGTGGCTGCATACGATAGAGCTGAGCCACCTTCAATGAGATTATCTGCGGAGAAATTAGTGACCGTGATCGTAGAAGATATAAATGACAATGCTCCAGTATTTGTGTCAATGAACGCGGCCGTCATCAATTCGGAAAGAATGGGCAGAAGTGCAGGCCGAGGAATATTTATAATGAACGTCCTGGCACGAGATCTGGACTCAGGAACGAATGGGCTGGTTACATATAAACTCATACATGGTGGCAACGATTTATTTGATTTGCACAGAAGCAACGGGGCATTGACATTACGGTACCCTCCGGCTATTCCTGAAGCTAGGTGGAACCTTGTTATAAAAGCGACAGACGAAGCGGTACTGAGTGAACAGAAAAGTACTGAGACTTACGTAAGTGTAATAATGGGGGGCACGGAGTTAGACGGTGTAACGTGGAAGAACGTTGAGTCTGTTTCTGTGTCTGAGAACGATCCCGCAGGGACAGCAGTGTTAAATTTAACTAATAACTATAAATCAGGGTTAGAATATTACATAGTGAATGTGACAGGTGATGGTAAACAAGTGGACAGGTTGTTCGACGTTGATTCGTCTTTGGGTATTTTGTCTACGGCTGTATCTCTGGATCGTGAAGTTGGCGTCGATAGATATGAAGTCGAGATCTGTGCTGTGTCATCTGGAACGCCACTGAAAACAACAACAACAAAGGTGAGTTTTCGAATACTATTTGGTTAAGTTAATTGCGTTTTAATTTTTACATGAAGAGAAAAACACGTTTACTTATCGCATGATTTTGACAGTGGAGTAACCACAGTTAGCCTTCCAAAGCGAACGATCCAATTAACCCGGTACAATCGTCGGCAGAAGACAAAACATCGGCACCGTACTGTTGTTAAAATAAAAATAAATTAAAAGTTGCTCGTTAGCGTATGTCGGCCGGCGGAGTCTAATCGGAGGCTCTAAATTACGATAAGTCGCTTCTCGCAAACGATATCAGAAACACTCATTCTGGGACCTTTCGAAGATTATGTATATGCGAAACATAACATTGTTGTTTTCGCTTGTGTCACTTCATTAGATATAATTATTCATTAGATATAAGATAAATCCGTGCTGGTTTTATCGGCTTTATCGGTTTCATTGGTTGCATCAAACTTAATATTTCATAAAATATTTTTTTTAGATTTTAAAATGACAACGTTTGTTCATTCATTCGAAATATTGGTGGCGAGAAATGTATAATAACAGTTTTTAAATATGCATAAATTGGAATTACAGTTTAGTCGAAATATTTTGGCTACTTTGAGAGTGGCTGCAAGTTTGTATTTCTTGATATAAATTAAACATGAATTTTTAGCTTACATCAGAGTAGACAACATACATCAGTCAAACTGTACCACGCAAAACAATATTAATATGTAAAACTTCTAATTTCAAAATGTGATTAACCAGAACAGTGTGACCGTATGGTGTATGAAATTTAAAGCTGTACTTACCTAAATATAATTTCCTTGAACATTTAAACCAAAACGAAAAAATATCAAGTGTAGTTTTATGACTCTGGGCAAAATAAAAAAGGTACCTTAAACTGGTCATGTGCTCGTAAAAAATCTCGTCGCATTAAGGTTACGATTCTGGTTCTCACCTTATGACGAATAAAATGTTAACTTCAAACGTGGACAATGGGTATGTTAGATACTTTCAAAACAAAAATAATAAAACATATTTATGTACCTTCAGACTAATTTATCAATCATATATTTTATACAGAGAGAACTTCATGTCTTTTCTTAGAAGTCAGACAAAACTGGCGAAAAGTTTTGCCAATAATCTTACTAATATTAATTAAATAAACCAATAAAACAACAGTGCCTAACAATTACTGGTTAATTCATTGAAAGGATGTGTTTCATACCATCATTCGAAGGAGAAGGCGGGGCAGTCAAAACATCATCCTGAAAACCATCACGGAACATTGTATGACCCCTCTCTGGGCACAGATTGTTTAGAGAGTAATCCCCGAAAATGATGGGCCATTATTATTCTAGTTTATGATTCATAGTGTACATAGATCTTTGTTGAACGAAATAAAACAATTTTACCTATTATAATTAAATAAACCAAGACCACATTTCTTTTCAACAAACTAAAAAGATATCTCAACGGAAATTTCGTCACTAATAGTATCATTTTCCCACCTGCTTAATTATGATGTAAATAGATCGAATTTTATGGATTGTAACGGAACAACACTCATTAGATATATAAATTTGTGTGTTAGCCGAACTTTTTATAGACAAGTGACCAGATTTAGAAATATGTTTAGATTCAGAAATAAACTAATTAGGCGAGTGTTCAATTCACGGCCATCATGTGTTAGAACATAAAACTGCTAGAGTTATAGCACTTTGACATCACCGTTATCTCATCCACCGACGGAACGAGTCACATTCCTGTCACGGTAAACTTAAAAAAATTGAGAGAAATAATAAAAGTGTATTAACTCCAAACACACTTATTTGAATATACCGATCGAATGTCTGGCTTAATCAGCGGAAACCGATTGGCCGATGTAAGTGAGAAGTGTCGCCGTTTACTACTCAATATGATGTCATAAAATTGAGTTTTAAAATATATTTTTAGCGTTCCGTATTTTTTGGTACGGAACGCTAAAAACATGTAATTTATAATAGAAAACGATGACATGTTGAAACTTTAATGTCTGTCTATCCGGGGGTTCCGCAAAAAATATCTAAGTGTCATACTTATTATTTATATGCAATCTATACAAGTAAATAAAATTGAAGTGTCTCTTAGTAATGCGAAAGTTACATTGTAATCCATCCATTTGAAATTATATATTATACATATAACAAAAAAAAACGATTATTTAAATTTTTCTCTGTCTGTCTGTCCGTCTATCTCTCTGTTTGTTGGTTTCGGCTAATCTTCGAAACAGCTAGACCGATTTTCGCGGGACTTTCTCTGGTAAATATCTGATATTATGAGGAGTAACTTAGGTCACTAGTAACGTACTTTAAAAAATAATTAAGGTTCCGCGCGGACTAAGTCACGGAGAACAGCTACTTTCAAATAATATAACACAATGTTGACGAACATTTTTTCGAGCTTGGCTTGAAGTCATGTAAAACTGTTTAGTTATTCTTTTTATCCTGGATTACTGATATTGGTCACTGACCCGATACTATATCATTATCGTAAGTAGATGATTAGAATTTCAACAGTCTTACAGAACACTTACGTCAACCTGACTCGCGCTTCTCAGTTTATTTAATTGTTATGACTACAATCTCTTTATGTCAGCCTGATGATTTAACTTCATCGTGATTTTTTTCATTTTATTGTTATTGCTTCATTTTTACAGTAATCAAGATTGCAAATTATAGCACTGGTAAGACCCAATTAAAATAAAAGGGGTTAAGGCGCTATCAGTGTTACAATATCATTTCACATTATCATTCATAGTGGCACGAGCTTGGAAGTTAATGTTAATTCTGGAGAATATATAGTATTTAATTATTCTATAAGTCATCTAGTTCTCATAGTACATACTGTGCTTAATTTGAGGCTAGATGGCGCTACATATATTATAATATTCATTGATTTGTTAGAACTTAATTTCGATAATCTTCTTACATAAAAGGCACCATTTCAAAATTTAATACATGTTGCTCATAATTTGAACTTTTGAATCACAATCATTTTTTTTTAAACTAAGTTATAACATATTTTGAGACAAAAGTTATATTGATACAAAATACCGATATAATTTTTGTGTCTAATGGCAGATACTGAAAGGGCCGCTCTTGAGCTTGAAACTAACCTAGAATTCACCTCGATGCTTATAGAAACATGAGTATTTCAAAGCTTCAACCTAATAAGCATAGGTATATCGCGATTTCGTCGCTGTGATCTAAGCTAAAGTGCTTGCCAGATATTGCAGAAGGCGTACCACGTGGGGTTATTAACTATTGCATACTAGACAGCGTCATAAAGTAAACCTAGCTATCTTTATAATTATCGCACTGTCTGGCATCTATATGAAAGGGCAACAGGCGCTTAATTATTTTCATAAAATAATTTAGGGTCGCTTAATGCAAGCAGCAATAGTGCAATTAACGTAGCAAAATTTGGTCTTAAATAATATGACATGGTAAACCATGTCATTTTATTTGAATCGTCACAAAATTTGAAGATAAAGATTTTTTATTTTTTTATTTAATACCTACAAAATTATTATTAACGTTACACCCACACACTTAAAATTTAACACATTCATACACCTGCACTAGGATTTCCTGTGTCGCAGATGGTATGGAAAAACACAAGACATACATCCATCCATCCATCCTAACAACAAAGTTTATGCTCACCACACAAAGTGTACGGGAATCGAACCCGGGACCCCTTGCTTCAAAACCAGGTCTACTGCCTACTAAAAATCTCATTTCGTTTTAAAATAAGGATGAATATGGAGCACATATTAAAATTATTGTGAAAAATATTTTGTTATATTCATACAGAGAAACAAACGATTTTCATTGTCCCATACGCTAATTACTGTAGAGAAATTACAGGAAAACTTGTAATAATATGAATGATGATGCATACTTCAAACCTAATTGGTTTTCATAGTTTTATGGGTGGTCTCATTACTTTAAGATATCGTAGCAAATTTTATGATTACAAGGATATATTTCTAATGCACTTAGATGTAAGAATATGCCCTTGGTATTGGTGTTTGTGGGTCTGTAATCCGCATGCTCAGTACTGAAAGTCCTTATTTGTGGTCAGACCATGGTCACGACTTAGGGCCGTAGATCTAACTAATAATTCACACAAATCTAGAACGTATATTACGTCTACAGATTAAAATCGAATAAACAGACTTCAATACTTTCATCACTTACTTTACCCTTGTAGGGGTTAGACCCTTAGGAATTTGTTCATGAAATTTCTGTGGGTCCACACTTGGCGAAGACGTCACATAACCAAAAAAGTACCTCTTCCTTATTTGAAGCCGGTAAAAATAGGTTAAGTCCCTTAATTTGTTAATCAGTACTAGTCAGTTCTGTCTATTAAGCTTAAATTTAATTTGGCATAAAGCTAAAGCAGGTAACTGTTAAATTGGAGAGCCAAGTCTTAACTCTGTTTATACTCAAGACTTAGTTTTAATATAAGACTTCAATACATTTTCAGTCATCACACTTGGCCTATTTTCAACCGACTTCCAAAGGAGGAGGTTATTAGTTCGGTTGTATTTTTATTATTGTATAAGATTGTTACCTTAAAACTCCTTCATTTGAAAACTGATTTGGAGAATTCTTTTTTAATTTGGAAAAATATACTTTCATATTAGTCTCATAAAAATGTCAACAAAATCGGTACTATAGGTTGGTTTTTAAATCATAATTGGAAATAATATGTCATCCTGGTAAAAAAATTGCGTATTTAGCTTTTTCCTTTTTAATCTTCAATAAGCTCTCTTGTTTAAAATACTACTAATTTGCATTAAATAAATGTAATATTAAGAAGCAATTACTTCCTACCTACACTGTAACTGAAATATTCAGAGAGCCCAGCAGACTTTCGACCTGGCATAGCTGCTATAGAACCGTCGATTCAACGTATATTAACAGGGAAGTTTGGAGATTTCTCCCCTCAAGATGAAATGGGATTGACTCGTTTCCCATATTGAGACCAAATTTCAGGCACTTGAGCTATCAGTAACACCAAAAGCGCATTAGGACGCCGTCTGCATTCCCGGCCTGATTTATGCAACTTGCACCCGACGCACGGCCATCGACACTCGCTTTAATGAACGTACAACTTACGTTATACTGTGAAATGGCGAACATTATTCCGTGCCAATACTAATAGTTGTACGCGTTAGGAGCACGAAACAGTGCTTCTTTTTATCAGCTTTCTGAAGAAGGGCCTCCTCTATTTATTTTTATGCGCCCAGTCCATTTGCAGAATAAACTATGAAGAAGTGTCTCCTAGAGTGGTCAAACTCTTATTTATATGTATACCTGTGGGCACTAAACTGCACTAAGGACGTTTGTGACTATTTTTCAAACCAATCTGTAACAGACACACTTGTACAACTACCTCTGCTGAACGTCCATCTGTCTGCATAACCCTCTCATCCTAGAACATATAAATATACTTTGAATCAAATTAAGCATTCAAAAGTATTCTTAAACATTCTGGTTTGGTTGTAAATGTTAAGGTTATGTTAGTATAATATTAAAAAACGTAAATTTATAAATGAACACTTTCGTAAAATATGTATATCTCAATCAATGAGTTATTACTTGAGTATATATAATATATTCAATTAAATATGTATAGAATACATATTTAATTGAATAATATATGTATTCAATGAAATATGTATAGAATACATATTTAATTGAATATATATACTATATATTAGGTACATAAATGTTATCGAAATGAAGTGCGCTTATCATACGACCAACAACAATAATACGATGTAGGTCCTGACGCAAGTAGTGCAAGACGCCATTCGTCCTGTGATTTCACCGGCACCCACACCCTTCCACCGGAACACAGTAACGTAACGTGGCTGAAGAGCGATACAAACTTTATTATTACGATACGATGCTATCTATAAGGGGCTACCCTTATAGATAGAAGATTTATTTGTATAATAAAGACTTAAAACCAAAGTAATTTCTTCCTTTAGATCTCAAGCGTCGTTTAAACACGTCAAAATATACAAGTAAAATACCTGCACATACCTTGTCACAGGACCATTTAGTTCGCTGAGAAAATCATTATAAATAGTCGTTGGGAGAAGATATAAAGTTGTCTCTTGCCGCATAAGCGAGCCTCGAAAAAGCGGACACAAAATTATTGTAATCAAGAGCTATTCATTGCATGCAAATTGGAATGAAAAATATAAGGACAGAAACACGATAATTCCCGTCAAACCATAAGGGCGTTGTCCAAAATTGCCGATTTACCACCGCTGTTTAAACTTATTACCGTTCTGCTTTTTATCAATGAATTTATTGGTGGGCACTCGGACGTACCGATTCGGATGAAAGTTTAAATGTTAAATCAACGTTTGTTTTAACCTGCTGCCTCACGTAAATGTGTTTGAGGGGCTTCGATAACAAGTTTGGGTGGCGAAGCCCTTACAGTCTTATCGAAGCTCTTACCTCTTCGTTTCCCAAAAAGATTTCGATATCTTTAAAATGCATTAAGTAATTTCAGTCCTTTGATTACAATTTACATACCAGCATCTTGTCATGAGTAATGCGCCAAAAGGAGGTTTCGATTTTGAATTGTTTGAATAAGCTTTGTAATCTTTAATATATATAAATCTCGTGTCACAATGTTTGTCCTCAATGGACTCCTAAACCACTTAACCGATTATAATAAAATTCGCACACCATGTGCAGTTCGATCCAACTTGAGAGATAGGATAGTTTAAATCTCAAATTATAGTCGCAATTTTAATTTATTGCAAATTATAATATCGTATGACAAAAACGTTAGCCACAGCAACGCGTGGCCAGGTCAGCTAGTTATGCTATAAGATTGTTACAAGAAACATATATTTCAAAACCATAATACATATATACATATGGTTAATATATCACCAGTTCAAAAACCATTTCAGTAGTTTAGTTTAGTTTATGATACGCCACGGATGACGAAGGAAATGCCATCGAAACGATTAATTTTAGGCAGTTTTAATTAAACCCGAATATTTTGAGACAAGCATACCATTTTGCTAAATAAAATTCCAAAAACGTCAATTTAAAATGTAGAAATTATTATTGGGATTGATTTACGCGTGGTTATTTTAACTACCACCAATAACGTTTTGGACGTTTCATATTATTCATTTGAACATATAACTGGCCATTATGTTGTTTATGTCTTTAGGTCTTTGAAGATTCTTGATTGAATTATTAAATTTTGAATTAGTTACAAATAATTCATCAACACACAAATTAGATTTTTTTTGGTGTTGGTCACGTACATCAGGTATTAAATAAATTTCAATCATAACATGTAACCAATTTGACTACTGTAGTAGTAATCCACGTAGTTAGTTAAATATTTGTTATCAAATACAACTTCAGGTTTGAGTAAGTTTCAATATTTCAATCAGAAAATCAACTTTTCCTTCGACATAATTTTTTTAACGTCAAATTCCCTTTGAGTTTTCTTCCTTAAACAACTGTACATCTCTCTTGTATATCAGTTGTAGACATAAGGCAATATTATTAATTTAAATGTACAACTTAACGATTCTTCAATCATTAATTTTGTAATTATATTTTAATTTAATGTTATGTTATTGCTAAATGAATTAGCAATAACTTAGCATTGAAAATTGCTGTTTCATTCCCCTAATAATTTTGTGATTTTACCCTCAGAATACAACACAACCTCAGAATTATTAGTTTATATTACGACTAGCTATGCCCCGCGGTTTCACCAGCGTATAACTTAAGGAAATTTAGCCATATTTATGAGGAAGGGTATAGGCTATCTAGCCTCATGAATATGGCTATTGTATACTAAAATATTTTTTCAAATCCGATTATTAGTTCCAAAGATTAGCCCATTTAAACAAAGAAACAAACTCTTCAGCTTTATTATATTAGAATAGATTTCAGAAGAAACAGTTAAGTGGTTATTGACAAGTTTAATACGAAATTAAACCAACTTGATAACTCAAGTTGATTTAATTTCGTGTTTAAGTCAAAAAGCCCGTGACGTTGTAATTTTTCATATTAGTATAATAGTATAGAAATGTCACACAGTTTAATTGTAAAGGTTTTTTTTAATAACGTGCTTCTTTAAATTTTCCCACAGTAATATCGTGCCAATCTTTTAATAGTTCGTCGCGATCGAGGTTTGATTACCTGGTTGGAAGTAGAAAATGACGATAGCTATTCTAGATTTCACTGAAAGAGAGTCGATTGATCTACTTCCAGTTTAATAATTATGTAGATATCTGTGTACTCATAGTACTGATTCTAAGTTAATCTCAGATTACGCTGAGTAGCTTGGTTATGAGGTAAATCATTTAAGTATTTATGTATCTTTGAACTAAATATCTGTTGTAGCATAAACTTTATATATTAAGCTGAAAAAGAGCGCTGCTGAAGAATGATGCTTTTTGACGTCCAACAAAATTTTATATACGCATCAAAAATTTATGTATTGTATGTTGGTTGGTATACCCAAACATTTAAAATGGCAGGGACTTTCTTTACGCGGTAATTTAATTTTAGTTTAACAAATTTATATGAATTCATACATACAAATCAGTATCTGACAATCTAATAAATAAAGCAATTTGCATATGAATCTGTCATTTGATGAGTTTTTATCAAGATGATGGAGTTTTTCTAAGTTTTGTATAATAATACCAGCTAAACTTCATAGTCGTAACTCTCTTTCTCTGGACAAGCATTTGCCAGCAATCACAATATAGATTGTTTCTTGACAGTCCCTCGACTTAGGCCGCTTTCATATAACTGCTAGCTGTATTGACCAGTCGAGTTTGACCTCCCTCGTCTCTTCCAAACATTCCTCTACAAGGCCTTCGCGGGGAAGATGATCTTGCTGTCACAGGCGTCGCTTAATTGGATGGTTTATATGTGTGCATTTATATGAAGCTGAACCGGTTCTGCCTGTAGCTTCTACGTCATACATCGGTGTTTATATATGGATAGTTATGAGATCGAGCGTGTGTGTAGTTCATAGTTTTGTATGAAGTTTATTATGATTTGTGTATCATTGACGGAGGCGTGATGGGAGTTTAGATGGAACGGACTTGTACCTGTCGTCTTTATTATATTCATAACTTTAGTGTCCGGGGGATGTAGTCATGTATGTAGAGCAATAATGTAGAGAATTATTCTAAGAAAACTCATTTAATAAATATGTTGCATCTTGTCGAGACTTATTATATGACTATTTATCTCATCTCTTCGCACTCCAAGGGATCCAAGGAACTAACTGTTGTATTTTTTAGGATTCCGGCATACCACATGTTCCATCAAATTTCATCTATCTGTACACGATTGTATGTATACAATACTTTGGGGACTTTTTAACTGCTTTCCTGCAACAAAATGCTAAACTAACGCAGGATACATTGCTACAAAATATATAGTATCTTATTTTTCGGCAATTATTCTATTGTATTGGTATCTAAGAGTTGCATTACGAGATATACTTTTTAGGGGAAAGAAAAGAAAGACGTTGTATGCCTAGAAATAGGGATGCTGTTATTCTTTGGGTATGGAACGTAATGTTTAAGAACATTTATAAAAAGAAAGGTATTCTGGTCTGTCACTCGCTGTGATATCAGAGTAATATTGGTACAATACGGTTAAGTGTCAGTCAATTTGTATAATAACATACAAACATTCTCGTAACTGATCCCATATTAATAATGAGTTACATTCAGATCGGGTCATCTGAATCTGAGGAATTTTAATTTGAATTGCAACAGAATTGTAGTCATTTTATGTTTCGGTCTCGTATAAATAATTTTGGTGATAAAATGACGTAATTGGATGTAAGGGCACTTCATTATTTACGATTCCATTACAGCTCAAACAATTCTAGCCGATTTCTGAACGCATTCGTAAAGGGATTACAGTTGTAAAATAGTTCTTCCTGCTTTGTGTTTTATGCTTGGGTGTGTAGATATCTATAATAGGTTAGAGCCTGTCTAGGATTCATATATTTTCTATATCTCTAACATATAGAGGAAAGCTATTTCTAGTAATGGTTAGAATAAGCTGTCCTGGTACGAAATTTGATCCAAATGCGTTGAGTTGTTTGAGCGTGAAGGACTAACAAACATACACACACACACACACACATATGGATAGAAACTTGTTATGTATGGCTAGGTGTGTGTGTTGTACTCGTTTTTTATACACATTCAGTACAAAAAAATCATACATATCACGACCCCTTTACTCTTGAAGTAGTACTAATACTAAGGGTTTTAAGAGTCTCATAAAACAACGTTTCTCTTTGTGGGTTACATCTCATCGTGGCGACTTAGACGAGACAAATGCTAAAGCTCTTTGCGGTCATTGTTTTTCCACAAGCAACTCGGCTAACACCTTCATCCGGTGAATCAATCCTAAGTAATCCAACAAATCTTATACCTTGGCTTAGTGGTAGTAGCCCTGCCTTCGAAGCGAGGGGTCCTGGGTTCGATTCCCGGCCCGGACACACTTTGTATAATGAGCGTAAAGTTTGTTATCGGGTCTTGGGATTGTGATTTGTCCATGCCCCCTGCGATACTAGAAATCTCAGTGTATTGTCAAGGGTGTGTAAGCGTTAAAAATATACGGTAAATTGAAATGAATTAAAGAGTGTTGTATATTATGAAGTTACGGAATTAATTCAGAATCACGCCGCACCTGTAACTTAGCGGCCAACATTACGCCTCCATGACGTTATGTTGCAAAATTGATATTCTGATGGTATCTAACCTCCCGAGGGAGAACTGGATAAATAAATACTTTACGATTATCTTGGGAGATCAGGGACAGGCCAGAATTACAGGCGCGGCCTCAATATTATTGCATTTTAATTCCGTTTCGGACACTCCTCAGTCGCCCTCGCGTTACAGTTTGATTTGATTTAGTGCGGTATTGTACGTACAGCTTAACCAATCAAATGGCTGCTTAATCATTGTCTATCTATTATGAATCAATCTGTATAAACTGACTGACCTCACAGCTCAGTTTGTAGCTCTGCTTTCTGCGCCGTAGGTTGCGGGTTCGACTCCAACTCAGGACAAACATTTGTGCGATGTGCATATATGTTTGTTTTGTCTGGGTGTAATATGTATTATAGGTATGTATTTATTATTCAAAAATATTTTATGCTAGATGGTGATGTGGAAAGTGCGCATGAATATTATTTTTTTATTTACACATAATGTTTTTTATCTCTGAATTAATTTTTTGTCTCGAATTTATTGTTCCGAAATCGAATTTACTCTGATCTACCTCATAGTTAAAAAGGTTTGAATATTTGTCGTCACATTCCAGTAAACCACTGGCACTTTTAAACTTTTACCTCTTACATTTTCACTGCATTTGAAAATGTAAAAGGTTAAAAGTTCGATAACTCTCGTTTCGAAAAACAACCGAGTGTCCTTCACTGATACTTGGTATTGCGAAATGACAGTTTGCTCATTATTCATCGTTCGGTGTTCGCTTGGTTGGTATGGCTTGATACGGCTTATGATGTGAGTGCGCTTTTGCATAAGTCAAATAAATTCGGAAAGGCGAAATATGCGTGGCCGATCTTGATATTTTTGATGTTGCCTACTAAATTACAATTAAGGGCTACGGTTTTGACATTTCGTTTTATAACGCTCAATGTTATGATCGCGAGTTCATTTAGCATTTTTACTTGTATGTAATCTGACACGACGCACACCCATCATAAAGGATCACCTTTATACTGTCCTTGTAATATAAAGGGTGATATTTTACAATCCATTAGGAGCGATTCTTGATTTGCCTTATTTTAAATTATCGTACCAGATATTCTTACTTGTGTCAGTTGGTTGAACATTGTTGAATTACACCGAGGTTTTTTACTAATCATTATATAACTATGATTTTCTTTACGAAATATATTGTGTAAAGAATTTAATAATCTGCAACAGGTTTTAATAATCTAAATAGACAGATGTTGTAGGCTTAGTAGGTAATAGATTCCCTGTGTTGCAAGTGGCATGGACAAACACAGAAACACAAAACAAATACCCAAGACCCGTGAGCAAACTTTACACTCATCACAGTCTGGGACCCCTCGCTCTGGAGGCAGGGCTACTAAGCTAGGCTAGCTAGAGAGGGCTACTAGCTAGGGAGCCGTATACTCTATTTAATCTTATTATTATTACAGAACCCAAAAACTTAATTTGTCTCAACAGTTCCCTGAAATGGAAACAGCAAACATTCCCTACAACTGTTGGGAATGGCCCCACTCCACTCCAAACTAGTCTCATTGAGTACATCGATAAAAGTTGTAAAATGCAAATGGCACTAGTGAAATGTTAAGAATCTTACGCCCACGCCCAGGTTTAGCACCGTTATTTTATTCACATTGGTATTTTCACACAACTGTGGTATATATTTGGATTGCTTACGGAGTCACCTCTAATATTTCAACTGTGTATGGAAAAACGGGCTTGATGGTAGGGAGTGATTACTTATATATTTTGCAAACGATTTTAAACCTTCAGTGACTAGCGCAAAGCTAGAAATCAACATAACAGGTGAGAAATCGTAAACTATAGGTTAAAGACAATAGAAAACAGCTTTGGCTACATTTCATCCACTAATTGTAGGGGCGCAATGGCCGACAGTCGATGATCAAGCGCCTCAAACGGCAGCTAAACGCCATTTTGTATTTAGAGATGAACCGCAGCCGGCTTATCGATCTTATCGATATGATATATCAAATTCAAAAATCGGCTATTTTCTTTTATACACAAGTTTATACTTGTCAAATTCCAAAAAAACCCTTGTAAAAATTTTTTTTGGAAAATATCATTCAGCTCTTAACTTGTTAAAACACGTAACTATACATAACATATTAACTGAAATCTCAATAATGAAGTGGCTGAGTCGATACAACATCAAAAACCCTACCGCCGCAAATAAAACAAAAAGAGATTTAACTAAGCGTAAAATCTCAATCGTGTATAGGTGGCACATCACTAGTCGAAGGAAACGGGCCGTAAAAAATATTTAATTTGGTTAGCGCGTAACCCGTAATTACCTTACAAAGTTCTACCCACAGCTTGTGAATAAATTCATTGTCCAATTGGCTTTGGAAATGTTATAAGTATACGACAAATAGACAAGTGCGTGTTTATGATACTTTCTCCTGCCTACAGTGCTAGAAATAAGAATGTTTTTCAAAAGTTATATTAACCTCATTTGCTTAAAATATACATGTGTAAATTGTATAAGTACCTAAACGTAACATGCCTTAAATAAATACTTTTAATAAACCTATATTTGTGATTGCATATAAACTTACTACTTTTGACCAATGTTTACGCTTCATTAGAAGATTTTGGTGCATCTTCTGTTTAATTATACAGCGCTGTATTCTGTCAATAATCTGGTTCAAATTGTATACTATTTCCTTAGTTTGAGGCTAGATGGCTCTATATTAATTAAGTCAAATTTTAATGAGGCTTAAATTAAACAATCAGGTCGTTTAAACGATTATTTTGTCAGTTGGCTTTATACAATGTAGTCGGTAAATGCTCACAGCCGATTACGTGTTCGTGAACTTGATGGTAAGTACGTTGAAAGTACAAGTTTTAAACAAGTGTGAGAACCATGCGCGGTTAAATAAAACATAGTCTTCCCCCTCTATAATACTAATCAGCCTATTCAATAATTAAATTCAGTTAAGTGGAGGGGTTCAAAGCCTTTTGTTTGTCGTTTCACAAAAGAATGTGAGGATCTTGCGAATATTGCAGACATTATGTGCTCTGGCCTTGTGCGAGATCAGGGGCAATGACATTGATTTGATGTGAGAAATTATACCAATTTAGATTAATTGGGTTAATTATTTATTTTTATGGAAAGCGGTCGACACTTTTTTTATTATTTACGCTAATATATGCTAGTTATTAGATCAATGTATTTATAAATAATGAGTGATTTCGTGAGCACCATTCAATTTAATTTGTGTACTGATTATTCAATATTTGCTTTTACGACCATTCGTAAATGTGTGTTTTGACCTTTTTTTAGCATCGCTAATGTTTACTGGTCCCTAATTTTATATCTAGTTATTAGAATCTTTCTCTTTTAATCTCATATTTAAATCAATAATCAAATCAATTTATACCAAGGTTGGATCCCTAAATGTTTACGCAGTTATCGATATTCACTATACGACCTAGATTGCTTATGCAAATTCGATGATTATGAAATTTTAATTAATTTCTTGAGATTTAAACTTCTCTACCCAGGTGCTTGCTTAGAGTCTCGAAGAGGTCTATGTCTAGCAATAAACTAGAGTTAATTGATTATGATGAAGATCGTTGTAGTATTGTTTGCAATCGGGACTAACTGGGGTGCTTCTAGTGCTAGCACGTCCTCTCTTTCGTTGTTTCTATCTTGAGAAACTAGCAGCGATTTTAATCTTAACAAGGATGTAAACCAGAATTCCCTTGTGAATTAGTTATTCATCACCCCATGCGTCAATAAAGGATTCCATTAAATTGTAATGAATTTTAAAAGGTATCTTGAATTGCTTTGTAGAAAAGTGACGTCACTTCCTTGTTTTTATTATCGAAATTCCGAGCTACCTGCACCAGGTAAAATAAGTCCATACCATTAAACTGTTTTGGGTATTTTTATTTTCTCTCGCACAAAATGGGCACGCCTTCCGATTACTTTGTTGTAAATTAAATAGAAAGCTTTCGAAAGTGACAACACCGACACAAATCTATTGTCATAAAGCGGGCGAAGGTTTTAAGATTAATAAGTGATAGTGCGTATTTGGAGATATTGGTAGTTTGTGCAGGTTAAAAATGAATAACTCTGCAAAATAACCAAAGTTTGTTAACGGTCCTTTGACAAACTTTGTTTTTTTTTTTTATGAGTTGTGTTCCTGAAAACTTTGAACACAAATCATAAAAAACTTTCTACTCTACACTTACTGTAATGCTTTAGCTGCTATTCGGCGCCATTCGTAGTTGCAGAATGCCAAATCAACGATACTTCATATTTTGTAGTGGTCTACAACACATTAGAAGTAACAATGCGGACCTCATATTTTGAGTTCGAATCTCCTCTGGGACCCCGATTTGTCCAGTTCTTCCCCTAATTGGATATTATTAATATGATTAATATGATTGGATGCATTTGTGTGATGATGTAATATGATTGGATGCATTTGTGTGATGAGCATGAAGTTTGTTCTCTGGTTTCTGTGTTGTGTGTCTATACGAAGACCATGCCAATGCGAGGTGAGTGTGGAAGCGTTTGTTTTTGTTTTTAAATAATTTTGCCATCACGAGCCTCCATAATTGCAATCAGGATGAAAACGCAACACTGAATGTACTTGGATGCCTCATTTAGTATGGCAATCGTACTCTCCTTGGGTCCACTTTGACAGATACGCATACAAATAGCTTTCAAGTGCATTTCATCGCCGGACTGAATTCTTAAGCAGTTAAACACCTTCGCAATGACTGGTTTTTCTGATACGCCAAGCAGAAATAGTGTTCCATGCTATCTCAATAGTTCGTAAATAGTGTTGCGGTTCGGTCTTTTAAATATGCATACTATATATAAAAGTGATAAAATACATGGATTACAATATACATACCATGGATGTAAATAAAATACTACAACATTTTAATACAATATGTTACTTATTTTATCTATACAAATAAATAAAATTTAAATATCTCTTTGTAATGTCAAAATAACAGCTTTTTACTAGATGCATTTCAAAGTATATACGTTACTATTTACCGGCTAAATTAAGAATAGTTTTATTCCTAATATTATATACATAACAAAACATAATTATTAAAATGTCTGTCTGTCTGTTTGTTCCGGGTAATCTCCGAAAAAATTGGACCGATTTTGACAGGACTTGCACTGGCAGTTAGCTGATGTTTTAAGGAGTAACTTTGATTTAAGAAAAAGAAACCCTCAAATTAAAACTTGATAATTTTTACCACTTAAATTGGAAATTATCAATTATCAACCGAAATTATCAATTATCAACCGAAATTATCAATTATTAACCGAAATTATCAACCAAAGGAACAGATAGTACATAATAAAATTATATTTATGGACATTTCCCACAGGGTGATTAAGCCCCAAACTAAGCTTCGCATACATATACTGTAGGAACCAGATTACTGAATACATAATTCGTTTTTTTTTGTTGTAAATACATACGTATAAATATTATACGTATGTATTTACAACAAAAAAAAACGTATGTATTACGACGACTCCGTGGCTTAGTTGGTAGTAGCCCTGCCTTCGAAGCGAGGGGTCCCGGGTTCGATTCCCGGCCGGGGCACACTTTGTGTGGTGAGCATGAAGTTTGTTCTCGGGTCTTGGGTGTTTGTCTTATGTTTCTGTGTTTGTCCATGCCATCTGCGACACAGGGAATCCTAGTGCAGAGGTATGAGTGTGTAAACGTTTATTTATTTATTTATTACCATCCAGATACAGAATAAACATCTATGTGCAGCACAAAAATATTTGTCATAGGTGGGAATCGAACCTCAGTCATAGTTTAGTTTGTTTGATTAACATAAACATTCCAATTCAGAGTTATCGATTGTTTCAAAACGTGCATTTTATACAGAGCTTGCAGAATATACCTATACTAGCTGCGCCCCGCGGTTTCACCCGCATAGTTCCCGTTCCCGTGGAGAATACGGGGATAAATTGATTTTATTTTTTTCGTTAATTTTCCAATGTTTTAATAGTTATTCTGCTATTCGGGACGGAAACAAATCCAACAAATCAAAAACCATGGCAATCGGTCCAGCCGTTCTCGAGTTATAAGTGTTGTAACAAACACGACTTCTTTTATATATATAGATTTTATAGAAACCTCAAAAATTGTAGCCTATATGTTATTCTGATGTATAAGCTATATTGTGGTAAAGTTTCATTCAAATCCATTCAGTAGTTTTTACGTGAAAGAGTAACAAACATCCATACATCCATACATCCATACATCCATACTTACAAACTTTCGCCTTTATAATAGTAGTAGGATTAAGTTGACACTATCCATATTTTGCAGGTTTTCACCATAGCAACGTTATTTGTTACAATGTCATAAACACATTATGACACAAAACTACCATCGTAAGCCTAGCTTTAATTATATTATTGGAACCGACCATAATATATTTGAACTATAAATCCACTGAAATAGGTAACTTCTCGAAACTAATTATTTATACGTCAATTCAACCCATGGTCATAAGAATTACATAGTTTTTTAGGAATTTATTTATTGTAGTCAAGTTAAGGTATATGACTGGATGTTTAAATGTCTATTTGCTTAATGTAAGAATAAATAACTTAATATTAAATATTTTTACAATAAAGTACATAAAAAGTAACTATCATTGTGTAGTGATTTATATTTGTGCCATTTGAACCAAAACCTTCATCGATATAGTTAATCTGCAGATAGTTAAAAGTACTACAATATGCGTTTAAAGTCCGATGTTTCACCTTTACCGCACACATAAAGAGTTTTATTGTTTTAATATTTTATAAAGTTAATTCAAAAGTCAGTGTTTAAATAACCAATTTAAAAGACCATGAGAATAACACTGCTCTGTTTAGGCTTGCCTTAATAACTCTAGCTTCGTAAATAAATCAGCTGGACTTTTACGACATAGCTTCATTTAAACTATAAATAATTACAAGTTCAAGTTCCAAACCGATCTTAAATCAAACCAATTTATGTATTAAGGAGTCTCGAATATTGAGATTATAATTAGGGAACAATACCATTAGGAAATTGACCTGTCGTTAGATCTGTTTATAAATTATGCGAAAGTGTGGCGGCCATCATGTTTTCTGAGGATTACTTATCGATGAATTTTCACTTAGTTTAAAAAGGAAAATTAAAATGAATTAGTTAAATTCCCAGGGATTTGTTTAAAATTTAGACTTTAAAATATTTTGCAGTCAAAGGAAAGACAGGAATTATAATAATTAATTAGATATACAATATCTGACTGTCATAATGCCTATATTGTTTTAAATGAACGATGATGATAGTAGACATCCCATAAATAATTTAGAATACTAATAGTTTTTTAATGTGCACACTGAACAGATAATATATCGACATTTAAAATTGTAAATATGTAGTTAAATTTAATGTAATGACGTACCTGGATATGGGTATCCAGCTTTTTTCCGTACATGGAAGTTATAAATATAAACATAAATATTCATAGACATTACACACAGCGCCATCTAGCCCCCAAACTAAGCATAGCTTGAACTATGGGAACTGGATAACTGATAAAATACTTATAGGTACTACTTTATTTTTGAAAATACATAGGTACATATAAAGCATAATAACACCCAGACACAGAACAAACATCTATGTCCGTCACATAAATTATTTTTGGCGGGAATCGAATCCACGACCAACTGAGCTGTGATGCCAGTCTTTATATGTAAATGTTGTCGCAAGTTGTATGATCCATGGAAGTTGAACTCAAGCCAGGCGTTCTCTGCTCATCCTTACGTAGCTGGCGGCTATAAAGGTGCGCCATAAAACGGGTCTCATTTTATGACCGTTTGACGAAGTTATATACGTTTTTGAAACATTTCTTAGCCGGCCATTGTGGCGTGACTTCGCTGATTCCTCGTGCCATTCTTATTATTCAAAAGAATTGCACTATAACTAGATTTTTTTAGTTAATCCGTCTCACTTTATTACGTCTATTGTTTAGATCAATGCGCTTGTCGAGGAATCAGTTTAAATCGCTAACAAATCGTGATTGTAGAGAGTAGAGGGCCGGGCTATCTGCGAGGAAATCTGTAATCTCGACAATGCTGTATCAATATTCATGCTTAAGGTCGCGACTCTTTACTATTTGCATAACTGCGCAATGCATTCTCTCGGCTGCAACTGTTCTATTGTTTTATGATCTAAATGACCACGCGATATGAGTCCGGTCACGATAAGCTTGTAAATATGTAGAGAACGCATGTTATAAGGTTCGATACAAATAAATAGAAATTTCTATTTTCTATTAGAATTATTGATTTATAACAGGACGTAAAAATGAATTCTCCATTTCTTCGCTTAAAAAAAAATTCTGTTTGCAGTAACTCTACAGATTTATGTCATGAAACAGTTTTGAAAATAAAACTACTTACACTTAAAAAATAAGTGTGAACTTAATGTATGTATGTCTGCGAAAGTATATTAAACATTTTATTCAATAGTTCAACAAGGAAAGGGGCGGTGATTATTTAATTCATAGTGAATTATAATGACGGTAAAACTGTGGCAGTATCAGGCAGTAACCGAAGTAAAGTGCAATAGGCAGCACAATAGCAATCCAAGTGAAGATAATTCCATTGTATGAAAGTCTTAAATAATAGCTGAGTATTTTTTTTTTCTTTTCAGGTAAGCCTTGCCTAAAGCGGTCTATAAATCTGTCTGTCAAGTAAGTATTCAAGAATGTATAAGTATCTATTATTTCCGAAAAAGTAGTCGTACGAAGCTGTTACAGTGTTTTGAGAGAATATTGAAGTTAGTTTACTTTTGATATTATTTAATCAATATTATTCCAACTGAACCCAATAAAATACTTACTTTTTAATCTTGTACACATTTACGTTAAATCAGTAATTGCTATCGCGTGTAGTTGGAATAGTGAGTTCATCTCATATAGAGTATTTTAGTTCATCTCACATAGAGTATCGCACCATAGAGTATTTTTAAGGAAACATTACATTTCTTAAATCTTGTAAAATATGCTTCACGATTTTTTATCTGTAAAATTTCTGCATAAAAGAAATTTACATGATTTTTCTCATATTTATTATAACCACAAACGAAATAAATACTATTATAACATTCACTTTGTAAAACTGTTCGAAAAAGAAGTTTTTGAGTGAAAGGGTGATAAATTTTTATCAATACACGCAGATACTTTCAAGTATGATAAATTAAAAAATAGGTTTGCAGAGGAATTGAGCGTAGATGAAGAGTAAAAATTACAAGCTAAGCTTTCTAACGATTATTCTCATTCAATCACATAATTCAATAAAAAAACGATAAAATCTGAAATATTCTGCGGCCTATTTTACGCCCGAATTAACGTGTTTTTTTTTTAATTATTTGTGTACTAAATCAGAATTATTATCGTTATATGAATATAATAAAAGGAAAATGAACTTAGATTTTCGAATCGAATTAGAATCGAATCGAAAAATCGAATTAGCTTGAGAATAAAATTAAAAATATTATTATCACATCATGCCCCATTGTAGTAGATATTTTGTATTCATGTGTTTCTAACCACACAAATTCTGATGAGCCTCTGGCCTGTTACTATTTGAAACAAGAGGATATTGACAAGAATCACAGGCAGCATGTCGCGAGGTAACCTAACAACCGCTCCGCTTCACTTGTTCCGAAATTGTAAAGCTTATACTACATCGAATATGTATTTAGAGCCTTTTTTGTACTAAAGGAATACTGAATATCGCTAATTGACTCATATGTTTACTTATTATTTTAGTTCCAATAACTAACACATGTCTAGAGATTATAGAGATAACCATAACGACATGGTTTATTTGTAAAAATATTTTATTATTTGGCGTATATTTGAAGACAAAGCACAGTCAAACCTAGACGGTGAAATTATCATCGCTAATGGCTTATTGCAATAGTAATTTCAATTTAGTATTGTTGTTCATAGTTAGTAGAATTTAATATACGTATATAGCCAGGTTAAGCAGAGTTAGTTTACAGATGAGAATTTCATTGCCGCTCGGATCAGCGATTGGAATCATCTCACAACCGTTGAGTTTCAGTCATCGCACCACTATGCAAACGCACTACGCACTTGGCCGTCATTACTTCCATTTGTTTTACAAACAAAAGTAAAAATAACAATACAGATGGTGGTACCTTTTTACTGTACCGTACATCAAGAAGGTGATGATTCGAGATACGGTATCGATTAAAGGACACATACCAAAGATATTAAAAGAATGCCGTATTAATTAATACAAGACGATAAATTCCGCCCTGACTTGCTCATCAACTTGTTCAATTACAAACAATGAGAGCAATATACAGCTTGCGGCGCACAACTTTTACATGAATAAGGGATGTGAACTATTATTTCAAGTTCCTGTTCTATTTGAATATTAGTCTTCTTATTGATGTTAATGACTAGATGATTGTAGATATAGCATCGATTGATATTTATCAATTATGCGTTTGATGCGATTGATAAACATCAATCGATGAAGATAAATTATACGTTTTAATGCGTATCTACACGTTCACCTGGAATTTTTGGAATCATGTTGCTCGCCTCAGAATCCCATCACGTTTCCTGGGTGGTGCGAAAGAACCACCTCAAGTAGCGGTAGAAGACCAGAGAACCAGAGAAGTTACAGCCTCTACACCTGGTCTGTAATCATTGAGCAGTGGTGCACTCTTGTTGCTGTGTACCGATGGGGGGGGGGTCGTTTTCCATCGCTTCAAAAGCAGTTTTACTACTCAGTAACGGGGCCATTTGCTCTTTATCCTGATGATTGCATTAGGTTGCACGTCCCCAACAACAACAATTGATCACAGAGTTAATTTGTTGCAACATTATCTTGCTATTTACTTAAGCTGCCGTATCCATCTGGCGGAGAGCAAAGGCCATATCCCATATAGGCGGTAACACGCGGCCCTAACGCCGCTAGATCTCAGTTTTGTCATAAATTGCAACTTTATTTACGATCAATATCTTTCTCTGATTTATAACGACAGTGCTATTACGATACAGTAAGAATGCATGACCACCTTTTGTCCTATTAGGCAGACGCGGGGTCCTAAATCAATTGCTTCGACTTCGATTTTAATGCCTTTTGTGATCAGATACGTATTAGATAGTTATGACTCAGCTCCGAGGGCAGGAATTTAACAACTTCTTGTGTATGTGTGGAACCTTTAGTTAAATTTATTTATCACTAACTACGCCCCGTGATGCTACCCGCGGTTCGCTACACTACGGGGATACTTAACTTTTTCGGAATAAAAAGTAACTTATGTATTAATCCAGGGCATGAGCTGCTATCATAACAAACTTCATCTAAATCAAACTACAGGCAAACTTTTGCATTTATAATATTAGTATAATTATTACAATGCATTTCTGCTAGCTAGCGTCAGAGTAAGACATAATAAGTATGCCAGTAACATATGAGAAGCTCACTGGGAGAAGGTAACATTGAGGTAAGGTTGAAATTATACTTAAAAATGTTATCTTAGCCTTGTCAGATCGATACGCACTAGCGTACTAAAATCTTTCTACGTTAGAAATGTTTAAGTATCCACGTTGAATGATTTTCAATTGAAAAACTGTAGTAATAATTTTCGCATCTTTATAAACATTACTTTCTAGTGTGATGTGTCAATATTGATAGTTTGCCTTCATTTATGAATCACACTGCATAAGATGAGAATGTTTAATATCATTAATTGATATGTTGCGTGTTGAGTTATAGTATCTGATCCCTGGCCGGACCGCAGGCAATTCTATTGGGCAATTTATTTATATTGATTCCCATACTCGTATCTATCTATAGATAACTCTTGACTACTTTATGTGCGAGTACTAAAAGGCTTGCGATACCATAAATGAATGAATGAAATGACTTATGCTGTTGTGATACAGGTTTTTCGCCGCATTTTTGTATATTGGCATACTTTAATATACTTTTCACTGTTTCCATAACAAGTATTATAATATTTTTGAATACATGAGTAGCTAGCATTACATATGACCTAGACTAAAACCACACAAACAAACATGATTATATTTATTATGATTTGTTGTACACGCCATTAAAAACCATATTCACTAAATTTTTTTACAGAAGTGTATGGCACAATATGAAGAAAGCGTATATCAGCAGTATGTGGATGCAAACTGAGGATGATATGTATTTCTTACCTAGAGTATCCACCGAGATAAATACAAACCTTTTTGTATTACGCTAATGGTTTTTCCAATTAATTATCAAATTCTTCATTTAACTTATTCATTATATTCACGGTAATCTTGTCCGTCACAAATGAGAATTTACCATGTTTAGTGTAATCAGTGGCATTATTAACCATTTCAAGATGCACGTCACATACCGATGGGTGAACTACCCGCTTATACACACAAAAACGCATCACCTCAAGACTGCTTGGTACTTAGCTGTAACTAATGAAACCTGAAGCAAGTAACTAAACTAACTTGTTTTTGCTACGAGTAGTATGGATTGCAGCTAGTTTACTTGAGTGTACTTACATTAGGCCCAGCGAAGTGGCTCCGTTGTTACTCAATATTCCACTGGCTTTATCTAATTTCCACATTGATTGTGCACTGCACAGCTTTGGCCTCACAGCTCAGTTGGTAGTCCTGTGCGCTGTAGATTTTGGATTCGATTCCCTCCCAGGACAAGCAATGTATGACGAATTTAGATGTTTGTTTTGGGTGTTGGTATGCATTATATATTCCTCACAAAAAAAAAAATCCAACAATATGAGTATTCTATGGCAGATCTGGTTCCCATATTACAAGCTTTACTTAGTTTGAGGCTAGATGGCCCTATGTTCAGTATCAATGAATATTTATTATTTACTAGCTGCTCCCCGCAGTTTCAACCGCGTAGTTCCCGTTCCCGTGAGAATACAGGGATAAAATATAGCGTATGTTAATTGCTGATTATGTAGCAATCCATCGGTGAAAGAATATTTAAAATTGATTCAGTGGTTAAGGCGTGAAAGCTAACAAACAAACAAATAAACTGACTTTCGCATTTATAATATTAAATTAATATAGTTAGGATTATTAGGTACTTAAATATAGAATGACCTTTATTTCACTATCTTTTTAATGTCAAATCGTGTAGGCAAAATCCAAATTATCAATTTAAAGAAACCAAATTAGTCATTCGACACATTAGGTCCTATTAAGCAAGAAATTTATGGAAGCTTAGATAAGGCTGCAGCTATAAATTATTTGTCACCAATCACAGGGTCAGACGGTCATAAGTTTGGCGACGGCTTGGATGTCATGCACGCCGTGCGCCGTCGAAGAAGTTATAATATATCACAATAATATTCATACTCATAGGAATACGCATCATCTACCTCTACTTAGTGAGAATGCCAATAGCGTGAGAACCGGCTGCGTCCACTGCCAAATTATTCCGAATACGTTCAATCCACGTCCTTGATGCGTGACCAGTTACTGAATCAGTTAACAATAACGAACAACGACATATTGTGTTACATACCACGTACTCGGTCCGACACTGCCTGATATCGTATTAAATGCTATGCTGCGATCTTGCATAAAGGATATTTATTTTCTGTAAGAATGTTGTATACTGTATTGACTGACTTCACAGCTCAGTTGGTAGTTCGTGTGTTCGTGTTCGTGTTCGTGGGTTGGATTCCTACTCAGGACAAGCATTTTTGTGACGAAAATAGATTTTGTTTTGCATCTGGGTTAATGTGCATTATATGTATGTATGTACAAAAACGAAAGAATTCTATCAGTTATCTAGTTCCCATAGTACAAGCTATGCTTAGTTTGGGGCTAGATGGCGTTGTGTGAAATATCCATGAATATTTATTTATTTATATTCATTTCAAAAACATTTGGGCATCTAGTTGTATGAATTAATTGGTGAAGATAAGTCGACAGTTATTCATAACTACAAATGTTCGTATTATTTTGAATAATTAAATTAAATAGTTAATAACAAACACAGTAATACATGAAGACCTTATTTCAGTAGCCATAATATGCCCGCAAATTTAATTTGTAGCAATTGATCGTGGTCCAATCCCTTTAGTCGGCGGAAAATAGATCGTAAATGAAAATCTTGAAGCGCTCAGGCGAAGCTTACTATGATCATCTTACCTGACCTGACGGAGTCTTAGTCAGTATTTGGATGGGTGACCAATATGTGGCATTAGAACTGAGCACTCCCGTGCTATACAGGTCAGGTTATGATATAGTCGGGACCGACCCTGCTTGCTTGTTGATAAACCATGACGGAGTTCTTCGGGTGGCTTAAAAACTTACACGAAAGAAGAATGTAAAATATCTAAACGTAAATTAAAAAGGCAGACTCGTGTAGAGCAGTTAAAAGGTAAAACGAATATTGTATCTGATTCGGTTATGGCATGACGTCTTCGCGTCGATTCAAACTTCCGATGACAGAATAAGCGAGAATGCGATTTAAGATTTCAAGAGGTCGATGTGTACGTATAAATTAGCGGGACGGAAGCCGGGTAGTTAGTGTGAGGGGCGGATTGTCCTCGTAACGATAAATCATAAGTGCGCAAGAGTCGCTGGGCGTACCATGGGCGGAGCGAGTGATTTTTAAACGGTTTTTTGAGTTTGAAGTCGGCCAATGCACGAGTAATTCGGGCATCCTTTTCTGGCGCTTTGAAATGACGACACTTTTTCGTTAATTAGGACAGCCATGATTAATACTAATTTTCCGGACAACGAACTCGAGACAATTAATTCATATGTAAAAAGTAGTCTCGCTAAACGCGCAATGTTGCAGTTGCATTTCATCAATACAATCTCGAGTTAAATCTAACATTTTATTGAGAGAAATACTCAGTAATTTCATTTGGTGATCATACTTTTTCTGAACTGGCATCATAAAAAAAAACATTTTTTGGAAGCATTGTCACCGTATTATAACTAATTAATACCGGTCGGCCGCGGGCGCAGGTACGCAGGTTCGTGCTTGCATGCTGGTTTTTGCGTCATCTCGTCTCTATTGTTCTCCACCGGATCACAAGATGTTGCCCTTAATTCCATCTCACTGCTGCATGGGTCTTGCATACAGATTGATACAAAGGGTTAGTGACATACCTGCATGAGTACAATGTAACATGAAAACCCAAAGATCAATGAAAAGTATGTCTTAAAATAAAATTTTTACGACTAATGAAGATACCCTTTTTACAATATGGAGCATGATGTATATTGTATAACTGAACAAGATCAGAGATCACCTCAGAGGCGTCATACACATATATACATATTATATCAGATACAATTTGGAACCTGTTCTTCCTGGCCACTTGATTCTAACAAGAATTTGGACTCACACAAAAATAAATACTATTCAAGAAACATGAGAATGGTAATAACATCATATTTAAACGGTTGCTAGCTAGTTTTGGTCCCAAATAAAAGTGAGTAAGACTGGTTTTCGTTTACATGAATGCATGTTAGTTAATTCATAATAAAGTTGAAAATGAAAAGCTATATAACAGTATTTATTATGACATCCGACAGTAAAGTACAAAATTGATTTTATCGAGGCTTACGACCATGCATAGCTTGAATTTCTCTGAAGCTCTTATAGTCTGTATTCTAGAAATGTAATTACCTCTAATCTATCAATTAAACTTTATTAAAATAAACAGAATTTTTAAATAACTATATTATGGCATAAAACTCCTAACAAAAACGATTAACAATTTTGTCTAGCATTAATTTCTTCATCCGTCTAAATACTAATATAATGTATTGATTAGTCGTAAAGAGTCCTCTTGTTGAGTTCTCTTGTTGTAAAGAGTCTCTCGCAATGTTTTATGACTATGTTACCAAACTTTAGCGATTGGAATTAGAAAGATTTTCAATTTTCCTTCAGTGTTGTGAAATTAGGCAGCATAATATTGAAATTTGGATTATATTATTCAATTTTAAATTAGCTTCCAAGGAGGTGGCGTAAAGTACACTAGGTTTTACGACAATGGCTGGATCTGAGATAAGGTCGCGTTTTATTCGTCGAATGTCCCTGTGAGTAATAGTTTAGATACAGGATATCTCGCCGCGTGAAGGATATGTGATTTTTATGGACTCTATCTGTTCATAGACTAAGACAATGATTTTAAATTATGCCGTTACATTATAAACAAAGGAAGGGTATATGATATATTATGTCGACACTTTTGAATTGGATCTTTATGACAAATGTAAGTATAACTATTGGTTACTAATAGGGCTTACTATCATAGTCATAATTCTAGTCTAGTAGTAATTAAAGAGGAATTAAATATCTTACCAATAAGGCTTTAAAAAGAGGTAAAAGTAACAAGTTAACCTCAGTTAAGTTAGTTTTGTTTTTAAACAGAAAACTTCAGACAGTGCTATAAATAACATACATACATAACATACAGTCGTAAAATATATTTCAACTGAAATAATCAAATATGTCAATTTTCAATTAAACTTGAAGTCAGGGCAGAACTCAAGGTATTAAATCATGATGTCTAACGCTCCAAGTCCATATGTCATTTTATTTTACCTTCACTAGGCAGTAAAATGAGGGTTATTTTAGTGTGCGGGGGACAATGCCGGCTTTGGCCGCAAGCCCGATGTGGACGGAGCCACGAGGCGCGTACGCAAAAAAAAAAGAAAACCTTCAATAGTCCTCCACAGCCCACACGCCAGCCTATGGCCACTCAATCGTACGTTTTTCTACAAGAACAGGAAATACAATGGAGTTGCTAATTTTATTTTATCTCTTATTGAAATACTCAATCCACTGGATTAGATTATTTATATTTAACAAAAGAGTGACAGCATAACAAAATGATATATTGATGATGACGTGATAACTTATCTTTTCCACTCTGTAAATTCCAAAAACTCTATATTTGGTTAACAGTTAACACTCTACACCATTCCTTGTTCTATTTACTTGGAGCAATGACACAGCGTTAATTTTCAAGAGATACTTCGATTCTTTAGAAGTTAAGTTCGAAGCACGACGGCCGGCTAACGAGTAACGATTGACTCGAGTGCTGTCGAGTACATAACCCGATGCCTTAATGATTTATAAATAATATCAAATGTAGGCACGACAAACACTATGTTGGTAGGTATTTTTTTATTGCCATTTATTTACTTGCTTACATGCTAGCTTAGGCTAGACTTGTACCCTGTAAGAGCTTGAGAGCCTGTAAGGGTTTGGTTGAAATTTGGTATATGTTAACCCAGATTATGAGCTACATTTATAACATATTTCATCCAATTCCATTCAGCCGTTGAGGCGTGAAGGAGTAAAAAACATACATATACGGACTTTCGCATTTATTGCTATTTGTTGAGATTCTGTTCATATGTCGACACTTTTTTTCGACACAAACTACTTAAAAAAAGAACTACTAGTAGGATTGCATATTTATTTTCTTATGTTATTTATATTGTATGCAATTATTTTCAGTTTGATTTAGAAAAATAGTACAAAATTATTAATAATCTATAACAACGGTTTTTATATAGAGGAATAATAAAAAATGAGTATTGAGCAAAAAAATATAATGTGACTAGCCAGCAACAATACAATATACAATAATTAACAATACCATACCATACCATAATATATAATACCATTAGTTGTAATTAATTATTCCAACAGTTAAAACAAAAATGATAAAAAGATCAGTAGGACACGCCTACGCACATTGTAGTTGTTGTTATCCATATTCAATTCAAAAAGGTTCCATTGAATATGACATTACAGACACAAACAGTTAAAAAAACATTTCTTATGTACAAAAAATGAGTTTGGTTAGACCATAACATAAAACAACTTCTGTTTCCACTGTAGGGACTTACCCCCAAGTGCCCCTGACGAGAGAGAGTGAATGGATTTTAATCAACCAAAATGCCCAATCTGGATGGATGGATGTAACTATAATATAATACATCATCGATTTTTTGGTTTTACAATAAGATAAGGTCAGCCTTGACACGATGTTTTCCTTCACTATTTCTAAAAAACAACTGAATGTACATTTTGGATTTTTGTCACCATGTCGTTAGACAACCGATTGTCAAATTGTGAATCAAGTACGCGTTAAGCAGGAAAACATATGTCCACTCAGCTAAAGTACGCGGTATTGCTCACTTCAACTATTCTTAATTCGTATCAAAATATTATAAGTGCATGATTGAGTTTAAACCTGCCAGCTCTGTTTTGAAAGTCAAAGTGAGCCACCATGCAGTTTAAATATTAGGCCCATAATTCACCATAATTGTTTTTTTTTTTAACCTCTTTATGAAGTAACCTCCCAGCTACAGTGAAGAAATAAAAACAAAATGATTTAAGCATGCGATCACGTTTACCTTGTCGTATTGACAGTATAAAATATTGTTTCTTGAGCGTACGTACTTAGGCATCCACATATAGTCTCTCCTAAAGTATTCTATTTGTTGTTTGAACAATACATTGCCTACACGACGTGCGTCTCAATGCTTTTCAAGTCAGATTAAGTTAAGAAAGGTGCATTATTAATAACAGCCAATAACTTAGCTGCGGCTTGAAATATCGAAGTTACTTTTGCTTAAGCGACAGTCATATATTATGTGACCTAAGAATGTGTTTCCGGATAGAGGAAGGCTTTGTCACTGGTAGGAGTCAGGATTAACATTTCTATTTTAGTTAGCGAGATTGTGATGTTCCTCGAAAAATATTGTGAACTATTTTGTGACTTTGCACGCAACTGGTTTGTGTTTATATTTTATACTCCAACTGCGCCCCGTCAACAATCATTAGCTACCTTTTAACGCATTTTTGACGGTATCGTGTAGCTACTGAAAATTCCCCTCGAATGTGTGATTCTTGTCCATTATTTATTGCAATTGCAAATTGCATCAATTCCAATCATAAGTTTTAGCGTCATAAACGTAAAGCATATTAAATATTACTTCCACTTCGATGAGTATGAGCTCCATTGAAATTACAGACACATTAGACTTTCTTATTGTATTCGTATCGGAGGAGTCGTGTTCAACTCAATATCAAGGTTTGTTACTTCAAAATAAATAATAAATGCATACACACTCTGCACAAGGCTTCCTTGTATCGCAGATGGCATGAGAAATACAGAAACACAAGACAAACATGAATCAAACCCGGAACCTCTCGCTTCGAAGGCTACTAAGCTACGGAGCCGTGAATTGTAAAAAATAAACTCAAGAGTTTGTGTGAAACTTGTATGTAAATCAAAATTAAGAATGAACGTGCCTACAAACATTAGCACCTAAAATATTGGCTGACAAGGGTCTTTAAATGCGTTCAAGTGTTTTGTAAACATGACTTAAACATGTTTTAGGTTAACCTAAACAAAATGTTAAATGACTCAAACAAAATCACACACTATACAAGGTTATTAACCTTTTCGTTTATAACATGAAGATTTGCGAGAATCGCGCGGGAGGGTTTGAAAACAAGTTGTAGACAAAGTGGAAACGCCTCGGAACACTTAGAATATTTCAATCTGGGAACGATGTTCTGGTCAAACGACCCGATTTATCTTGGAAACAAAAGCAAAGTAGATAAACGAATTTATGGCGTTGGCAACATATCGTCCGGAGTTTGTTACCACTTTTATCTTCACCTCGGCTTAATGCTTTGCGCGGCCTCGGAAAAGCTTTTAAAAGGTTCGCTCGTTCCTGTAGCGACGAAAGCTCATATTGTAATACACGTCTGTGTGTTACGTTTTATTTTCAAAATTACACTGCATCTGCCGCTGCATAGCAAGTATAGCGAGCTATTTCGCATGATAAGAGTGTCGACAGATTATGCCATTTGTTCGTAAATTTGTGCATTTTTACTAATACTTGCGTGACATAATTGACTGATTTAAAAAGTAATAACCTGCTTACATACTTTCATCCCTTATATCTCGCCCTTCTAGTTATTTGAATTTAAATACCAAACTATTTTGATGATATTTCTATGGAACCAATCTCAAAGTATATGTACGTACGCACACTTTTTTAATGTGATTTATTGACGGTACGGTAAGTGGCCCATGACAACAGCAATGCGACTCATGATAAGATTTGCATCTTACACTGATTTGCATTCATCCTGCAGCTTCCATTACCCGAGACGAGGATGATAAGTCTCATGCGCATGTCATTTCACCGGTACCCACACCCTTCCACCGGAACACAGTAATGTGAGCACTACTGCTTGGTGGCATATTCCAGGTGTGGTGGCAGTACCACGCCAGACGAACTTAGAAAAAGTTCTACAGCTATTGGGTGTGTGAATATGACTCCGCCCTTTCTCAACAGATGTCGTTTTTAGTATTGTTTACGTGTACTAATAAATGACCATACTTGTATTCGATAGTACTGAATGTCAGCTATCTAACGCATTTTATGATATTTGGTTGAAGTGTAAGCAACAATTGTTTTCACCTTTTCGAAAATGTCGGTTTTTATTCCAAATAAACGTCATTTGCGGGAAGTGTTATTACATTATTTTATTGCGAAGAAAACTGCAGCGGAAACTTATCGTTTGCTTGTGGAGATTTATGGTGAGCATGCTCCGTCTAATACAACTTGCAAGGAATGGTTTCGACGATTTCAAAATAACGATTTTAGTACTGAGGATAAAGAACATGGAAAACCACCAAAAAAATTTGAAGATGCTGAATTGGAAGCATTATTGGCGGAAGATTCTTGCCAAACTCAATCAGAATTAGCTGCAGCATTAAATGTTGATCGTTCAACTGTTGCAAAGCGTTTACAAATGATGGGAATGATTCAAAAAGCCGGTGACTGGGTTCCACATGATTTAAAAGAAAGAGACATGGAACGTCGGAAAACCATTTGTGAAATGCTGCTTCAAAGACAGCAAAGAAAAGGATTTTTGCATCGGATAGTCACAGGAGACGAAAAATGGATACACTACGAAAATCCTAAACGCAAAAAAGCTTGGGTGAAACCAGGCGAACCAGGCCCATCACAGCCAAAAATAAATATTCACTGTGCCAAGGTCATGCTCTGTATTTGGTGGGATCAGAAAGGTATTGTATATTATGAGTTGCTCAAACCCTCTGAAACTATTAATGGAGAAGTTTACCGACGACAACTAATGCGTTTGAAGCGAACCATAGAAGAAAAACGACCAGAATGGGTGAATAGACATAACAAATTAGTTCTTCAGCATGACAATGCCAAACCGCATACCGCAGAAGTCGTAAAAAGATATTTAGAGGGACAGGACTGGGAAGTGTTACCCCACCCGCCATATTCACCAGACATAGCTCCTTCGGATTACCACCTATTCCGGACGATGCAGACAGACCTTACTGGAGAAAAGTTTACTTCATGTGAAAGTATCAAAATTTGGATTGACAACTGGATAAGCTCAAAAGACCAGGACTTCTTCCAGCAAGGAATACGAAAACTACCTGAACGATGGACGAAGGTTGTAGCTGCAGATGGAGCATACTTTCAATAATTTTTTTTTTAATTTTGTAAGCGAACAAATGTGTTTTATTTTGACAAAAAGGGGCGGAGTCATATTCACACACCTATTACTTTTGGTTTCTCCTTTAGCACCACTTAGGGGGCAACGGACGCGAGCAATTGGACCCCATTTACACACATTAAGAACTTTAGGCTAAATTTTCCTCGAGATTTGGATATTAAGTGATTTCATGTGATTTGCGACGGGGGACTCTAGGGCAGGGGTAAAGTATGGGTAAACTTTTTTTAAAACCCCGTGTTACTACAAAATTCCGCTCCAATATGCTAGTGCTATAACTTTGTACAGAGACGAAGGATGCGGTATTAAGTTTCATTCGCACACACGTGCTACTAAGATTCTGAATTCTGTGAAGATGTTGTGGAATTTAATTGTTTTAATTTTAATGCAACTTGTCTGAAGCTCTGTAATTACATCAACCGTACTTGTGAACTGTTTTGTGATGTGTTTGTGGTTTTAAATATGTATTTCTGCCGCCAAACAGCAGTGCATTTACATTGCATCGCATGCTTAGTTTTTTACAGATCATAACTGATTACTTAGTTGCAACTTTGCGCCCGGACAGTATTTGGATGACTGACTATTTAGTGACATTAGTAAAGCGCTTCCGTGCTTCGGAGCGCACGTAGAGAAAATATACCAGTGGTGGCCACTTACATATCTAGGACATGCCGGTTTTCTCATGATGTTTGTGTTTTTTTGAGAACGTATTGCGGAATTAAATTGTCAAGCACATTGATCTAGATCTCACGGGTCTAGATTTAAACCAGTGACCTTCAGAACATCGGCATACCCCTGGGCCACGCGTTTGTTCGCTCTCGTGGGAAGAAACCATGCAAAAATGCCTTAACTCAATAAGTAGGCTTGGAAAACCACGGTTAATTATTTGGACATAAACGATGACTCATCGTTTGTAATCTCAGTTAAATCTCTGGCCGTTAAACTTGAGTGCCCGCTAGGCATTTCTGGAAAAAACCGACGTATGACATAAATTACTTTTTTTGTTTTCTAAGGACCGAGTGCACAAATTCTTTATCGCGTACTCAACATTTTTAGTAGATTAGTGAATATCTTATATTTATAACGTGTAAAAAATCTTTTTGGACATATTTGCCTTACCCATTTGAAATCTAACTGTATATAAATGAATGTATCTGTAACTGGAAAACGGAAAGCGCTAACTATATATAACAACTATATATATAAACTACAACTAGCGAATCAATGAAATATTCTTTGAAATATTCTTGAATTTCTTGTTTTTCGGCGGTTTGTACACTAAAATTTTCCAAGTGTTTTCTGTAAAACTTTCTGTTTGAGTACAAATCAAAGACGTCATCAAAATAGTCCAGGAATTTGATTCTCCAGGAATTTTTAAGAACGCTTCAAGATGGTTCTAGAAAGAAAGGTATGGCATGCTTCAATTAAATCGTTATCAGCACTTCAGTCATCTTTTGAATGGTATAAAATTCTCTGGTTACACGGCAGTTTAAAGCTTTATTGTTGTTATTTTTTTGATATGATTATATGTTTTGGTGTCTAAACCTATTAAAAAAAACAGAGAAAAACTTTTTACCTCGTAAATTCATCCGTAATGTTAAATCTCTCTTATGTAACTTATTTATTTAGAAACGTGGTACCAATAATCAGATATAGAATAATTTGTTATATATAACAATATCGACAAGGATCATTTGCACATAAATATCTATAAAATGTATTATGTTTAACTTGTTAAACTACTTTAAAAATAAGGAGGTTAGCGGAGCTTTTCAATGCGGCTGTATTGTTTTTTTTATGTTTGCTATGCAGTTTGTGAATAATTGTGGATGACTCTTCGATTTGAATGATTTGTGGTGGCAAGTGAATAAAAAATCTTATTTCTCAATTGCCACCAGTGGTGGCGGAGATGGTGGTGGCAACTGGGAATAGACGTTTTTCTTGCTATTTTCTCCCCATGGAGACACATTTTTGAAATAGCGATGTTGTAAGGTATTTTTAAATAGTTATTAAAATCAATCGTTTAACAAAACATAGTCCTCGAAGTCATAATAACCCCCTTTTTGCTTAAAAGATTACAGTGTATAATTTCAAAGCACAAATGTAGTCATTATTCGCTTTGCCTAATTTATTGAACCGGTTTAGTATTTTGCTAGTTGTAATTATAATGATACCGATACATTGACGGGGATCAATATTCGAAGGCTCTTATAGGATATCAAAAGCGCCATGGAAGGCTACATTAGGGTCGATAAACGCTTTAGGTCGAATTTGGAACAACAACGTTTAAACGTTTTTTAAGTTTCAACCTTAAAACCACAGTACTGAGTACCCAGGTTCTTCTAATAAATCATTGTAAAAATAATAGAAATTTATCTCACGAGGAAATTTCTGGCTCCTAATATGGTTTACTCCTGCACTACAAACAACATCCAAAACCCGAGTATACATTTTATGCTGATCACTTTGCTCGGGCTGGAGATCGAGTCTGAACTCACTTTGAAAGCAGGGTAAATCAATTAGGCTACACAGCATTCAAGTATAATAACGTAATACAGAAATATGAAAATGTTGCCAGTCAAACGTAAGAGCTTCCTTCCCATTGTGGTAGCCCTGAATTGGTAGTTGTTATTATAATGTTAGAGTAATAGGAGTCAGTGGAATATAATTTAAGGGCATTTGCTAATATTATTTAATAGCTTGGTTAGCCATTATTTATGGTATGCATGGATTTATAGATACAAGTATCGGCGCCGGTCCATGATTTGAATGGTGGGCTGTGATTGGCGGGCGCCGGGTGCGCAGACGCATGTATTTAGGTCACAGCTTCGATCTAGTCTAGAAACAGCTCTTGTAACCTAAACTATTTTGGGCCACGAAATTGTTACGTTTCGTACTTATTGCTGCAGATTATGTAACTACATAATTTATTAATAAATTAAGTGTGTGTATCCGGTGAAATAACAAGCCACATTGTTTTGCAGTGAGTGGATCGATTTGAAGGCTTTGTAAGTGGACTCTATTTTCCCACACTTAAAGTACAATTTGCTGGTTTATGCATGCCCCGATGAACAGTAAATTTCTAGGTATTGCACAGGATTAGACACTCCGTCTTTATTGAGACTTTTCTTGTAAACGGTCTGAGCCCTAATCACTAATCCTGGAGGCATAGGCAAGTAAGCAACATCATTTATTAATTTTTGAACAGAACCATACTCAGGAAAGAATGGAATCCCACCATTAGGAGTTTCTTATTTGTTCTGCTTCGTGGAGGGTTTGAAGAAACGACAAACATAGTAATAAGAAAGTGTGATTTTATAGCTACATACTTATTAAAAAACGTGAAGTTCCTAATACTTTCTAAGAATAGATTTGTAATAAAGATTTTAAGAAACTTTAAATTTCTCATATTTCTAGTCGTTTAAGCAAATATTCGGGCCAATAGTTAGTGTCCATTTATTTTTTCCCAGCGCTTAGTTTCTTACATTGCTCACTAGCTACACTCTTGCAGCATTATCCGTCTAAAAGTACGGAAGTCACCATTTACCTTCAAACGCTTCACAGGTCAACCAATTTTGCACGATGTGTTGTACCCACGCGTTGGAGGATGACGTGGGCTGATCCTTCAGACATCCCCTGTAGGTTGTGCCATCATTTACGGCCCAGTACTCTCCGGTTACTAGCTCTATATAAACATTCCTTTAAAAGGGATTTGTGGAAAAGTGCGAGCTGAAATAATCATAGGAGGTCTGGCACAATAGGTCTTACTCGTCCCAGCGCGGAGGGCACGTATGCTCGTAAATACAGCCGCCTTATTATTAGTGGGCATTGTTCGGTGCGGGTACACTCGGCTTCAGGCGCCTAGCTTGGAACTTTCTAAGGTTTGAATCATTGATTGGGTTTGCTTTGTTCATTGTCACTATTTATGATACCACAGCCACTAGAATTGAATTAAAAGCCTTTCACTTCGCTGGATACATACAAACTTTATCTTGATATTACGACAGCTTCATGCTTCATCGATGATATGGGACCCTCTTTAAAGCAGTTTGGACAACTGATTGAGAATCAAGACTCAGTTAAAAATATTACCAGTGAAATTTTGTAGTTGTTCATACTCTGATACTTGATTTACGCACTGTCTTGGGTGCTCTGACTTACTTTATTATTTTATTATAATATTAATTTAATAATAATTATACTGACTGATAACGCGCTTAATCCTAAATTGTTTTTTCTTAGCGTACCTACTATTTACAGTCAGTCAGTTTTATATAACAAGTAAAAGTTTCTTATATATAACAAGTATAAGAGCGTGGTGGCCTAGGGGCATAGACGCCAACTTTCAATCTGAAAGTTGCTGGTTCAAACCCACACGTGGACCAATGAGTTTTTTCACTTGAAAAAATTTATGTGCGCAATACCACGTTCTCAAAACGGTGATGGAAAACATCGTGAGGAAACCGGCATGTTTTAGAACCAAAAATTCGACGACATGTGACATCTACCAATCCGGATTGGGCTCCCATGGTAGATCAGAGCCCATTCACTCTCAATCATCGAGAGTAGGCCGGTGTCCCTGCAGTGGGAACATTAGAGGCTGGTACGGCAGTTTTATATAACAAGTATAAGTTTCTTACAAACAAACAGAAGTATTTTAAAGTTGACTGTACCGTCTAGCTTGACGTCGGATATCCGACACTCGGTTCCCGTATCGAGTATAATTCAATCCTAAGTAAACTTGAATTTGTAATTAGCATTGGTGGACTTCCAATATTTTTGTGTTCTTTTGTGTTTTTATTACACCAAGGTATTTATGATGCAGAAATAACTCAAATATTGAGCTAGTACTTGTGTATGCAGGGTACACAAGACGTGACATTGCCAATCCATAATAGGCTCTCATGGTAGATAGATCGTAGCCTATTCACTCTTAGCCTACTCTCGGCAAGTGTCTCAATAGTGGGAATATTTGAGGCTGATTCGAACTTGACCAGGAAAACCGGAACAATTATCTTTTCAAACCTGCACAGTAGTCACGACTTACACATAATTCTGTATGTATATTGCTGGTTGATTTTTGCAGTTATATATATAATATTGTCGCTTTTGCCCTGTAGGGATAGATAGTTCACCTTTTTCGTACATTGTGGAACATAGACGGTCTTTAAGTGTTTGTATAATTGAAATTCTTGTAAAAACGCATATTTTTAGAAAAAAAAAAACTGTTTTATAATAAACTATGTTGAAAATTTAATACAGCACAATCTCGTCAATTTTTGCAGTACCTGATTGGTTATCACTTAAAAATTTTCCTAAAAGAAAACAGGGCGATGCTCGGTCGCCCAGGTACTGTTAACAACAATAAAACTAACTGCACTTGCTACGCAACAAGTTCTTCAATATTTTAAAACAAATTCAAACATAAAAAACTACTCGTTCTCCTCGAGGGAAAATTAAACGAATTTGTATTTAAATCAAACATTCTAAAAAGCTTTGGGTTCCCAGGTAGAGCGTGGTGGGACGCCAATCCGAATCATTCATCTTTTAATCTGACATGTTCTATTGTAGTTGGCGGCAGGTATACGTTTGGTTGGAGGCCACGTGAGGCTCTAGATATTTGTTGTACTTCTGTATTTGTACCTCAACTAATATTTGTTAGAAACTATAAGTAGATGCTCGCGACTTCGGCTTTCGCTTCAACTTCGGTTTACCACGGCTCTCAAGGAATGATTTACGAAAATGCATGAGTTTTTAGGCTTTGAATAAATACATTCGAAAGTGTAGTAACGTCAAAAAATCAATATCTAATGCACGTGTTACAATAATGACATGAGGGTTTATTTTGTTTTATCTCTCTATACAATAAGATTTTTTATTGGTGCTGCTGTAGAGTACTGAATATATAGAGAAACTGAAGATCAAAACTGACCTTGAAAACTAAAAAATCTAGCGTGATTGTTTCGGTTATAAAGGGATAAAAGCTAAAAGAAAAATGGATTTCATCGTATATACATTATTTTTGGCCTTTAGAACATACATTTTTTCCTAACAATCTTACCATTGATGTTGTTAGACTAGGTAAGAATTAATAAACCCATTGTATATGTATAATAATTAATATGGCGTGCATTTAATTTGAACCATGAGGGCAAATGTGAATTATTTAATTTATTAGAGTTGCACAAACGCTAATAAACAACAATTCAGATATAACTGATCTGAACACTATTTAAACCTGTCGTTAATATATCTCCCACCCAGTTAATGACTAAAATGACTACAAAAGCCCGATGAAGATGTTAAAACCCAATGTAATTTATTGTCCATAAATATGCACAAGATCACGTCTTTATATTGTTTCCCAGTCTAGCGAATGGGCCAGTTAATAAATGGACGTATGACTAAACAATAATAATTTTGTAAGCGTAAATAAAGCTTTGCGGCTCCCATTAAAGGGCAGTCGATTAGAGAAGGAACACAAGAGCAACAAAAATGGCTTTTTAACATCGATCCATCAGACACTGGGCGCAGATAAGGGCATATACCTGTCACAGTAATACGTATTATGGCTTGAGTAAAATACATTAAATAAAAATGTCAAATGAAGAAGCTTGGGTTTCGACACCGAGTGCAAAAACCTATAAAACAAGTGAAAAAGAGAATGAAGTAATTGAATGCTGCTAGCACCCTTAATTAGTCTAGTGTCTCTGTTTTAAATTAGCTCGTGCAAATTAAAGTAACCTGTAAATGGTAGAGTTCGTAATGCTAGAATCGGAAACAAGGGGAGAACTGCTACTAGATTGGTATCGTATTTTTTATCACCCTCTTACCTAGAGCAAGTATAATAAATAGAAATGGAAGCCAGAATAAGTATAAGTGAGAGAAAACAAAGATTATATATTAATGCCCTTAGCACAAGTAAGAATCATTATTGGATGTCATATAAACAGGTTTCGTGGCATCTTCCATTGCCAACGGGGCAATCCTAAAGCCTGTCCAAGTGCCTCTCCTTGGCTTCGATTATAACTACTTATTTTTTATTAGGACCAGCCTTTATAATCTTATTCCTCTTTGTAAAAAACATATGTCTATTGTTCGCGTGCAATTACTAGCTATATTATTACCCTTATACTAACTAGGTTAGGTAGGTGTTAGCCTCAAATGTTCCTACTTTATAGACACTGACCTACTCACAGTAAGTGAGAGTGAATTAGTAACTAGGTTATACAACTTGTCGTAAATAGATCGCTTTAGATTCTACAGTTTCATCTGTGCACGAACCAATTATATATTTTAATTATTGTGATTATGGTCTTTAGATTTGTGTCCGAACATAAATCTGTAATGATATTGGATGAATAAAATTAATATTTTATGAATTTTTTTTATGTAATGTTCATCAGTATTACTTATGAACATGTACACATACAATTATGAATAAATGATTTGGATTGTATATAAAAAAAGTTCTATATTATTGTTAACAACTTTTGTGTGGCCAATTAGCTTTGGTCATAAAATATTATTTTTATTCATCCAATATCATTACAGAATTATGTTCGGACACAAATCTAAAGTTAACGTTAATGTTTCATGAAAATATCTGAAATTGTGTGGTAGAAGTAATATATCATATGCAACGCCAACTTTGTAATCCAAATGACGAGATAATGTTTGACAGACTGACAAGTGGATTAACAAAATGAAAGTATTCAAAATATGTTCGTGGAAACTTAACATCACGCCACCTACAGTTAAAAATACCGTTTTGGCATTGGTGATCATCTAAACGTTATTTTATGAGAGAGATAATTAGGTTTTATAAAATTAAATATTGGCAAGCAGATATTTTTGATATTTCATATTATATATTAATTTTTCAAATATAATGAGTCAATGTTGTCCGTTAATTATTTATTACGAAGAGACGTTAACAATACAATTGAGTACTGTACTTAAACTATTCCATTTTCAAGCCCATTAGTGAAATCTTCTTCTTCTCACTTTCATGCTTCGAAGGGCACGTTAAGACCACTGCAGTGGTGTGAGTGCTGGTAAAATATCAGTTGTATGTTACGTTACATCCTTTTCTCAAAGTGATGGGTGCAGTGAGATGGTTCTTCTCATACTTGTAAGTAAGGACAGGTGTTGTATTGTTATTGTTTATGGATGGCAGTAATCACTTAATTATAGGTAGAATATCAGCTCGTGACAAGTTTAGTCTTATAAAAGAAAACCTCACGCGCCAACGTTTAATAAAACAGGATGAAAAAACTGGAATATGTTAGATACAAATCACGAGAAAAATCCTTATCCAATAACTAGTGTAAGAAAGATTATATTTATGAGTGCTATCAATATAATATAAGTCATATAATTTCACAATCCTAGTTTACGTCAACATGGTGTGGACCATTCCGATAGCTGTGGCTCGTAAAATTCGAATTGCCTAATGAATATACCGGATTAATTTAATAGCTACAGGAATATGCGGTTTTGTCACTTAGGCCCTTTCAAATTAGTCGCGATGAGCCGTGCCAGCAGAACCGCGGATGCAGCGCTGCACTCGCACACCTGCTTTGACTACACCCTTATGGACATAGCAGTGTAGATCAATAAGTTTGTTTACATTGTACAAAGAATTCTTTAAAGTTTGATGATAATTCGTAAATGCTTTTAAAAATAAATTGTAAGCATATGTATTAATTCACAGATAAAAATGGGACACAAACAGAGTAACACCGTAATTATTAATATTGGTACAAAAATTACCAATATTTTCCAGCTTCAAATAAGGTATGTTCGGAGAAGATGGCACAACCTTAGTTCTTTTTGTACTTATCTACTGGTATTCACTTTTTGCCGGTAATTACGTACTTGGAACATAAAAGTTTTGCTTCACCACGGCAACGAATATAAATCGGCTGTTTCATGAAATATCGAGACGCAGCCGTGGGCTACACGCCGCGAATGCGTCGCCGCCCTTATCTCTGCCGATACGATTTTATACGATATTCGACTTTTCTTTTTTTTTTACTTTTATGGATCGCTTGTTCGCGGTGTATCGATAATTCGAGATCGGTCTTTTATGTTAAAATTCCTATACAGGTAGCGGTACGGTGTGTTACCCGTCGCTGCCGGTGGCTTCTAAATATTTAGATTGTTTTGAAATTTAGTAATCGAATCTAAGTTCGCATTTCCTGAGATATTTCAGAAACCAACGATGGTTTTCCAATAAAAAGCGTTAAGCTGCGTATAACCGGTTGTGTGTTGAGTTCTCACAAGGTTCACTCGCTTCATAACTGGGTACTTTATGCTATTGTAATGATCCACTAGGCTAGGAGCTGCCACTGCTCGCAAAAACATAAGCATTGTCTGTGCATCCAGCCTCTAGACCTGTTGCTAGCTACTCAATGTTTATCGCGAAGTTATATCACGTTGACACTACCCTAAGAAAGATAAAAATAGCATTTAGTTGTTTTATTTTAAACTAGTTTTTGTGGTCTCAGTCAACGTTAGAACATGGCAAGCATATGCTTTGCTTCAAACCTAACCGTTGCAATTTGGACTATATTGACTATTGAGCTATTTTGACTGTGAAATAATAAAATTGACTGATTTAATAATTGGAAACCCGACTTGGAAGCACAATTTTGTCATGAAATTGCAATGGATTAGATGATTTTTCTTAATTTATACACCCTAAAAATAAATACAGTATCAGAATTGGTAAAAAAATCGCATAATAATCATACAAAAACTCTTTAATCAAATAATCATACAATTATCAATATTAACTCAAATAATCATACAATTACTAAGACTCCGCTGTCCGTCAGTCTATCTGTCTGTCTGTCTGTCGTCTATTCATTTTGTGCCTAATTGATTGTTTTAGTGGTCTAAAACCATCTTCGCATTTAATGGTTATTATGAAATCGGTTTGAGGCACATCATTTGGATGGTTTCAAAGTCTATAACGGTCATGAGTAGAAACAATTTTTATGTTCTATATATTAGGATTTCATCTTAATACTGACTGCCACTTGGGTATTCATTGACAGCAATGCCAAGCGCGGGTGACGGGAGGTTACTTCTTGGTGGTGTTCCACGTACATCCCGCTCATGTCAGCGTCGTATGTCCCGGCATGGTAGCGAGGACAACGTCTCACTGCCGTCACGGCACAGTTGGTTGTAGCTCTGCCTTCTGCGCTGCAAGTTGTGGGTTGGAAATCGAACCCAGGACTTAACTGAAATTTGTGTGACGAACTTAAATCATTGAGATTTTTACGGGAATCATTTCGTAAAGTTCATTTCTTAATTACATCATTTTAAGTGTTTTTATATACATTTTATTTAACTTCAGCAACTTCGTTGTTACAAAATGAAAGTATTAAGATCATTTTGTTGAAATAAGAGTGTTTTTGATAAGTATGCAAGTAATTTTAATTTATAAATTAACACTAATGCCTTTAGGAACTGTTGAGATACAATCGCTTAATGAGAATAAAAAAACGGTCCTGTTTAAGGATTCCTGTTGTGTACACAGTTTTTTGAAAAACTTCGCAGACGAATTATTCATAATGAGTAGCGGATGAAATGATTTCAAAGTATTTTATGGCTTATTGCTGTATTATTACGACACTTTTTTGATCGCAGATTGTCGCGCCCATGTTCGGAATTTTTATAACGTACAGATATTAAATTAAAAAAAAAAATACTGTAACGGCATTAAGCTCGAGGGTTTAGAGTATCGATTGAGTTTATTAAGGGTATTTTTTATGATAATTTACTAAATACGTAGTTACATGTCTTGATTGCGGGCATGTGCATAAGAGATCAATTGCTTACAGGCTAAGGTTAAACTTCCTGTTGGATCGTAAAACAATAATAATTTTTTGAAAAATATTGGTTAACGGTTTGAAATCGTGTTTGAGGTAATCTGTGCACGTCAAAATATTCACACACAAATACTAAACAATAATAGACACCTTAAATTGTATTAATAAATAATAATAATAAACTTTAATCATAAACATTGCATATGCCCTAGCAAGATTTATATTTGAGTTTAATTTAAAGTTAAGTGTTTATAATATAAGTGCAATAAATCATTTGAATTTGGAAATATATATTTTTGCGGATATAACGTGCCACAGGGGCTCCATAGACACATTAACATGCACACAGTTCAGTTCACATTAGTTAGCTATGATCTGATTTATTTACGAGTAAAATATGCGTGTTCCAAGAATTGGTTTCTTCAAAAAGGTTCAATCTAACTGCGAGTCTCACCGCCGGACTCAAGCTGGGTGAATAGGAAAGAACAGAACCTTCTACTTGAAGTGGCTGTAAATTTCCTGGAAATATTTTATATCTGACGTGGTCTGTGTTGTCGTGTCATAATATGTCGTGAGGAGGTTCGGTACACGCCAGTAATATTATAAGACAAGCAACCGGACACTGTGTTGCGTGTTGCGTGAGGTGGGCGGCGGTGCGGTGCTGCCGATCCTTGGTCTGGGTTGCAAATAGGGTACCTATAGGTTTCAAAACAAAGGTATCAAATATAAGCGATCTGTTTCTTTTGACTAAGTCTGTTTGGAAGTAGATAGGAAAAATATATACTCTAACGGCTTAGTCTCGTTAGTACATCACTAACTGCTGAGCCGTTTTACAAGACATTTTGAATAGTGCAGTTTATATAGTACAGGGTGTAAATAACAAGTCTTTGTAAAATAGCGTTTGCAACGATGTTAATCTTAAATCTATAGTGTATATGATTTTGGTTGTGCTATAGTTCTAAATTAGTAACAACAATTTTGATTTTACATCTTTAGATTTTTGAAAATCATACAGCGTCTCTGATGGAAATCGCAGAAGTTTGCAGTGATCGTCAAAAACTAAGTGTGGCAGGTAATATTCAACATTATTATTCCTAATCAATATAAATTGATAAGAAAACATGAAACAACGCTTATGAAAAACGACGTTCTTCTAGAAAGAAAAATTAGAAAACAATCGTTTTGCTACCAAAATCAAATATTAATAGTATGATGTTAAGCTATTTAATGTCATTTAATTCACTAGTGTGCAAATGTTTATGTCAATATATTATTTAAATTACTACCTAGATAAAAACATGTAGATAACATTAGTGTTTATATAAATTCATTAAATACAATTAATGTCAATGATTAAAATGTTGGTTGGCTTTAAAAACGTTAGGCGTTTATAAACTTCAGATATAGTCATTTTAAAATATCGATTAAAACAAAGTAGAGTAAAAATGTTAAATGCGAAAATTAGTGTAGTTTTAATTTTAATATAAACCTTGCCACAGGTTTTCAACACTTGGCTTTATCAAAGTTGACGATGATTTCATGAGCTAGTTTGTTAAAATATGAGCAAAACAACAAAATTCAGTAGTCATCTAAATTATCATTGTTTTTGTTTACGATTAAATGTTTTATAGGGTTCATAACAAAAAAACAAATGAAAATGTATTGATTTAAGTAAATAAAAAAATAAAGTAAACATATCCCTCTTTGGTAAAATAAATATATGCCAATGAGATCACTCGTTCATATTGTTATCATTCGTAAGTTCAGTCTTTAATAAACCCTGTCCATAGTACAAATTTGTAGGATTATAAAACAAACAAATCAAAAAAAAAAAAATTTGCGCTCGCAGAATCCTTTACCTGGAAAACATAGCCTTTAATTTAATAGTTTCTATTTGCAATGTTGCTCTATTGTATATTGTAAATCAAACTTAATAACATCTCAGAGGCATTTTTCTCACAGGGCCATAATTTTTCACTTAGTTACCGATACATAATTACTTAGTTATATTATCGTCAAAAATAAAACAGTATAACCTAATCGTATCGTTATGCCTCCGTTCCTAAATCCACCATGAGACGGAATGCTGGAGAACGAGTTTTCTATCCGTCCTTTTCGTGTCTATGGCCGTGCTATCTCCGTCTCTGTCTGTGTCTTGTCATTTTCTATAAGTTTTTCTAACATTCTCCGCACCGCCCCCTCTATTTCGGCCAAATGCCTGCGCCTGCGTTAAGAGCGATAACTTTTGTTTGTTCAACAGTTATGACTATTGTTCGACACAGATGCTTGTTACGCTTGCTATAAGTGTTAGTTCGGTTAATGAAGCTCTGTTACTTCATCCTTCTAATGATTTGTTTGTTTTTAAGCGCTAACTATATAATGTCGTCGAAACATTAGAAAACTCTGTCCAACAGCAAAGCTAAAGTTTAAATTGAATCATTTATTTCCCGATACAATTTCCTGTTCGTGTTAAAAGTTGGAATTAAACAATTATTAACCGACGGTATTGGCCGACATAAATTAAACGAAAATTTCTTGATATTGTTGGTAGTCATGAAATACGACCACGTTGTATATGCCCCTGACCAAAAGCGAAATCTTAATCTAAGCGTACTCCGCGCGCCGGCCGCTTAATGCTAACGAGTTACAAATTAAAAGAGACCGAGACGTGTGCCAAAGGTAACTTTATGGGCTTCGCATGTCTTATATCAATAAATTATTAACTACGCTTCTTGTTTGATTTCACATTCATACTTATCAATTATCATTTCAAAATGGACTTTACAACACTTGTTTATGGTTTAGAATCGGCTGTAGGAGGTGTGGGAAGAGTCATTGGAATTTAATCCATAAAACTGTGTGTTAATGTTTAATTTATGCTAGCATGGAAAAAGTACAAATAGTTGCGATGAAGTAGGTATGGAGCGTAAGCCGGGAGAGGCGAGAATCTAACTTTTAATTAATACGCTGAATCTAGGCACAGAATATTCGCTATTTTCAATTAGTCCCCGGCGCCGGTAGCGTGTTTTGAATTGTGTGATTTAATGGGATCCTGTATTTCCCATACAATTAGTATTATAATGTAAAGCGCTTTGGCTGTTTACTTGAAACTATATGTAAATTAAGCCAGAGCTTTTTCAAAAATTAACTTTGAAATTTTTACTTACCTATTTATAAATGTTATCAAAGAAGTTAAATGTGTCGTTGATTTTCAAGACATTATTTATAATCTACGAAGCAACAAAATAGTCAACATACATTAAAATATATGAAGAACCTTGTTCTAGCGATAAAATTAAAGCAACACAAATATACCGAAGTGAAACTTAATCTACACCTATTACTGGGACGGTGCCGGTGTACGGAGAGTAGAAAAACAAGAAATTTATAATGTGTTCGTAAAGATATAAACTTGTCAATTTATGATGAGGGCGACGAGTATCGTTCTATTATTTAAAACAGGAAAAAATATTCATGTCTACATTTAGACTGTTTCTGTATATCTTGAACATATCTATATCATAACACTCAAAACGGAGTCATTTAAATAAATTATTCGACACCTTATGATGTGATTAACCACTTAGAGGTGTAGAAAATATTGAGAATGATAAAAACAAGAAGGTTTGTCTCTATTATAGATTTTAATTTGATCGGTTAATTTGATCAGGCGAGTATTTTAAGTTACAATCTTGTTTGGATATGAAAAATGGCATTTATCATGGATAAAAGATGGAGTTTCGCTAATTAGGTTTCGTATCGCAAGGGGAACCCTATTATCATGCTTACTTACAACGTCTGCCCGCGTGTCCAACCAGCAAAGGATGGCATCTTATTAACCAAAAGCTGTAGCGGGCTGAAATTTTCACAGAATGTGTGTATTAAAAGTATTTAAAAATACAATCGGTGGTATGGTGGTGGTGTGCGAATATGAGTAGCATTTAGCCGGTTTTATATCGGTCCAGACCATTATTATACTGATGATGACAAGTGCCCTGAATACCAATGATTAGCTTCAAGATACGGAATATGTGAGGCTCCGAGAAAGCCGCCGCAAGAACTAAGTGGTCAAAGGCTGTTGTATAAACAGTCACGAGTCCACGCTCAGTTGATGTAATTCTCACGACTTCTCACTATTGACACCAAATAATAATTGTCACGTTGCTTGTCAAATACATCGTGTCAAACAAAAGCCCTTTCATGAGATGAATCTCTCAAACGTTGTGTAAGAAGTTGTGTAAGCACTACAGGCAATCATATATGTCTGGGTCCAATGGTTATCAAGTTAACTTTTATCTAGAGCGACCGGCTATTTGAATCGAAGCCGGTTTTAAATTTGTCAGTTCTTTCAACTGTCAAACTAATTTAAATTTTATTAACACTGCTTGGATGATTCATTACTAATTCATTTTATCTTTCTTAGTTCTTATCGTACAAGTCTAAAACAAAGTTCTTACACTTGGAGCAACCAAAAGTAGCACTGGAACTTGTGCCAAGTTCATCCGGAGAGGTACTGCCACCACATCTGGAATCTGCCGCCAAGCAGTAGTGGTTGCATTACTGTGTTTCGGTGGAAGGGTGTGGCTGCCGGTGAAATCACATGCGCATGAGACGTATCAACCCCGTCTCGGGTGATGGACGCAGTAGGTTGAATGCGACTCAGTAAAGATTTGGAACTCATACTGAGTCGCGCGCATTATTGTTGTCATGGGCGAGGGTCACCATTTACCATCAGGTGGACCCTCAGTTCGTTCCTTCACTAATTCACATAAAAAAAAACTTTTTTCAGTTTTGAGATGGACCCTCTACAATGGCCTCTACTCGCTTACGTTGGAAGTAAGCGCGTATATTTTTAAACGTAACAGTTAATTTTTGTTAGTTCATTATATTTATTTTAAAGAAAACCTCAACACATTTTTCAAATTTGACAAATATCTCTGTCGTTTAATATAAGGTCGCAGATAATAAATTGGAACTTCCAAACCAAGGGTAACTAGTGACCCGCTCCTGCTTCGCGCGGTTAGTAGAGCATCAGTGTCGTATCAGAAACGACCCGTGTGAAGCCGGGGTGACTAACTAGTTCTATATATAAACCTTCTTCTTAAATCACTCTACCTATTGATGAAAACAACAACCCGCTACGACTACTACCGCTACGGTTCCAAATGTACAGCCCTTTTAGGTAAGACATCGATCGACGGGCAGGCATAGCTGTACACTTACTAATAGGGTTCCCTTTACTTATGTAAATTGTCATATACTGGTACGGGACCCTAAAAACTGAATTGTGCTAAACAAGGTGTCAAGGAATAATTTTCCAGCGCAAAACTTGTTAATGACAGATATATATTGATTAATTGGATGGTAATCGTATGTACATATTAAGATGTATTGTAAATTTTAAATAAAATATATGAGGTTGACGAACTTGTGAACAAGTGGGAAGAAAAGCAATAAAGATTTTTATAGTCCAACTAAACTATTCCTCGGCTTCGGTCCACAATACCACTTTCTTGCGTTGCGCAACAACTATTGAAAACAGTGTCTTTAATAGGAAATTATAATTAAATATTTTAATGTAATCGTTAATGTTTTAAATTAAAGGCAGTCAAGTATATCAGACTCCAACTTTCAATCCATATCAAATCCAGACGCGTATAAATGAATCTTTCGCTTCAAAACTGTATCATCTCAATACGAAAACATTAAGGCAACCGGCAAGTATCTAGAACCAAATGTTCGAAGAAATCTTGACTAGGTTTGGGTTCTCGTCGTAGATGATTAACTTAGGTTTACAAAGTCAATTAAAAAAAAAAAATGAGATAGTTAAACAACTTACAAGGAAAAAATATAAGTCTATCAAATACCAGATAAAATTTTGCCCACGATATTTCGAATTGCCACGATGAATAATAAAACTTTTATTTATAAAATATTTTACATATCAGTCATGACATGCATTCCTTAAGTAACGTAGTTTCTACACTATCATGGTAAATGTAGAGTAGTTGAGAATAAAGTATGTTTTAAAAAAATAAATCTAAAACGTTTGAGACTTACATCCGAACTTATATAATATTATATAATACCTAAATGCGAATCTGACTTCGTTTGTTACGTTTTCATGCTTGAACTACTCAACCGAACATTATTAAATTTTGCATACACATACGTTGTTAGGGATATAGAAAAGGACATGGGTACTTTTTATTCAGAAATAAATAATATTTTATAAATCTACGTTAACGCGAGCGAAGTCGCGGACAAAGGCTAGTATACAAGTAAAACGAAACAGTTCATAGTCTCTTTACTAACAGCAAAATTTTATGCTCAACTGCGCTTTTCCGTTTGCCAAGCAACAAGTTCAAGGAAAATCGCTGTGTGAATTTTCTCTCGGAGAAATTGCTCCTATGTGTGTCATTGTCTATAATAAACCTGAATAGTTCACTTGACGCCTTACCCACTAATCAAGCACGTAATTACCATCAAATCAAAACTAAGGCAGAGCTCACTAATAAGTAGTTAACTGGTGGTTAGTCTTAGGGTCACTTCATACCAAATTTCTTTTTTTTTACTTTGACATAAGTTTTATGATTTCACTCTAAAGAATGTGGGAGTGCTTGCAAATTTCAATGTAATATCTGAAGCTGAAATCGAGGTCAAAAATTTCAGCGTTGGATGGCAGTACTGATAATAGTGGCTTAGGTATTTCAATAAAATTGAATGCACTTATTCGCAAAATTATGTCAAAAATAATTATAATTCTGTTTTCATGTTATTTATCAATTGTTAAGTCCAGTTCGATAAATGTAACATTTCGAATGAAATAAATAAGTTTATTTGCATTTGACTCATTGCAAAATGAAAAAATGTACACGAGCATTTTTCCATGTGGTCTGAATTAACCTTTAGTGGCAGAATCTCTGTGGTATTGAAACGGCTTCCGGCGTCTGCGCAGCTCTCTCCGACCTCCTACTGAATTGCCATATATGAGGAATACTAGTGGTTTGCCTCGAACTAAGAACTCATCTTAATATATATAAATTACGTGTCACGATCTTTGTCCGCGGTGGGCTCCTAAGCTATAATACTTAACCGATTTTAATCAAATTTGTACACCGTGTGCAGTTTGATCCAACTTGAAAGATAGGATAGCTCACATCTCAATTTATGATCGCAATATTATTTTATTGCAAATTATAATATCATATGACAAAAACGTTAGCCACAGCAACGCGTGGCCCGGTCAGCTAGTAAACTATATATCATTGAAATGCAATTCTTATGCAAGTATTACGCATTGACTAATACATTTGCACGAAGTTTTGGCAATGCTATTTATTTACTATCTATTATTAGACGAGCTGAAGGCCCACCTGTTGGTAAGTGGTTAGGTACCTCCGTCCCTAACAACACCAACACGACTTAGGTCCTCCCAAACCGAAGCACGAGAAGACCCAAGTCATACACGAGTCATTGACCTAAGTCGTATTTCTCCGGCACCCACACCTTTCGACCGGAATACAGCAATGCCAGTACACCACTGCTTGGCGGCTGATTACCAGGTATGGAGGCAGTACTCTCCGGTACCTGACGCTGTGTGAAATGTCCATGAATATAATATTAATTTTTAATATTAACCAGACATGACCAATTTTGATGCTAAAAAACGTTGCATTTTGTAACTGGTGCGATGTTTTATTTTAGATGCCGTTACAAATATAAATTACAATTCGGCAAAAACAAGTGGATATAAAACATGTTTTTATTGCATTAACAATAAAAGTACAAATCGACGTTTTAAAAACCCGCATCCGAACACGAAAATTAGTTTCTTAATCAGGACGCAGGGTCATTTTGGAAATTTATAGCCTCGTCAATATTATAAGTGTTTGTTTCCATGGGCCGGCAGGTAACATATATCCCGCGCTGCGGGGGTGCCCCAAACCTATAAGATAAACGGCGGCTATACATATCTAACTTTATTTACTGGAACTTAAGTCGACGGTTACTTACTTTTATATAAGCTTCCAAACGGATCAGGTTTTTAATAAATCAAGGAATCCTGATTTGTGTTTTTATGTAGGCACTGATGGAAATGCCAGATGGCCACTATCTGTTATGAAAACACCTAAATCGTAAAGTGTTGCGCCTGTTTACACACCTGAAATCTGCCGCTAAGCAGTAGTGCTCGCATTACTGTGTTCCGGTGGAAGGGTGTGGGTGCCGGTGAAATCACATGCTCATCAGACAGCATGAATACAACTCAGTGTAAGATCCAAATCTTATACTACGTATTACAGTTGTTATGGGCGGGGGTCACCACCTACCACCACAAAAAAACTTGAAAATGATGAAATTTCTTAAACATGTGTATCACTAAAGTTTCCCAACCAGAACACAGTATGCGAATGTCCTATTGCTCGGCAGAAACTAATGTTACATAGAAATACTTGCTGCTCTTTGTTTATTTCCGTACAAACAAATCGACTCGTACTAATTTATCCTTGATCGATAACATACAGGTACAGTTTCGTGGTTCGATCCTATCTCTATCGCGAACGCAACAGCATTATTCAATTACAGTTCATAGTATAGATACCGTATTGTCGATTCGATAAATAATGATACGAAATTCACCAGCCATAAGTAGCTGCCATGGGATTGCTAATAAACTATTCTGTGTCGACAACACGGTGGCTAAGTTGGTGTGGATAACTTGGCTACGGAGCACATAGCTATGTTGCTATTATCCTTGCTTTCGAAGTGAACGGTCTCGGGTTGGGTTCCCGGTTGGGAACTTTGTATGGTGAGAATTAAGTATACTTTCTGGTGTTTCTGTTGTGTGATTGTGTATCTCCATGCCCCCTATGTCGTGTGGGCAAATGGTCACCTTTACTCTGGGACCGCTCGAAGGCCTCTGACATGGCATATCGACTACTATAGATGGTACCGAAGTCGATTAAAAAGGTATCAAAACGGTGAAGGAAAATATCGTTATTTAACCAGCCTGCCGAACGAAGATTTCAAAAATCCGTGGGCTCCCATGTTTGATTCACTCTCACTTGTCTAGAGTAGTCTTGTATCCCTGCAATGGCTGCCACGGAATTACCTGAGCCCTCGCGAATCGATTAGGTCCGTTTCTAAAGTATTCCGAGCTCCATCGGATGACGAGTCCCAACTTTTGTCGCTTGATTGCTTTTTGATGCGGCGATAAATGTGACTTATGTGGTTTTGGGCTAACGCTCGCGTTAGTGTAATGACGGGGTAGTGCATTTTAGGCGGGACCGTTTAATGTGTGAACGCTATCATTATGTTTTTTGGACGATGACTCGCACCGATAAGCGTAATTTGTATAACCCGTTTGAATATTAATGCTACCTTAGTTTTGCATGTCAATTAATTTACACCTATTAATAAATTGATTGCTAATGCCTAGTTCCTATAACTAACGGATGTCCGTAGTAACTTTGTTGCATCAAGATCAGTTATGGTGTTTCATAAATTTCTGTGTCCAAGATGGCATGGACAAACATAGAAACATAAGACAAACACCCAAGACCCGAGAACAAACTTCATGCTCTCCGCACAAATTGTGCCCCGGCCGGGAATCGAACCCGAGACCCAGATTACCAACTAAGCCACGGAGCCCTAAAACGTTTAACGCATACGTTTTTATTTTTTAAATGTCCTCATTAAAAAAATCAAACTTTTCCAAATGAGTCCAGCCTTTCCCAAGTTCTGGTATGATTACCAACAAACAGCATTTTTATAAATATAATTAAAATAAACTTGTTTTTTATATTACCCAAATTTTACTTTTTATATGATTTATGTTTTAATATTGTTTATTTTTCTTCCAGGTAAGTGTCCCAGAAGCAGTATCCAATCATACAGTGAGTTGTATAGAAAGTCTTTTTATTATTCTACCACGCCAGAACATTTAAATTGCACACAATTAAGATAATCACAGAACACTTACCAAACAAGATGTATTTTAATTTCCGAGGGCCAAGAGCTTGATTCCTGCATGCCACATGCCCTCAGATAGATCCACTCAACCTACATCGCCGTTGGCAAAGAAGCATTCAGCTACTAGTCAATCTTGGGCAGGCATGCACCGCCATCTTGGATCCGTGGACGGACAGACGGACGAACGAGTAGATGCTCGACTGTAATTGCAACGCTATTGGCCCGCGGCCGTTTTTCTATAAAATAGCGAAATACAGATATGCGCGTTTGATACGCTCTGATGTTTGTCCTGAGACTTTGTAAGGGTCTACTTTGTGAAGAGCCATACCCACATCCATTATGATAATCATCACAAACAGCTACCTTTATTAAAACATTAAGTTTACCTGCCTTATATAGATGATTTACGAATCATTAAGTATTTAGATCATTACATTAATGGACGGTCCCGTAGCGTAGTTGGTAGTAGTCCTGCCTTTGGGGCAAACTTTGTGTGATAAGCATAAAATTTGTTCCCGAGTCGTGGTTCTCGTTTATCTTCGCCACCTGTGACACAAGGGGCCCTAGTGCTGCATTATGAATTAGTAAACGATATTTTTTGAATTAGGCGTTTTCTTTCACATGCAACTTACATTTTTTTGACATCACCACTTTTTGTGTCAAGTAATTTCGATCATTCAACTATGATACTGAGTTTAATTTTAATACTTAATAACTGGTATACGATTTTTTTATTTGTAAGTATTATTATTGTACCTATGCCCGAGTGGGCAAACCGTTACTATGTTTTAGTAGAAATATATACACAGTTATTACATAAAAATAATGAAGCTAATTCTAATTCACTAAGATTGTTTGCTTCTTTGAAAGTGGTGAACACCGAGAGGATATTCCAGTTATATCTTAAAAACTGAATACCAAACACAATCATACAACCAGATTCCAGACAAACCTATCCCAAGAAAATGAAAAGAACACAAACGAAAGATATAAATCTTAATAGAAAAGTGTTATATTTTAACTATTATGTAAGGCACGTAGCGATCCATAAATGGTTTGTAATTGTAGGTGAATGTGTGGAGGTTTTTGCTGGCCGGCAAGCACAGTCGCGATCCAACACTAGTTTTTGCTGCCACATCCCAATGACATATTATCTATCTCGGATGAAATGGGTACGCGTTTAACTTCCTACGTGCTTTTGAAGTACTCTATAGTAGCGATTCGTACGTGACTCAATAAAAGCCTCTTTGCAAGTTATCCTAGTTTTTACTCGCCAACTATATGAGTATTTTATCGAAGGAAAATACGGCCTTTATTTTTTTAAACTGAAAATATTTATAAGGTAATTCGTCGAGAAAGCAGTGGTCTACTGTCTGCTTTTCCAATATGTTGGTAGACCTACATAAATACGCACTAAAGTCTTATTTGTGGTGTTGTCACGATCAAGTATAGCTACACAATCAGAACACGTTTTAAATTATTAATAGTTTTCAAATAAACGCGATGTGATTGAGTTAGCACCTGCGTAATTCATTAATTAATCCGAATAGCAGGTTATCTTTTATACACCCTAGTCTAATTTGGGGGCAATTTAGCTACCGCTTAATATGGTCGTGCAGCTTTCGATATTTCCACAACTAGATCTCCTTTCCAATATATAGCGTTGGTTGAATTGAGTACATTTATCATGTTCCTTTCGGAACAAAGCCTCAAAGACTAGTCTAGATTTATGGAGCCTTCGAACCGATGTTTCGATGGTTACGTGTGCGACATGCGTTCCGAATCTGACATCATGTGATATACTCCGTCCAACCTTCCACCCACATGGGTAACGCTACAATTTGATGTCTATTTAATGCTATTACAATATTTGTCTACCTACACTATAAAATATATAAGGTTTAGAATGCATTTAGATTGGTAAACAAAACCACATGTTTTGGAGTTAAATATGACAGGAACTCATAAATCCATAAACTATCTATGTATATTCAGCTTAGAAGGAATACATTTTTCATGAAGCGATGAACCATAGTCGAGTGAGGTGCTAGTTTGTTTTGCTTTTAAATTCAGAACGCATTTTTTTTACTCGAATTGGACATTTTCATCATAGGACATTTCATTAGAACAGTCTCAATCACAGCATGGTATATAAGTCTATGGAATACCGCTATAAATTGTAATTAACATTCCCAACCCTACTATTGAGAAAATGTCTGGCTATGGAAATACTCGTATTCAACCAACAGTGCTTCACCCATTTTTAGATAGCATCCATTGATTAAAATTGATCTGACAACTCGACCATTTCTTACAGAGAAAAAAAGTGGTTTTATCTGGAATTCTCAAACAGGATCTTGTTTGTCGTTATATGTTTATTTTTTGTCGGTTTACATGTGTAGTAATATGTGATATGGTTGTAGAGAATGTGCCGGAAGTCTTGCACCAGATTACAAGTAAAAGTGGTTGATTACTCGATTAGGCTGAGAGAGTAAGTAATTAGTACATTTTTCATGGGAGGTCTGATCTATGCGTAATTAATTTGACTTTGTGATTAGTTTATCACGATTGCTAAGGCAATTATGAAAATTTGTCTTATTACTTATATGATTGAATAATTTATTTCTAATATTTTTGAATGGTTATTATTAATTATTCTATTTTTATTACAAACACCTTTTGTTAAGCAACGTAGATACACTTTTTATAACTTTTATAACTAGGTTTGTTAGAACGATTTCCTGGCTCAACAATTTGTAGCATTTGTTCAAAAAATATTAATATGCAAAATGTGAGTCATCATTTCATTTAAAGCAAAAGAAATAATTGACGCGGTAACCTGAAACTGTTTTGTATATTTTACGCGAGGCTCGCGGGCGATAATTTTGATACGAACCCACCGTCTGCCGGCTAACGTGGCATTTATGATTTATAATCCGGCCCCCGACGGGTCCCATTCTGAGGGACAGCGGCCTTTAAAATAATTTTGACTTTAAATTGGAAGCAACTTATTAAGCCCGGTTTTATGCGACGGGACGTCGTGATTGGCAGTTCCAATGCATCGGTATACGCGTGAACATTCTTTTCCGATACTTTATTACGCTTTTTAAAGTATATAATTTAGTTATGAAATTTTGACTAGGTAATTACAAAACAAGATTATGTCGACTGAAGAAATTATGTAGATAATACCCATAATCTCGTGTGATCCATAGTGCACACGAGACAACTCGTGCGAGCATAAAGCCCGATGCGAGTGACAAACTGCTTATGACAACTAAAGCGAGCGCTTAGTACGGCCACCTAATTACGGCAGTCACGCTTCAACTAAGAAAATCTTTTGTGCTCTTTTCCCGAGCGATAAATGTTACAAAACGAGTCGAATATTTTTTTTTTTTCATCGAAATGAGTTTTAGTGTCACGGCTTTGACCGGTGACGGTTAATGAGAAAGCTTTGTGATCGCTGAGCCAGACGGCGCTGTATCGAATCGTTGTGAAGTTCTGTTTTATATGGGTCGCAGTGCACGCTCAAATCCTGTCTAACAAAGTGAGCTTAGTCACTTATATTTTATTCTATTCTTGAATGAAGATGTAGAAATGATCTGCTTATGATTATTATTGATATTTTATTTATTAAAAATTGTCACGCCTGTGTGAATAGTTCATGAAATTGATATTATTTGACTTTTTAAAGAGATGAGAGATTCTATAAAATATTCTATAAAAATATAAGATATAACCTAGTTTGCAATTAATAGAAAGTATGAATGCAAGCTTGGTTACAGCCCTCTTCTGATCTTCTGCAGACTCTTTGCATTGTATATATATATATAGCATGAACTTGTTGATACAATGATGATGACAAAATTACTAAAAATAAGACCGATCTGCTTTCTCAGCCAGTGCATTTCGCTGCGGTATCGCACTGCCAATACCGAATCACTGGGGAACAACATGCAAGAGTTACTCACGAAAGATATTATTTGAGTTAAATTAAAAATTACTAGTTATGACAGATCATCTATCGTTAATTACTAATCAACAGTTACCAATATTGAAAACTAATAAAATTGCTATAAATAAATCAACAGTTAGGGACGTTAAACTATTGTTAGGCCCCGTTAAACTGTTCCGGGCTGTTCGTATCCATCAGAGGAAATTCTATGAAATTGGCCATTGTGTCGGCTGGGCCCATAACTTGAACCAGCTTAGAAGGATTGCTCCTTAACCCTGCCCGTTCGTGATGTCGCCTCGACCCCAGGCGAATCTATTTTGCCCATCATAATCGCTGCTTTCAATTTACGGTGGCTATTCTATCGAGTGATGTATGGCACTATTTCGATGTTGTATGAAATTGTTCGACAAACGGCGCACAATCACAATGTTCCTTGTGAAATAGAAGTTTGCAATGCGATGCGAAATGCTCGGTTGGCTTGCGGAATTTCCAGCAAATAGAAGAAATTGTATAGGTATACGCTCTACCTCTTTAAAACAGAATCATGGAATTATAAAATACTAAAGTTTACATTATTTTATCATTCGTATGAGTCACAAATATACCTACATTAAAAATAGAGACTACATTTTATAACTATTCAAAAAAAATTAAACATAAAATTTCCAAATATCTTTTATGGTGTAAAAGATATGAGAGGTGCAATGTATACTGTTTACTTATATGTTTACACAATTAATATAAAGGCTAACTCGTATAGAAATCACATTAAATAAACTCAGAAGCATTCCAATACACACGGGAAGTATGGAAACCTTATCAATAAGGCGACGGGGCGTCCGATCATATCGCTTGTTGGCCACAAGAATTGTAGCCACAGAGCTACGAACTTTTGAACATTACATTGTGTCGAAATCGTGACTCAAAAATATTATATTGACCATTTATATCGGTATCTGTTTATATCAAGTTAATAGGCGCTTAACTATATTTATGTTTCTTCTTTTGTTGTGCTTTTGTGGCCGTATAAAAATATAACACTCCAATTTATCGTCCTATTAATAGTTAACATAAACAACGAATTAAGTTTAGCTCGTTATATAAGAGCATGTTTAAGGAGTAATGTAAGCGTCTAGTTAGTATAATTCTTACGTATTTCCATCATTATAGTAGAATTTATTAATCAACTTTCTTTTGTAAACTGATTGTCGAATAAGTAATAAAGTACATAAATCAATTATGTAAAAGTATTAACGAATTAAGTAAAGTATAAAATCTGGTAGTGCAAGTTAAAATACATACAATTAATATTAAAATAATGGTTTAAATTTTACAGGTATATTTGAATTTTTATTTTGTAAAATCATTTTTTATCTTAATACATTTTTGGAGTAATAGTAGATTACCAATCAAGTACCACAAAAATTGACGAGATGGCGCTGTACTCAATTTTAAGCATAGTTTACTATAAAAAAAGTTTTTTTGTAACATATGCGTTTTTACAAGATATACAATTAAACAGGTAAATTTATATAGCAAAACCCTATCTAAATACAACATTTCATCCAACGGTGGTTCTAAAACTGAATTTCAGTGGCATCTTTGGTACATCCCTGTTACTTGTTTGGTTTTTTATTAGGTTGTTGATTTCAGATTATCGTTCCGTGCTCAAGTAAATTGTGAACAAAGATGGCGTCTGGAAAACGGTTACTGGTATTGGTGGGGCAACTGCGAAGCTGGTTGTGATTCATCAATTTTGTCGGTCTCACCTCTCGAGATCTGCAGATATTACGAACCTTGTGTTTGCATTGTCTATCGCGTGACAGTAACATCTGATTAATTTCGGTATGCTTTGAAGTATGAGCTTATACCCTTGCTGCTAACTGATTTAATAAAGTATTATAAATAACTACCCATCAAAAGTTAATTTGGTTTAGTTATTTAGCTTAAAATTCCATGATGAGATAGATCCTTTTATCCTTTCCTTCATAGGTATGGGTAAATTCTAGTTGTGCCCGTCATTCTAAGACATAATAATAATAGACTGATTTATTCGAGTTCAAAATCGGATGAACCGACTTCAATACTTTCATCACTTACATCTTGAGGGGCAGAACTTTTTCCAAACCAGACACCAAAATAGAGAACCACGTTTCTATTTTGAAGTCTGTTGAAATCGATTGTGCCGTGCCTGTCGTTTCACTGGCAAGACTTCACGGAAATAAGAGTTATATGGTGCTTGTTGACAGAAACAAAGGGGTGAAAAATAAGTCAAAACGTCTATTCAAAATCTGCTTATTGTTGCTAGTGAGGAAAATAGTGAAACTACAAATCAACTTGTTACATAAAACAAATAATGAGCTATACCGCTCCACAGAGAACAATTTAAACAATATGAGCGCCATAACAGCACTGTTTATTATCTAGACAGATGGACAGAAGTGTGTCGGTAGTAAATAGCTTTTCGTGATAGCGGTGAGGTCTGCGTGTGAACTCTGCCTAGTGCTGTTATAGACATTACATTTGGTACCCATATTGAAGACTTTGTAATTGAGAAGGCTACGATTTTTTTTTTAAATTTAATTCTAAATCTGTGTAAATGTACTTATTACCAGGTGTTAAGTATCCTATCTTATTACAGTATAAAACAACGGATTAAGTTTTTCATTTGTACTTCATTTGTAATCATCAATATATTTACGAAACCTGCCGTAGCCTTCTGTGGCTATCTTTAGAATATTAATGAATATACTTATTGTTGTTACCTATTTAATCTAAATAATATTATATTTCTTGCATAATATTTAATCTAAGTAATTGATAGCGCACAGTACATGCAAATTGACCTTCTGTATTAAATTTAATGTATTTATTGGTAAAAGTGATAATTGAAAACGGCTGGATTGACTTGGTATTTTTTTATGTTCATAAACCACTTAAACCAAATAAAACATTTTCCAAATGTTCTATTTTCTATGGAAAATTGTTACTACAACATTTAGGGTAATTAAAATTGAAAAAGTTGCATTGATATTTTCTAATTTCTTTAAAACTGAAATAGCTGCTTTCTATGGAAGATGTTTGATGACGGCTGATTGTAAAATTGTGAATCAAGACAAGACAACGTCGGTCAGGTGAGCTAGTTTGAAATAAACCATACATAACTATTTATAAAATCTTCACGACTAATATCTGTATTCTGCAGACTGCACCTAATGTGAAGTGGCCGAAGCCTCTGGGCACAGTTTTACAATTAATCATGGTTTATTAGTAGTTTCGTTTCAGTTTACAGTTAGAACAAAGTGCTTATTAGTCTGCACAGGTTTATTACTAATATTATGTGAAACAGGTTTACATATTTATATTTTTGAATATATCTGTGTATAATCGCATAGTCTTCGAAGTCAGATTAAATATATATAAATAAAATATAAAAACAAAGAGATCAGATGTGTTTTTTTCTACAAGGTACTCGTATGAAGCTGCTCTGTGAATCAAATAAGGTACAAGTCGCTTGTCATTTGTTGGATGATATTTTGTGTTGTTATATTTTTTAAGAATTATACCAAGAAATTAAATGAACTAATGAACATTCTTGGGATGTTATAAAAATAAGAAATGAAAGACAAAGTTCTAATATACCTACCGTAAATTCACGGATGATGGCATATATTTATCTCATTAATCCTTTAAATTTCATTAACCGTTTTCGAAAGCCAATACAATATCCGAGCAATATACATAAATCAAATCACGAGCTTACATTCTTGAAGGTACCTATTATTAAATTATTCCTTCCAGTAGCTCACTTAGGTGAGCTACCTACCCGCACATTTCATTCACATGGGATCTAAAAATGGGCTTACAATGTTTCCCTATCATGTAGTAGATGATGATTATAAATATAAAATTGCCGACCGCAGGCCTTGTTGCGCGTAACTTTTATTTTTACGCCATGACAGCGCCATTGCGTGCGCGTATTGAGAACATTGAAAGAAGCCATAAATTGCACCGCGTGTACTAAAAACACCTTTTGATATAATAATTCAGATTTAATAACCGTATCTTTCCAATTGATTTTTGACATTGCGAGATCCCGTACTTTTCTCACATGAGATCGGTCGATGCATGTTATTTTGATAATTATATTTTCTTTTTAATCTTTCGGATGAATTAACTTGCCAACTTTGGTGTAGTAGTATTTCAGCCTCAGCAAACCTATATCCAGAGGCCTCTTACAGGGGCTCTCTTATTGTATAGCCGAGATCAATAAGTTGACTTTTGTCCTAAGTCTTAAGCGCTCAGATCAAAAGGCACTAAATAGTCACCAACTACTGGGCCGGGCGAAAAAACAACGACTCTGAACTGCTAGACAAGCTTTACCAGGAGCGCTTTATAAATAAATCCTAAATCTAACTCCAAAGAACGAGAGGAACCTAAGTCAAGTATAAAAGTAAAAAAAATCCTTTACCTTCTTATTTTTGTGAAGTGAAACATGTAAAATATAAAACGTGTTTGCATATTCTATATAGGTAACATTTGGGGGTTCAAGTTACTCTCAGAGACCAGACTCAGACTCTCAGATGATGCAAATGTAGCAACCCAAAGTAGCAGTAGAACTTATGCCGAGTCCGTATCTAAGACAAGTACAGCCACCACACCTGATAATCCGCCACCAAGCAGCAGTGCATTGCTGTATTCCGGTGGAAAGTGTAAAAAAGACTCGATTCAAAGTGATGGACGCAACGCGATACGATTTGAGTATTCATGCTTTGGTAGGGGAGTACCTCAGTCGTATTACTTTTTATTTGGACGGAGGCAACAACTCAACATAAGATATACTATCAATTAGTATCGTCATTTAGTCACATAAAAAAACATGGACTGTAAATACAGCTTATTATGTAACTGCATTGACAGAACGTGCTTATGGCCTGGTGTTAAGCAGTAAACTCCGCACATTAACTCGATTTGGGTCCTCCCCTACTGGAAGGACCAAGTAGCGTCCGCCACTCTGAGATAAGAATGCCTGTAATTTCACCGGCACCTGCAATTCATTTGGAGCACAGTGATTCCCGTGCCCAAAAATAGGTATGATGATAAACACAATATATCAATTAAATTAAGACTAATTGTAATTTTTAGCCACTTTCAGTAAATAGTTGCGGTCGGTATATCTTCAAATTCAACTGGCCTCATAGTTCTGCATCCTGCGCTATAGGTCCTGGGCTCGATTACCGCTCAAGAGAAGTAATTGCGAGATGAAACTAAATGTTTATTCCGGATGTTAATGTCTTATAATATGTACGAGTAGACAAAACAGTTATGTAATGTGATGCGATGATGCGCTATGTGAATTGTCCATAAATATTTATGATAACTGAACTTTCGTGACCTTTCCGTGAATAGCTAGTTTGAACAATTTGTTTAATAAATTAATTATTGCAGGCAGGTACATTTTTATTGAATTTTTATTTGTAGATGCTATTTAAAACTATTAAGAACAGCAAGATTAAGACACGAGGTAGGCCAAAGAAAAGATGGATGGATTGTGTGAAAGATGATATGCGTAAGAAAGGAGTGAGTACTGAGATGACGTCTGACAGGGAAATGGAAGAAAAATACATGTTGTGCCGACCCCACTTAGTGTGGGATAAGGGCAGGAAGATGATGATGAAGAACAGCAAGATTATTAAATAATAATAGTAATATTGGCGTAAAATTGCCAAAAATTGTGGCAAAATGTTACATTAACATTGGCTTTAAAACTCATACCGATGCATCTTTTTCTTTTTAATATAACCACTTAGATTTGTCAACGAGACATCCGTCAATTAACTAGTTTGTAAACATCAACGTTACTCGCCCCGATTAGAAAGTCGCCTATCTGCGATTGAGATGAAGATATCGTGCGACTTGTCTTTTTTATGTACTCAATTATATTAGTTACTAGCGGTTCCCCGCGACTTCGTTCGCGTGGAATTTAACATTTTCTTGTGGAGAACCATAATTCTTTTTTCTTTTTCTAAAATAATAGTGGCGTAAGTTAATCCTTATTACATCAGCAGTCTGTTCTGTTGTTTCGGAGATTAGTCAGAAAAAAAGATACACATAAAAACAATCTAAATTGTTATTTTGTTATAAGTACCATACATTCTTTGAAATGCTTTAAGTAGAAAGCTGTTATTTTGACTTAATAAACAGACATATCAATCTTATTTATTAGTATAGATAAATATTATAATAACAAAAACTTTAATTGTTGCTATTAAAGACTTGGCACAGCTTTTTTATTACGCTTATTGTGGCTCAATTTAGATGAGTATAATTAAAAACAATATTAATTATACTTTTTATTCAGAATATTTCGGATACTAGCTAGGGGTAAAAAATGGAAAAATGGATTAAGGCGTTACTTTGCGGAAGTACATGTTAAAAAGATCTGAAAATCAAAATTAATTCTGATCAAAATTTGGCGCAGCCTTTTAATAAGGCCATATCTCGAGGCCACTCGATACTAAAGGGATACTAAAGGGTTCTCACCCACGTATATGTTATTTTTTTTTTATATATATTGAGCTACGAGTTTGTTTACCATGGTGTAAAATATAATTAACTTATTAGATACTTAATAATGTACAATATTATAGAAACAAGGGAACAATAAAATAAAAATTGTATGTTGTTTGTATGTCAAATTAATTGTTTCTTCTAATAAATTATACAATGAAAGTCAATAATTGACTGAGTCGAGAAATTTTGTTACAATTACAGAAACATTTTTTCAGTAATATTTAAATTTGCTATAAAAATTTTACTCGCCGGAAGTGCCGTAATTTCGTTAGGTTTACCACTATATATTATATTAGGCCTAGACAAATATTCGATTGTCTTGGTCTTGTTTTGAACTATACATTTTTGTAGAATATGTGTTATCAAGATGAATTTCATAGCAATCAGTAATACGAAACGCTTGGCATGTTCTACATGCCACTTACTATTTAGGACATGGTAAATCAAATCACCGATGTTCTCACAAACAAAGCTGTGTTAATATCTGCACGCATATAAAAGAGAACGTTCACTTTACTAATAAATTCAACCTCGGTACTCTGTAGAGATTTTCTATTCATAGGCAAGGAGAAGTAAGTGAGCTTCGGCCAGTAATTAAGTTCGTCTTGATTTGTGGCGTTATCACTCCGTCTGCCAGTGGTAGATTTATAACGCTTTCTGTTACATTCATTGTCAGTAATCAAGGCGTACAGCGGTTCTTTTTATACTTGAATGAATGCCTATTGTAATTACATTTTACATTTATTTTAAAAAGTATATGGGGAAATGCTATTGTCACTAAAAAGTGAAGCCATGTGAATAGTTTAATTTTCATTCCACAATTTTGTTTCCTGGGTAATAATTGGTGTCAAGAACTTGCACCAACTAGCATGAGTGCAAATACTTCGTGTTTAAATAGAACCTGCAGCCCGTTTAGGTTATTACTCGACCCACTACACTATCACGGTCTAATTCTTATAATAAAATATTATCTCTTATTTAAGTGCCCTTTTAATTGTAGTGAAAAATGTTTTAGTTATAATAGAAAGAACATGTCATCGGTATGTTTCTTGCTGATGTCCTTACAGCGTAAGATTATTTCGTCTAAAGAAAAAAACCTATCATTTTAATCACTATAAGAATATCTAAGGCTAGATAGAAAGCTTTTATATTATATTAAATATGTACAGGATACCGTTAGGTTTACCTATGTTCGTTGTATTAATGATAGGTTCAAGAGATGCATGATGATTTCATTGACAGGAAGTAAACCGTAGGCACAGTAATACGTAATTTAATGTGATCTTCGGAAATTAAGACTGGCCATTAATTTAATTTAAGTTTTAACTGGTATGCTCCCGCTGCAGGGAGACCAGCGTATTCTCAACAAGTAAGAATGAAGGGGGCTATAAACTACCATGGAAAACCAAATCAGTTTTAAAAATGCCACAGATATTAAAATTTTTGTATCTAGGATATACCGGTTACTTCACGACCTTTTCCTTCACTGTTTTCTGAAGTGTGCAAATAAAAATTTTCAATTAAAAATTTATTTTCTTTTGGTCGCTTTGGATGAAGATGCCTTCAAAATACCGACATAAAGTGAACCGAAAATAATAATAAAACGCAAAACATGTATTGATACAAAATATAACTCATTCATATGGAACATATTTGAGAAAAGTTGCGGATTTTATTGTCCTATTTGATTTCTATAGCATGTTTATGTTAACTTAGTTGTTTCCATTTCCAACAAATAACAAGCCGGGCAGATGATATCTGGTGAGATTCCAGGTAGGTTGTGTGAGTCTGAATGCCTAACGGACGCGTCCAAGCCTAGACTTGGTAGTGCCTGGCTGACGGCCTGCCCAAGACTGTCCTGTCACTCAATCTCTAGCAGATTATACCTCAACAAATAACTGTACTTGTACTAAGACAACCGGCGAATTTCACACTCCAACGGTGTCACTGTCGGCTATCTCCTTAGAGATGCTAATGTGTACAAATAGATTAAAAAATGAAATATACACCAAGCACGGATGCCATAAAATTTTACAAATAAATTATCCTGTGTATTAAAAATTACATGTTGGGACGTAGTTAGTGGATTTATGGGAATCGTTGTACTCAATAAAGTAAGAGATGTCTCGTAAATCGTTAGAGGGACGGTCGTGTAGACTAGGGACGCCTACGGAGCGGCGTGGCGACTCCTTCGTTAGACGCGAGCATAGCATCAATCCCAGAGTCTAACAAAAGATGCACGTATTTTATGGTGGGCTAGATAGGTTGTGCAAGAAACGTCCAACTTCTGATATCTTTCGAACAAAAGTATCCTAACGAAATCTTGAGGAAAAACTGCTAGGAAGAGGATTGATGTCTTGTATCATCAACAAAGTAACTATATGTATTATATTAATTGGCTTCGATATCGTTACTTGTGAGAAAAATGAATAAGGAAGAAATAGCTTGGGAAATCAAACTGTAATGAAGAAATCTAACACCGTGAAATTATGCGTAATGCTCGCTCCCTCGCAACAAACGTATGCATTTGTCCCTGCAGGCAAAATGGCGTCGTCCCACATAGCAAGGCGTATCATTTATCTAGTATTGGATTAGCACGTGTAACCCTAACTGCTGGGTTGAACGGTACAAATAGTTCGCACCGCGAGCAACCATCCAGGTATGTCGACCTAGAGCCGCGCGGTGTCGGGTAGCAAAGCAATAGGTTCACTCAGGTCAGGCAAATAAGACCATAATGAAATTTGATATTACACGTACAACCTACACTGAAATTTATGATTTTGCAATCACATTAAATTAAAGTCGTGGCAGATCATTTGATGCTGAACAGCAATTCGGACGTATAAATATGAATGCTGCCTACTAGAGTAATTACTTGGAAACTGGTTTTCGAAATTGTGAATGAAAATTCATAGCTGGGATAATGACCATATTTGTATTACGAACACTTAAGTTAGATAAATAATTATTATAATATTATACAATGTGAGTGTTAGGAGTGCTTTGTTAGCAGTTATGTACCTAAGTTACGTGTACAACAGAATGTATTATAGTTGCTTGAACGAAGTTTAGTTATACAGACATGGAAATTAGTGTCACTCATTTTCTCGGTAGAGATGATATCTATGTCTACAAAGCATAACTGTTTAGTGTTGTTTTCATGTTACTAGAATTCAAAGTTATTTTTATTCACTCATATGTGCTATATGAGTGGATACAAATTACTTTAGCACAAGTTGAACTTAATAAATCCAGGAAAAAAATAATTTAACATCCTCAGTACATAAACAGTTGAGGCCACTGTAGTTATACTGAAGTCACAGTCGAGGGGGCTGTACACCCGATCTTGGTATGAAAGCGGAGAAGTTAATAATGCACAAGCTAATATTTGCCCGCTAAATGCCTAGAATATTTTATCCTAATTTTAGACCCAGTTACACACCAACGCTAAAATACCGATAGTGACACCCACTTGATCGTCATGGCCCGATTACGTACAAGTACAATGTATATATCAATCTTTTCAATGATTTATTTTATTGTGTTACTATTGTTTATTTTATTAGTGTTTGTCAGTAACGCAAAACACAGCCAGCAATGGTGAGAATATTACTTTGAATTACCGGATCTGCATTCACTAGTGCCTGAAAGATAAAGCGTTTGATATATGTACATACATTTTTATTAGCGAAAAGTGTAAATGGAAGATTAATAATGAATTTATGAATTTCTATTACGAGCTTTTTAATATGATTTGTGATCTTATATTTATTTTGTTAAAACAGTACAGTAGTTGCTGCAACTGAAAAAAAAAATATCGACAATGTGTATTTTTGATATAAATAAATCTTTTATAATTTAAATGAACTTAAAATAAATTGCTGTTCAAATATTATATATTTATTTAATGCAATCTGTATTTCAAAGGCAACCCAGAGGTAGTAATGTTCATATTGGTTTTTGTTATAATATACACCATAAACTTAACCAATCGAATTTATTGTTACATGAATGGCGTTAGACTGTGCGTGCGTGCAACTCGCAAAAGCAAATCCATCCCACACAATATCTATCTAATAAATATCCAAAAAGCTTGTTCTGCAAGCATTCCTCGTCCATTGTGTGCCTTACAGATATATCTTGCGTAAGGAGCTTGCAATTGTTGCGAGCTTTCGCTTCTACCCACGCTACTAAACGCTAGTCACCATTGATTGACGCAGTATCCATTACCGTATTGGAACGGACTTTTATCTGAATCGATGGGACGTGAGAAGAAATGGACGCATGACGCTTTCCTTTGTTGCATTCGTCGCAGGCTTTCAAGGAACAGTTTGTTGGCCGCGGTGACCGGTTGCCTAATGCAACGGTTGACAAATCGCTCAATTGTCCCGGCTTGGAGGCTGTCGGGTCCCGACTAGTTGGGTGGCGAGTTGCGCAACCGGTGCCTACTTCAGACCATTTGACGACTGCCGGAAGACGTCCAACTTTACTGTGCTTTATTGCGATTGGATGGTGGTAAATGGGGAGCTACGTCTGTGAAAATATTTCATTACATCGAAAATTGAATTGACTTTCAATTTATCAACGCATGATAATTTTTGTGAGAGTTCTTATACCACTGTTGATTGTATACAAAACAAGAATTATTGTGTTTTCAATTAGTAAACCTTGAACGCACTATTGGGATAGGATTAATTTTTCCGGTTGTAATGTATCAGAATATAATAATTAATATTTGTACACAAAACTTTACACATATCAAATGTTTCTAATGAATTACAAAATAATAATCTAATTTTAAAGCAAGATCAGGCAATGTGAAAGACTATAACTGTTCTAAGGTAGAAAGGTCAAACCTTGTCGCGGCTTCCTACAGAACGCAGGACCAATTTAATGTAACCAGTTCAATATTTCCATACAATAATACATTGTTGCGTGCGGCTAATTGAAATCAGGCATGTGCCATTTAGATCGTCTACGGACATGAGCCTTCTTAATTAACTTATGAATGGGATTTATGAAGCGGTATATCACAAGGTACCATGAGTCGTGAGTTTCTTGTAATGCCATTTGAGTAAATTAACGTTTCTTGCCTTCAAATTAAGTATTTGTTTAGAAGTATTTGAAAATTTCTTTCATGATTGTTCTTCTATTGAGTAACATAAAACTGACTGTTGAATAGTATACGAAGTCAGATTTTCTAGTTTTATGATAAAGACACACGCTTAACTAGAAGCATTAATAAGTTTGAAAACAAGTATCGAAACAAAAGCAATCGTGTGAAACAAAGAAATCGTATAATGTTTGTCCGAATGCGCAGGGAGCGGGGCCAGTGGCCAGTCTGCAGCGGGAGGCTACACACCGCGAAATATTTCCCAAGATACATCGGCACGAGTGCGATGTGGCGATATCTGAGCGCGCCAGTTCGAATCGTCTATCGACTCTATGATCGGCTCCGACGAGAGGTCACGCGCGTTAAACGTAAATCAACATATCTCTCGACGGGAGATCTAGCCGAGCATGCGCCCGGCCAACAAAAACTGAATTTTATAGCCGTAACACTACACCCGGGAAAAAAGTAAATAAATTGGACGGGAACGAGTGAACGTCCGAGGTTACGGCGATCTTACAACATCCACTTAAACGGATTGTCGAAGGAGTACCAACTCGTCTAGGGTAAAATGTAGTCCAGCTAATAATCCGCCTTTATCGGGTCTTGGAACTTGCTCCTTTATTGGGTTGTGTCGGTGACATGTGCTTTATACATTCTACTTATAAGTAGAGTATTAGTCTTGCGCTAACGATATCATAATATTATAATTGAAGTCTAGAATCACAGAGCACAACGATCTAATTGGTATGAAATTTGTATTATTCATCTTGTATCGTTTACACTTTGTTCAAAATGTTAAGACTTTAATTTAAAGTTTTGCACCATATTCCAAAAATACACCCTTTGCGGTTCGTCGAGATATTTATGAAAAACTATGACATGACTATGACATCCCGATTATCTGCTTTACTTAATTGAAACTTTAAAAAGTTAATTAGACAGAATTATGCTGATAATTATAAATATTTTTGGTTCTTCTTAAGGTCAATGTTACTCTCCCTAAATATAACCAGGTGAAGTTAACATCAAACTTCAAAAAACCCGTAAAAATTAGACTAAAGAAAAAAAACTAATTCAACACATCAAACACCTGACTATCATAAGTGAGCAACCACTAATTTTCTAGATGGGTGAATTATTACAAACGCAATCGAAGTTGCCATCAAGTATCTAGTTCTCGTAGCAGGAAGTTTAAGATCGTGAAGTAGATATCTGTGGCACAAAAAATAAACCGCATTAAACAAGAAATAAATATTAAGAAAAGTGAGGCATTTAGGTATGTGATTCCGTGAAGCAATATCAATATCAATAAGCAATCAAACCTGATAGCCATCATTACACGTGGATTTTTATAAAATTAAGCACATGTAATTAAAACTTGCTATAGTAAATTAATTAACTAGTTTGCACCGGTCCTGTAACTGAGTTTACAATAATGCTGTTATGCAGAAACATTGCTGGTTAATTGTATAAAGTTCTAAATGGATTGTAACGACAGTAATTTTGTCAAGGGAAGCACTTCTTTATACCAATGGAGATAAGATGCTCGTGACTTGTAGGGTGCTTTCTCCAGAGTACTGGGCTGTCGGTTGGCTCCAGCCAAGCCTGGGACGAGATTCGATTGGTATCTCTATTGATCCTTATCGTGGCAGTTTTACGCGTCGTGTCGTAGTCTCACTCCGATGGATTCAATGTGACTTTATTTCCTATATATAATTTGTGTAGTTATACAGGCAGACTTGTTAATTTATTTTACAGAACTTCCCTTTGGATCCTGTTATTATAAGATGTTCATTCAATTTAATATTTATTTTTATTACTAAATCTAAAATAATGGAATGTTTCTGTAGATAAAGTACTACATATTTTTGAACTATATATATACAATATATTTCATTATTCAAGTGTTTCAATTATTCATAACTTTAGCAGCTTTTTGCCCTCATTATTTGATTGCAAGTTCAGGTTAGCTCTCTCAAGTTTAAAACCTTACGATGAGATCCGCTAGATTCCCTTCGAAGCTATTTTCTTTCAGGCATTGCGTGGGGCCAGAATCAGTTCCATAGCGTAACATCAAAAAAGCGCAAACCATAATAAACCCATATCACTACATAGTATAAAACAAAGTCGCTTTCTCTGTCCCTATATCCCTATGTATGCTTAAATATTTAAAACTACACAACGGATTTTGATGCGGTTTTTTTAATAGATAGAGTGATTCAAGAGGAAGGTTTATATGTATAATACACTAGCAAGTCACCCCGGCTTCGCACGGGTAGTTTCTGATGCGACACTGATGCTTTACTAACCGTGCGAAGCCGGGGCGGGTCGCTAGTTTTATTATATAAGAATGTACTTACACTAATAGATGACCGTATATTTTATTAGATTATGTCCTGAACTTAGTATCGTGTCTAAATAAGGAATTTATTTCAACAAATGTATACTAGATAGTCATTGCAGAAGTACTTACTGTTATTAAACAAATAATCGTAACATTCATGTTTTGGCTCGATTATATCATTTAATTTGAAATACAAATTAATTCCTCAGGTGACATGAGCTTTCGCCTCAATGACAAATATATTACTCGTAACAAAACATTTGTTAATCCACGATGGGATTATATCCTGTTTAAACAAATAATTATATGAAGTATCCCTTCCAAGAAGTGGTTAAGAATAATTAAAAATATTTATATCAGTTGTGTATCATTCAGGTAGAAATAATTAAATGCGAAGCTCAAAATTAACAAGTGACCCCTAAAAACTGATTAAGATAGAGCAGTGGCTCGGAAATAGATATTTAAAGAACCTCTAAGAAACTTTTTGCTTGAACGAAGGTCATAACATTATGGAGCAATAAACTCAAATAAAAACACACAATTTGAACACATTTCAATTGGGGGATCAATTATTTTTCTATAGGTATGTGATCACGCACGATGTGATCTCGGTGAAGACATTTATCAGTAAATACGGCCCACTTACAGTCATTGAATCATCCATTATTCCCGTGCATTTGTTTGCGTATGCCAACTCAAACCGATAAGTCCATCGTATCACTTTTACACAAGTCGTTCTGGTCGTTTTTCTTCGACAAACTTTAATTGCGTTCACTTCACTGCGGTGAGATCGATAACAAAATCTATTTGAAAACGTTGATAGTTGCGAAGCGAGTTGAAAAGAAGTGAATCAGCAAAGTGAGCGCTAAAAGCATCGGTAGATAAGTACAGAATCTCCGGTAGACGAGTGATAGCACTAATGAACCCATGTCGCCGTCACACGAGTGGCATGGTTTGAACGATGGCGCGCCATTAGAGGGAAACTCAAGGCCAGTCGAGGGCGGACAGCTAACCGTAATTATCTTAAACAAACCTAACCAAAAGGCGGATACATCGCAGCCGCACACTGGTACAATTTACCGCATGCTCGAATCAACGGTAATTAAACAGAGATATTCATAAAATTTTCTTGTTACTTCCAGTATTACAAGTGATATTCGATAGCCGAGTTTCATAGAAAACTAAGGTTACCTCTACCGTGCGGTTACTTATTGTAAATGAGGCGTAATGTTTATGCAAATAATGTTATTTAGTTGAAATCAACTAATCGTAAGGTAGTACTTGACTTACAATGTAGATAGTATCGTTGTTATGTATTCCTAAGTGTTTAGTTATGTATATGTAAACAGTTGTCATGTATTAGATTGTATGAAGGGAGATAACTCGGATTGCATCACGATAGCCCGACTTGACAGCAGAACCGCTATATTGATGGATTGGAGCTATTGGAAGGGCCAAGGTAGGTAGTAATTGAACAACAAATTAAGATTAATTAATTAAGCTTAATAGAATAGTAATTACTTTGAGTACTGAGCTTAATAGCATTCACGTTTATTAATCGCACAAAACGGTTATTAACCACAATTTACTTGACAATTTACAATTACAATTTACAATTTATTTGTCCATCTTTATTTAATAATTTCTTATAAGATAATAGTTATTAGATCTGTCAAAGAAAAAATGTTATATTTATAAAAAACATCTTTATAAAAAAATCAAATGAAGGGCTCATGGCAAAGCTTGCTTAGTTGTTCTTTACAGATCATATTAGGTCTCTTCGTCCGGTCAGTATTTGGATGGGTGACCGTAAAGTGACATTTGAGCATGTAAAGATGTCCCTGCTATACTAGTCTATAAGCCATGTCAGCGGCCTTCGGACGGCTTGAAAACTACGAAACCTCAGTTGACATAATCTTCTTCTCTCGTGTAAGAAGATTATGATTATAATAATAGCCGCATATCACAAGACTATAATTAACAAAATTGAGTGGCGTCTCATCACATCACAGTTGGTGAAATCTCTGCCTACTGCGCGCGGGACGTGGGTTCGAGTCCTTTCCAGGATACAAAAATATAATTAACGAATAGGTATAGATGTTTGTTCTGTTTTCGGGTGTTAATGTTTTTATGTAGGTATGTATTTACAAGAAAACCTTTATTATTATCTGCTTCCCATAGTACAAGCTAACTAAGCATTAGTTTGGTACTTGATGGCGCATGCCTAAAATGTCTATGCACATTTATTTATTTGATAACAGCGTTACAATGTCCTATATAACTCTGGGCGGTATTGGAATCTAAATTGAGATTGGATCCATATTTTATCTCTTTTACTCATTCTGTTGTACATCTTGCCAGGAAGAGATAAATAGTTGATCCAATCCCAATTTCAACAAAACAGGAGTTTACCCACCCACCAACTAGAAGAGCAAGCTCCAACAGATTACCATCGATTTAGTTTATAATGATTACGTGATAGCCATCTGTCTCTGAAGTGGAGCGCACGCGTCACTTCGCTATTAAACGCTCAGGGCATACTCTACTTTTACCTACCTTGTACGTGATCGGATTTAGAATGCTTATTTTATGCATATAATAATAACGATACAAATATTTATTAAGAAAATACAGGTTACAGCAAGGAGACAGTATGACATAATATTAAATAAAATAGGAATACTTACTAAAAATCGATTAAATTCTTGAAAATTTATATTAGACACGTTGTATTGCATTTGTTACAGCTCATACGTACATAATTATAACACATAACACAATTTAAAAAATACTAATTAAGTAAAAATTTACAATAAGTTGCATGAATTGGATATAAACCGATAAAGATTTTATAATTATTATTATTACGTATTTGACTGGCCTCACAGTTTAGTTGATCTGCCTATCTGCACTGTAAGTCGTAGGTTCGATTTCCACTCAGGACATGTATTTATGTGACGAACATAGATGTTTGTCCGATGTCTGTATGTATAAATTTATAAAAAAAATAAGTATTCTATCCCATAGTACAAGCTATGCTTTCTTTGAGGCTAGATGGCGCTGTATGAGATGTCCATGAATATTTATTTATTTATATTTCACTGCTTTCTGAAAATCGTAGATGGAGGAAGAAAAGTGGTTCAATTCCACACTAAAACTCAATGTGTTCTTTGTACTTCGTTCCACTGGTTGCAATGCAAGCTTTATCTAAGACATTTGGAAATATGAATTTAATCCGTTTATACCATAAAACACACCCACCCATTTTAAAAAGCTTTGCAAAAACTTATTGGTAAACCTTACATTTACTCTTCATCTTGAAAATAAATGACACCGGTGCTAAGTAAGTACGGTCGGAGTCGTAAGTAGTAATAAAAGTTGCTGCAGAGACATTGTAATAATCGCGCCTCATACCCTGCTTGGTGCTGTGGGCAACAAATCCCAAATCAATACACATAAAGTTAAAAATATACTTTTTCCACTCACTATTTGCTTAAAAACATAATCATTTGAGAATTTATTCAGAATATGTGTGGCGATCAGCAAGGGGTCTAACCAATTAAATATTATGCGACCCCCACTGATATTTATGTAAAATGCGTGGATACGTGTCAACTTTTAATATATTCCGATTGTCCAAATGATTTCGCTATTTAGATTTGCACTTTGAAATTAAATATATATAAATATTGATAGCCATTGTATACAGCGCCATCTAGCCCCAAACTAAGCATAGCTTGTGCTATGGGTACTAAATAACTTTAACAATACATATACAGTCTTTTTTGCAAAGACATATTAACACCCGGACACAGAACAAACAACGGTTTGTCACACAAAATGCTTGTCCTGAGTCGGAATCGCAGCAGGCAGAGCTACTTCCAACTGAGCTGTGAGGGCAGTCAAATTGTTTGAAGAACCCATTGTATGTAATGTAATATTAAATTAAATTTAATCATGAGCGTGCGCCGAAAATGAAGAAGCGAGATGCTCTTGAAAAATGATTGAACGATCCTTAATGAACTGAGTAGGCCCCAAGGTTATAATGTGAGAAGTAAGGGCCTTTATACACAAACTGAAAAAGTATTATTTAGTTGTTGAATAACGGAAGACAACAGATATATTACTTTTTTGAATTAAACATACGTTTAAGCACCCCGTGCTGTGAATAAACTTTAGTTGACTGTCATCTTACTAAGTTGCAGCAAAGCTATGATAAGATAACGTACTATTATAGAGTATTCTCCTGAAAATTTTAAGTGTGTAATCACCCTTATTTAAGGCTTCCAAACGAGTGTGAATTATTTTCGCGGTGACGTCTCATCAATTTTTAGGGTTCCATATTAACTTTTCGATTAAGTTTAGAGTAACGATAATGAACCCTGCGAACAACTGCACCGAATTTATAAGACAGCCCTGATTGCATTTTGTAAGTCATTTTATTATTCAGGATTCAAATTAATTAAGTTCAAGTTTGAGTAGGAGTTTCCTTTAGTTGTCTGAGAATTATGATATAGCCAAAGCTCTTAAGAATCCAGAATAGAAAACATTAGAAATACAATTAGCAAATCCAAACATTATTTTCGAATCAATCAAAATACAAAAGTATTACAAATACAAAATACAAAAGTATTTTGATTGATTCGAATAATATGCCAAGCAGCATTCACAAAAACCCAATTAGTCGTGATAATTAGCTAATGTTGGATTAAGAACAAAACATTTCAAAAACGGTATTCAGGTAACGTGAATACCTACCGTTCGTTAACCTGAATTTCGAACGGAAATCGAACCCAGGCCCGCGGCCCTCGTGCACCTTGACAACGATCTACCCATTGTGTGCTCTAGACTCAATTGATAACAGTCGCCTTCACTGTTAAGTGGGATTTTTATGAAATATAAAGGTCCTCACTATAGCTGTGCCCCGCGGTTAGCCATCCTACAGAAATAGTTTCCTTTTTAGGGGTAAAAAGTAGCCTATTTGTTAATCCAGGATATTACTGTAACAATATCTGGAAATCCACTGCCAAGCAGTGGCATACTCGCGAGTCGCGGTCGAGTTGCTATATTTCGGTGGAATTTAGAGGCACCTGAGGAGTTACCTGTATCGGAGGACGCAACGCATTGCGTCTTTGGGTTTTTCATACTTTGGTAGGGGAGGACCTAAGTCGTATTGTTGTTGACTATGGGCGATACTGAACGAACTGACGGCCCACCATGTTAATTATTGTACATTAAGTGGACCGTCAGTCAGTTCAATAAAAGCTATCGCATAAAAAAGCTAGCATATAAAGTCTCCAAAGTAAATATCTGTTCTTTAATATAGTGTTTTATTTGTTCATTATAGGTATATATGCTCGCTCAGTCTTTTAGGTGATAACCTGTTCCTGCGACTTCGTTCGTGTTCGTGTGTGTTTAACAATGTTTTTAAGAGGAATCCTATTTTTTTTTTTCTAAAAACGAAAACACCCTATCAGAAGCCTGTGAGTGACCCGTCAAAATCGGTCAAGCCGTTTAGTATACAATATACGTTTAGTAGACAGACAAGGAGACAAAAAATTTCAAATTTGTTTACTTTTATATGAGCCCTTTTATTTCATAAATGCATTAATTAAAATTCTGTTACATAACAAACAGACACTTTTTATTTATTTGTATAGGTTTTGTTTAAGGAATGATATACTGAAAAAAGGTGTTAGCTGAGTTTTACAAAGGCAGCGATAATTGGTAATTGCCATGTCTACTTTCGCACGATTGTGAACTCACAAAGTGAAGTGCCCCTTTTGTAAGGTTCTGCCTACCTTTATGCTTCTTATCCGAAGTTGGAGAACATAGCTGTTTCCAAGATCGTCATGAATTTGCTTGTAGGGGTTTGGACAATTGGTTTAATTTACAGGATTCTTGACGTGGAACATCAGCTGGGCGTGCCTTGATAGTAAAGCCAACTCGTATGATGTGACGGCAAACGGAACGACCCTATCTTATGTCATGTTTTGCATCTGCCGGGCATCCCGTCACGGCCACCTTATTAGCCTGATTAAAAACGAGGATATTCTCAATTTTTTTGTAGGTTTGGTACGCGATTTCTTTGCCAGTTGTTGACCGATATGGTTGATTTAATTTTATAAGTGTACCTCAGAGGTGGTTCCATAATGTTTCATGCAGAAATTCGACCCGTTAAGGCCGTTAACGGTAAGTGATTAAAGCATTTAAGTCAGTTTATTGTTAAATTAACTTAATTAATCTAAATACCTTTTCTCGTGTAGCTAAAGTAACGAAATAAAAATGATCTTTTTATAATGATTTCACAGATCAATTTATATTAATCAGTTCCTGTGTTATCTAAAAAACCCTAATGCAAGATACAATCTGATTATACTACCACAAGTAAGTAAATATTGTGCAAATAATATCTAAACTACCTCTCCATCAAATTGCAACAAAAACACAAATTGATTTAATAATATGTGCAGTACTTGCTTAATCACTACACTAATGGGATAGTATTGTAAACGAGTAGGAATAGGATAGCGTTTAATGTCCACTTTCGGGTACTTTCGGCAAAAATACTCTAGCTAGTATATATTTTTTATTTGTGCATTAATTATATTTATTGGGTGTGAATATGACTCCGCCCTTTCTCAACAGATGTCGTTTTTAGTATTGTTTACGTGTACTAATAAATGACCATACTTGTATTCGATAGTACTGAATGTCAGCTATCTAACGCATTTTATGATATTTGGTTGAAGTGTAAGCAACAATTGTTTTCACCTTTTCGAAAATGTCGGTTTTTATTCCAAATAAACGTCATTTGCGGGAAGTGTTATTACATTATTTTATTGCGAAGAAAACTGCAGCGGAAACTTATCGTTTGCTTGTGGAGATTTATGGTGAGCATGCTCCGTCTAATACAACTTGCAAGGAATGGTTTCGACGATTTCAAAATAACGATTTTAGTACTGAGGATAAAGAACATGGAAAACCACCAAAAAAATTTGAAGATGCTGAATTGGAAGCATTATTGGCGGAAGATTCTTGCCAAACTCAATCAGAATTAGCTGCAGCATTAAATGTTGATCGTTCAACTGTTGCAAAGCGTTTACAAATGATGGGAATGATTCAAAAAGCCGGTTACTGGGTTCCACATGATTTAAAAGAAAGAGACATGGAACGTCGGAAAACCATTTGTGAAATGCTGCTTCAAAGACAGCAAAGAAAAGGATTTTTGCATCGGATAGTCACAGGAGACGAAAAATGGATACACTACGAAAATCCTAAACGCAAAAAAGCTTGGGTGAAACCAGGCTAACCAGGCCCATCACAGCCAAAAATAAATATTCACTGTGCCAAGGTCATGCTCTGTATTTGGTGGGATCAGAAAGGTATTGTATATTATGAGTTGCTCAAACCCTCTGAAACTATTAATGGAGAAGTTTACCGACGACAACTAATGCGTTTGAAGCGAGCCATAGAAGAAAAACGACCAGAATGGGTGAATAGACATAACAAATTAGTTCTTCAGCATGACAATGCCAAACCGCATACCGCAGAAGTCGTAAAAAGATATTTAGAGGGACAGGACTGGGAAGTGTTACCCCACCCGCCATATTCACCAGACATAGCTCCTTCGGATTACCACCTATTCCGGACGATGCAGACAGACCTTACTGGAGAAAAGTTTACTTCATGTGAAAGTATCAAAATTTGGATTGACAACTGGATAAGCTCAAAAGACCAGGACTTCTTCCAGCAAGGAATACGAAAACTACCTGAACGATGGGCGAAGGTTGTAGCTGCAGATGGAGCATACTTTCAATAATTTTTTTTTTAATTTTGTAAGCGAACAAATGTGTTTTATTTTGACAAAAAGGGGCGGAGTCATATTCACACACCTATTATTATATATTTTATTTTTAATGTTTGAAATATTAGTGTAAGTTAACATTAATGATTATTAAAGTTTCACAAAAATATAAAAAAATCTATACTGTTCTAATTATTCTTTTTAATCATAGGCTAAACTGAAAGCTTGCCACATAAGTATTCTCTCAATAATTATACTCACGTAATATAGGAAAGTGATTGTTAAAATTATATAAATATATTTTATCATGTTACATAATACATTATTGTACCATTATTTTAATATGCCGGTTGTCATATTGAAATAATGTTTATAAAATATGTATTTTTTTGTGGTACATTAGATATGTATTAGGAACACGGAACTAAGTTCGAATGGTAATGGATTACATTTTGAACTTAGTTCTGTGTTCCAACAACAGACGATCCTGGGCCTGATGATGTGTGCTAGAAACAAAGCTTATGCGGACCAGAGTTTTGATTACCGTATTTATTTTGATTTCTTCGGTTTGGATTCGGTTTCGGCATGCAAATAGCTTCTGAGGCAAACTCTATTCAAGATAGATATTTTTTATCCGCGATAACACACCTACGCCGTACATCGTCCATTAGTGTCTGTCCAAACACGACGTCGATGGCTTTTAGGTGTCCAATAATAAATAATGTGTGTGTTAAATAAAATTTACCTACATTTATTAAGACAGTTCTATCTAGAGGCGAAGTTCATTAAACTCAAGAACATTTGTTAGAGCTTCAGAGCTAGTAGGTTGTTTACTAGAAATAGAGGCCAAGTTTTAGTCTTCGTGAAAGCTTTTTACATTGTGTGAAGGTTATAGCAAGATAAGTTATTTTGCAATCATATATTATTTAACACAGATACAGAACGTAATTTGCTTATTATTCGTGTTACAGAGATATTTACCATGATTTGTGAGTTTTGTTGACTCCCGATATTTCGACGCAGTTACATGCGTCGGGGGAGTCAACAAAACTCACAAATCATGGTAAATATCTCGGTAACACGAATAATAATGTTCATAACCATGATAGTTTTAAAATTTGTAATATGCTTATTATACTAGTAATATTAGAAGGTTACAGCAAGATAAGTTTTTTTGAAACCATATATTGTAACCAAGTAACCTAAGGAGCCGGATAAGCAACAGAAACATGATAAACCCAGGTATACTGTCACAAATCCTGCATGTTCTATTGTTACTAAACACGAGCACAGAGTAACATGGAAAAAGTCGTGACCGGCTCTGGGGTCAGGATGCTGCGGGCGTAAATAATGTTTCGTCTGATCTTAATTATCGGACCATCGTTAGATGACCGACGGGCAGACCGAAATCGGCAAGTTGCGACATCGACATCTTTTGACCACACAACGCTAACTCTGCCAAGTGTAATTTTTCACTTTTTGAGACAATCTATCCGAACTCAAGGCGTTCTCTATATTTTTCTAATAAGAAATTTAAGTTGCACAATTGCCAAATTGAATACGCGTAAGGAAAAAAATGATTTTTGACTTTGACTTCAATTATGCCGAATCGGTTAATGAACATTGGTTATTGGCAATATGGTGAAATGTAAAAAATATAGGTATGTTCTTAATTACCTCATAAATCTTTATTATAGAGGGAATGATCTTCATGTCTCAATGAAAAAGCTATTATTGGCATTTTGCATTTTAAGAAGTAGTAAAAAAAAAAAACGAAAAGTTAAGTCATTTTTTTTAAATCTCCACCATCATCACCTTCGAAAGACCGCTGTTACATTTTTTTATTAAATAAAATATTCTGTATATATAAAATTACAAACTACGAATAATATAATCATTATTCATTCTATATTTATTTAAAAATATTGAACAGTTACTTAGGAAAGTACGCACCTACGCAGTCGAGTAGCCAAACTGGGCTGTCATTATCGGCTTTTCGATCGGCCGTCGATAGAAGTTGTACCTGCAATCGATCCGGTGTTATTGTACATTTTGGCAGCCAACATTATAAATTCTTTTGTAGTCGGTATTATTCTCATTGTGATGACTTGTGCCTTTACTACATTTGTAGATGAGCGATAATGTCGAATCTATATAGACCGTTGGTTTTGAGATAAGATTGTGATTTCTTAGCATTGTGCCGCTAAAATATTATGTCCAGTCGATATAAAAAACAAGAAACAGTTTGTAGCCAAAAATAAGTTATGCTCTCATTTTGTTTCAGTTCGTTAATCGTTGGTCTTTGTAGTCACCGCTGACCCGATTGAGATCCGCGAGCGACGTTGAAAAATTCAGAGCTCGTGATTTTCGTTCGTGAAGTTCATTTATTTGTACAGGAACTGAGAATATTGTTTGCAAGCACTTTCTGAATTTCTCTACGCCTTATCTTGACTGCGGAAATTAATCAATGCAGCTAGAAATACTGTTTGCAATTTTTTAAATTCGGGAAGCTAATTTTGTGTAGGTATTTCTCACTTACTGTTTGTAGTATTTAACTACTCGTCGATAGTTTTCAAACATTTCGTGTCACAAATTACCCAGTAAAATATGATAAATTTCGATGTTGTTCGGAATTTCCAAAAATATGTGCTACGTGCGTAGTTATTACGAAATTATACTATCGATCAGGCAATAATATGGCCATATTGCCTCGGGAGGGGAATTTAGGAGAAATTGAGGGTGCCGCGTTGCGTGCCTTCCCGCGAGCAGAATAATCCTCACATGCATAATATAATAAAATAATTCGCGTGAGCATATAGCACACGATCGATTTAGCATCCTTAATACTATGTGCACGTTTAGGCGGTTATAATAATTCTGATAGTGTAGGAGTAGTTAAATCATTCTACGATTTTTGCTCATTCAAAATATGGATTTTTTATAATTTCCATTACCATTTTGTTTGATAACTATATTGGCAATTCTCATTGGTGTCTATTAAATGGTTTTTCTATTATATTGCAAACGTTATATTGCAAACATTTTAGTTTTTTGTTACATTACAAATTATTTTTAATTTTTGAAATAATACAAAATACAATAATACTGAAGCATGTTTTTGATTATTCAAGATATATTAAATTAAAATATATTTTTATTATATTGCAATACCATAATTTTGATAGATTAAGTGCTGGACAAACTTATTTAACATATCCAGCACTTACTATATGAAAATCATAAGTCTTTATCTTGCGATAGTCAGATAAAATATACTCACCTCTACATAATCTCATTCATGTATACTGCAAGCTGCAAGTGTCAAAGATTCCGTCATAACCATACCTTGATGAAGGCGACTCGGCTGACGCAGCGTTTACCGTAAACATAGGACCAAATATTCAACGGCGCTCAAGGCGATGCAAATTGCGTCGCCTCTTATCGATGCACTTTATCCGGGTTACTTTTGTGCATATTTTACATAATATATTTGCCGGGATGCGGCCGATAGCCGGTGTGGGCGGTGCCCGCGCCCGCATGCTAATGCACGGTCAACTGCATGGACCACAACTTGGATAATTTGCCCATGTCTAGACTAGGAACATCTTCAGGTGCAGATCTATATGGGACGTAACAGGTGCGCTGTGGGAAGTCTACTGTAGACCTTTGTTACGGAGATAAAATATTAATTAGCTACTTATAAATATTTTATCACATATGATTCCAAAGTGAGGACATTTTATATATAAAATTTTCTATCAATTAAAATTAGTTTTATTTTTATTGAGTTTAATTTCCTCGGCATAAAATAAATATGAGCAATAAAGATCAGTATCTCTAGTTGTGGCCACTAATCTCTGACACCATAACATAATTGTGCAGAGTCCCGAGGGTATAGCGGCGCGGGCGCAGCCGCTCTGCGGTCACGAAGCACTCTAAACATAGACTGCAGCCCTAAACGATGCCACCATATCCGTTGGCAGGCTACATCGAGTTCGCATGGACCCACCTCACGGCATCGATCATATTTTACATATCTAGTAGTATCGGGTAATATCTACCATGTTGTGATAATAATTGTGCAAGAATATGAAACCGATAATGATTTTGTAACTTTGTCTTCGATAAGCAACAACCGGTCTTAACTTTCACACTCCATACCCATTCAAAGTTAACTTGAAGCTTTAAAGCTATTAATACAATGTAATTTAGACAGAAACAAGTAATGTTTGTAAGGAATTTTATTTCAGTAGTGTATTTATAACCTGTGAATCATGAATACTCCGAGCAAAATCTAATTAACACTCCACCAATGCAAAAATGCAAAATAAAGGTGAATACCAAAACAAATCACGTCGATTGACGGGAGTGACGTCAAAATTTCCAAACTGAAGAAGGTGATTGATTGATGCTTGTGAAATTATCTACAATGCTTCAAACGGGACAGGATGTGTGGTCATAACTTAGGGCTGAAATGTGGTTATAAATTAAAATGTTACTTCAAGAAGCTTTGATCATTTCTTCAAAAAGCTTCGTACGACAATGGTGGAAGCACATTTGGTGTATGCGATTCACTACTAAATTCTTCAAAGAGTTAGTTGACAATATGTAATGTTAATTCATTCAATTTGCTTATTTTTTGTGCTATTCTGTATTTTTTTTAAATATACTAATATAATATAAAAATTAAATATTTTTTTAAATAGTTTTCGGCTAGTATAGATATATTATAGTTATTTTATTACCTTCATGTTTTTATTAGTTTCATATATCAATTAAATATTTGAAAAATCACGCCTACCAAAATAAAATGAAATAAATCACGTTAAAAGCCTATTTGCGGAAATTAAACTGATTAAAACGCATAATAAAATTGTAAAATATTGCCTACATTATTCAGCGAGCAAGTAACATCAATATTTATTGGTATTTTACGTATTTTTATTTGTTTCTTAAATGATTGGTGGCTTGGTAAAGTCATGATAATCGTATTGCGTATTTTTGCAACATACCGTGGTTTCAGAATAACTTTACAAATTACCGCTATTCATCGTCATCTACATAGAATAATTTCTGCTTCAACAATAATTTTCGTAAGTTATGAACCATATAAATCATGTAAATCAGCGGTGTTTGCTGTTGAACTATACCTGGATTTATATGTTGTGGTTTTAAGTGCCTGAAAGAGCTTTTTTCTCATGTGACCGATACAGGATATCTGTTAATGGTGGCATGAGAAAAACAGCACAGAAAATACTCGAAGGAATATGATTTCATACCTCGAACATATTGTGAGGTAAATTAAAATTTCGAAACACTTTGCGATATACATAAAAACCGATTTGAAAGTCTCTACCTTAGAATTATATTTAACTTACAGAATAGTTTTGTTTTATAGTTTTACATTATATCATTGCACCGACACGCAGATCATTTTTCAACAGATGCAGTACAACGAAACACAAAGTATTTCCTATTAATCTAGTAGCGAACCGCAATCAATTATCGAAACTTGAGTAATCGCCGGACCCAATAAATTGACGTACTGTCATTTCTCTTCCTTTAATCGATTATTTCAAACATGAGCTGCGGGGGTCCAATAGCAAAGCCATCCTATGCGCACAGGCTTAAGTATTTGTTTTATGGATAATAAATCAGAATAAATACTTTTTATTTTATGTAATGGGTGTTACTAGCTGCTCCAGCAATGTATATACATTTTCTATTATACTACAATCTTTGTGCATATTATTTTATGTTTTTTTTTGTTTCATAAGATTTTCACTAGATTTTTTTATATTTTCATAAGATTTTTGCATTCATGCGTATAAAGTTCTATAATAATAAACTATTTTATACATCATTCTTAGGCGTTGTCATTGTAGCAAGGTACTGACAATGGTTATTTGTCAAAAAAAATAGTATCTATTTTTAGATTCATTTGTTTTTGAACACCTCAGTGATAAATGACCAATTTTACCACCCTTTTGTAGAGAACACAGTAACTTCATTATGAATGTTTATAGTTCCATCCGTCCTAAATATTCCCAACATTCTATTCAGAACAATAAATTTTATTAACACGTCACAATTTATATCCCCAAAAGTCACAATCAACTTTAATTGCTGCTGCTCCTACTAGCATCGTGGGCTTGAGATTCTATACTGCTATGCTCCACTCGCCTTCCTCGCCCTGATACAAAGAAAAGATTGAGTCATCATAACAAATACGCACGCTGTCCACAAGAGCAGAGAACTTTCTATACTACAATCGGCTTCTTCTTATCTATGATGGCTGCGATCATTGTATCCCGGACAGTTCGTGCCTTGACGTAGCCAATGAATGACGAATGGTGCGTTTTACTCTTTTACTTTTCTCTGCCTTTGTTGACTTGTCGACTTCTCTTCGAATCATTTTTTGTTACGTCTGCCGGGTCCGTTTGTCAAGCTCAGCCCTAACTCGGATAGCTTATCGAATCCATCGCATCGAGCAATAGTTACGTATACCATTTAACAGCTAGATGATTATTAAAAAACAACTTAAGTGAATGTATAACTGACGTAAATCCGCGACTTTATTACTATTTAGATGAAGGTAATCAATCTTTGCGAAATTTTCAAACAAAAACTCATAAAATAAAGAACAAAAAAAAAACGATGTTCAGAAAGAGGACAAAAAGATTAAATTACAAGAAAGAGGGAAAAAAGTGTGTTCCATTAATCATATTGATGAATGCACTTAGTATCACAGATACTAACGTCCAATGTGATGCATCCTATCGACTTTTTTTAATTTCTTTTAATTCGATGCTGTTGATCAATAGGCATCCGAAATCGTTTTAAAATGCAACTCATCTTAAGCTTCGACCAAAAGTTGGTACAAAAACTAGTTTGGATGTTGGTATTTTAAGTTAAGAAGGTATAAAGGTACCAATGAAGTTCTGAGGAACGTTACTTTTATTAAACGGGTCATCAGAGTGACGAACCTAACATTTAAGCGTGTTTTATATTATATTTAAATTTTGATGTTTGCATTTTTTGTAGTAATGAAATTTGTGGGTAATTGAAATTTTAACAGAACTTGTTTCTTTCCTGGCCCATAGAACAACTGATTTTTAATAATGATCACTCTTCTATCCATACGAATTAAAACAACACTTATGACAGGTTTCTGTCATAAAAATATGAATTAAATAATAGTTTAAAGTTATAGGTATCAGAAAACATGGATCAATATTAATCAGTGACACATTTATGAATTAAATTCTCAATTTTTTTTAAATAATGTTTTGCTTTACATATTTAAAATAGTCAAGAGTACTTTACTTATTCTGACTATTTATTTACATATAAACATATTATAAATTCACGCCTTTACCCAAAAGTACACTTTCAAAAATTACATTTCGATAATTATTTTATGTATCGTTTGACAATATCATACGCGTGATTATATCCATTCAAATAAAATGAAACACAATCCTGAAGCGCATCGGATATAGGGCCGTGGGGCGCATTTTGTCATCTCGAGTCAATCTCCACTCACCGGAGACGCACATTTTGTCGACCAGCCGCTCTGAGCCTGCATTTTTAGAATTATTAATTTGGTTCGTGTTCTTATACTGTGTTAAAGTGGCCGATTTTGTACCAATCTCATACATAAAACATTACCGAGTCTCCGTCTGTTTTGCAGGAGTCTACGCTCGGTTAATACTTTATTATGGAGTAGCATTGTTTAGTTTTTTGTTATGCGGGTATAAAAAACACTTTTTTTTATTCCCAGGTGGAAGTTCTGGTCTTGGACAAGAATGACAGTCCCCCAGAGTTCAAGAACATACCTCAAGCATATTTGGCGTCTGAAGATTTGTCTCCTGGACAGCGGATTGCTACCATCACAGCTGATGATCCTGATACAATTGGAACTATCACCTACAGCATACAAAATGCGGCACCTACTCCATTTACACTGGACTCCCAGTCGGGAGTTTTAACTTTGAAAGATCCCTTGGACAGGGAAACAGTTTCAGAGTACAAAGTGATCATTCGAGCTGATGATGGAATACAGTTTACGGACGTTACAATCATCGTTCAGGTTAGTAAACCAAAATAGTATTATTTTGCAAAAATCATTACTCAATATTTAGTCACTGTAATAAAAATAGTAGTTCTAGTTATACGTTGTACAATCATGATCATGAAGAGATTATATCAAAAATATATTTTCAGATTTTTGATTACAATATCAGTACTTTATACGCGATAATGTTCTATACTCTAGTTTTTTCTTGCATTAAGCTGTTGTTTAGGCTGTGTATCGGTTTTTCTTATCGGAAGATGAAAGATTATTTTCTTATTCGTTCATTTTATCTGTTATTACTTATTTATTTTACTTGTGCCCTTCTTTTTCACCTCATCTTCATAGTCTCTGCTCATCTCTACTAGTGCTCGTGGCGTCTCTGTTAAACTAAGCTTAGAGTGTTTTTTTTTTTTATAGAAAATAGATACACTTAGATGTCGTACTTGAATATAGTAAAATCATTTACTCGTGCTTTAACTAGGTTATTTGACATATTGGTAACTATAAAACTTTAAACTGAACTTCATTTTCATTTTAGCTTTTTTAATAAAAAATATGCTTAATGCAGTAGTTTCATTTTTTTTTATTGAAAAAAAACGTTCAACTGAAGATATAAAGATTTTTGACTGTGACTATGAATTGAAATAAAAACCAGTTCTGTGGATGACTGTATTTCGGCTCGAAACATCTGTATCTCGGTTGGCTGCTGCCGTGTCGGCCCCAATCACTCAAATTGTTATCGCTGTGTCTACATCCAGAGACGGTTCGTTGGCGATTAACTAATCATTAGGGCATTTACGTCTGTCTACTCCACGTCTTGTCTATTTACATCGATGTAAATAGCTTCGCTGTCATGAACTACAAAGATCACTTCCTGATATATATATAACAAAAGAAGCAATTGTAAATTTTTGCTTCAAAGTAAAATGCTTAAGAAGCTTTATTTACTTTTAAAATCCAAACACTTATTTGAAGAAAATTTAACAAAAGACTTCAAGAACTTCCATGGTTCTTCCCCATGGAGGGTTGAATAGGGTTTGAAACAGGCGCTAAACTTAGTTTTATGAACACATGTCTGGTACTTAGATATTAACAAAAGAAAGAAATTGACATTTCCAAGTAATTTTAAAAAATTCAACGTAAATAAAGATTTTTGATTTTGACTATAACGTACTTTAACTCACTTCATTATTTACAGTAAATAATCAAATTGTAACATTCCGACAACTCCTTACAATTATTATTTTCCTACAACTTATAAGAAACTGACACTCTTTTCAGGTGACCGACACGAACGACAATCCACCAGTGTTCAAGGAGAGTGCGTTCTCTTTTGATATATCAGAGAATGCTGGTCGAGGAGCCACTGTCGGGACCGTGACTGCGACGGATTTGGACTCGGGAGCCAATGCACAACTGACTTATACTGTCATCTCTGACTGGGCTAACGACGTGTTCTCACTAAATCCTCACACTGGTGTCTTCACGCTCACCGCCAGACTTGACTATGAAGAGGTAAGTAAGACACATAATATATTATATATAATAACAAGCAGTTTTGCATACTTCAAATACACATTTGTCTTTCTAAAGTGCTTGTGGCGAAGCTTGTTTATATGTTCTTGATCGCGTAAGTCAATCAACTTTCCGTCCTGTTAGTAGTTGGATGGAAGACCGTTTAGTGGCGTTTAAACCGAGTGGTTTGGAGGGCTCATTAAGATTGTGGTCTCGGCAGCCATGACAGAGGCCTTCGATCGGCTTGAAAACCCCGACACAAGAGTTGCCAACTCGCACGAAAGAAGAATTAAATGGGTACAAAATAATAAAACACTGTGTTTTCATGTACCTCGTTTGATAACTATTTATAAGTAAATAAGTAGGATTCCTCACCATCTACGCTTGTCATAAGGACCTGAAGTAGTAAAGGTTTCAAATGTTAATTGGTTTTAAAAATCGATTGAGTAGTAAATGGATTCTGTCAATATAACTTCGCGACGGGAACGAGGAGTGCTTATTGTACAGTATAAGGGCAAAATTAAAAAAAAACACATCGTAAACTGGCACGGCATCGCCGTAAAAACGAACGAAATGTGCAATTAAAAACACTTAAAATAGATTAAGTGATTGCCGAGCAAAATGATCTCAACAATCAAGAAACGAAGTTCTGATGCCGTTTCAACTCAAGACCTTGACATATCGGGAACGAATTTATAAACGCTTTTCAATTCTTTTGAGTGAATTTTGTGTGTGTTTTACCTTACGTTTATAGTTATGAATCTTGTTACTTTAAAGCAGCAATTCTTCTATATATTAATATATTTCGCGTATCTCAGAAATGACTCTAACGATTTGGGTGAAATTTTGTGTTTAGATAGGATTTTACTGTATAAGTATTCTTAGAGTAACGGATTTTTTACAAAAATCTTTGTACACTCTAACTCAAACTCGTTTTCTTTTCTTCCTAATATATATCATTTATACTGGAGTTTTAGTCAAACATATTTTCCACGGGGTTTCTTGTATTCTTGTATTCATACATGCGGTTCCCCAGATTTGTCAGTTAGTGTTGGAACAGAAGTAATCTTAACAAATAAGACTAGCTAAGATATGAAAATTGATTGTACTTTGAAATATCTGTGTGCGCTTAAATACCTCCTATGACACGTAATATGCGCATGAATATGTTTACTTGTGAGTGTAAATTTTGACGTGTCCAAACGTTACCAGAGATCTAAAGTAATAAATATGTTTGAGTTTTTGCTTAAACTTTAGATACACATCAATATGCATACCACTGAATTGTTAAATTACAATTATTCAGTTTCATAATCATGATACAGGTCCATCCAAAATAACGTGATATTCTATGATTTTAAAATGTTTTTGCATACCTGCAATAATTGGTGGCTGGGAACACGAGAGTGCCTATTCACATGCCTCTATCCCGGAGTGCTCGGGGCCATACATTGCGGTTGAAATAATTATTATCTTAACATAGATCTTGTCAGGGCAACGACCGTACAAGTTCTAATGAACCGCTGCTAAAAATTACCAAGACCTCATTAAATCAGGAATTTTTCAGGTACACAGATTTTAAAACAGTTTCAAAATAACTTACCTATAAATAGTAATCCGTTTTAGCGATAAAATTAGGCACATACTGATAGCAAGATGGACACGTGGACGGTTTAGCCGTGATTCTTAACACTCTCTTACCGTCAACGAAACCAAACACAAAAAAGAAATTCGTGACATCTTGGCAAGTTTATTATATAATAATTGCAAATATGTAGGTAGTGTGCGAAAAACACAGAAAAATAGGTGTACAAACCCATCACAAAATCGATCACAAAAGAATAATTTTATTTAAAATAAGAACTAAGTATTAGTAAAAGTATTTTTATGGATCCATATTAAGCCAAATATAATCAAACTTAGAATTCGGTCCATAATAAAAGTTATATTAAATTTTACATTCATATTATATTAATTCATCAACACGGATAATGAATGATAAAATTCAGAAGACATTAAACGCTTTGACAAGGCCATCAGCCAACTTGAAAATACAGAACCTCTTTACCCGAAGCCGCTGCGAACTGCCCTTGGGCTTAAAAATAAACGAGTAGGTAATAATGAAATATGTATTATGATCCATGCTTAATATACGTATTGTGAGTAATACGAGGTACTATCATTCAGTACTGAAGGACAATGATGCCTTTAAGGGGTATCAGAAGGGCATTTTGCAGGTATAAACTGCATAATACGCTTTTTCATAGGATGTAATTTAATTTATTTTCAGTAAGCCTTTTTGTCTTGAAGAATCCAGTACCTCAGAGGGATTATTGTATATGGTACTAACGGCAAACACTCAAGTGATATTGTGAGAGAGCAGTAGAATTCAGATTCTAAGAATAAGTTCGTCCGGAAAAGTACTGCCGCCACACCTGGTAATCCGCTGCAAGCAATGGTGTACTTGCGTTCCTGTAGAAGGTCATGGGAAGGGTGTGGGTGGCGGTAAAATTGCAGCCACTCAAGGCGTAACATCCTCGTTTTAAAGTGCAGCACAATATTGTAAGCACAATAGGATGCGATTTAGGTCTTTTCATACATTAGTGAGCGAAGACTCGATTCGTATTTTTGTAGTTAATGGGCGGCGGAAGTAATAAGGCCTAAGCAGGTATAAAAAAAACATTACCTTAAGAAAATCTCTCCAGTTACCCAGTGATGTCACCAATATCAGTTAAATCGCGAGAATGGGCGATTTTTTTTCAATTTTTACTTCTACCTTACCTTTTAGTTACAGAATATTTTCAAAAGCTCTGTTTTTTAATTTTTATCGATTTGACGCATACTTATTTGTCCCACTCTCGACTGGACTTAGATGTTTTCTATGTATAATCTACAATACCAAAATACGTGCTGCCTTCGCATAGCGAGTAGATGTGATATTACCATTTGGCTACAAGGCTTATCTTATACTCTATATTTTTATAGTTCCTATATCTTGAAAGGTTATTTTACTACTTTTTACGGCAACCCTATTGTAACTCGACAATGCCATAGTAAAATAGCAATAGCTCGTTGCTATGTATATAAATTATAATCAGCAAATAGAACCATTGATATCTTTGTTATTTGGGAAAATTATTTAAACAAATTCAGAATTTACTATGGGAGTAAACGGCCGTATGAGTAAATCCATCTGCCCGATGCATTAACAAATACAAATAGAAATTGTGACAAAATGTAAATTAAGTTAATGGCTTATTTATGACCATTATTAATGGTCGAAGTTTTAGTTCGTCGATTGTGTTGATAACAAAATACTGTTTTTGTCACATCACTACAAAAACTCGTTTCATTGTTTTTGAAATTATCTTCGCGTTCGTTTGCCTTTCTTGACACAATGTGGTCTCGAGCGCAGCCATAAGAGCTCGAATAGCCGTCGCCGTCTGCTCGACTCATCAAGTCGGCCGGTCCTGCTAATTAGTAAAAACAATTCGCTGGGTACATTCGTTCTCCCAACCGTTCGACCGCCCGCCAATTCCGCGTACCCCACTAGAGAGAGCTGCTAATTTCATCCCAGTAATGTTTTTTCGCGGCGCGCATCATATTCGGCATTTGCTCGCTCGATCCGCCATCGAAATTAAGGCTTGAACAATGTCTGACAAAGCGGCCGTCCACAAAACATCCCCGGCCGGATTCCACGGCCACTGCCTGTTTTTTAAACCACCATCTTGCTTCACGATCCACGAATGAGGGAGCTTGTCATAGCTGGGAAGCTTCAGTGTCCTATTATATGGAAAATCTGAATGTCAGTGCGTCATTCGTGTAATGTTACTTTTGACTTTCGTAACTTATGTTTTATTATTAGGATGTAATTATAACTTGAAAAAAATTTCATTGTAACTCCATAGTTCATGTTCGGGTTTAAAGAGAAAAAAAAAACCGTTTTCTGCATATTTTAATATGTTTTAAAAGTTATCAATCATTTTACTTACTATATTTTATTTCAGACCCAGCATTACATCCTGCTTGCACAAGCGCAAGATAACGGTCATCCGTCCTTATCTGGCACTGTGACAGTGTATGTCAACGTCATCGATCTCAACGACAACGCGCCGATTTTCGACCCCATGAGCTTTTCCAACGAGATCTTGGAAGACATTCCCATTGAAACTTCAGTTGTTACAATAAGCGCAACTGATTTGGATTCTGGTTAGTATAGTTTAAATAAACAATCATAGTAAACTTGGTTCGAAAGAGTAATGTCGTTCTTTGTTTTATTTTTAATGCCACAGAAGGAATTCACGTAAGTGCTTCAGGAATTTCAGCATATATTTTTAAAAAATTTATATATACATATCTGAATATTTTTAACCTAGGTACAAATTAGGACCCGATTTCACCATACCATGTTAAATTTTTTAACAAACTGATAAGGCTAGCGATTTTTCCACGGTGTACTAACGGCTGATTATATTTTAACAGTAAATGTTAAAAATAATCCCTGTTATAGAGGTCCGTTATATCGGTAACAGAAGTTTAGTTTATTGTCAAATCAATGTCAAGATGGACATAGCGTATAATTTCGAAATTAAAGATGATTCAGAAAATTTGTGTAATTTGGACAATATCAAACGATAATTGATAAAGATCGCCGTAATATTTCGAAAAATACGACGATGTCGCCTTTTCCACGATGTTTTGTTTATCGAAAGTTTGAACTATCATGAGTTAAGAGGGCTTGTTTCTTTATTTGTGTTTTTCTTATGTTGCGTTTTATGTTATCCTTATACGTTTTGAGCTGTTCAGGGTTTCGGACATTGGACATAGAAAGAACTTTAAGACTTAAACTCTTAGTATTTCCCATTCTTAGTTCTTGGTAACTGTCGTTACAGCCTTAGTTTTTAATTCTCTACCACATCTTTAAATTTTTTATTCAGATGGACAAGAATTTCCTTCTCGATGAAGAAAAAGTTTAGCCCACGTGTTTTCTTCAACATCGCTGTTCTCAAACTCTCAAATCACTTTAAAACTCCACAAGAACACCAAAAGCACCACACAAAGCAATAGGCAAAATATTGAAGTTTTAAGCAAATTAATTAATATGCCGGTTTCATAAGAATATTACACAGTGAACGGTATTTTAAAATCAACCGAATTACTAGTCAGCTGACGTATTACACGACTGATTGAAATAATGCACATTGTCCACATTACTGACATAATAATAATAATGATATTTTAATTCGGTCAAATTAAAATAAGAGTGAATTTTTTAAAATAATATAACATACCATTAGTACCATATCATAATCGAACATTAACCGAATGATGAATCATTCGGTTAATGTTCGATTATGATATGGTACTAATGGTATGTTATATTATTTCGGTGGGACGTATTTAAACGGCCTTGTTAATTTTAAAGACCCATTAGCTGACCCATTATTTTCAATAAGATGGAGGGATTGGATCTTAAATGATTAATATTATAACCTTTCTAGCAAAATTGGTTTAGGACACAATAGAGTCTCAAGATCCTTTCTTCTTGTGCTGAGTCTCATTACCATTTACTATCGCGTTCCATTCTTGCATGAACTTAACAACGTCCGTAAGGACCACTAATATGTATTGTATAATAGAATATCTTTTACGAACCTACGCCTACCCAAATGATTAAAAAGAAACTCATTTGGAGAATAACAATGCACCTTCAAGACAGGCAGAGCCTCAAGAAAGTACTTTGCACTTCTGGTTTACACGATCGTTGAAACGTAGACGTAGATGTGGCCCATCACTGTCAATAGTTTCACATATTAGCAATATTTTTTGCTATAGTTTCATCAATAAATCTTCTATTTTTCAGGACTAAATGGAAAAATCACATACAGCATCACATCCGGCGATGACGGAAAAGATTTCAAAATAGCGGAAAATGGCACAATATACACAATAAAGCCTTTGGACCGCGAGAAAATCCCTATTTACAATTTAGTAGTGACTGCTAAAGATATGGCGAAACCTCCAGAGCCCCAACTTTCGTCAACAGTTCAGGTATATTTTTTGTGCTATTAGTCTTTATATTGATCTCAATCTCGCCTGCTGTAAAGCGATAATGAGGCCGATAACGTAGCACGAAGCTAGACCTACACATTTTACTATCGACTTAAAGTTATAGATAGAAGATAGATAAAATAAAGTGATTTTATCTATCTGATTTTCTGTGGGATAAAATCTTGAAGCTTAATTGCGTAATTCTTAAGACAAAGATTTTTAATTCATTACATTATAATTATACAACATATTTAATAATTTGTTATGTACCTACAATATATGTAATATTTTGAATGGACTAAAAATATTAGTTTGTAAAATTTGTATAAGCAAATATTGTACACACAGGTAGTATCCTGGCGGTTTTGTTTGAGGATCGTTTCCTTCTGCGTTTGGTTTAAGCTGATTCATTAATATTTACTTTTACGGGGCCGTGTTATATTTGACAGGCATCTATTAACTAGTTTATTATGAAGCAGTCCATTAGCCGTTTATTTTTAGTATGTCTGGGTTTAGGTTGGGCATTTAAAAGAAATATAGTTCAATGTCTCTTTTGTCGCCCTAAAGGAAATGCTCGTTACTACCTATTGTTAAGTCTTTCCATTGTGGAACTTACAATGACTCTGTGATGAGAAAGGACTGTTACTCATCCGACATGTTTTATTTACTTATATGGAATTCATAAAACGCTATCACAATAATTATCTCACTTAGAAATTAACTGGTTTTAAACTATGTACGTTTAATTTAATATAATACTATTGTATTAGAATAAGAAAAAAAATATTTTTGGTAAAAAAGTTTCTTGCTCTCATTTTCAGGTGACGATACAGTTGAAAGATGTAAATGATATGGCCCCAGAGTTTGTAAGTCCCAATGTAACTACCATATCTGAAAATATTCCACTCAATACTGTGGTCATGACAATCAAAGCGGTGGATAAAGATGAAGGACGAAATGGCTACATAGAGTACTTTATGACACCAGATCCAGAAAATAATGGATATTTTTCTTTGGGTAACGTTGATGGAATACTCAGAGCTACAGGAAAACTGGACAGGGAACTAAAATCCAGTTACACGTTAACAATTACAGCTAAAGATAGGGGAGATCCACCAAATATGACGAAATCTAAACTTAAAATTAACATTATGGATGAAAATGATAACAGTCCTGTGTTTGATCCAAAACAGTACAGTGCTTCCGTGCCGGAGAATGCCAGCATTGGAGCCAGTGTACTACAGGTAATATAACAGTTCTAACGCTTTATAAAGCTGTATAATCTTCGTTTGAATCAAATGTAATTTTTATTTTGATATTTCAATTTATATTTTTAATTTACAGGTATCTGCAACAGACATAGATGAAGGTGCTAATGGAAGAGTTAGATACTCGATTGCAATGGGTGACATGAATAGAGATTTTAGCATCAGTGAAGATACTGGAATTGTGAGGGTTGCTAAAAACTTAAACTTTGAAAGGAAATCTCGCTATGTTCTCACAATAAAGGCCGAAGATTGTGCAAAAGATGATGTTCGATTCGACACAGCTGAAATATCTATTTCCATTGAAGACATAAACGATAACCCACCCACGTTTTTAGATTCACCATACTTAGCCTATGTAATGGAAAATATAATTCCTCCTAATGGTGGATATATAATCACCGTTCATGCCTACGATGCTGATTCACCACCGTTCAATAATCAAGTACGCTATTTTATAAAAGAGGGCGATGCAGACTTATTTAAAATTAATGCCTCTTCAGGCCAAATATCTTTATTGAGAACTTTAGATCGCGAGATGCAAAATGAATACACTCTTGCATTGGTTGCTATGGATACAGGTAAGCTAATATCTTATTTATTTTATGTGGAAACGCTTTTAATCTGTTTGCCTGAGATGAGGAATTATCGCGGCTAAAAGAGGTACAGCTAAAACGTAAACATATAGGTATATTTTTAGTATATACCATGCAATCGAAGTTTTTTATCATACAGAGCCATTTCTAGCAAAGATAAAAAAAATATATCATTTCATTGTAAATTTTATTTTTGTTGAGCGTATAGGGACACGTGTAACAACTGATAAAAAAGGGTATTGACCGTACTTCATGGAATACTAGAGACTGATAAAAAATTCTAATGAACAGTCTTCAATATTTTCTATCCTGTTCTACCTTGAGGGGTGGCATTTCTTCATGATCTGATCTGATCTGTGAGCGAACTCCTATCATGAAAAAAATTACATATCTGGCCTGATTAAGCTACTCCTTCTTTGAAGTAAGTTAATAAACATACCATATCATGTAATAATTCCATATATATTTCAGGTTCACCGCCTCTCACTGGATCAGGAACTGTAAAAGTTATAGTACAAGACGTAAATGATAATAGTCCTGATTTTGAGAGACCAAATTACATTACATTTATCAAAGAAAATTTACCAATTGGTACATTCATGATCCACCCTAAAGCAACAGATAACGACATCGGAAATAATGCCAAAATCCGATACAGCTTACTCGGAGAAAAGTCAGAGCGATTCCAGATAGATTCTTCAACTGGTGTTGTTACGTCTAATGCTACTTTGGATCGAGAAGAATGGGATGCATATTATTTGATCATTATGGCACAAGACTCTTCGACAACAGATCCTAGAACAGCTACTGCCAACCTCACTATTATAGTTGAAGATGAAAATGATAATATACCCACATTTGCTAATCCAGTTTATGAGGCACACATTTCAGATCGTACTGTAAAAGGAGATTTTGGTTTTGGTGTAAAAGCCAAGGATAATGACATTGGATTGAATAAAAAAATTGTCTACGATCTTAAAGGTGAACATCAAGATCTGTTTGCTATCAATAAAGAAACTGGAGTGATCAAGGCTAACGATAACCTTATGAAATATCAAGACAGTACTTTCAATCTAATTGTTATTGCCACAGATAGTGGAGAAATACCAAGGCAGAGTACAGCTGAATTGATATTAATTCCTAAATCTGTAAAAAACTTTCCTAAATTTACTGTGAATAACAAACTTACTTTCGTTTTCTCTGAAGATACTCCTGAAGGTGTATTGGTAACAAGACTATCAGCAACATCACCTAAGAAAGGTCCTGCAGGTTTACTGCAATACAATATTGCAGGTGGAAATGTAGGAGATGCATTGAAAGTGGAGCCAATGAGTGGCGAAGTATTTATAACTGGTAAAGGTTTGGACTATGAGACAATGCCAATGTATGAAGTTTGGTTTGAAGTAAGAGATTCTGATAATCCGCCCCTAAAATCTTTCATAGAAATTGAAATTAAGGTCACAGATGCTAATGATAATGCACCAGTCATTGAAAGTGTACTTTACAACGCGTCTTGCTTAGAAGAAGAATCGCCTCCACAGCTTGTTATAAAAATAGAAGCACACGATGAAGATTCCAATGAAAACGGCAGAATATCTTATAAATTAATAAACGATTACGAAGAAACCTTTGCAATAGATGAAGAAAGTGGAGAAATATACACAAACATAGCATTGGATCGAGAATCCATACCTTTCTATGAAATATTAGTTGAAGCTGTAGATCATGGAGTACCTCAAATGATAGGAACATCAACTGTACTGGTGACAGTTTTAGATAAAAATGACAATCCACCCAGATTTACGCGACTCTTCAGCGTTAATGTTACAGAAAATGCTGAAATTGGCTCATTTGTTATCCGAGTAACAAGTTCAGATCTAGATATCGGATCTAATGCCAATGCTACGTATAGTTTTGTTGAAAATCCTGGTGAAAAATTTACTATCGATCCAATAAGTGGTAATGTTACTGTGATAAGACCTCTAGACAGAGAGTTGCAAGATGAATACATTTTGAAAGTAGCGGCTATTGATGGCGCGTGGCGTTCTGAGACACCTCTTACTATTACCATACAAGATCAAAATGATAATGCTCCAGAATTTGAATACTCTTTTTACAGTTTCAACTTCCCAGAACTACAAAAGAAAGATAGTTTTGTAGGCCAAGTGATTGCCAATGACCGTGATAAACAAGGACCAAATTCTATCATATCATACTCATTGCAACAACCTTCCGATTTATTTTCAATTGATCCAGCAACGGGAGAAATTTCTAGTAAATACGTAATGAGCTATAAAAGAACATCAATTAACTCATCACCGGAAAATACTTATTCCGTCATTGTTGTTGCTACTGATAACGGTAAGCCACCTATGTCTTCCGAGTGTATGGTTACAGTCAACGTAGTGGATGCCAACAATAATGCACCAAGATTTACAGTTCATGAAAAGTTCGTACCTGTGCCAGTTGATGCCATTCCTGGTGAGAAAATTATAAAACTAAAAGCAGAAGATAGCATAGATTTCGGTATAAATGCTGAGATTCAGTATTATGTTCAGAATGGAAATGGCAGCTCATATTTCACAATTGATAAAAATAGTGGATGGATTACAGTAAACAAACAATTTTATTATTTGGGAAAGTATTATGGACTTAACGTAAAAGCAGTTGACAGAGGAGTACCCCCACAATCAGATGAGACTACAGTTACTTTTGTTGTAACTGGGGAAAATATTTATAGCCCTAAATTTACTGCCTTAAGTTATCAAGTTATAGTACCAGAAAATGAACCAGTAGGATCATCAATTTTAACAGTAAAAGCTAGTGATGAAGATGAGGGTCCTAATGGCATGGTCAGATATGAAATTTCATCTGGAAATTCTGGAAAAGTATTCAAAATTCATCCAATCTCTGGAGCTATAAGTATTTTACGGTCGTTAGACTATGATACTGTCAAAGAATACCGTCTTAATATTACTGCACGAGATCTTGGATTCAAATCAAAAGAGACAACTGCAACACTAACAATAATTTTGACTGATATCAACGATAATGCTCCTCAGTTCAATCAAACTCTATATGTGGCATATTTACCAGAAAATTCTCCAGTTAATAGCTTTATCTACAAAGTTAGAGCAACTGATGTTGATTCCCCAAAAAATGCCGTCATTAAATATCATATCAGTAACAAAATGACCTCGCTTTTTCACATTAACGAAAATAGCGGCGAAATATTTTCGCAAGAATTTTTTGATTACGAGGAAAAGACTATGTATACATTGGAAGTACGAGCAGAAAATCCTAACTCTAACATGTGGAATAAAACTGAAGTTGTTGTTTATATAACGGGTGTGAACGAATACTATCCTAAATTCAAGCAACCTGTATTTCATTTTGATGTGTCCGAATCAGCAGATGTTGGAACAAACGTTGGCGTTATTCAAGCTACGGATCAAGATAGTGGAGACGATGGTATCATTTACTACCTTTTTGTTGGTTCAAGTAACGATAAAGGCTTCAGCATTAATTCTCAGACTGGAGTAATTAGAGTTGCCCGATATCTAGATAGAGAAACTCAAAATAGAGTTGTTTTGACAGTTTTGGCAAAAAATTCTGGAGGAATACGTGGCAATGACACAGATGAGGCTCAAGTTATAATATCTATCCAAGATGGAAATGATCCTCCTGAATTTTCAAGAAATAATTATGATGCAGTAGTTTCAGAAGGTGCAAGTATAGGCCATAAAATTATTCAAGTTCAGGCTGTAGATAAAGATGTTCGTCCACAAAACAATCAATTCAGCTTTTCTATTATTGGTGGCAACACTGATCAAAATTTCAAGATTGATCCTCAAACTGGTGAAATTGAAGTTGCTCGTCATTTAGATCGAGAAACTGTATCAGCATATGCATTGATTGTTGGTGCTATAGATACAGGTTTACCACCTCAGACAGGAACAGCTACTGTAAAGGTCACTCTAACGGATATAAATGATAACGGACCTATTTTTGACAGTGGGGCTTTTGAAGGATCAGTTTTTGAAAACGAGCCTCCGAACACAAGTATTGCAACACTTTCAGCTAAAGACCCGGACTTGCCACCAAATGGAGCTCCATTTTCTTATAACGTCATTGGCGGAAAACATCAAAGCTACATCAAAATTAATAGGCATACAGGAGTTCTACTAACTACACGAAAATTAGACAGAGAAATTACACCAGTTTTGGATATAGTTGTCGAAATAGAAGATAGTGGCGTACCTGTCATGAAATCAAATTATTCACTACAAATTAAAGTGATGGACAGAAATGATAACCCTCCTACGCCAAGATCTGCACATGTTCTTGTATATGCTTTTAATACAAAAGTCCCTGGAGGTAAAATTGCAGATGTTAAGCCCAATGATCCAGATATTGTTGGTGACTATAAATGTAAAATTTTAAAAGAGTCTACTTCTGAAATGACTACTTCTACGTTATATATCAAAACTGGATGTGACCTTTACACCAATGCTGTCAAACCAGGCCAAGGATTTTCTTTTTCGGTGTCTGGAAATGATGGAATACATAGAGATGTGATATCTTCAATAAGTGTAGAGTTCTTTTCATTCGATAATACTACAGTAGAACAATCTATTACGTTGAGAATTCTGAATATTACTGCTGCTGATTTTCTTACTCACTACTATCGCAGTTTGTTGGAACTTTTAAAACATGGCTTACATAATAGAGAAAATGTGTACTTGTACAGTATTAATGCAATTGATAAACATTTAGACTTAACTGTGGCTGTGAAAGACAATCACTCTATTTGGAAAAAACAAAATACAGAAAAGTATTTGAAGACAAAGGTATCGGAAATGACCAATATATTGAAGAAACAAGTCGTGGTCCCATATTTTCCATGTTCTTCTAATCAGTGCAAAAATGATGGCCGGTGTACAGATGGGATCAAGATATTAGACGATACTAAAATAACAGAAAGTGCAAGTCTCATACTGTCATCGCCTTTAGTAAAACATGAATACACGTGTCATTGCGTAGATGGGTTCATAGGAAGTATTTGTGAAAAAAGGCAAGATCCATGTACCCCAAATCCTTGCAGTTTTGGAGGTCAATGTCACAAACAAGGCCATGAATTTAGCTGTACTTGTTCACCACGTCGAGAAGGGAAAACATGTGAACTGGAAAGGGATGATGTTTGCAGCAGTAATCCTTGCAAAAATGGTGGCTCATGTAAAGAAAGTGCTGATAGGAACTCGTTCTTCTGCTTATGTCGGCCAGGCTACCGTGGTAATCATTGTGAAGCTCTGGTAGATTCTTGTCGACCAAACCCCTGTATGCATGGAGGCATCTGTATAAGCCTAAAACCAGGGTACAAATGCAGTTGCACTAATGGTAGATACGGAACACACTGTGAAAGTACAACTTTCGGATTTGACGAACTCTCTTACATGAAATTCCCTGCTCTTGATGCTTCAACTAATGATATAACCATTATATTTGCAACCACGAAACCAGATGCGTTGCTAATGTATAATTTTGGATCACAAACAAGTGGCCGGTCAGATTTTATAGCTATAGAGTTGCTTGGCGGAAAACCTTTGTTTTCATTCGGAGGAGCCCGAACATCCATCACTTCAGTTTCCATAACAAACTCAAATAAGAATCTGGCTGATGGTAACTGGTACAAGCTAACAGCTACAAGAAATGGACGCGTTATCTCCTTGAGCGTTACCACCTGTACTGACCATGGTGACATTTGTATGGAGTGCGAGCCTGGGGATGATTCCTGCTATAATGATGACACAGGACAAGCAGGGTATGTAGATTTAAATCATAAAATGTCGTTAATAATGATTTGCAGACGATTAATCTTCTTTTTTGTTTTAGGACATTGAATTTTAACAACGAACCACTTCTGGTAGGTGGTCTTGACAAAGCTGATCCCGTCTTGGAACGACCAGGACAGCTTCATTCCGATGACTTTGTGGGTTGTATGCATAGTATTTCAGTCAACGGTCGACTTCTAAACCTGTCAAGCCCTCTAAATTCACGGGGTGTTGAGGCAAAATGCGCACGTTCCGAAAAAGGTGCCTGCTACAAGAAAGATATTTGCAGCAGCGGCGAATGCCAAGATAGGTGGAAATCCAATACATGTAAATGTGATGGAAACATCATCTCCCCTGACTGCAGCCTTTCTCTACAATCAATATCAGTGGCTGAAAATGGCTTGGTAATGTATACAGTAACAGAAAAACACAGAAGAATGCAACTTCTAGAAACATTTTATGGTGGAAATACAATTTGGGATAAAAAAGTTGGGAAAGGATCTGCAAAATCTACAGCTAAAGTTAGCAATCCGTCTAAGACATTGTCTTTCTTCTTCAGAACGCAAAGAAAGGATGGTGTACTGTTCTTCGCAGCAACTGATAAATATTATACATTGATTGAACTGCTACATGGAAAAGTGGCTTACACATCGAAACAAAATTCAGTAGTCAATATGACTCAATCTGATCAAGATGACGTGTCGGATGGCAAGTGGCATAATGTAACATTATTCACCATGGGCCGTAGCATACGCTTGATAGTAGATGGGTTACATGTCGGTGAAGAGCTGGACGCAGCTGGTGTCCACGACTTTCTAGACCCTTATCTGACAACCATTGCTCTAGGTGGAATAAAACCAGAATGGTTAACAACATCCACTCAAAATAAATTCGAAGGATGTTTGGCCAATTTTTCAGTCAATAACGAAATCCAACCATTTAGTGGAAATGGGAGTATTTTTAAAGATACAGTTTATAAAGGAAAAGTATTAAAAGGATGCCAAAGTGTCTTTGCTGGTGGAATTGCTCAAAATACTTCACCACTGACCGTTGGATTAGTGTTGGTTCTTGTATTTTTTATTATCCTAATGGCTGCCAGTTTATTCTCCATCATTTATTACCGCTTACGAAGGCAGAAGAAAGAGAAAGGAAATAGTTCAACCAACAAAACCAACTTATCTCATTCCAAACAAAACGGAGGCCCAGCAATGTTAAATGCGCCAAATCTTATAGCCGGTACCAACGATAGTATCATGAGTAGAAATCTTCACAATAATGACACAAATCTCAACAGTTATATGTCAGATAATGCAGATATTACCCGAAACGTGGGACATATTGTGGGCCCTGAATTATTATCCAAGAAATATAAAGATCGTGAAATTATGAATATTGACCCTCCAAGACCTCAAAGACCTGACATTATAGAACGCGAAGTGGTCGGTAAGAGTCCAGCTCTCAGGGAAGATCACCATCCACCGCCATCCACAAACACATCACATCATACTCACGATCATCCCAGTGGTATGGATTTAAACTCAGAAGTTCCGGAACACTACGATCTCGAAAATGCTAGTTCTATAGCCCCTTCCGATATTGATATAGTGTATCACTACAAAGGTTTTCGGGAAGCAGCTGGTGCAAGAAAATATAAAGCAACCCCACCACCTGTCGCCGGATATCATCACAAGCATCAGACTCCTCAACACCGTCATTCACCACACCATCCCAGTGGTTATCCTTCAAGGATATTACCTCAAGCTTCGCAGCATCCACCTCAACCTACAAGGCAGCTTCAAACTACACCCCTTGCTAGATTGTCCCCAAGCAGTGAACTAAGTCAGCAGCCTCGAATCCTCACACTACATGATATATCCGGAAAACCGTTACAAAGTGCTTTTCTGGCCACAACATCCAGTTCTGGTGGTGTTGGAAAAGATGCGTTACATAGTAATAGTGAGCGTAGTTTAAATAGTCCCGTCATGTCTCAACTAAGTGGACAAAGTTCTTCAGCTGGTAGAAAAACCCCTAGTGCTCCACCTCAAGTTCCCCAAGTAGTGTCCGTTGGGTCAGGTGCAGTGGGTCTTACAGCGGAAGAAATAGAAAGAATGAATGCGAGGCAGAGGACGTCTAGCTTAGTATCAACGCTGGATGCAGTTTCGAGCTCGAGTGAAGCTCCGCGCGGTGGGGGCGTGGGACATCACATGTCACATAGACATCATTCGCCTCCCGATGATAACAGAAGCTCGACCGGTTCTGACGAAAGTGGTAATGATAGCTTTACTTGCTCAGAAATAGAGTACGATAACAATAGTATAAATGCAGATAAGCTTGAAGATGTCAGAAGACAAAATGTTAGTAGTGGCAGCAATCCCAAAAAGCCAGTATTACCACCTCCTTATGAAAGTTTTGACTCGTCGTTTCGGGGTTCCTTGAGTACACTAGTCGCTTCCGATGATGATTTAGCCCCGCATGTAAGCTCAGCATTGTATAGGCAAGCAAATGGTTCTCCCGCAGCAGCAGCGCTCGGATGGGACCATCTGTTCAACTGGGGTCCAAATTTTGAGAGTATGATTGGAGTATTCAAGGATATCGCTGAGCTACCAGACACTGTCAACGGCCGAATGCCTCCATCATTAAGGCTTCAGAATGGGACACCCAAGCCTTCTGAGGAGTATGTATGATAATTTTATTTATTGTAAATATTGTGTAGCTTAATTTAACGGTGACAAAAATAAACCTCATTTAAGTATATTTAAGACCCAAGATAAAAAAAAACTTTGTAAAAATGTACAAACCATTGTAAAAATGTAATGTAATAACGTAGAAATGCTAGTACATAGGGTCTATTCTGTGAAATTATGTGGCCGTGTAATAAGTCATGGTATACATAATGATCATATTGTTTTGATGTATAATACAATGTTTTGTACAGCAGTTAAGACTATTGAGTAGAATAAATAAGACTGTATAAACTATTATAGATTTACATTTTTGGAATCTTGTATCAAGATTTCAATTCTTGCCATAATATGTTATTGGAGATTAATCACTGTAGGTAGAGAAACAATAAATATTGATGTAAACCATTTATTTACCTATCAATTAAAACAGTGCTAGGAACTTCTTATGAAATACCGCTGAAATTACATGTGAAAAAACTCAATCCTGGCTTACGATAGGTTAAATCGGCTTCGTTGACATATAAAACGAATTGATTATTCTCCAATTATTTTGATAATAGATTTAAGTGTATGTAAATTTGAACATGCCTCATTGTACAGAACTAATAGTTAGTTACTGAAAACTCACGAAGGTTTTTTTAAAATAAATTTGTAAAATGTTGTCTTATGTGTTTGAAAAAGCTACTGACTTAAAGTTAGAGCAGAGGATTTTTTGGTTTGTTATGCTAATTTGCAGACTTTAATTTAATTATTTTATTGTTCAATCAGCCATTTTATGTAGTTAGCAAGGTGCCAAATGTAAACTGAAAAGAACTGACTAAGTTAATATTAAAAAATAAAGACAATTTCAACACTTTCAATTTAATTGCAGTTTTACTGATTAGCTAAGTTATACACACCTTACTTTTACGATACACAATATGACATTTCATAGAAAACATGACAATTTCAGAAAACAAATGAATACATGTAATTAAAGAATTTTAGTCTCAAAGAATTAACATTTCACTTTATGAGAATTACAATAATTGGTAAGTTAGCATGATTTACCAGTAATTATTTAAAATGCAATGAAAACAAAATAAACGATAAAAACATAATCACCGTTATCAAAAATACAGGCATGGTAACTGAAAAATAGAGACATGATAATTGTCCTTTACAATAAGTTGGGACTTTAATAATATATGTAATTTTAACAAGTGAAATACATGATAAAAATAGAACATTTACTTTAATTGCAAACTCTAAGTCAAAAACAAGTTCAAAGAGACCAGTTAACCAAAATGGCAAGGGAAGACCAATAATTTGAAACTAGAGAATGGTTAACATGACAACGCTTTAAAATTGTAAGTATGTATTTGTGCGGTGTCAGTGTTCAAATAAAAGATTATTTTCTACCTACTAATGATACAATGCCTCGGCCCATGAAAAAACGCTCAAACAAAGCAGCAGGTAGTAATTCACTATCTGTAGACCCTAAAAGCAATTATGATCTATTAGCGCACACCAAAAACAACTCCAGTGATAAGGTGCCATTTTGTGCTTGTTTTTTCACAGTAATTGGATTAATTTCCATACATAAAGAAAAATTTGGAACAAAAAAATTACACAGCATTTTACAAGTGTGTCACCACCTGGGATGTCATGGGGGCGTAGACGCAGCAAGTGGTATGCTTCTCACGGTATTGGGTAAATCATTCCTTAAACGAAGGATACAGTTATCGTGCCAAAACTCATATATCCATTGCAGATATTTACATATTCCCAACACTGAGAATTTAGAATGAATATTCTACCTTGCAAGTTTATTGCACAATTTTAGACCCTGTTTATGTGATGATAGAGAATTGCAAGTGATTGTACGCGTCTGAAATTTAAATAGCATTCACACCTTTAAATCGGAACAATAACAGTAACAGAACCAGGCAATTGGCGAAAGAGTATTCGGAATGACGAATTCGAATTCTTCTCTAAACGACCTTAGTATAAGTTCTACTGCTGCTTAGATGTCCTCTAAAGATGTTAGGACATGAAGGCTTCCTCACCAATTCTCTTCCGTGGCGGTTTACAGGAAATTAATAGCAATTTCTGTTCTGAAGATGATACCTCACGACCTACTATATAAATAGCATAATATCAGGAAGAACCCTTAATATTAAGATAACTTTGTTGTTCGTATGTCCGTCTGTCAAGACTATTTTTCTAAGGAACGCGAGAAGGTATTCAATTGAAATTAATATCAAATACTCCAATCTGAAACGCAAAAGGGCAGTGAAAAAATCAAACTTCCAACTCAACGCAATCAAGAGATCCCAAAACCGGTTGGCCACTTGGCCGGTTTTTTCGAATGCCACAGCCAGATATCAATTTGAAATTGTGTAAGAACTTGTTAAAAATATAGTGATATAATAAATATTACACGAAGAGCCGTCATAATAAGCTATCCCAGATAGCGTAAGGTAATATTTGCCTAAATTATGTGCTAGTGTCTGATAATAAATAATTTTTATGTTAAAGAAAAATGGGTGTTTCCTGTATCCCACGGCATAGGAAATCCGAGTTTGAGGAAACCCTGGCGTGAGCTGAGGACAAAATAATTGTACGTGTATTACAGAAACACAAAAAAGTTACTGATCTAATAAAAGTAACTTACCAATAAACCAATAAAAAAATCTTTAAATCTTCGTAAACGAGATACATTTTTTTGGAATTGTATCTCATCAACCATTGTTGTATTTTATTTGTTAGGATTCAAAATGTTTCTCATTTCCATATCCAAGACGGAGTGATCTCCCGGCAACACACAAAAATGCAACATCACATGTTATATTGTGTAAAATATTTTTGTACGTTGCTTAGTTTTGCTGTCATGGTACCGGCAACAGTATAAAAGCCGCACATATTGCAATATAAATATGATCCGTTTACAAAGGCCTTTATACTAGCTAAATGCTTATGCTAATAATCTACTATTTGATATCGCTAGCTACATTTTACCTGTCTACTACAACCAACCTTCAGGGTACCTTAGGCCGCACTTCGACTTCCGTAGGTTCCAAAATGATAATACCATTTGAAAACATGGTAATAAGTTTGTTTAGGAATTAGGGACTAGCACTGTAATTTTCCTAGTTACGTTGAATAGACGATAAGAGACTGAAATTGTGCGAGTATTCACAGTCTAGGTTAGCTCCGCACTAAGAAGTACTGTTTGAAACGAAATATTTAAAAAAGTGTTCTCTTTACTACGATTTAGTTTTTGTTAGATATTTATTATTTTAACACTTGCCTTAAAACTTAGAACTGTCTAAAAACTCTGAAACCAATTTCTTTTTATGATTTTATTTTACTGTGGCCATGATCCTGCAAAAAGAAATCGTGCTTATATACATATGTTGTTGTGTGTTTCGTGAGTATAAAGAATAAATTTACTGAAGTACCAAATGGTGCGAATAAATTTTGAGACATGCTGCTTTTGTGAATATACAATGATTACGATTAAGTTAGTTGGGACTCTTTGAAAAAATGTAGAGAAAGGTATACCTATGTATGTATTTCGTTAGAGGATTTAGTTTTCTCAGACTAGTTTCTAATTTGCTCAGACGAGTTTTTGATACAGTTTAGAGAAAGTGATGATGATCCTTGTGCCGTAGTTTGATAAATTTTTGTCTTTCATAAACTATTCATTAGCGGAATCCATTTTGCATTGTCCATCACAAATTAGAAATTTATACAAAAAAAAAAACAAAATGCCCGTCACTTTTTTTTTGCTAAGTTAAGTGGTGTCAAACTGAAATTAAATTTTAAAAAGTAAGAATAAATACTTAAGCTTTTATCTGGTCTATCTATTTTCTTATAAAGGATGCTGCGATGACATGAGCTGGACTTTAAACTAATAGGTGTAACTTTTTTCTTAACGGGTCCCAATAACTTGCAACTAGCTTATATTGCTCTGCGGCTTATTTGGTGGATATCGTGACTTCGAAACCAGGAGTCCTGGCTTTTTTTGTGTAATGATCGTAGAGTTTGTTTTCGGGTCTTGGGTGTTTTTCTGCCCCCTAGTGCAGGGGTAGTAGTGATTAAACGTATTTAATCTATATTCAAAGTGTTCCCTCCATAAAATTGTTTACTAATTTCACAGCTTGTTTAACCAAAGACGCGTCTTTATAATCACCGTGTGTAGTTAATGAATTATTATTTTTTCTTTTTAAGTGTCTAATCGTGACTACAGTTGTAGATATCACTTAAGAGTGAGGTGGGGGGTCCCGTTGCTCGCGGAGATGGCTACCCTTTGAATCCTTACTCGCACCCCCTGAGTGGTGCTAAAGAAGCAACAAAAAGGAGTACTAGAACTTGTGCAAAGTTCGCCCGGAGATTTACTGCCTCCACACCTGGTAATCTGCTAAGCAGTGATGCACTTGCGTTGCCGTGTTCCAGTGGAAGTGTTCGGGTGCCGGTGAAATCACATGCGCAGAAACTTAATAAAAGCTACCCAACGGGGTGCGAATCTTCTAATACGTTGGTCAAGGAGGACCTAAGTCGTATTGCTTTCGGCGGCGGTAACCACTTAACATCAGGGGGGCCGCCAGCTGCCATCGCATCGCGAATGTTACATAATAAAAAAGGAAGCATTGCCTCGAATACTTGGACATCTTGAATATTTTTTCTTTCAGATACATCAGTAGTAAGGTCGCAATGTATTGAACCTCCAATGGAATGCCCTAATACGAACATAACTTTTTGGCTTTACACAAGGTACGAAGTAGACTAATAACTAAAGTTTTTGTGTCACTGCTGCTGCTAAGATTATAAACCAATTGATTTTATTGTATAAAAATTATCAATGCATTCATAAGTAGTTACATAAATGCTAAATAATTGTGAAACAAGGGATAAAACTAGTTGCTGAAAGGAATACCTAACTACGAATATGTACATTCATTCCAATTATTATATATTTGTTTAAAATTATCAATAGAGACTTTAAATATAGCTAAAATAATAGTTTCCTCAGAAACAAATGTAAGTAATATCAATATCAAGTTAATGGAAAAATGTTTATTTCCGTGGAATTTTTAAAATATTACTTTGAAACGTAACTTTTTAAAATAAACTAGATGTGATGTAGCATAAACTTATTTTTGCAATTATAATAATAAGAATATCACGATAATAACAAAAATAATAAAACTTTGGGGAAATAATAACCAACAATACCAACTAACAAAATTTAAAGAGTTTTTATGTAAATATCTTTGTATGGATAATTGGAATAATTTTGCATAGTAATTGATTATTGATTAGAAAGGTTACCAGCCCATTTCAAACCATATGAATTGTAATTATACCATACATTCAATAATGATATTCGAAACAGAAATAGGATTCTTAGCATTAGGAAAAAATGATTATTTATTTAAATAAAGTGAATCTTATCGTTGTTATAACCTTATTCAAGATCATGACCAAACTATTGAGATAAGATAATAATAACGCCATGACTTAGGTTAACGAAGCCAATTGCAATTAATTCGCTTAGTTAATCTATGTTTCAATAAACTGATTATTAATAAAATATGATTTTATCAATGCACTATGAGTCAACGCTTCTGAATATACCTCGTGAAGCTGAAACACGTGTTGATTTTATTTTTGAGTATTTCTATTTCAGTTTAGCTCTGTAATTCTGATTTTACATTACATTACCATGAAACCGTTTTTGGGGAACTCATTTGTAACAATAATTATTTTTATTTTATAAATAAAAGCCGAAACTTCCTTAGCACATCAGCTATTAGCCAGTGAAAGTCCCGTCAAAACCGATCCAGCCGTTTCGGAGATAAGCTGGAATAAACAGAGACAGGATATGTGTTCAGATTGGTGCCATATAAATTTTTTTCAATATCGGTTTGATCAAAATGACTGGAAATATTAGTATTATATAAATAGTACTGTGTGAAATATTTATTAATTTATTCTTTTCTTTATTTTCACTATCAGAGAAAGTGAGGAAAGCGGTCATCAAATAATGGTTAATGACCCTAAATCCATAGAAGATGCTCTGTGGGTACCTGACGCCCCTATCAAAATACTTATCCATGGTTATACTGGTGACAAAGACTACTCTCCAAATACAGAAATAAGGCCAGGTATGTATATTTTGTGGTTACCATGCCCTCTTACCTAAATACGACCCTCAGTCTGAGACACCGAGAGATATTTTTACGTCTTAAGTCTTACGTCTCATACCTACTAATACTATATATTTTCTTTTTCAAATTTAGATATACTTATAAAAATAAAAATTAAAGTGTTTGTTTTATGTAACAGATTTTTACTAAGTATATGCATTTGAAAGTATATACGGTACTTATATAATAACAAAAAAATCATATATAAAATTTCTGTCTGTTTGTTTGTTCCGCCTAATCTCTGAAACGACTGGACCGATTCTGACAGGACTTGTGATAGCTGTTATTACTACTCAGTCTACTTTTTATAGCAGATACTTCTTAGTCTATTAGCTTCTTAATTTACTTTCATTTTAGTTAAAAAAGCATTAATTCTTCGCAATTTGCGCAGCACAGCTTTTTTTATAAATGACTTACCTTATATAATTTCTCACTTTTCTGCTTCTTCTCTTTTCTTTTGAACACAAATTTTAAGGCGCTTTTACTGTTACATTTTATAATCATTTAAATAGGTTCACGTTTGGAGAGAAATTAACAAAAAAAATAGTCTATTTTGTACTTCCTACTATTTTTAACTTAGTTAAAAAAAGACACGTTATCATCACTGTGCGCGTTTTTGCTATAATATTTTAAAAGGCGTAAATAATAAATAGCAGATTTATCGACCATTGAATGTGGTATGAACTCATGACACAAACACCCAAGACCTGATAAGGTTTCCCCTGCCGGGAATCGAAATCTAAACTTCTCGCTTCGTAAAGGTTAACATGTTTTAGTGTGAAACAAAAAAGTGTTCTCCAGCTGCCATAAGCAACCCGCTAACTTTTGTTTTTGTATGTTTGTCACTCTTTCACATCACAATTTCTCAACCAAGTTAGCTGAAATGATCAACATAGGATGATAGATGACACGGCTGATGATATAGACCTTTATATCCCCGTACTTCGCTGGCAAAGGTAGTTTATAATATTTTATGAGCATCTTAATCATCTACAGCCTACATGAAGTGTTGCAACTACAACATCATATCCGTGGACTACAACCCCATTGCACGAGAGCCGTGCTACATAGAATCAGCCAGGAACACGGAACTCGTAGGGAAGTGTACTGCGCAGCTGATATGCGAGCTTGTGAACAACTATCAGTTCAAACTTGAGCAGTTCCATGTGATCGGTTTCAGTCTTGGAGGACAAATAGCGGGATACATCGGCAACTATTTAGATTGTGGAAAATTGGATAGAATAACTGGTAGGTTCTTTTTGAGTAATGAAATATGTTATACGATACTTACACGTTCTGTTGCCACCATAATCGGCACGCCGACATTGCATAAGTATTATTTCTATCTAATTTCAATATCAAATCCATGTATATTACATCTATATCTATATACATATATACATATGATAAAACTGTAACAGGTCCAAACTTCAATACATTATATATATTTTCATATTTCATGTCGTTCTATTATTGGTACTGAAGCCATATAAATCTGTGCTTTACTCTATCGTACTTTATCGTATAGCCCTAATGGATATGTCTATTTTCAAAGTGAGATGACTCTAAAGAAATATTGCGAAAAATTTCAATATTGCTTGAATGAAAATTCAGACAAAAGGTATTTTCAGAACTATTTACTTAATTATTGTCCTTCTATAAATCTATTTCTTGGTTTTCTCTATATTTTCAGGATTTTATTAGGCTATCTTAGGTGCAAACAGGGGTTTTTGGTTGTAAATAATTATTTTTATTTATTAGGTAGTGTTAAATTTTCTTTTAGTAAATTGTATTGTAGTTACTACAGTTTGCATTCGTTTTTTTGAATTCGTTGTTTTTACAGTAGGTCCTGCGCAGTTGTATTTCCTTGTATTATAAAAAATAAATAATAGTCAATAAAATAGATAAACCTAAAAAATATTAAATTAAGCTACATTTACAGCATTAGACCCTGCAATGCCTCTTTTTGTCACGCCTAACAAATCTAAGAAAGTGGACAAGAGCGACGCAAATTTTGTGGATATCCTTCACACAAACGCCTTGGAGAAGGGGAAACTAGAGGCGACTGGACATATTGACTTCTACGCAAATGGGGGCATCACCCAGCCCGGCTGCAAGGCCACTGCTCAACAAAGTAAGCAATTTTTTGCAATTAGTTACTTTACCTTTACATAACATAAACTCTACTAGGGAAACTAGGGTTAGAATTAACTGACTTTAGGGTTTACTGGATATTGGGTTCAAAGGGACTGGGAGAGTCTTAGATCCCGTGATGTGATATAATTCAATCAGGGAGGTTTTTTATAAATTGGTTGAAATATGAAAATTGTTGACGATGTCGGAAAAATGCCGACTGGGAGCTTTAACGGTGTGTGTGGATAGAGTTAATTTTATATTTGGAGCTTTTAAATTAAATGTACTTGAAAATTTTGCTTTTAGCTAAATCTAGCTGTGACCATGCTAGGGCTCCGAAATATTACGCTGAGTCGATAAACACTGATGTTGGATTCTGGGCCATGAAATGTCAGACCTGGATAACGTATATGATTGGCTGGTGCGAGCTGTTCAAGTCCAAAGATGAAATTCTATTTGGAGAATATGTTCCTTGGAAGTAAGTTCATTGTAAACGCATCTTCGACCTCTGTAAATCACATAAGATTGCAGTTTAAAAATATTCAGGCGATATATTTATCTGTATGCAGAAATGTGTTGGATACAACCGGGTACGATCTTCTATTCTGAATCTTATTTTAAATACCTTGGATGCACTTGAGCATGACCCGAAATCACTACTATATACTTAAAAATAGCTACATAGTTATATAGAACTTCACCTACAAGGTCATTAAAATCATACGAAGCATTTGATCTAGAACATTCATCAAATAGATCATAGCCATGAAATGAGTTTTGTCACAGCGCAGTGGCAAATCGCAAGGTATTCAATAAGCAAGTGCAGGCACCGCGACACTTCCACACTTTCACTGTTTGAAGGCATTTACTACCTTTATGACAATCTGTATCTTCCTTTATACCTATAATACATGCAGAGAAAACACGGCGCCGTGATAAATTGAAATGAGGATCCATTATCTATCAAGTCCATCTTGCTATCTAGGTAGGTATATTATTGATTTATTAAACAGACTGATCTACCTTACTGGTACGCCAAGTTTGCATACTTGCGGTGCAACTTGCGATCAGTATACACCTCGATTAATAAAATATATACCTATACATGAAAAACATAACCTACCTTCTGGCGCAGTCGGGCAAAAACAGAAGTACTTGTACCTATTATGCCCATTTACGCCGTAGTAGTGCATCAATGTTTGTGTTCCAGTCCGAAGTCTTTAGGGGTGCTTGTAAAATTAGCTTTGAGGTTCGAAACTTAGTGGCGGGCGCAGTGTGATTCGACTTGAGTCCTTTATTTTAGAAGAGGTAGTTGAGTTAATTGATTGTACTCTCATCAAAAATATTGACTACAAAATATTGGTACATAAATGCATCTCCTGTTCCAAATAAGTAGGTGACTTCGTCTGATCATAAGCAAGTGTTACAAGCCTTACGTAATACTTGTGTAAGCATATGCAGATGTAAGTGGTTGTTTTTGTTTTATTTTATAGCAGAAGCGGCATTCAATGTTTCATCATTTATACACATATTTTTCTTTACTCATGCTAGCAAAACTATAAGTGATTCGTATCTAATGTTCCCACTGTAGAGACACATGTCAATAAACGAGAGTGAATTGCTTTTATTATACCACGACAGCACACGCAGGATAAGGAGATGTTTTCTTATTCTAAGACTTCGGATTTCCCACGGATTCGGATTTACATTCATTGTTTTGGTAATTACTACAAAGTAACATTCATACACTATTAAGTACATGTTAGTTAAACGTCACTGTTTATATTGCAACAAATTCACGGAACGTACTTTTCAACATGACTAATATTATGATACAAATCAAATCATATCATTTATGAAGTATCCTTTGTACATAATGTTACGAACTACGCGAAAAAAAATTAACATATTACAACAATGTCCTGTTGGCTGTTTCATGCATTTTAAAATTGTTTCTTTTTACGAATAACTTTACAATTATCAATTTCAGTGCAACTGGTACATACTTCTTCACAACCAACGACCAGCCCCCTTTCGCGAAAGGTCGGAAACAGAATCAAAAACGCAGCATACAGTTCGACGAGTTAAGTTTGAGAAATATATTACCTGATGTTTGACCTATTTATTGTTTATTTATTTCCTATCTACCGGTGCATATCACCTAATCGTAACTGTACGAGCCTGTTTCTATAGTATGAACAAAGGCCTGCCTAACATTAGGCCTATTCTCATGCCCAACACTCACAAACGAGAGTATTTTATGCATTCGGTTAAATGGCTAAGAAAATACAGGTCGTAAATTTTACATTTGGAAGGATCCCTAAAATTCTGAATTGGCAGAACTTGAACCCGCAACCTTGGCTTAGCGTAGCCATACGCATCCAATTGGGATGCATTTAATTGTAAAACTATCACTTAGTTAAAATTTCATGATTTTATATAAAGAAATGATAGGTTGAGTATGGCTCGACCGATTTGTTTGATTTTTATGTGTTCGTAATTGTTAGCACAAGGTTTGTATGAAAGAAAAACATTCCTAATATTTTTTAGCTAGCGCACGCATCTCTCGTTTTCATCATCAGTAAATAGCACCCGTGAGAATAGAGAGCTGTTGAAAAAAAAAAGTGGTAATGATAACTTTTTCCTTGTACTAAGAAATATTTTTGGATTCGCTGTTTTAAAGCTCACAGTACGTAAAGTTTTCGTGGAAAAATCCCTGTTTTGCATGTTATTATTGTATACCAGTGGCTTTCAGTTAGAGAATCGTTACACTCGGTATTAAATACTAATTATATCTTAATTATTCTTTGATTTAAATTCTGCCATAATACACAATACGTCTCAGTGTAACATTTCAATTCATTTTCAAGATTGAAATACGTACCCCCATATTTAGTTATTGATTGCCTTTTATCCTTTTAGTAGCTACAAAACCCTAAATAGATGACCTCACGCTTGTAAGGCAGGTTATCTGACCAGTTCAAGTAAATGTCAAATTACGAAGTTGTTTTGAAAGTATTCTGTAAAGTTCGATGCCTTCTACTTCCCTGTCATTTTGACATACCTCGATCTGTAAACCAGAACATTTATTGCGTTCATATTTTACTGATATTTTAATAGTGTAGTTCAGAATCTTAGTAAAGGGGATTCATATTTTTGTTTTTTTTTTTATTCGGAAGCAGTGAAGGTACGATCTGGTGGCCCTGATGACCAAACAAGATCACTGGTCGCAAAGAAAACGTATTATAAAAGTTCACTCCGGTCCAACTAAGAGTATAATAAACTTGATATATACTTAGAAAATGTAAGGCAATGCCTATCTTTTACTATCGAAAGGATCTATCTATCCCTATCTTATACAATTAATGTTAATTATTGGATAGTAATTTAGATAGTGATAAGAAATTTTCATTTTATTAATCCTTGAGCTACAACTTAATTAATGCATTTTTTTATACACAGCGCCGTCTTGCCCCAAATTAAGCATAGCTTGTATTATGGGCAGATAGAATACTTAAATAGACAGACTTACTTGTAACTGACAGATAGATAGATACCTAAATAGATTTTATTTGTTTTAATAAGATGTCTAATCTAATAATCTAGATAATCTAATCGAGATTGCCGGTCGCGGCACTATTGCGTCAGATAAATAACGACACGAATAAGAGCATGCTACTAAGAGTAGGAGGCAGAGCTGCAGCTATCTGAGCTATGAGACCAGTCATATGAAATCGAACAAGGAAAATGATTACCTATAATTTATAATGCTTCAATACTCATACCATGCACAAGATTCCTAAGAATTCGGAAGCATGGGCAAACACCGGTGCATAACATTAAAATCTATTTTTCGAGAATAATGCTCATTACACAAAGTTTGATCTGTAAGAAATTTAAGCCTTCATTCAGCCTCTTATACAAGTACATAGACATAAATATTTATAATGTTGGCAGCATCACTAAGGACTTGTATATAGGAGGTACTATATATAATATCTGTGACCAAGGTTAAAAAGAGAAGGCCCAATTTCGAACAATCTAAAGCAGACTTTATACGGGCATACTCGCAATCGCAAGTGTTAAAAATAAGCATCGAATGTCGCTTTTTTTTAACATTTGTGATTGCTAGTATGCCCGTATCAAGTTTGCCCGCCAGACAAATCTATCAATCTCACACGATATATAGGGAGATATACGATTATATACTATTAATGTTAGGTCCACTTGCTCGCGTCTGGAGGACCCTACACGTCCCCCTCAAATTTTCTACATGTATCCGCTGACTGGTGCTAAAGGAACAACAAAAAGTAACAGTAGAAACTTTTTATCGGTACTTATCGGTACTTATCGGAACTTATCGGCGGTAATCTGCCGCCAAGCTGTGGTGCACTCGCATTGCTATGTTCCGGTGGAAGGGTGTGGGTGACGGTGTAATCACATGCATATGATACATAACATCCCGTCTCGGGAGACGTGCACAATGGGATGCGACTTGGATCTACTCATATTTGAGTTGTATTATTGTTGTTATGGGCGGAAGTAGCCACTTCGATTCAGAGAGTTGCGTCACATTTTTTTAATAAATAATAAATCGGAAGAGGGCTGGCTTCTTCATGGAAATATCGAAGGCCACATGTATTGTCACAACATCCTCGATCATCCACAAATTATATTGCAATAGTGTCTCCGGCATTGGAATTGCATCGTGTGGGCGTGCTTCAGCATCCGTGTTGCCCAATATCACTGCATTTCGTCAAGACAACCTTCGAACTTCAATTGTGGGTATTTTATATGGCTAGTAACCACCATTTACAAAAACCATTCAAGATGTGGTATCATGCTATTGTTTGTTGGCAAAACATTTTCGTCATAGAAGCCATGAGAAATTCCTTAAGTGTCTTATTGCACGAGGTCTTAATAAATGATGTTTCGTTTATGGTTGTAATTTACTTATTGAAGAGATGGAATGAGCTCTCTTACTCTCTTACTCTGTGGAATACTGCAGGGAGAACTTTTGCTATCGATAAGCGATAGAAAATGGGTCAATATCCAGATGGTCAAGATTTTGTTGCATATCTTCGTATTTTTTCGTTTCCAAGAACCGGTACTCATCCATTAGCTTTCTAAGTAAAACTCATTATTGCTCGCCAAATTGTACAGATAACAATCAGTTATATTAATTTGAACAAGTAATCTTTGGATTGAAAGTCGAGGTAGTCAGCACTCATCCACTAAGTCAATAATCTCTAAGTTCTAGGCTAAAAAAAATACAAGGTGGTTTACCTTTAGGGTTTTCCCGATTACCTCTTACTGCCTGATCTTAGATTAAGGTCATACATATTATAATTGTATAACTCAGTAACCTTCGTTTATTGCATATTTATCAATGATAAAATACCAAAAGATCTATTGGACGATGTAATGACCCCGAAACGTTTATACCAAAGTCATAGTGTTTAACATAGATATATTATATACATAAGGCCAATTTCATTTCGAAAACCCCATTTTGCAGTTATTAAAAAGGTGGGAAGCGTGCAACGAGGGTCACAAAGCCTACCACCTCCACTTTCGCTCTCAGTACCCGCACGAAACACGCTAGTAACGCGCGCATTTAGGGATCCGCAAAAATTCTAAAGAAGCAAGACTACGAACTATTTAAAACAAGTGATTATGTTCTGTGATTGATTTAATTAGTGATAAGTTTTTTTATTATAGAATATCTTTGAAAAATGGTGTCGAGTACCAAGTGGTTGTTTTTGATTGGAATTACCGCATTGCAATTATCTGGTATGTCTTAATTTGACCGTTTTTCTTTACTATAGCGATAAGAATATTAAATTATTATGAGTCTAATATTCGTGCAATATATTTAAATTGTATGATATGTTATCAGCAACTTTGTTTAAAGAGGCGTATCGAGGTCGATCCCCAGTTAAGAATCATTTCAGTGCCAAGACAAATTTCATGTCCATACGTGAATTTTTTAATATACTAGAAAAGCTAAAATTGAAAAATAAGAAGGTATTTTAAAAACAAATAAATAATATTTAAATTTCAATCAAAAAGAAAATATTTTATAATATCTTTCAGACTAGATGAACTGATAAACATTGTTGTTCACAATTTGTCAGCGTTCACCGAAAAATTACGAAAAAATTAAATACGAGTATATCGAAAGTGATATTTTTTATGGAATTGCTCCTTCGATATATAAGGTATTACGAAGCTCACCGGGCCTCGAGCATACAACTAAAAAAGTGCTAAATCGTTCTCGCCATTCTTAAGTGACCCATTTTATATTACTTAATGAATAAAATTTCTTATTTTTAATATTATTCAACAAAATTCCACAAAGCTGCTAATATATTATTATTAATTCGGCCAATTCATTTTTCTAGAACAAGTTCAACAGACAATTAGCTAAATGTTACGAGCGGGTGTAAAAGTGGAGACGTAACCTACTAAAGTATGCGTTCTGAATTGCATAATATGAGTAAGTTTGTTTTGCGGCGTGCTCTTTCCTGATCCGTGTTGTTGCACGGTTCAAAGATTGTTGCATTATTTGATTACTTTACGTTTTATTATATTCTTCTTTTGAATCTTTCGATTCTTTCGAATCGACATCTTTTTCTAATCTGGATTGGGCGTAGAAGATAATACTCAATTTCACTTCTTTTGGTGATTATGGTGCCGAATAGGATTTAATAGGCGTGAAACTTTAAATGACATAAATACAAATTTATTAAAAATTATTAGTATTAAGATATTACCTTACTTGAGGTTGCCTTGACTTAGCCTTGTGGGTTACACTACCGTGGTTTAGTAGACGTGACAAGTAAATAAATAATCTTTATAAGTGATGAGCGTATCGCTGCCTTTTTTTCCCACGAATAACTTGGCTAACACTATTCTCTATTATCATAAATCATTTTCTTTATGATGTAATCCTATAGTGTAAAATATTATTTTGTTCACACAAAATATTTTTCTTCCACATGTTGTAAACTGCTTTACAAATTGCGATTATTTTTTCATATTGTTCATAGGCGGATGAATAAATATAAAGAAGGTCATAAGTAAACACGGAATAGTATTTTTTGTGTGATAATGCAGTGCCTTAATTATATTTATAAACACAAGGTTATGGCTGGCCTCATAGCTCGGTTGGTTCACCTCATATCTCAGCCTTCTGCACTGTGGGTTCGATTCCCACCCAAGACAAGCATTTGTGTGACGAACACATGTTTTTTTGTGTTTGAGTAATATATGTATTACATTAATGTATTTACAAAAAATACTATTAGTATTCTATCAGTAATCTAGTCTACATATGCTTAATTTGGAGCTAAATAGCGCTGTGTAAAATATCCATGAATAGGTATGTTATTAGTATCAATACTGTTTTCCAATTAAGTAACAAAAACAAGTAAAAACCTAAGAAATATTTAAATAAGTAAGAAACGGATGGCACAACATGAAATGCTTATTAATTTCATAGTTCATGGTTAGAATATAAATGTCACAAATTGATTTCCGATTCACGTTTCTAATATTTATTAGCATATTGTATAACTTGACTTCACTTACTATGTCTCTTTACTCGTCGTAGTTATAATATTACTTCCTTCACTTTATGTATAGGAAAATCTTCGTTAACTATTATATCTTGGTAGAGAACTCGGTATGTATTCCAGTATTTTAAAATTGGTTTAGTGATGCAATTGATTTCAGATAAGATTGTGTTGTTATAATTTTAGGTTCAGTTTACACAGACTATATTAGGATACTAATAAATATAAGTAAATATTCAACGAAATAAAAACCACATAGTTACATGTTAGATATTATCAGCATCGGTATCAGTGCTGATCGTTATGTAGAAGCTAAACAAATTTTTACCAAATATGGCTAAGATTCATCAGCTATTCTAAAAACATTAACTCAGGCCATGCTTTTTAGATGATATTCCCAAACATATCCCTCACAATCTAGAAGGATCGTGTCGGGAGTTAAAAAAAATGTTTACTTAACAGTTACGTCATAAAAATAATATAAACTTAAACGATAACGTTTACACGCTCATACCCCTCTCCTGCACTTGGATTCCCTGTGTAGCAGATGACATCGACAAATACAGAAACACAAGACAAACAAACTTCATGCTCACCACACAAGCGATCGAACCCAGGACCCCACGCTTCGAAGGCTACTACCAACTATATACTCGTAATACTTTGAGTTAATTATAAATTATAGTAAACTATAAAAAACGTTATTCCAATATACGAGGTTGATTTAGTCTAGGTGAATGCTCACGAACATGTTTCTATTCGCCATACTACTATTAATAATAATTCCGCATTTTTCGCGTCATACAGTGTTTATTTAGGTCCATGCGCGGGCGCATTTGTCACTTCCGAACGATCACGACCGACATTCTCGTTACATAACCGTGAACCTCCGCTCGACGTGACCTCCTCGTGCTTTCTCGATGTTTTGGAGTGTTTTGGCGGTTATTGTTACGAATGTTACATTGAAATTGTACTAATAGCATGCAACATAATGTTTATTATTGTTCATTATTTTAGAAATAAAGTTATTAAAAAATTAATTTTGGAGTAGATTTTATAACCTATTTGTTTATATTCCCCACACCCTGGTTATAAATAGTAAGATTGGAAAAATATTTCGTATATAGACTAAAGAACGTTATTTCTTCCTATCTATATATTGTATATATATAAATGAATCCCTATTTCCCTTGGTCATGGTATCACACATGAATTGACCAATTTTGCTAATTCTTTTTTTGTTGTGTTTTTTTATAGCAGAATGTTCTTATAAAAGAAAAGAATAAGAAATATGGTGTGATTCGGATGTTATTTTATAAAAGGTAGTTATAAATAACCTACAGGTAAAGGACGTCTAAAGTTCAAAATTATTTATAAATCTGCATAAATAATTCTGTATCCAGTGATCCCCACGCGTCCTCAGTTCGGAACGAACCAATAGTACAAATACGTTGAAAACTAACTTCAACGTATTCTTATTACAAAAATATGTGAAACAAGCTGAAGCTAATACAAGTAAATAATAATTCAAAGACATTTCAAAAGATTTGACATTGCCATATGGGAATTTGCCCTTGAACACATTGCGTAACTAGAAATATTACATAATCCAAAAGTGATTTAACTTCTTATAAATATTGACATTGAATTTCTATATACATTTAACTATATTTCATCTGACCTACATTATGTTATATACAAAAGCATTCATATATGCCCAGAGGTTGTGGTCTATAAAGCAAATCTAACGAATGTTAAAAAAACTATAGGTTTTTATCCATCTCATATGCCAATTTAGATTCCGGATATGATCAGATGTTATCAGAAGAAAAGAAAAAAATATATACATATCAGAAATTAAAATTGACCAGGTTATGAGATGCATGAGTCGACAAAAAAGTAACCTTTGTAACCTATTGACATTTTATATTTCCTAACCACTTTGAAAACCTTCGATCGCCATTGCGATACTCAATTTATTCTCAGGGTTTCGTAGATGTGCTACAAATATCATTTTGTATTACCCATTTAATCATCTATTTGCATAATCTAATATATTATCAACTTTTAGTTCGTTAACTAATTAATAAAAAAAATCCTTGCTTTGCTTAAATTTGTCATTTTACCTGTTCAAATCATACCCGGCAAAAATCCTCATAATTATCGCGTTTCTTATAAAACATTGTAATAAATCCAGTACATCATGATCCTATTGTCGGCCTATTCTTGATGGCCTGAGAGGTCAATTCTGATTGGTGATTAAATGAGTCAGTTTGCTAGGTCGTAATACTTTCACTGTTGGATTCACTTTGCTTTCCAGTCATCGTACAATCTGGTTCATTGTAATTATGTAAGGTATCGATGAACCTTGCATCATGTGTCACTCATGTTTCTAGAAACACGTCTCACAGACTCAGTAGGATTCAAACTGCTCAAACAAAAATAATATACTTCTATGATATTTTTGTGCATGGCAAACCGTCAGGAAAATCTTAATGGTGAATTTTTTAGACGTATTCTTTATCTATCCCACCAAGTCGCCAATGTCTCCACGGGACAATATTCATGATCCGCATATATTGGTTATTACTGAAAAAGGATTCGTACCAAAGTAATTTGTATACCTACCCACGATATAGGAATTCCAAGATATTTGGGGTACGGACTATCTTCCTACTATAGTAAATGCGAAAGTTTAAATGCATGGATGTTTGTTACTCAATCACGCTAGGACGGCTGAACGGATCTGGATGAAATTTGGCACAGAGATAGATAGACTGGAATAGCAGATTACTTTTTATTTCGAAAAGTTTTGCCGTAGCGTAGCCAGGCGCGTAACATCGCGGGACGCCGCTATTATTTTAAATTTGAGGATGCAATTTCGATCTACTTATTATTAGGTAAGGGAGGACCAGACTCATTTTTATATTGTTTACAAACGGTAAGAAATTAATATAAGCGGCCGTCAGCTATTGCCATCATTTCAATACTAAAAATGAAGTTTAGCCACGGACGTCTACTAGATAATTGCGGTAATACACATAGTAATTATACAAAAATTCAAAATTCCCTACGCATATATATTGTTGTTGCGAACTCAACCTCAATTTAAAGGATATTTAATAAGGCTAAAGTTCTAAGAGTCAACAATCATCAAAATCAAAAAAATAGTATTCATAACTGATCTAGGAAACGTTTTTACTAATTTCCACTTAACATGACTACGCACCATTGTTTAGATTAAAAAAACCGACAAGTGCATGTCGGACTCGCGCACCGAGGGTTCCGTACAAATTTGTAGGTAAACACGAGTAACTTGTAGGTTTTTTCACGTATTATTTTTTTGTTATGTAACTACAAACTAATGGTATTTGGATTTTTCGTTTGGCTATAAGATAGTAAGCAATTTTTATGTTTCTAGGTCAACGGGAAGTAGTTTTGATTATCTGCGTTCTTGAGAAAAAAGGTATTGACAGACAGACACATGGAAAATGTCATATGTATTTTTAAATCGCCAAGGTCCGATTTTTAGTTTGCCTCAACCTTTTTTACGATATCACCACAGACAGACAAACACACCCTTCAAACCCATAACGCCCAGAGGGGCGTAGTACTTAGTAATTATTTTAAATTCCCTAAAACTCTTTTTAGGGAATTAAAAATAATTACTAAGTTAAAAATATACTCGCTAAAACATCTTCACAAACTTGAACACATTTCTCAAGTTAACAAATGCTAGGAATGCTAAGTCACTAATGTATTGTAATTGTTTGAAGCAATCAGAGCGCAAAATTGTTAAGACTTGCGTCTGTGCACTTAGGCCTTTGTGTACGAGGTCGACAATGCAACAGCGCCTCGTTAGATTCGGTAGAGATTCACCAAAAATGTAGTAAACGTCATTTATTAGTCATTTATTCCACAACACAAGTGTCGTCATGACTGGTCTCCGAGATGTAATAAAGACGGGGTCCCCGGTAAGAGAACCCTGACTAGGACATGCGCTAAGTAAGACCCTTGTCTCGTCTGCAGGTTGCGCTACCTATGTATGACTTGTGTATGTGGGCATAAGTTGTTCGTAAAATTTGACCCACCATTGAAAGCGAAAGCAACCGGGAACTGAAATTTTGGACCATGATTATAACAAAACCTTCATACTAGACATTGTTTAATTGTAACTAAATAGAAAGAAAGACGTTAATATCACGTTTAGGTACAACTACAAATAAATCCATAGTTAAGAGATATTGCCGTGTAATTTGAGATAACACTTATTGTTCCTGTAGAGTCTTTGACGTGCTTCACAAACTCCAGTGCTGAAAGCAAATTGTGTGCATGTAACTTATTTAAATGGACGTCCGAAGAGCTAGTAACATATCTTCTAGTTTTTAATAATATAATTGGTCATTACGGGTTTATAGCCCTTGAAATGCTGGGTGTAGTTAGTTACATTTCAACCGATAGTGTCAAAAGTATTTTTTTTTTCATGATTCTCACTTCGTAATAGTTTTTTTTTATTGCTTTGGGCATAATCTGTTTATTTACTATGTAGCTCCTTACACAAGCAAATTACAAGCTAGTAGAGTTAATGTGGTTTCAATAAACATTAGTACTATTTGAATAATATAGAGTAGATGTTTATCCCAACTAATTATGCGTATGAGTTTGTTTGTTACGCTTTCATACATTAACTACTAAACCGATCATCACGAAATTTCACATACGTGTTATCAGGAGTACAGCGTAGTTTTAAATCTGATATATTTGACAAAATATACATTGACAAGAACGAAGGCATGGACAAAATCTAGTTTGAATGATGATTTTCTTCTCCTTGTCAATGGTCCGTATTATTTATTAGATTTTATATTTTAAGTAGGTTGGCCCAATACCTCGCCCAGTCCACCAACGGTTTCGTCATTGGCATCACTTTATTGTGCAACTTAGGATGGTCGTAAATGCCTTTTTGATTACTTATGAAAATGCAAATTATACTGATACCACGATCCTTGAATTAAAAATAATTAATGCATTAAATATGAACGTATACTATAAACTTGACACCATTGTGGTTACAGTCTCTCTCTTACGACGAAAACTTAATATTCATACAAATATCATGATGTTTATCATTCCTGATATGTTCGTGTTACCTGTGGCACGAGGTACTAGTATTTTTAGAGATACTATTATATAATATAATAGTATTTTTCTCAATTATGGAGTCTTAATACACTATTGCTTGATAACAAAAATGTCTGCTAATTTCTGCTCGTCGCTTCTTTCTATCGCAATCTGTAAAGACAGGGTTCCTCGTGCCACAGATAACACGAACATATCAGTAATGAAAAACATCACTGCCCTCGCTTTTTTAGAGCTCAAATATCAAAACTCATAGCATGGTGTTACTTCGTTTTTGTAAGGTTAGACGGCAATGAGCTTATCACTTGTCATGTATCTCTTCCCACGATAGTGTAACCCACAAGCGAAAAGTGGCTAATTGATGGTCTGCCTAATACTTTGGGGGAAAATGCGTCAATATATGTATCTTAGTTTACAGTGCAACAGTCAATACAGTTACGCCTGTTTATTAAAACTGATTTTATGCCAACAGCACTTCAGTCAAAATTGGCTTGTTACTGTATGTAAACAGTAATTACTCAGGTAGTCGACCTTGTGGGTCGCGTGTCAAACTTACGAAATCGACTGACAACTGTGATTACGTTGAAGGAAAGAGGGTTCATACTCGTAGACCTGGCTATGTACAAAATAAATGTATTTGCTTTCATAATTAAAATACAGATTTAGATTGTTTAAAGTATTTTTACTAGAACGTATGAGAAAGGCATACTCGATTTTTTTTTGATGTATTGTATTATATTTAATTTATTGTTTTTGGCCGCAGATGACCGCGACCACTTTACCCGGGTTACATTTATATTACACTTACATTCGCAACATTTAATTTATACAAATAAATTAATACAACTTATAAAATAAGTTATTAAAAATATGATCAAATTCAAACCATCTACAACAAATCTGAACTTAAATCCATCAATAATATACATAAGTCACTAACATTATTTGATGTTTCAGTGTCACAAAGTCAGCAGGACGCCGAGAAGAACCAGAAGAAACCTCAGTCAGTGCGGGATCTTCTCAATACCACGTCATGTATCCCACCGCCTTACCGCTGCCCACATCCCAAAATGCAGTTTTATTTATATACCAGGTAGAGTAGCCACTCTGCACAGATAATTATTACTTGTATATATTTTATTTATTCATTCAAAATATTAAAAATGACAAATTGAGTAACAAACTTACAATGTAATTATTTGCAACAGATTTTTAAGAGAGCCTCTATCTAAACTCGATCGAAAAGCCACCAGCGACATAGACATATGAGCTCCCCTTTTAAATAGAGAATACATAAAATTAGGATGAAATACATCAGTTACAAAATTAGATATTGGGTGGGCAGCTACGCTGAAACATAGATAAGTTAATACTACACTAGACTGTTATATTATATAGAATACTATTTACCATGAGGTATCAGAAATTGCACACTTCTGATAAAAATAAAAACAAAATAAAAAAAACTAATAAAACATAAAGCCTCAATTATGCATAAACCCTCTTTTGAAAATAATGCGAGTTAAACCTACTAAATTCACATTATTTTCATTTTACGTACAAAAAACTTTATTTGTGATTTCTACTTCAGAACCACATTGACTCTGTCTTTTAATTGACACCACGCCATCAAGTTTTATCCGAACCTATTTCTTTTTTTAAATTAAGCTAACCGATCATAAACAACATTTCAGATCAACACAAGAGAAAGGAGAACTGATCAATACTCTGGATAACGACTCCCTGACGTACTCAAGATTTAACACTAAACACCCCACGAAAGTGGTGGTGCACGGTTTCGGAGGAGGTAGAAACCTGTCGCCCAGTACTGATATGAGAAAGGCATACTTCACGAGAGGAAACTACAATATCATCATTGTAGATTACGGGTCGCTGGTGAAGGAACCCTGTTTGAGTCAGGTAACATTTCACGCAATTGTGTATTTTGTGTTATATGTACACTACTTAACAAAGTCTAAGGGACTTCCTTCAAGCATTATGAACTATTTTTTATAAACTTTTTACTATTATGAACTTATTTATTTTGATGAAGAAGGAAAGCTTCACTTGGGCACAGAGTACACGGTTTTGAAACGGTAAAAATTTAAGTTTATTTTTGTTTCTTGTGAAAAGCTCTGTTATAATTTTTAAAACTATCGTGGTTACGAATATTATTTTTCGAGTTACCGAGATATATATTTATCATAATTTATGAGTTTTGTAGATTCTCGATATTTAAAAATATCGTAATTCCATAATATCTCCTATTTATAGTAAATAACTCAACATTTCTTGTACTATGGGAACCAGATTAATTAAATAATATTAACCAGTTTTATTAATGAAAATACACATATGATACGACCTAATAAACCCAGACACAGAATAAATATGTATGTTGGTAACGCAAATGCTTGTCCAGGGTAGGATTCGAACCCTCAACCTACAGGTCAGAAAGCAGAGCCACTACCAACTGAGTTTTGAGGCCAGTCAAATAATGAAAAACACTATTGTTAACTGGAGACAATACAATAAATTTGATGTCCTTGCGAATTCTTGTGAATCGGCTGTCTGACGGTTGAATGGAAGTAATGTCACAGAGTAGAAAATAATACTTCGGTAATGTTTTTAAACATAACCACTTTGATTTATGTTAGATCCTAAATCATGTGATATAAATCTATGCAAATGTATATTAAACATGTGAATTACACAAATACTTGGTATAATTCAATAATCTTGTAATTAAGAGGTTTGGCTGGGAATATGTAGAAGCAGTTCATCTTAATTTCTAGATAGAATGGGCTCCACGATTCGCCGGCCTGTGCATTGCCCAACTGGTGGAGTACCTGCAATACCATCCTGTGAAGTCGGTACCTCCTGAAGAGATCCACACGATTGGCTACAGTGTGGGCGCTCATATCCTGGGTCTGGTTGCCAACCATTTAGCTAATGGAAAACTTGGGAGGATTACTGGTGAGATTTATTAAGATCAACTTGTAATTTTCAATTTGATTGATATGTATTATTAACGGCTCCTTAGCTTAGTGGGTAGGAGCTCTGAATTCGAAGCGAGGAATTCGATTATTAGCTGGGGCAGACTGTGAAGACCGCAAAACTTGGTTCTCGGGTCTTGGGTATTTAACTGCTCAATGGATTTGGTCCAACAGTTATCCTCGCGGTAACCTCTGTCTACAGTAATTCCTATTATTGTATTACACCCGGTCCCTTCTTCGTCAGGATGGTGGCTGCACAAATGGGGTACAAATGTAGACTTACAATTTGGAGGTTGTTGTTTGAAATCCAAACTAATTTTTCGCTTGAATAATATATGTGAGCTAATTTCTCTCAACGTTCTCAAAAGGGCGAAGGACAATATCGGGAGGAAATATTAGAAGACATGTGTCATCTAAAAATTTAGGTTGAGCTGAAATGGATGATCATAGCCCATTCACTCTCACTTTCTTAGAAGTAATTTTTGTTGACTTTTTGACCATTGTGACCATTGAGAGAGCGTGGTGGCCCAGGGGCATAGACGCCGACTTTCAATCTGAAGGTTGCTGGTTCAAACCCACACGTGCACCAATGAGTTTTTTCACTTGAAAATTTATGTGCGCAATACCACGTTCTCGAAACGGTGAAGGAAAACATCGTAAAGAAACCGGCATGTCTTAGGACCATCAATTGTGATCTACCAATCCGGATTGGGCTACCGTGGTAGATCAAAGCCCATTCACTCTCAATTATCGAGAGTAGGCCGGTGTCCCTGCAGTAGGAACATTAGAGGCTGGTACGGACGGACGGGAGTCTTCCATGACTGACTGTTATCAAACATCAAAAATACTGTCCAGGGCTAGATCCAACGATTCTATTCTACATGGGGAATAATCGTTCTCGTGACTTGGACCACACTGATGCCTTGTTTGTTGACGTCCTGCACACTGGAGCCGGAATCCTCGGCCAATGGGGTCCCAACGGACACGCTGATTTCTACGTGAACGGTGGTTCCAGTCAACCAGGATGCGCACATGATACCATATTTCGTAAGTATATATGTTAATACTTTGAGAAAAAAATCTTTTTGAGTTGTTAAATACTCGTATAATTCATATCATAGAACATCATTCACAGGAAAAAGGAAAAGTTCATTGCTTTGCTGTCACATGGTTGTCTTAAACAAAATACTATGCAAAGTTGCGTCTAACTCATAGAATTTTTACTAAACTAAACTAATTTAAGCAATATTTCTTATATTAAGTCAGTTGAGTTCTTTTTGGCTTTTTGTCTTTAGCCACACTCTGTACGACAGTGACAGACAGCAATGCCAAGTTTTACGTCAGTCAAATTAAATGTATAATTATAACAATGTAAAATAGATACCTACCTACGGTTGAACCCACAATAAAACCGGAAATATATAAAACCTACACAGCATTGAGGAAACAACCAAAACAATGCCTAATCACGCTGTATGAATGTCATTTTACTTACTCTGTTATCTTGTTACGCAACAAGTGAAATAACTAAACTCGTAAGGCAAAACCGGTTCTCTTAATAGGTTACCTAGGGACAGGTATTGCGGAAATTGTTAAATTGTTATATTATCTACTGCCTTAGAGCGAAATACCACAGAATACATAGTTTGTGATATTAAAAATTTAAGCAATAGTACTGTGGCGCCATCTTTCAATTCTGCAGTAAAACACATAAGCAGTTTGGTTTTCAAAGAGTTTATCACTAAGATTCAGCAACGAGATGGCGTTTTACTGACGAATACCATTGTACCAATAAATACGAAGAAAACCTATACATCCCTAACCAGCTATTGCACGCGATTTACACTTACGCGACATTACATGTTACTGGGGTAAAAAATATTTTATTTCCGTTTCTGGCATGTGACAAAGTCAACGTCCAAAGCCTTTATTTCCTTTTAATTTTTAATACATCTCTTGGAGACATCAATTCTTTAACTTACTTACTTGTTAGATAGAGAACAAACATCTATGTTCGTCACCCTAATGTTTGTCTTCGGTTGGAATCGAACCCACGACCTATAAGACTAAGATAAAGAGCTATGAGGCCAGTCAGTTTATATGAATGGATTTTATGCAGATCCTATATACTTTTGCTATTAAAATATTTATTTTACCTTTTTAACCTCTTCAATGTGCTTCATCTGTGCCTTCATATTCTCAAGCAGATCCTTTTCTTTTTCAGAAACCTTGTCATGTGACCATACGAAGGTGACGCCATATTTTATAGAGTCTATAAACAGCCGCACTGGCTTCTGGGCAGGACCCTGTCCCAGCCTGTTCTCTTACTTAATCGGCTGGTGCGAACCTAGGGATACTGAGTACGTTCTGATGGGAGAACATGTCACGTTAAAGTAAGTTAATCAATTATATTGTCAAGGCACGTATAATATAATGCTGGTTTAGGTATAACCTTATTGGGAAAATATGGAAATGGTGCTTAAATTGACATATCTAGGTCATTCCCAAATACTGAATACGTTCAGTACCTATGATCTATTGTATATTGTGATAGAATATCACCATCAGCATATATCAGTTCAATGCTAGACAAGCGCAAGCGCACCATTTCTTCGATATAAAACAAGCTTGTAGAGAAAACTATAATCAAATTATTAAAAAAAAATATAGAAGCATAGTTATGTACCTATATACCTAATAAAAATATTATTTTCAGTGCTCGAGGCGTTTACTACGTGACTACAAATGCCAAACCACCGTATGCAAGAGGCTTTCCCGGGAAGAGCAGACGTTTGAGATCCATCACCCCGTACAGCTAATAGTTTCTTAGGTTTATTTTAAATTTATGGTATTAGGGTCTCTTGTAGATATTTCTTTTGTAATAGTAATATAATCACTTCGTAGAATCTCTGTGAGATAATACTTTTTGAGGGGCTAATAATCGTGATGACTGTTTATGTATACCGATTTTATGATTGTATTTAATTAATTAATTAGTACGAGTAGTAAAGAAACCTTATTAAAAATATATAGGTACTAAAGGTTTCGAATCAGAGTTCATACAAAGGGAATACTAACAACGTAATGAGAAAGAAACGTAGAGCGTAGCCGATTTTTGGGTGACTCGTACTTACTTTTACCCGTACACACCCGCACTTAAGTTTGGCCACGAATTAGGTATATCGTAGGTAGGTATATAAGAAACTCCTAAATCATTATCTTACCTGTAGCGCAAACATGCAATTTGTCTATTATTTAACTAATAATTTATTGCTCAATTAATTTGTGATATATAATTTTTAGTGCTACATAAAGTTGAACTGTAGAGTTTAATTTTAGATAAATTTAGTTAAATTTCCAACTATTTCCAGTTTAGGCTTTCTTCACACATCCACACATTTTTTTTGCTATAATATATTTACGGATTATTTCATCCGGGATGTTTTGATTATTGTTAGATATCAATTTTTTCAGCGGTCCGAACAGGGCCCGAAAATGTATAAAGAACCAAGGGTCATACTTTAAACATAATTAATAACTGATTTGACTGTTGATGAATGTTTTATTTCTTTAATAACGTAAAGAAATTGCTCCAGAATCTTTTGTGAACCCGAGTTCACACTCGAACACTCTAGTTCTGAGAATTCGGCAGATATCTAAATGTACGATACACCCATCGAAAGAGTGTACTTAAAAATGTTTTAATGTGTCAATCAACTTTCATTATTTTGTTAAATGCATCTCTCTTATTTTCGAAAACGTTTCTGACTCTTCAGAATGTCCAATTGAGTTAGTGTTGTGGATAGATTTGGTGGTATTGGTGTTGGTCGACTGAATACACATTAAGCTAAGATAAAAATAAGTTATGAGATACCAAATGTTGTCTGTTTGAACGAATATGTACCTAATTTTGGGAAATTTACCAATAATCATACTTATCATGATATCTTGAAATTCTAAGACATTAGATATTTCTGGCTAGGTTGTCCTAGCCTAGAAATATGCCCCACGAGGTGACCTAATACCCTCTCATAGCTTTGCATCGACCTTCCAAACACCCTGTTTTGAAAATGAGTGATGAAAATTTATCTTGGGCTTGAATTTTAGAGCCAGCAGCGTTTTACCATAGTAAGACTATCACTGGAAACTGAGTACTTTTGGTTAAGATAAATAAAACATAGTATTTTTAACATATATATTTGGGAAGTTAATATTACCATTTAACACAGCAGAAATTAGTTAAACTGTATAAGTATTTTTTGGCTAGTATAGAGTCTACAAAGATAAATAGGATAGTTAAACAGATTTTCAACGGGATAGCTGTTACAAGAATCTATTACTTTTTAATAAGAACATACTCGTATCTACTGAACACAGAAAACTATTTACAACAGCAATTATATATTAAACAGCAATCATTTTAGCAAATTTACAACAATATTACTTACTAACATAAAATGTATCATGTACTCGTAAGTAAGTATAATTTATAACAAAACCTTTAATAATTCTTAACACACCTATGAATTTATGGAAATAAAATATTAAACATTATGTCCTGGCTCATAACATTTATATTATATTACAATATTATAACCACGACGACACAGAGAATTTTCATGTTTAAAACAGTAATTACAATATTTATCTAAGGTACAGATAAATTTTATATAAATATAAGATATTTTTTTTATTAACCACGATATTTCCCTTTCTCCGCGAATACATTAGAAAAGACAAAATCTAAAAAAATAATAATAATCTGAATGATACTATTTTTACATGCGTTTATTGTCACACTAAACAATACAGTAAATTTATTTACCTATATGTACTACATAAGCGAAGTGATTCGCAAATTCGCGTTGTGTTGCATTCTTTTACTAGTAATTCGGATAAAATAGAATAATTATTTACATTCATGTAATATTTTCATGTTACTAACTTAATTATTTACAAAATAGGCCAGCTTGAAACTCATTAAATATTACATCGAGAATAGAGTTATTTTATTTCTCTGCTGGAGCATTTTTCATACCTTATTCTGTACAAAATAAAAGAATATAGTGTGATTCAGTCATATCTACGACTGTGTACTCGTATATTAGAACGTAAAGATACTTTTATTTTCAGGGCTTATCGATTGTAAATTAATGTATACTCATGAGCAACAAAAATACGGTATTTTATAAATATTTTAATCTTTGACCACCTGAGATTAGAATTTTTTTTTACAGTCCTACACGTCTACAGCAACAATTTGAACAACTGACCTATACCTAAATTAACATAAATGTTTCATGAAAAGTAATCTAATGAGTGCTAAATAACAATATGAAAAAAAAATATTATTCTTAAATGAAAATACGCATATTTTAAGGTTCTTTATGTTACCATTTGTTAAGAAAGAAAATAAAAATTTTACCGACTGCAGTTAATTAATTTACCTTTATTTAGTTATTCGTACCACAAAATTAAAACTAAAAAAATTGATGATAAAATACTAAACCTAACGCAATATATATAGCCAATATAACCAACCGCAGCTGGTTATATTGGTTATCAAAATAACCAGCTGACGTTATTAGACAATTATATATTTTATATAATTATCAAATTAGTTTTGATTGGTTGGTTATATTGTTATTTTGATAACCAATATAACCAACCGCAGCTAGTTATATTGGTTATCAAAATAACCAGCTGACGTTATTAAACAATTATATATTTTATATAATTAACAAATTAGTTTGCTATTGTTTAAGCAAAATATAATGCGAGCAGTATTTACAGCTATAACAATAACAATAATATACAACATAAATGAGGACTTTTAAAGCAAATCATTAATCATGATGACTCTAATCAATAATTGACAAATCAGTGCTTCATTGCGATATTAATTATTTATTTATAATTAATTACCTCACCTCATCTACACTCTTATTCATAGTTAGTATTTGACATCAACTTCACAAAAATTACATTTAAACTCAATAGACTTTTTGGATAATTCATTACAATATTGGAAAAAGTATATTAAATAACGTAATCTTTATTATATTTATTGTAGACACAATAAAATTTTGTTTTGATTACGCTAAATATATAGCGAAAACACCTATTCGGGCGATTTATAATAATCCAAAATAATATGAAATTCTTCAAAACTTTAGAAACTAATTTATAAATGTGTTAAGTAATTTATTTTGTCTTTTTTGTCACAGGTTTAAGTATAATGTATAGACAGATTGAGGCTGAAAAGTTGATGCATATTGTTTTAGAAAATATTGAAAGTGATTTTAAAGTTATCCCCGTATTTTTAACCATTAATCGTAAAGTTGATGCCATTTTTTTCCTATTTGTAGATAGATATACCTAATACTTAAATATTACTAAAATTCAAATAAATGTATTCTGCACAGGAAATTCAATCAAAAATATATTATATAGAAAAACCAGAAGTATGCATATCGATAAACCAACTATACAGATATACAGACATAAATAAATCTTTACAAAATTAAATATTCTGCCATAAAATAATTAAAAAAAGATATCTATTCGTCAGGTCAGATGTGACCGTTGTTCACGGTTTCTCTTAGATGTAAACATTAGTTTTTTTATATATTTTCAAATATTTTAATGATATTTTTTATTACATGCCTTTTTAAGCAACCAAATATAGGTAAATTAAATATATACGTAAGTGCACGAGCAATAAAGTATAATTAATTAATATATAATATGCTTATAATATTAACAGTTCATTAGATTACATTATAATTAAGTACATATTATATGATTATTATTGTCTTATTAAATATGACTTAATACTAGCTACTGTCGCTTCGAAAAGCTTTATTGTCGACACAGCCTTACAGAGTGAGATCACCCCATTATTCTTATAATTAATTATTGTCCTAATTATATTACTAATATCATATCATACGAAATGCAACACAATCAATTACATATATCTATTGTCTATAATAAAGTTTTTAGGTAAAGTGACCATTAAATTAAAATTATAAAATATGCGAAAGGCATATAAGAACAAGAAAAAGTATCAATATTGCATTTAAAATATATAAATAAGCATATGCGGGGTGTCCGAAGGTATAATGTCAAGTGCAACTGGAACGTAATGGGCCACAAGGGTTACCCAAATCACTATGTACATATGGTGAATTTACCTTCTACGTTGCCAGTCGGCCACTTGATTCTTCAGTCACCCTGTATATTATAATACTATCATTAACATTTAATTGTATTAGGGTGCATGCCAACAAGTGCATGGGGGATCGTTGTACCCTAATCACCATTACCTTGGACATTGTGAAAATTATCATTAGAAAATATTACTAAATATTATTTACTACAAAATCGACATATATTGCACGAATCCCGCCCATAATATATGTTTGATAACACTGATATGAATTCTCTTTTCATGATATTACAAAATGGAATATTGCCATTGAAAAATAATTGAAAAAAGGGTTCGCATGAATTTCTGTTATAAATACGACCTAGTCCCAAATAAAACACTTATAAAAATAAACGGTATACCTACCGTTCACTCCTGACATGATTCTTATAATATGTAGATTACAAAAAATATATTTAAACGATATGTTTGAAACGCACTCTAATTTTATACTGAATTATTTATTTCATTTTACTCAATGTTTATTTTTACATCACTGAATTGACGGCGTAGAGATACATCATTTAAAACAATTATATTGCTTCGTACATAATTCTAAAGTTAATTTTAATGCTTAAAGTTAAAATATAGTTCAAATCCACCCAGAATGAAGGTTTCACATGAAGTGTCTACGAAAGTCTAATCAAATAACTACCATTTTAATAATAATCAATAATTATTTTACTAGCTTTCAGTACTTGGTACTGATCATGTTGTCTATTCATTATATCCCGAAGTAATCATTTCAATCTTCAAAACGGGAATATGTGTTAAGAGGGAGCACGTTCTTGTATCCCACATGCTCATTTTTTATTTATCAAAACTAAAATAGTTATAGAGTTTCAATGTTTTTAATGAATGTTATTGTATAGGTTTATTCCTGACGTATACGGCAAACATTTTTGATGATAATTCTCACCGATGTCCAATTATTCTAATTTTTTATAGTATTTTTTTTTTTCAAATTTTATTAATTATTTATTGTCACTATATAGCAGCTAATCCTATAAATATTTTAATCTCTCCTTATCTACAGAATTATAAATTAATTAGTTGTATATTCGTTTTTTATGTACATCATTTTTGTATACCTACATCTAGTAGAAATATATACCAATCCGGTATTTGTTTATTATTTCGTTAATGATTTTTAATAACGGCCCAACTGTTTCCCAATAATTTTGGGAGCTGGACTTATTAAAGCTTTAAAAAAAATGTAAAGATAAGTAATATCAAAACATACAATACCAAAATTCCAATATCCCAAATGCATTTTTTGGTACATAATATCAAAAAATGCATTATGTAAACAATTTCAAATTTATATATTTTACGAGAATAATTATAATATTTATATACGAGTGCGCTGACTAACAAGTGTTAATTGGTCTCAAATACCGATAGTCGTTTATTATTGTCACGGTAATTAACAGCCAATAAGCTAACACTGCCCAAATACTCAGATACAATACACTAATTTTATATTTAAAAAGAAATTTTAATGTTTAACACAATTAATTATTGTTAAACAAAAATTATTATAATACATATGGTCATTAGAGACATATATGAGAGGGTTATATTTACCCCGACTATCTTTCAAGTAAACCCGGTAAAGTTGTAATCAGCGGCCAACATCATTATGTTCATCAAAATAAGTCTATACATTTTTTTACATTATTAATAACCGTTATTATTGAAATATGCTAACCCAAGCAGAATAGATTAATAGAGATTTTTGCCTATCCATCCTTTTGCCAAATTATATTACCAATAAGTTTTCCACTAATTAATAGAAGCTAATGATACGTAAATAACAATGGCTTAACTAGGCATTAAAATACAACTATGAGATTATATTTATAAGTTAATTGAATAGATGATTTATGGTTTCCAGAAATAAACTAATTTAATGTCTATACTTGAAACAACCCCAAAAAATACTTTTTATTGGAAGTGATTGATAGCTCAAAACAAAACAAACAGATATACATACATACACTAGTGACTATATAAAAATTATTTAGTTAAACATGTGAGCGAAAATGTGACTAAATGTATTATTTACACAATGAAAACCACACTAATTGTATTTTTTTATGCTAAAGTTTTTTATTTAAAGTTATGTGTGTTTAAATACTTTTTATATTAGATTACTATAATATGTGCGCGCATGTATCCCTTCTTAGGAAAATCAAAAAATGTATTGAACTTTTAGACTCATAAACAAAGGGCGACATGGAAGCATGCGTACATTTATTATAGGAACACAATAGAAATCATAGGTTACATCTACTATTAACAGTATTCATTATAGGTTTCACATATACGCATTAACAGAGAAAGGGAAATTCGTCAGAGAAATTTGCGTCAACCTATATAGGTTTATCTATAGTTTAGGGTTCTAAACAATTGTGCCGATTCTGCTGGTACCAATCCAAACTAAAACCTACATCCCATTGTGTTTATATAACAATACAATTTAAAGTTGGAACATCAATTTTAATACATTTTCATATTAATAATAATTTACTTAATACTTTATTTTTAATATATTGGATATTAAAAAAATGTATTAAGTAAATATAAACATATTTTTGTAACTGTACCTACTACACAGATATTGGTTATAATTTATTAATTATTTTTAATATTTTTAGTTTATTTTTTTAACGTATCAGATGGTTACATTACTTCCCATTTAATATATAACTTCTAACTACTCTATAGGTATAGATACATTATTAACTTCAAATGTTCATTTGATATCCCTAGAGAACTGTTTAATGTATTAAATATATTTTATAAACATTTTACAACAATTATGAAACTTAGTAACAAGGACGACAGATAGTTTTTATAAATTAAATAACAGTATTTGTCGCAAAATAAATATATAACCCATACAATACATCGATGATAAATATATTTCAAAGTACTTTTTTGCAATGTAATTACAGCAATGATAATAATGTTTATTTTGCATATCTATTGTGTTTTTTTTTTATAAAATATCAACATGGTTTTCGCACAGACTAGACAATCTTAAACAAAATTATTGAGATCATTACTGTCGAACAAATATATTTAATGATATGCAATGTAATTTTATATACAAAGATTTGTACAATAAAATGATCTATCGCAACGATAGATAAAAATATTATTCGAGGTAAAAATATAAACTAATCTCAGAAAACTGGAAGAGCCTAAACTGGCAAGAAAATATCAAGTGCTTAAGCTAATTGATAAAGCTAACTTTTGAATCACAACAACGAAAAATATTGCTAATAATGTTAACCAGGTACATCAATATATTTTACAAAACGACTAGAGTAAATTTCACAATAGGGCTAGATAATAAGCGTTGTTTAGTATGTTCCGTCGTCAGTGAGTTCCGGATAGACCTGCGTCGGGGGTTGCACTGGTTCGCTTTGGTAGTACACCCCGGACACGAATGGGTTATTGGGTACGTGTTGCTGAGGGGCGATAGCTGGCCCGGGTGGCCTGGGGGGTGCTATGGCTCCGTATCCTGGGGCTTCTGTGCCTTTCAAGGGCGCTGTTGCCGATGGTTTCTCCATCTACAGTTACGAAATGATTAACATTTGATGAAGTTAACATAACAGGAACTAATTATTTCACGATGAATTTGTAAAACCGTCCATAATGATTTAATTAATGTAGTAATACTCACAAAGGTGGTTTCCTCTTCCAGGGACTTTCCTGGTGGTGGATCCTCGCAGCCCTGATCTGCCCACGGCTGAAGCTCACCCGACGCGAAGATGCCGTAAATGGTGATTCCTATGAAGTGCACGGCTGCGCCCATCAGAAACACTTCACGCCATTCTGTTATTGCTTTTTCTTTTTGATCCTGTGTGATTTAAAAGCTATTTATGTGGATGTCGTAGCAAGGGCGGAACTTAGCCTACAGCTTCTGTTCACTGTGTCTGGCTTCACAATAATTTTCGACAATTTCAAGATTCGTGTTGAAAAATATATTAAATATATTACAAATTGACGGGACGGTTAGTTTACCTAAACAACATAAACGAAACAACAGGTTTTTTTAATCATCGTCTTGCTATCCATGTATTCATGGAAATACTAGCTTGGCTAGAAGCGCTCTAGGATAATCTAGCGTTTTTATACAAGTACATTTACATATTGTTTTATAATTACTTTTTACCATTAATAACGAATACCAACCTAATATGATAGGACATGTTCAGATGAATATCAGAGGAAGATGAGTCTATATAACGAAAGTAAATAATGTTACATCAATCATCAGATGAGACAAAAAAAAGAGCGTAAATAATTTTAGACCGTCAGAATATAAAATGCTATAATTTCTAAATTCTACCATTCCTATTGGGCTCCCGGTCAAAACTTTCATTTTAGAGGCCTACTCTATGTCCCAACAGACAGCAAATTAAAACTTGGCGCAAAACAATCTGAATATCAGATTTTTACAAAAAGAAACGCGATCCTTTTTTCAATTTCAATTCGTGCGTTTTATCCAAGACTGTTTGATACTCCCCCACGAATTCGAGAGCGTAGATAGGGTATCGCTCTCGAGAACGTCCTCGAAACAAAAAGGACATTCGGCCGTGGCTAATTTAAAATAGGAAATCGAGCAAGTCGCGGCGCTCGCTCAGAATATGAAATGAGAAGCTTTGTGGGTGCGCGACGATGCGTTTCACACAGTATATTTCGCGCTGAGCACTTTATTAACGCTTGCTACGGAGCGGCAACGCGCACGAATGATCACCGCATTACGTTCGGAGGGTAAAGAAGTTACAGCCTCTTTTTGTGATGGATGTACAATAAAAATTATTTGTTGCAAAACAAATTTATTGCTAAAGTTTTTAGGATTGAGCTGGAAATAAATAATAGATACTTAAACTTGATGGAGTTTGATTGGGTAGCTTTTATTTATTTCCTTCTAAATGATTTACTTCTGAAGCCACATTTTAAGTTAAAAGCACGATATTAATATTTTATCGGAATGTTATGGGTTTCGTGATATCCTATAATTTTTAGCCGACTTCAAAATAGGAGGAGGTTTTTAATATTTAAGTAATGTGTTTTTTTTTTGTGTTTGTTACGCGATTTCATCTACAGGTATTTTTGTAATTATTGAACATGATAAGTAATAAATAATTTAATATATTCACCTTCTCAGCAGTCATGTGGTCGATAACAATGGGTACGACAAAGCCGGCAATGGTTCCGATTCCGTTGGAAAGGCCCATGAGGATGGAGGCGTACCGCGGCGCGATGTCCAAGTGGTTCACGTTGTATCCCGATATGGCGAAACCACTGCATGCTACTCCGAGGGTCAGCTCTATTGTAGCCACGTACTGAAATATACGACTCTAATGTAACCTACATGAGAACCAAAGTGGCTTAACTAAAATACTTTCGATTTGTTAATGAAATCAAAGAGTCACTGCACGTTACTACAAAAGTCAGCTCTATTGTAAGCGAGAATGGAATCTAAATGGTTTAACTTAGAAACGTACAGTTCGATTTTGAAATTGCAAATTGCGGTGCACGCTATTTCTCAAGATAGCTCTGTGTGGTCACGTACTGTGACATACATTTACGACTTGAGGCGAGCAATGAATCGAAATGGCTTAAAAATGGCCATCAACACTGAGTTGCAGGTGAAGAAAATCATTGTAGACTAATATTCAATTCTGTATAAATAAGTTGCAAAAACATGTACCTTATTGTTAGCATAGGCGACAAGCACGAAGAAAAATGCTTCAAGACCGAATCCTCCACAGTTAAACAGTTTCCTCACGTTGGTAGTAGTCATGATGTTGTTCTTTCGCAAGTAGTCGGCCAGCATTCCACCGATTGGGACCAGTGACGTCATTATCAGATGAGGAATGGCGCCGACGAAACCAGACTGTAATGAAGTCGTGGATTAATTCAACTAAGAGAAGTAACCATATTTCAAACTAATCTAATCCTGCAATATTACCGACATAATAATCTAAGTTAGTAGGATTTTTTCCCTTCCTTTTCTTCATCTTGGCCAAAAAATAGAAGGACCAAATACAACTACTTAAAAATATATATTGTTTGATGATATTATTTTACATAATAATAATGTTTCTTGCTAAATCATTTTTTCATGCCAGAAATCTTACCTCAGTAATCTGCATTTGGAACCTGGTCTTGAAGTAAGCCGACTGGAATATGACAAGTAGACAGAAGTTCCAGGTCCTGCAGAAGTTGGCAACGATGATGGCGTACACCTAAAACATATATTTATTTGAAATGCAATATTATGCATTAAACTACATTGCTTCGTGTCCTACCTATACTAAAATTAAACTTTTGAACTTTTTTTATATTAATGGTAGCATTTAAGCTCGTATAAGGACAAATTGCGTAAAAAGTTTGATCGCGTATAAAGCTTTCGACAAAATATTTAGTAATAACGACACCTAAAACCGTTTCGATAATTTTGAGTGCCTTCCAAAACATGTCATTAATTAACATAATAATATTTAAAATCCCTAATTAAAGTGATGAACGCGTTGTATTTAACCTAATAATGATCAAGTTATAGACTAAGAGTTATTTTTACCGGTGGTGAAGTAGCAAATGCTCTCCAAGGTGTGGCCCAGAATCCAGGCATTGCGGCTTGCGTGGCCGTTCCGAGTGATTGCTCTATGTAGGTCAACTCCTTCGATGAGATGCAGGGATGCTTGCTCGGCCGCTCGAATACCAGCCAAAGCCACATTACGTACCTATATGTGGAAGATTACGTTTAAACTTTAAATTCTTAATTCATTATGAGGTGCTATAGAGATCGCAATATATACGCCTCTGTGGCAATGACACAAGTAGGTTCAAAATTAAAGCTGGAGTTAAAGTGACCGAGAGATGATTTTTAATCGACTAGATTATGGCCTCATTTATGTCTTCATGCCATTTTATACTCGTACATACAATATAAACATTGACCTTAGTTTTGTATTCTATTTGATAATTTTATTTTGTCCTAATGTTTTACAATACGAGTAGCTTACACAGTAGTAAACATGAAAGTTGCACAAAAACTCTTCTTGAATCTGGCATACCAATTGAATGCTATTGCTTGGTAGTCAATCAACTCTAAGAAAAATCCGCACTTCATAAAAATAAAACGGATGCTTTCATCTCGTGTAGCTTGTGCTACGAAAGCGACATGCCGACTACAATGGCGGAGTATGTTTCACAGAATGTCACAGTGAACCGGCGTAGACGCTCTACCAAGACAATACTTGTAGTGAGCTTTTGTTTAATATCAAAAATTGAGCTTTTTCTTTGCCTAAGTGAACCTCATGGTCTGATTATTCCTGCCGCATAACAAAAATAATTCAAACGACTGGCCAACAAGCGAATGAACAGTTTTATACTGTAAAAACACAGTAATTGATTGAAAAGCTTAAATCTATATTATAATTCTTATATTATTATTTCATCTATAATAGCTTTTTATTTTTATTCGCCATATAAAAAGAAAGGTCTTGATACTCACGTTCGTTTTTGTTTATACACACATAATACATGAATATGCCATACAGTACAAACTATCGAAAGAGAAACACAACATTAGCCTTTCCAATATTAGTCTAGTGTTTACTTACCAGATGGCACCAGACACGCCGTAGAAGTAGAACGGCGCTTGCCATCCGATGTAGTCTGTGAGCAGGCCAGAAAGCGGCATGCCGACGACGATGCCAGCGTATGTCCCGCAGAATGCCAGAGTGGCCAGCCGAGATCGCTCCATGGGAGGGGCCCACATACGCCAGATGCCGTGGCAAGACGGGTAGGTGACGCCCTGTATGATTATGAAAATAAAATAGAAACTATCAGGGCGTAATTTGATCTAGAACGTTAAACAATGGGGTTAGTACTTTGCCAGTAACCTAGATTTATAAAGATTAGGAACAACTTTTAAACTGTTCCCACAGATCAGTTGGTAGAAGCTCTGCCTTTTGCGCTGTGGTTCGTAGATTTGATTCTCACCAAGGGCAAACATTTGTGAGAACATAGAAGGTTATTGTATGTCTGGGTGGTACATTCATAGGTGAAAATTTTTTTTTTTTGCTAATGTTCCTGTAATACGCACACAATATTATATTTATTTTATTATAATATTAAACTTTGATAACAGTAAAAGGGAACCTTTTTAATAATACATCCATTTTTACCGTACCGAGCAAGACCTTTCTTGTCATTTCAAAAGCTGATATCAATGGCATACAATTTCATCTTTAATAGGATAGCATTGAGGAATCATCTAAGCTGGGATGTACGTCGTAAATACGTTGCCATGGAATCGAAGGGATCCGTAATCCTAAAGGCTCTAGCAACCTATACTATATTCGTATTAGATATATCTCGATTGCTTGAGAACGATTGAAGGTTTTATTCGTGTGTGGGTGGTATAGTCAGGATTACTGTGAAGATTAAATCAATTGTATCATATTTTAGACGCCTCCGCAGCCTAGCTGTAATGGCTTTTGTTAGAAATTAGGGGTTCCGGGTTTAATTCCCGATCGAGGCAAACGCTGAGGCTAAAAATCATTTATCTTATAATATTTTTTTTACGCGTTTTTTTCATGCCATCTTCGTGATGACACGGGAAATGAGGAAAACTGGTAAGACTGTGTTGTGTGGTAAGATTGAGATTGTGTAAACTTTATTTATTAAAAAATAAAAACTAAATATCTTTTTTATTGTTTATGATATCGTGATCGGTGATCGTTGCCTAAAAAATGCCATTTTTACGAAATTTTGCATACAGACATTTGAATTGTATAATTTTACAAGGAGATCATTTTATAACTTAAACTTCGCACTATTTATAACCCTTTGCTATAGATAAATATAACTATATCCCTCTACGAGTAGATACACACATTCACGGATCAGACACAAAAGCCACAGACATAGTTTGCTATAACCTAAATGAACTTGCTCTGTAAATTAAGTACAAAAGTAGGTCATGGCACAATCTGAAGTAGTTACGCTGAAAGGAGCTGAGGATAATTAATCGTGTATGAGATACAAACCAAATCTTAAAAACATTTAATGGAAGTGCTTCGGTTTCTTATTTTTTGTATGCGAGTTAGATGTGAATCTATGTATGTACAAATTACGCAACCTTGTCAATTCATAAAACTAAAAAAATTGTTATATCATTGTTATCATACCTACTATACTCGACGTATTCAGTATAAAATCTGAAAGAGCTTTACCCCGGTAAGCCGATGGAAACACTGAGTTTATCCCAAAGCCGACCTACGTTATTGAGCGCACAGGGACATATTTACAAAGTTGTTCAACGATACGAATACAATATGCTTGTATGACATCACATCGACTTTAAAATTGACAAGCTTTCTCATCAAACTTCACATTAAATTTTAGAGCCTAAATAATATTTTTATATATTATATTAAAATAAACTGCCACATGTATGCAAGATCATCATTAGGGAATGGCTCGAATGGTTTGGCTGTTTTTTATTATGTCCATATTTGTGTATGAATATATATTTGTGTATGGTTTGTATGAAGTAAAAAAATATACTTAATATACACAATTCTTAATTTCTTCATTAGTAAATAAAAAGCCGCGGCGGAAAGCTAGTTTGTTAACAATGACAGCCCACACTTGACAAACGAGAGTAACTACGGCTTCAGTGCAAAAACCATGTAAAATGGAATGAAATTATACAAAGGGGAAGTTACACCAAAACGTGACAAGTCGCAAAATTGTCGAGTGTCAAATTTGAAGCATCTAAAATAAGCTTGATCATGCATCGTCACGTCCCGAACGTCAAATATTCAGAGCATTGGATATACGTCTTTATGCCTGTTCGGAACTGGCTACCCTTCCATGATATTGGTTTAGCTAATGGACCCTGTGTCCGATAATTGCATCGCGCAAGAGATGGATTACAAAAGTACGTCTTTTGTTTGGCTGGTGGGCCAAATTATACGCGTTCCATCGGAGTGTAATAAGCTTAGCATAGATTATAAAGTAAACTGTCTGATAAATTTGTAAATTTGATTAATTAGAACAAACAATAACACATATCATATGATTACGCATATATACGAAACTATAATATGTTTTAAATGATAGCTTGCAAAAACTTAGCACTAAATATAAATAAATATCTTATAATTTCAAACCTTATATGTTGTAATTTTTTTATTTCACCTAAAAGTACTGTTGCTAGAATGCCTTTTTAAAAGCCAATTATATTTTGGCCAACTTTCAATCCTTCAACTCAAATGCAAGGAATGAATTTTACACTTACCTCAATGAATCCCTGAGCGACTTTGAGAATGACGACCGCAGCTGGCCCTACAGTCATGGCCCCAGGAATGGCCATGTTGAAAAGCGCTGACAGGAAAATAGCAAAGCCGAAAATCCTATTTGCTGGGTACATTGATGCCAGGAAGCCGCCCGGCACCTGAGTGATGAGGTAGCCCGCAAAGTATGACGAGTCTATTGTTGACTCTACATCGACAGTCCAGTTGAAAGGCGTGTCTTCGGATGATGCCTGAAACAATCATATATTTATAGCTATTGCCAAACCACAACAAGTGACTGATTTAAAAATAGAAAAAAACCGTCTTCCATACTTTCATCCCTTCAAAATATAAAAATGTTCGTTTGATTGTCTGTTTGTACGCCGCGTGCCTCAGCCTGTATTGCATAAAAAATAGTTTCTATAGCTTTTCGATATTACCCATTTTAAACCTCGCCAACACTGCTGTGCTTGTAATACGCCTATTGTAGAGACAAAATTAATTCACTAATTCATTTATGCTGGCAGGGTCACGAAACATACTAAATAGTTTACCTATTCTGTAGTGCAACTAACCTTATATCCCATGACCTAATGGTACAACAATATAACTGAAACAGTGGTGCTACTCACGTTTCCTTTCTCCGTCATCTTAAGCTTAGCCATGCTCATGTTGCATCGCATCCCAAACATGATGCTGAAACCGAAGCACGCTAGCAGGGCCACAGTGTATCGAGCGGTCATGCAGGGAAACTCCGCCTTGATGTATTTGTCTGCCAAAAATTAAAGTTCCTCATTTTTTGTTGCCTTATGGCTCATGTATTTTTGTTTCAATGTCCAAATGCAAATCTTCGCATTTCTTATGTAGGAATATGAATAAAAAAATTAAATGCTGTTCGTTGTGAAGCCATACCAGCCCTGACTGTGTCACGCGACACGCACGTGACGAGATCTGGACCTCGTTATGGTATTTTTATACTCGTAAATGTTCGTAATATTCTGAATAAAGTGTTTAAGGTTTCCAAATTAATTGGAAAAATTGTCCGGAAAATTGGAAAATTTTATGTTAGAAGTTTTTATTGGATCCACTTAGCACATTTGTACAAAGAACTAAGCTGTAATAAGTTTTGATATTAAGTGTCACTTACCTATGGGTCGAGGAGGGGGCCGATTAGGGGATGGTGGTGTTTCCAAATCTTCACCATCGTACATGTGGTCGTATCCCTTCTGGTCAATGTTAAAGTTTTCATACTGGGCATTTCTGCAACAAATAATTATGTTGAGACTTTTACTTATACAGTTTCTTCGTCGATTCATTCAGTCTTTAATAAATTGACTGTCACAGCAAGTTGGTAGTAGATCAGCCTTCTGCACTCTAGGTCGTAAGTTCGGTTCCCACCCAGGACACACATTTGTGTGACGAACAGAATTTTTTTTTTCTGTTTGGGAGTTAATATGCCCTAAATGTATATATTTACAAAAAAATACTAAATAGGTATTCTATTAATAACCTGATTTCCAAAGTACAAGCTATGCTTAGTTTAGGACTAAATGTCGTTAAGGAGTAAATATCATAACCCAAACACAGTTGGCCCAACCGAAATCTGAACATGCCATGCCTACCCATGACATAGTTACATATGTATTATAACTAACATGTTTTTGTCGTAAGAGACCTAGGTTTAATTTCATCCATCGCTCCGAGATAATGAACACAGTCACAGCCAATGTACATAACTGTCTTGAAGGGTGTTTGTCCAAGCCATTTGCGAGACAGGGGATCCTAGTGCAGGGGTATTAGTGTGTAAACGTTTATTTTTTTTATTTTATATAATATTAGTGTGGGTCTCCACAGAACAAACACCCAGGACCCAAGAACAAGCTTCATACTCCAAGTTTGCCCCGGCCAGCAATCACACCCGATATGATCCGAATCGATGCTTAATTACTACTACTGAGCCATCGAGAAAATCATAAGAATAAAAGTAACAGTTCGATTATGACCTTTATAATATCCTTTGTCCTCATGGATAAAACTTCAGAGAAGTAACTTCTTCTTCAATTACTATAAGGAAACTTAGCTCATTAATTTGTGACGTAGATAGCGGTCGCGAGCAAGTTCAACTCTAGACTTGCCTTTACTTCTCAACTCGCGTTGTTTAGAACATTCTTGCAGATGGAGATAAAATACTGACAATGAATGGATGACTTGAAGAGCTAAGTGAAATAGTTTCCTGAAATACTACGGCTTTGTCTATTATTATACGTGAATACATCAGGTTTGGTTAGCTTGTCAGAAAACTTATAATTCATTTTTAAGGTAGCCACTAAAGGCCTTATTTTTTTGTATTTTTATCACACTATGTGATGAGATAGTCGTGACAAAAGGTAAGCTTATCAATTAAGTTACGTAAAATTAAGTTACCAACGTTTTAAAACTCCCTCGTCGACTCGACAATATTTTTTCATAAATAGACATGATCGACCGAGGTTGACCAGCTATGGTGTATTTTCAACCAAGGCTATTAAACCAGTAATTCGGTGGGATAAAGTAGGTACTTTTTTAATAGTTATGTTTCTTTTCATATTGATAAAATACCAAAGTTGTTTGTTGTTGTTGTGTTGTGTTTTACATAATCAATGTCTCTAGAACGTGCTTTTAAGTAAATAAGTCCACCGTTTCGTAACTCTTTAGCCTCTGTGATTGAATTAGTTGTCGTCACTTTGCTAAGAGAAACTTAATCATTGAGACGCAAACATTTGAGCAGTCAAAATATAAGCCAAAATAGATTGGTTCCAAACGAATGCAGCAAAAATATGGTTTATTTGTATAATTTAGTTTTAGTACACTACTATACATAATTAGTAATTTAATATCTGATATACGCATCACTTATTTTACACGATTACATTTAATGAAAACAACAAACATGTCTTGTTTCTTTCAAATATATAAACTTGTTATAGGTATACAGAATGTTATTAGTACTGAACTTGTGATCCAATAATACATGCATCACGTACAGTTGATCCCCATAATCAACTAACAGTTGACTGGAGATATCATAGCAACATCTTTCAAAAATGTTGCTATGGTAATCCACCTCCACATCTGTTAGTCGATTAACTCATAGAGACTTCTCATAGAGACTTGAATTTTTGTCCAGAGGATTAATAATCTGTGTATTTATCCATTGTTTTCAAGCTGATAGGTAGTGTTGACAGGTTGGAGTGCAGGGATTTTACCGTTGTAACTTCGTTAAAATCCGTTTTGCCGATAGATGAGCGCAAAACATGAAAATAAAGCAATTTTAGGCGAAGGGGTGTTGTACGCTGTTTCGTTAAAAGCTTTTCGGATAATTTCTTCAAGGTGCACACTTATTTTAATATTTTATACTCTTCTGTATAAATAACTATCACGTTTCACTCATACCACTACAGATTCTTTGTGTTGCTCGTGCCAAGATCCGAGAAAAATACTTATGATCATCACACAAAATATGCCCCGGCAGGAATCTAACCCGTGAACTGTCGCTACGGCACTATCCCAACTTATCACGAGTAGACCAGTTGAATTACAGAATATGTTATTAGGAGTACAAATAAGTTTCCGCCGTTTTTTAACACAAATTAAATATTTATTGTAGAAGAACGGTAATATAAATTTATTCAAAATATTGCCCATCACTTGCAACCACTTTTTCCCATCTCTCAGGCAGCATTCGAATCCCACGTCTGAAGAACTCCTTGTCTTTTGAGGTTATCCACGAATCAACCCAATTTTTGGTATCCTCATAAGATGTGAACCGCTGCGCCGTCAGAGCATGTGCTACGGACCGGAACAGGTGATAATCGGACGGTGCAATGTCTGGTGAATACGGCGGGTGGGGTAACACTTCCCAATCAAGTGTTTCCAAGTACTTTTTCACGGGAGCCGCAACATGTGGACGAGCATTGTCATGCAGAAGAATCATTTTTTCGTGTCTAGAATAGTATTGAGGGCGTTTTTCCTTCAGAGCTCGGCTCAATCTCATCAATTGTGTTCGATAGAGGGCTCCAGTAATTGTTTCGCTCGGATTAAGCAACTCATAATACACTACACCTAGCTGATCCCACCAAATACACAGCATAAGTTTTTTTCCGTGAATATTCGGTTTTGCTGTTGATGTTGACGCGTGGCCAGGTAATCCCCATGATTTTCTTTTTTTTTGGATTGTTATAATGTATCCACTTCTCATCACCAGTTATGATACGATGTAAAAAACCCTTTTTTTATGTCTAGCTAGCAGCATTTCACTTAAGCATAATCGGCGTTCAATATCTCTCGGCTTTAATTCGTACGGAACCCAATTTCCTTGTTTATGAATCATTCCTAATGATTTTAAACGATGTGAGACTGCTTGCTGAGTGACTTCTAATGTTAGAGCAAGTTCTTTTTGTGTTTGAGATGAATCTTCCTCCAATAATTCCTCCAATTCTGCATCCTCGTAAATTTTTGGCCTTCCACTGCGATCTTTGTCTTCTACGTCGAAATCACCATTTTTAAACTTTTGAAACCACTCTCGAGACGTTCTCTCACTCAAAGCAACCTCACCATATGCTTCTACGAGCAATCGATGCGCCTCAGCAGCAGATTTCTTTAAATTAAAGAAGTAAACTAATATTTCCCGCAAATGACGCTTACTTGGCTCAAATTTTGACATTTTCAACTTATAAAAATTATATTTTACCAATATAAAATCAATGATATTAATAGGTTATGTTGTTCTTGAATGTCCAAACTATTTTTTAAGCCGGTTATCATCTGCGAAAGCTAACCGAAACTCCGTGCCGCGCCATCTACAATAAAACGGCGGAATCTTATTTGTACTCCTAATACTTATGTTTGTAATTTATCGTGTGAAAACTATATTTGAGATTTAGATAAATGAGTTTTGCAGTTTAAAGCGTAACATAAAAAATTGCTCGGCACTGTTCAGCGTGACATAGCAGATTAGACCTCTCAAGTAAGTGCAAGACATGCACAAGCAAAACAAAACAGTCATAGTCAATACATAGAATAGTATGGCTTTGAATAAATATTGATATTCATCGTCCACTATCGCAATGAATGCATCAGAACCATTCGGGCGTGAATTCATTTTTCCGCTGACAAAAGTAATAAACGCGGCTATCTGTCCCCCCTTCAGCGTTGTTGGTAATGAATCGTCGCATAAAAGGCATAGCCAAGTGGAAGTTCCTGTGACGCGACAGTGGCGCCCTCGCGATAATGCGTTTAGCGACTGTTGACGGGGCGAGATGTGACGGCACTACAGTCCTGGCCAATTTATGTATCTATTTATGACATTAACGTTACAAGTAGTGACACATTTGTAATTTTATCGAGATTATTATACTTTTGAGAATGTTAATAGCTGGTATATTTTTTGAAGTATAAAAATAATATAATATATTATAATAAAAAGATTACATTTCCGTTTCGTTCGTACGAAATGGAAAAAGACGAATGCCGTTAAGTTTTAGTATTTTTTTAACACCAACAAAATTAGTACCATATCTATAGAATCAGATATATCAAAATAGCCTTGCGTTGATCTCGCAAAAAGTCGGAAAAGGCTCGACCGATTTTAATGATTTTTTTTTTGTTCGTAATATTTCTTGAATTGTTTAGGAAAAACGAAAATCTACAATCCAAAAAATCAAAAATATTGGTCTTATTACTTAATAAGATCAATTTTACTAAGTTTTTGTAACATTCACTTGGTTATAAGTACAACTAAGTGAATGTTACAAAAACTTCAACTAGTCTTCTCTCTATTTTTAATATAGGCTTAAAGTGAAATAAAAATAGACAATTAAACGTAAATCACCTAAAAAAATTTCGATAAGAATTCAAATGAGATAAAAATTAAAATTAAAATTAAAAAATATATATATTTTAGTCTCCAATAGAGCACGAGGAGTAGGAAACAAGTACAATGTCAAAAAATCCGCCAAATGTAAAATAAATCTAACGTTCGATAACTTACTTAGTTATATCAGTTCTCCAGCTTTCCAAATTTTCCTTGAAATTTACTAACGGGGTGTATCCGTCAGTAAATTTCAAGGAAAATTTGCTGATAAAACATCAACATAAATATATGTGATGGGTATCTTTCAACCCTCGCCGGTACGCGACGATCTATTGTGCCGCTAATGCACCCCACACTACGTCTATAATTATGTGACGCAACTCAAAATGTTGTAATTACTGTTTTATCCCCGTTTGTTAACGCCCCGTTAATGGATATTGTCATTTTGTGTTTAAATCTGTTACATTAACTTTTGTCGAAAGCTTTAGCTCAAAACTAATAGCTTAAATTTCAAAAGAAAAAGTTATGTCTTGGTTTAACGATATGTTTTTTGAGTTCTGATCTAAATGGATAAAATAATCTATATTTATAAGCTTACCATGATTATTGGTTACTTTTAAAGTGCCATATCTTTCGAATCTTAATTTTAAATACATTTCGAAACAAAATGTCAATACGCCTATAGCTGATAAAATGGAATCTTTACAGTCTTACTAACAGAGTAATAATTTTAATGTTACGTTATCTGTTAATGTAAAAGTATTGAGAAATTAACACATCTAAAATTATAACAATCATATCAACAAAATCCGTTATCAAAAGTTTACACAGAATATTTGAACAAAGTACCCGGCAACGGTTAGTTCTGGCGCGAGCTTGTTACAGTTTTGGTTAAGGCTCGAATTACAGTTGACCGACTTTATAACTCCCCTGTCAACTTCGCTTTTAGAGAGCCTTTGAGCAGAACATTGTCTTAAACTTACTACAACAAGCTCAGCTTCGGTTGAAAAGTTCAATGCATATTATTATTATGAACTGTGAATGTACAGCATCATACGAGCTGTATGTCGTATGATGTCCATACGACAATTGTTGTTAGGGGTTCCATTGGCTCGCGTCCGTAGGTGTGTACCCTTTGATTCCCTACACGTACCCCCTGGGTGGTGCTAAAAGAGGAACCAAAAACTCATTCCGTCACAAAAAATAAAATAAAAAACAAGAATAACTACTATGTGTACTATGATACTAAATTAGGATTGTCTAACTAGTGATGGGTATCACCAGCGGAAAGTACCATACCACGCAACAGAACAAATATGTGTGGTTTAATGCAACATTTTGTCCCAATGAGAAATCAAAGTCGTATATTTGCTTGCTAGCAAAATAATCATGACGACGAATCTAAAAAAAATCATAGCCATTTCAGAAACAATATTTAGTTGTGTTGCATTCGTTTGACGTGGAGTACCCTAGAAAACTAATAAGCCAATAATTACTTTTTCGAGCATGCAGGTTTCGACTTTCCGAAGACAGAACTCCTGAATCAGACGTGAAGAGCGGGGGAAAGAAGGGGGCATTACGGAGATCACAATATGCACTTGAACAGTCCCCGCTATGAATACCTACAGATTCCAGAGAGAAATGCGAGGACTTCATTAATAAAGGCAAAACAATTAACTATTAATTAGAAAATTTATTGGAAGGAGATTGTTGGAGAGAGTAATTATGAAATTGGAGTTTGTTTATTATCAAATGATAGTGAGAATAAAAAATGTTAGACACAAAACAGGAAAATACTTTGCATTTAAACAGGCCAATAATTTCATATGAAAGTAATTTACGAATATCTAAGTAACGTAACGAATATCTAAGTAACGTATAAAACGTATTGAAAATCAGTTTAAAAAAATTATTCCAAATGAGGCCTACTTGGTAAGTCAAACGTAAACTTAAAAAAGTAAATATTAAAAAGTTCCATAGAGCATAAAGCCTTCAGAATATTAGCAGATATAAATAATTTTGATGATGTATTTCATCCATCAAATTTCGTAGCACGTCGCAGCGTAAATGGCACTACGAGACTACGACAAGCTAGAACGAGCTACAATATGAATTTCTTAATTCATGACCTACATACAATGCGTGAAACATCTGATGAAATATACATTCTGATTCCGTCCCTGGTGGGACGTGTGGGGGTAGCTATTACACCCCATAAAGCCACCCTCTCTAATTGATTTACAATTGTCGGTTAAATTTGTTTCCCGACCACCCTCTGCGATCACCGATCGCAAATGCATTTAGTATACTTGTAGAAATGAATTTAAAACTCTTAAATGAATTATATGCTTCAAAGCACGGGTTTTATTAATTAAATAACATTATTGAATACATGTTTAAAAACTTTGAACATAAAGTACAGGTACCATACTAGAAACGATAAATATATTAGCACTAATTTGAGGAATTCCAACTCATCAATATATAATTTGTATAGAGTTGTAGTAGCAATAAAATTTAAAAGTACTGAACTAAAAAAACGTCGTTTGCATCGTAAATTCATCTCAATGATGCCAAGTCAGTCAACCTACGAAATAGCGTGGAGATTGAATAAAACATGTAATAAATAAATGTATCCAGTGTAACGAGACGGCCTAATGTAGGACGAGCGGGTTCTCGTCTGGTGGAGAATTGGCTAGTTCACGGGATTTAATTTTATATTAAGTATGCTGGTATCGGCTAACAGTTTGACGAAGAAACAACTATTAATCGTAGCTTATTGTTTTTCTTTTTGTAGTTTAAAGAGACAGTTTGCAAGAGTAGTCTGTCTGTTAAGTTAACATTAAATCCAGCCTTAACATTCTACAATAAAAACCCCCATTTAAATAACACATTAATGAACAAATAAAAAAAAACTGCTGCAAGAAACAGCGATGCTGAAGAAAATGATAAATTTAAAAACGCACAGTCGATAAATCAACCGAATGATATCGCATTTCGACGCTCGCAACATAATAGAGTTATGACAAAAATGGCGATAGCCGGGAATATAACTTGCGAATCCGAGACGCTTGTTAGCGTCTTCCCGCTGTTATTTATGACCAGATTTCTTTTATGACCGTTCACGGATATCCACTGAAATCAAATAGGGAACAGTGCCGGAGACTAACACGATAATTATCTAAGATTTTAACAATTGAGGCAATTGAAACAGAGTCAGGTTGCCGATAAGTGAATACTATTTATTTTAAAGCTTCATTTGAAATAAAACATTATGTGATTTATATTTCAGTTATACAAAAACAATGTTGAATTCAAACAAGCGATGATTTCAATAAATGTCACGTAGCTATGCCAAGTTTTGCGAACGTGATTTCAGCTAGCATTCCCGTTTCAAATATTTTTATTTCCTTTGTTCAGGGAACACGAAAAATATCATAAAAATTGAAGGTAAACAAGACTGGGTATTTGCCGTGGAGCTATCGGGCTCATAGATCTACTCTCTTTGGGCCTTAATCTGCCGCACTGCGTGGACCTCACGTCCGGGTAGCGCCTCTGTTGTTTCTTGGTTTTCCATTTGTAAGTATATTATTGTTTTATGTCTCGGGACGTATTGAAATATAAATAACATAAGCCCGTTATTCAATTCTTTTGCTGCTTCAAAAAGTATAGTTCTCTCTAAATATTTTTAAACTAATAATGATTGAAACTTCTTAACTGTTAAAACAACATGTCAACTGTTTATTCCTGGCTTTCATTCATAAAACAGCTTTTATAAATAATAAAATTTGTTAGTCAAATGAACAAGGTATTATTCTTAGATATTATATTTGATGAAAATAACTAATGAAAATGGTAAAACATGAAATGACATGACGTTTGATCAAAGATGTGCTTAGAAAATACTAACGGCCAAACTATTAACGAACACATTATAAACAGCAACATTGTTATTTGTCATAGACGCCATATATTTTTTTATACAAATGATAATGTTGCTATGGCATTTTATTTCCCGTCATCTGTTAGTTGATTATAGAGTATGGCGGTAAAACCTTTATCGACAATCGTTTCAAAGAGGCGTCGATAACCTGTAAATGTTAACACTGGTTTCGCTGCCGGTTGTAAATATACTTAAGTGAATTCGCTGAGAAGGAAAATCCAAACAAATTCCCGTTTAATCCGAAGAAGAGCCTCGCAAATCCAGGTTAGTTGTAAATATCAATTACGCAAATACCCCAGCTTTAGGCGGAGCTCTTAAACCGGGAGCCGTGTAGATGCATTTACACTCAAGGGGTGAAATCGTAACGGTTTATTTTTGCAAATTGTTGTAGATTGAACGTAATACTTATAGCAATTGTTTTATTTTGTAGTTCAGTAATAATGTTTTTCATTAACCTGATCTGTAAGGTCGGAAAAAATAATCTTCGTAATTTACATACAAATTTGTTTTTTTTTTTTAGACATTCTAGTTTTATTTTATTTAATTAATATATAAGAAACGAAGCCTATGCCGAAGCTTGCTTTTATAAAGATCATCTATTTAAGCACCTTTCGGTGTATTCATATGTCCGTCGAAGTCTCTACATTAATTGGCCATTACTACACCACACACATTAAGATAGATAAACTTTTAAATTGGATTTTGTTTTGATTTTGTGCCGCACTGTCATTACAATATCAGTAATTGAACAGTTTTTTTACTAATTAGTGGTAGCGGTGGATTTCAACGTACTAGTATCCAAAATGACGTATTATCACTGTTTGTAAGCCAAAAGTATATACTTTTGGCAAATAACTCCAAATTCATTGTTGGAGATTTGCGTAGACATTTACTCCCGAAGTATTCGGTCTTTTTGTTTTTGTATGTATAATAATAATATATAATTCTTTGGTCGTATTGTTGCTATCTGTCTTTTAACGTTTATAGATTAAAAAGTTGATAAAAATGTTTCCTGATATTTTACAATTATGATTTTCCAAAAAAAAATGTATGTTATTTAAAAAATGATACCTTTTAGTGTCGGAAAATGGCAGTAATTTTTTTGAACGGAAATATTCGGTGGTTTTTGTTAAATTTATTTTATTTTTGTAAAAAAATTAAAATTAGCAACTGCGATTCCTCTTAAAACTACGCCTCCTACAGAGTTCAATTTTGTCTCACATACTCGATGTTACGTCTACTTCCAAAAAACTGCGATGCAAAAAATTTACGAGAAAATTTAAAAAACCGATATTGGTAATTTGCATATCTATCGTTAAGTAATTGTTATCAATTGATATAGCCATTGGTTTTTACTTGAAATCATATGTTTGTATTATCATAATTGAAATTTAAACAACATACAAATAAATGATACTTCAATATGAGACGCTATTTTGATATAATTAAGGTACAAAATCATTCAATCAATTTTCTTTGAGTAAGTGTGCTACTTTGATTGTACTACATTATATTACAATGTTCATTTATTTTGATGATGTATCAGTTTATAATGTTCCACTAATCAATCTAAAATATTGTATTCAATACAAGGAACTTAGGTCAAGACCGAGGTTTCTAGGCAGATAAAAACAGCATTGCTTATATTTCTCGATTCAATATTTTAGATTGATTAGTGGAACATTATAAACTGATACAGAGTATCTAAAATAAATCTCAAAGCGGAAACTAAATAGTACTATCCACTCTCGTTACTGACCCCACATTTCTACATAATTACGAGTCGGAATAGTAACGAGCTAACTCTACAAAGTAACAAATAAAAGAAGCGGCCAATTGGATAAAACTCCCTCGGGATATTTTTTCCTCAAATCTAATAGAGTCGGGACGAGGCAAGACGTAGATAATTTTAATATTCGTGTCGCCGTCCCCAGGAGTCTTGTATCGATCTCACACCGATGTACTTCCCGATTTATTAGGTCAGTGGATCTGATAAATTTCAACTTTTCAACCCCTTTTAAAGTGTTTGGTACAATTATTTTGGTATTTTTGTATTGGTTTTATATGACAGTTCTTTTTGGAAGCTTATCTTGAAATTGGAAATATACCTATTAAAAACCATAAGTGACTAATTAAAAAATCCACTTCAATACTTTAATTCCATGAAGAAATTCTATGACTTCCCCTCGAAGGTGGGTTCACAATTAGTGAAAAAATCTAAAACAAATAAAACAATAGCTGAATTAAGTACATACATACGTACTACGTACCACAATGAAATACTTTTTGTGTTATTAAATCAATGTCATAATAAAACAAAAAATAAGGCTACGGATATTGACAGATAAAGTCACAAAATCCAAAGTCGTAAAAATAAATTGGCCTACCTGTGACACAATAATTCTGTCTCCAGAGAGCGGTTTGAAGGGGCATAATGACATATGGAGACATAAGCATAACTGCGGCTTATTGTGCCGTGACGAAGGGCAAAATCACTTTGTGGAAATCCTTGGAGACGAATGAACATTGTCGTACAAGAAGATACTATACCATTGTCTCCGAAAAATTAGACGATTTTTATCAGAACATTTTCCACATGAAGGTACTGAAAGTGTTCTCTGTAGAAATTTTCTGTATAACGGTATGTACGCCAACTTCCACTCGTAGGTCGCTAGATTTAACCTGTGTTAATTTATTGTAATTAAAAACGATAACGCTTGAGAATTCATATATTTAGAAATAGCTAATGGTTAATATCGTGATTAAATTGACATCTTTTAATACAATATTTAATATTCGAAAACATTTGATAGCTAATCTACTCGTATATTGAGCTACCAAGTCCTCGCACTCTCACTTGTCGTCTATCGTTCCCACAACACATGCTTTGTGGAAACTAAACTAAAAATAGAGGCAAGTAAAAATTGGTCAAATCATTCAACTCATGAAAAGAGTAGTTACTTTGAACTTTCTTATTTTTTTCGATGGATGTGACATTAAGCCGGTTTATCTATGAGTCACACTATTGTGGGCATATACCTAAGAATTGACAAGTTCATGACCGTTTTCCATCCACTAATTGGTTTTACATAATCTTTAATATCTCATTCCTTCCTTAACATAATCCAATGAAACAATAACTGAGAAGTTTCGGACGGAGAAGGTTCTGATTCTGCAAAATGAAAAGCGTTAATAAAGCAATTTATTTGTTATAGGGTTCATTTTATAATGTTGGTATATCTTTTTATTAGATGTGCGGTTGTTAAGGGTAAATAAAATACAAAACATAGCGTACAGTATTTGCTGTAAAAGTGACCCTAGAATTTTGGTTATCCTTTCTCGGCAAATCCGGCCTGAGTCTGAATTTTTGCTTTGTATTGATTTCAATAGAAAACGTAAAATTTTCACTTCCCATATTCCATTATGTTACACGTGCATTCCAATCACATAATACGTGTTATCTTCAATATACGATATCTATTTTTAATTAAAATCTTATTCCTTACTATAAATTGTTACAATTATTTACAAATTATGTCGTAAGTAGAAGGCAGGTCTTTGCACAGAGCTGCTTGCATTATTACAACAAATACAAGCTATATCTGCTACGAAATAGTAATAAAATATAGTAGACTAGTTTTATGGAATATCTTGTACTTACATCCACCTCCAGAACATTTTCTAAGAATTCTGGATCAACAGGTGATAACCAAGTTCACACCCCAAAAATGTTACAAACAACTTACTACCCTAATACTCCACTTACACAGTCCAAATTTCAATCAGAACTATTCCGTAATAGTAAAAAACAACTTGTGGATTTTTTTACTTGACGGTAAATTAAGAACATAAAAGTGTGTTCTAGAAATTTTGAGAAAATAAACTATTTATGCTATTAAGTAAAAGTTTTAAACGCATTTTTTTGATTTATCACTAAATCCACATATAAACTAAATAAATAATTAAACTGTTGATTCAGAGAGAAGACGCGATTAAAAGGAGTAATTTATCAGAGAGAGAAACGGTTTTGACGTCACGGGCGCTGATATCAAACTAGCCTGAAATGCTTTCTTCGCTCACTGTCCTGGCTCGCTGGGGTATTCTGCAATCATTTTCAGGGCGTCTTTGTTTCTATTATTGTTTCGTTTTTTACACATGTTAGAGATTTTTATTTCTAACGTTAACTTAGTTTCCATTTATTCTTAATTTTTATAGGGGGCTTATTTCTGCATAATAAACACATTTTAGAAGGCTTGAAAGTTGGCGATATACAAAATAAGAAATGACATACTCATTCATTCCTATAGATCTCAAGTATAGTTTAATTATTTTAATAATTCACTCATGATCTCAATTTCCCACTCATATGTATGACATAATATCAAAGTCAAAAAGCTTAAGCTCGCGTTTTTTTATACTACTTTATATAAGTGGCAGGACTAGCAGATCGACTCCGTAACCACCAAGATATCCTATCCTAACTCGACCTAGATCCTTCCCAGCTCGTATCCCGTTGCACCCGTCACCCGAGACGGGGATGTTACGTCTCATACACCTGTGATTACACCGGCGCCCACACCCTTCCACCGAAACACACTAATACGAATGTATCACTGTTTGGCAGCAGATCATCAGGTGTGGAGGCAGTTCTTCTCCGGACGAACTTGGCACAAGTTCAACTGCTACTGCATCGGCAGAATATTCTCTCAATTAAATACCCGTAATTTATTTCTCGGAGAGTTATTGCCAAAGCAATCTTCAATACTATGATATTATCAAAAGTAATCTTAATAATTATGACTTATTTTTACTTTATTAAATAGCCCTTGAAATTGAAACCACATACTATGCGTGATATTAAGTGCTAAAAGTATTCCACCTATTCGAATAAAATTTCTTATCAAGCAATAAGAGGAGTGATTGCAGAATACCACAGCAAATTGATCCTGTATTCTGGTGACGAAGCGTAGATATAGTGCTAGATGCTGTGCGCTAGAGCGAAATGACAACAACATCAGAGTGAGAAAACAAAAGAGAATTCATTCAAGATCAGCTACCTTATTCTGCAAAAATTCTCCGCCGATTTCATAATCAATCTCCTTGTGTCCCTGTCCAACCAGTTGCGAAACATATTTATCGGAGTGAGAGGGGAAACTGGCCGGGAAATTTATTATTTCTTGAAGTTGCAGAATAAGTCCAAAAGTCACACGAATGCTCCAGATTCACAGACAATGCCCCAATTTATATCCAACTCACTTACTGGAGTCGGGTCGACACGCCAGTTGAGAGCAGGAAAGATGATTTATAGTAGATAGTAACTTAGCACTCGTTAACAATTTGATCGTGGTACATTTTTATGACATTCTGGTTTATATTGTAAATTCAATTAAATGTTTATAGGGATAGAGACGGTCATGATTAATTGTAAATATGTGAAAGCTGCTACATTCTTCAACTTAAAAAGAATAATACGCTCATCGTTAGATAGACTTTTTATAGAAATATTGATTACATAACTTCTTTTTTGGCTATTACTCTAATACAATATAAATACGAATATTAGGTATTTATATATTGTATTATGTATATAAATATCTATTATAAATAAATATATTTATTTAAAAAAACAAGTTACTAGGAGTGTCACGTTTATAAATTTAATTTTGGATAAGTAGTATCATCAGATTAGCGAAAAAAAACAACAATGAGTCCAACGACATCGCCGAAGGTACCACCGTATCACATGTAGAAAATAGGGTAAAAACCATCGGCACAAAGCCAATTACATTAAAACATTCGGCCGGGGACAAAGGGCGCGAGAACAATGCCGCCTGGAAGGAACCCGCGGTACGTCTTTCAATGCTTTTAACTTTCCACTGATGGCGGGAGGGAAAATGGTGACGTCCCGCGACAAATGCCCGTGAAATAGGGTAAGGACCTTGTCGATGAAAGTAATGTTTGCATTTTAAAGACGTAAAAAGTATCCTATAACTTTCGCGATAAAACTCGAACTCATTTATTCTGATAGATCTCAAGTATCGTTTAATCGTATGTTTTAACTTTTATGGGGCTGTATAACTATCGGGAAAATATTACGAGATAAAACCCTGTAAAAAAATATCGTTTAAAGTATCTAATACCGGATCGTAATGTCAACATAACTAGCTTAATACCATTTACTTTGTAAGTATGAGGTCGGCATCTACGACAATTATTATACCATCTCTATATTGAAGACTTGAAAATGTTTAATGACTTGAACAAGTTTTTTACTAGTTATACACCTATTATTTAAGTTTTAGTTTATTATTTAGTCTAGTAGTCTTGGGGGGTCCAGTTGCTCGCGTCCGTAGGTGTATATCCTTTGATTCCCTACACGTACCCCCTGGGTGGTGCTAAAGGAGCAACCAAAAGTAGCAGTAGAACTTGTGCCAAGTTCGTCCGGAGAGGTACTGCCACCACATCTGGAATCTGCCGCCAAGCAGTAGTGGTTGCATTACTGTGTTCCGGTGGAAGGGTATGGTTGCCGGTGAAATCACATGCGCATGAGACGTATCATCCCCGTCTCGGGTGATGGACGCAGCAGGATGAATGCGACTCAGTAAAGATTTGGATCTCATACTGAGTCGCGCGCATTACTGTTGTCATGGGCGAGGGTCACCACTTACCATCAGGTGGGCCCTCAGCTCGTTCCGTCACGAATTCACATAAAAAAAAAAAAAAAAAAAAAAAAAGTTACTTACTACGCGGTAAAATAACTAAAGATTATTTTTGTAATTTAATATCGGTATCTACGCTTATTCAATCTTAATTAGGGATTAACACATTAATTTTGACTGTGTATTGTAGAATTATTGTATCAATAATTGATTAAATACATTACAATACTTTCTGTGTAAGAATGTATTATACAATTTTTTATTTACTATTTTGAAAGCATACCAGATGTCATGTTTTATTTGTAGCATTGTATCAATTGTTTTAATCTTTCATCTCCTGTAACCCCAATAGTATATAATCAAAATAAAGAAATCATTTCCCTTGCACGTATATTTATTCAACCCAAAGTAACGGACCGAGCTAATGGTCCTCCTGATATTAAGTTATTACCACCACCCATAAACCTGCCGAATAATAGTATTATCATTAATGCAAAAAGCATCGATAACTCGCGTAAGAATGTGGTAGAATCCCTAGTAAAGAAGTGAGACGTAGCCAATGGGGTATCACGGTTTGGTTGCACCGCAAACTCATTTTATAAATCGTTCGTCCGCCTACCCGGAACTACGCGTAACCCACTCTATCGTTACGACGCTAAAAAGCATTAAAAGCTTTCCATAAAAAAAACCGGTAGATTGCGATTTGTACACCAAGGGTTCCGTATCATCGATCGTATATTTTATTGAGCTATTCGCCATAGTAACACAAATATTTTTGAAAATTTTAACTCGTTACAACTTATGGTTCAATCGATAAACGCTATTGATGGTAGAACTAAAAATCTCTATGTCACAGTTGGCATGACATACAAATTTATACATCAAAACTTCCTAAACCCAAGAATAAACTTCATGCTCACCACAACAGTGCTTGCCCCGACTGGGATACGATCCCGAGCCCACCCAATTTAATATCTCTATTAGTATAAAATAATAGTGATATATATTTATGCCCACCTATTTCTACTTCTTGACTGGTGGTTTAGTTAGTTGTAGCTCTGCTTTTTGCGCTATAGGTCTTGGGTTCTATTATAACCATATTATATCAGTATTATATTAGTAATGTGGTCCCCATAGTACAAGCTATGCTAAGTTTGGGACTAGATGGCGCTGTGTAAAATGTACATTATTATAAATTTATTAATTACTAGCTGTTACCGTCGACTTTGTTCGAGTTAAAAAATTTTTTTGGAGCGGTCTAGCCCTTTTGTATATTAGCAGGAACAACAACAGACAAACAGACAGACAGATAAAATTTTTTTTTTTTTTTTTTTTATAAATTTTGTATTGTATATATATTTTCAAATGCAAAAAGCTGTTATTTTCAGATTACAAACAGATACTTAAATTGTATTTATTCGTAAGATATAGACTAAAACATCTAAAAGTAACGAAAATTCAGCTAAAAGAAGATTTTTAGAAACCTTTCACAGAATCTAATCACAAAACGATGTTCAGGCAGGAATAAAACGGTGAATTAATAAAAGCAGCGATCTCCTTTATTCTTTCGTGAAGCTCCGAAAACTATTTGAAACATCACAATATCCTTTTATAAACGACCGTCCTCTGGAACCACTCGCTTAATAGACAGTATCAAGGCAGGGATCTTAAGTAAATCAAATCGCCCCATGAATGGCGAATGAACCGGGGCTTTTCAGAGTTTTCTACAGATGGCTATCACAATGGGTGGATCAAGAGAAACTTATCTTCTCGGAAGCAAAAATATTTCTTAATGTTTATTTAAGTTGCTCCCATTTGATGGTATCTGGGTTAGCGTTACTATGGAGACAAACAGATACGCTTTTCGATATTTTGTATGTGTCTTTTTCTATGGGAAATTGGGTTATGATTCGCTGAGCTACACTCTTCTACGTGTGAGGTCATTGACTTGCACAGACGGAGGACTCGTAAGGGTAAGAGATCTATTAATACAAAGGTCGCCAGTTCAAATCCATTGATTTGATCAATGATGACTCCGAATTGTTGTTGTAACCCTGCCTTCAAGGCGAGTGTGCCCAGGTCGAACCCCAGAAAAGGCAAACATAATACAAAACTTAATATAAGTTTGTTCTTGTGTCTTGGGCGTATGTGTGTGCCACACACAAACGCTTAAAACACCGTTGAAACAGTTTTCCCTGTGTTGATACACACAGAATTCTGAGAGTGTTCAAGGATCTTTGTCAAAGAAAAATATGTAATCACTTAATAAATGTATGAGATAAATGAAATGCCCAAGAACTGTTAACGATTTCTCGCCGTATATTATTAAGTAAGTAATGAAAAGGATGAAGAAGTTTTGCATTACAATATAAACGAACTTCATAGAAACATGATTTATGAATAATTTATAAACTTTTTTAAACAGTCTAGACTGGATAAAGGAAGTCCATTAACATCACTTAAAGTTTTAAGTCACTTACATGCTCGAAGTCAACGTAGAATTTAAATTACCCGGCTAAGAAATGCTAAGACATTCAACGAGAAAACAGTGATATAGCGAAAATTATGAAAATGTAACATAAAAAAACCATCTGCATTCCTTAACATTCAAAGTCGTTAAGACACAATGCAAACGTTAACCATGCTTAAAAAGATTATTCATCACAATTTATCACAGTAAAAAAATTTACATCGCGTTTACATTTACATTTTTATGGTTCCTAAACTCTCAATAAAACCAACCACGAATATAAAATCCAAATGTACGGAGAGTACTACAAATCTGTTAGAATCGAGAAAATTCGACATAGTATATTTAAAAACAAAGTTACAACTTTTTTAAATTATTTTTTTAGACTGGCTTCACAACTCAGTTAGTAGTTGCTCTGTCATCTGCGCTGTAGGTAGTGGGTTTGATTCTCACCCAGGACAAGTATTCTGTGACTACGTGTAATGTGCCATAGTACAAGCTATGCTTAGTTTGGAGCTAGATGGCGTCACGTGAAATGTTCATATAAATATTTAATCTTTATTTAATCAATTAATCATAATTTAACGGCTTTTCCAGGAAGTGTTAGGCAGAGCCTTTTCACTTTTCACCAACAGATCCTTATTAGTCCTAGTTTGCTCATTCCATTGTTTTCTCACGAATAAATTTGCTAACTCTTTCTTTTCGATATAATACTTATCATTTTTCCTCGCCTCGCATTTTTCTCAGAAAATAATTGATAACCCAATCCGGATTGATAGATATCACATGTACTCGATTTTTTATATTTTATAATCTTAAAATTTCGATGCTAAATTTAAACTTATTTTAAGGAATATCTAGAGACAATTATCTACTAGTAAATTCAAGTATTTTATAACTTTACAATAAACAAACTCGTATTTTAAAATAAACCACAGATTTCATTTAATTGTGTAGTAGTTCGAAAAAAACAGTGAAGTTTTTGTGACTAAATAAGAATCGTTTTGTCTAAAGATGCGAGACTGTTCATCGGCACTACGTCTGCGGCAAGACCCTTTCAGAGCAGGCGAAAACTTCACTAGGGCTTTCAAAAACAACAATAACCCTCTCCATACGTATGTGAGGATACGCAATATACTCGCACCATAGACCTAAAAAGTGTAGCGGTGTGATTTATGCGAGGCTATATTGTTACTGCTTATAGCGTAGACATTGGCTTGTATGGTCCGTACAGTTTTGAGTGCTATGAGGGGTATAATAGCATATAATGGTATTACAACTTACTTTTGTGTCCTTAAACTTAAACATATTAATATCCCAGTATAGATGTTGTGCCTATTTTTAGTCCGTTGACTTTTTAGAAACATATGTACGACAATTTTGAAATATTCTATTTCAAGCTTGCTCAGCTTACAATAGTTAGACTCAGGGGCCATCAAATTTGCATGCAACAAAGTCAGTGACAGGTCGTTCGTTTTAAAAGGTCTATGTAGACCCCTCTCTGTTTAAGAGCCACGCTATTTTCATGTTTCGGGAGTACAAATGGGAATCCATTTAAATACTAAGCCAACGTTTCAATACGATCTCCGTGCAGTGTTTTGTGAACTCGAAGATATAGATGCTTACAACCCAAGCATTTAATTGGTTTTGTTGTATAATGATTTAGATACGAAATAGGATTATTACCAAACCACACCACACTTATCATGTCTACGTTAGACATAAGTTATGTTACCCATAAAATGAAAATGATTGAAGCTCTAGCTCTTCGGGAAATAATATGAATCTTAGTTTTATGTATGAAATATTCACATTTAAAAAAAATTCAATAATTTTTTTATGTACTTCCATAACCAGGTTTCAGGTTATGGAACTATCTCAAGTCCCTAGTGACGGTTACCTCCGATGAGTTGTCAATTACCTTTAATGAAATTTGTTTCTCTTAAAAACTGCAAAGACATAACTAAATAAAACGATTTTTTCATGCAAAATTAGGTACCATCATTTTCAAAGATTGCATTCGGATTATTGTTTAAAATATTTTTATTTTGTTATTGATATTTATATGATACTTTGTTTCCCTGTCGAGGATTAGAAATAGAACGATTGTTTCCAGAACAAAGGATGCAAAATTAGAAACTGCCAGAGAAACAGGCAACAGTTTCCGTGAATATAAATGTGAAACTAAACAAAATCGACTGCAGTACATTTAAATTGGTTTGTACATTTCCTTTGGTAATGCCAATAAGCCTGGCTTTGTAAGTTTAGCAAAGACTGGCGTGGGCTTCGCTTTGAGATGCATTTGAGGGGCTTGGAGTCTATGCCGATACTCTATTTGTTTGCCTCTGATCGAGTCGGGGAGAAATGTAATTTAGAGGTTTCTGTGTCACATACGTTTGTTACTTGTTTAGGAGATACAATTCAATCGTAATGAAACATACCTACTCAGATGGGGTACACGCTTGTATGTACGGTTGTATTTAACAATAAATAATCAACTTTTGATGTTTTCTTTGCTCTGGTCTAGATATATTGCCTGGTTTTCAAATTTTATGCCAACTTAATTCTTATGATCCTTTTTACACCTTGTAAAGAATATGTCTAGTTCTCTAGCATTTTAAGTGGCTTGCTGACGGACACAATATATTCGGACAGTGTCCGAATTTTAATTCATACATTTTTTGGACAAACGATGGTAAGGAATTTATTTAGTTCAAACTCTGTAAGGAATATATATAGTTTTCTGTTATTTTAATTATTAAATGAAGTCTTAATGAATGTAATTTTTTGGACAAATGATTGAAACTTACATCTCAATCGGCAGCTAATGCACTCATAAAATTGAATAATTATATATTAATTTCCATTAATTTATTAAACGATTTGTTAACTGTCTATTGTAATAAATAAAGCAAAGTTATCCAAACAAAAAAGAAATACTGTTTACTTCCCGAATAATGATGACATTTTTCAAGCTTCTCCGTCAATTAACATCAACAACTTTACTTTCAGGAGTCGCCCCCGAGATTGTATTTTAGATAATGGGTCGGTAATCACGGTGGTGATTTATCACAGTGCTATCTCAGCCTTCACTGTCCATTAAGCAATTCCAACTGCAACCCTTTTGTCACAGTAGTCACCCTTTGGGGAACCTCATACGGTAGACGGGTTGCGTGGCGCGTTGATGACCGCACGACAACTGAGGGACGGATGGAGCGGCTTATAGCTCTACTTATCGAAATCAGGCAGTGAGAGCAACTATTGCTTTTACTATCCTACTGAAGTATGAGAGGAGCTGTAATTTTATACGTATTTGTACCTCATCTTTTGTGTTTTCAATCAAGTATTTTTCTCTCCTTCTTTTTAATATCACTGGCAACCACACCCTTCCACCCGGTACACATTAACGCCAGTGCACTACTTCTTGGTGACTGATTACCAGTACTCTGCACGAACTTGGCACTAGTTCTACAGTCAGGGATTCTGAAGGTACTCATCTACGGAGACGAGCAACATGGTCTCCCATCTTAATACGGTCAGTGAAACTTTATAGAGATAATTTGATTTGATCGGTCCCAGCTAAACTACTTGATAAGCCATGTTGGAGGCCTTGATTTTAAAAACTCGACACCAGAATTGGCCACTTATTAAATCGCCATCCAACATTGTAATTTGGTTTCATTTTATGTTTTAGACGTATTAACTAATAGCAGTTTAAGGTAAAAGCTTATTAACGAAATCAAAAACATGTTAGATGGCATCGGCCGGGTTGGATAACAAAGTTAGGGGGCCAACAATTGACATGCATTAACGGTATTTCCGGTGGCGTTTGGCCCGCAATGTTGTTATGGACCGGAAATTCAATCGAGTTTGGAACGTCTCTTGTATTACGTCACAGGCGCTTAAATACAAAAAGAGACATTTCGACCAAATAAACCTGTTCTTAACATAATATATTAGGTATTTGCAATAGTTGTTAATGGTTTAGAAAAATATTTTATTCTATAAAAAAAAAACGCTCGTAACATGAGCGTTTTTAATTAGAAAAAAATATTTAAAATTATTATTTACCTATTGTTATAGCTTTCAAATTGAAAACACCGATTTAAATTCCAGATATGCACCATTAGCAATACTACGTTCACAAAATGGTGAAGAAAAAACATGTTTATACGCGGATCTAATATTTGAAGTAATGTAATGAATCCGTAAGGGGTTTCCGTGGCAGATTAAAATTAATTAACCTTCACTTGTTCACAAAAAATATATTTAAATTGAATAAAGCTAAAAAAAATACATTTAAATAGAAAACGAATACCAATCCCATTAATTATTGATTTAAAAAGTAATGTATTCATTATGATCAGAAATAAAAAAGTACTCTGAAAGGAAATTTACAAAAAAAAAATTACTTTAGATTGACAAGCGCATCGTGATGCGACTTGGATCTTCTCATACTACAGTAAGAGGGGATTGGTTTTGCTATTTAGAATGGTTTAGTAAGTAATAATCATCAGCTGGGCAGCAGCTATCAGCTCATCCCATCACTTTAATCAGAAACAAGGAACTATTAAAAAAAAAACAAAAATCCGACTGCGTGAAAAATTCCAAATTATATTGAAACATGCCAGTTGTTATATATATGTTTGTGAGCCATTTATAAAACACTATTTTGATACCACACTCGATAATTTTGAGGATAAATACTTTTTAAAAACAGGGCACCTAAAACCGGTCATTTTAATTTTTATGATTTTGAAATAGCCACTCTCACAATTAAGTAGAATCTAACGACAGCTCTTAAACTAAAATCCATCAAACCGTTTAGGATACAAAGAGTGCCAAAGAAATATACTCGAAAAACATAGCCTTGCGCAATTGGGTAAAAAGGATTGTCTTGTTTAAGATTAAAAAACAGATCAATGCCTTCGATGGCTAATCACGTTTTTATGTATATCAATGCACATTCCTCGTTTTTCTTAATGCACCATGTCTTGAAAGTATTAAACAAGATTCTTGAAAAGTTCTGGCTTTCCCCCAGCAACCCCAGTAGCACGTCGTCACTTACAAGCACTCTAGACGTGACGGAAGCAAGCTGAAGTGCGAAGCCGTCATGATCTCACGATCAATAAGTCTTGGCGAACTCAAATATTTGCACACGACGAACATTAGTCGAGATGTGCCTGCAATATCACCGATGTTTGAGGTTAACGTAGAGTAGTGATAATATAGAGAGTACAATTATTTTATTATACTTTTCAACGGACTTCAAAAAAATTCTCAATTCGGGTGTATGTTTATTCTTATACGCTTGTTACGCCATATCTTTATCATTTGTTGTTCAATTTAGTGTAGTTCTTAGTTCTAGTAATTTTATTGTTCACGCTGTATTTACGAGGCGATCCCATAGAAAAATCTTACCGCTAAGTGCGAAGAATGCGAGTAAGAAAATGGGTTGTGTTTTACGTAAATCTACAATGAAACCGATATTAAAATACGAAAAAACTGACTTCATTAGTCTTTAATTTTTCAATAAATCTATTATATATAATGTCACGTAGTAATGAACTATGAAAGGCCTCACAGCTCAGTTGGTAGTAGCTCTGCCTTCTTAACTCTAGGTCATGGGTTCGATTCCTACCCACATCGAACCCACGAACACCTACACAAGCATTTATGTGACGAACATAAATGCCTATTCTGTGTCGGGGCGTTAATAAGGATGTGTTTATAAAAAGTTGTATAAATATTCTTTCCCATCTAGTTCCCATATAACAAGCTATGCTTAGTTTAGGGTTATTGCCGTGTGAAATGTCCATGAAATGTTGAATACATTGTTGAATAATGTTGAATCGATTCAAAATTTGTAAGATATCGCGTTAACATACAAAAAACAAATGGAATTGAGGACCCCCATTTTTAAAACCGATTAGTACGAAACGGTAAAATTCCTTTCTTACGTTATTTTTCTTTTCCTAATATAACAAAAAATAGTCCAAAATGTTATTATATTTGCGTAGCTACTCTACAAATGTTCGGAGCATGCCGAACAAGGCGCCGTGAAGTCTCGTCACCGCGCCCGCGCCAGACATCTATCTCTTGGTAATGATGGCAACGAGAGGCACGTGATTCACAAAAATATTGACTTTATTATGTTTGGTTTGGCAAGTCATCGCTCAATTGATTCATATAGTAGTATCCCACTGATATTAGAAGCTGAAATTATGTGTCAGTATTGAAACAAATGGATATTTGTAATTCTTTTTCATACCAAAAATATTGAACCAGTTTGGCTGATTTTTCTACTTAAAATGACCAGTATCGGAGCTAGTGGAGCTAATTCAAGCCGAAAAAATATCTAAGTCTCTAAATTCAAGTCATCTGAGTTGAAAATCTGAGGTTTTAAGTACCTATTTGAAAACAAGCTACCTTCTCGAATACTGTCTCTGAGTTCATTCAGTTATTTCAGTTTTATAGGTAGAATTTTGTGTTATTTTCTTAGTATGATTTTTTTGGGGTTTGATCCCGCTGAAGGTAGGATATATCAAGATCAAACCTATAGGTGCTCAGTGGGGTCAATACCCTCCCAAACCAAAATCCTGCAGCCACTGTTAGCTAATCCCAACACCACGCAGACAATACAGAAGTATTATAAGCATCAGTTGAAAGCGCTAAGAATATAATCCTCATACAACAACTTTATTTAACTTAATTGTGTGAAAAGTAAAAATGTAAAACACTCAACATTACTTATAACCAAAACGTAAGTAGAAGAATTAATTATCAAGTAACCAGTAAACCCGAAGCCACCCCACTAATTAAAACCAATGCAATGCAATGGCATACCACGTCAATAATAATTAATCCTCGCAAAGTCAGCCGTTCATTTGAATATAATACAGTAGAGGTTGTAATTTGAGACTGTCCTTTGAAGTGGGATTAGTACCGTCCCGTCCCGCCCTCTAGCGTCCACACGGCGAAATTAAATCCATGTCCTTCTACAACACTCTCACTTGTGCAATTTAGTTCCCTTAATGAGGCTGGGATGACATCGATTGCAGGGAGTCTCGATTGAAAAAGTTAATTACAATATGAAAACCAAACAGAAAGAAGATAGATAGGAGGAAAACATTTTTAATTTAGAGCAAATAACACAAAGGAACAAAAACAATACAAAGCATAAACACTCAAAAGAAACAAAAATGGAATAACGAAAAAATCATAAGGAGCTGGCAAAGTCTTAGCTAAGGCAAAAAATAATATTCTTTGCCAAAGTCTTCATTTCATTTGTATTTATTGAAAAAATCTTGGAGACGTCGAATTATAATAATCAAGCAGCCTACATGTTCAAGCAGTAGGCTAATGAAAAAGAACGTAGATGAAACTTTTTTTGTTGTTCTTTGTTATTTTTTATGCACAAGATCCTGTTCTAGATACTAATCTTGAGTTTCCGTCGGGTTATTAAAGTGGTAAGCTATCGCTTGTCGAGAGTGAACTCGCGATAGGGATATTATAGGCTAGTCGGTAGGACTCCGTGATCACTTTTTGAGAACGATTGCATTATGACAAGTTTTAATCATGTATCCACTTTTAATTGTGGAATACTAAAACATAACTTATTTAATATTATCGAAATTTATTTGACATTTTATAATAATCATGTTTTTTTTTTGTTGAGTTTTGGTTGTATTATTATATTTGGTTGACAAAAGGCCTTTTGGTTGTAAACTTATTATGAAATTTATATGTCGCAAACCTTTATTAGCTGAACTTCATTCGACATTTAAGCTCTTACGTTAAGAGATATAGAACTATTTTATGTACTAATTTTATTTTAACGAATCTTCAATATCATTTTTTAAGTTGCAATGGAACTTGATTAACTATCTATTGAAAATATTCCTTTACCGAAATCCCTTTGAGAAAGAAAGTTTTCCCGTCTTCCGTATCTAGTGCATGGAGCTCTGTGACCTAGTTGCAGTTATTATTACTTCAGAAATAGTTGCAGTTATTATTACTTCAGAAATTTGTGAAAAACTACTTAGTATACTTGCTCTACATTTTGAAATATGTTCCAAAAATGAGGTTATACTTTCAATAACCTAGAATACCGATTTATTTGTATGCTCTTTTTTTTTGTAAAGCATTTCCATGCTGCAAATGCAAAAAAGGATGTTTTATTTTTCATAGCGAAGTATGAGAAAACGTCTCATGCTGGCACGAGTACACCATTGCTTGGTGGCACTTTACAAATATGGCGGCAGTCTTCTATCGAACTCGGCACAACTATTACTTTATGAAACTAAGGTTCCAAGCTTTTCTCATTCACTTAGTTAATAAAAAACTATATTTACTTTAGACTAATTTTTCTAATGATTTGTCGGTAAATGTTAAATTGTGTGTAAAAGTAAATTGTTCTCATCAGTTCTACCCAACGAAAGCGGCATCGTCTGGATGTAAAAAATCCCTCTCCATCAGCCAATCAAAGGAGACACAGATACGAAAATAAACATAAATATGATTTGCAAAAGTGGCAGTTAGAGACAAGTTAGGGATTTATTTGCGGTAGGCGCCCCCCTGGCGCCGACGGCGGCGACGCGCCGTCCCGCCGGACAGACTTATAGGCGACATCCGATCTATCGATCTCACCGATCTCCCCAGATGACGCACTAGACTTTGGCCTCCACTGGATTTGGCAAGAGTTTAACATCAGGTTTGTGGTTTGTAAACGTTTATAGTTCGAGAATTTTGGCATTGCTGGCCGAGATTCTCAAAGAATATAACGTTAAAGGGTTTTAAATGACATCATTAGCCTATGGACTTAAGGCCTTGATAGACACAGCTAGTAAATAGTTCATGCTAATAAAATTATACGTTTCCAGTGAATATGAGGTGCAGTTAACCAGAATATGGCCTTTTTGTGATATTCTGGTATAAACATGTTGTTATCTACTATTGTCTTGGCTGTCTTGGCTGATCAACGAAGTATCATGGTATTTTCACTGAATCAGAGTGTAAACGTGCAGTTAGGATTTGAAATGCCTCTCTAACTATACCTACAGTTCAGTGAAAATCTTTTCATGAATGCACAATATAAACGACTTTTTTTGCGCATTACAATATTGTTGTTATAATATTTTGTTAAAATTAATATTTACATATAACCATAATGATAAACCTTGAAAGGATTTCTCCGATTTCCCTGTCAAAACATCAACGGTCTTTAGCAATCCCTAATGTCTGGCTAATTGGCCGTTTCAGCCGTGACGGGACCACAAAAGGTACAGCCTCATTAAAATTTCATCGCAAAACCCCAAGGCTAATGATTTAATACGCTGTTGGTAGTGTAATACAACACGGCGTTGTGAGTATCAGCATTGTATCTATACAAATTCAAGCATTGATTGACAACCAAGGGGCGAACGTTTCTATTTTTATACCCGACTTCAATAAATGAGGTTATCAACTTAGATGTATTTTTTTTTTGTTGTAAATATTTTACACTATATCTTCACTAATTTGTGGATTGATGTGGATAATATTTTTACCCCTCTGTACCTCTGAAGTGGTCCCATATAAAATTCATGGAATTTTTACCTGGGTGAAAAATAAGGGATGAAAACATTAAAATCGGTTTATTGGATTTTGAAATCAGTGTCTTGTTTTTTTTATCTAATTGACGACTATTGCCAACGGTTACTTCTAAGTTTGACAAAACCAGCCTACCAGCCAAGTGCAAGTCAGACCTAACTCAAACTCATTAATTGGACACGTAAAATTTTACACACACAAACATATTCGTGAGCATATAACGTGTCACAAGAGCTCTTTAGGCACATTAAATGCACACATATGTCAAATTATAGTCAGTTTTTAAATTTGAGTTATTTGTTAAGTTTACGTCTGTTCAAACCTAAAAATCGAGGGTTCTGTCCGTATTATAATTTTCACACTATTAAGGTTCAAAAGATACACGAGGGCTAAAAAGGTAGAACAAATAAATAGACGTCGAAAGCTATTTATAGGGTTCCCTTTACTTTTGGGTACGATCCCGTTAAAAGCAAAGTTAAGAATGCCAAACTCATCGTAATAATACGAAATCAATAAATGAAAGCAAAGACCATTTTCATCTCCATTTTCAATATACTGTTGAGTGCAAAATAAAACAAAGCGGCAGAGCAATTAATTTGGGGGACTGCAGCGCCAGTGAAACAGCGGCCTCTAGCGGACCAATCGAGTAATTGTCGCCGGCATATTCAAATGGCGGAAACAATTAGCTGAGTGCCGTGTGTACCAACGCATTTGTCTTACGTGGCTCCTGTTCCCACCTAGATGAATTGTTTCAAATGTATATTTCTATTATCACACCCCACTAATATTTTTATAATAGTTTGAATGTATTTTATTTAATTGCACTGCGTATATTTAAACTCAAAGTCAATAGGAAATGATATACACAGTAAGGCAACAAAGCTTAATTAAAAGGTAAATCATTACATATATTTCAAACAAAAAAAAAACTAAGTAGATAATTATTGCATGTATTTGGCGGATTTAACTTAGGGAGATGATGACGAAGTATAGTATTGATGTAGGATAATAGCATAGGCTCCTTATTATCCCGCAATAGCGCGGACAAAGCCGCGTGCATAAGCTAGTTTGTAATCACATATTTATAGCAGCGTTTAAACTATACAAAAATTAAATAAACCAAATTAAAATGTATACTATACACATAGCAAAGCAAAATTATACGACTCTAAAAACAATAACGACTTTCTCCCCCTGTCAGCTTGTTCTAAATCTCTTTTGTGTACTGCCATATCGCTACAAAGCCTGCTAATGTCTTTTAAGGGCTAGTGATTTAAACGGACTAAATAATGAACCAGCTACCCTTCTACCCGTTACCAATTTATAAGCTTTAAGCCTTGGGGAAGCTTATATCTCGATACAATTTTATAAGTATGCGCAAATTATCTTGATTGAATTATTGTATTATGAATGAATGTTTTGTTGTAAGGGTTTTTATAATTGTGTTCGAAACAAATTATTAGATTGGAAAATATATTTCAATAATAAATTTTGACCCATAAAATCACAAATACAAATTCATTTATTAGTAACGTATTTTTTTGTTTGACTTTGGAAGAAGAGTTTTTAAGATCATCATCTCTGTCATCATATAAGTCTGCAATAATAAATTAACCTCATGATTATGAGACATTATGTTAAAACTGATTTCAAATAATAACATATATCTAAATGCTATCATAACGTGTGTTCTACTACATTACTGTTTAAAACAAGTGACTGATTAAAAATAGAATAAAACGAATTAATTTTTTATTATGAAAAAAAAAAAAATTCGTGAATTAATTTCGTCCTTTAGTGAAATTACATTTAAACCATTTTAAATTAATCCCTATGAAATAAAAAAATAATCATACAAATCAGTACACAAGTGGCGTAGCAAGCAATATTGCGTAGCAAGCATACAAAATAAACATAATGACCAAATTGAGTTTCTTTTTTTATTTAGCTTAAATCGGTTTTTCTTTATAAACGATATAGCCTCAATCTTTTTGATGTTATATCTTGCATCGCTTTGTGGAGTATCAGAATTGTACGACAAGCGGATCATTTCGCGTCAGTGCGTACATCCGCAGATACGGGTGCAACGGAGCGTCCACACGTTAACCGTACAAAGATACCCTATACATCCGAACACATCAATAAGATTTACAAATTTTATGTCGTCACACACAATATTGTAGCATGTTACTTATTATTTATTTATACGAACGCGAACATAGCGTATACAAACACATTAGACCACTTAATAATTTTCTTAAAAGCTAGCCGAGTATTGCTACAATTACTGGCGAAGACCACATTGAATTAAATTATTGAGCGTGATCAAAAAAATTAGTTACTAAAAATTACAAATAAAAGATGAGATTAAAATTTAAAATGCAACTAAAATAACAAATAAGAAAAATTACCAAAAATAATAATTACGTACATTAAAAAATAATAATAATAAGGTAAATGAAAAAATATAATAAAAAAAATAGCTTTTTTTGTCTAGGTTAGTGAAACAATCATAGTTTTATCACAGATGAAACAGGATTTTATTTTAATAAGATTGTCAGCAAACAGGTTAAAGTTTTTACATTGCATTAATATCGTATTGTACACCATAAACATGCATATTTAACTGTAGATCATTTTACTCGAGACGCCTAACGAGAATAAATATGCAAGGACATTTTACTCAGCGCCATCAAGCCCAATACTAGACATAGCTTGTACAATACTATAGGAACTAGAATACTAATATAGTATCTTTTTGTAAATACATGTATAATAAATATACTATATTAACACCTAGTCACAGAACAAACATCTATGTTCGTCACACAAATGCTTGTTCTGGGTAGCAATCGAACTTACGACCTACAGCGCAGAAGGCAGAGCTAAAAATAACTGACCATCTATGAGGCCATTCAGATAAAGTCATAAGATTTTATATTTTATCAAACTGGGGACCGAGCTCACGACACATTCGCGAATGAATTGAATGACCAAGAAGAATTTAATTGTCTTATATATTCCAAAAAATTTGTAACGCTTACTCGTATCACGTATTAGAATTATCTGTATTGCAGGCGACTTGGGATATTGGATACAAACAATTACGCAACACACACCTAATCCCAAGAACAAAATTATTTGCACGAAATTAGCCCCGGTGAAATTGAACCAGTCGAACCACATCGAACCAGTGTACAAAAAATATACTAGAATTTTTCGTTCTAAAAAAACAACGCAAAATATAAAACAACTTTTAATCCCTTTTAATTTTTCCAATCCAGTCAGTTGTTCTCGTAAAAAAAATTACGTATATACGAACATAAGAATCAAAACATATTTGCTATTTTTCTCAACAAATCAGTTCAAAATGATCTGGAGTCATTAAACCACAAATCTTTCTTGCCACCCTACCATAGTGGTAGATTTGCAGACAGTCGGCCCACATTCGCATGACGACACAAATCCGGATGATGTCTGTTTGTTATCAGCGCTGAGCAGTCGACTGTAGGGCTGCCAGCTACCAAATAATCGCTTTATTTATCGGGTGGATTTGCACTCGATTTGGAAATTGTTTTATTATACGTAGCCCTATCAGGTAATTACTGCGTCACTTTAACCAGTTTATGTAAAGTAATTGACGGTGCCGTAGGTTAGTTTACACTAACTCTGTATTCGAAGCGACCAGGCTAACCTAAAACCCCTCTTCTAGGTAACGTCCCCGGCCGCATGTCAAATATTTGTGTAAAGAAAGTATATTCTCGGGTCATGGATGGGTCATGGGTCATGTACATGATGAATTGCATGAGATAATATCTTTAATATTTATTTTGGGTGTTTTAATCATCTCTGTATTAGCGAGTTAGAAAAGGCAATTAATTATGTTTTCGTTGAGCAATAACATGAAAACTTACTGTAATTTGACATATCTGTGAGCTGTGTGTGTAAATTATGACGCGTGCAAATGATAATTAAGTTAAAGGAATAAATTAAATTGATTTTGTATTTCAATCCGGATATATATAATATATATCTTCATATATTATCATAAATGTCGTAATGCACTAAAGGATTAAAACGTATAAATTTTAATTAAAAAAAAATGAAATGTAGATCAATTTATTTTGATAAAAATATATTTTATTATATAATATAAGCAAGTTTTTCTAAGCAAGTTTATTTATTTTTGTAACTATAAGTTTACCATTCAACTTGTAATGTATAATTCTGTTCTCATGGAAGTGACTGTTGTTTTGTTTGAGAATAATAAACCAATATTGAATGATTTCACCAAGCTTGACCCGATTCACTTCCACCATGGAGGTATACCCGCGAAGGTTCCATTAAAATATGGAAAAGTTATATAGTTATGAAAAAGTCTCGATCCAATATCTGCGATACAAGACACTCGTTCGAGAAGTCCGAGTACAAAACTCCCTACCCTTATATTTTATTTGTATTGCACACGTATTATCCGCTTGTCAATATTATCGTCGACAGTCTCGCGGCTTCGGCGAAATTGCTTCGATTCACCGTATTTTTGCTATTGTTTCTTTTTATTGTATAAAGTTCTGCCTCTCGGTTTGATTTTGATCTCGATTCGGTTTTCAAGGAAACCTAAAATGTCGTATGTGTGTGTGTAGCACAAGCAGCACTTTACCACAAACACATACATCGTTTCACGTTTCTTTGAGAATAATTAGTTAATAAATTTTAAACATTATTGTAATAAAATGCCTACCTGTATGAAACCTACATTGCAAAAATAAAAGTGCCTATCAACCCGTCAGCTAACGTAATTTATGAGTTGCACGGTCAGTTCCCCGGCATCGGAGCGTAAGTACGGGGCGTAAGCAATTAGCGTCCAACTACTAAATTTAAATGTCATTTTTTAATAATTGGTTATAATTGTTTTATAACATATTGTGTGTTAACACTTCTTTTTATACAATTGTAATTTGTACCTCTGGGCAGTGATTTTTTTTTATCTTGGGGCTGTCCAAGGCATTTCTTTTTTTAAAGTTTAATAAATGTTTTTAATTAACGAAGTAAAAAGCACCCCGGCCTAAACCAAGTGATTAAAATGTAAAAAATGTAAATTTCAATTACATTGTGATTCAAAAACATTTATTTATTCGGAAAGCTGCCGAAGAATTTCATGTTTCAAAATCTTAATAGGCCGTCACGTGAAGATGCCTAAAGAAAAAGTCCACTCATACCTAAATTTCCGGCTTATGAAACATTTATGTCTACTGATAGAAATAATATATAATACATATGGCGGCACTTAAGTTTTACAAAAATGTAACTCAAGGTACAAATATCGGTGTCCATAATCAAGGTATAAGATTGAACCTTGGAACAATATTATCCTTAAGTATTTCAGTGTCATTTTCTCATTGATAAAATATAATAGGGCGTGTGTTGCAATGCCTCATATCATTGTGATATTATTGGCTAGTTAATAGAAATTTCAACATAAATGGCAATAGATCAATCTGAACTGAAATTATGGAGGTTTAAAGAAAAGTATTCCAAGGTACAAGGATGTATTGGTGTGTGAATATGACTCCGCCCTTTCTCAACAGATGTCGTTTTTAGTATTGTTTACGTGTACTAATAAATGACCATACTTGTATTCGATAGTACTGAATGTCAGCTATCTAACGCATTTTATGATATTTGGTTGAAGTGTAAGCAACAATTGTTTTCACCTTTTCGAAAATGTCGGTTTTTATTCCAAATAAACGTCATTTGCGGGAAGTGTTATTACATTATTTTATTGCGAAGAAAACTGCAGCGGAAACTTATCGTTTGCTTGTGGAGATTTATGGTGAGCATGCTCCGTCTAATACAACTTGCAAGGAATGGTTTCGACGATTTCAAAATAACGATTTTAGTACTGAGGATAAAGAACATGGAAAACCACCAAAAAAATTTGAAGATGCTGAATTGGAAGCATTATTGGCGGAAGATTCTTGCCAAACTCAATCAGAATTAGCTGCAGCATTAAATGTTGATCGTTCAACTGTTGCAAAGCGTTTAAAAATGATGGGAATGATTCAAAAAGCCGGTGACTGGGTTCCACATGATTTAAAAGAAAGAGACATGGAACGTCGGAAAACCATTTGTGAAATGCTGCTTCAAAGACAGCAAAGAAAAGGATTTTTGCATCGGATAGTCACAGGAGACGAAAAATGGATACACTACGAAAATCCTAAACGCAAAAAAGCTTGGGTGAAACCAGGCGAACCAGGCCCATCACAGCCAAAAATAAATATTCACTGTGCCAAGGTCATGCTCTGTATTTGGTGGGATCAGAAAGGTATTGTATATTATGAGTTGCTCAAACCCTCTGAAACTATTAATGGAGAAGTTTACCGACGACAACTAATGCGTTTGAAGCGAGCCATAGAAGAAAAACGACCAGAATGGGTGAATAGACATAACAAATTAGTTCTTCAGCATGACAATGCCAAACCGCATACCGCAGAAGTCGTAAAAAGATATTTAGAGGGACAGGACTGGGAAGTGTTACCCCACCCGCCATATTCACCAGACATAGCTCCTTCGGATTACCACCTATTCCGGACGATGCAGACAGACCTTACTGGAGAAAAGTTTACTTCATGTGAAAGTATCAAAATTTGGATTGACAACTGGATAAGCTCAAAAGACCAGGACTTCTTCCATCAAGGAATACGAAAACTACCTGAACGATGGGCGAAGGTTGTAGCTGCAGATGGAGCATACTTTCAATAATTTTTTTTTTAATTTTGTAAGCGAACAAATGTGTTTTATTTTGACAAAAAGGGGCGGAGTCATATTCACACACCTATTAATTTATCTTGTTAACCTGGTAATTGAAAATCCACGCATTAGTTCTGTCATTATACCGTGTGTGTGTGTGTGGTTTTTTTTGAACTGGTTGCCCACCTGATTTTACGTGGCTACCGCCGCCCATTAACAAAAACAATACTACTTAGGCCTTCCGGGACTGAAATATGAGAAGACCTAAATCGCACCCCGTTGCGCCTGTCAGCCGAGACGGGTATATTACGTCTCTGCTCATGCGATTTCACCGACACCCACACCGTTTCAGCGGAACCCAGCAATGCGAGTGGATCACTGCTTGCCGGCAGATTACCAGGCGTGATGGCAGTACTTCTCTGGACGAACTTTGCACAAGTTCTACTGCTAATGTATGACTAAAAAGTCTTAAATGCGGGAATGGTTCCTAAACTAGTTGAATGGCAAGTTTCCATCCCCAAAAAGTCCCCAATGAAAACCGGCGTTGACAGTTTCGGTGTGCTCGCAACGATGCAATGCAACGTTTCTCACACAAAATCCCGCCGGCCCGGTGGTATAACCCCGCGGCCCGGTGGGTCAAAATAAATCTCAATAGATACCCGGGGTTGTACCTGAGGAGTATTATTATATGTTTAACAACTATGATTTAAACTCACAAATTAATCTATCAGTGACGATGAAGCTACAAAAGGAGAAGATTCTCGTTGAGACTCGAATATTTAAACCACGTAGTAGTATTTATCAAGGAAGGCAAAATATAATTAGTTTTAAATTTCTATGGCTCTTATTTAATTCCAACTGGAAGTATAATATAAATTTTTTTATATGAACCCGTAGGTGAATCCAAGTATTGGATATATTTTGCTCTATAAATTCGTTTACTAACCGAAACCTTTTATTATTTATTACATTGTAATATATTGCATATCCATGTATAAAAAAATATTAATAATTATAACCAAACGGGTCACAAAAATCGAAATATTAGGTTATTAAAAAAAAACTTGTCTTCCTCCGTGTGGGTGACGTTTTCGGGTTGCAGATGGTAACATTTCATATTAGCATTGACTAGTACCATAAAATCAGTCATTAAGTAACTTTAAATCCGAAATTCGTTGATTACCTTGGCATACTTTAAAATAAACGCGTTCTTAATGATTGTTAACATCACTTACTTGAATAGAAGGGGTTTGGTGGCGAACAGCCCGGAGGCTTTCTCTTTCGCGGCTTGGAGCCCCTGCATTGCTGCAACCAGATGCCCCTCATCAAATTAGACGACACCACATCTGTAACAAATGTAACATGAATATTCAAGGTAAAAGTTTTCTTTTTTGAAATTTAATGCCTAATTCCGATTAGAAAACTCCGATGCCCTTCTATGCTTAAAATCTGGTGTGATTCTGCTTTGCTCACATAATTATGTAATAACGAATGTAGGTTGTTATAGGTACTTGGTTATGTAATATCTATACGTATAGTGAAGAACGCGAACATCTATACGATTCGTGGGGAAATATGTATGAAAATGTCCGTAAAAGAATTATTAATTGAAATTATACACACTGGAATAAAGCAGCAACTCTAAAGCAGTTTAGAGCAAAAAGCTGAATAATTTGAGTACTTACTTTTCAGTTCCCTGGCGTAGCAGCTCCAGCGTAGCGTCTGTGGCCCGTAGCACCCCGCGCGCCGCTACGGCGAGCGCTACGTCTGCGCGAGGCAGCCGCACCCATTGGGCGCGTCGCCTGCTGATGTAGATAAACCTCAACCAATCCTGGACGTCACTGTAAAGAGGCGTGGTTTTCCAGTTTTCAGAAAATTTTCAGATGTACCCAAAATAGTACAGTTACCACCAAACCCATTAATGTTTCCACATGAAAAGGCAGGGAGCATACACAAAGGGACACGACGTGTGCATGATGATGGCATGCTTTCCATGTTTGATTAACACAGTCAATTATACCACATATATAATAAATTTAATAGCCCATTGATGATATGACATTTAGAAACATATTCACTATAATAAATTCGGCATTGTCTGTCCACTATTCAACCGACTTCTGGTTGAATTTTTTTTAGTTTGTTATTATTGCTCCGTCATTTAATCACCGAATTGGATTATAATTTTTTATTTGAAAGAATATGCTTTCAGATTGGTCGCATAGAAATTTTATTAAAATCGGTTCAATAGCTTGGTTGTTAAGATAACTGGAAAAAATGTCATCCAAGTAACAAAAATCGTGTATTTTGCTGAAATGTGACTTTTTCATTGCCCATTGTGTATAGATTTAGATGTTTATTTTTTAAAATACTACAGTGAGAAAGAAGAAGAGAAAGAAGCGAGAAATACGGGATGAAAGCATGGAATTTTGTTTTTTTTTTTTCTATTTTATTACCAGACCCTTGTAAGAGTATACATAATATAATATATAGAATACAACTATACAAATGTAACACTTAATTATTTCATTGAATATTGGTAAAAACCAAAAATATTATACCAATATCTGTAAATTTTAGCTTTGAGTAAGTAACCTATAACTTACTCAATCCTCAAATATACAGATAAATTTTTTAATTGTTCTTAATCAATTTGATTACTGTATCCACGTGACTAAGAAGCCCCAGTGTCCAACCCCATAGTGAAAGAAAAAAATCTTTATATTAATAAAATATAAAAAAATAATGTGAACGTCCCTTTTTAAAAAAATATGTAACTACAATGCAATGCGTTCAATACAGAGCAGTTGATATTTTCGAGTAACAAATATCATCCAAAATCCACATCTATCTAAATATGAATAAATCAAAGACAAACATTTTTATTTACGTGGTAATCTTAAAAAATACGTAGGAACTTCACTTTTTCCTTCTTTTTGATCCTCCATTAATTTCTTCAAACTTTAAATTGCGAAATACCAGATTGAAATTTTTTAGGTCATGTGCGATGTTTTAGGCACAATAATATGTGGAATGCATTCAAGTGGTACATTAAATTCCATTACTGGTAAAGACCAATCACAAAGATAACATAACTTATACCGAAACGTAGGCTTAATTCGCGATCATTTTATTTATTTTTCATTCATCTCGAAGCTGGCCTGGAAGTATTTTACAGATAATTTGACAACAATTTGAAATGACCGCGTCCTAAGTTGTTAAACCAAGTCGGAGGCATTCCTTCAAAACTTTGACACCAGAATTGGCCACTTATTGAGACGCAAATGAGAAAAAGAAGAATGAAACAACATAAATTTATTTTTCAGAAGTATAGCGCGAAAGTTCCTTATACAAAATCAACCAAAATATTTCTGGAAGTACAATATTTGAAATGTATTTATGTAATATGAATGTATGTTGTATTTATATGAGTAATATGCATACATCGTGGTAACAAGATAAATTTGCGCGACCCTCCTCCACAATGATTATTTTTATCAATATAATGTAAACGCCAAGAAAGACGTTTATGAAATAATGCGCTGCTATCCAAACCATAAAACGAAATGCCTTAAACGAATTCTATCATCATATTTTTAGGGTACCGTGCGCACATGTACAGAGCCACATTACTAATCCTACATCGTTGGTCTATAAAACTAGGCTAACACGAAATCTGCCAATCTCATGGTTAGGCCGTACCCAAAGGTAATATATAACCATATTGCTAAGTCCAACGTGTATGTTTGCCTTTACCTTTAAACATTATCTTACTAAGGTTAATAGGTTTATATTTACGCATAATATACGTGATTATGGCCGATATCCTATTACTTCAAACGAGCAATTCTTGTATTCTTGAAGCTCTGTCGCCAAGATACTCCTAATATATAAAACACAAAAAAAATCTACCTATGTCCGGTATAGACTTTGAAACCATACAACCGATGTGCCCGAAACCGGTTTCATTAGAATGCAAATAATACGAAGATGGTTTTAAACTACTAAAACAATGCGTTAGGTACAAAATGTACTCGTATTTCTTTTTTAGCATAGTTCTACACGCCGGGTATCCGCTAGTAACATACAAAACTACCACATTTGCCGATTATTTTCTAAACACCACCACGCCCTTCCCTACAATTATAAAATCTCTATGCAATATAAATATTGCAGTAATAAATGTTTTAAACAGTTGCACGATCAGCATCCGCCCCGTCGCTTTCGCTGACGCCGGGATCCGACGCAATATCGGGCTGAGTTCATTTCACGGACAGAGGAGTTCGCAAATGAAGTTTCCGCGGTCCACTGAGCGCGCGTCTCACCGTCTGATTTATGTGAAATGGATACGGTATGAGATCGGAATTTTGAATGGAAGTACTCCCAGTTCAGACAAATTACATGTAATGATACTTTAGTAGTAGTAATGCGTAGCATCGAAGATCCACTTCACAGTTTGGGTGGTCCATGCTGTACGCTTCCGTAGGTGTTCAATTATGGCATGTTAATACGGAGAAGAGAGAATAGTAAAGTATGGCATGTTTATACGGAGAAGTACTACATAAATATATCGAAACAGATTCAAGGTTTAGAATAAAACAACATATTTATTTATAAAAAGATAACTCTACAGGCTATTAAGCTTTTTAATGAATGTAATTGTTTCTACCTTTGTCAGTTATAGACTTTGAAATCATCCAACCGATGTGCCTCTAACCGGTTTTATTAGAATGGAATTATCCGCCAGTAATTGATAAACCTATAAAATAATGGTATGTATAAAACTTAAACATACAACTAAGCTTAAGGGCGTTAAAATTATGAACACTTTGGAAAGAATTCATATTAAGAAGTAAGTTTAACGTGATTCCAAGGCAGCATAATAATAGAGTTAAATCATTCTTCATCACTCCTTGTTATGAATCATATTGCTACGCTGACTGGATGATGCATTTGAATCAGATCTAACCACCGGACCTTTAAATTTACATTACTAAAGTGGAACCCATTTTATCACTTGATGTTATGTTGATTTTCACTGGTCTCGATTTTATGAAAGTCTGATGGGACGAAGTTTTCACAATTATAACACATTTGCTTTTACCTCCGTCTCTGCCCAAATAGAGAAAATTATAATAGTATTCCTGTTGTCCTTATTTCATATTTTCTTCTCTTATGTTGAAAATTTCAGCCAGATCAGTTTAATACTTTAGACATAGGGTCATAAACCATTTAAGTGAAACATTTTAACTTTCAAAACCAGTTAATAAATCATACCAATAAGTATGAGTTAAGTAAACTAAACAACGCACCGGACTAGACCATACTGAACATGGGTTAAACAGGTTTGACAGTTTGCGAAATAAGTATCCGTGCAAAAAAATTCGACGGATCTGCGAGCTATCATGAATTAGTATCACTATAATAATAATTGCATTGTGTTATTACTACAGTCAATACTATAATTAAAGTGTTGCGAATTGCATACCGCAACAATATTAATTTAGAAAAGTGACGTCCTGAAAGAGTTGAATGTTTAATTCAATTTAATAACATTTTAAGCAATTATAATTTTAGATGTCTTTGATATAAATATGATCTTTTCATAATAATCTTAATCCGACAAAGCAGAACGCCACCCCTCATGATTTATAGATATTTTCACAAAATGAAACATCGGGCGGGATGCAACGTGATCTTGTTAAATTGTTGTAAAACCGCTGAACGTACTTTTTGGGTGGCTTCGACTTCGACTACTTTTGAAGTGCGAAGTCGGGTTCAATACCAAACATTTATATTTTGGAAAACGTTATGATGCCCATGAAGTTTGTTTATATGTGTATGTGTTATGTGATTGTGATAATGGTGGAATTTAATTATATATTTATTATAAATTTAATTTACGACAGTGCCATTTCATATCAAGACCCAAAGTGACTAGCGCAACTCTTGAAATAAGTTACAAAGAAATTCAGTTATTCAGTTTACTGAATTTCTATGCTATTCCATATTTTATTCAAATTTTAGTCAGTAATTCACGATAAATATGCATTTAACTAACCCCAAAAAGGAGCAAATTTTATAGTAACGTGATAACAATTACCAACAATTATAAACAAACTTTTATTTTTATGTCTATGCCAATTGATTTTCAATCAATTTTGTGTATTTTGACTATGGCTGTAAAAGCTTAAATAATTTTTTTGACAATAAAGAATGTACTTTAACTTTTTAAGATTTTCAAATCACTTGTTATACATCTAAAGCTACTGGTTTAATGTCTTATGTAGAGCACTTTTTATCGTAAAAGTGCAAACGCGTGTTTCATAATATATCGAGGTTTAGAAGGGGCGCCCGACGTCCACTTGTCGGTGATCGAACGCTCGTCAAAGAGCCTACTCAGCTGTTATCGGCCCTTCTGCACCTCTTGAATGAGGACTCGAAACAAAAGATTAAGCTAGCGTGAAAGCCTAGAAAATGGATACAATGTTACTAAAGATGACGTCTATGTCAAAAAACGCTCAATTAAGCTTCTACTCTTTATCGGATTTTGATGAGATAACAAAAATCTCATCTATATTTATTTGTAGAGTCGGTTCAATTTATTGATTTTGTCTCCCGTTTCTTTTAAGTCCCGTGGTAAGCTAACTCATATTGTGAAAAAGTTAGTTTAATCTATTTTCTATTATTTTTACTTACTCAAAATTTGCTTTAACACAACTTTATAGGTTCCGTACAGTAACTCTCATTTGTTAATTATTTTCTAGAAGAAGAAGACACATTTATTATTTTTCCCATAATTAATTTTGTAGTTATTGAAGGCATGGAACGAGTTCAATGATTGTCTACGGCAATAGGATTAAGGTTCAATCCAATTTAGGTATGATAATGCTAAAGTGACACCGTTTAGCGTCATTGAAAATGCGGTGACATAGCGAGCACTTATGTGTATTAAGCTTTTGAGCAGCCTTAAAACAAGCTTCATATAGTTCATAATGTCCATCATATAAAAGATATTATCGTAACTTTTTTAAGATATTTCTGTGCTGACGTGTAAGTTTTCTAAAGCTCGGCTCAGTATATGTCTATATTATTTTTTTTTATTTACACTTGAATGTGGAATATTTAATGTGTTTATTACACCAGCAGCTTCAACTTGGAAACAGGAACATTCATTCACAGTGAGTCAGTAATCATGAGAAAAGACAAATCTGCAAAAAGGTATTTAAAAAAAGTTTAGCTAAGCAGTAATATACATATTTTACAAAGAATAAGTTCTACAGATAAGGTTTTCAAATTTAATTGGTAGTAGGGCTATTTACCACCTGAGGGAACCTTAGCTCGCTTCCAAGAAGTACTAAACACTTAAAACTTCAAAAATAATTCAAAATCGTTGGGTTCCTAACCTATACGTTAATGTCTTCAAGACATAGGACAACATAGTGAGATGTGTTCGTAACTACCGAGAAAAATCGTCATTTGGTGACACCTCACGGGTCGTCCAAAGGAACCTTTTTCCAGACGATTGCTTTGCACCACCATTACCTGGGGGAACGCCCTTCCTTTTTACTCTTAAAACTTTCCTCATCTCCCCGTCCCTTTCCACCTCGCTATTTATGACTTATTAACTCCTCTAAGGTATCATGGCAACGCTCCCACGTCGCTCGACGATTTAATATAGAAAATTGTGAAGTCAACCGAAAATAACTTTGATACAGTTTATTAAATTCTGCAGACCCATAGCATTCAATTTATACTGCTTCATTTTGTACTGGCTTATTGAATTTGATTGGGTTCAAGCATATTTGAGAGTAAATCAACTGAAAATTTTCTCCTAGTGAACTGGAATTATTTGATAGAGTTAGATGACGATCGATTGCTTGTTATTTGAGACTTATTCCAAAGCTTAACGAGCTAACTATAATAAATGGTACTTATGTTTCTTTGCAAATTGTGATTCGGTTAGTTTGGTAGCTCAGTTTTTTTGAATGCGATATATGAAACACATAAAAAAATATATATATGAACGAGTTGAAGGCCCATTTGATGTCAAGAGGTCACCGCCGCCCATAGACAACCGAAATACGACTCAAGGCCTCCCCAACCGAAGCATGAGAATTAGTTATTTTTATATATATAAGTATCAGTGATATTTACGCTGCCAGGGACTGGAGTCCCTACTTACTCTCAATCTCTCAATGTTACTTATGAGACTCACAATGAGGGCAACGTATCAAAGAGCCACATTTTTTTTTTCGCTGTTATGTCATACGGCTTGCGTAAATTTTAAATGGCTAAAGGTAGTAAAGGTACAAAATAAGATCAAAGTAAATTATAACCTTCCTATGGTTATTATTATAGTAAAAACTCTTTTTAACAGAAGTTTTATTATTTTCTTTCATAGGTATTATTACATTTCTGGATATAAGAATAAAGAAACTTTTAATTATTAATTTAAAATTGTAACAGTAAATTGCAGTTTAGTACTAGGATTTCTAAATAAGAACTTAACTTATTCCAGGAAATACGATGCGGGACGAATATACGTGGCATATTACCTGTCTCGAATAAGAAAATATATTTTGCAGTGTGGAGGCTACAATCCGTATTCTCCCGCGGCAGATTTCGATGTTTGCCAACCGATCGCTCCTTGGGGAGCCACCTCAACCAGTTTCGCTCACAAAGCAATAAAATTTACCCCTAAACACTCCAATATTTATTGAGAACTCACTGAGAAAAAATTCCAGTTGGAAATCGAACGTAACGATTGAAATCAATATTAAACTAGCTAGTATATATTACTGATTGATCTGTACAGCGGTTGTATGTGACGATTTTCTTAAGGAAAAATCAAATGTCGTTCCTACCTTGATAAGTACACAATTTATAATCAAAATATTTACTGACTTTCAAAATAAGTAGGTTCTAAATTTGGATATTTGTTTATGTTGTGTATTTATTATGACGTAGAATCTAAACGAAAAAATAGTTATTAAGTACAATAATATAAACAATTAACCATGTAATAATTATAGTTTATACATATTTTTATATACACTGAATGCCCACTTGTAAATACTCTTTTCTATGGCCTCAAAGATTTGTTGGACGAAAACTCTTTAGGGTTAAGGTCGCCTTGTCACATTTTTTAATAATATTTTGTAATTTTTCATTTACAATAAAGAATAAAAGGAGGAAGAGAGAAATAATTCAATGTTTTATGACTTTTTTAATGGCTTTTAACTCGATTATCAGTTTAAAGGGTCGATTTTGATCTTGCGGACTTTAAAATATTTATTACCCTATGCACAGAAAAAATTAAAGAAGAATCCGCCACATTTTCACGATTTTCTTTTCACTCTAAAACCCGATAACAAACCCCTCAAGGGTTGAATTTCCAAAGCTTCTTTGTTGGTGTGATTTTTAGGCCTTTCTCTCTAAAAAGTTCTAGGATTTTAGGCTATATTTTGTCTGTCAGTCAGTCTGTCAGTTTAGAATACTTTTTTATTTATTTGGTAAGTTTAAGCTTTAAGCTGATTCATGTTTTTTAATCATACGCAAAAATAAAACTAAAAGTAACTTAATCATTCAACATGTCTCTATTGACAAAAAAAAAATGCTAACACTATAGCCTGAATCTTTTGTCATTAAACGAGCAATTCTTGCATATTTTTTCTACTGATTTGGATGTAATGTTGTGTTTAGATAGGGTTTTTCTGTTTATCCGTATGATTATATTTCTTGTAAAAACGCATTTTTTTTACATAAGTATAACGTTTTACACAGAAAATACTGAGCAAATCTCGGTCGCCCAGGTAATATATATATCAATGATATGCAGTAAATGGCAATAACATAACTTTCTCTCATAATGATATTCCTAAAAATAAATTCATGTTTATCACTTTTAGAAACTAAATTGACAACACAAAAATCACAATCATATGTTCAATAGAAAAAACTTTTCTTTAAATAAAAATGGATATTTCCAATAAATCAATTCCAAGGAACCAATAACGCAAATAGTGTACAAATCATAACTTACAAACAACAAAATACGGTACATTTACCTACAGTCACTTATCTATAGGTGCAATATCTACTGCAATATCTAACCTACCTATAATGTGGCAGTGTTCAGCTCTACATAATTGAATTGCAAAATTATTCATAGCTATAACAAGTACCCAGATATAGATATGGTAATGAGTTTCAGGTGAACGAGGGCGGGCGGCGCCCACCGGAGCTCCGCCCATGGATCCCATTGTCTCTCCAAACTCCAGGCCAACTCAAATTGAATAAATTAACGATAAATTCAATAACTCTATTAGCACTGACGCAAACAACTCATGTACCGTATTTCCAACTAATCTGGACTCTGGACAAACTACAGCTTCAACATAAAATTAATAAACACATGCGAAACAAGTAAATTCATTTTTCAGAGTTTGAATTTTAATCAAAATCTTGATTCAAACGATATATTTTGGAGCATCCAGTTGTTTGCGTCCGTAGGTCGCAACTACCCTTTGTATCCCTATACGTACCCTTTGGGTGGTGCTGTAGGAACAACAAAAAGTAGTAGTAGAACTTATGCAACGTTCACCTGGAGAGGTACTGCCTCCAAACCTGGTAAATGTTCCGGTGGAAGGGAAGACATCCTCGTCTTGGGTGACGGGCAAAACGGGGTGCGACTTAAATCTTCTTACTCTGCGGTCGGGGAGGCCCAAAGTCGTATTGCTGTTATTATGGGCAGAGCTAACCACTTAACTTCAGGTGGGCTTTCAGCTGGTCCCGTCACATACATATAAAACATATAAACGATACAAATAAACAAAAATAACAATCGAGATTTGTTGAGAATAAGGTCCCTTGATGACAATGTGTAGTTTGTAGGGGCGGTTTAGTTATTAGATTAGTTTTATTCCTAATGGAGAGAACAAAAAGCATCTCATGTTTTAAATCCTGTTATACCCAGTAACAATTTGCAATTTTTAAATCAGGACGAATGATTTTGATTCTGATATCTGTTATGCGCGGAAAAATGTTATACATTAACTCAGAAAGACTGCCAAAACAGAAGATGTGCTGCTTGTTAAACAAGCGTCAGATAGAAGTACAGGAGTGTATTATAAATGCGTAAGTGCGTAGTATTGATACCTGGATGTATGTTATTCTTTAACATCAAAATTAGCAGTTTTGTGCCCCTAAATGAAAACTTGTGTCCTATGTTTAAGAGGCGCACATCTCAGTAAAAAAAATACATAAAACGTTATATCCCGGCACCGCGTAGGCAAAACCGCGGGCAGAAGGTAATAATAATAATATTCGCAACTTCATCAGAATGTTCGCTCCATTCCAGAATCTTTAATATTTATTTTAAAGAAAGACGAAGAAAGAAAATACATTTGTTCGTGTACACATATATTCGGGATAATTATAGGTCATTCGTATCTATTGTCCAAAGACAATGTCTCAATCATTCACGGCCTAAATACATATCACCTTCTCAAAATTTTGAGTGGTTGGTGTTTTTTTTAAACGGGTTTATTTCCCGTGTATATTCCATATGTTGCTCGCACTCGTAGATCCCATCATGTATCCCACGGGTGGTGCGAAAGGAGAAACTAAAAGTAGCAGTAGATCTTGTGCTACGAGAGGTACTGCCACCATACCATTGTCATCGGCGTAGGTAACCGCTTACCACCAGGTGGGGGCCTTCAACTCGATCCATCACTTCCTCAGGTGCAGGTAAAGTTAAATGTTATTTCCCATAGTACAAGTTCGGGGCTAGATGGTGCTGTGTAAAGTTTCCATGAATATTTATTTTTATTAATTTATTTCATGTTTTTATTCGGTGGAAATCATTTAACATCTTTTCGTAGGCCGTCACCTCTATCCGTAATTTCAGTTACATAAAAACATGATTATAATTTCGGCCTTAAATCTTTAATCAATATAAATATGTTAACAGTTGTGTAGAGAATCCAAACTCAAACTCATTCATACCAAATCCAGTTTCATTAATCCGAAAGGTTTTGCGTGTATGGTAAGAAACTAAAAACTAAATGTAAAGAGCATAACTCAACATTTTTCTAATCCCCACTGGAGCAGTAATGGACTAAGCGAAACTTTCGCATTCTTTGTTATCGGATTATAAATCTATAGGATTCGTTTCTTCATCATTGTACGTATGTGACGAACTATTGTTTCTTGAGTAATCAAGCTGCCTGACATAGCTTATCTACTAAAAAAACCCTAAACTGATAAATCAACGTGTCCTCCATAATTGCCACTTAATAGGTACCCAACCGACTAATGTTACTATTCATGGGTGAAATAATAAAATGCCGACGACACGGATCACACTTTGAATCAAATCTGCTGTTATTTCGGTTAACTTGTGACTTGTTAAGTCATCATCTGCAAAAGCTTGTAACCCGACTTCGATATTTTCATTTTATCGATTTATATTATCGACAGATTTATACTGATACTTATGATAATTGAATATACTTAATGGCTCCAAATTTTACTATAACATATTTTTATAATTTTGTTAAATCACATTTTAAACCAAAAATGGCAAAATATTACAAGTGCCTGGAGAGGTCAACCGTATGATTTCTTTTTATTTTGCTGTCGTTATTATTTTTATTTGCTGAAGCTTTAGGACGGATATCATAGTTAACCAACTAGATATAAAATAATAATAAAACAAAAGCAATGAAAAATATAATAAAATTAGATCACTTACCTGACGAAGTTTTATACTCTTCTAAGCATAAACAACTTTTTTCTAATAATCTTAATTTTTAAATTATCTACATATTACTCCTAATTAAAATTAGATATGGTTATATTTTGATATGTTTTTCGTATTGATATTCTTTAGAGTTGTTGTTTCATTGGATACAATACTCTAATTCAATACTTAAACAATTTATTTGAATATGTTTTTGATACGTATAGACTATTAATTAGATAAAGCCGGGGGTACATCACTTTTAAGGTTTGAAACTGCTACAACTTTTGTTTTTGGAATCTTCTATTCACCGATTTTAACCATTTTTGATTACAGTCCTTTTTAAACACAACTGAATTTTATAATTGGTAACTCAATCAATTTAGTGGATGACATTCTAGACAAAAAATCGTTGCGTATTTTATTCGACGACAAGTTTTTAATCACACTTTACAGTTCATTGGCTTTGGAGAACTTTCTATGGTTATTATTCTTTAAGTTTTGGGAGTTGCAGGGTGTTTAGACTACCCTTAAAAGTGATGCGCCCCCGGCAAGCGCGCCACGTGACTGCCGGCCTCGGCGAGGCTTTGTGTTTACATCCCCTCCCTAGCCACCCCGCCGATACACCTACCCCAGATTTACTTCGATCCTTCCGGTGCTGATAGTGGAGATACTGTTGTTTTCCATCAATAGCCGGCGCGTAATATATGATTTGAAAATCATTCATCTATGACATGAGAGATTAAAATATCTATTTACATAGGTACTACAAGAAGAACCAGATCACTTACATTTAAATAAACCCAACAAAGGCATCAAAGTGCTTTATATTTTTTGTTCTTCTGAATATCTAATAAAAAAAAATAATGCGATAGATATGAGTGATGGAACGGGCTGGTGGCCCATCTGATGATAATTGGTTACCTCCGCCCATAGACAACGTTAATAAGACTACCAAAGTTTGTACGACTGAGATGGGGATATGACGTCTTATGTACATGTAATTTCATCGGCACCCACACCCTTCCACCGGTACAAGTGCACCGCTGCTTGCGGGCAGATTACTATGTGTGGAGGCAGGAATTCTTCATATGACCTTGGCACACATTGTAGTGCTTGTTATGGTCGCTCCTTTCCCACCACCCGGGTTACATGACTCCGAAATATTGTCCGGCGGATAATTGAACTTTGAACTGATTAGAAATTGATATTATAAATTTTATAAGCATATGATTTTTCATTAAGTGTAATATGTAAGTTTATTTTAGCATCCCAAAGGGATCATGCATTTTACTGAGATAACAAACAGTTTTATAGGGTTATCGTACACTCGTAAAAAAATTCAAAAAAAATATTTCGCAGTTATATCTTTGATAAACAGAATTCTTAAAAAAATTTACTTATTTTCAACTGATTTTCGCAAGAGGTTGTTAATTCGGTTTTTTTCTGTATACACCTCAATTCTTCGTCGTTTATCAATCGATGTGGGTTTTTTTTTATTTGAAAGTATATTTTAGATTGGTCCCATAGAAATTTTATCAAAATCGGTTCAATAGTTTGGTTATCAACTCAAAATAACTGGGAAAAATATGTCATACAAGTAAACGAAATTGCGTATAATACGAAGTTTGGCGATTGCTGCGATTTCATTTAAAATATGGTTTGTTCAAAAGTGTCAAAACACAATTTAAATTTTGTTTTGCTTCCTGTCTTGAGAGTAAATAATGTTCTTCGCGTCAATAAATGAACACTAACAGCGAAGTAAATGTTTTAATCGAATATGACAAAGCACTCATTTCTCTGCGAGCTCCACTCGGTGGAGTGGAAGCTGCGATAAGGAGATTTGCGCCATAAAAACGGTACTTGCCTCGTTGAACGCTAGTAATATCACAAATCACTGACTTAGTTATATTATAACCATGACTGAAGGGAAATATATAGATATATACCTACTATATATTATATCAACAAAAAATGTTACCACAGTGCATCAATGATTTAAAAGCAAAACCTTTTTAGAGCACATTAAAAATATTTTGGCGAGAAAGGCATACTATAGTACCAAAGAGTTCCTTGGATTCCATTTATTTATTAATTTATATCGATCAATATTATTCCATGAACTTTGGAGACAAGGAATAATATTTATATGAATTAATAAATGTTATTACTGCAGATTTTTTTATTCCTGACATTTATAGAAAAATACTTAGTTTATATAATTTTTAATGTTGTTGACATGTTTCATATAATATATATCTTATTTTTATGTTGTATCCTTTGATATGTCAAAGTGCAATCAGATAATGCCTAATGACAATGTTTTGCAATGAATATTAAATAAAAAATTACGTTTACACACTCATACCTCCTCGAGTACTACTGAGTACATACATCCCGGGCACTAGGATTCCCTGTGTCGCAAATTGCATGGACAAACACCACCTGCTACAACACAAACGTTACATAACATAACGTAATAAAAGCATTTGAAATAAGCATACCCATGCATTGTTATTTATATTATTTATAATAAAAATAACACACTGTAGTGACACGTGTCACTATCGCGTGTTTCTGCCATTGGTGATACGGAACCCTTGGTGTGTCTGTTTGATCAGTTATGGTTATTACATGATTTCGTTGACAAAAGAGTTCCTACAAAACCTACGCTGATTCCAAATAAAGATAGCATCGGTTAATCACAGTGTCTAATGGACTGCTGCCATTAAAAAGTTTGGTGTTATCTTGCACGCAATATCCGTAATAATTGATAGCATTTAGGATATATTTGTGACATGAATGTAAAACAAAAACTGATTTAAAATGTTTTTGTGCATTGAGGGATTTATAGAATACTACTAGCTATACTGGTACAAATTTCATTCAAATCCGTTGAGCTATTTGAGCGTGAAGGAATAACAAGCAAACACACATACATACAAACTTTCGCCTTTATTATTTAAGTGTGACATCATAAGCCGGCCTCTACTATGTTTATAAAATTATTTTATAAATCCGTTTGAGAGTGAAAGGTGCAATGCAGTGTTGCAACTTCATTTAAATCCATGCGGCGATGACGATGACCAATGCCACAAGGCAGTGTTGCGTCATGTGAGCCTTATCACATATATCATTTTAACCAAATTCAATAAAAGGTTCTCGATCCCGCTGTGTCGTGTCTTTTTTCCATGTTTGTTTTGCAATTGTGGAACGATATGGATGATTCTTCTTTAATTGATATTTTATTGATTGGTCTCAAAATAATTTCATGACGAAATTCTACCACTATGGGCGCAAAATAAGTGATAATTGTCGTCAAGTATGCTAATAGTAACAGACAGCAAAAAATAATGTTAAAAAATACAACTACAAAAATATAGTATCTAAATATTTTCGTATAAAAATAACATGTCAAGCTGCTGTAAAAGGGCATTGTCATTGTGTAATAAATGACATAATTTAAATAAGACTCAATTTGGGTTAGTTTAATAATGTCTCATTTATATTTATTAAATGTAAATGTCATAAAACTTAAAAGCACCTGTATAAAGTCTAGATCCAAATACTGTTACCGTCAAATTATTATATGCCCGCCATAATTAAAAAAGGCTGTTTTTAAAAGCACTACAAATTATAAAAACCGGGTCGTTCCGTTAATGAAATCCCACCGCAGTAGGGCTATCGTTTTACCATGATTAAAAAGTAGCAACGCCACTGAACCCTTTTTTATGTCCTGCTGAGAGACAAAATTATGAATTTGTTGGTCTTGGGAATATTTATGATGGTTCTATTTATTCCGTTGCTTAACATAAAACCGTAAAAACAATGCGTTAACGTGAAAAAACAGATACATAATTTTTCATCGTGGTTTTGATTTCCGCACCTTGTTTTACAATTTCTCAAACCACTTCACCCAAGTCAAAAAAAATGAAACCGTTCGAAACAACAAAATCAAAAGGTATTATTGTGAGGTAAAATCCTGTCTAACGAGGCATCGTGATTCACCATGCGATCTCTTTAAAGTGTGCCAATTAGACCAGCTTATAAGGTAAGCGGCTTTGCTCCTCCCTTCTATTCAAGCCTTTGGCATCAAGCACGCAGAAAATGCTTAGAGGAAAATATCTTCACAGAGTAGAAAACTATTATACAATATTACACCTATATTTGGATGGAATGGAACTGTATCCCTGTTTTTCTATTCGTCTACATAATGTATTAAATCTTCGCCAACTCATTATCTCATTTTTAAACGCTCTAATTTGGTGTAAAACAAAATTATAAAATATCATTCTGGGCTACAATCTAAACCTAATTATTTTATCAAAATGCAGGAAAGATTTCACAAAAACATAACAACTTCACAACGTGACTTATCCACGAAAATTCAGAGGAATACATGCAAATTCTCGAAGACATAAAAAGTATAAAAATCACATTCAATTTTGTGAGAAAGAGAAACTCGTTTGCTGCTGCCTTATTAAGAGTTATTACTTCATAACCGAGTGCTTTCATCGATAAACCACCCGGGGACAAATTATTAATATCGGGCATTCATCACCATGGAGGCATTGAGATCGAGTGAATGCTATCCCAAAATAATCTTGCTGGGGTTCCAGAGTAGGAGTTAGAAAGACGGTGTGGGGGTGAGCTTTAAGATAATGAGTTATGAAACAAAGAAGCACGTGTAGCTGGACCCTAACCAACGATAGTGCAACCTTTGTGCTACCAGCGCCATCTTGACTGTTATTTGTGCGTAAGCTACTTAGATAATGGCTACTATGTCGACTGGCCTCACAGCTCAGTTGCTAGTAGCTCTGCCTTCAACGGTTGGGCGTAGGTTCGATTCCCACCCAGAAGAAACACAAATTGTGACGAACATAGACGTTTGTTCCGTCTGGATGTATATAATAAGAGTATATTTACACAAAAACTATATAAGTATCAGTTATCTAGCTTCCATATTACAAGCTCTGCTTAGTTTGGGGCTTGATAACATTGTGTGAAAAGGCTATAAATATTTATTTACTTATCTCTAGTAAGTACTTGTGAACCTTCGGATTTGTAGTGCAATACTGCTATCCAACACTGTTCGGTTGGGCAAAGCCTTAATGCTTACTAGGTAAAAGTAAATTTCCTACCCCAATCGGTATCCCTAACTAAGGCTCTGAATTAAAGGGATGTGCGGAAAAATACGCGGGGGGCAGGGACAACGGTCTCGTTACGCAGCATCCGCCGGAAGTCGCCTCGTGATGCATTGTCGACGCCTCGGAGGGTGGACACTGTTTATATTATCATAGCAAACATTAATATGTTCTCTACTCTGTATTTTTATCATCGACTTTTTACACTTTTTCATTCGCTCGTCCTAAAGGTATAGAAAAGCTGACCTATTTGTATTTTTGCAACGCGAACCAGTTAACGTTGTTGCCATCTTGAGAATAATAAAGATTAATTCTTCATCTTTCGTGTATGTGGCGCACTCTAGTGTCTGAGTTTTCGAAGCACTTGAAGGCACTCACTTGATTCAAAATTTATTAAAACACTAAAATGCTACACTAAATGTTTATAGTTTTGAAATTGTCTTTAATAATTAATTGGTGTAAGCCGTTTTAATATCAGTAAATAAATACAATTGAAATAGATAAAATAAACAATGAAACGTTTACATTTCCTGTGTCGCAGATGGCATGAAAAAACACAGAAATACAAGACAAACAATCAAGACCCGAGAACAAACTTCATGGTCACCACACAAAGGGTATCCCGGCCGAGAAACGAACACTTTATCGCTTCGAAGGCTGGGCTACTGCCAGCACCTTAGCCACGGAGCCGTCTCTTAATAACTTCATTTAACTACGTCATTATTTCAGACTTGATTATGGTTCAATATTAAAATTAATATACCCGTTTGGTTTCGATTCGAACGAGATTCAGTCACAGAGTCAACTACTCATTTGATAATCCCTTACAAATTACTCATTAATTCTACGACAAAATAATAACGAAATGATTCTCATATAACAAATGAGCACCGTCGCAAAATAATTACCGTCAACAATATTGCACAACAGCTATCGAAGTATGGGAAAGTAATATCGTGATGCATCCGAGGTGTCTTTTAGGTCCGAGCCCCCCGGGAAATCACGGTAATCCTCCTGTCGTCAGCGCGTCGACTAAAGCTCTCTTCAGATTAGAGAGGGGCTGTGTCGATGAACGCTCATACTCATTGTCGATGTTTACTGATAGTTGAGCCCATTTATTCTCAATTATCGAGAGTAGGCCGATGTCCCTGCAGTGGGAACATTAGAGGCTGGTACGGTACTGATAATTATAATAGACTTATTTTTGAGGAATCTTTTTGACGTGGGTTTTTTATATATTTTTCTTTTATGATTGACTTTTTTATTTATTTCAGACTTGTTTTTGAAGAATCTCTGAGTTATTTAAGAACCTTAACGAACCTTAGCGTTAAGATGAAGTTTTGAAATACTTATTTACAAGATTTTATCTGTGGAAGTAATAGTAGTTAAACAATAAGCTTATATTTTATAGTATTTAACACTTAATTAATATGTGAAGTTTACTGTACATTGACTAATTTTAAAAGATATTAAAAAGCGGCATACTATATTTTTTTTTTATGTAACAAAAGGCACGAAGTGAGTTAAAACTCCCCTGATGTTAAATGGTTACCTCCGCCAATAACAACAATCATAGCTACTACTTAGATCCTCCGAGCGATGAACTAGCTTATATGCGTGTAATTTCACCGGCACCCATACCCTTCGACCGGAACACAGTAATGCGAGTACATTAATGCTTGACGGCCAGGGTACCATGTTTGATGGCAATACTTGTCCAAACGAACTTGGCACAACTTCTACTTTTTGTATAGGTTGTTCCTTTAGCCCCAAACCAAGAGATAGTGTTCACCGAAGGGCGCAAGCAACAAGGACCACCTAATTAACTAAGAAATAGTAAAAAAAACTAATCATTTCTGTTAATTAAAGGGTTTCGGTGGTCTACGAACAGAGCACGAAATTTTTCATCGACACAATAATTTCAACTGTTTAACACGCCCCTATTTAAACCGCGGCTGAATCCAGAGATCACTGTGAATGGGTCCTGATGAATCATGCACGTTCACATAGAACGAATACGTCGACACGCCACCATATAGTAGATCTATAGGTAGGAAGGTGCACTTAACTGAAAATTTAATAAGTCGCGACTATACAGCATGTTAAAAAGGGTTTAGAGCGTATCGCCCGACAATAATTGCAATCATATTTCTAACCTACCACAAATCGCTTCCTGACTACATAACTCAAAAACGATACTTGTGATGGGTATGGGAGTGGTTCATTTTTGTAAAGAATTAATAAATAAATAAATATTCATTGTCATTTTACACAATCCTTAACAACTATGTACTATACGAACTACAATATTTATATAGTAGTAGTATTTTTTAAATCATACTAATATTAAAAATGCGCAAGTTTGTGTGCAAGTTTGTGCAAGTTTACTCCTTCACGTCTGAACGGTTGAACTGATTTAGATAGAATTTGTAATGAAGGTAGCTCATACCCTGGATTAACACATAGGCACCTTTTTATCCCGAAAATGACTTGCAAAAATCACATTCTTCATAATGACTCTTTAACTGCGGGTAACAGTGCCAGCGTAGCTAGTACATACATATTAAAATAATACCTAGATACCAGAACAAACATGTATATTCGTCACACAGATATTTGTACTGGGTGGGAATTACACCCACGACCTAGCGCAGAAGAAGGAGGGCGAAGAGCGGACCAACTCAGCTGAAGCCAGTAAAAAAATATTATTTCTAAAAGCAAACCGAATGCAACAAACATTTCTAAAACTATATTGATAACTGAGCTGTTATTTAGTATTTCTATTATAAGAATAAACCTCTCACCATAATCAATAAAAAAATTACAAATAGATTGTCAAAACACCCGAAGGTCGTTCATCAAAAGTAAGCTAAATACGCATTAATTGAAAAACATCTTTGCATAAAACTTTGAAAATAGAATTGCAAAGTTGCCATTCCAACTTTGTAATTCTATTTTCTTGAATAAAAATTATTCGCGAAATCTGTATCATCAAAATAATGGTAATTATCTTCAACGAGATACGTCAAAGTCAATTTAGATAGCAGCTGATAACGAGGGCTGCTTCCCCTAATAACCAAGATGACAATTACCGAGTTTCAGACTCTACTGACAGCCAGACTCATAAGTCTTCATTACTCTAAGTTGCTGGCTTAGCTAAACTTCGATGGGCTGACAGGCTTATAGCTGATCCCGGAATTTTTATCGATTTTATGCCAGTTTTGAATTGTCCAGCTAAGTTCTATTCGAACTTCACAATTTTAATATATACATCAATACATTTATTTACCGTTCATAGCCCGTTACCTCCCGTCCTAGTTATCGGTAAGTTTATAATACTGTACTTTTTTAACTACACACTTGATTTTGTTTATTATTACGAATTTCATTGTCTTTAATAGGTAAGTACATAATGTACTTAAACAAACGTCTTTTAAGATGCCTAAAATAAATTAGTATACCATATAATTCACAAGTTCTGTTTATAAAGCGTAGATATAATTTTAAAGATACAGAGCTTTAAAGGCAAGACTTGATAAACACAGAGACGTTGTAGGCTTAGTAGGTTCCGTACTTAAAGGATAAAGGGTACCTATTACTTATTCTAACCCTAGAAATTTAACCTTTATGAAATGACAAAACCCAGTTATAAAGTTAACATAAACAGTTTCCAAAACAGTATAAAATGTCACAAAAAGTCATACATATTTTATACGCGCGACGCAGTGTATTTCTACGTTTCAGAAACCATTCTGTATGCTAGTTTTCAAAAATGATGCTGCCTGTCAACATGTTGCAATATAATAATTAGGGTCCAACAGATAGTGAAATGTCACAAGTGACTATTTAATTGATCAAAAATCCCGACTTCAATGCTTTCATCCTCTATTTAGATTATAGATTAGATTGGTGTATCTCCGAGGTGAGGGCGATAAATAGATACATCATATCCAATTATTTTATACTGGGTAATAGTCTATTACAATTTTAAACAACAAAAAACTGAACAGGAAATTTTATTATGTTGATCCAGTTTGTTTGTAAAAGAGTTCATTGAGGGGTATTTATTGAAAAAGTTGAGACACGTTTCAATAAAGCCCTCGTGAGCCGAACACCATCATCAGCATTCGTTCCGTGCAACATTCATTAACATATTGGGCGAGGTTTAGTATATAGATAGGTATGTTTGATGTTGTAGCAATAATTTAAAGAACGCAAAAAATAATGTTTTTGTGGAAATAATATTTGTTTTCCCAATAGTTTGTCCAACTATAAACTATTGGAAAATGTTCCGTAGTTTATTTCTTAGTGACCTTTCTCTCGAAACAATATGTCCATGTTTAATTCCAGGCTGCAGCAACGATGATGTTTTTACACGACATCAACGCTTAAGACCCAGTATGTGTATATGCCACCTTCGACATGGACTGTAATGCGGAGGTCTAAGTGTGTATGGATTTTTTAGATAGCTGAACCGTTGGACGTTGTCCTGACTTGATTCACAAGTTTGACAATCTCTGCGTCTGCAAAAATCCCATTTAATAGCCGATTTCAGTGCTTCTATCTTTTTCTATCTTTCAAATTGTCTAGGTAACTTTTCTCGGATAAACCTTATTCAGATTAATACGAAATTTTAAATAAATATTGCCGAATCAGTTCAACTATTCTCAAGTCTCGCTTACCTTTTACCTACGAAAAACCTCCTCATTTTCCTCGATATAAGTATTATAATATAATAAAATCCAGGACGCTGAAACCTAAAATGCTTTAGAAAATGTAATTGAGTATACTTTTTTTGAGGAAAAGTAATTACTCAATTGCTTTTCAATTTGTTTTACTACCTTTTTTATTGTAGTTTGACTGGAACTAGACAATTCAAGACTTTCCAGAGTGTATCATTTATCCGTGACAGAGTAATCGGGGTTTAGCCCAGAGGCGCAACGATATTGCTGTTTGCTCGGCGCAAACATTTGCCCGGACGGCCCCGCTACTTACTGAAGTTAAATCAATATTTAAATCATTTCAAACTTTGATTAATTCGCAGAGATATTGTTTGCAATGATGTCGTTGCATTCGGATTATGGTAATGTTATTGAGTCTACGTAACTTCTGCTTGCTTTAGCTATACTACCTACTTTGTAGAACGTGGAAGCTTTCTACCATCTAGGGAGACGACGATTATTTAGGGGTCATTCAAATGAAATTTGTGAACCTTTTGTTATTGATGCATGTATACATCTCTAGAAAGGACAATGAATGAATATCGAAAAAGCGGAAATGTTTCATTTATTAATCTACAATAGGTTAAAAAACTTATAGGTCTAGGCTGTACCTAACTAGACCACACGTAGTTATAGTTGTCTTTTCAGAAATCAAACTCTTTTTCAATCAACGATATTTAAGCCATACGAGTGAATCAATGCGTATTAATTAAAGTCCCTTGGCTTCCCCTTAATTAAGTGTTAGTGGAGTACATCCCTTGGGAAGATGGTGACACGGGGACATAAAGTATTCATGCATTTAAACCGGTTAACAGCCGCAGTTTAGACGGAGCGGAGTTTGATCAACAGGGTAGAGCAGGTCTCATTTCACACTCGTCGAGGGTAGTTTAGCAGTGGGTTTATTCCTGTGATGCTTATCTAATGAATGAGCTGATGATTTTCAAACGCCATGATGACGTGATCGAAACCCATTTCGATTACGTCATCTTTCAAACAGAAAAAAACCACACCAAAAATTGGTTGATTCGTGCGGGAGCTTCGCTGCCTCAGACAGATTATACAGATACAAACTACAAACCTAAAACACCCTCTTTTTCGTCGGGTGTTAAAAAGGGTCTTGACAGAAAGACGGACAACGAAGTGATCAGGGTTCTTATTTTTTAAGGTACGGTACTCTACAAAAGACCTTAAATAAAAAATAGATTTTCTGCGACCATTAAAGTTGTTTTGAATATATCTGTGTTTTATTAATATTATATCTATTTAAGTACGTACAGAAAACTTTTTTTATTATAATGTAGGTATTTCGAATTAAAAGTAGGCCTGCAACCACTTCATCAACTTATTAGAGGCTGGTATGGCAATATTGCCGACTTTCGCCACCCCACCCATTAAACGCTAAGCAAACAACACTTAGATAAATGCTTACTTGTGTGTGAGGCAGATTGATAACGAGACTTTGCTGACAGTAGGTACTTCTACATTATCATTGAAGGTATGACTTGTTATGTTTATGTGTGGCCCCTAGCTGGCCAATCGTATAAACACACTTTAGTATTCATATGCTAATTAATAATGTGAGATAACTTTGAGGATCAGACCATGAATGCGACAAAACTTTTGAACTAACTTGGTAGAAGCTATGCTTTCTGCGCTGCAGGTCGTGGGTTTGATTCCCATTCAGGGCAAGCATTTTTGTGACGAGCATAAATTTTTGTTCTAGGTCTTGGTCACACTTACAAAAGCGAAAGCTTGTTTGCATGTGTGTCTGTGTGTATGTTTGTTACTCCTTCACGCTTAAACGCTCATCGGATTTGGATGAAATTTGGTACGAGGATTGCTAATATCTTGGACAAAGGCTCCTTTTGACCCCGGAAATCCGCGGGGCGCAGCTACTTAGGTATGCTATCAGCTATCTAGTTCTCGTATTACAAGCTATGTTTAGTTTGGGGTCAGATATATAGCGTATATGAAACGTCCTTATTAGAAAGAAATATATACAATACATAAAAACTGCTTCATAAACAGGCGAAATAGAGGCTAAACATCAAATAAGTCGAACGCGTAATAATTTCATTCATGCCTTATTTTGGTGTATAAATACACCGATCCCTGTGCTTAATCATAAAAATCACCAGCTAGGTTGGGAAGGATAAATGTAAACAGATTTTCCTTGCATTTGATACTCATTGAAACGGCGCCGATTTTATAAGCTCCCACTTTCCTTTTAGAAATAAGATCTCCTCTTCCTCTTTATTGAAAATTTATTTAAATTCTCTACGAAGTACACTTATTCCTTTTTCTTTGTCTCCCATCGTCCTATACCCCGGAAGTTTTTATTGAACTTGTTCACATATTCAAAACGGTCTATGTAACTTACTTATCTACACTCATGGACATAATTAGAAGAACGGAACACAAAAGAGACAGAACGGAAATATTTTTTTTTTGTTTACGTATACGTATAGAATGGAAAAATAATTTTAAAAAAGACAAAATTTTATGAAATTAATACGCAAAAGTAAAAAAAAATATTCCAATAGACTACTTAGTGAAAATAACAAATACACGAAAACCCTGAAACAAAAAACTATTGAAGTAATTCAATAATAAGGTATAGGTTTTTGTACACATTTCAGTCTTTTTTTTTTTCGATATAATCATCATAATATTATGTAATAACACAACTGGACTAATGCAAGATATTTTCATCATCAGCGACTATTCCTTATCCTAATCAAGGAGTCCCGTTTTCAAGTTTCTGTATGGCCAAACTTAATGTGATGAACATGAAATTTGTTCTAGAGTCTTGAACATTTGTGCTGTGTGATTGTGTGCAGGGATATGAGTGTGGAAGTATTTTATTGAAGCTGACCTGTCCAGCATAAAACTAACTGTACTCGATAAATCATATTTTTGAAAAATAATGCATATTTTTCAAAAATATGATTTTTACAGAACATTAGTTAACTTTGACTTTGACATAGATTTTAAATTAGTCATCACTAAGGTAAAGTTTAAAATGTATCATTTTCACAAGCGTTGCCAATTAATTAAACTGATTTTTAGATGGTTCAAATTGCACACAAAATTAACTAAGACAGGATGTAGGTACCTACCTACGAACATCAATAGTGGCTCACCACTATTGATGTTCTAGTATCTGTCACTAGGTATCTATAACTAGCTGGGCCTCGCGGTTTCGTCCGCGTAGTTCCCGTTCCCGCGGCAATACGGGGATAAAATATAGCCTATGTCACTTGCTGATAATGTAGCTTTCCATTGGCGTAAAGGCGTAATAAACAAACAAATAAACTCAGTTTTGCATTTATAATATTAGATAAGATTCAAGAATGTGGTTGATAAGATTAGGTAGGTACCTACATAAAGCATGGTAGAACAGGAGAGCCATCACTCAGTGCCCCCCTATAGTGTAGGTACACTCCCCCAACAAAATCGGCACGGTGGCCGAAGGAAACTATTCGTCACACGGTCACACGTCCATTAATTTCTATAGAAAAATACATTACGTGTGGTTACAGTTCCTTCGATAACATAAAAACTACATTAGAGCAAAGTTTTTCACATTTCTATATATATAAAGGTAGGTCCTTTTTTGTTAGATGCCAATGCCAGGCAAGGGCATTTGGCTACATCTCGCCTACTAAAAAGTAACGATACTGTCTAGCGTCAAATTAAAATAGAATCTCAGTCTCAGTATCTCAGTCCACAAATAGGTACCTACTGATGATTTGGGAACGTGGAAACGTGGAAAACTACGTGATTAAGTCCACAAAAATTTGAAGGCGTTGTAAAAAAATGTTTAAAAACCGGCCAAGTGCGATACGGACTCGCGCACGGAGGGTTCCGTACCATTATTACGGAACCCTTCGAATATAATATCGAGCAAAAACGAACAAAAAAATGAAAATCACGTTTTGTTATGAGAGCCCCCTTAAATATTTATTTTATTGTTTTTTAGTATTTGTTGTTATAGCGGCAACAGAAATACATCTTCTCTGAAAATTTCAACTCTCTAACTATCACGGTTCATGAGATACAGGCTGTATGACAGACGGACAGATAGACAGACAGACAGACGGACAGCGGAGTCTTAGTAAAAGATAGATAGGTATACTCTTTATTGTACATTACACGTTAAATTATAAACATAAAATTACGAACTAGACAAATGTATATAAAAAAAAAGCACAATGGGTGGCCTTATGGCCTTTAGAAGCACCCTCTGTTTGATGTGCTCGCGTATCAAGCGGTTTCTAATGTGACAAAAGGTTAAACACGAAACCAGAGTTGCGTTAAAAAATATATTGAAATGATATTCGATTCTCTAAAATAAAAATCGAATATCCGATATATCGTCGATATTTTTAATCACGATATATCGATATTCGATTGTATGGAAAAATATCGGTATTTTTTAAATATAAGTTGGCAGCACTTCTGTTTCCGTTCGTTTAATAACTACGATTGTATTTTTTACATTTACAATATTAAGCAATCTGTAATTTTTATTTGATTCGTTCGTTTCGTTCATCCGGTTCAATTGAAAATTGAAATTGAATCTTTCTACTTTCTACTAGACATGTGTCAATCGTTCATTCTCAGAGATTCGGTCATTCAAGTATTGATTGGCGCCACAAACCGGCTCATGTCAATCGTTCATCAATCATTTTCGAATGATTGATACTCCCATTCATTTGATTGCTAAACTGTGAATGATTTTGGAACGAGTCGAGAATCAGTCGGTCGCGATCTGTACCGGTAAATTTCGAATTGATTGCCGATTGCCCTACCTTACAAAATGTGTTTGATTTGACGAGATACTTAGTCTCAAGTCATAAGAATGATGATTTATTAACTTATCGGTTATATTAATACATTCTTGCCATTACATTGGTCATAGTAACTAAAAGCTATGTATACAAATGAATTAAATTGAAGTGTGAAGTGTCAATTTATTTGAAAGTTTAAATCGTAATAATAACCAAAATACAATTTTGCAAAATATACCAGTCTGTATGATTGTTTCAGACAGACTAGTATTTTTCATCAGCTGAACCAAATTTTCTGACTTTCACTCACTAACTAATGTTTTAAAAAGTAACTAAGGCAACTTTTATTTAAGAAAATAATTAAAAATAATTAGTATTCTGTGTACTAATAAGTATCAAACCAATAAGTTATTATGTTAAGCATTCCTGCATTTAAATTTCAAAATAATAGCTCTACTCAAATAGGTACGTTCCATATCCAAAACTCAAAACGGTTATTTCAACGAGATCTATGCGCCGCACAGTTACAATAACAATAGCAACACATTCTCTCTCGCTCGAGACGCAGTCACGTATATCCATAATATTGTCCAGTATAGATGTAGAATGACGTGCTATTTGTAGCATGTCTCAGACTCTTACTGTCTCGCTCACTCTCTCTTTCTCTCACTCGTTTACTTGTAGAGTAACAATCGAGACTAGGGCGCTAAAAAATTTGAATTAGTACATATCAGTGAACCAAAAACTAAAAGAACCGAAGATCCTCTACTGTGGTGGGATGAGCACAAACATATATACTTACCCACGTTTATACACATTAATGTGGCGAAGGCTATGTGTAATGGCTACCAGTGTACCATGCGAACGTGTCTTTTCCAAAGCCAGTATGACAATCAATAGTAAGAGAAGTAGTTTGAAGCCTAAGAAGGCAGAACAGTGTTTATTTTTGAATTACAATTTATGAAAAGTTTAATTAATTACGATGTCTATGACTGATCTTCTATGTATATATTCTGATCTAAAAGTGATGCTAACACTTAATAATTAAAAAAATTCAATCAAAGAATTTTTATATTATCTAACTGTGAAGGTTTACCTCACCTCATCTGGGAATATTTATTCTATGACGCAGAAAGCATGACTCCGACTAACGTATACGGTGAACGTCATTCAATTTATTCGTGAGTTCAGTTCGATCATTTCATTCATTTTAATGTGGATCCTAATGTGATTGGTAAGAGATAATCATTCATACGATCAAAAGTTCAAGCAATCACCAATCAATACTTTCAGTCTGACCGATTGGTGGAAAGTATTGCAATCATTTGCTTTCAATGATTGCAATCATTTACGCTCACACGCGGACCGGATCAAATGAACGGATCGTTTATGATTGACACAGGACTACTTTCTACTTCAGCGTCGGGGGTAACGTGCGTGGTCAAGAAATTCTAGTTTGCTGTTTTTAAAGGAGTTTTAAATTCTTCTGCTTGTGGTACAGCTTTTTCCAGCAGTTTGAGTAAGTTCGATAGTAGTATCTGTTAATATTACGATTTAAAATTCATACACAACTATCATATCGCGCCATGTTGATATGATAAACATTTCAACTTGACACAGTCCACTGAATGAAAACATGACATGTTATGCAAAGTTATTTTTGCTTTGTTTTTATTTTGCTAACAAATATAATTATAATAACCTACAAAACCTACATACTTTCAAAGATTTTCATTCATCAAACTACACAGATTCGCCATTAGGGAATCATGTTTCATAAATAACGCCATCATCACAAAACTTGTTTAAAACATACTAGCATTTATCGGAACAAAAAACAGGTAGTCCATCACCCGCGAACGCCCAATCGCATTTTTTTATAAAAGACTATTTATATATAGCCATGGGTGATCGTGGTCGTGGAAGGGCCCGCGCTAGGGCCGGGCGTGGTGGAGAGCGCGCAGGGCCGCCGCCGCTCCGGCCAGGGGAACAACCCGGACCGCCCCAGCAACAAGCCGGCCCATCGCAGCAGCCGGTGCCCGGACCGCGGCCTCAGCCGCCATCGGCTTGGGGCCCACCTTCTGTTGCTCCACCGATGAGAGCCGGCGCGCCCGCTCCTACGGCGCTAGCCGGCCGGGCATCTCATCGGACCACTCCGACGGTCCATGAGCACCCTGGCGATGCTGACATCCAGCAGCGTATGGCACAAGTTTCTCTAGGAGGTAATCAAAATTATTATTCAGCTAAATAATAATAAATACACTTGCAATCACCATATAAAATTATTGTGATTGTGGTGAGTAGGTTTCTGTATTTTACATTGCCTACAAAACTAGCTAAGATAACAATAAATGATAAAGTCAATTTAGGTTATTTTGAGTTGGGATTTGTTTGTAGATTTACTTTTAACCAATTAATTCTTTGACATGTATTATAAAAACAATATAATTTTTCAGCGGCTGGTCATCCCGCTACAGCAGGTGGAGATGCAGACAATGGTGGTGGCAGAGGCAGTAGACGTGGAGGTGGCAGAATCCTTCCTGAACAGCCTTCTGCTGTATTGCGCACTCGACCCTCTACCTTGGCAACTAAGAAAGGTAAGATTAGTGTGTTTGTCTTGCTAAACCATACTTATACTAAATAACATCTGTCTCATTCTAATCTTTTCTATTTGTTTTACTAGAAGAGTTCTTAGCATTGTGCAAATTTAATAAGGTCTGGGGCCTAAGGGCTGTTTTAAAATCAGGAGGGTCATTTTGAATACAATAACTCCAATATATATTTATTGACTACAGTTTGACATATATATGATCACAACATAATGCACCTATGGAGTTTTTTTTTATCACTTTTTCCTATTTTTAATGTTTCTAAAATGACGGGACGAGCTGACGGTCCACATAATGTTAAGAGGTTACTGCCACCCATAAACGACTCTGGTCTGTGACGTATGAGAAGACCCAACTCACATCACTTAAATTACAGAGATATATGAGGCATATTTCTGTGATTTCTCTAGCACACCCATTAAGAACTTTGCACAAGTTAAACTGCTACTTAAGTTCATACTACCTCGGTATGAACCCCCCTATTTCCTATGTAGATTACCTTTTCTCTGCATCTTTAGCCTTTCTCATCTTCCTTAATTTAGTTATTTCTTACTCTTTTCAAATAAAAAACACAATCTGTTTGTCTTTTTCTTTTGTTGCGAATGTTAATTTCTTGGGCGAATTATAATTTCAATTTTATTTTTCTTATCGGGCAAACTTGAAAGAAGTATTTAAAATTGTATTGTTAAATACTCCACATTAAGAGCAACCATGCTTGTGTCAAACTAAAGTAAAAGAAATCATCATCCATCTATCCATCAACAGCATCTGAAGGGTCAGATAAAGTTTGAACAAGAGCCAAACTGTAATAAGTTTATGTGATCTTGTAGGTAGTTCTACCTAAGATCATTTAAGATTTAAGTATTTCTATATTGTGGTTTGTGCACGCTTCAGCTGGGAAGCGCTATTTTCAAGATAATGTGAGGAGAGAATTTTTTGAATTATCTTCTAAATCTAAAAAAAATTGTATCTAAATGGTAAAAAAAAAACCATATTGCTCACTGTGGGCTTCCACAAATAAATTCAACATGTGTCACAGCCTGGTGTTTCACATAATTGGTTTTAATGAAAACTGCATTCACATTGACTAAAAATCTACTTCACTACATGTTTGTCCAAAGATTTGTCTAGATTGAAGTTTGTGCCCCTCCACCGGTTTTTTATTCATATTTGGTGACAGTATTATACATTACGTATATACTGCACGCGGTAGATCCTTATTTTGAAAGTGATATTTGTTGTTGCCCGCCATGCTGTTTTCAGTGACCAAAAGAACAAATTAATATTAGTAGTACCAATGACCTAGTATCACGTTATGGATGGACTGATAATGAGTGAAGCATAGTAGGTATAGGTAGGGTATTGTGAATATTGTAGGCGACAAACAAGATATAATACGAATGCTGACAGCACACTAATGAGACTATACTGTAACCAAAGACTAAAAAATTACGTCATGTATTTGAGATATATATATATATATATATTCCACAAACTATATTTATATTTATATATATATAAATGGGCTTCGTAGAACAACTGTTTAACATATTTGTTGTTGTTGTTTTTTTTTATGTGAATTTGTGACGGAACGAGCTGAGGGCCCACCTGATGGTAAGTGACGACCCTCGCCCATGACAACAGTAATGCGCGCGACTCAGTATCCAAATCTTTTCTGAGTCGCATTCATCCTGCTGCGTCCATCACCCGAGACGATGATACGTCTCATGCGCATGTGATTTCACCGGCAGCCACACCCTAACACAGAACACAGTAATGCAACCACTACTGCTTGGCGGCAGATTCCAGATGTGGTGGCAGTACCTCTCCGGACGAACTTGGCACAAGTTCTACTGCTACTTTTGGTTGCTCCTTTAGCACCACCCAGGGGGTACGTGTAGGGAATCAAAGGGTACACACCTGCGGACGCGAGCAACTGGACCCCCCTGTTGTACCATGATAACTAACATTTATAGTAATATTATGTATCACAAAAGTATATTTTTAATATTTTCAGGAAGTTTTGGTACACCTATAGATCTTACTGCCAACTACTTCACTGTAGAAACAACCCCTCAGTGGGGTTTGTACCAATACCATGTGGACTTTGATCCACCTGAAGACAGTACCTTTGTGCGAAAGAAATTGCTGAGAGTTCATGCTGCTGTGATGGGCGGGTAAGATCTTGCTAATATAATATTAGAGCAAGAGCAAATTATTATACAAAACAATTTTTTTTTTTTTTTTTGTCTTTTTTTTTGGGGACTTTGGGTCTTTTTGAAGACCATGTCAGTCCCATGATGGATTCTTAATATAGTATTTAACAATCTTTGTGAACCAGTCTGGAAGCAGACCTGTAGAGCATGATAGCTTCATCGGAGGTCTGTGAAGCTAACAAACTCTGAAACAGGCCCACATCCAGCCGGTTCACATTAATCTTAGAGGACAAGTCAAGTCTCAAAGGACCGCTCCGGACACATTCCACTAGAAAGTGATATACATCCTCCTTTGTTCCACACTGCTCACAATTTGGGTTATTAACCTTTCCCATAAGGAACTTAAAACTGTTCAGTGGCATGTGACCGGAGCGCAGCCTGTGGGCAACCACAATCAATTTCCTACACAGCCTTATAAAACAATTATTGTTATAATCAACTTTCTTCCAACTGGCCCTGTTTGCTAACAATTTTAGAATTGAGACTCTTTTTTTACGTGTTTTAGGTATCTCTTTGATGGCACAGCACTGTACACAGTAAAGCGACTCAATCCAAACCCTATGGAATTGTATTCCGATCGCTTAGATGGTCAGAGAATGCGAATTCTCATTAAGGTATTTTGTTATGATTAGATTACAATATACGGCCCATGGGCCAATTGTATTTGGTGCTATTGTGTTTTTAATAAAATGCTTCTTTTCGTAGCTAATCTGCGAAGTCACAGCTGGAGATTATCACTACATCCAAGTGTTCAACATAATCATCAGGAAATGCTTCAACTTGATCAATTTAAAACTGATCGGCCGCGACTATTTTGATCCTGTTGCGAAGATTGATATTCCTGAGTTCAAACTTCAGGTGTTGCCTGGTTACAAGACCACCATTAACCAGTTTGAGGATCGTCTACTCATGGTCACAGAAATTGCTCATAAAGTTAGTGCATTACATTAATTTATTTTATCTTTTATCCTAATATTAAATTGCTGATTTCACAATAATTTTTCCTAATTCAGTGTCTCTTTAAGGGGTGATCCTTAGTCATCATATGTGAAGGCATAACTGGATGACATTTAAATAAGGCGAGTATTAAAGTGGCTCGCGTGGCTTAAAATGAAAGTCACTACAGACTTAACAGGCCACATTGTCACTTAAAAATAACATGGCTATTGTGTATACCTTGTGCCACAATGGTATATGTATCGGTTCTATTTTCAGTTTGAACTGACCAATGACTGATAACGAGCTTGATTGAGTATCAATCAAATAAAATTCATAATCGAATCAAAAGAACGATATTTAATTGATACAAATGAACAATTGACATAGGATTATGGCACGTCGCTTATGATTATAATGTGTCACCCACAGACACATGACTACAAAAACATATTTTTCAGGTGCTCCGAATGGACACTGCCTTGCAAATGCTCACTGAATATGCAAGCACAAAAGGACATACATATAAGAAAGCCTTTACTGAAGACATTATCGGTATGTATAAATAATAATACCTCTGATAGTAGATGGAAATCTTAGTCAATTGATATTAATTAAAATAATACTGTACATTTCACACAGCGTCACCTAGTTTGGGGCTAGGTTAGCAAAGCTTGTACTATGAATTACTGAAATAATATTTATATACAGTGGAGCCCCGGTAATCCGTGAAACGTTTTGCAGGGCGTCTCGGACTATCGAATTTGTCGGTTTAAAGAGTACTGCCTAAGACCCTCCTTAGTCTGAAATTTTTGGAAAAAGAGTAATCCGACGAATAACGACGGTCAAAATGATAAGATTTTAACTGAACTACATATGTATGTCGAATGTAGTAAATGAAACAACACTATAGAGAGCTTAGGTTTTATTATAAATTCACTATAATAAATATTATTGTATTGTATATTACTATAGTATTGAATCAAAACAACGCGTCGAGCACAAGTGTAGGGGTGGCGCGTACAAGTGCAACCTTATGCATTACCTACATTAGTGAAGATTTTCCAAAAGAATGTTTGTGCGCCTCCATTCATCGGATTAGATGGGCTGGATTACCGTGTAGTAGCTTTTACTAGAATACAAATTAACGACCAGGCACAGCAATCGAACCAACGACCTCAGCACAGAAGGCAGAGCTGAAGCTACTTGAAAATTATAATATAATATACTAATTTTATTATTTATTTGTTTTTATTTCCTAGGAAAAATTGTGATGACTGACTACAATATGAAGACTTACAGAGTTGACGACATTGCTTGGAATGAGACCCCATCTGCTACTTTTCAAATGCGTGATGAGACAGTCAGCTACATAGACTATTACCAAAAGGTATGCAATATTTGGATTTAGCTTATAACATATTTTAGCCAGTACTCGCGACGTGCGACTGCGTGAAATTCAACAACTTTTTTTGTGCGGTACCCTAATTCCAGTCAAAATCATCCCGTGAAAATCGGTCGAAATAAGATTAGCAGGAGCAAACACACAGATAAAAATATTATATGTACCATATATCTGGATTTTCAAATGCATTTAATAAAAAGCCGTTGTTTTAACATGTGTGTAACACTTCAATTTTATTTATTTGTATGGATAAGAACCAAAAACTGTTTTAATTATAAAAAAATATATTTATTACAGAAATATAAAATTACAATCCATGACAAAGGTCAGCCATTGCTCATTTCTCGCTCGAAGGAACGCGATATTCGCGCTGGAATGCCAGCATTGGTATATCTGGTGCCGGAGCTATGCAGACTGACAGGGCTGTCTGATGAAATGCGAGCTAATTTTAAGCTCATGCGATCCCTCGACATGCACACGAAAATTGGTCCAGACAAGAGAATTGCAAAGCTACTCGGCTTTAATAGGCGCTTCACTCAAAATAAGGATGTCGTCAAAGTAAGTTTTTTTTTTTTTTTTTTTTTATGTGATAGAGTGACGGAACGAGCTGAGGGCCCACCTGATGGTAAGTGGTGACCCACGCCCATGACAACAGTAATGCGAGCGACTCAGTATGAGATTCGAATCTTTACTGAGTCGCGTTCATCCTGCTGCGTCCATCACCCGAGACGGGGATGATACGTCTCATGCGCATGTGATTTCACCGGCACCCACACCCTTCCACCGGAACACAGTAATGCAATCACTACTGCTTGGCAGCAGATTCCAGATGTGGTGGCAGTACCTCTCCGGACGAACTTGGCACAAGTTCTACTGCTACTTTTGGTTGCTCCTTTAGCACCACCCAGGGGGCACGTGTAGGGAATCAAAGGATACACACCTACGGACGCGAGCAACTGGACCCCCCAAAAATTATTCAATATCTCAGCCTCCTGTTCTTTCTCTGGATGCAAATCTCCTTGCCAAGTTCCTCGTACAATCTTTCATCCCCTATTTCGCCCCCTCCAAGTTTAATATTCACGACAAAAAGTAGCCTGTATCATTCTCCAAGGTGGGAGAACCTTGGAGAAGGATATAGGTTACTTTTTCTATGTATATAATGAAAATGTATCAAAATTTGGCAAAATGTGACAGTTACTTAGGTATTTATATTACGGAAGATGATGCTTATTTTGTGGATATGACTAGCCACACTATATATCGCTTAGGTGTGTTTAGTCAACAATGAAGTGTGATACTTCATCAGCATTTTGCTTTTATTCATAGGAGCTTGGGACCTGGGACTTGAAACTATCAAATGAGTTGGTCAGAATCAAAGGACGTCAGCTGCCTCCTGAACAAGTAATGCAAGGAAATAACTGCAAATACCCAGCTGGTGACACATCAGAGGGATGGACGAGAGATATGAGGTAGAATATGTTTTATAGCTCTGTAATCATTTATTCTTCATAAACACAAATTGGCTTGAAACACTAATGCTTGTCCATTTGGATATTGTGAAATACAATATTATTTGAACAAGTGAAGTCAGCAATATCAACCTTCCAATAGTTAAAATGTCTCTTTCAGATCAAAACCACTCTTCCACATAGCTAATCTCAGTTCATGGGTAGTTCTGACACCCGACAGGCTTCGCAGAGATGCAGAATCCTTTACAGAAATGATTATAAAGACAGGGAATGGATGTGGCTTTAGAATGCCCCACCCAGAAATGAGTAAGAATTATTTCTCATAGCATTACAATTATTGAACATGATAACTATATAAATATTTTTTTATTATAATTTCAGTAACGCTTCGAAATGATTCTGCACTTGAATATGCCAACACATGTGAGAATGTTATAGCCAGAAGAAATCCTGGTCTTATAATGTGTGTTCTGATGAAGAATGTTGGTGACCGGTAAGTCCTTTTATGGATAACTCTTTAACTCTATTAAAATATTTTTTGCACGAAATTAACTGAATTCTCTTTATCGTTTTAAGGTATGAGGCTATCAAGAAAAAATGTACTGTTGACCGTGCTGTACCAACTCAAGTAGTCTGTGGAAGAACATTATCGAACAAGAATGCGATGTCGATTGCGACCAAAGTCGCAATCCAAATAAATTGCAAGGTACTTAACAAACTTGCATACTACAAATAATTATTCATTAATATGAATTATGAATTAAGGCTAGACACTGGATGTCTTTGACTTTGACATACAGTATCAAAATTAATGATCCAGTTGCAATCATCTGTTACAAGCATGAATAATGCAAATTCTCATAAACATATTTTATTTTCAGTTGGGTGGAGCTCCCTGGTGTGTGGAAATACCACTGCCACACCTCATGGTGATTGGTTTTGACGTTTGCCATGACACCAGATCCAAAGACAAAAGCTTTGGTGCGTTTGTCGCATCCCTGGACAAGAACATGACACAGTATTATTCGGCAGTGAACGCACATACATCTGGTGAAGAACTGAGCGCCCATATGGCATTTAACGTTGCCACAGCTATAAAGAAGTTTCACGAAATCAACAGTGAGTGCAGTTTTATTTTTACCACCTTTCTAGTTTCATACCTAAGTAATAGTAGTCTGGGAAAATGCCTTCTCGTATTTTATGTTTGAAATTATTATAATATTAACCTTACTTAGGATAATAGTAATGATATTAAAAAGGTGACAATTAGAAGGATAATACTATTTCCTGCTATTTCTCATACATAATGATACTTTTTCAGACGTGCTGCCTTCCCGCATATTCATATATCGTGATGGCGTAGGCGATGGACAAATTCCATATGTTTTCACCCACGAGGTATATTTTATTACTTACCACTTTAGTTTGTTTTTTTATTATTTATTTTTAATCTATGACTCTATTGTGAGACAATAGTGTCATCGATTAAAACTTTTTATAATTAAATAATAATTTTTTGAAATATCTTTCAGGTTGTGGAAATTAAGAAAAAACTCTCTGAGCTGTACGGTGGAGAAACATACAAACTAGCCTTCATTATTGTATCGAAGCGTATAAACACCCGCATTTTCACGGCCAACGGACAAAATCCGCGCCCTGGTACTGTTATTGACGATGTTGTCACATTGCCAGAGAGGTAAGTCTACTATCATATATAAATTATGTATCTAATGGTTACAAGATCGTATGGTTCACAGCAAGTTCTTATTTGATTTATAAATTGTTAACGGTCAAATGTGTTTAATTTCACACCACATAAATAATTACTTATTATGTGATTTTTCTAAACTGTTTTTTATATAAAATTTGATTGAATTAGTTGCTAAGCTAAGCTATAATACTTTTCTATAAAGAAACTTTTTATCATTTTTGGCCCATAAAGTCCTACGATATGAGAGGGCAGGCAGACCATAGCCTTTCAAATTTTAACCACAATGACATGATGGCTGAAATGGTCATCGCTTAGGAAACCTGAATACTTATTGAGCTTATTATATCATATCTCATTATCCGAGGCCGACTCCCGCCGCCGCGTTCCACGTTATAATATTAAAATATTTTGTGCAGGTTTGACTTCTACCTGGTCTCTCAAAACGTGCGCGAAGGAACAATTGCTCCAACGTCCTACAATGTTATCTATGATAACACAGCAATTCCCGCGGATCGTGTAAGTTATCATAACTATTTTATGTTAAAAGATTTTTTTTTTTAAATACACCTTCTTACGTCGTTTTTACTGATATACTTTTGCCTTTTATGTGCTTCTTCATTTAGAGCCTCACTACTTCCAGAGATATTTTCAAAATTTGGGCCACAGAATCCTATTGAAGCCTAGGTTTTGATATCAATACGAAGTCTAGCAACAGCTTGGCGAATGTTACTAAACAAATATGTATCATGTTTCAGATCCAACGGTTGACTTACAAATTGACGCACATGTATTTCAACTGTTCGTCCAACGTGCGGGTGCCGTCTGTGTGCCAATATGCGCACAAGCTGGCGTTCCTAGCGGCCAACAGTCTGCACAGCCAACCGCATTACTCCCTCACGGAGACCCTGTATTTCCTGTAAGCCGCCAATGTCTGTAAATTACATTCCTGGCAGCTCTCGAGTTGTAGTGTACTCAACTCTCTGTCGTATTATTAAGTTCGCATTTGAAGTACATTAAAAGTGATGGGTTAGCCATACATAGTTTATGTTGGCATTAAACTAAAATTATATGATTAAACATTGCCGTCACTTTTGAAATCTATGCGGCCTCTGCCGCATTGTGCCAATTATTTTTTTGTTGTTGAATCTCTAAGGTATATTTACAATATTCCTTTGTGATTATTCTTATGATAGTACTTAAGTTTGACTAACAAATCGTTGTTTTTGATTCTCTATTTCGCATTTTTTTTTTAATTTTGTATTAACTTTAATTAAACTTATCTAAATCCAGGTTTTTTCACACATGGAGAGCAACGCAGAAAATTTCTAATGCTTATGTTTATTTCCATGTATATCAATAAAAAATCTGGTCAAGTTGGTTACCACCGATTACCTCATAAAAGGTTATCCTCATAGTTATAAAAATATTCTAAGTTGAAAACAAAGTTACATAGTTTGTATAGGCAATATTTTAATGGTGCTATTTAAAAACCTTCTAAAGCACCATTCACAATATTCATTAAAGATGAATGTGAAATTGTAAGGCAAGTTAATTTTGTTATGAGAGCAATATCATGATAACTTTAAAATAAAAGTCTTAGGGACGTAACTCAAGAGTTATCTGTGAACAGTTTTTGAATATCGTGTTAATTCTAGTTGTAAATTTAGTCCCCCCTTGAAGGGTCAAATAAAGTTTCGTAATTTTTCAGTTAAAATTAAACTTTTCTTTTTATTTTTACCCTAATCCCCCCTTTTGTTATCATAATCCGTAACACACTGCGCTTAGGCAGTTATTCCGCTCGACCCACTAATACACACTCCACCGTACCAACAAAAATACGAAGCAACCTCTACAGCTTTGTCTGTTGCCGACAGTTCTCGAGCTTGCATAGGATTATGCACATATACAAAAAGACAAGATTAATAGACAAAGACAAAAAGAGACATTAGGGGCATCCTAATTACGTGAGGCGTTTTTGTCGATTTTCTGACCTGATGAGACGTTTTAATCTCAAGTGAGATTTTTGAAATATCTATTTTTACTGTAAATTTACAGTTAAAATAGATATTTGGTAGAATCAAAATCGGGACCTTGGTACAGCTTCATTGCTTGATAGTTGACAACCCGCCTTTTAAGCGACGTGTCTACAGTCTGCTGATAGGGCAAACATTTTTGTGATTAGCATCAAGTTTGTTCTCGGGTCTTACATGTTTGTGCCTTATGATGGTGTATCTTCATATCAATCTTTGACACGGAATCCTTGTGCATATAAAAATATTATCCGATTTCAAACAAACTTATTTTATTCTCTAGTACGATAGTTTCCCGTCATCATCTCTTCATCACTTAGGTACCCGAACAAGAAAACCGCACACAGCGTCATCTAGCCCCAAACTAAGCATAGCTTTAATAAGGGAACTAGATAACTGATAGAATACATATATAGTACTTTTTTTTTTGTAAATACGTACTTATCATACATATTAACACACAGACACAGAACAAACATTTATGTTCGTCACACAAATGCTTGTCCTGGGTGGGAATCGAACCCACGACCTACAGCGCAGAATGTAGAGCTATGAGCCAACTGAACTATGAGGCCAGTCAAACTTATGATTTGTAAATTTCTGCTAAACTACATTAAAAGCGAAGTAATTTAGCACAGATTTTGATTCCGAAGGTATCGCTGCTTGTCGAGAACCACGTCTTCCGAGGATTCCAGAGGATGATAGAAGTGTAGCGCATCGAGTATTGATGCACTACGCTACTACCATTCTGGTCTCAGTTATGAATCTATAGTTATGTACAATTTCGTTCTAAAAATTTGCTTCGCTTCTCCTTCGCGGCTTTTCACCTTTAAATTAGCCTATTTCAACATGCTAGAACCGAACAGACAATGCAACCACAATCAAAGAAAAATTGTTGCTATTGTGCCTGCCAATTTGTCTATGATAGTACCCATTCTACCATAGAATATTATACTCACAAAGGATTCTACCCTTACCATAACGCCATAGAATTAACTTCATCGATTGGTCATCGCCGTGTTTACATGGTGGGATTCATAGCAACGCTCCACAACCGTATGGACAGCCGCCGTACTAACGTGTAGTGATTAGTGTTTTTTTACACTATCAAGATGGAAGAGGATAAAGGGAGTGATGATACTGAAAACTGGAAAGTATTCGAAACAATTCGCCGCAAGACTCCAACCGAAGTATGTAAACAATGCGTTTCTCATTCACATGCACGAATTAGCTACTAGTACGAATGTCCTAAGTCCGTCCCCCAGCCAAGAATAGTTTTGTTTTTGTCTATTTAAGGAGTGGTTAAAGCATTTTTTGTCATATCTGAAGAATGGCATAAAGTCGGTAAGGTACCTATGCCATTTCAGACTTAGATTTGCCGACTTGAGATTTTGGGATTGTCCCATTACATGATACATACTTTATGATACCTATAAAAAAAAACTGCCTGAATGTTTGTATAAGCTAGTATAATAGATTAATAACATTTTTTTTGTAATGTTTAAGAACTTGTTTTCAGGTCTTGGATGTTTTGTTTGTGTTAAGTGATCACGTGTGTCCATTGTCCATGCCACTTGTGATACAAGGAATCCTTGCGGAGTTTCTCTTCCTCCTGCCAGATTTGTACCAACGAATAAGGACAAAGCGAAAAAATGTTAGAAACTCAATATAAAACCTATTCTCCAATGAAAACTAGAAAAGTCTTAAAAATATAAAAACAGACCAGGGAGTGAAATATCATACTAAGTACGAGCGTGCCTCTCCTTCTAAACTTTAAAGTGTAGATAGATAGGTAGATACAGTGTAAATTTGCGCCGTCGGTTTCGCCGCTCACTGCCATGATATCAAAGCTGAAAAAACACAGTGGCTAGTCTAATGCCTTTTGACGAAGTAATTTTTTTTCATATCCTCTTTTTGTAGTCTTTGAAATTTGGAATCCAAAAAAAATGTGTAATCTGAATTTGTGACGATCACGAAATTATGAAACCGCAAAACAAACCTAATGCTGACATAATTAAAGTAATAAGTTCTCAGTGCTAAACTGAGAATTCCCGCATTATGGCGGAATTAACTTAAAATTTGTCAAAATTTTAAGTTAATTTGCGCCATTGAACCGTACGTACCTCTCACTGTGTGCTGTCAGCTTCATTACGCGCCGGCGCGGCGCGCCATTCAAGTCACATGGTGTTATTGAACGATCGCGATGTTCTTTTCTTTATTCCATTGTTCCTCAACATGCACTTCATCTTTCACTTATAAAAAACCTTTTAGTTAGGTAGATCATGGTAGCTTTATTTGTCGTATACCTAAGTATTTAACTTCTGCGATTTATAAACTAAGATGAGTCATGATCGTGCACATGCTTTTTAGGGTCCCGCACTCAAAAGGTTAAGGGAATCCTATTACCAAGCTTACAACTTGTGTCAGAGTCAGACACAAATATAACGTCTCATGCGCCTGTAATTTCACCAGCACGTTACCAGGAGTGCTGGCAGTGTTCCTGTGATGTAATTAGCACTTTTGCTTCGTTATATAATTTTGGTTGCGCTATCCACACCACCCAGGAGACACGTGTAGGAACTCTCGAGGGTCCTCGGGTTACCTAAGGACACGAGCATTACCTATGGCCGATGGCCCACGAACCAAATAGCTCAACTAGTCACATCTGACATCCAGTAAGTTTTATAACAACCGTACAATTTTCTATTACTGTCATTAGTGCACATCATTGAAAAAGTTGTGCGTAAATCATTTCATGTAGAAACACTGTAACTGATGTTTCATGGTAGCTCATCGTTAGATCCAAGGGTTGGGCATGCGATACTTCGTACCTTGCACGAAAAACTTCCGGTACGAATATGGACAGTCAGCAACAAAATTTATTCGTTTTTGTTTTATAAAAATAGTCTTTGTTTATAAAAATAGTCACTTTATTGCGTGAGTACTTCGTTATTTACTTCGCGTATCTCATAAACGGCTCTTACGATTTAGATAAAATTTTGTGTTTTAATTAAGTTTTACTGTTTAAGTTTACCTGTACAATTGTATTTTATGAAAAAACGCATTTCTTTACAAAAAGAACGTATTACGTTGGTACCTACCTACGTAGGTATATAATAGGGTAATAAGTTATTGTTTGGCTAATAAAAACAGTGAATTAATTTTTTTTGTATCTAATTCAGACATGTTTGTGAGGATTATATAATATAATTAAATATTCAGACCATATAAAACTATAATATTGTATTATATATTGTTTCAAATGGTCTGAATAGCTCGATCGGTTACATTACGTAGTAAATATCTGTAAAATATTCTTCTTTGTTTGTTGAGTGAATAAATAAACATATATTAAAATTATTAAAGGGTTATAAAAGGTTTCTTATTTCTTTTTATAAATAACTGCATCAATCCAAGGGGCAAAGATAAACAAAAGATTGAAAGAACATTATTCTGCATCGATTTTTTTCAATGTATGTATGTTGCTTGTCATATATCGGTGGAAGATATCTTCCAATTCTTATATGTGCACGTAAGTAACGTATTTAATGACTGTAAAGGCCATCCATTTTGAGAAATGATACGGCGCAATGCGACGTAGGTATTATTTGGCAAAATGAATGGCCTTTTCTTATGGTAAGTAGGTCAAATGGAATTTATTTTCAGCGACTTCTTTCTATTCATAAATTAATGAATAGTAACGCAACAAAGACCCTAAGAATGTTAAGCGAAAGTGTTACTGTGGGTTTCCAATTCCACTGGTGAAACATCTACAAAAAAACATGTATAGGTACCACCTACCTAGATAATTTTGTTTACAGGCAAGGTATTTCTTTGCTGCAAGTTTACTCCACAAGTTTTTTTTTTCTTTATTTGGGATATAGTTTAAGCGCAAAACGTTTGACATTGCATAAACCGTGATACTTTACAACAAGGAAATATTCAATAATTGTTTCTACACAAATATTAAAACAAATTTTAGACTTATTTTCCGGTTTAATAGCGGCAAGAAACACGGTTTTTTTCATTGATTGGGTTCCGAGCAAAAACGCCACAGTGCGAACGTCAATAAACATAAATCCAGAGACAAACATTCAATATGCACATGTTGGAGTGTGTATGAACGCACCAAGAACATGTGCTGATAACTGTCATACATTTAACAACAACAACAAATTATATTTGTATTAAATCAGAGAAAATGATTAATGATTTGCTGACTCGACAGACGCCAACGAATAGATTCATTTTTTTTTATTTTCCGTTCGCTGAATATTATTTCTGCTATAAAAGGCCAAATAGGTCCAGCCGTTTTTAAGTGAAGCGGTTAAGTTTAATTTTTAATAATATACTTAGATTAAAAATATCTAATCAGGTTAATATGTGTAAGGATGTCCCTTCCTACAAACTGCTTCAAGATAAGATTCTGTATATGGATTTAGGTAAATGTTAAATGTTAAGTGTTTTACATTTAAACACAAGTCTTGTGTTGTAAAACAATTGCTGTTTTAATGTTTCAAAAGTAACTAGGTAGTCACAATTAGGAGTGTAGAGGATTGGGTCTGGTACTTACGCTTCCTATTTCGATTCAAAAAGACATGCAAACTAATAATTGTAAATCGAACGATCCCTGGATTTATGCAAATTCCTCAGCTCTGCATGCACGGCACTCGGTGGCGTATTCAATGAGATATCGTGACTCCTGTAAGCCTGAAATAGCGAGCCGGATCACGCTACGTGCAACGAAGTAGCTACTTTTTTACCCTAGTCGTCTTCTGCAAGTCACGTAAGACTGTATTCCCGAAGGGTGCTTGTTAAAATCCAGGAAATTTGTAAGTAATATCTAGAGACATCGCTTTAACTAAATCTAAGAAGATTTGAATAAATATATCGCTGCCCAACTAAGTTTTAGATTTGTACAATATTTTATTTTTAATTGAAGAATATTCAAAAACCTCCTTTCTTAAAAATAGTATTACGGCATTTGTCTCAAAAAAAAATGCTTCTTTGCGTGGAACAAACACTTGAAGCACGTTTTTGTTAAAGCAAAAATTTTTGCTGTATGCTAGGTATTACGAGTACTAACGTAAAAGCAATTATTGCAAGATTGCATAAAGTTTCAAGAAGAGTTACTTCTTACCAAGTCGAGCGTAATTTCTGGATGACTGATAATAAGGTTTTCATAACAAAAAAGTAGGTTCCCATTTATATGCGTATTTTGAATTCCTCGTTGTGATTAGATGGATCTGATTTAAACTGCACTTACAGATGGAGTCAGATCTTGGAAATGACATCATCACATCATTAAGAAGCGATCTGGCCGGACTCCAATACAAACGGGATAAACTCATTTCAGAAGTGAGCTTTTCATATTCTGTTATTAAATATTTCACCACTGCTTTCGCCTTCATGAATTTTACCTTATGAAGAATACCTGAAATAAAATTACAGAACAGCGATTTGAAAAATCAAATGCTTTCACGAGACCAACGGATCCTAGAGCAGCAGGTGGAGATAGACCATCTTCGTGAACACAATGCGAGGCAAAATGCTGTTATATCTTCACTTAGAAAAAAGATTCAAGACTTTGAAGAAATACAAAGGAACCTCCAAACCGCTCAAGGTAGATGCGAAATCACAGTTCAAACACTACAGCGGGACAACCGCTACTCTGAAGAAAAGATTAAAGACTTGGAGAAAAAGTTGCGCGCTCTCGAGATCGAGTGTCACAATGAGGAACAGCTCAAGGAAAATGCACGATGCCAATTCCACGATCTGGTGCGTCGACTGTCTGCCGCATTGGAAGCCGAGTTTTGTGACTCCACACATACCCACTCTCCCGAAAGCCTCATCATTAAAGCAGCCGAACTTGTGCAGGAGATAACCAGATTAAAAAACAAATGTATGAACACAACAGAAAATCTATCCAGTACGGAACAAGAGCTTCGCAGTTGCAGAGATGCATTAGAAAGATCGATCGCTGATAAAGACATGCTGCAGCGGCAACTATCGACGCAAATCCTTGACATTGAAAGGCTCAAACAGGAAAAGGAGTCCTTATCGGTTCAAAATAGAGTCATCGAAAGGGAGTTGCATGAAGCGAGGGAGAAGCTTGCACATTGTTCCAAAAACCTAAACGTTGTGACTGACAACGTGAATCAAAATGAATCATTGATCATGCAATTGAAAGGTAAGTCTCGAGATACTCTTGAAATGTACTCTTGAATTCTCGTACAAAAATAACGCATAAAAGTGAATAATATTTTTGTGTGCAGAGGATTTAAAACACCGTGATGAGAAGTACCTTCGGCTACAAGCTGAGTTCCGGAACACGATGGAGTCCATAGCCATCCTCCTGAGCTTACCCACGAGGTTTGTGGAAGCGCACGAAAGCACGATCAAGGACCGCATTCGCGAAATATTAAGCGAAAACAAAGATAGGGCTGTGGTATGGTCTATAATTTTCATTGATGAAACAACTTGGTTTTTCCCTTGGCTTGACTTGCTTTAATATAGATTTTTAACTATATTTTTATTTTTATTAAGCAAATAGACGCGCTACGCGACAAACTGGGTCTGGAATCGCAACAGCTGAGTCGAACAGCGCACATCAACGACCAGATCACAACCAGGGTTCGTATCCTGGAGGACGAGCGAAACATGCTCGAGGCCAAACTGCACAAACTGGAGTCGGAACTTAATGCTATCGAGCTTTCCAGGGACAACCTCCGGAAGGACAAAGCTAACGTAAGTATAATTATTCGGCAACGTCATCGATCATTATATGACTGGAGCGAAGTTCTCTAGTTCTACTATATGATGTAAACTATATCTAGTTAATCAAAACCTTTTACCTTTTATCCACTCGACAAGTGGATACGTAATGCATGCACAATTGGTGGTTTTTTTTTAAATTATCAGTCAGTTCACGAATTCGCACTTTGAAAATTCAAAAAAATCAAAAAAAAATATACAAAATATAAAATACATATACATAAAAATATTGAACACAGTACAGTATATTATAATAACAGTAGCTAAGACCAGAGTTTGGATTACGTAATCCAAATTTGTACCTGGCTGTTTATTTTCAAAGAAACTCTTTCAAAGAAAAACTATTTTTTATTCGTTAAATTCTGCCTAATATTACGATAGAATTTAATTGTTTTTTCGTCCAAGAAAATCAGTGAATATTTTATAGAATACATTTACATTACAGAATGAATACAGATACATTTTGAAGTTTTATACAGCAGTTGAATAAAAACATGTGCCCATTCCCACCTCTATTTTAACACATCTTTAAAAACCTAGTCACTTAACTCCAAAAAGATCTACTTATTCTTTAAGCAAGAATTACTTTTATACTTAAGCACCAATTGTATTTCAATTGACATGACATGCATGCATTAAACATGCATCAAACAAATGCTGAGAAAATTTATTCATGACATGATGAAAGTACTATAGTATAGATATTATGCTATTTCATTACAGTTTGTTGCGTTCCTTGAACGCCTGAGCAGAACGTTAAATATGGATGAGTTGACCCAGGATATCGGCATAGACCTGCACACGGAGTCGATTATCCACCGCGCCGAGCAACTGGCGCGACTCGAGAGCGATAAAATTGTTGACAAGGTCAGTCGAATGCAGTTATCTGTATATACATAAGTTTGTTATAAGTATACCTCCTTTTTATACGGTAGCACCCACTCGCGCATTTATTAAATACGTCATAAATAATGGAAGTTTTTCTGATTCAGATTTTTTGTTTTTTTTCTTTTTGATGGAAGTTATTCGCTATTGAAGCGAATAATTTTAAGTTAGGCAAGGATTTAGGAATATTTTAATGAATTACTTAGTCCAAATCCGTCACTACGATTTTGTCGAGACGTTATAAAATCAAGTGTACAAGTGTGTGTCAAGTACCACTTATCCACAATAACTTTGTATTCATAATGACCGGCGCGACACAACTTTGGCTTCTATTTGGCGTATCCCATTAACTTACTTGTAGAAATAAATTGTGTGTAAACTTTTGTATGGATGTGTTTTACTTTTTGTTTGCTAAATACCTTCATTTTCAATATCGTATCTGACGATAACTAAGTTTCCTAATGTGAAAAGCTTTTTATTTTGTTTTACTTTTGTTTGCTAAATACCTTCATTTTCAATATCGTATCTGACGATAACTAAGTTTCCTAATGTGAAAAGCTTTTTATTTTCCAAGTATGATTTAAAAAATAATTAATTTAATATTAATGTCGTTGATACCTTATGTGATATATAGCTTATTTCAGCTCAAGCAGTGGAAATGTATAGAAAATCCCGCTAAATTATAATTGACTTATTTTTACATACATAATATTTGCTGATAAGTTAAAATAAAGCTTGTGAAATCAATGAAACATAAGAAACATGTAAAATTTATCCACCTTTTGTTTTACTGCTTACGCATTTTTATTTTCAAACTTGTTGTTGATGTGACGTTGTTTTAAATGAGTTTGTTTTATGTGTAGATGCTATATTACGGATACTATGGTTCCCTACCACGGCTGCGCAGAGAAAGATCCTTCCACGACTTACCATATCTTAAAGAAGTAAGACTATTGGCAAATGGCATGATGTTAGCTGGTACCATAATTGATATACGCCATCTGCCTACCAGATTACAAAATTAACTAATGGCGCTTAGTAACTGTAGTTATGTATGCACGGTAGGGTCTCAAGAGACCGTATCGAATAATTGTAGGTTAGGTTCCTACTCATTTTGTTCAAAACTTATTAAGTACTTAGTCTAAAACAAGCCTTAGCCAGCACTAAACAGGTATGTGTAATTGGGAATCCCACACTAATTTAGTCATTATTAACAAATATAAACCTTCATTAACGTATTTAGTGGTTGCATATTCATTGCGTATCTTCCATAGATAATATTACACATTACACAGTTATTAAAAATCATTAATTTACTATTGATACACCGTATCTACCGGCATATTTACTATGTAGGTACTTGCATATTTTGAACTTCTTACATTATAGCCATAAGAATAAATAGTAATAACACTTATTATTTATTGCTATGACATAAAAAAATCAGATCACACACCTGTAGATTGAAGAAAAATGCATAATACCTAAGGAATATTTCTTGGCTCAAGTTACACAAGTCATTGCAGCTCCCGAATTACAGTTTTTCACGTTGGGGTACTTTGCAGACTGCAGTGGTTTATCAACTTCAGAGAAGAATCAAAATACTCAGGGAACAGCTTCAGAGGAAAGATCTGCATTTGGACTTGTTGCGTCGTAAATTGAGCGTTCAGGTAAGCGGGTTATCTTATCACACTTATAGTATGTACTAGCTGCTGCCCCGCGGTTTCACCCGCATAGTTCCCGTTTCCGTGGGAATACGGGAATAAAATAAAGCCTATTTTACTCGGTGACAATGTAACTTTCCATTGGTGAAAGAATTTTTAAAATCGGTTCAGCGGTTTGATAGTAATCAAAAACAAAATAACGCCTGTAAACTCACAGGCACTCACACCCTTCCGCCAGAATACAGCAATGTAAATGTACCGCTTCTTGGCCACGGATTATCAGGTGTAGTGGCAGTATTATCAGATGTAGACGGCCTTGTCTCATATTCTACTGTTATATTGGGTACTTTAGCACTCTGAGGGTCTATCTACGGAGGCTAACGACAACCCAAAAATAAAATGAAAAGAATACTCCATATATTTTTTTAAGGAAATATATAAAATTAAATAGTAAAATTTATTTCCTCACCACCATCAACGGAATGCGACTTGGGTCTTCTCAAACTTCCATCGGGGATGGCCTAGGTCGTATTGCCGTTGTTATGGGCGGAGGTAACCACTTAACGTCTGGTAGGCCTTCAGGTCATCCCGTCACTTTGGTAACAAAAAAAAGGATATTTGTATTACATTGCAACAGGAAGAGAGTTGTCGAGTGCGTGCAGTATTGCAAGCCGAGCGGGACGAGGCGATGTCGCGCAGCAAGAAACTGGCACGGCAGTGCGACAAGCTATCCGTGCAACTGGGTGACGCGCGCGCACAGATACGCGACTTAAACGCACAGCTTGTCGACGCAGCCGAATACAAGGTACCACTCGTACCCACCCCCTTTTGTTCAGCAAGGACACAGGCCTACACTCATCAACCGAGATTATATAGGCTTGTGTATACCATGACTTTCCATCTGGATCTTTTTGGTTTCAAACCAAACATGCCGGTTTCCTCACGATGTTTTCATTTACAGATTTTGAGGGCGTGGTATTGCGTACATAATTTTTTCAGGCGTCTATGTCTGGAATTGAACAAGTGAATTCCAAATTGAAAATCAATATCATTACAGCTTGCCACAACGCTTTTCATCACAAATTTGATGACTGTAATTTCATGAAATCGGAGACCTCACGTTTTTGTATGGGGACCAACTCGTACATGGTGTATGTAAAACATTTAATGAAATGTAATTTTTTTACTTGTCTGCTTACTACGCCATCTAGCTACAAAAAGGGAATAACTTTTCTTTTTAAACACGCCTGTGTCACATCGCATGTTAATTTGTTTTTGGTATTATTGGAATACTTGATTAATTAAGCTGATTCATACTCACAATCAATGTTGACAAAAATATATCTACCGAAGTATCTCCCGCGTCTTCACACTATATAATTATCCAGTAATGTTTAACGTAGCACTTCTAGAGCCAACATAGCAGATTACTGGAATACCTAATTTATATACAAGGTTAAAGTGATTTACTTAATCGAAGCGTGATCTCATTTTATTGATCTCTGTATTAACCTTATGTATGTACAGTAATACATGGTAATGCTTCAAACACCCAGTAGCGTCATATCAAGCGTCTTTTAGGACTTATTGGTAGTTTTAATGGCAAAAAGATTGGTCCTGGATGTTGAGTTAAAATTAGAAATTAATTATAGGAAGAAAATGTTAGCCGAGTTATTCATGAGAAAGATATGGCCATGAGCCTGTAGACTTGTCACCTTTTGCCTTTACACCTTGGTGATTATAAAAGTAAAATAATTTAACCTGAATTTGACTATGTCCTAAACTTTAGGCAAAAGGTGTGAACATGATTCACACCTTTTGCCATAATTATGTACATTTGTCACGATGCGACTTGGGTCTTTCCATACTTTAGTTAGGGTTGACCTGAGTCGCATTGTTGTTGTTTATGGGCGGCCTAATCACTTAACATCAGGTGGGCCAGCCTGTCCAGTCATTGCAGTCGCATAAAAAAATGTAGTCCAACTAAAGTGCGTAATAGCTTAGAATACATTATGAAATATTCTCGTCTATCCCCTTATTTAGCATACAGAATACATTTGTAGGTGTAGCCTATATGTTTTATAACACACATATTTTAAATAGAATCTTAAAGGTCTTATTTAAATATAATTGCTTAATGATATCGTGTTACCATTTGTAACAAATAAGTTATATTCACCGAGAACCTATTGCGAGTTGATATCTGTAGACTCCGAAATTATTGGCCCAATTAATTTTATCATGGACGTTTATACCAGGAACCCTCTTATTAAATTGCTCACAATCATGCAGATAACATCGTTGGAAAGGGCACGAAAGATCGAAGAACTTCAAAAGAAACTAGACGAGGCTGAGTTAGTCCGAGCGCGTTATAATCGGAAGGTCTGCGTGCTGAAGGACCAAGTCAGGGCGACTGGCGAAACCTTCGAGCATGAGCGGAACAGCGTCGAACATCAGATCAACATCATGAGGGACGACCTCGCGAGGACGAAAGAGGCTTTAGCGGAATGTCAGAGGAGAGAAGCGCAGTTGCTGAGCTTTAGGTAACATTTTACCACTTACCATCTGGTGGGCCCTCAGCTCGTTCCGTCACTTATTTACATTAAAAAAAATATTATTAAACACCTACAAAAAAATTCTGAACCCAAGGTTTTATACGTCTAAGCAATTGGTATGTGCAAATAAAGATTATTTCTGTTCAGCTGATCAAAAATTTAGAAACGATGTTTAATAACTGTATTTTGGACTAAATATTGGATGAAAATAAACTCTCTAACTCGTAACAGAAGATTACTACTCATTTACTCGGCATTTGTGGCATCATTTATAAAAGTAGGAGTCATTGAGATATAATGCTTTGATGTCTATCTAATCTGCCTCATTGATCACAAAAGAATTTGATGACTAACGGTGAGCTAAATAAATACAATATAATAAACCCTTGAACATTTAGGAATTCCATTGCGAAACTCTTGGGCATCCTGGTTCCCGCGTCAGTGTCGGACTTTGAGATGGTCTCGCGGCTTCAGAAGCTAATAGATGCACATCACGATTTCACGGTGGTGTCGCGGCGATATGACGACCCGGCGCTGCTGCGAGCTTCGTCGCGTTCGCCGCCGCCGTCACGATGCCGCACTAGAACCCCTGACAGGTAATGTACATGATATATGATTTACTGACGCGTACCATGACTTTGCTGTAGTTCCGAGGGGATACGTAGACATGGCGCCATTGTAGGAACGCCTCATCACGGAGCCACACTAGAACCTCTGACGGATAACTGAAAGGCCCTCATAGCATGTACATCCTGATAGTTGAATTTTGCAATTTAAGGCGTCCGTTAGTTTTCCAAAGCCCCGTCATACATGTTTACGCCGTATATAATGCCGAGTGCATTATATTAATTATCCTGTTTAATAATAATTATAATATCTTCATGAAATTATGGGTAGATAGTATTGCTGGTAGGTACGTGACAGTTATATAAGTTTTTCTAAAGATAAATGAGAACGTTTTCCGGTGTTAGAACATATTTATTATGTCCTAGTTAACTTATCCCGTTTGTTAATATTTTCCTTATGTGCTATCATATCTCCAGGACTTGTTGTTATAAGTTTGCCCTGACTGTCGAAATATTAACTAGCGAAAGATACGCGGTCTTACAAAAAATAATCAAACATTAAATTGAAGCAATATGGAGCACATTGGCTCGAGAAGGTGACTTTGACGTTTCGTAAATAAATAAAATAAACCAGTTTTTCAAATAATGTTTTTTTTTTTCTTGAATAGCTCATAATATAATGTACAGCTCTAACTCATTAGTATCTTCTTTGCCTTAAATTTGATACAAAAGACTTCAACGCGCTCGTTCACCTCTAGGGTTTTACTGAGAAATAAGAATATATTATTTATAATGTGAAATATTAGCCCAACACATAAATCTTCTAATAATAAACGTTTATTTTTGGTTGAATAGATAATATTGTTTTACTCTCCCATAAAAAGAAATGGAGCAAATTGAAAAAAATGAACAAGCGTATCGTCTTTGAAGGTAGCTGATACATTTACAATGACAAAGCTATTTCTTTGTTGCTAGACACTTAATCATCCTATTTAAGTCGGAATCTTTTTTATTTGTTCCGTAGGTATTCACAAGACGCAGTAGGTAATATAGTTTAGTTTTTTTAGCATTTTATCAAGTTTAATTAGGTTATTATGATGTTTGTTTTGACAGGTTTCACATTAGCAGGTGATGGTGGTTTTATAGCCGATGGCAGCACTACGCATCGTCTGGATTAGGTCTGAAGTCAAAATCTCAGAACACAGAACCATTAATGCCCTATCACAAAGCTATAATATTTATTTCGTCGCGATGTTTTCCTTCCCTGAATAATATCAATTCGAAACCAAGAACATAGATGTAATCGGCACATATTAAGATTACGAGTACAAACCAAGCTGTCATAAATGAATGATCCAATAAATAAAGAGACATTCTTTTGAAAACATGTTCTTTACGCGGATGTAATTTCACAGGTCGCTTCGGTACGATGACTCAGGATATGCGGACCCGATTCCCTTCGACCTCGAGGATGATTTGTACAAGACCCGCGCCGGCTTGTGACAGTCGCGGCGCCGCGCTCGCTTCTAATGCAACGCGGACGCATCATGCCCTACGGCAGGCGCAGGTCTAGGGAGAACAACGGGGGACTATCATTTCACCTACTTATCATCTAATGTGATAACTCAAGGTATATAGCTATCACGGTTATAACCCGGACGGACGCGCCTTGCGGCGTGGCTCTAGGTGTACCAACACGGGGGGGACTATCACCCGGATCTACTAAACTTTTAAGGAATCATCAAATTACGCAGGGTATACCCTCTTTTTCGAGGAGGATGCCTCGAGCATAAGAACTTCGCCAGCTTCTGACATTCGCGCCGCTTGATGGAAAGAAGATATTGGTATGGCGATGTGAATCTAAGAATTTTAACCTTTTTCTCAGTTTTACACTCTGGTATTACATAATATGGTATTGATATGTACGTAGAGATCGTACAGTCTTAAAATGCACGCCCCTCCAATGACTTTGCTAATAACACAACACACCCAACCACGTCAATATCATTGGTTCTTCAGTCTGGGGCGCCCGACGAGACTTAGAAAATATGTTTAAAGTAAATAAAATTATTCGATGATTAATTATATAATAGATTCTCAAATAATAATTAGGAATGGTATTACACCTCATAATATTATATAAAATAAGATCCCCAAGGTCGCGCGAACGAGTCCTAGTTCACAGTAAAGTCCCTGCACGCGCATAAGTAAAGCGTTGCGATAATATTTCTTTTCACACATTTGATTATATAGGTCAAGTAGAGGAGAGGCGTGCATTTTAGACTGAATATTATCAAATTTTACTTTTTGTTGACAACCTTAGTCCAACTCTGGTGTCAGACTTCCACTGGCAAAGTGTATCAGTCAGGGTCGATGGCCCAGAGCAGAGCCTTACATAAAGAAAGCAAGTTTCCTATTGCAAATATTTGACACTGAACTGTTGACCTTTAATGGTAGTATGATAAATGGAATGTCCGTACATAAATGCGATTATTTGTTACGTTTACTTTAGGTTTTTTTTATGTTCTTTGCCAGAAGTGGCAATATGGGTGTGCTCACGAAATCTTGTTTGGTATTTGGTTGGTAGTCCTACACAACAATTTATTTTAGAAACTATTTAAATTTTCTGTAATTATTCAAGTCATTGCAAGCAAGTAATAGACAGCGAGAAAAATAGCGAGTAAAATGCGGAAGTACGATATTTTTGTCTTTTTAGGCCTATAGTAGAACAGTGTCTGTCGTACCTTTACAGAGCTATATCTATTTTGCCGTAATAGATAGTCTGATATAAGATATTATTTACTAAACAAAAAAATAATACAATTTAGTAGTACTTAATCTAGGAGCCTATAACACGCCTGATGAGACACTTTTAATTGTTTTATAAATACTTAATCAGAATGAATAAGAGGACGTTGTACGATCTTGTGTTGTAAGTTTTTTCGTGAAACTAGTTGGTAGTCAGACGTAGAATAAGACCCCCGTTATTAGAGATGTCGAATATGGCCCTAGATTTCGTCAGCCACTCGCCACGAATAAGTCGATTGACCTGAGCGTAATATATATCATCATTATTATTCCTAATAATATCATTACCATATAGGTATAATCATTGGTTTAGTGTAGCAGACGTCACAGATAACGTTTTAATAATATATTTAGTATCTTTCCGGCACCAATAATGTGTAATTACTGCATGTAATGTTATTATGTTACGAGATATATAGGTGACCACATTAATTACATTTCATGATTTCGTTCTTGAGATAATGTTTGCCCAATTGTTTTCTTAATGTAAAAAAACATCGCAGCGTTATTATACAGAGCCTATGGCGACCGCCTGTTTCCGAATTTTGTAAACTTATGATGTGTATTACATGATAGTAAATGACATAAGTTAAGTAGCATGTATTCTAGTAAGTAGTCGGTTTTATCTATAGACTGCACCTTTACATGTTATGTCGGTAATTTCTTAATTTTAAACAATTCTTGTTAAATTTGATAGCTTAAACACGTGTGCATTATATGACATTTATAGGTATCGTGCATATGATATCAGAATGTGGAATCATTCACTAAACATGTATATTTCATTAAAAAAATGGTGACATATCGATTGTGATATCATGCAATATTATAATTAAAGTTTTATTTTGAATGTCTTCCATTATTATGTTACAATCTATATTTTATATTTGGTATAGTATATGGGATTAAAGTTTTATAGTCACAGAATTAATATATATGAAGGATAATATAATAACTCACAAAATTGTGAAGCCTAAACATAACCAATATGTGTTCGTGAGATCCATGTAATCAAACTGTCGCCAGGTACACAAATGCACAAAATGTATTCTCAGTCCAACATCATTTCTACCTAAATTAGATAAAAAAAATAACATCTAAGGCATGGCACACTAGATTCGCCTGTGCAACTAAAACAATATGAGCTTATAAGGGGCTGGCAAGTAAGCTAAGTAACTAAGCTTCTAATTCGATATTAATTCTATGGCTATGATATTTTATTACAGATGTTTGTTCCTAATTACCTCGTTTTTCGTTTATTTTAAGGATTTAAAAAGGTAACCTTTTTTGTTAGTTTATTAGTTATTCCAATTTACTTTGAACTACTACGTACCTACGTTGTTGTACCAGTAATATAAAACGACACGTAAATATATCTGTGAACAAAGTTATTACATCGGAATTTTGTTATTTGAACGACATACATAATTGGCATGTCCAATGTCCATACAAAATTGTTATAACCTTAATTTTATACATCAAGTATAGATTAGATAACTTAATTAAGGAAAAGCAAATAAATCATTTGTATATACATAGTCGAACGTAATTACTTTATTTTTCGGCTATAAAATATCACAACCTGATTTACATAACCACTTAAATAATTACAAGCATGATGTACATACGTGGACACAATTAAATGCTAACTATAAAGGGTGGTTCCGGGGTGACACCGAAAAAACTGTGTATTCCAAATACTTTATTTTTCGACTATAAAAGATCACAACCTGATTTTCATAACCACTTAAGTTATTACAGGCCTGATGTACATGGACACAATTAAATGGTAGCTATAAAGGGTGATTCCGGGGTGATAAAGAAAAGCCAATAACTTCTACTATAGTTCCATTTCCACTGCAACACAAGGAATCCTAGTGCAGCGAACGCATGGACACACAGAATAACACAATGCAAACATCTAAGACCCGATAACAAACTTCATTTTTATCACTAAAATGATTGCCCCGGCCAAGACTACCCATTATCCAACTTAATGGAGCCGTTAAAAAAAACTACATTCAAGAGAGACAATTAATTATGCAGAACATACAAACAGGTCTTCTGCGGTAATTGAAACCAATAACAAACCTTGCATTTCATTTGTATGGTTACGTACTTTAAATAAAGGAAACTCTATTAATAAAACCTATAACTTCTATCTATCTCTTCTATCTCTTAAACCAATTTTCTTCGAATATTATTTCTTATGGCGGATATCTCAACAAAAATTTAATAACAACTGACTGATTTAAAAATCGAAAGAAGCCAACCTCCTTAATTTTCGCCCTTGGGGGTAAAATTTTGACATGAAATTTGAATGGGACTACTACTTCTTTATCAAATAACAAAAAAATATCAGTCGATCTACAGTTCTACAGTTATCGATCTAGATTTAGCGGAGATATAGCCTAAAAACATACTGCCGAATTGATAATCTTTTCCTTTTTTAAGTCGTTAAAAATACAATCTTTGTTGTGTGCAAGTGTTAATCTCACTTTTTAACTGGTTTTATGAACTGTGTATGCTCCTGGTGTACCAATGTGATCTAGGAGTATCCTTAGCCAAGGTAAGCCACACAGTTTAGGACTTAACAACAAAACTGTAACTCTTTAATTCAATTTGATGTATTTTAAGACACCCAATATATAATTATTCTAATTATTAGTACGGCTTCATACCTACACCTACTTGATATTCCAGTATCCTAAAACGCGAGCTAAGATTATGATTACTCGGCGGATTTAACCAATAATAATTTATATAAGGAAGGCCACCATTTGCCTGTTATTCCGAAATAATACACACTTGGATTTTTTCCTTCCAACAAATCTGGAAAATAAACTTGTTCCTAATCTGACAGGTTGAGGTAAACAATTTTTTTCTCTACCCTCACTTATGATCAATTTATTAAATAAGTAGCAACTAGTGAACATTCGTGCTGAACAGCAGAGGAAAAAAATATATCAATCCATTATTTGAGTGTGTACCCTGCGTAAATCAATTAGTTTTTTATGAAATATAATATGTTTAGCTTTACATTTCTAATCGTTGCATTCGCTAGTTCCGGTAAGTCCAGTTTGTGTCAAATTATTTGTATTGTGGTAAATAATTGCTAACTCCATTACCATGTGGCTTGTTGGAAAACGAGTGTAATGCCAATTCCACTACTATAAAAACATCTTACCTCAATCTGCCAAATCCGTTATTTAAAAGTAATTAGATTAATTGCAATTAAGTAGTTGTTTTCTAGATAATTTGTAGTAGACACGTAATATACACGTACCTACCTATATTATTACAAGTGAACATAAAATGTATCTACCTACCTAAATTGAACTGAAGTCTGGGAATTCCTTTGTGATAAAAATATGGTGGCCCAGGGCTATACAGACCGACTTCCAACCCCTTCGCATGGTTCGCATGGCATTACTCAGCTTAGTAACAGCTTAGAATAAAAATTACAAGACATGAGACAAATCCTTCACTCTCAAACATATTTCTTGCGTAATTATATGATAGGTAACAAGTATGTCAGAAAGTATTCCCTAAATTAATGCTTGTCAAGTATTAAAAAAAAACAAAAGAATGTCTATAAAATCTTAATATATTGAGTAATTTGACTTTTTTTTAACAACATTTATTCAAGCTAGTTTCAAAGGTAAACTATAGAAGTAAATTTTAGTTTAATTGTTGTTTGAGCAACGAATGAAATAAATTCAGAAAATATAGCTTGATCCCAATTCTTCTTGACCGTTTACAGCCTTATCAAGAAATGTCCCAAGCTACAGAGACCTGGATGAAGAAGATCAGATGCTGTTCAGAGCCGCTTATGACACTCCCTCATACGAAACTTCGTCGTACACCCAATCATACGACACCCCAGCCTACGATCACACTGATTACCACGAAGAACCATTTAACAAGCTGGACTTGCTTAAGGATGGTATGTGGGCCATCAAGGCCAAGCTTAAAGAAATGAAGGCCTTCAACAAGGCTTTAGCGGCCAACTTGCTGTCGACGAAGCTCAAGGTCAAAGACCTGATGGCGCATCATATGCAACCGCTGAAGAAACATCAACATGTAGAAGTTCACCAGAAACCCATATACTACCAGGTATGTAACTGTCATCGTAATCTTGATCATGTACCATGGCTGCGAAAACGGAAAATTTTAGAATTACAATATAAGAATCAGGTCTGAAGTAGCTGGCCCCAGTTAGCTTTTCCTTTGTAACATTTTGTGAACTTTACGCTGGCTTTATAATAGTAGAGAAAAGTAAAACTTTGTGAGAGAAAACTATAAACAATTCAATTATATTTCAATGAGTTTAACTAAATTTGTGTTGTTTGTGATGTTAATAATAGCGTTATCTTTGAATATGTTAATCAAGTTACATAATTTTACATAATTTGACTGAAAAAATACCGTTGGGGCATGTCGTATTGCTTACCTACCTATTGCCCTTGGTGGGGTCGATACCGATCTATACAAATTATTCATGCAACGATCGAAATATATTTGGGTCTTGACTTATTCTAGCCTAAACAGTAGGTACTAAGCCAGTTTCCTTGAATTTGGCTATAAGTTATATTCTTGTAGTTTTATTTGAATTACAATAAAATAATTAGCCAAGTTTTTCGAGTAAATATTGTACAATGGATATGAGCTCACTTCACGTTCCCGCGTTATTGTTGTAATAAAATGTGGCTCAATGAAGCTCTGCCTAACAGTTCAGGGAAAAGGTCTGAATCTGTGTATATTTTTATACCTTTATATATTTTCCTTGTCAAGACTTGCCAAACCAAGCTTTTATAATACAAATCTAATCAATTTGCGACTATATTAACCGCGTCTAAATATTATAATTTATAGCATTCTTTTTCATATGTGTCAGCTGACGTGAACGCACGAAGTTGCCAGAGTTCTTATAAACTCTTCAATGTCTGTTGTCCTTTCAAAGAAGGTTATAAGGTGCAGGTACTTTTATATTAGAATAATGCCTATAACCTTGTTAGTGTCATGGAAGTTACCGAGTTAGTCACAGTGGCGGCTTTAGCGGGTGGCAAGCAGGGCAACCGCCCGGGGCCTCGCTTTTGGAGGGCCTCGCACCCTCGCAGAACAACCCGTTTTTTGTTTTGATGTACTGCAGCTGTCTTTAAAAGGATGCTGACTGATTACCACACCCCCTGCACACTTCCAACTCACCTAAATTCCTCATACCCCAAGAGCCTCACAAAGATCTATCGCCCGGAGCCTCGCAATAGCTAACGCTGCCCTTGGTTAGTCAGTTACTCAGTTGGTGTACATATGCTGCACAATTTCATAAAATTATACAGGCAAAGGTAGTCTACTCATAGTCTCCTACAAATTATATTGAACTGTAGAATAGGATTCGATTATTTATCAGGTATTTTTTTCTCTTTTCAGCCACCGACGCACCCATCTTATCCTCAACATGAGCCGCATCACACTGCAGCTATACCTCAATACAGTGCACCTTTACCGTCGTACCCTGAACAAGCACCCCATTATACAGAGAATGCGCCTCAGTACTCCCCACCTCCTCAGTACACCCCACCTGCACCTCAGTACGCTGAACATGCACCCCAGTATAGTGCATCTACATTAGAGCATATTGCGCCTGCACCCCCGTATACAGCACCAACATCCCAACAACAACCACAATACCACAGTAACCCTCAATACGTCCATGATCCATATTACGGCCAGTGAATATATATTTTAAACGATTTATCTCTCTTCTCTTTAAACCAAAGAAATAGAGTTGAGTATCATGATACAATTATGTGAAGTAATTTTAATTCAATAAATAACTAAGTATTTATCGAGTTTCTTTGTCTCATCATAGATGTAAGTAGAGCCGTTTATGTCGTGAGCTCGTTGTTACTACGTCATAAGAAAGTGCATTAATAAAATAAATTCATAATTGTTAAGGTCACCAACAATGTTGAGTGGCGTAGTTGAACGCGGCGCGCGCGCAGTTCACTCGTGTACTAGAAGCGAATCGCTCGATCACTATTGAAATCGATTGAGAAGTTCTCGCTTAGTTTTACAGAGTTTCAAAAGCCGCCCAATTTTAATGATGTGTATAGTAATCTATATTCAAATAAACTAAGAAAATGTTTTTGAACACAATTGGTGACCGAGTGGACATGTCCTTATCGATACAATAGCATTGCAGGTGATACTGAAGGTTCGATACGTCCATCGAGATGAACAAGATATGGATTTACGTACTGGTATGATCTGATCACTATATTATAATCACTTACAATTATAATAAACTATATTTACATTTTATGCCAATGACTAGGAATTGCTAATACCACAATAACCCAACAAACATTGTGGAGTAAGGCAAATTAGGCGTTAATTCAAACTTATTACTTGCACTATTATAGACAAGTTTTTATATTCAATAATAGTTATTCTCTTCTATTAATTATTGTATTGTATCAGCCCTATAAACCTATAGTGTTCAACAGCTGATAACAGTATCTATCATAATGACAAATTTGACCCAATTGGGTATTATTTAAATTAACATTTACACGCCGTCCGGTGCGGTGTAAGAGGAAATAGTTTTATTTCTTAACGTGAAAAAGATTAATTTATTTTCCCCGGGTTCAAGGTGGAAAATTATCTTATAAATACCTCGTCTCAATATTAAATCGTCATTGTATTTAGACTACTTAGTAACATCATTTGACCTTTTAAGAAATTAAGGATTGAGACTCAAATATCAGTAACGATCAGTCTAATAGCGGTTTTTGATTTGACGGTATCGGAAAGGAAATTTCGATCGGATCGATTATTTAATCTCTTTCCGATGAATGCTTGATGGACATCTTGCCAGAGTATCAGAGGGATCCAAAAAGTCCATCCAATGCCAACGGGGTTCAGAAGTTATCCACTAGAATGAAAATTGTTATGTATTTTTCAGGGGCTGGGGATGGATGGAAAGAAGAGGAGATACGTCTTAAATAACCAAAAGAATAATATTATTAACAGTTACCTATATCATAGCTAAAACGGAGAAGAGATGAGTGAATAATGTAATTCTGTTGGTTTTTTGAGGCACACACATCTCTCCTCTCCATCCATCTCCGTTTTGCTGAATTCCGGACCTTAGAAACTGTAAGACGCAAGATGTAATACTTAATTTCAACCTATATTTATCTTTACACGTTGTATAGTCCACTCATACGAAGTTCAAGTGCGATAGAGACCGTTAGTATTTATTAAAATGGTTACTTTTACCTCTTGGATAAACTCTAATAATCTTTACTGGCTGCGCCTCGCGGTGTTACCCGCGGTTGGCCATCCTACGGAAACCGTACATTTTTCTGGCATAAATTATTTTCTGGAATATCAAATAGGACAGCCTTGTACCATATTTCATCCAGCTCCGTTTAGGCGTTCTGACGTGATTGAGTAACAAACATCCATCATCCAAACCTTCGCATTTTTAATAGTACTAGCTGCGCCCCGCAATAAAACTCACTTTCGCATTCATAATATTAGTTAGAATATTAAGATTAAACGCCTGCTTTTCCTGTGTTATTCAAATAATTGTTTTCACTATTTAAAAACGCTGAGAGTGCATGACCGCATAAGTGATTTACTCTTCGATGATATGCAAGCAGAACATTTAATAAATTCGAAATAACAAATCAACTCTTAGGGTAATAATGGAGCAGAATGTGGCCCCTATTAAATAATAAGCATACTGACAGGAAACTGGAAAGTAACTTATTATTACGTTTGCTTAGCTTGTAATTATTTATGACACTGTTGGACAAGGTTACATTTAAACATTCACATGGCTTTGTATTTAAGCAGTGTCAGTTATATATACACATTCACTAATTATCCAGAAGGCAATTACAATATCCTATGCAGTATTTAGTCGAAATGATTTGAACAAGTACCCAGGTAATTTGTTACCAAGTAATTAAAAGTAGCCTTATTTCTATCTTTATCACAATACCGATCTAGATTTGTTAATTTTATAATGAAGAGTTACTACATAGGTACTACCTACTACCTATGTAGTAACTCTTCATCTGAGAATAAATTATTTGCTACAAATAACTTATTTACATGACATTGGATCAATTTCTGTAAGCCAAAAACATTTATAAACCTTACACATCAAAAGGTAAAAAAATAAAAATCGCTTTTCAAGAACCCTGATTGGTATTTAATACGATTCTTATATTTTTCCGCGCGTTGATTGTATGATATTGAATAGAATTGACCGTAGATATCCTATTTGCACATTAACAACCGACTGACCTAACCTACCTAGGCTATGACTAGGCGACAAGAATGTACCATCAACGCCCTTTCTCAACAGATGTCGTTTTTAGTATTGTTTACGTGTACTAATAAATGACCATACTTGTATTCGATAGTACTGAATGTCAGCTATCTAACGCATTTTATGATATTTGGTTGAAGTGTAAGCAACAATTGTTTTCACCTTTTCGAAAATGTCGGTTTTTATTCCAAATAAACGTCATTTGCGGGAAGTGTTATTACATTATTTTATTGCGAAGAAAACTGCAGCGGAAACTTATCGTTTGCTTGTGGAGATTTATGGTGAGCATGCTCCGTCTAATACAACTTGCAAGGAATGGTTTCGACGATTTCAAAATAACGATTTTAGTACTGAGGATAAAGAACATGGAAAACCACCAAAAAAATTTGAAGATGCTGAATTGGAAGCATTATTGGCGGAAGATTCTTGCCAAACTCAATCAGAATTAGCTGCAGCATTAAATGTTGATCGTTCAACTGTTGCAAAGCGTTTACAAATGATGGGAATGATTCAAAAAGCCGGTGACTGGGTTCCACATGATTTAAAAGAAAGAGACATGGAACGTCGGAAAACCATTTGTGAAATGCTGCTTCAAAGACAGCAAAGAAAAGGATTTTTGCATCGGATAGTCACAGGAGACGAAAAATGGATACACTACGAAAATCCTAAACGCAAAAAAGCTTGGGTGAAACCAGGCGAACCAGGCCCATCACAGCCAAAAATAAATATTCACTGTGCCAAGGTCATGCTCTGTATTTGGTGGGATCAGAAAGGTATTGTATATTATGAGTTGCTCAAACCCTCTGAAACTATTAATGGAGAAGTTTACCGACGACAACTAATGCGTTTGAAGCGAGCCATAGAAGAAAAACGACCAGAATGGGTGAATAGACATAACAAATTAGTTCTTCAGCATGACAATGCCAAACCGCATACCGCAGAAGTCGTAAAAAGATATTTAGAGGGACAGGACTGGGAAGTGTTACCCCACCCGCCATATTCACCAGACATAGCTCCTTCGGATTACCACCTATTCCGGACGATGCAGACAGACCTTACTGGAGAAAAGTTTACTTCATGTGAAAGTATCAAAATTTGGATTGACAACTGGATAAGCTCAAAAGACCAGGACTTCTTCCAGCAAGGAATACGAAAACTACCTGAACGATGGGCGCAGGTTGTAGCTGCAGATGGAGCATACTTTCAATAATTTTTTTTTTAATTTTGTAAGCGAACAAATGTGTTTTATTTTAACAAAAAGGGGCGGAGTCATATTCACACACCTATTAAACAACAACAAACAAAAACGTTTACACACTTATACTTTTGCTCTAGGATTCTCTGTGTCGCAGATGGCATGGACAAACACAGAAACACAAGACAAACACCCAAGACCCGAGAACAAACTTCATGCTCACCACACAAAGTGTGCCCCGGCCGGGAATCGAACCCGGGACCCCTCGCTTCGAAGGCAGGGCTACTACCAATTAAGCCACTAAGCCACGGAGCTAGACCAAATAAACATTAATCTAGGTATAACAAAGTCATAAATAAGTTAAGTTATTACCACTTTGTTCACGCACATCATTTAGTAACAAGGTGTTTTTTTTTTTTTGTATTGCTGTTGCATTTTGTGTTGCTAGGTGCTTGGCGTTGAACCGTAATGTTGCTATGTACTGAATTCTCTCACATATTTAAACGGATGGTTAAAAAGAAAACATCAATAACGCATAATAAATGTCAGAGTGATCTTTAAACAAACTGGATCGCGAACTTATTTGCTTCAGTTGAGGGCGAAACGAGTCTAGTCTACTTCCTGATGTTTTTATGAAATGGCGCAGGTAGTCGATATGTGCTTTGTAGGTGGAGAACCACCGTAGTATTGTGTGGAAATGTATATTTATCTTATTATGGGTACATGAACAACGATAGATTGCGAAGGCCTCTTTTATTTTTTACAGAGGATATATTATACGACCGGTTTATTTATGTTTATGAAGATCACTAATAATCAGTAATATAATCAATACAATAATTAATAAAAAAAGAAAACAGTATAATAACTGATAATTTAATAGGTATACTATCCAGTATAATATATTATATTACTATCCAGTAAATAATAATAATAGTCGTTACATAACTGCATTTAAGGATGGCAAAGGGCATTTCTATAGTTTCTAACAACATCGTCATTTTACAAACTCTAAAGTCAGCTGTTTCCTGGTGCCGAAATCAAATTTAAATATGAAACGTAAATCGGCCCTAATAAACATGCAGAAAAATGATACCTTCAAGAGATTCGTTTACAAAATTAGGTTGCTACTAAATTAATAGTCTTCACGTTGTGACAATCACGCCTATGGAAGTAGTTATATACCTCAAGTAATTACTACGCTTGTAAATATTGTATGTATGTTACTTAATATAAAGCACACATTGAAAATGTTAAAAAACTATGCGATGCATTTTTAAAGTATTTTGTGAATAATTTCATTAAAACTGTAAGTGACGAGTACTACAATAATTCGCATTAATTTTTAGTCCGCTGCAAAATGATCTGCTACGGGAAGTAGGCAGATAGATCATTTTGTCAATCGGCTTTTTTAAAGTGACTGATTTAAAAATCTAAATAAAAATCGAAATGGCATGCTTTGCAAAAACTGTAAAAGTTATACGAATTGTTATTGACGCATTAGTTAGGTACCTAAGGTTTAAAGTGTAATATCTACGTGGACGAAGTCGTGGGCAAAAGCTTGTCATATTATAACTATGTGCTCAAAATCGTGCGCAACGAATACCAAATTACACTTCTTTACTCATAAACGAGCTTTTTCATCTAATGTTGCAATTGCTAAGTAGGTACATTCAATTGCTGGTACCAAATCAGTAGAATCGGCTTAAAATTAAGAATATCGATATCCGAATATCGTTCATTTCATTCTATCATTGAGTAAGTGACCTGTTTTTTTTTACTTGAATGTGTAGAAAGTAATGTATTGAGAATTTGCATTAAATTATTAAACTTAAACAGTAGGTATAATATATTATATATCATCAATTCCTTTAATATCTGTACCTGCAAATAACTTGCATATTATACGCACACGTTACGAGAACCCGGCTGCACAACGTACTTATAATAAAAATAAAATAGTGAAGTATTACTGCAACGCTAGCCCTGCTTTGTCCTCTCAAGTTCTTTATCATGGGTCAGTATTTGCATTCGAGTTTAAAATACCGCACGATCTGGTAAATCCGAACTGGTTTGCAGCCTCGCCCTGCAGTAAAGGCAATATGCGAACAAAACTGGGGTTTGTGTATCACGTTCTTGTGGTTTTAATTACTTTTATCTTCTCGCTGAGAAAATGCACTGCAATGAACTTGGACAGCTACATATTTCTGAATCATCAAGATTCGATAAATATTGAATATTAACTTTACTGAAATAAAGTGTTAGCTATGCCATTCTAATGGTAAGACTATAGATATTCCAAAGTAGTAAGTAGGTACTATATTGAGAAATAGCCAAAGTTTACCGCGCTGACTGGTATATGTTTTAAACAGGCATGTAAAAATTTTTAAAACGTTCATACATATTTTTATTAACCATTGATAAGTAACGGGTAATGATGAAAAGCCTGACTTTTGGCGATGTTCCGGTTCGAAAGATAGGTATTAACAGTAGTAAGAGACGATTCATCTTCATCTCAAAGTGACAAGTATAACACAATGCACCTCGGACCTTTCAAATAAATAAACAAAGGGTGAGCTTAGATTGTATTGCTGTGGTTATGGATAGAGGATATACGATATCTGTTTCTAATGTCAAAAAAATACCAACATGAAAAAACCCACAAGTTACACGTTTCACCTACAAGTTCGTGCAGAACCCTTGGTGCGCGAATCCGAGTCGCACTTGGCCTTGATTTTAAAATTAGTCAAATGTTTAAACATTCAAGATCTAAAAAAAATTGTTGTTGGTAAACTACAATATTTTTTTTATCATTAATATTATACAATAAGCCTACTTCTACAACAGCGACTACAATTATCGGTTATCAGTGCCAGTGTTCGCGAACTTGAGACTTTACTGAGCAACCTTCCATTTTCACTGTCACAGGTGGAACGCGTGCTACAGGAGCCTTACCTTCATAAATGAGATAAATGTCGAGAAGGATTATGATAATGTATCAATACATTTTATAAAACAAATTCCTTTCGCCGCGTCTGTGTCTAGTGGCGATATATGATTAGCGCAGTTCAAAATAGCAACTAAGAAGTCACAAGATCACTGTAGCCCAGATGTGAAAACGCTGACCTTTAATTCGAAGGACACCGGTTCAAATTATTCTTCAAAGCCCTTCTTACACTTGTCTAAAATAGGCAGGTTTCCGTGCAGTAGCATCATTAGGCCGATACGGATGTTGCTATGTTTGATCATAACATATTCTTATTGTCATTGATCAGCGACGCCCACAAGGTGAGGAATTATGTGCCAGTTTTAGTAACCTAGCTCCGAGAATGAGACATTGTCGCACTCAGTGCAAGGACACCTGAGGTCACTGACAGCTGATGTCGATAACCAACATTCTCTATCTTCGTACCATCACCATCATAATATACGTAGTCATCAGGCCTTCCCCGTAATAGTATTTCCCCGCTACTGACCGCATTTGCTAACATATCGAATTAGGTTTACCCCACCTCAATGCCACCTGCTGAATTTATTGTTTTTTTATAAGTTAGCCTATTTTCAATCTCTTTCAAAATATATATATATTTGTCACGCTGTTTCTTTGAAAATTGCGATCCAATTTGGATGATGATCTTTTTTATTTAATTTAAAAGGTTCTAAAATTCGTACGTTCTTTTTCTGTCTGTTCTACTGGTATATCATATAATCATAAAGCAGCCGGTTAAATGATTATAAGATTTGGAAGAGTTAACGGCTCCGTAGCTTAATTGAAACTATCCTTCGAAGCGGGCCCTGGATTCGATCCCTGGGCAGGATAAACTTTGTGTGGTGATATGAAGTTTATTCTCAGGTACATAGGGAATCCTAGAGCAGATGCATGGCTGTACAAACATACAGCCGTTTGAATTTTCCTTGAGTATTTTTATAAACTCATATAAGAATTTTCTTATACTCATTACGGATATAATATTATACCATAACCGTAATGAATTTAGAAAAATTCTAACTTCAAAAATACAATCGACACTTGTGAGGACAAATCGCTTATAGACGGTTTTACACATTTAATTTGAGAATAAAGCTGACTAACGTGGTGCCCGCGCAAGTGTTGTAAACGACTTGACAGATCATAACAATCGCGCGCTTAACCTTTTCTCCTCGAAACAAGGATCTACGGTATCCGCAATGATATTTATATATCTATAAATAAACTGAATGCTGGAGAGACCATCTCCTCTGTAATAATAAACTACATAATTTAATAGGGTGACTGGACCGATCGATTTTTATGTTGTCAACTGAAAGTGAATTTCCGCGTTCATTTCTGACCCTTATCTGGTATGAGTTATGGAATGTCGTCACCTCATATGACTGGGATGACAGCACAACCTTATCATGGGTATTGTTGATAGATAGCTGATACTAAGAAGTTGGTCTAGGATAACTATTTAATAGGTATATACAATATTTTAATCCTGATGAAGATATTTGACACTTTGCAGATTTGCAGGTGACACATTTTTTTACCACGATCTCATTTCACGGGGTTATATAAAGGTAAAATAAAACTCTCAATGCCCTTTCTCCCAAATACGGAATAAATGATTTGGCAGTGGGGAGATTGGGATAATCATTCTCTTCACTCTGGATCTCAGTGATATGTATATAGGTACCTATCTATATCACAAATAAATAAAATTAAAGTATCTGTTTCTAATGTTAAAATAACAGAAACACTTTTTTTTGTCTCTCTGTCTGTTTGTTCCGGTTTGTCTCCAAACGACTGGATCGATTTTATAAGTAGATATATAACTAAGTTTTAAATGTTTTTATTTTTTTGCAGATGATACAACTTGTCTCCGCGGCTGGTCATCCCATCCAAGACACCGCAAATATCCAGACTCCAAGTCGAATGTATTCCACCTACTCTAGCTCAAATGACGAAAATCTACAGAATTATAACGACGAAAAAGTTATATCAGTTAGGATAACTTCTTCCGTAGCGGTCGAGCGAGGAAATGGTAAAGCAATCCAAAGAACGTCAGATAACAATGAATCCAAACAAGAACATATTTCGAGTTCTACAATGGCGACAGAAGACAAATATGAAATCGATGTAAGCACAAATGATTTGCCACCGACGCTCAGAGGTGCTAACATAGAATTCATCAAACAGCTAAATGCCAAGAAGGGAACAAAATTGCTCAATAAAAATAATGATCAATATGAATCTTTCCCAACAAATCCAAGTTACGATAAACAAAGTTATTCTAATACTAGAATTTCCGAAACGAATAATGACGAAATGAAACATACTAATGACAAAAATATTCCCAGCACTGGCCAAATATTATTGTCCAATGAGTTTGTTGAATTCAAGTCTAGATCGACTTCGGTACTAGAAGAAGCTTTAAAACTATCCGATGAACGGTACAATCATAACCACACGAACCATGATATGTATTCAGAAAGGAACCCAGCCACTGAGGAATACTTGACGACATCATTTGATGAAACTGAATTCAGCGATGATGAAAAAAGCTTCAGTAATTTAGGTTATAAAAAGGAATCGAAAGAAATCGACGACTCAGTTGCTGAGTCATCCATTAAATCAATCTTAGAAATAGTTAACAAGCATAGTGAAGATTACGAAAACATTGAAAATGTTCCGTTGGCTAGGTCACTAGCACATTCACCGTCCTCAAAAAACTATATCCAAGGTTTAAACAATAAACCACCAGGCGAAAGGGAATCCAGCACGAGACTTACCACTGTTAGTTTCAATATATTACATGACGCACCAAAAATGTCTGGTTATGAAGACCCCGGTAAGCCTTATAGAAGACCGAGTCAATCATTTCAAAGTCAGCAAAAGTTTTATGATAACCCAACAATATACAGCCGACCAGCTCAAGTCTACAGCGAACCGGCAAAATATTACAGCGAGCCCGCTAAAATATACAGCGAACCTGCAAAAATATACAGCGAGCCCGCTAAGATTTACAGTGAGCCAGCTAAGGTCTACAGTGAGCCAGCAAAGTTTTACAGTGAGCCCGCGTCGCTGCACCTTAAGCCGGAACGCCCTACAGATTATTTCTCGTGGCTGCAACCCTCATCACCTCCGAGCTCCACCACACTCAACACGACTCCAGTCGCTATAACAAGTCCTGATTTTACTAATACTCAGCCAGACGCTCAGCAAAAGGCTGAAAAAAATTACGAAGTAGACGAGAAGGACAGCGTGCTCACAGACGGAAGAAGTCACGGCGTCCAGGAATCTACCACGGAGAAGTGTAAACAGGACAACTGTAAAGTTGGCTACGTGGTCAAAGGACGAACGTTTAATAAATACAGAGTCGAAGAGAGAACGTCCGATGGCTTTATAGTGGGAGAGTACGGTGTGGTGCGGAACGAGGATGGCGCTCTCCGAGGCGTGCGGTACACGGCAGATAGCGAAGCCAGCCCTCGGCTCATATACGATACGCTCATGAAGTTCCTACAGCTCAAATAGTTAATTATATAATAGTTATCAGAATTGGTCCGAATAAAATTCCAAGTAAACTTAATTTGCTCATTTATTTGTAAGTATTGTACGAATAACAATGCGCGTTACAATTTAACAGTTAATATTAATTTATTTGTAAACATTAAGACTGACTGATTATAACGGTATAAATTTTAACTGATCGGTTAATATATTAAATTACCTGAAAACTTTGAAGTGGTTCTAAACTAACCAGGTGCAAAATGTACCTACAGATAGCTAAACATTGTGTTCATGTTTTAACAATATACAATCATTACTCGTAACATAGCGAATATGAAAAAGTTGAAAGACATTGTAATAATACGCCGTTAAACTACAAAAGCGGCGGTCATTATGGCTTAGATATGTCTCTAATATTTTACTTACATGTTAAGATCGATAGATATGTTATTAGTAGATGACTTCATATTCTAAACTCCGGTAAAATATTGAAAAAAAAAAAAACAATATTTCACAGAGCGCTTGGCAGTAAGTGTTAATGGTATATTTAGATGTACAGATTTCTACATTTGTTCATTTTAGGATATGAGCTTAGGTTTCCAAGTGCTTAGATAAAACATTCTTCTTAATGTTGCCATCTATTTCTAGAACGCTATATATATATCTAAAAGATGCGCTGGTGCCATTTGACACTTAATATATATAATAAGATAAGTGTAAAGTACCCGCTGTGTAACGAAGCAACGATAATATAATATTATACTTAATCATAAAATTAATAAACAATCAGGTATTAACTTTGAAGTTTTCTTTAAATATTTTCACTAGTATTCAGATTTCAGTTAACTATACATTATTATAACAATGATATTCACTTGCGATTAAAATACTAAGCAGAAAATATTTCCTAAGTAAGTATTTAGATTATATTTTCAATTCAATTCATATTCAATTATGATGGCTTTACGGATATCTATACACGATCACGCTACATTTCACATAATAACTCTTATAAATATTATAATATAATTTCATGTCACGTCATTGACAATGTACTAATTACTCCCATAGATAAATATCAAATATTAATTAGGGTTCCCTTTTCCTATGTAATTTTAGCTAAATCACTATATAATCGTGCATAAACTTTTTAACAATTTAACGACTCGTGGAAGCACATAATACTTTAGTTCTGGCACACCGTGCTGGATGGATGCTTACATCATTTTCGCAACTTTTGTACCAGGAGCCCTATTCGCTGTGTAAAACTTGTATGTCGTACTCAGCAAGACATTTTTAGTCAGATGCATTGGCGTCTTTCACCACCACACAAATATTCTATAAGGCCCCTGGATAGTTGTAATGTATCGTATAAATATTTCTTAGCTCTTAGAAATGTTCGTTCTAATTCTTAAACAATCGTCGTAACTACGCAAGAGTATTGGTAGGTAGCCAAAGTTACTAAAAGTTACTATAAGTTAAAGAACTTAAGTAGTTAGAAGTAGGAGATTAAATAAGAGGGATTATTGTTAGGCCGAAATATCATATGAATAGAGGTTTTATATATCTAAACGGTCGACGTCGCCTAGACGTGACGTAATCTAAATTTCTTGAGACACAATATACGATTAGACCTTAGTATCAACACACTACTGTAACTAACAGAGGACCGAAATGTCCCATTAACTAACGTGTTATGATTTCGTTGCAATATATTGTAACACTGTGCCATCACGCCATACATTGTAACACAGTGCCATCACGCCATACATTGTAACACTGTGCCATCACACCTTGCCACACTCACGGTGAGCGATCTAAGCTTAAGCACTAAACACACAGTAGTGACATATGGCGATTGAGTGGCGCGAACCTCCTGCAATTATTAATTCTCACTTTTTTATAGAAAGCTATGATACCAACGCCAAAATACACTGTAATGGCTAATTTATCAGACGTAAATATAGTTTTTGCGCTTTTAACACGTAAACCATGGTGCCGATTAAGTCGATTTCGTACCAAAACAAACTAAACGACGCCCATCTCGCCCTGTTTCATACGAAATAAAAAAGATAGCAATAATTTTGGAGCAGTCAAAATCATTTTTAGCCTGGTGTGATGCTAACAGAATCGACACCATGTTCCTTAATCCAAGCTTATATAGGTACTTATTGTATATACTATTATACTTATTGTTAAAAATAGTCAAAATAACGTCACAAACGCATATAACTTTGACAAACAAAAAAATATGAAGAAATAATTTGGGGCTTGATATTTATTAGTTGGCATAATTAATTGTATCGTATTTTTTAATTATGGGAATGAGTTCCAATAATTAAAAAATACGATACAATTACAATTAAATAACTAACCGGCTTGATGAGCCGATCGTATAAACATTGACAATATATTGTAATTAGTTACATTTCAAATGTTTGTTTAAAACATAACTAACAAAGTTTATCTAGAACACTTTATGTAATGATTCAGCATCATATAAAATTTTCCAAATTAGCTAATAATATAAAGAACAAAGTATGCTACATAAGTATTTTTATATCATAATAATTATAATAGGTATAATAATTATAATCTTAAATATATCCTAATATTTTGTTCCACGTCGGGTATCGTTATACTTACTACTATCATAATAATCATAAACAGTATTATTTTAAATACACTAGTGATATTTTAACGCAACTAATCCATAGTCATGTAAATATTCAATACTTATACATAAAAAGTTTAATAGAGTACAATAAAATATGCAAAATTGAATCAAAACCAAAAGCAATATCAATTCTATAGATATCAAACAGATCAGTATACAGAATTTAATGTTTTAAATATCCCTAAATATTTTTTAAATACGAGTAGTTTCGATGAAAATACTTTTTTGTCTATATGAAAAGATATAGTTATGTTAAATCTAGTCGAATACATTGAACAGCATAATCACTACGCAAGCTTTTAATATCAACTGATACGTTCTACTCGCAAATTCTTAACAAAATAAATAATCCATTGATAGCGTAGAGAAGGCTGAGCAATATTTATGCCATGAGCAGACGAAGGACTTTTTGCTCGATGCAGAAAATCAGGTTCTGCTATTTTCACTGCGGAAAGCGTACAAGAACTAACGTAATGGTCCAGCAACAACGGACAACAAGTCCGTCGCCTGCGGCAGACAACAGCCAATAAATGGAATGGTGTTCCAATAGTCATCAGCAATTATACTGACAGAATTAGTCGTAAGTCTCAGACTCTTGCTGTACGAGCTTGAATCGGCGCGGACTCTTCACGGCGATGGAACCGTGCCCGTCCAAAGATAGCCGACCCTTCATCTGCAGATATCTAGAAACATAAATCAGTGTTCAGAATATTTTATTTCGAAGTCTTTTTTTCAAACAATATAACTTTCATTCGAACTATCTTTGTAGAACCAATTATAGACGAAGGGATAGGTAAAGCTTTTGCAAAGTGTTCATTAATAGAATTGAAAGTGCCTAATACCTCTTTATGTAACGGCACACGAGCTTCGTCGGTCGTTGCTGCCACTCATCCAAAACCTCTTTCGGAGCCAATACCTGAAAATTATAAATTGCTTCAATTAGAAGTAATTGATATAGTTTCTAGTAGCCATCGATTATCACCATATCTATCTGATTATAAATCAAACCGCTATCGGAACTGAACTATTGTTGGACATGAGAGTGAATGGGCTCTGATCTACCACGGGAGCCCAATCCGGATTGATAGATGTCACATGTCGTCGAATTTTTAATTCTAAGACATGCCGGTTTCCTCACGATGTTTTCCTTCACCGTTTGGAGAACGTGGTATTGCGCACATAAATTCTTCGAGTGAAAGAACTCATTCGTGGTGGTTTGAACCAGCGACCTTCAGATTGAAACTGACCTTGAAAGTCGGCGTCTGTGCCCCTGGGCACAGATTCACAAAACTCTTTTAATGCTCCATTATAAGTTACCTGGTCTCCCTTTAGTCTGTCAAGCAGCGTGACACAGATGACTGCTGCTTTGATCCCAGCATGGTGCGTGAGAGCAGCGAAAGCCAACGATTCCATCTCAATGTTGACGACGCCTGACTTATGAATGCTCTCCAGATACTCCATTTTGTCAGCCTCTGTAAAGTCGCAGAACGCCCCATCTAGACGGCCTTGACCTGGAATTAATAAAGTATTTTTTTAGGGCAATAACTTTAAATTTAATATTATATACATCATGAGAGAATGTATCTTATATTTTACATGCAATCAATACAAAATGATTGCATGTAATATGGATGGCATGACGTCAAAGTAAAAGTAAAAAAATCTTTATAACTTAAACTTGGAAACTAGGATAACTTAATTATTTTTATTAATTTGTTATGGTTTAAGATACCTATTTATTTCTTGAAATATTTAGAAACTCACTTAAAGCGAAAGAATTTCTACTACTCGTAAATTTAGCGCTTATTCAAATCCTATCCGATCCAGAAAGTGAAGAACCAGCAAAAGTACTTAATGGATTACTTTCTTTTTGTGATCATGATCCTGTTTACAAATAATATTATTATGTAACTTAAACTGAAACTGAAAAACACCAAGCAGCCATGCTTCTGTAGCAAATACTAAGTGGCGGCCGATTTGTGCTCACATTATGTAAAAATGTTTACTTGTTTTATGTTTTAATTTTTAAGTGTGGTACAAACAAAATTTTCTTCTTCTTTTTCTTACTTATCTATATTTAATGTTAGATATTACAAGTCAAGTCAAGTATTATAGATCAAGTCCCATTATATCTATAGATAAATAAAGTAACACTAGTTATTTAGGGCAAACAAATAACTGCTTTGCGTTGTATGCGTTGGGTGCAGTACTCCCAAGCCTGTCAATCAAGTGCATAGGTATAAGACATGGTGTCCTTGAGACCGCCCGCGTAGGCGCCGGATGCGGAACGAATGAAAGGCCACCCACAGTCACCAGCCCGGTCAAGCGTGAGCGATCTAGACGATAGGCGGAGATAAATTGATAAATTAATGTCGATAAAAACAGTAGTTATTGCAATATTTGCTTCTTTATTTGAAGCAATAGTAGTATTCGTTTTGATTTATGTTTGCAGATTGAGTTCAGATTCTTCCTTATACTAATCATTCAATTAACTGATATTTGGAAAAACAGTCTACTTGCAATAATATGGGAAGCTCATTCTGAATGGGCTAATTGATTTTAAAATCCAAAAAAACACGCCCTTAATACTGCATATTACCCTGATTTCTCACTCTTAGGGGTAAAATTTCATCATGATTTCAATGGGACCACTTTGGACACCATACCATTTTAAAACAGAAACGCGTAACAAACATAAAAAGTAACACGTAACCGAATTGAGAACCATTTTTTGAAGTAGGTACTTATGTTTAAAATATTTAGTAACCTAACAACATTTAAAAAAAAAAGAAACATAACTCAATTAGATATTTAAAACTATTATAAGTGCTTATTAGGTAGACTTTCTAATTCACAATTGCGCCGGCCCGTATAGAAAAATCTTGAGCTTAGAGTTGACGATTGAGCCATAGATAACACAAGTAAGCGGCAACGTGTAGTGTCGCAGCTTTTAACCCACCCGAAGCCCTCCGACATGGTCTAACGACGTCATAAAAACTTGCTAAACAGCCATAGTATATCAACACGTGAGTATACCAATACATACACATGCTTACGAGAGAAATATTAATAATTTGTACTGTTTTGGTATTTTGGATCTAGATCATAATCGTTCAATGAAAAAACTGACCTATCATATCTCATCGACATCGTTGTTATTTTATTAATCTCACAGAAGCCGCGTAAGGTCACGCGATATCAACTAAAATCGTTGTACTGTCAACTTATCACGTGTTTACATGTTTTAACTAGTGGTTCGCTCCTTAGTTTTCAACTACCTTAAATTAAATTGATAGATTTTGGAAGTATTCATACTTCAAGGATCTAGCATATGTGTTTGTTATCAAAAGGTGCATAATATAAACATTCTGAAATAACGTTAATAAATTCATTTTATTGCCAGTTTGACTTTTTTATATATAATTTATTCAGATTTATTCAAACTAAACAGATTAAAGGAATTAAAAAAAAAAAAAAATACAAATACTTTAAATGTTTTTGTATCAGCCATCCAAATTCCGCCAACATCACCTAACCTTATTCCAAATTTCAGGAAGATTGGTTAATCGGTGTGAAAGTTTTAGTAGAACAAACACACATACATACCATATTGTCGATTCGTCCAAGTACAGACGTATCTTGCTCGCTTGTTCAATAATAACATTCACTATCATCGTTTAATGATTTCATCAGCTGAAACCTCTCACCCAGTGCATTCTAGATTTACTAGCAATTTCCATGCACTATTTATCGTCGCGACGTACTCCATACCTAAATTAGGTAGTAAAACTATTAAACCCCGGGACCGCTGGTCTCGTGAGCTAGTATAGTATTAATATATCTGTGCCGTGAGTAAGCGTATAACTTCTGTATTTTCTCAACGAAGAATTTAAGAGAAGCGTTGCTCATATATAATATCTTTATGATCGCGGGATGAGTTTAATAAGAGATTAGTCGGCCCAAAGTCAGAGATATGTGATGCGCCTACTGCGCCGTTTCAGACGACTTCCAAGCCAAGTTGGTTCGATTCCCGGTGGGCCATACTTTGTGGGACGAGCATAAAGTTTATTCTGGGTTGTCTGTTTGTGTTGTGTGTTATGTGTTCAAGCCACGTGCTTGTTTTTGCTTGGTACTTGTGTTTGCCGAGAAAGGGGAGACAATTTATTGAAATATGACGAATGGTCCATGTTCGGGTTCGTGATGAGTACCCTCAGAGTCCTACGGGCGGCACGAAAGGAGAAACCCAAAGAAGCAGTAGAACTTGTGCTACACTTCCAGAAGAAGTACTAACAATACAACATTCTCATATTTGGCAGGCGACGACTCGTTTAGCTGTTGTTTATGGGCGGCATTAACCACTAAACCGGTGGGCCGCCAGAAAGTGCAGTCACATCAGTTCAAAAAAAAATTTAACGCAATCATCTTTTACCTTCATAGAAGTCGTATGTGCACATAGTCTTGCCGGTGATCGTGTCGTATGGGTCCTCGGGATCGCTCAATCCTTTCAACTCGCGAACTAGTCTCTTGTCCAGCTTCGCAGGCCGCTGGATAGTTTTGCCGAGAACCACCTGGAAATCATCACACTATTACTATAAAGGCGAAAGTGGGTGTGTGTTTTTTTTATGAAAATTTATTATATTTACGTTCACAAAAACATTTCTATTTTTGAAAAGAAAAATGATGTCCACCACATATCCACAAGAAACATAAATGAATTAAATATACCACGCAAGAAATGGAATTTAGCATAAACATTCTTGATAAAGACTTCCAGGAAACCATTCTTGAAAAAGACTATAACGATATGGGATGCTGGTGTGATACCCTTACCAGTTCCAAGCAATTCCTCAAAGCACCGTCAACGGCTTCCTCCGAGATGACGACGGTGCCACCCTCGTAGCCGATGCCTCCGCAAGTGCCTATCCTGAAGAACACCGGGTCGCGGACCTTCGCGTGGTACATCAGCTTTATAACCTCGTGAAGAAGGATCCCTACCGAAGGGATGCCCATTCCGTGCTGGAAAAAAAAATCAAATCAATACAGTCGTACTTATGCTTGTTTTGATGAGATGTCTAAATCTGAGAGGGCCTACGTCGTTGTAGATGGAATAACGATATGTTTTGTAATCTAGGTTGCTGAATATACAGGATATGCTAGGATATACAAACATATCAGATAGTGGGCTAGCGTTATGTGTCATATGTATGCCTTTCAGAAAGAGTAATAAATAAGTATTCTATGGGTAAACTGGTTCCCGTATGCTAAATTGGGGCTAGATGGCGCTGTGTAAAATTTCCATAAATATAATAGGTGTGTGAATATGACTCCGCCCCTTTTTGTCAAAATAAAACACATTTGTTCGCTTACAAAATTAAAAAAAAAAATATTGAAAGTATGCTCCATCTGCAGCTACAACCTTCGCCCATCGTTCAGGTAGTTTTCGTATTCCTTGCTGGAAGAAGTCCTGGTCTTTTGAGCTTATCCAGTTGTCAATCCAAATTTTGATACTTTCACATGAAGTAAACTTTTCTCCAGTAAGGTCTGTCTGCATCGTCCGGAATAGGTGGTAATCCGAAGGAGCTATGTCTGGTGAATATGGCGGGTGGGGTAACACTTCCCAGTCCTGTCCCTCTAAATATCTTTTTACGACTTCTGCGGTATGCGGTTTGGCATTGTCATGCTGAAGAACTAATTTGTTATGTCTATTCACCCATTCTGGTCGTTTTTCTTCTATGGCTCGCTTCAAACGCATTAGTTGTCGTCGGTAAACTTCTCCATTAATAGTTTAATAATATACAATACCTTTCTGATCCCACCAAATACAGAGCATGACCTTGGCACAGTGAATATTTATTTTTGGCTGTGATGGGCCTGGTTCGCCTGGTTTCACCCAAGCTTTTTTGCGTTTAGGATTTTCGTAGTGTATCCATTTTTCGTCTCCTGTGACTATCCGATGCAAAAATCCTTTTCTTTGCTGTCTTTGAAGCAGCATTTCACAAATGGTTTTCCGACGTTCCATGTCTCTTTCTTTTAAATCATGTGGAACCCAGTAACCGGCTTTTTGAATCATTCCCATCATTTGTAAACGCTTTGCAACAGTTGAACGATCAACATTTAATGCTGCAGCTAATTCTGATTGAGTTTGGCAAGAATCTTCCGCCAATAATGCTTCCAATTCAGCATCTTCAAATTTTTTTGGTGGTTTTCCATGTTCTTTATCCTCAGTACTAAAATCGTTATTTTGAAATCGTCGAAACCATTCCTTGCAAGTTGTATTAGACGGAGCATGCTCACCATAAATCTCCACAAGCAAACGATAAGTTTCCGCTGCAGTTTTCTTCGCAATAAAATAATGTAATAACACTTCCCGCAAATGACGTTTATTTGGAATAAAAACCGACATTTTCGAAAAGGTGAAAACAATTGTTGCTTACACTTCAACCAAATATCATAAAATGCGTTAGATAGCTGACATTCAGTACTATCGAATACAAGTATGGTCATTTATTAGTACACGTAAACAATACTAAAAACGACATCTGTTGAGAAAGGGCGGAGTCATATTTTTTTTTTTATTCTATCATAGCAATTCAGAACATAATAACTCTAAATTTACGACATATAACGCTCATGTCTTATGTTGGGGATTATTATACTCCCCAATCTAAGACACTCTATTTTCATTGCGCCAATTGAAAATAATTGTTTATGGCCTTATGAAATGTAGTCATGCGCTACTCAACGTGGTGATTGAATCGCGTTCTTTGAAATTGAAATCGATACTGCTATAATCTAAAATGCCAGTTAGTAACTGAGCGATGACAGATAAGTAATAATTTTGAATAAGTCTGCCTCAAGGGGCATAATATATTTTTTATTTATGTTACTCAAAAGATGGGACGCCAAACGGCCCGCCTGATGTTAAGTGGATACCACCGCTCATAAACAATTCCACCGGAATATAGCAACGCGAGTTCGCCACTGCTTGGCGGTAGACTACCAATTCACAAATTGTACTGCCACTTTGGGTTGCTCTTTTCGCACCACCTGGAGGACAGGTGTAGGGAGTCTGAAGTTATTTACATACGGACGCGAGCAACGTGGACATCAAGCATCATACTACAGTAAAAATGTAGGACATAGAACCATTTTGAAGATAAGTGTTCGGTACTTCCGAATGCCCACTTCTGCCGCCAAGCAATGCTGCTGATAAAACGAGGAATAAAAGAATAAAAAGTGTTACCAGTGCAGCGCACATAGCAACTCATACTAGTGTACCATTACAGAACAAAAAATTCTACCAAAACTGAACATTTTTTATTTTATCATTTGTATATTATGACCTGGAATAACACGGACATCAGCTAATTTATAATCATGTATGTCTATATGTAGGTTTGTTACTCCCTCACGCCTTAAAGGCTAAAAGGATTTGAATGAAATTTGTAACGAAGGTAACTCATACCCTGGATTAACACATGTGCTACTTTTTATCCCGAAACAGTGAAGTATTCCCGTAGGATAGCCAACCGCGGCCAACACGGCGGTTGGCTGGTAGTAAAAAATCACTCACACTAATACAAAGAACTGGTCCCACTTTGTACATCGAGTACCGGTACGAAAATTGGCTGATGTCCTGGAGCGTGGTGCCGCAAGGTAGCTTGTGTCCGATCTCCGCCATGATCGTGTACGCAAACTGCTCCATCCGCTTCGGGGTTCCGCCCATGCACACGAACTAAACCAACAGATTGCACTTGCAAAATAACTTTAAAATGAAACTATTACGTTTGAGATCCAACTCAAATATCGTTGGGACAAGTCAAAATTTACAACCGCAAGTAAATATATTCGTGACACCGGAGCACAAGAGGGACATTACATACAAACGGATATGTCAAATTAAAGTAAGATTTAAGTGTTCTTATATATTAAGATTTTTATTATAAAAAATGTATAATGGACGAGCGGTATCACATCACTTTCGTACTAGTATTGTTACTTACGATATAATGACAACATTTCTCTTCCAGTAAACGCCAGTGAGCCCCGGACAACTTTATACATGGATATCATGGAAACGTAACAGAATGTTAACTTTTGTCTGACGTCCGCCATAATCGTATACGCGAATTGCTCCATCCGCTTCGGGGTTCCACCCATGCACACAAACGAATTGAGCAAATTGCACTGGTCATGTAAGAATTATTGGATACGACATAGGGGAGCTACGCATGGGAGGATATTACCCATTGTAAAATAAAGGTTTCAGAAAAATAACAGAACGTTAACTTTTTTGTAATGTTCATTATCGTGTATGTGAATTGCTTCATCCGTTTCGTGATTCCACCCATGGATTCGAAACAATTGCGCAAATTGCGCTTCATTACGGACGTATCTTTTATATTTTATTATATGATAGAGAGCCTCGACAATTTCGCGGTGTGGATCGAGGGGCGGGAGAATGCGCGTTGGTGATAATTTTTGACATTGTTACTGATTCTGTAAGATTCAAACATAACATTAAGATAATAATAACATAAAGAAGCAAAGTTCTCAAGTGTGAGGGGATACAATTGTCAAGGACGACCTTGGTAGATTAATTTACAACAACGCTACCTCTCATGAGACACGTCAAAATTCATAATTAACTAAAATGTATTTTGACAGCTCTAAAAGAATTGCTCCCTTTAACTACATGTTATAATAGAACGGGATGCACACCGTTTGATTTAGTTTTAATTTGGGTCTGAGATTTAACAGAATCAGCACTATTCAGAATACAGAAAATAATAGAAGATTAACTTAATTAAAATACCTTCACATCTCCGAACATTTCGGGGAGATCATGCGAGCCGCTGCCGAGTGCCAGGTGATACAAGATGTCCTGGTCCATAAGCTCGATGTTAGAGTTGCGCAGACGCACAGTGCCATCGGGATATCTGCACATCGGAAAAAAAATAGTTTTTAACCATCAAACATCTCAGCCCGTAGCAACCAAAACAACCAGCCTTTTTAATAAAAAAAAGACATTGTAAATACTGTATTTATACTGACAACTAACTCATCAAGGAATTGACAATTTCTTAAATAAAAATATACCTAATGAAGAGTTTGGCACCTGTTCAGATCCTATCAGACTGTCCATAGGGGAATCGGCAAAAGCAAAAAACGCTTTTAGCTGCCCTACGCAGTTACTTATTTCCATTTGTTTATACGTATAGCTCCGCAATACCTACAAATAATAAGCTAGCTACATGTAGTAAAGGTAAAAAAAATCAAGTATTTAAGTTACGTAATTATAGTCATTCTTCCCGTACAAATACGTTATAATGATTTCATATTGGTTTGCTTTACATATGTATCGTCAATAAGGAAACATATTTGATCGAACTTGTCCTCTTTTAATATGTTGAGATTATTACTGCTAATTAAAAAGTACTATTCGTTAAATGCTGAGTTACTGTCAGGTACATACTTTATGTTTTTATCTTTACGTTGCCGAATCACTAAAATAATGTTGTTCGACTAAATAGTCCAAAACATTTTTCGAAACATGTGCCAGTGGATATACAGTATGAGTATACTTAATCTAATAGTATCAACCCTACTTGCTATCAATATTATATCAAGCCTGACGTCCGACGTGACATCTGAAAGTGCCCTCCGAGGCACAAAATTAAAATAAAAGCCTAAATAATTTGTGGTGGAGTTTTTGAACAACCTAACGGCATCCCGGTCGTGAGCTTCATTGTTTTTGGGGTCCATGTATTCTTCGTCATCGTCGAACACTTTTCTATGGGGATGATGGCCGTTCTGCTCAGAACTCTTGCGGCTCAGACGGCATCCGTTGCTGTGCTTCGAATTGGTGTCCATGATGCCTACTTCGCAGGTACAAGGCATTGCGAAACTTGCGATAACTATGAAATAAAATAATACACACTATTAATCAAAACGAATGTACTGAAAATAAAACAGTTAAAATTAAAGCGAACTACTGATGATAAGCAAACCTAAGCTATATCTAAGCTTAACTTGTGCTATAATTTATTGTGGTCTTGTGGTGTGGTGGTAAATTACGATCTACGTTCGCGATTCCTCATTATAATATAATTAATGCAAATGCTTTAAGATGGTGTTTTTATGGACTACATAAGTAACGTTGAGTTTATAGAAACTATAGATCTTGGGAATATTTTATGAATTAAAAGTAAGATTAGTTACATTAATTGAGGTATATAAATAAAATTTTGTTTATTAAAAAAAGGTTATCGATGTCAAGAATAATAGGGACAAACAAGCCATTCTGGTTTCATTAAAAATTGTTCTTCTTAGCTCTGCGAAGATATCGTAATCACCAATCTGTTTGCAAACATTAATCAAGGTCATAAAAGTTGCCAGACAATTCCCTGACTTACTCGTATACACGAAGCATTTAAAATTTGGCATCATGTGAGGAATTATGATGCAATTAATTTGAATTGTGTGTTTAGTTGTAGATCTGGCATCGCCACGATTAAATAACTATTTATAGCGCAAATTTCCATACTTTACATAGGTACATTGTATGGCTAATTAGAAATGTCACGCAATGCGCAATATAAAAATCTGCTATTAAAACCTTTAAACAATTTTGTCATTAGATTTCAGCGTAATAATTAGAGAATACTTATAAAAAATTAAATGATAACAAAAAATACAAACTTAATAAAAATATATGCGGTTTAAGAATATTTTACACTCACCCTCTTGAATCCAATATGAAAATAGGTAAACGTAGTCACTTACTTTTAAAGTAGTTAAATATATGATTTATTTGCAGTTGATATTACGTCTTTGACACACGCGCGACCAGCTCGACTTGCCGAAGGCTATTAAAATAGTTTACCAACAAATTGCTCCAGTATCATACAAACAACTCCGTATTCTGTCGACAGTGTTGTGTTCAGGAATCCATTCAATTGCTTTATCCTATAGCAGACAATATTACCTGCTGTGTAATTTAATGCACATACAAACATAATACTGATGCATTATCCAATTGCCAGTTATAACCTATTAAGACCGCAATGTTTGCAGAATGCTACAGAATCCTAACAAACTAGAGTCCTGGATCTATGCAACTACAATCAGCAATATACAATTATTTGTACAAGAAACAACGTAAAAATTAATACGAAAAATATCTTCTTGTTAAATGAATAGTATATTTAAATATAAACCTTTAATATATTTTACTATACTAAAGATTAACTTGTAATTAGCGATAATCCTCACTTCGATGTTATCGGGGGCCCTGTGCCCTTCTTCAGAAAGCTAATCTATTATATCAGCCGCTATCTAGGCGTTAGAATAAATAGCTAGGAAAACATTGGTAATATTGCGTGTATTTATGAACTAGCTGTGCCCCGCGACATCGTCCGCGTGGAATTTAATTAATATCATGATACCAATACATTTAAAATAAAATATCACCGAGTATGTTACTCGATGATAATTTAGTTTTCTAGTGAAAAATTGTGTATAAAACATTGCTTTATTTGCTCTATTCTACCCAGCGTGAACAACCCTATTCTCGGATCGACCTCGCATGTTTCAATCTATTTCTATCGATTATCCTAAAATAAAGAAAGTTATAAATTGGTAAAGGAAGCTCTCCATGGTATTACGTCCGCACTGTTATAATATTAAACGTTTTCACTTTAACTCTTTCAGAAGAACTTAAGAAACCTGACTACCAAACTTTTTTTTTATATTTTTACTCCATCTATTGTTAGTTTACTGAACTTAACTGAACTGAACTTTCTTACATAATAACCGTGTATTTATGAACTTAGTTCGAAAAATAATGTTTATTGAAAAATTGACGATGTGCTATTCCAGCATCTCAATCTCATGACAATTATGGCTCAGATGATGATACACCTGTATAAACTTTGATCAGTTGTGTATGCCAGCAATACACAACTGATCAAAGATGAAGACAAGAAATCAAACCCAGCACGGTTTAGCAATGTAGCACTTGTAAAGTGCCTCTTTCCGCAAGGGCAAAATCTTTTAAAATATTAATTGTAGCTTTTTTAGCACCAAAATTTATGATGTTTAATTATATAATTTGGGTAATTATTAATGTCAGCTGCAAATTAATCACCTTATTCCTCGAAAACCTTATGTGGTAGTTTTCATCTTTTTATTATAAATGTACCGTAATAAACCTAAATAATCCATTGTTTCACTTATAACGCTATATTAGAAAAAGTGGGGCCTAAAAAGTTAATGTATCTTTTCATATTGGGGGTAGAATCCCAGTAAGCCACTGTTTTGTTTTGTTAAAATATATTGCAGTTAAGTTTTCCAAAGACCATGGGCGACGACGGTTACTATTTATCATTTGATATATAAGTAAATATAGTAAAGTGAAAAACCAATCAGCGTGGGTCCCCGGGAGGGAGCTCCCTCCGCGCCTCGTGTTATGAACATCAGCTGAACACAATAGCCGTTGATTATGATCCCATTTCACGCAAAATTACAAAGAAAGTGATACACAGCCTGATCTCTTATTTCACGCAATTATCCGGAGTTTAATGAATGTAATAACACAAAAAGACCGTATCTTACCAGCTTCTAATGTTCCCACTGCAGGGACACCGGCCTACTCTCGATAATTGAGAGTGAAAAAAAGACTTACTGACATATTATATTACATAATTTATTTTGTTTGTTTGTATCCGTACAAAAAAATACAAAGAATACCTAATCATAAAAACGCCAAATGTTTTTTTTTCTTTATTGCAGTTGCAGTTCGACGAATACATGACCCGAGAATAAACTACATATTCATCATTAAAAGTTTGGCCTGGCCGGACATCGAATCAGGGACCCCTGTTCGCTTCGAAGAAAAGGGTTACTAACCACGATCTTACTTACGAAGCCTTAAATTTGTAGATATGTAGCTGACGCATGCGTACTGTTTATAACTGACTTCAAAAAGGAGGAAGTTCTCAATACGGTTGTATGTTTTTTTATGTTTCTTATACTATTTCTTCACCAGTTGTAGTTCGATTTGGATGATGAGAAAGCATCATCCGAATTACTCCAATGGTTCCCTAGAAATTTCATATCATGAAGAAATTCCAACGATTTTCAAATCAGTCCATTATGTGTCAGTATTGACACATATATGTAAAATGTACAAATGCTTAATACAAAATACTTTAACACGAAATATTAAGTAATTTTGAAAATTTACACTTAGTTTGACTTTTTGTTGTTAGGGTTTTCATTATTCTATTTTTAGGGATTAAGGGTTAAAGAATCCTATACCGCCTGTCTATTCTACCTTTAAGAGGACATCGCTTGAATCGTGATCCGTAGCGGAATTAAAATTTTCAATATTCATGGCGGAAACTCATAAAAAATTAAAGCGCTACTATCGGTGCTGTGAAAAATCACATGAAACATAATCTACACAAATCCATAAAATTAAATTAACTTTAATAGATTTGTGTGTGTACATTACAATGTCAAAATAACAACTTATTACTATAATGCGTTTGAAAGTATATACGGCACTTACAAAATAATATATATTTAAAGGTTTGTCTGTCTGTTTGTTCTGGCTAATCTCCGAAACGGCTAGACTGATTTTGACGCGACTTTCACTGGCAGCTGAGGTTATAAAGAGTAACATATGCTACTTTTATTTTAGAAAAAGAAAAAAGAATTAGGGTCCTCCCAAAATGTTAAATTCCACGCGGACGAAGTCGCGGGAAACAGCTAGAATACAATATTTTTCAAGACCTTTTATTATAATCATTTTCAACGGAACTGTTGGCATAAGAGAGAGACCTATCTCTACTTCTGAATATTATACTTTTATAGGGAAAGATACTAAATCGTAGAACGTACCTACCGAGTAAGCTGAATTGTGAAAATAAATATCGACCAAAACAGAATGATACCGAAAACAAGATCGCGGTCGGTACAAATATTGGGAACTCCTAACTAATCATCAGAATCTTGAAACTTTTATACTACGTATTTTGATTTCAGACTTAATGGAGAAATTATTAAAACTAATTAAGGAAATAGAAATCATGAAATCAGGCGCCAAACTTACCAATAGCTATCTACTTACACATAGCTACATAGTCCATGCTTTTAAGATTAGAAACTGACTAAAGGGGTCGTTGTCAAGTTCGAATGAAAGTACTTATACCAAATTGGGTCAACCTGTAAAGGACGCTTGCCTGCATAGATTACCAAGAAAACCCGCATATTTGGAGACGCGTCCTATGTGTGTTAAATATCACATACGCATTTCCATCCGACCAAAGATCCAAATCAAGGCGCAGCAATCGGAACAAATGCTGACAAGCATGTCATGTAAACACCTTAGCATGTAGGTATCTAGCGTGTGTTCACTACGTAACAATTGATTCACCTAGATTTACTGAAAACAGGTCTTCGTTTGCAGTAAATTGAAATATTCAAAGTCAACTTACTCGTCACGGAGTTCATCTTTATCGAAAGACATCGTGGCCGTTGTTGCACTACACTTAACAATATTTGGTCCAAAAATGTTCGGATCGATGTGGGCCGGGGCGGGCGGGTGATGCGCGACTGTCGGGAACCGGGAGGTTTTCCGCCCAGCAGCAAGGCGCGGGTGTGAGGCTAAAGGCTTGCGCGGCGGTCTGCGCGTGTGCCAGTTCTGCAAACCAGCGTCCTTTGTTACTATGTGTATGTTGTACGAATCTTATCGTTCAAATAGCCCGTAAACATTGATATACTTGGTAGATGAAGATATGTTTTGTAGGTATGAATATAATAAAGATAAATCATATTGTATGAAAATATAGACGCTTTAAAGAAAAAAGTTGAATGATTAAGTAATAATTCATAAGTTAAAACCAATCATGTGTAGAACATATGATACTGACTAGGTAGAGTATGAGTGCGTGGTGGTCCAAGGATATATACGCTCAAGGTTACTAATTCAAATCAAAACGTGCAATGATTTCTTGGCTTGAAAAATGTAGGTATGTGCGTAAAACTAAGTTCTCAAAACGTTGCAAGAAAAAATCGTAAGGATTATAAAATAAATCGAAGACCAACATTTTACAGATTAAATAATTAATGGGAAATAAACCGTCGCAAGTGCGCAAACTGAGATTCTGTAAAACTTCCTTTTTTTTAATTTTACTTACTTGTTAACACGCCATAAGAAAGAGTGAAAAAACAATTTCAACCAACCTAGATATTTTGGTTTAAATGATTCAACTTTTTATAACTAGGACAATCAAAACGGAAATTGTATAAAGGTTCTCTATAACGAGTGACTCTTCAAACATCCCAGAAGAAACTTCAGTCCATACTGCTCGGAAGAATTTTAAAGGGTGTTATCTCAATCGGGGCACCATCCCATGTCTCGTCAGACATTGATACTAAGTGACGATGAGCGATAGTTTTGACGTAAATATCTCTTTATATTTGCTTCCATAGTTGAAAGCAATTCAGTTCAGAAAACTAATGATTAATCTGCTGCAGCTACATCTACATCCAAATCTGCAGCTACATCTACATTTAATTGATAGCTAAAGAATATCAAAGAAATCGTGACTCGTAACGTACACGTATTCACGTAAAACACACGGCCGTGTCCACGACACAGCCACACCCCAATTGAGTTGATGACTTTACTTTCGTTAGCCGCCCAGTGACGGGTGTTGTAACATATTCGAAACGCGTTGGGGAAAATGTTAAAGGTAATACGCGACAAACCTCGTACCTATGAATAAATAAATGAGTATCGATCGGAGGTTTAACTGTGGGTTTCCCCAAAAATTTTCAACATGCGATTGTTTCACAGTTTGTCCATTCAATTTCATGACTTGAAGTTGTTTTCCCTTTGATTTGTCTTGGTCGACATCCTTACTGAAAAATCTTGTTTCGTGTTATTCTATTAGGTTGGAAAATGTTTCAGTATCTTATCAAAACAATTGTTGGACATTTACGTGTCGCAAAACGTGACACGGTTTAATACATTTTAAACTTCTTGCGCTTCGACTAATTGTGTGGCAGTGGTAACGCGGTTACTTTGTTACCTAACGTGATACCTTGTCAGAAAACAGTGCTTCATGTTTTGCCAGTTTAACTCACGGTTAGAAATACACTTTCGTTGACTATTACACATACACCACCATAAAGTATGTCCGTTCCAAAAGTGTGTTTTTCGTCGGCAGACCACAATATTCTCTAACAACATTAGTCCTATAAGCCTGGGGGCAATACAACATATATTTAAAGTCAAAAAGCGCTCCCCATATTTTGCACACGAAACTCCTCTGGGACATCGGCCTATAAATGTTTTGGTTGAAATTTACACAGAAAAAGCTACCAAGGTGAAAATCCTAGCAAATACAAAACATTAACTGTACCTATTCGTGTTCGAGACGGATCAAGTATAAAATTCCAGTTCATTTCTATTTAGTAGACTATGTAAATATATATAAATAGTATAATAGTCGTTCTAAAGTCCTAGTAAAAATAATACAAACCATGTTGCTTGCACGTTTTATTTGAATAAATATTACATTGATCAGAGAGAATATAAATTTGACACCTGAAACACATAAAACTATCGTCTAGCTAGGGGAAAATACATTTCTATGACTGATAAATAACCAAAGAAATAAATTACAAAGGCCTTACTCATAAATAAAGATCTTATAATTTAAGAAATACACTATGACAATTATCAATTTTATGGTGAACCAAATAATCGTAACCCAAGATAATCGATTTTAAGAGATATCGATTATATTATTTCGAACATAATGTCTTTGTTTGTGTAATTTATATTTATATTTAAGTAAATGAGATTTTCAGTATTTTTATCAGTAATCTTTTTCCCACATTACAAGGTAGGTAATGCTTAGGTTGGAGCTAGATGGCGCTGATTCAAATATCCATAATTTTACATTACATTTTTTTTTAAGATGACAATAAACTTTTTGATTTATTTTTATATTCTTCATTGGTTATCTGAGTCAAGTCTGAAAATTGATTATTGTTACGGAAGCAGTTAAGGCGATGAGAAGAAAATGGCTCTGAACATTCGTCGAATATTTGAACGTATATATAGAATTTACTGCTAGGTTTTTTTGTGATTTATATTTTAAATTATTTAAATCGGAAAAAATATTGGTGTCAGATGAAATTTTAACATCCATGTCGTTCAGTTTTAAGATAGAGTAAAAAGCAAAGCAATTATTTTAAAGCTGTTAAAACTCATTTTCATTTGAAACCAACATAATCGACACTATTCTATCGATAATAAACATTTATGAATAAGGCCCCTAACGATTAATACATCTCCAATTTTGAAAATTATTATTTATCATCTCACGTAAAAGAATATACATTTCTTAACGATAAGTCATTTCTCTAAACATTACTAATATACGCCGAAGACATCGATTTTTAGCTTGTTTCAAAGACAATTACCGGGCGGTAAATAAAGTTAAATAAATGTTAAAAAAATACATACATCATAATAACCAATAAAATGTCATTGCATTATGCATCTCGACCTGATCAAACGATTGGCATCTTACGGAAATACCGAAAGGTTATTAAAGTTTGGAGACTAAGGTTACGTGTACATATGTTCGGAATCAGTGCGTACCGAAGGTCAAAATTGTTTGATAAGTATCATTACTTAGTAAAACTGTGGCCTTAACTGTATTTGGATCCCAGATATTCTAATCACGTGCTCCATAATCAAGCTCCATAGAAAACAATACAAAGCAAAAAAATACAGTACGCACCAATTCCGATCATCACGTGATTTTAAACTAAACTAAATTAAAAATCTAATTAGTTAAAGCTCGCAAGGTTATGAAGATAATTATTTAATGCGAAAGATTGTGAAACAACTCTCAAAAACTTAGTATCGCAATTTAACTGTGACTTATCATGCAAATAATTATTCATAGAATTTTCATAATTCTTACGCTGTGAGTAAATGCATTTTTACGAGTAGTTCTTTCACCGCCATATCTTAGATTTTCCTTCTTAAATCGGTTAGCAAACTAAATATTACCAAGGACAGTTTTGTATTTCTGGCATAAGGAATATAGTAAGAAATACTGGGTTACATTGACCGTTTGGTTGGATGTTAATTGTAGATGTCCATTTACGAAGTTGCCTTTTTCTGTATTTAGTTCTGAATTTGGCAGTTTCGTTTAATGTCCACTCTGTGTACAGAACAAATATACAGACAGAAAAAGGCCTAAATTTTTTTTTGTTATATATTGTCCGTATATACTTTCAAATGCATTTAGTAAAAAGATATTTTATTTGACATTACAAACAGACACTTCAATTTTATTTATTTGTATTGATATAGAATTATTAAACGGTCAGACATGAATAAACCAATAAATACATTTCAACGCGGATTTAGTGCACGTGGACATTAAACGAAGTGGTCAAATCCAGAACCGGTCATAGAAAAAGACTAACGCCGACCACTTTAACGCTTAACCACAAAAAACTTTAACTACCGTAACTTTAAAACAGTAACAGCCTCAAAATGATACAAGCCTACTCTAGCCGAGAAAGAGTGAATGGGCTTAATTCAACTTTAAATAACTTACTCCATACACGAAAAATAGGTACAATAACTCGAGTGTTATCTAACGTCATTAGATTACTGACTAGTAGACGAGATGTACCTGTAACTTAAATTCACTAATTACCTTAAAAAGTTATGAAATAAAAATAGTTCATAACACTGATGTCTTTTTATAATTCTAATTCTAAATAGTGCCGAGACTATTCGTGAGATATGCAAAGTTCGAGCGGATTCAAATTCATTATATGTTTCTACGGTACAGCTTGCTGTAGCTTTAGTTTCGGTTCCATTTATCATAGTAGATTCTAAATTAAGATTGAATAAAATAAAGACATAGTTCAAAGTTATTATTCATAAGTCATATGACATTGATCAGATTCTGCTATCGGCACTGCCTATAAATTCTACACATTGATTCTGATTGAAAATAGTAAAAGCAACATCATTGCAGATCAAATAATATTGCTACGCTCTTTGCTCGCTCAAATGATTAAAAGAACATTTAAAAGTGTGAGCTATTTTAGAGTCATATTATTTTATTATTCGGTATAACTTTTTGTATCAAATAATAGGTAGATCTTCCCTATTATACAATTTTAGACCGCCTACACAATTTTGGTATATTTAAAAAATAAGCTAATAACACAATCACGCTTATTCTAAAGCACACATTCTACACTAATATAATGTTTATTGTACGGCAAGAAATATTACGTCTTCATCAACACGTAAAGAATTGCATTTGTTTAACTGAACAAGTTCTTTACTGTGTTTGTTCAAAGCTTCACGCGTTAAATTATTTGTTACTCAACTGATTATCAAAACCCGTTAAGTTATAAACCCTAATCAAAAACAATGTTTATTTTTAAACGCCGACTACGATTATGTGCATACTTTTGACGAATGTGTTTTTCTGTCTATTGTGGTCTAGCTTGTCAGGTCCGTTGAAGTAACGTATCTTCAAAAAGGTTGGTCTATTTAAAAGCTATTTTTTTTATTATAACTAGGTCCTTTGTGTTGGTTGGAAATTAGTGAAGCCGTTTCCAAGCTCTGAACCCTTTTTAGAAGTCGATTTGATGATTGTTGCTGTTATAACTTTGGTTTTAAAAATACATATAAACAAGATAAAACCAACGCTCGCTACGAATAAATCGAACCGGTGTTTTCAAATTATTGTAAAATTACTTATTGATCAGTGGATCTAATATCCAGAACTTATAAACAGTAACACAATGAGTACAGAACACAAGACAGTGGCTCACTGGGATTATTGACTATAATTTGTTACTAATAGAGATAATTCTGCCTTGGGAATATAGCGTGAGGTTCCTTGTAATTGGGGTCCGGTTGGTTGCGATAGCGCCGAGCGAGCCAAACAGCGAACAGCTGAAATCATACAGATACGCTCCAATCAAAATTTAATTCAAGTATCAAAATTCAATATAGCTAATATGTTATCTCTGTAGTTACTAGGGTACTAATAACGACAGAAAATTATAAAGCCCGTCACACACGCGTGTCACTTTTACAAAAAGCTAGTTGCGGGTAGATTGAATATTATAAAATATTCACCAATGTGTGACACGCTTTAGTCTCGAGACGTGAAATAAACTAGAAAATGACTGAACATATTATAGTTTTAACGAAGAGAATCTAGTATCTTACTCTCCTCACAGTTTAACGTGAGAGAGAATCCATTAACTCCACATAAACTGTTCCGGTGTTTTTGTTGAAAAATCTCCTATATTTCATATTTCAATTTTGATTAATTTGCATAACAGGGGTTGTGATGAGAATAAGTATTTATATTCACGTCTCGATAAATCAAAAACAGCGACTTTTATATCTACAAATCATGCAAATGCATGCCAGTGCATTAAATATTATTAGAAAAGCGTGCAGAAATCCATATAGCATATTGTAATAGAAATATATAACTTCCTTGGTTTAACATTTCGAATTCATGTTTTCAACAATAGAATATTTAATAGGTGTGATGATTGGCAACGCATATTGCATTAATAGACAACGACAAACAAGTTGTTTCTGTTATGACAACTATATGACTATAGTATAACTACTATAGTCATAATGACTAAACATTTTCTTCTTTTCAACACATAAATTTATAACCAAAAACACTAGGGATCTAGAAATTGTTTGATCGTTTTAAGTTTTGATTTTTGATCAAGTAACAGCCCAGTTATCCAATTTTCGCCAAATGTGTTCCACAGCTCAAAGGCTTTTCATAAAACCATTAAAAAGGAGAAGAATGTTTGAATTGATCAAGAGTACGTTAATTGACATTAGAAGTCAAGTGGCGATTAGAAATACGATTAACATTCAAAGCAAAATCACATGAGAAACTAAAGGTACGCCATATGAACGGAATCGGAGAGTACGGAATGAGTCTCGATTTTTTGGTTGATACAAAATTCTGGTCTGGGTTTGCCGATCACGTGACCGCATAGAAATTAATACAAGCAAGTAAGAAAAACTGCCGTTCCATACACGCCGTTTCTGATTATATGGATGCGGCCCTTTAAATAGTCCCATACCGACCGCAGTAAACAATGCTGTTCTACAATTTTGACTAAATGTAACAGTAGACCCCTAAACATGCAATATATTAATAAATACCAGTATAAGTGTATTATGAATATCGCACAAAGCATTGTCAAGGGAGTACATTTTCGTCAAAAAAGTTGCATACTAAGTATTTTTCCAAGGCTAAGTATTTTTCCAAGGTCATCCCTTATCGGAAAGTCGTTGGCGACAACCAAAATGTAGAATCGTGTTAAATTTTCTTAAAACTGTCTAATACTCGAAGGATTGGTTTAAGTATTTTACACTAGATTAACACGGAAAAGACAAGAGCGCGCTTAGTAGAAGCTGTCTCGGAAAAAGCAGCCAAACTGCTTTCAATTCTAGTCTTCAAGCTCATCTAGTTTATTATTAAATGTGATTATTAAAAAATTAATTAAAAAGACATATCTAATTAGATCTGAATTGAAAATCGGTTTGGCTAGTGATGTGCTGTTCATGCGTGATAAATTGTAGCTTAAAGCGCGCTCATACTAATATTCCCTCCAAATTTTAACGACTCTACATATTAGTTCTACCCATACTAATGCAACACATAATGCGGAACACCAATCCACCTCAAATAATATTAATGTTGTGAGTCCATAACGTCAGATCATTCAGAGAAATGCACTGGGGTTAGCGCTCGGGTCCTTTTGGTTACGATATCTTACGGTCAACCATACACCGAGAAACTGGAAAGTAATTGTAATAATTTGTTAGTCACATTAGCCCAGAATTTCAGTTGTTCAACCTTTTACACATACACCAATAAACAATTAGCACCACACGATGATATTAGCACAGTGCATTTGATTTTATCTATATCAGTTTTTATTTGTATTTGAGTAGCACTAGCAACACTATATTGATATGTTTGTTGTTTAATTTATGTCAATTGTATCTTAAAACAGTTTTATAATAATATTATCTCATGTCGTCGAAATAACATTTCAGTCACAAATTTATATTTCAATATTTGTGTAAGACAATGTAATCGTATGTAGATCATGGCAAATTAAGAATTGTTCAATGTCATAAGATGATTAATATGATATTGTTAATTACATTTACTTTACTGATGAAGTTTGTACTCTAGATAGTACATTGGAAACGATATAGATATTGGACTTTTTCACATAAAACTCTTCAATGTCATATATTAAAGTGTTTCAGTGCTGATAATCTGAATATACACACACAAATTCACGCCTTATTTCCGAAAGGTTAGACAGAGCGTTAATTCTCACCTTGTGGATTTTACTATCGAGACCTGAACGTGGCAAGTGGTGAGGTCTTCACCGCTTTTTTAATAGATTAATTAATCGATTATGATTTACACGTAACATTTTCCTGCAGTATAATAAATAATTCCTTGATAACTTGACAGCCAGGACAAACCAACCAACGATAATTACCAACAATACATGTCACATAACGTCACACAATATGCATTTTTTGGCTGTAAGTTTTTTTTTTCAATGGTATAAAAATAAATATTTCAAAGATCATACCCAATTGTATACTTAGATTATTCAAGACTGATACAGACAAAATATATAATGTTAATTATGTACTTGATAAAATGTTTAAAATAATGTTTCAGTATGTAAATAAAACTATTAGATACTTGAGTGTAAGCATTGCATTATTATTGTTGTGGTAACAGTTACCACAAAAATAGATATATAATGTGTAAAAAAATAATAATGCAGTGCATCTTTATAATAGAGACGTTCCATTAAAATTCGAAACAGTTTTTAGACTATATTTAAATTAGCGTGCCACAAAATACTAAACCAACAAAAATGCTTTGAGTATTAACACAAGTGTAATGTAAATAGAAGTGAAAGGAATAATTTATTTATCTGAAGGCACTTATCATCAATATGTTATCAAAGATAAGAAAAAGTTAAGAAAATGACAAAAGACAAGATATTATTGTGTTTGTGAATATGTTACCTCAGTGAAGCTGAAGAAAAGGCCAATACCACCGCAGAGCTTGAATGAGTAATCAATAGATTCTTTCAGTTTCTCCATGCAGGGTTCACACTGACATCCCACTGACACGAGTAGACTTCTGCAGCAGTCTTTCTGTAATAAAAATAGGTGACATAAAAAAAATATTCAATAACAATGAAATATATCATAGTACAATAGATTCTTTATTACTGATTGTTTTGTTCTTGACATCTAACACCTTTTAGTTCTTAATGTTTATTTTAAAATAAATTTACATTACCAACCACGCAGGTCTAGATTAGGTATTTAAAAAGTGACATCGCAACTTACGTCAACCAAATCACACGAGGGGTAATCAGCAGTGCCATTGACTGGCACCAGTCTGTTCTGGAATCCACAGCAAAGGAACTTCTCTTGAACGCTTTCTTTGACATCCATTGTCACAGTGTTCCAACCCTAGAATAGTTTGAATCATATCAAGCTTAACCAAACTGAAATCTGAGTCTGTTGTAGGTACCCATAAGTACAACTTTGCTTATGAATTGGCAATGAATGAATGCTTAATTTTTTGTTTTATTTGAGTGTACCTCTGATGTAGTCTCATAGAGATTTCATTGAAAAAAATAAATGATGATGTTAGTTTGAATGATTATTAAATCAGTTGATTGTTAAAATTTGTGGAGTAAATAATCTTCTGGTGTATAAAATACATTAAATGAAGATTTTCAGATTTTTTTAAGTTACCAACTGAGTCAGTGATTTGAAATTTTGGGGATTGGATGTGATGTGTCCTGAATTTTGGTGAGGATCTGAAATATTAGAACACTTGAAATCCAAGTGTTCTAATATTTATTTTATCAATTACTAACATACCTGTTGAAAAGATATAATCCTCATTTAAGAAACTTTAATATAATAGAGGATGCTGCTATCAGTTGTGTAGATAAACCAGAGCTACACTGATAACAAGTAATTTATCGGAAAAAATGTCTTCAAAAATATAATAATTGTTGTCTTTTGAAAACAATTGATAAGTATACATAGTTCCAAAATAATTATACAAAACAAACAGCTCAGATGTTATCATCACAAATAAAAAAACTATAATAGGTCATAAAAAATACCTGTTAGCTTTGTTAGTCATCCATAAGCACAAAAGCTGAGCCTGTATCATAGGTTAATAATTCCTTCCTTTATTATATCATTATCAACATTTTTTACATAATTAATAAAATATCATCAGGTATGTAATGATGACAATTACATTCCATTCACAAAAGAAGTCTCATGGCGATTAAGTGAAACTACTATAACATACTGCTTACAATAATGTAACATTTATTATTGTGTGTTCCTAAAGTAGGCCTGTATACCTAAAGTAGGAACCATATAAGTTTATAAGTATATAACAAATCAGGAAAGTCTGATTCCAACTAACATTCAAGGGTAATCTTACACTTATTAGATGTTTTTATTCATTAATTTAATATTGTACGCCAAAAGAATATAAATTCATTGATTATTTTAACTGGAATCTTAAAACCCTTATAAAGATAAAGCCCTTAAAAGTGAGACATGTAGGTTTAAAAAGGTTTTCTTACCTGTTGAGCCAGCATTTCCTGTTGATCAGAGTTGACAGCAAGACAAGCACAGGCCACTGAGAATTGCACCAAGAACAGCATGAACAAGATCACCATGTACTGAACAATAGGTTAAGAAATTTAAATTGACACAGCTGTATATGGAAGTAACAAAAATATTTACTTTCAGTGTTTACCTTGGAGTTTAATTAACCATCATTATCAAATGTAAGACTCATCAAAATGTCATTATATCAATCTTAACTTAATGTACTTAAATATATTCAAGACACAAAAACACAACTTTGCTTAACTGCATGGCAAAGATATCAAACACAATCATTCTTCTCTCGCTCCCTATGCTCCACCATCTAAATGTCTGACTGGTAGATGTATAACAAGATTAGCAGTTTATCCAATGCGTCTGGCTTATTACAAAAGTGACTAACATTACAAATCTCATTTTAAAATGGTGTAATACATAACCTTTTTGTTAAAACTATTCTGTTTTAACAAAAAGGTTATGTATTACAATTTATATGGTTATGTATTATGTATTACCACCTATATACAACATTTGACAGTGAAACACTTAATTTTTTAAATAATTGTAATGTTTGTCATGGCTCTTGGTAACCCACAATTATTATGTACAATTGCTAGCAATATTATATTAAGCTTTAATTATTATATCATAATAATTTTCAATGAAAAAACTTTAAAGCCTCTTGAATAGAACTTTAAAATGATGATTGTAGTAACCAATAGTGGTCTAAGTGATGGATGACCAAGGTCATCAAGTTTTGTCTTTTAAAGGATACAAAGAAGAGCATAACTTGATGATGCTTTACAGCTCCAGCTAGTCCTAGCAAGGAGATCAGGATCAAGAATACTCCACATGCTAATATGCCACCAACAATGGGCAAGTTTTCACCCAGGGATGCAGCCTGGCCATAAACTGCTACAGATATTAGTATGCTGGCCACAACCTGGTAAAAATAAAGAATTATTATTTTATAGGCTGAGTGTGAATATTCCTTAAATAATGATAAGCTTTACAGATTCTTTTATCCTTAATATCTGGGCTATTCAACTTACCACATACAGAATATTGAGGGCAATCAGAGCGTTTTTAGAACATGTAAATCCACCGCACATATTGAGGCCGTTCAACAGGTTCCGTTATATAGAAAATTAAGCTAACATCACAAAACTGCGTAACAAATTCAAGACAGAAAATTCCACCACGAAACTAAATCAAATCACATTCACATTTATCATACTATACCACTGACTGATCTCTATTTTAGGTGGATAAGACAGGTGGTGGATTATGTGGCTGTCATGTTTGACATGTTTTGTTGGTGCTTAGTAGTTTGATGCCATTTTGGCGCTGTAAACAGAAACGAGTGTACAAGGAACTAACATTATGTTAAATTGATAATTTATCACTATTAAATTATTAAAAAACAAAAATGAATATACCTCATAAATTCCTCATTTTAAAATAAACAAAATGTGTTGCATTTATTAACATATTTTTAAAATATTCGAAGTAGTAAAATATAACTGAACGTACAAGAAAGATTCAGCAAACGCGTTCAGCAGCATCGCTCAATGATGATGTTGAATGTTAACGCTGTGACGCTAGGTGGTTTTTTTGTCGTCCGATGACGTTTCTGAACGTATCCTACTAATATTATAAACGCGAAAGTTTGTAAGTATGGATGGATGTTTGTTACTCAATCACAGAACAGCTACCCAGAACACCTGAACGGACCTGGATGAAATTTGGTACAGAGATAGATTATAGTCTGGAATAGCACATAAGCTACTTTTTATCCCGGAAAAATGTATGGTTCCCGTAGGAAGTCCAACCGCGGGTAACACCACGGGGTGCAGCTAGTATAAGACTCTCTTAGACTCATAAAAGTCAAATTATGGAGTAACCGTGTGTAAGAATGTCACATAGTCCAGCACTTTTGAGTTTGTTAGGTAATAACTATGTATCAAAAGTATTTTTTACTGTGATTGTACTGTGATTCGATGGGATGCGTTTTCATGGATTTTATTATTGTTTTATCAAAAAAAGGTGATTAATGACGTCTAGGACATTAACTGGACATGAACGTCAGGACGACAAGTGCTTAAACAAAAGTAAAAAGATAAGAAGGCTCCATAAAAAATTAAAAAATGGATTTTTTCACATTCAACAAAATCCATTTTAAAATTATTTAAAATGGATTTTGATTTAAAATAAAATTAAATAAAAAACAAAATGATTTTGTTTTCTACTTAACAGTAGAAAACAAAATCATTTTGTAGTTTTTAATTTTTATGATATCGACATATTTTTAATGGACTCATGAAGCGCTCGTGGTGTAGCTTGTACACATCATCTAAAGCAACTTTCGGCGCGGTCAGAAGTTGGATCGGTGACCATTTAGTGGTATTTGAACTGAGCGCTTCCGTGATTCGAAGGACACCTTAAGATGTCGGTCTCGGCTATACTAGTCGTTAAGCCATGTCAGAGGCCTTCGGGCGACTTGAAAACTCCTACACCAGAGTTGGCCTCTCAGTTACACGAAACAAAAACAATTAACTCATAACTACCTATTAGCGAACCTAGGCCAAATGATTACATTATTCGTGTTATTTATTTATATGCTCGTGGTTAGGTTAATCAAGTAATTTTTATTAAGTAGGTACTAAAAAAAACAGAAAGTGTATGCTTGTTTATATTATTTTAGTCATCGCCTACTGATTTCATAAGGTTGATTGTTCTATCGTACACCAAAGATTTAGCTTCAGTTCCCCACATGAAGTCCAGGTGGCTGAATGTAGCATGAGGGACACGGAACATGCCAATTGGACGGCCTAACTCACTGAATAACCTTTGAACATCTTTAACATGAGCAAAAATATCTTCGTCAACATAGTGCAGGAATACAGGAGCAGTTATTTTCTTCAGGTCGTATGCTGGGGGTGTAAAACTCCTGTAGAGCCTCCAGTTAGTCAGGGATCCGTGGTCGTAGCGTCTGAAGAAGTTCTTGCGAATGTGTTGACCATAGTGCAAGAGCTGACGTACTGATGCTCCCGCTGGCGTGTGGCCTAGTTTCACTGGCAGCATTGTCTGAAATAGGTAACACTTGGTTTAGGTACTTGAAAAAATGGTCCGCTTATAAAGATATTTAATACTAGCAAACCGTCCCGGCTTTGCACGGCATATCTCTCATCTTATCTCTTACTGGTCTGTGCAGAGCATAATTGCTCTTGGCGTATTTTTAATGTATTTAATTTGACTTCGACGACCGGTGGGTGGGCGCCCGCTCGTTCGCCGAGTTTAATCCGCGCAAAATTGCACACAATTTTAAAAATATAACTACTGATCCAATTTGTTTCGTATACCAAACATTTTGATCAAGATTATGTATACGGATGTATACCAAACAATTTGATTAGATTATTATATTAACAAGTTTTAATCAAGATTCTATGCCAAAACTAGATAAAAAAAGATGGTTTAATATGGATGGTTAATTACTGAGCTGCATGCTACCCATAAAATGCAGAATACCAGCGTCGCACTGCCCGTCAGTGCAACACATGCTGAGTTAGGTGCACATTGACTCCGGAAAGTAGATCTACTGATATATTCATACCATATATTTTTACTTTTTATTTAATTTCACTTGATATGTTTATTATAGTTATGTTAAATAAATATTATTTGTACTTACCTAGTTTTTGTGTAGTACCTAGTCAAAAAAGTCTTTTTCTTTCTTTCTTTCTATTTACATAATAAATGAATTATGAAAGAATTAATGAATTATATTTCAATATACACCTAACCTTCCTCATTAATCACCACTGGTGAAAACCGTTTGAAAATCCGGTCATTAATTAAACGAATATGCATATCATTAATTAAACGAATCTCCTTAGTACTCTTCCTCGTATTTAGCTCTGCGACCTTGTACCAACTTATCAGATAGGTATTCCACATCAATATCAAAGACAGTCACTTACAGCATTATGCATATCTTCACTTTTTCCCGCTGCCAAGAACAACACATTTGTGCAGATAGGTTGCGTCATTTGACCATCCGCACAGAAGGTTCGTCCCAATACCGTGAATAGCTCTGTATTGGGAAGGAGTTCATCTAAGCCGATCAAATTGGCCAACATCTGGAATTATAACAAAGGTATAAAGGTACCTAAACAATAAAATAAACCTAAGTCACTCATCTTTTCCAATTGAGAATACATGACCAAGTCTATAGGTTCTATTGCCAAAAAAAATAATGGCTACTTGAGGCCAATTCAATTGCTATACCAAAGCAATCAAGCAATTTTTACTAAGTATATTTTCTTTAGCATGGAATCAAACTCGTTGATTTTCAAAATACACGATTGCGCCAGATGAAGGTATCAAAACCACTAATGAATAAGAAAAGATTTCACTTTACCTACTTAAGAATTAAGGGAACGAAATATTCTATTCGGACGCTTTTCCGCGTATCTGATTCGGCCTTAATCGGCTTTTTGCCAAAAAAGGGCAAAATCTATAAAGATATATTTGAAGATCACTCGTTGTCTTGCTTACACCGATAAAGAATAACCGTGTGTCAAATTAAATCCATTTAAAGACGGGGAGCCTCACTGATGTCGATAAATTAATTCATATAAGTACCTCGAGGCTATAAGTTTGAGAGCCCAGAAGGACGATTAGCGGATTTTCGTTGTACTGCATGTAAGCCACAGGTGCGAGGGCTTGCATGGAAATGATTTTGTCGTTGTATTTGGGGCGAAGGGAGGCCATGGCCCAAAACACGGTAGTTCCTTGAGAATGTCCAATGTAGTGCAAGCGGGATTTGCCGGTGGTTTGAAGTGCGTAGTCGATCATAGCTGGCAAATCGTAGGCGCCTATTTCTTCCCAACTGAATTGCCAGAAATTTCCACGGCTAGAGTCCGGGTTCAGGCTGACGTGGTTCCTGGAATAGTAGTTACCCCGGGCGTTACCTAGCCATACATCGTAACCTTCCTCGGCGAGTACGTAAGCTGAAAAGCAAGAAATAATAGGATTGATACAAAAATTACGTTAATATTGCACTCTTTAAAGTATTTACTTTTAAATTCATCGAGGCTCTCTTCACCAGTAATCTGGCTAAGTACGATTCATACTGCTTGGCAGCATTTACCAGGTGTGGAGGCTTGAGAGTAGATACTTTCGTCCGGAAAAGAAGAGTACTTTTCCGGATGAAGTTTGCTTGGCTACTGCTACTTTTAGTGGCTCCTTTTGGTACCTAGGGGGTACGTTAAGGTTCAGCTCATCCAGTTTCCTTAAATTCATAATCCATAATACATAATCCATATAAATAAAAATTAATGGCTAATCGCAAAACTCGAGAACGGTTGGACTTTTTTAGCACCTTTTTATTTTTCAAATATTCTTTGGAGTCTGGGCAAGGTTCTTACATGGAGAAAAATTGGAAAATTATCCAGGAAATATGGAAAATTTAAGAAAACTGTGCACAAAATCGTTTTACAGCTGATTGTCAAATTATCGATCAAGACAGGACAACGTCTGTCGGGCCAGTTAGTAAAAAAATAAAATAAATAATTACCAAGACCATTTCCTGGCCCCATGACGACCCAGTCAGCAGAAGATGCGAAGAGTCCGTGCATCACCAACACGACCGGCTTGCTCACGCCCGGCGTGTTATGGTTGTCGCGTCCGTGCGGGATCCTCTGCATCTCTAGCACGTATCCATCTTCTGTCACCACATTATGAACTTCCACGGGATACCCATACTTGGCTATGAGGTCGGGCTTTAAGAAATCGGAAAGTATTAGTATTAATCTATGTGATTCAGTAACGAAACAAAACGTGAACTGAAAAGAAGCAATTTTCGGCTAAATTTCTAATAAATAATTAACACTTAATAGAATCGAAACGTGGTTCACTTCTCCACGAAGCATCTTCAGCGAAGCGATGACTCGAGATGTGCAACTTGTCTGCAAAGCTGCACCAATAGTCAACAATAACTCTTTAAAACTATCTGTGTAACAATCTATCTTTGGAGATAAAATCATTACGATTGCTCGGGCACGTTTTCCGTATGGATTAGGATTGTGCAGATAAGCGTGCACATGTGGTTTATCCGAGCAGTGGCCACTTGCCCGCTCGAGATACCGCTGAGAACCGACAACCGAATAACAGGGTGGTCTCTGCTGACGGAAATCAAGATCCACTTTAGGTGTGCGCCACAGATGTAAAGTACTTACCACATCAAGCATAGCATCTTCCAACACGTTATTTGAGTACCGACCAGCCTCTGGGCCGGTCTTGTAATACTTTTCTATGGCATCTGCATGCGGTGACCGCCGGCCGTAACCCAAGCCTGCGCATAGGCAGAGGACAAGAACTACCTCCCTCAACATAGTGACTGTCTTACCAACCAGACCACTACGATAACTTATATTACAACGTGTGCTACGTTGTCACTTAATCAAATTGATTACATTGATGTGATCTTAATCGGATTTCCATAATCTTCGAAAGTACTTTGTTTTTAAAGAAATTGAGTTAGGTATAATATGCCTATTAAGAAGCAGTAGTTTTTTGCAGTAGTTGGATATATATCCGAAAATTAATCTACCTTTAATCTAACCTACCTTTAAAGGTAGGCCAGCAGGCGCGGCGCATAGCGCTTTATGAATTTTGTAAATAAATTAAAACATTGAAAATCTTTTGCTTTTGGGTTGATTTTCATGAAATAAACGCTAAATATTATTCGAGACTCAGCTTAACCTTTCTTAGTACCTACATTTTTTTTTTGATACGCGCACAAACATACAGACAAACAGATAATAATAACAGAAGTCTTTTTTTTACATTCTATTACTTATTCCTAACTATAATTATTATACTACGGTTATCATTTTGCAAAAATCTTTAAGGTACAGAGACGGCAAGTCTACGATTTTATAATATGTAGATAAAACTGTTATTTCACAATAAAAAGTATAATCTTATGTTACCTATTTTTGTTACATAACTATCATTAGACCCATGAACCTTTTTTTCGGGTTCACGACAAAAAATCTAATACAAGCGGTATTAGATTTTTTTGTCGTTTGTATTTATCGTTAAATAGCATGTAATGATGATAAGATATTTTGAACTTAATGTTATAAGGAATAACAAATCATTTTATCAAAATCTGTCTGATTCACCTACAATTTGGCAAACGGAACAATAAGTGACATCACTTTTTTCCGTAGATGAAGATTTTAAATTTTATAATACGCTATATATTCATAGTTATCCGTGTTAGTGAAGGGATGAGCTGACAGCCCATCTGCTTTTAAGGGGTTACTGCCGCCCATAATCGATATCAAAACGACTCCTGTCCTCCCATACCGAATTAAGAAAATACCTAAATTTGGTTGTAACTTCTCATGCGTCTGTCATTTTATCGGCATTTTCACCGGAACATAGCAATATAACTGAACCATTATTTGGCGCTGCACTTGACGTGAATTGATAAACAACAATTCTACTAAAACAATTTTAAAAAATCTTTCACCATAAGATAGCTTCTTTAACAGAGATAACAGTTTTATGTTAAAAAATTAGCAATCCCAACGAAAATTGCAATAATGCATCAAAAATGTGCATATAAGTCGTTTTTTGATTTGCGCTGCTGTTAATTTTTTTTAGTATAACTGTTAATATAAAAAATTAACTACTTACGTGTTTAAAGCAAATATCAATAAAAAAGCCCGCGAGGTTATGTCTAATTCACACTAAGTATTATATTATTTACCTACACATTTTTTTTAACTAGAAGTTATTTAATGATAGTTTGTAATTTTAATTATAACATTTATAATTATTTAAAATATAAATAATGCTGTATTAACCGTGATGATAAAACTTGGTCATGATACTACTAGTAATACTAGGATATGTATTAAAATTCGAATAATAAAAAATAATGTAAACACTTGCCTTACCGTTTATTTAGCATAAGTAAATGAATTAACTAAATACATTTCACTACTTTTCATTTAATAACAAATTATATTGATTTCTATGTGTCTTTCAATTTTTGGGCATTTTTAACCTCCTGCAGCTTTTCTTCAAAAAACTGTTTCCTATGAACTAATGCCAGACGAGGATGTCTTAATCCAAAATTTTCATTTCCCATTTTGCTATACTTCTTCTCTCCTTCGCTGCCCATGAGTTCTCGAAGAGCTTGATTCCTTTGTAGTAATTTTTCATAAAAGATGACTCCACTTTCAATAAAATCTTGACCTAGTTCACAAAGCTTCTTATCTACACGAGTTTCATAATATACTTCTGTGACATCTTTCATTAGGAAGTATGTGCCAGTTGAAAATAGGCCTACCATTGAATAAAGTATTGCTCTGAGACTTACAGGGCCTGCATACAGATTCAGTCGCTTATTCAGGTAAGTACATACATTGTATGCAAAAAATATGCAAGAAAATGGATAGACTGATTCAAAAATAACTTTGTTATTCTGAGTCATCAAAATCTCCCTGCATATAGCAAATTGCTGTACTTTTTCTGGCAATAACAGAGCATTTGATAATTTCTGACCAACTTCAGAGTTCCAGTCGACTTTCTTATGATTCACCTGGAATATGATAAAATATATTAAATACATTCTGCGTTGCATATACAAGAACGTGTGAAGCCCCATCTACAGGTTTTGGTTCTTGGTACACCGGAGCGAGTACCGCAAGTAAATATAGTCAAGTACCTATTCTATATGTTTTGTTTTATTTTTCATAATAGAAAAATACAACAGTGGAAATATTTATTTCATGTAAGCTTTTAAATGTATGGCTTGCTTAAATGCCTGAAATAAAAACATATTATTTTCATATGTTCAAAATGAAAACATATTTATTTCTAGTAGAATCACAAAAAAAAGGATTGATTCCAACTAAGAATACCAAGCATAGAGAGGGATTCAATGTGTGATATTTTATGGTAATAAGTGAATGATTAAAAAAAAAATCTGATTCAACCACAATAGAGATATAATGTCATACCAGGCATACTCGTAAAAAAAAGCAGGAGTAAAAACCTCAAGCCTTAAAATCAGGCAAATAAAATTTGGCCACCCTTATAATACTGAAAACAATAGACAATATAATGTGTCTAATATATTAATATATATTTTTGTTTACCTGAATGTCATCATTTTCAAGGTCTTCCAAAGATTGGTAGGTAAAATTTACAGGTATTCCAACAGCTGAGCCATACTTAGAGCTTGTCGTTCCTGAGTGAAAAAAACAAAATTATAGGTAGGAACCACTATATGGGAAAAATCTCATAATCTTGATATAAGATTAAAAACCTAATTATTATTATTTTACCTGACTTCGAAAAAAGGGGAGGAGGTTCGCAAATCGGCTGTATGTTTTTCTTTGTAGATTACACGATTGATAAAATTTAAAATATGTATACACACATTTTTTTAGTTAGCAATTTAGGATGTAAATAGTATCAGATTTTATTGTCACATTTATCATGATTTCCATAAAAATATTGATTTAAAAAACTGGTATCAAAAACCCGTAAAAAAACTCCTACAAGTTACACCTAGTTCATGTGGTTGTGGTGAACCTTTGGTGCGCGAGTCAGATTTTCACTTAGCCAGGTTTTTTTTTTGTTTGAATATCACTGGGTAAGCTAATGATTAGCAAAGCAATAGTAAGCACATAACTAGTTTTAAGTAGTGACATCTGTTATTCTGCACCATGCAGAACTTACCAGCGTGAAACAAATCAAATCCAAAAACATTGAATGGTGAGATCAATTTGCGATGTAATTCAGATGCATTAATAATGTCCAAACACTTGTTGTACTGTACTTGCAGGACCTCTGGAAGCTCAACTGGACGCCCATTTCTGAAATATTATAACTATTCACTAAGTATAAATTTTAAATAAGGTATCTATTGAAATGCTGCTTATTTCCAGGTACTAGTTTAACTCTAAATTTGCGAGTTATAGCAAGATTTGGATAGGTACTTACTTGTAGTATTGAACAAACTCTTTATATTTATAAAGAAAAAATGTATGAGGTGCGTATTTTGCTACAGTGAATCCTAAGCCAGCAGCAGTAACTGCACTAAAAGTAAATGTTCGGCCGTTTGAGGTTAAGAACCAAGATACCGGCCTTTTTGACGTCATTTTCCTGGAACTGAGATTGATATTTTAACGTTTACCGTGATTACATGTTATTTGCAGTGAATGTTTTCATACAAATATTCTTTCTCAACTTCGTATCGTACTCGTACGAGTAGCAAGTACAAATGTAATGTACAAATAAATAGGCTTGAACAAAAAATATCGATATATTAAAATATCGACATTTTTCCGTATACATCGTCGATATTTTTAATCGCGATATATCGATATTTTTGTTAAAGTAACTCAGGTTTCGTGTTTAGCCGTTTGTTTTTGACAGTACCGACAACGGAAGCCCCAGGCGAGCACATGAAACAGAGGGTGCTTCTTATGTTTATATCTGACGACTACTGTTTTGATTAAATTGTATATAATTGTGTAGGGTCGAGCATTAATAAAAATTACTATTTTCTTCATGTCTATCCTTCTTTAATGCTTTGAGAATATATCGATGAATCGAAAATTTTCACTCGATAGTTATCGATACAAATATTACAAATAAATGAAAGAAACTAGATTTTTTTTTCTCTTCTCTGACTTCGCGAGTCTTGTGCATTCGCCATTTTCAAGTGTTGAATTATATTTAATGAAATTCAAATTTAGGAAGCTGTTTCGCGATAAATAAGTTTACAACGTTTAAGAGAAACAGGATTAGGGGTATTACAAAAAAGAGGGGCGAGAATGGAAAATATTATGGGTCAGATATAGGTAAAATTTATGCAAATTAACGAGGCTAACTAAATTAACGTTAATAAAGAAGGATTTTGATATTAGAAGGAAGAGGAACAACAATTTATCAATATGTGGGCCCCACTGAAGCTTATTATTTAAAGTTAATCCTAAGAATGTTGTGAAATTTACGAGATCCATCTGTTCATCCTTAATTTTAACATTAGTACCTATCTATCTAGGTACCAAATTAGATATATGGGTGTGCACATAGAAAATATATTGATGCTTTTTTCTATGTAATACATCGAGAATGGGCATCGATATTTTCCGATGGTTTGTTAGAAACATTGATGTTTTCTCAAAATCGAGTACTCCTTCTAACATCATAATACATGGCTGTAGTAAGCCTCATGACACTTCAAATAAACGTCAATTTTTAAATATCCACATATTTATAATTTATGTATTCTTTGTAATTTACGTCTACGATGGGTGTAAGTGCTATAGATGAATGAATACAACATAACCAAAAAAAGTCGGAGGCTGGGTTTGGATTACTGGTCGTAAAATACGGGTTTTACATTACTTGGTCGTACGTTATTTAATTTATGTATTCTTTTAATTCTCTCTTGCGGAATGTTGCTAGAATCGATTTCTGCATTCCGCCGCTTACGCAGCTGACAGCGTCAACTAGTACCACCAACAGGTTTTATTCTAATATATCGATCGATTTATCGAACAAATCCATAGCTTCAACACATCGGATTGATTCGATGCATCGCACAGTAAACATCGAGTAAGTTCGATGATGTTTAACAAATATTCTTCGATATTGTAATTACAAGTCTGCGATCTGCGAGTGCAGCAGCCGCCAGCCGCCGCGCCGCGCCTTTGCGAAATGTTGAACCAAAAAACAATTTATCATATAAAAATGTTTGATTTAAATTTAATTGATTTCAATCCACCATGTTCTAGTAACTTACAATAAAAGATTAAATTACATTTCACGTTGGTCATCTTTTCAATTCAAATACAAAAAGCGTCTTCGCTGCGACGCCGACGCCCCTTGGCGCGACACATTCGGATGTTAGGGGTATATAGTAATCGGTAAAGAGCCACTGAAGGCGGCGTTAATTACCTACATTATTAAAGTATGTGTCCAATTAATATATACGATGTGAGGATCTACAATTGTTGTGTGGTTGCGGTACGTGCAAATGTAATGGACGGACTTAACAAATATTGTGTCGAAAACGAAAATATACTGAAGAGGAGAACATCGAAAAAGAAACTAAACCTAGTCTATGTAAAGTGAACAAACATCTTCAAAATGGATAATGTTAAAAGTGAAATAGATAAACTGTGCCTCGACAGTCTTGCGAATGATTGGGTTGATAATATTTTCTTCTATGATTTTATGGACTTTGATGACCTCCCTAATGATTATGAAGCTTTATTAGACTCTGTAGAGATACAGAATGTGTTTGAAAATCTTCTGGACTTCATTGCTGATACTGAAGATTCCGAAGAAAACACTTGGGCTACTTTGTCGCAAGTTGTTACATACAGGAACCTTTTGGCTCTCTTTGGTTATTATCTGAAGCAAGGCACCAAGTATGTCACTGTACCTGACCACCGAGATAATGCACTGCTTGTCGCTCGAGTTTACTACCGACTACTCCAGATTCCTGGTGCAAGGTCCTATGAAATATACCATTCTCAATTGTTTGCACAATCAATTAGTTGTCTTGGGTTTCCTAAACTGATGTGTGAGAAGAGTGATCAATATAGGAGTAATAAAGACTTATCAGCAGAAGTGAACTATGTGTTGAAAGGGTTATCTTTATATGTTGTGGATCTTCGTGAAATAATTTTACAGTTACAGTTGACTCCTAGTGACATAAACTTTGAAGACATTCTTAGGAATTTAGTTGATGTAGCGGGAGGTGCTATTACCCAATCTTTGAATAATGTTGGTAAGTATTTCACTATATTGTATATATATATATATATATATATATACATATATACACAGATAGTTAAGATTAAATATCCAGTGGGTCATAACTTAAAATCAGACAAATATTATTTTATTGATGAAAAATTTTAACTCTTAAGAGACTGTATATTTGTGCTTTCAGATAGATACTTAATGTCAAATGTGACAAGTGTGGTCTACCAGGTGATAAACTGCATGATATGTAACTACGGAGAGCAACCAAATCCAGAGGCTATTGAGCTGCTCTTCAAATGTATACTGCCCAAGCTGACAGCTGTTTGCGTAGAAACAAGGGGCCCAATAGTAAGTATAATAAATATTCACAGCTATTATCCAGCACCATTTACCCCTAACTAAGCATATCCTGTACAATGGAAACCAGTTAACTGACAGAATATTTATTTAGTACTTTTTTTGTAAATACTTACATATACCACATATTAACACCCAGACACAGAACAAACATCTATGTCCATCAAGTAATGTTTGTCCTGAGTGAGAATGGAACCACAGCCTACAGTACAAAGCTACTAACAGAGCTGTGAGTCAGTGTTTGTATTAGTAATATATTAGTTGAGACTGGAAATTTATAGTGACTGTCATCTGGTTCAAGATTTTCAATAAATGACAATCAAAGCCAATTGTTGCAAACTTATGTCTATCATCCACTCATTATTTAATTAATAGATATCTTAAGTAGATTAACACAGCAATCTTGTATATATTTTGTAAAAAAATTTTTTTTAGTAATATTTGGTTCTGTTTTTCTGTCTATAGAAATCCATTAAGTTAAGCATTCAAGTAACCTGCTGAAGGGTCTGCCTCATGTATAGCCTAGCTAGAGTCTAGTAACATATTAACACAATTCAAAAACATATCTAATAATGCCATTTGGCATTACCATACCATAATTCCAAATATATCTGTTTACAGATAATTGTAAAAAAAACTGGTTCCTGAAGTTAATTCAACAGTATCCTACCTATTTTATTGCTTTCAGAGTTATGTAAGGGCTTCCTACGTGACCTATACTGGAGTGATTTTGAGCAGGTATTGCAAAGCAGCTGTAAATGCTTTCACTATACTGTTAGAACACCTGTGCTATGCAACAGATATGCTGGTAAGCAGAATAATTTAGATTTCCATTTAGATAGCCTTATATACCTAGTCTTTGTGTGTCCTTTTGTGGAACTTATTAAAATTACATAAACCACAATACCAAATAAGCCTTATGTCCTACATGTACAAAATATTGGCAAGTCATCCTCAACAGAAGTTAGGCAACTTCTTGGAAGGAACAAAGAGTGCCACATCCGCCTCTAATGTTCCCACTGCAAGGACACTGGCCTACACTGGATAATTAAGAGTGAATGGGCTTTGATCTACCACAGGAGCCCTATCCGGATTAATAGATGTCACATGTCATCTAATGTTTGGTTCTAAGTTTTTCATTCTACAATGTTTTCTTTCATGTGGTATTGCGCAACAAAGAGTGCTATGTACCATTCTATATTCAATGTCCTTCTACTGAAAGTGCACATTTTGATGAGGCCTATGCCGACAAACAGACCGAGATGTTGATGTTGAATAATAGTCAGTGCTTAGATTAAGTTAGTGTTAAGAATTGTTCCTGGTGTATAAACATTTATATTCTTATAGCTGACCCGGCCATGCGTTGCTGTGGCTAACGTTTTTGTCATACGATATTATAATTTACAATAAAATAATACCGCGATCATAAATTGAGATGTGAGCTATCCTATCTTTCAAGTTGGATCAAACTGCACACGGAGTACAAATTTGATTAAAATCGGTTAAGTAGTTTAGGAGTCCATGGCGGACAAATATCGTGACACGTAATTTATATATATTAAAAATTTAATGTTTTGTTTATAGGAGAAATCTGAAGTCCGGTCTGCTCGCGCCAGCTTGGTGGTTGGCTTGATGAGCTTACTCCCAGATCGACGCCATAAGAAGTTTGTTAAGTGGGTGCTGATGTTATCAACCACTTCCAAAATATTGCACCGGCAGATTGCATTAGTAAGTTACAAATTTATTACTAGCGACGCGCCTCGGTTACGCATGGATGCAATTTAGAGTTGTAATTTTATAGTAGAAAAAGTTAGTCTATGACTAGATCAAATGTGCAAGTATAATAACTAATAGCTTAGTATAGGGCATACACTGTGACATTTTTCTAGTTTGTAATATTTTTATACTTTCTAAATGAAATACATCCCTGAGTGTAAAAATAGGATGTCAAAGTCAGTTTATTTTATATTTAAATACTTACCTTTTTACAGGAAATCCTATCGAGATTACTGAATAATGAGCCAGAAATACAGGAACAAAGACAAACAATACAAAATGAGATACAGAATATGGCAGCTGCTAATCAACTGCCAAGTGAAGCAGCACCTGAAACACAGTATGATGAATCCTCTCAGGATACAGTTGAAAATGTTTGTATACCTGTATTTTACTGACATTTAATCCAATAATTCTACTTGTTGTATAAGAGGAAGCGCAATGTCTTCCCAATTCACCACTAAAAATGTTAAATGAAAAAATGTTTCTTTAATTACATACTTTGATATATGTATTCATGTGGATTTATGGCCATTTATTTTTACAGTATGAGCCGGACGATGAAAGGGATAACGAAGTGGCGGGCTTTTTACGTCAGCAACCGCACTTGGTTCCATTGGGACAGATATTACGCGCTGTGTACGACTGTGCACATGACGTTTCCAGTACAGTGCGATGTCGTGCACTCTCCGTGCTCTGCGAGAGCGTAAGCAGCGAGCGTGAAGCTATGCGCTGCGCTATGCAGGTACCGCATAAAATATAATACTAAGAAAATTCCTCAGATGTATATCTACCACTAGTAGCCCTGGTTTTAGACCGAGGGGTCCCGGGTTCGATTTCCGGGCACACTGTGTGGTGACCATGAAGTTTGTTCTCGGGTCTTGGGTGTTTGTCTTGTATTTCTGTGTTTGTCCATGCTATCTGCAATGGAGTCCTAGTTTTTTTTTATGTGAATGAGTAACGGGGATGATACGTCTCATGCGCATGTGATTTCATCGGCAGCCACACCCTTCCACCAGAACACAGCAATGCGAGCACTACTGCTTGGCAGCAGATTCCAGATGTGGTGGCAGTACCTTTCCGGACGAACTTGGCACAAGTTCTACTGCTACTTTTGGTTGCTCCTTTAGCACCACCCAGGGGGTACGTGTAGGAAATCAAAGGGCACACACCCAACGCGAGCAACTGGACCCCCCAAAACCTAATGCAATAGTATAAGTATGTAAACGTTTATTTATTATGTATGGTATATAATAACTATTGCACTATATATAACACTATATACCTATAATAAGTATGGCAATATAATAACACCATGTGCGCTAATGGTACGAACTCTGTGCTTTGCGAGAAAACTAATAGTATTTTGTTTGTTTTAGGAACTAAACGGTGATGGCAATGTGTCCCTACTGATGGCGCTTGGAGCACGGTGTGTGTCCGACGAACGAGCCGTAGTTCGCCGAGTTGCAATTTTACTCATCCAACGTCTGCTCAGCACTAGCTATGCACCTACACCTACCACTAATGACCTAACGGTGAGCCATATATAATTTTAATTCTAAACAAGGGTATGTTTGCGACGAAAAAGCTGTATTTCGTCGACTAGCAGCTTTATTCATCGGGCGTCCAATGAATGGGTGGAAAGCCACCATTCATTTATACTGCTACTTTTCAGCTAATCGTGAATAGATCTAGCAAGTTGAAAAAGTAGCAACTTGAACGTGGCTTCCAACGGAGGTTGTTCTGTTTCACATTTTCATACAAATATTTTTTTCTCCAACAGGTCCTTATCAATCTTTGCCGAGACGCGGCGATCACTGTCCGATCTGCCGCCTTATCAGCGATCAACGAGCTTTTGACACAACGGCCTTGCGAGGCGACCGTTGATGCTTTCCTCGCTGGTCCAGTGCATCAGCTGTCTGACCCTGAATCTAAGGTATTTATCATAACACCAAGATGCATAATCATCCTTCATATTTTGCACAAACTCTTTGATGTTTGTACCTGGTTGCATATATTACCATTAAAAAGTTAAGTATTACAAATAAGAGGAAAAGGTCCACAAGCCCACAAAATTGCTTTAAACGGTTTTCATTTAAGAAATTTTAGTCACCGATAAAGTTGGCATAACATGTGTAAAATCATCGAATTAGTAGTAACGACACAGCAATAATTTGGAGCAAGAGTTTGGATGGGAAGTGTACATCGCAACGTATAGCCCCCAACCTTGCACCTACAGGTAGATGTTTTTTTTAAACTTATTAGTTTTAACCTTACACTACCTAAGACATTCAATCTTAAAACATTACCACATTCATAGTCATTATAATTTGTAGGTTCAGGACCAAGTGAAATCCCTCATTGAGCAGATTCTTCTGCGTCGTCTAGCAAAGTACAATGCATCCGGCTGCGCCGATCTACTTCCGTGGATGGTCCTCGAAGGCATCACGCGACATAATATGCGCCGACATTTGCAGAAAGCTTGCGCTCAGCTGGCCAAAAGTGAAAAATGTATCAGGTACCACAATTTATACTATCAAAGAGTTGATTCTCCTGCATCCGGCTGCGCCGATCCACTTCCGTGGATGGTCCTCGAAGGCATCACGCGACATAATATGCGCCGAGATTTGCAAAAGCTTGCGCTTTGCTGGCCAAAAGTAAAAACTATATCAGATAACATAATCAAAGAGTTGATTCTTCTGCCTCTTTTATCGAAATACAGAAAGAAGTAATGGCGAGAAATAAGTTATGAAAATTTATATATTTTATTTTATCATATTGATAGTGTGCGGTTAGTGGACACACTGAGCTCGCACCTGGGCGCCAAGGACTCGCGACGTGACTTGCAATGCCTCGTGCTACTGACCTGTGTGGCGCCCTTCGTCGACTACTCAGATATTGGCTTCGCACTCGACTACTATTACAATCTCGCGAGTCAGTATGACAACGAGTCAGATGAGGTATGTGCGAGCTAAATTTCACTTTATTGCATCTTAGTGTTTAAGGTCTTATCGATGTGATGTATTTGTCTGTAGTCTGTGGCGTTTTGGTCAATTCCTTTGAGCCATCTCCAAAGATTTTTGTTATTATGTTTGCATATGAAAGTGCTAGCCATGTTTGGTTTAATTTGGACCATGTTGCTCGCGTCCGTAAGTGAGTATCCTCATAATCCTTTCACGTATCATCATAGTAGCAGTAGAACTTGTGGTAAGTTCGTCCGAAGTATCTGCTTCCACATCTGTTATTCCGCCGCCAAGCTGTGGTGCAATCGTGTTGCATTTCTTGGGTGTGAGTGCCTGTGACATGACAGGACAATGCGACTTTAGACTTATAATACTTCGCTAGGGCCCTCCCCTAACTGAGTCATATCACTGTTGTTCATGGGCGTTGATAACCACTTTACAATCTCAGAAATCTGAAGATTTTAATATTTTGAATGTAATTTGAATTTTATTAAGACTTTCCTAATGACCGCTACGAAACACTCGGGGCAAAAGGTACCTATTTAATTATTTGTTACATTACTTGTGTTTATCTAACAGTATTTTATTTGATGTTGCATTAAAATACCGTGTCCTATGTTTATTTCAAATCCCTAGAGAAATTAGAGCATTGCTCCTGTTCTCCCGGTATTATGTTAGCGCCGAATTAAAGCGATAGTATTGCTTTCCATTCATATATTATCGTACGTGTTATCGTCGCCCAGTGAATATATTAAAAAAATCTAAAGAAATAAATATTGTAGACATTTATTAAGTGTTGTTTTGTCTTAGGCGAAAGAAGCACGCGACTCGCGACTGATGATCTTGGTGTTGGAACTTTTGAGTGCTTGGGCTCGATTCGCGCGCGCCCCTGTCCGCGCGTCGCTGCGGGATCATCTCGTGCAACGACTCGCTTCCGCTAAAAATGACGGTAAGCATGATTAGCGCTGGTTTATAAACCTCGACCAAGAAAACGGCTGTTTACTTGGTCGAGGTTTAAAATTTCACGGCTCGAGTTGGAGCTATTGAGTGCTGGGTTTGATTTACCTGCACCCCAGACCGCGCGACGCTATGAGACTGCCTCATACGGCGACTTGCTTCCGCTAAAGATTATGGTCGGTATGACTCTTATCTATTCATTTTAAATTGTAACACATAATTTGTGATATTTCAGCCTTATATAGTTTATGGTTCACAGCCTTATTAAATTATTAAGGGTTCCTGTTGGGTACGAATCCCTTAACACTGGTTTGCTTACATCGGGGGGTCCAGTGGATCGCGTCCGTAGGTGAGAACCCTCCCTTCACGTACCCCCTGGGTGGAGCAACTAAAGTACCAATAGAACTTGTGCTAACCAGAGAAGTACTGCCTAATCTGCCGATGGAAGTGTGTGGATGCTTGTGAAGTTGACGGGTGCAATGGGATGCAACTTGGGTCTTCTCATACTTGGGTCGGGTAGGACCTAAGTTGTATTGATATTGTTAGGATGGAGGTAACCACTTAACATCAGGTAGGCATTCTGCCCGTCCCGTCGCATCAGTAGTATAAAAAAGTCTGCGATAAATATTTGATACTAGAACTATGTCAACAGGTTGCAGAATTCAGGCTGCGATGTTGGCTGCTGAATTGGATCCAAGTAATCTAGTTTGGGCCTCTGAATTATTGCAACTTTGTAAGTATGCCTGTTTTTGTTCTATTTATAATTTAGTTAGAATTAGCTTGTTAATTAATCGCGGGGTGTTCCCCTCGATAACGCTAATTAAACATTTTCAAATAATAGTAAATACATTACATAATATCTTTATGACTAGCCTATGTGTTATTCTGATGTATGTGTGAAGTTTCCTTAAAATTCTTACAGTAGTTTTTGCGTGAAAGAGTAACAAATATCTCTACATCCTCACAAACTTTCAAGTTTATAATATTAGTAGGATGACATGGCGATACCTGATAGCTGTTACATGGGGTCCTCAGCTCCAATGTGTTAGCAATTAAATGTTTGTTTCGATGGGTTGCCCGCGGAAGTTTCGTAATTTTCTACCTAGTGCCACAAAAATTGCGCTCTCACAATCTATACTTCTTATTTCTATTATTCTTGATTGATTTCACGAAGTAGAATAGTACCAGTAAAATACAACCCTACATAAATTTTAAGTTGAACGCTACACCTATCTGGTCTACATTTTCTGATCGCGTTATTTCATAAGGGATAAAGGGGTTTGTTAGTTGATTGGTGGAAGATATTTTTTATTTCATGGGTATCGATGCAGCCATTTCCAGGATGATTAATGCTCTGAATACATTTCGGAATTTCTATTGATTTTCCTGTAAACATTTATCTCAGCTTTAATCTTTCATATTCACTGGAACTGTTGCTTTTTTTGGTGAAATTAACTTCTTTACTATTATAGCAGAACAACGCGCGTTTGACGAGAATTCGCTCGAGGAAGCTCTTCGCGCGGCGGATCTTTCACTAGTGGCGCCGACGCCACCGTCCCCCGCTCTACTGCAATTATTCCTGACTACCATCAAGTCTCCGCCGCCAGGTAGTACAAAAAACTAATCTGCAATTCAGAGCCCAGTAACTTAGTCTGGGTAATAACTACCCCAGACAACTTGACGTTATATGTAGCTAAGAACAAAGCATCGATTTATAAAAAGAAGGTCAATACTATAATACAAATCATTCCGACTGAACGCTGTGGGTACCTGTGAAGTTACAGGCACGTGAGACGTGATGCGGCCTCAGCTTTTCCATACCTATGTTAGGGCAGATGCGATATATAATATCAGGAGAATGGATACTATTTATCTGTGTTGTTTATGTGAGCTTACGATTTTTGTATGCAGACTGGTCGGAGGTCGGCGCAGGCGCATGCGTAGCGGGCGCGGGGCGTCTCTGTATCCGGTCCCGCTCGGCAGCAAGAGCTGCGGCGCCAGTGCTCGCGGAAATACTGCACTCCACCGCTCCGATCACTGCGCGTGTCAACGCACTGTTGGCGCTCTGCGACATCTCCAACAGGTAGCTATGTGAGCATGCCATTATGCATTGGGTTCCGCGTGCCCGTCGAAGTAATAGCAAAGGTTCTTTCACAATCATGACTGCTTGAATTCCCGATGCGGTATGTGCGTCGTGGAACTCGCACTAATGCCGGTGTAACATAGGTTTGTTTATCTAAAAGGAACTACATAAGTGCATGAATTCGAGATAAATGTGATAAGTGTGATTAAATTTTGTGAATTGTGTGATGAAACAAACGTTAGAGTTTGTATTTTATTCTGTCCAACTGTAGAATCCTCCCAACTATTTGTCCAGATACACAAATATAGTGGAGCCACTGATGGACACTATCTGTGGATGCCTGGAGCGGCATGCGCCGCCACAGCTCCGTCGTACGGCCGCGCGTTCTATCACCAAACTTCTCTTAGGCGGCTTTCTTCGACTGCGGACACCACTATATTACAAGTGAGTTTACACATCTAACGATCATTGAAATTATATTAAATTTACATATGTAACCATAAATATAATTAAAGAGATACTTAATTTTAAATGTCATAGAATTTTTTTTTTTACAATTTATGAAATGTTTGTTTTCAAGCATCTATTAACTAATCAAGCAACTATTGTTTCAACGTTTGTACCTTGATTTCTTTTTACTCTTATAGCTATTGCGCGTTATTGGCTGATGCGGACCATGACGTGCGCGAGCCGGCCGAGTATTATGTCACCATCTGCCTCACTCCTGAAGTTATTTACCACCACTTTGTCGACTGTGTGTTGCATTATAACACTGTTTCCGGTATGTACTACAGTTGATTTTCTATATTGTGCTTATCACGCTGACGCTATATTGTGCGCTGACGCTTATACGACACTTTTAGCTGTCTCACTGCTGAAATTATTTACCTCCACTTTGTTGAATGTGTGTTGAAATAACACAAGACCTGATAAGGATTTAAATAATCGGGCCAAGTGCTAGTCGGACCGTCGAGCACCGTATTTTCATGTATGTAAAATTTCTTTCTAGGTCGATTACGGGAAGTACTGTAGCTTTTGATTCCCTTGCGAGAGTAAAAATATGCGGCTTATAGAGGCAATTTTTTGATTGGGGTGACTTAGAAGGTAGTTTTTGTTCTCTGCTCCTCGGGATTGCAGACCTGAGTATTTGATATTTTCTATAACAGTTTTGGTTTTTACTTCTTTTACGGATCCCTAAAAATACACCCACTTATAATTTTTAATAGCAGTCTGCTAGCAATAGTTATCTACAAACAGATATTGCACTACTACTTGAGTATAATGTATCAATAAGCATGGGTGGCTTTTAGTAGCGTTTTTTTTAATACGGAGTTTATTTTAACTCATGAAATTTGCGATCCCAGCTTAAAGTAGACTATAACTTACGAGTTGGCGATTTTCCATAAGGCAAATATGTTTTTCAGACAAAATGGACTTTGATGCCCGTCAGCTGATCTACGATGTAATGTTGCAACGTCTAACGCTTGTCCAAAAACTGAACACCCAATGTCGCCTCGCGCGCGAGATATTAAAACACGCGGCCGACATAGTGGATGACGGCGAAGAACTGCCGGCTTCGTTACAAACCGCCTTGCTCGATACCATTAGGGTATTGCTTGGGCCGAGAATGAGACTACCCAGTGAGTATGAGTACCTATCCTAATGGAAACGAATCTGAAATTTCTCCACTGTTTGTAAGTAATTTGTTTATTATTATTATTTCAGATAAACCTCAACAGGGTGAAGAAGTGGGAGACGTTGATGACCTGCAGGAGCGAGTCACCAAGAATATAGTCTCGCATGTAAGTTTGCGAAATGTTTTTATGTCTTATGAAAGAATAACATTATCTGCGTGGTTTAAAGAATGGCATTTGTATAACTTCAGGAATGTCACCTTGATACCTGATAGCACCACTCGGTTCGGTATTATTTTATGAGGTCGCTTCAAGTTTTTGTTTCTCTAAATTTCCCAACGCTTCTAATTTTTTATCAGTTCTACCAAGCTAGCAAAATAGTTAAATTTTTAAAACTCGAGCTCGAAAAAGCAAATTTTTCGAGGCTCGAATTCATTTTACTAATAGTCGCCCACTCATCATTTTGTCACAGGCAGACAAAGCCATATAGATGGCTGGATACTTATTGGTAAATTTCACACATATTTTGCTCAACTCATCATTTTATCACAGGTAACGTACAGAACCATAAAGGTAGCTACTTATTGATGAACTACATGGTTATTATTGGTTCTGATGGTATTATTTACCATATCATACCAGTATGTACAATCGTCAAGTCACTCTACATATTATCACACATTAATATTACGGCAAAAGTTTGTATGTGTAAAACATATAGATACAAACTTCACACAGTATATGTATGTTTGTTATTCCTTTACGCTCAAACTGCTCAACGGATTTTGATGAAATTTGGTACCAATATAGCTTATATACTAGATTAACACATTGATCCCGGAAAACTGCGGGGCGCAGCTTATAATTGATATAATTTTGTATTCGAACCCGTCATATCAAATTTGTAAATCAAGGATATTTTAAGATTTCTTATAATCATTTCTTATTTCTGTTCTTACCATACGCAGCTGCCAAAGAATCACGGGGTAACCGAATTTTTGATTGCATGCATCATTTATATATTTAGATCAGTATATTGGCAAATATTAATTAGTATTTTTAGTTTGTAGAAAAAAAATCGCATTTTGGCTTTTTCTGTGTCTCAAAAATATGATATAGTCAATACACATTTATTCGTAAAGATAATTTACACGTCACTGTTTATCATGAAATATTTATACAAATGAAGCCCTCTATATAAAACAGTTAATTCACACATATAAATAAATAAACTGTAGTGCCTGTTTGTAATGTCAAAATAACAGCTTTTTACTAAATGCATTATTAGTAAAAAGTTGTTATTATGAAGTACGATACTAATAACAAAAAATATTTTTTTTTGTCTGTCTTTTTTTTTCCGGCTAATCTCCGAAACAGCTGGACTGATTTTAAAGGGACCTTCACTGGCATATAACTGATGATATACGGAGTTATATAAGCTACCTTTATTTTAGAAATAGAAACGAAAAATAAGACTCCGCACAAATAAAAATTAAATTACGCGATGAAATCGCGGGGAACAGCTAAATGAAACATTTCATTTAGCATAACGAAATAATGCATATAACATAAAATAATCTTATACACATCTCATTGCAATAAACAATAAATAATTTTCCAATTTAAAAATAAATGAAATCATTCAATAAATGATTGCAGGCGTTTATCCAATGTCGTTTAATGAACACACAATAAATTTACAATAATATTAAAAAACTCTGTGTATTTTGTTTGTGCCCGATCTGAGTACGGCTTTGCAAAATATTTGTATAATTAGTATTGTAAAGTATTTTGCTGAAGTTTATCCAAGTTGCCTTAAACAAAGTTATTTAAGTGACTATTTTCTTCACCAAATTATCTTTGATTGTTTTGCCTGTTACTTAAGATTCCACTCTAGATAATTTAGTACAGAAACAGATATGCAGTCTTCATGTCTGTATTTTCTGATTCGTTTTAAGGCATGCTTTCTTTTAATAACATACAATTCAAATAAGTAGTGCTGTGAATATCTAAAGCTAAATCCATAGATATTCATGTTATTAAATATATTTAATACCTCACAGCTGTAACTATTGTTTTTGATACCCACGACAAAAAGAATATCAATGTAAAGCTAGAAACATAGCTTGGGTTTGTTGTGAAAATAAGTTTAAACTATAGTATGTTTCAAATCCCTAAAGAAATTAGGGCATTGCTTCCCCGGTATTATGTTAGCGCCGAATAAAAGCGATAGTATTTCCATTCGTCTATGTATCACTTTCCTGTCCTTTACACGTTTACTATGTTTCGTGGTACAAGGCGGGAAGCGAGACAGAGGCACACCTGTTGCGACTTGCTCTGTAGATTGCGCTGGTATTGGCTATTTTCTTTTGATTGTTAATTTATTTTGTAATGTTTCTTTGTGGTTTTGGACTCGCTGTTGTGTAACTGATATGGAACCATCTCCAATGTTATCAAAGCTATTTTAAAAAATATTTTTGGATTTTATAATTTTAATGATTATTCAAAAAATGAAAACTGAAAAGGATGGTGGTCACTGCAGTCCGTTCAAAGGTCTATGCACGAATTTCGGGATTTGAAACAAACTATAACACAGCAAGTGTATTTTTTTGTGAAATTGTTGACAGCAAATGTTTCGACACAGGGGTCGTCCATAATAACGTGAGGCTTTTTTGACGATTTTTCTGAAAAATTACGTGATATTTATAGAGACCCCCCCACTCTTCCCCGTGACATTGAGTGGGATTCGGCTCGACCAAAAATCACCTCTCATAATTAATGGACGACCCCTAAACGACGTACCTGTGTATCATCAACATTATATTTATTAGTGGTTTCACAATTATGATTAGCAATTGTAGAAAAGGCTGATAAATTGCAAAATTGTTATTTTGTTTTACATTTTTAGAAAATGAAACAAACTGTTGCTGAGGTTATGATCCCAGCAGTAATGCGACTATACTCGAGGCTCGGCGCCGGCGGCGGACAACTAGCCGCATACCTCGTCCTACTCTCGCAAGGCCTACTCGATGACTACAGACTAGAGGTGAGGCATTCCTTAATTATTGTCGTGGCTGGCAAGTTAGGCATCGTTTGACGAGTATGCGAATGAAGTGCACAGTTGGGGAGGTTATTGTCCCAGCAGTGATGAGAATTACAGAATCCTAGCCGCCTACCACGTTCTGCTCTTGCAGGATCTGCTTATAAAATACGAGCTGGAGTATTTCTGGGTGGCAAGTTAGCATTGTTGGACGAGTACGAAAATGAAACGCACTATTACAGAACTTATTTTCAACATATATATATATATATACCTACACCTACATATATAAATTTTTGTATATATATGTTCAAAAAGTGACGGGACGAGCTGAAGGCCCACCTGATGTTAAATGGTTACTTCCGTCCGTTATAATAATAGCACTACGATCTAGGTAATCCGGCTTAAGCTGCATCCCGTTGCGCCAGTCACTCGGGACAGGATATTACGTCTCAGGCTCCTGTGATTTCACCGGAGCCCACACCCTTCCAACGGAACATAGCAATACGAGTGCACCACAACGGCAGATTACCAGAGACATTACTTCTCCGGGCGAAGTTTGTACAAGTTCTGCTGCTACTTTAAGTTGCTCCTTTGGCACCACTCGGCACCACTTACTAGACGCTAGACTAGACTAGACGGTTCTTACTTACGGATGCGAGCAATTAAACAATGTGTATTAAGTTTTTTTTAGTTGGGTTTTAATGGTTTTTTTATTTATTAAAGCAATAATAAATCAATCCGGTTTCAATGATCTTTATGGGCATATTTTAAAATCATACGTGTGATAATTAAAAAAAAATGCCCATAACGATAAGTACAGGGGCATGAGTGTGTAAGAGTTTGTATTTAGGCAGGTATCATAAAAATAAATATGAATTGACTTAAAATACATTTCAACTCGCAAACCGGTGGTACATTACCGCCATTGTACAAATAATACTTCTACTTAACGATTCTTACAGATCGAGGAGCTACTGTTAAACGACGAAGACCTAGTGGTGAAAATGCAGTTGTTCAGGCAGAATATTGCCGCACAGCCTTCCCCAGGAAACATGCGAAATCTCGTGACAACATCTGGCCCTCCCGAGCCCGAAACTCCGAAACCTCATCGGAAACGTGCACAGCGCAGAGATCCGCCTAAAAAACGTAATTTGAAAATATGACCCGAAAGCAATCGCTCTACCGAGCGATTGCCTGATCCTCCGACTGAAACTCCAACTACTACTATTAGTACTACTGCTACTACTACTACTATTAGTACTAACTTCTCTTTTAACCAATCTGACTTTATATATGATTTCAAAGCTGTAATACCTACACCGCTTGTAGAACAGCCTGAAATGAATATTCTAATTGAACCGGAAACCTTAAAGGTCACAAATACGGCTAGGTCTCAACGCCGTCAGTCAACACCGAAGGAGAACTTATACCCATCATCTGGGTTTGAAAAGCCCCGGGCCAAAGCAACTAAAGCGAAACCTAAAGTGACCTTTAGTCCGACTGAAACTGATGTAACTTGGACTAAACCCAAGCCGGTTTCACCAAATCGTTCTCAACGCCCTCGATCTAAACCTATTCTAAGCACGGATGACCTACCGCTGTCTATACTAGATCGTTTCTCTATAGCTGATATTAGTTTCGATGACTTGCCTATTTCCCAGATAACTCGCGCGAATGACTTTATGGACGATTTGCCTCTTTCACACTTCGCTTCTGATTCTCATAAAGCTTCAAATGATATACCTGGTTCATACAGTGATGATGAAGACGTCACTTATAGGCCGCCAGTGGTTCGAGACTTACATTCAGCGGGTACCAGTAGGGATATATATGTAGATGCAACCGTATCAAGTACTACCGAAAGAGCTCCTAATGTTATCAACTACGAAGTCACGCCAACTAAGAAGTTCAAAAAATGTGATCCTTCTCAGGCTCACCGCATAAAATCATCTAAACGAGCTTTGACTAATCAGAGCTTTGAAGCAATACAAGATTCCGAATCAGTATCATCGGGATCCACCCAGAATTTTGAACCATCAGTGAAATCAGGTTTTGAATATTCAGCCGGGCCTAGTCGAAGTAATGAACCTTCATCCGGGTCTAGTTATGGATTTGAACCTGCAGGGGGATCTAGCCGGGGTTTCGAACCTTCAGCGAGTCTGGGCCAAGCCTCCTCTGGTCTCAGGTTTTTTGAAAAAGGACTGAGCAGCGATTCTGATTGATTCGATGACAGCTTTAAAATATCATCCAAAATATGATCAAGAATAGGGTATTCTGACTTTACAAAAGTCAAATAAATATAGTATACAAGTCCAAAAAAAATTCAAAAGTGTGTTTGACCAACTAAAAATGTTGTTGATATTTTCACTATCGTAAGTACACTTGATAACAAATATGTATTAAAACTCGTTTTATATCGCGTTTTATAAAAGGGTATACAATGAATAAATAATTATAATGTTTTTATAAAAGAATATACTTCTTAATGTCATATTTATATCTGCGTGATTTACACATCTTGTAACTAGTGTCTAATTTAGACATTACTTCTTTTATTATGCATTGTGTGTTTATAACCATTATATTATTTTCTCTAGCAAATCGGCGCCGGCGGTTTAGTGATGTGCGAATCTCTATAAAATATAGAAATTTTTCAATAGCCCTCTAGATGCTCTCATTTCGATACGATTGACATGTCACTATTTCGTTGGGCATGGTCAACTCCAATATATTCGACCGTCTAGAAAAACTACTAATTACTAATTTGTGGCCCAGAAATAAGGGACTTAATAAGGGTGCCAAAGAGAAAATAATGATTGGTAAAGATAACTTAGCAGTCTTACTTTCTTGATATTTTTATATCATGGAGTTGAGTCTTAGGCTCATGAACGAATATTATTAATTAAGTGACAATATTAATAAATACATTTCGTATTTACAAAGCCTTTTTATCGTAGCCCGATTAGCAGTAACCAACGTCAGTTGCTATAAGGTACTAATATTCAGTATGGTGGTAAAGGTCATGGAACACTAACGGACGTGACGACAATGACAAACTATTTTTGTTTACTAGATGTATGATCTTATTTAACTATTATGTACCTTTTCCGCAATAAGCTGGCCATATTTTGTTATTATTAACCCAAATACAGAAAAAAAATCGTTGGGAAAGTACATTAACTCGGACATACAGAGTGCCCCAAAGCATTGTACTTGGACCTACATTATTCCTCAAAAACTGATGGAACAAGTCTATATTTCACTAGCACAATCGGTTTTAGGGTACTGTTTAACAATCTGGGGAGATGCAACAAAAATGAAATTTTGGTAATTTGAATTTGAATTTTGGAATGGAAATTTGGAATTAGAAAGTGCACAGCTGTCTTTGCTCAAAGTTATGTATTTTAAGCCTTATAGTTTTTCTACAGAAACCCTTTACTTAACATCTGGACATGAACAAAAGTAGAAGAAAGAAAAATGTAACCCCTATAGTCACAGAAAATGCATTGATGCATGCATTGTCTCAGGTGTTGAAAATATTAAAATTTTATTATTGTCACATCCATCTTCACAAACAAGGAAGGAATTCTGTCGGCCATTATTTTTGGAATTCTAACATTTTAATATTTATTTCGCGTATCGCGGAAACGGCTCTATCGATTTGGAAGAAATTTTGTGTGTTTAGATATGATTTTGCTGTTAAGTTTACCTGTAGTATCAAAGCTTGTATTTTTATATATGTATATTAAGTAAACATAATTTAGATGCTTCATAAATAGTTGATTAATTGTAGTAATAACACAGTGTAATTCAACATTTTATTTGCTCATTTAAAATAAACATTTGTATTACAGATCATTTATAATCATTAAAACAGGATACAAGAATAATATCTACAAACAATAAATAGTAAACATCCATATTATATCACCTATAAAACATTGCTTAAATTAAGTTTAACAGCTAAGTCACTTTCATTTTCTATTTTCAATTCCTTCTTGAAGGTTTTCTTTAGAAGCATGTTGATGGCTGCTTCCTCTGAAAAAACAGTAATAGCTACATTTAAATAACATTGACAGTTTTTGTTTTCCATAAGATTATAATGTGAATCAGGTTTTGAAAGAAACGCCTTATTTTTTTTTTAGATCTAGCGTTTCGCTTATTGTCTTCCATTGATCCAGTTTGATCCAGGTAGGTTCGGAGAGATTACAGGCACATCAGAAGTTCTATATTCATGTTTAAAAGCAAATGCCTACTGTCAATTCACATACCTGTTACTTGAATAGCTAAAAGCTGATGAACGATATGTCTAGCTGTGATTTTAAATAACTCGCGGCTACTTATATGTTTCTTTTTGTAATAAGGCATCAGAAGCTTCACCACAAGTCCAGCTACATCTAATTTTTCAGTTTTTTTGCCAGCTTTCTCTTCTTTTCGCTTATGTCGCCCTTTCTCCTTGATTATCTTGGCATGTTTATCATCTTTTCTTTTTTTATGGTCTTTAGACCTTTTACTCAAGGTCAATATACTTTTTAAATCCTTCGGTTTCTCCAATTCAATCGGTAAAGGCGACAAAGGCTTCTTTTTTTCTTTTTCGAGTGGTTCACTAGATTTATCTTCAGGTACTATCGATTCCCGAGGCATTTCTGCAAATTGTTTCAGTTTCGCCAAAACTTCGTCAGCTTCAAGACTCAGCCTGTAAGCTTTGTCCAGCTTCTTATCGTCAAGTTTTGGAAGCAAAGTAACGTCTTTGCTGCTGTTGAAGGTATCAGTATCAGGATTTGTATCTTCACATAATTCAACAATTTGAGTTTTATCATCATCAGGTGCGTTGAATTCGTCTGAGACATCCACTTCAATGTTTTCAAGTTTTATTGTTTCATCAGCATCTGTACTTTTAGTGTGAGATTCACTTCCGTCGTCAATAACAAGTTCTTTTTCAGAATCACTTTCTGAAACATCGCCGAATAACTTTGTTTTACTATCATTGACGGGACTTTTCTTGCTTTCTGACTTAATAATATCTTTGTTTTTATCTTTAGTCTCTGACTTTTGAAGACGTTTGACTTCTTTTGAGTGTTTTTTCTTATGCTTGTGTTTATGTTTGTGACTTTGTAATGTTTTAACTTTTTTTGGCTTTTCTGGTTCTATTTCACTATCTGAAGATTCTCCAAAAAGGGCTTGGATTTTTCTTTTCGCAACAGGTTTACTGGTTTCGATTGTATTTGACTCATTTATTGTATGATCTTTTGTATTTTTTTCTTTATTAGGAACGCCCTGTAAAGTGATGTTAATAACAAATGTTTTTGTTTCCTTAGAGGACGAGTCTTTATCGTGTGACGAATTAAGTTTGAGAGTTGTATCATTGTGTATGTGCTCTTCATCATTTTGTTCATTCAACTTAAGCGTGGTATCGTTGCTGTTGTTTTTTGTATCTGAATTATTTTCATCAATGACAAGATTTTCATTTTCACTCTCGTCGGTCGGTGTACTGATGTCGGGAGATGCATGTGATGCTTTTTTAAAGAAACTCGCCAGTTTTGTTTGTGTAAGGGGGTCCCTTTTGAACGGGTTAGCTTTCCTTTTGTTTTGTTTGTCTGATTTGGAGAGTTCTCCTTCTGTTGAAGCTTCGGCTTGTTCTAAAACAGATTAAAAGTTATATAGGTACTGGAAATTGTTCGTAAATTGTTCGAATGAAAATAGACCACGAAGTGTAAAACTAACCAATTTTGATCTGGGATGCCGCCATGAACCCGCCATGTTTCGACATATTAGTCTTTTTGCATTCAAATTCTTTTACAAACTCGCCAAGGGTATTTTGCTTTCTGGGCTCAAATGTTCGTAATTTCGGGTATACTTGGTTTCTACATGATTTCACTTCTGAGATCTGAAACAGTCGTTTTTTACTTGCATTATTACAGAAAATAAGCAGCGGATCAATCGTAAAAAAAAAATTGTTAAGATAGCCATTGAGGCACGAACATCGTGGGCTCTGTACCAGTAGTTGTACCTTTTACTTTGTTAAGATATTCTTACCAGCACTTTGAAAAAAATTCACTTGGCTATGGCGTATGGTCTAAAGATACATTATAGGCCTTTGAGTATGGAAACACAAAATATTTACCATTTTTGTCATTGCTCTTCGGTATAAACTGATAACTGTGCTGTTCGAAAACGACTCGTATTCCATTTCGACAGCACACTGTTCCACATCTTGTCTGGATAGGTGGCGATCGTAATCTTCATCGATATCCTTGGTACTGGCGAGATTGATATACAGCGCCTCGTTGAGTAAAGACAAGTAACTTTCACGACTTTGAATGGTTAGACCGTTCACCTAAAATAGGAAAATGTAGTGAAAATAAGTTTGGGATTTCATATACAGGCAAAATAAGGTGCATATTCCCACTGCAGCCCACTAAGTTTGCTGGTCCATATGGTGGATTACGATTGATAGATTTAGATAGCAGTTAGCGATATCATTGAATAGTATATAACTGTTTAACGTTGTACGCTCGCGGACCATTAATTCGCTAGTGTTAGCAAGTCTTTATAAAACTGCTGCCACACAAAAAAATAAAAGTGTATATATAAATTTTGAGTGGTACAATTTATTTCATATACAATGTGATATCCATAGTATGTTTTATTCGATATTAAAATCGATAAGAATAATGAAAATGTAAAGTTATGTAATTGCCCTACTATTTTAATGACATTAACACACATAAACGGCATTAAGCCTTAAATATAAGATTATTAAAAGGTAATAAAATCACCTTCGTCTCAGTGCTGTCAGCGGCCTTGCACCTCGAATATTTTGCCGATTCCTCGACTTTGCATTTCTTTTCTTCCACTCTCTTTTTTCTGTTAGCGAATTCCTTCATGATAAGGGACTTTGTTTCTTCTGCGACACGTCGCCGGCTCTCTTCTCCGTCTGACCCGCCACTGTCGTCTGCAGCGTACGCCTTGAGTTCTCTTTAAAATACACAGTAAAGCTTGGGTATTAAGAAAACTATTATTGGCTAAGATCTTTTTGTGTCATTGTTTCACTCTCAACAAGATACAAATTTGCTAAGAAGGATCCGATTACCAACAAGGAACAGAGAAGTAAATGGAGACAGACTGAATCGGATCTACACTGTACCGATTGGTTAGAATTAGAGTAGACATAATCTACTCTAAACATGAAAACAGAACAATTTGACAAATCTGTGTGCATATCACATATGCTCAAGGAGTACATGTTATATACGGAAGAATATTAATGTTATACACATGTAAATATTGAAGTATTTAAACGATACTTAATATCTAAAGTAATAAATATGTTTGAGTTTCGAGAGAAATTATTTGTGATACATAATGTGTTTTTAGCAATTTCATCTGAATTTATTCATATTTAATACCTATAACCTCATTCACTCTATTCACTCTCAATTATTGAGAGTAGGCCGGTGTCCCTGCAGTGGGAACATTAGGGGCTGGTGGTCTCGTGGCTAGTACGGTAATACCTATAACCTAGGTACTCATATTTTTTTTCAGGAAAAATGTTTTTTGAAACTACAACAAAATGATGATAATAGGCTTTTCTTTTTTAACTTTTCAAGAATAATCATAATGTATTATGTATTTATTAGGATGTATTAAAATACAGAAGTTTTCAAATAAGAACTATATCAATGGACTCACTGGCTTTGTCCGTAGCGACCCTCTCCGTACATGTCGGAGGGGTCCTGTGTGACCACCAGACCGCCGCCCTCGAGGCGTGCGCTCATTGCTCGCCTCATGTGTTGTTCCAAAGCGCGTCTGACGCCACGCTCATCGCTGCACACGTCGCATCGACCGATGCAGCGTGGCGCTTCCTCGCCGAAGTAGTCCGCGAATGTCTTGTGCCGACATCTGGGTGCAGGAAATAATTAATTCATGTTTTTGCCAAAAAATATACCAATTCATCGACTACCAAAAACTAGAAATGAACGACACTCTCATAACCCTGAATTGCATTCAAGATCGTAGGAATCAAATCTATGGTGGATTGAGCATTCGAGAAATTAATCAATTTACTTAAGTTCCTGTCATAATCAAATTTTAGTCTTTAAATATGTTGAACAGAATAGATTAAGATTGTTTATACTATACTACAGTTTGATTTAGTGGACTGCACAACTGAATTGGCACCATTGTGTTGGTGTCTCACCTAACTTCCTCGCAATATTTGACCATGATCTCAAAGCTTTTGTAGGCGTTCTTGCACCGCTGCTTCTGTTCGGGTGTCTTGCTGCGTCCTATCTCCGACCTGAGCAGGAAATCCACTGTGTTTCGCTCGCTAAGGCAGTAGTAGATGCGACAAAAAGCCGATTTGCCGTCACGGCCTGCTCTTCCCGATTCCTGCAGCAAAACAGCTAAATAAATTCCTGATTTTTTATTTCTAGATTAAGAGATGATTTAACTGAAGATATTGATGTTATCCTGGCAGTGACTAAGGATACGGTTTTGTTAGTAGTTATTCGTTTTTCCTTCAAATAACTATCTTACACTAAAGTAGCACCTGATCACTTCTTCGTGGCCGACTCTGGTTTCAGAGTTTTTTAAGTCACTTGGAGGCCTACGACATAGTTTGTCAACTAGTTTAGCCAAGACCGACGCGACAACTAAACTTCCCTCCAAAGCGTTATGTTCTAATGCTATACTATCACCCATCCAACTACGGACCGGGCGGAGAGTTGCTTATCTTAGATGATGTACCTGATAATAGGCTGCGACGTTTTGCGCCAGGCCCCAGTGCGCGACGGCCCTTACGCTGGCCTTGTCCACCCCCATCCCAAAAGACACGGTCGCACACACACATGGACACTCGCCTTTGGACCACTTTTCTTGTACCGACACCCGGTCCCCAGCCTTCAGACCTAAATACGAATAACAATATAGCCTAATGCCTACCGGTATGTTTAGAACCAGCGCAGTGGGCCTCTTTGTTCAGTATCAAGATAGAACGCGAACAAAGCCTTACATACAAAATCGGAACAGGTAAGATGGTTTCCCTCCAATTTGTGTCAGCAGTAGTGGAGGGATAGAAAATACTATTCAAGACACGATGATGCTGATGATGCAACTTGTGCGTTGAATCAGACACCGACACCCACCAATATAAGTAGAAATGCAAGTATTAGTGACCTATTTAAATTGGTCACCTGGTTTCTGCCTTTGCAAAATCAATTAAGAATTAAAAAGCATTTTAATATGTAGAACCAGAGGCCCTATTTCGAGGATTTACGCTTATTATATTTCTACAGTTTATTTTTAGTCACAGTGTGAAAAAAATGTGGATGTGAAGTTACCTCCGTGATATGCTAGTGATTTTAATCCCCTTTTAGCAAGCATATTGGCCAACTCTTCAGTCTGATCTCTTGTTCGGCAATAAACAATGACTACACTTTTGTCTTTCTGAAACAATGGTTATTATTAGGTCATTCATTGGTCATTATGAGTAAAATAGAAAAGAATTAAAAATATGTTCCACTTACTTGCTTAGTATTCTCGTCTTCTTTTATACTCTTTTTCAAAAAGTCTGCTAAATGTCCAACTTCATCTTCTATACAATTCTGATAAATAACATCATAGAACAAATTTCTCCTAAAACTTGGTGTTTTAAACTGTGCAACTGGTGTTAGAAGCTTTAAATTTGTAAGTATGTCCTGGACAACTTCGGAACTGGCAGTAGCAGTGAGTGCAACCCATGGGATTTCCTTATGCTTCTCTCTCAAATCCCCTAGCTTCAAGTAATCTGGACGAAAGTCATGGCCCCATTCACTAACACAGTGAGCCTCATCAACCACTACATATGAAACTTTCTTATACTTGACTAGATGTTCCATGAGGGACTTAAAAGTATCTGTAGCAGCTTGTTCAGGAGTAACATATAAAAACTTAGTATCAGGTTTCATGCTTCTTAAATCATTCAATACTCTTTCTCTATCTTTAGAAGTCATCTTAGAGTTAACAGATTCAGCTACAATTTTTAATTTGGATAAATGGTCGATTTGGTCTTTTATGAGTGCTAATAGTGGTGAAAAAACAATAGCCAATTTGTTGTCTTGTAGCATAGCTGGAAGTTGGAAACACAGGGATTTCCCAGAACCAGTTGGCATTGAGACAAATACATCGTGAACACCTATAAACAAACATGTAAGTATAAGTTAAAATAAATACTGCTACTTTTATATTATAATCTTTGTAAAGTAGTAAAAATATAAAAATACTCATTAATTTATTGCATTTCACATGGTTATTTAGTTGGTATATCAGTAATGTGTGAAAGATTTTAGTTAAGTTAAAAATATTCAAAGTTTTACAAGTTTTCTTTATTGTCATAATAAAAAAAAAACAAATGACTAAATTATTTGGTTAACTTTTGAATTTCGCGTCAATTTAATTTGACAGTTCGCGCTATTTTATGTTGTTCGTTAACAACATGAACTAGAATGGTTGAGAACTACGCACTTTTGCAATACAACAATCAAAGTTATAAATTACCTCTATTAATTGCTCTGATTGCTCGTTCTTGAAGTTCACTTTTGAACTTTCTGTGACCAAAATACTGCAGCAGTTTATCGGTTACGATATCCATCACGAAGTGTTTCGAGACACCATTGCAAAACAGCACTTAGATTATATTTATTTTAAATACTGATGTATTTATTTATAAACCTATTATTTACAACTTATATCTACTGTAGGTATGTACTGTAACCTCCAAAATAAAAACAAAATAGAAATCGATCGCTTACAGCAAATAGACTTTTCTTTGACATATGTCAATAAAAAAGAGTATTGCGACATCACCACAGACTAGAGATGTGTCAACTCAACTTACTAACTCGAGTCAACTCGAGTTGTGCTCAGGTCGAGTTAACTCGAGTTGAATTCTCCCTAACTCGAGTTTGGGCTGGCGGTAAAAAAACGAATCAAGCGAAAGAGCGAGACCGTGATTCACTCGTTGGGGGTGCACGCAGCTCGCTTTAATACTCCCGCCCGAACGACACCGACGACGACAAGAAGTTTTCTCATCATATCAAACTGTATTCACTGGTCACAAATGTCAAAATGTTGCAGATTTGACGTTTGAGGTTAGGTTTATTTTGTGTTATGAATGTTAACTTACAAGAAAATATTTTTAGTTTTTTGACTTCAGCATTGTATAACTTTTATTTATTCAAAACATACTTTTTATTTTGTTTCACTTTAGTTGTTTGTTTGTTGCACAAACAAACATCTTAATGAGATAAATACTATTCTAATTCGAGTAGTATTATAATTGAATGAATGTTCTTATTGCAACAATTGATTGACAACAAACAAACAAAGTCAGCAAAAGTATCAAAGTAGAGTTGGGTGGAAGAACAAATAAGTAAAAAAGTCAATACTTATAACTCGAGTTACCTGTATTTCAACTCGAGTTAACTCGAGTCGTGTTTATTCCGAGTTGGCACATCTCTACCACAGACTACTATGGGACAGTAAAACAACATAGGTACATACTATGTTCTCAATCACAATTAATACACAATAGAGACACAAACATTCAAAACGCTTTCACGTTGATAGTTAAAGTCAAATCTTTATATGAAATATTTTTTTGTTCAATAAATGTCGGTCCATTTAGCCATACATGATGTATTGCTTGTACAAATGATATTTTTTTTTATTACCGATTTAAAAAACTTTGTTAAGTCGCGTCATTCGAACGTATAACACGACAAAAAACTCGGACTTTTTTCCGAGTGAGTCTAGTTACTTGACCAGTCCCCGTTAAAAGAATAAATCTGACGGAATGATCGTGAAGTGACTAATGCAGAAAAAACTTGTGAATGTACAATTAATCGGACATTGGCAGAATTTGTGTGCCAAAAATAAGAAGAAGAAGAAGAAGATCGTGAAGTGAAACATGAAAAAGCTGCTAGTAGGAACGCATTCATTCGCAGTATTATTTTGGTTTTATTTTTATTAGACTTTGCGCGAAAATTCAAATAGGTATAGTCACTTGCCCGTGGTGTTTAAATCATGAGTAAAAGGAAAAACCCTTCAAGTGATGATAACCTCAATGCAGATTTCTGTGAATTTCTAATGGAACTAGCTGAATATGAAAAAAACGTGAACCGTAATGTGCACAAATACAATGCATACAGAAAAGCAGCAAGTGTTTTATCTATACATAGCAAGAGAATCGAATCAGGTGATGAAGCCAAAAAACTAAGTGGGATTGGAGATAAAATTGCGAAAAAGATCGACGAGTTTCTTCAAACTGGAAAGCTTAGAAAACTTGAGAGTATTCATAAAGACGAACATGCACAGGCCATCAATATGCTTACCAGAGTAACTGGTATTGGGCCTGTAAAAGCGGCAGAATTTGTCAATCAAGGAATTCAATCTATAGATGACCTTAGAAAAAATATTGATAAATTAACACACCATCAAACTATTGGAGTAAGGTGCGCACGGATTTTTATTTCTGCATTAGTAATGTTAAACAGCTATGCTACTTACATTAGAGCCATTTTATAAAGCCGTAAAAATAATAGGTGTCGTTTGAAAAGTTCGTACTAAAAATCCACCTTTAGTTCATTTATAGATAGATCATTTAGATCATATTGATCATTATCAAAAAAAAAAATGTGTTTCAGATATTTCGAGGACTTTGAAAAAAAAATACCTCGTAAAGAAATCGAGGAGATTGAGAAAATTCTTAAAAAACACATTAAAGATTTGGACCTCGCTTTCACTGTGAACATCTGTGGTAGTTATCGGTATGTCGCTTTGAATGAATTTGCAAACGTATAAGTACTACTATTTATTGTAAATACGTACTACTTTATGTTAAGTAGTCTCTAATTAACAGCAAAACACTGCAGTCGTGGAGTAGCATTAGAACTTGTGCCAGGTTCTTTCGGAGAGGTACTGCCACCACACCTGGAATCTGCCGCCAAGCAGTAGTGCTCGCGTTACTGTGTTCCGGTGGAAGGGTGTAGGTGCCGGTGAAATCATATGCGCATCAGACGTATCATCCCCGTCTCTGGTGATTGGCGCAGCAGGATGAATGCGACTCAGTGTATCCAAATCGTATCGTCACTTACCACCAGATGGGCCCTTAGCTCGTCCATCACTTACTAACATAAACAAAAAGTCCTTTTTATTAACCATAGGTTGCTCTTCCAGGCGAGGCAAGGCAGAGAGCGGTGACATTGATGCATTGGTGACACATCCATCTTTAAAAGTTTCCGATAAGAAGAACAAACACGAGGCTAAATTGATGAAGAGCTTAGTAGACGCCCTTAAAGGCCTTGTCATTGATGTTATCTCCATAGGTGATACAAAATTCATGGTAATTTTATAAAACCCTCCGTGAAGGAGGGATTATATTGAGCCGCCTCACCTATTTTCTTGACGACACGAGCTGACGGCCAACCTGAACTTAAGGGGTCACCGCCGCCCATAGACCAACGAAATACGACTCATGTTCTCCCCTACATTAATCCCCGATGCGCATTGTATTGTATGTCGCTCTGAGGCAGAGATGTAACGCCTCAAGTGCCTGTGACTTATCGGCTGCTTGGCGGCGTGGAGGCAGTACTACTCCGGCCAAGTTCTACTGCTATTTTTAGTTACTCCTTTTGCTCCACGTGCAACTGAGCCCCCCTATTATTATAAAATCATGTTACAATGATAGTAATCTAGTTAGAATTTCATAATTGGTTTTTATAGTTAGGTACAACGAACTGATATTTGTGTACCTACTCAGAATTATCATCTATCGTTTGAAACAAACTGTGAAACGGCCAAATTTTCAAAGAATGTCTTTTATTATGGGTCTTCTATGGGATATCTTAACAAATAATAAAAATTGTATCGATGGTACGAAAATTTCGGTATGCGAGTCCGAATTACTTACGGTCTTTCGATTTGTTTCGTAATCTTCACTGATAGGCTGGTGTGGTGAAACATACACAGAACTTTGTAATGTAGGTAATACCACTGAAAATGGTAATTACTACAGGTTTTTAAAATCTTAACACTCCAGGGAGTCTGTCGTCTATCTGATGATCTACCGGCGCGCCGTCTCGACATCAGACTTATTCCATGTGAGCAATACTACTGCGCTATACTATACTTCACCGGCAGTGATGTGTTCAACAAAACCATGCGAGCACACGCCTTGGAGAAGGGTTTTACTCTCAACGAGTATGCATTGAAACCAGTCGGTGTTACTGGTAAGTACCTACCAAATCCAGTTTCGTTGGAATTGGGATCGGATAGACGTTCCGTCTTTTTCTGCCAAATGAGAAAAAGGGTAATTGGGTTTAAATTGAGAATCCCAATTTCGATTCTCATACAGTCCAGTGTAATGAACCAGATAAGACTATTCGGATTTAAATCGGTTCTACATTTGTTTTACTAATTTCATTGATTTTCCTGTCGAATGTATTGCTGGGGAGAATAAAAATACTTAGCTTATTTGTTTATTATCTCCAGTGATGTTTTAATTGATGATCTCTTTCTAACCAATCAGATAAAAGTCGTTAAAATGAAGGACAGAGATAAAAAGACAATCCCAATTTCGGTAGTGATACCGTTCAGAGTTACCTAATTAAATAATGTAATCATTGTTTCAATACAGGTGTTCCAGGAGAGCCAGTACCTATCACTTGCGAGGAGGATATATTCGACTACATAGATTATCCGTTTAAAACACCTGAAGAACGCAACATGTAACTGACATTAAAAAGTTATCGAAATATTTTTGATCTGATGAGCCTTGTCATTTTTTATCCAAAGCTTTAAAAAATAACAAAGCACATGAGATGCTCTATAAATCGGCACTTTTAGGGAGTCACGTTTGGGGATTTCTGAGGCAATCCTAGTATGAGTCGTTTTTTAATACTTTATACTTTTCAGTTTTTTTTAATATCACTTCTTACTAATAGTGGGCAGCCCCCATTACCTTACCCCAATTCTGAAGTGAGGATCCCCTGCAATCTATATAGGAAAATCGTGTAAAATCATTGCTATGCTAAATATTTCGCAGAGTTTAGGAAATTGCAACAATTCAACGTGATTTATTAGTAACGCTCGGAAACTATTTTATAACAAATTCGGCGTTTATCTCACAAGTACTCATTCAAGCGACAATTCATACCAGTGTTTCAATATTTTGAAATTGAAGAGAATTGAATACTCGTTATTCCCAAACCGTCATTATTACCAGAAAATAATACAGTGCTGACTTTTGGTTGAGGTCGGACTCAAGGGCCTCTACCATAAAACCACCTCAATATAGCTTGCTCGATCTTGCGAAATATCTTTATCAAGAATCTCCTAATAATTATAAGTGCAAGAACTGTGAAATGTGTGTCGCTACAAATTCCGCTACAACTCGTACGTTGAGTTGATGGCGCATACGTTTGGAGGAAATCAAGTTGATTTTGAATATATATTTATAGGGCTAGTGTCCTATTTGTTGTGCTGACTTGGCGCTACAACGAAAAAAAACATGTTTTTCAATTTTCACAATTTTTTATTACAAAAAATAAAAACTATTACAATCACATACGAGTCATTTATTACTCATTATTCATATCACATGGTTTTAGTTAAAAAGAATAAATATTTTCACTTTTATATTCTTATTTTCTTAAGGAATGGTCAATTACCGTAACAAAGTTCGCAATGAAAAAAACATACTAACATAATATAAAACATTGAGTGGAAGTATGAAGAATCGTTATTTAAAAACAAATGAATCATACTAAGGCTTAATGTTTGATCCTCATAAAGATAACACGTAAAACAAGTCAATGGTATTGTCATAATCTTCCATTCTATGTATTTATCTCATTAAAATAAAAAAATGGCTTTAAATCGTCAGAGACTGACATAAAAATAAACAAAGAGCGTTAATAAAAAATAATACCATTAACAATACATACTGTTCCATTTTTGTCATACAGTATTTTTGTAAATAAAATTTGGTTTCTCAACACTGACTTCATTCGACTAGTCTTATAACATCAGTCTAAAGAATTTTTAACACTTGATATTATGATTTAAAAAGAAACTATAAACTAAGTCTTAGACTTACCTTTTTATAAGTATTACTAAATGGACACAATTTAGTTAGGTATTTAGGTATGACATTGAAAAAATAAAAGCTAGTTATATTATAACCTAATAATAGCTTTTTTGGCAAGTCAAATTAAAAACTATAGTAAGTTTAGCTTATAATAAGACTTAGTGATATTTATTCTCAAAATGATAATGGTATTTAATTTTTATAACCGTGAAGTTTCTCACTACGGGGAAAATGCCTCCCTTCCCTACTTCGAAACTTCCTAGTTTGGGGCAGTTTTCGCCTGGGCTTTCCGCGCAGTCATCGTCCATTTGATGGGATCAAGTTCATGAACATCGCCAAGCGATTCCGTTTACGACTAATTGATAAGAAAAGATGATTGTGAAAAATACTAGTTTTATGAATCTTTATAAATTCACGACGCGTTTGGCTTCAAATATCTGAACTTTAAATTATTGGAAGTAAAAACACGGAAGAAAGAGTGCCGGATCGTTCGTATCTCTCACTTAGTAAGTCCCACTAACTGCATATTGAATTTAACTTTTAAGAAATTAAGAAAGCTTTTTTTTATTTTGCCTTTGACAACACTGATGCAGATACTTATTCTATCAACTGAAATGAAATAAAACAAAGAATTTTCCTATACAGTAGTCACAGGCGCAATAACTTTGTAGCTAAAATTTTGTTTATATACTTAAGTGAATAACCAGTGGCAAATATCATGTCAACCTTGTATGTAAACATTTTGCACATTATTGAACGCGTCTACGTTCGCATTAGCCACAAGGTGAGGTGCAGCTTATGTATAACTTTGGTTGTCTGAAAGAAATCGCTTACTAGCGATAAGGCCGCCCTTTGTAGTCTTATGTAATAACGGTTTGTTAAACTTATTCATCTGGTGTACGGTAAGTAATATCTATCTATCTATCTATAATCTCTATCAGCCATCAACTCCTCGTCTCTAATATCCCCATTAACGACAAACAACTCGACTATAAAAACTTATCAGCACCGAAGATTACGAGTACACGTAGTAGTATTATTTACATACCCCTACAAAACTTATGTATACTATAATAGGTTACTGAATTGACTAAAGTTTTCATGATGAAATTTTATAATATGGTAACATTAGAGCAACTCCAAATCACGTTCTCAAAACAGTGTAGGAAACCGGCATATCCTAAAACATAACAAAAAAATTTAAAACGTAACATCTACCAATCCGGATTTGGCTCAAACCCCATATACTCTCAGTTGTCTAGAGTAGACCGGTGTCCCTACCGTACAACAACTAATAATCTGGAACTAATACTACTTTAATTCGAAGTTACTCTGATTAAAACAACAATACTGAACTGATGCCTGACTCAATAGTGTAACCATGAAACTAACTTACTGAACGATGGTGCTGATTCTTCTGTGGAGTTTAGTTCTATTAAACATTTAGCCATTCAGAAAATAAAAATAGCGTTTGTCAAAAATCCTCCAAAAAAACTGCTGAATTGCTATCAGATGTACGCTTTTACAAAATTTAGGAACACTTAGCTCAGCATATATGCATCATCTGTCTGAGCGTCGCTCATGGTCCGCATACAAGTTTATACAAATGCGAGTCGTGGTCAGCGAGCGCGTCGTCCGGAGCTCGTAGCTCCACCACTTTTCCCGCCGACAGTACCATAACCCGCGAACACTCGAGCACGCCGGCTGTTCGGTGCGCGATGAACAAAACCGTCGATCCGCCAAACGACCAACGGATTGTGTCGAGGATTGTACGCTCCGTTTCGTGGTCCACGTTGGCTGTTGCTTCGTCTACTAGCAGTATCTGAAGATAATGGAATTGGATAAGTTGTTATAATTTCGATTTCGACTTCGTTGGACAACTTTCCACTGTAAAAACGAAACTTTTTCCGTAAAATTTTAAGAATCCTTTATATTTTAAAGTCATCGTTTTACAATATGACTACTGTAACATATTCTGAATTACTTAACTCCCAATGTAGTGGATACAATTTGTTAAGAGAGATGATTATTCCGTACCTTAGCGCGATGCAACAAGGCTCTCGCCAGACACAGCATTTGCGCATGTCCTCGCGACAGCTCGCTCGCGAGCGCGTTCAGTGACGTCACCGCGATGGCGCCGCACGCTTCCAACGCGTTTCGAATATCTTCCACTGTATGCTGATGTAGCGGATCCACATTATCTCGGATGCTGCCCGTAAATATGAATGGCTCTTGAGGTATCACGCCGATCCTTAATCTGGAATCCACGAAAATATTTCATTTACGTGGTTATTTTTCAAGCAGAAATCAATCGGGATCATTGCCGATGATTTGACGATGATGAATGATAATTGATTTCTGCTAGCCAATGATTCATTGGCTCTTGCTGGGAGGGGCCTATGCCCATCAGTGTATGATAGAACCATGATGACTTGAACATTTTGAGACTCATGTCTTAAAAAAGTATCAGCTACATCAACAAAACTTAAAAAAAATTTCGAACATCTAAAAATAACTTTTCCATACAAATCTTACAATATTATCTTACCTAAGTGCATGTAGATGTAGTTTGGTTACGTCAACGCCGTCAATTCGCACCGTCCCGCTAGCGATGGGCGCGAGTCTGAGTATAGCTTGCACTAGCGAACTTTTGCCAGCGCCCGTGCGGCCGACCACGGCTAACTTCTCGCCGGGATAACTGGAGAACGTCACGCCGCTCAATGCCATGGTGCCGTTTTCGCGACTGCTGAAATATATAAGTAGTCTCTGCTTAGCCTTTGATATAATAATAGGGGGATTCTCTCTATTTGCTCGAGTTTGTTGTTTGTTGTCTTCATAATCATCATATATAAATTTAACCAGGCATAGGCCGAAGCATATCTTAAGATCTCAGAAAAAGGTATTTTTCCGAGATATCTTAAGATGTGCTTCATCTTCTTCTTTCGTGTGAGCAAGTGGCCAAATCGTATGTCGGAGTTTTCAAGCCGCCTGAAGGCCCCCTACATGGCTTAACGACTAGCAAAGCCGGGACCGACGTGCCCTCCGACGCACAGAAGCGCTCAGTCCATATGCCACTAAATGTACACGCATCCAACTAATAGGAGTAATATTTAGTAATCGCCCAAAATTCTAAGCATCCCTAGTTCCCGTAAGATAAAACGGGATCGTCCGAGATTTTTATCTGATTAGTGAGAAGTTCACCTACTTGTAGCTTAGGTAGACATTGTCAAATTCGATGACACCTTGAGACGGCCAGCCGTACGGGGGCGGGTCGCCGTCTACTTTCTCACATTGGATCTGAAATTAAATAGTAAAATAATAATATTATGTTGCAAGAAATCGCTTTACACATTAATATTGAATTTTCTTATGATTACTATAATATTATTTTGTGTATGTCAGCAATATAGTGTTATCTATCATCTATCTATACTACAGTGAAATTCTGGCCAATTAGACACTAAGTATGCAAACTGCTTCAGCTAAATAAATTAATATTATTGGAAATTTCGTAAATTAATATTATTACAAATTAATATATCTATAAGCAGTGATGCGTTTCGAGGACTATCGGACTGAAGCAACATTTCGAAATTTAAATTTAATTATACATATATTTATTTAAAAAGAATAATGTTGCGTTGAGAACCAGTTACAATTCTGTTATAATCAAAAATAATTATTTGAATCTAGCATAAGTGGTTACTTACGTCTCGAATATATTCACCGACTCGTTCGACGGCAATCATTTCCCGTTCCGTTTCCGTGAACGCATTGAGCACGTTACTGAGCATTGACGTCATCGACAACGCGTACGATATGGCGAGCCCCACCAATCCTGGTAATAAATACAAATCCTTATGAAATATATATATAACCGAATAAACAAATATTCTAAACTAAGTATAGCTTATACAATGAAAGCCAGATTGCTGTTAAATAAGTATAGTACATTAAAAAAAATACACATACATATATTATAGTAAAAACACCCAGACACAGAACAAACATTTATGTTCGTCACACAAATGCTTGTCCTGAGTGGGAATCGAATCCACGACACAACTGAACGCAAAGCTACTCCCAACTGAGCTGTGAGACTGTGTTGTTCACAAAAAGAGCTATATGAAACGTGACGTCAGAGAGGTACATATTATTATCTTTCAGGCAACATAATTTTACAGTACAAAAGATATACAGTAATATGGCCGATAGCAAATAAATACCTTACACTAAAATACATAACAAGACGGCGAGTCCCGCCCCGTTTTCAGCTTTACCTGGGTCGGCGGCGTGCGTGGCTCGCTGAAGCACCGCCAGCAGCGCGGCGCAAGCGACCGCTGCGGCCGCACTGGCCTGCAGTCGCAGCGCTAGCCACTGCGCCGCCGCGGCCGAACAAAGCGCTGCCCGTTGCCATGCCTCCACCAACTCGTCGCCGCGGGAGCACCAGCGTGAGGTCGCTCCCGTTGCGCGGATGCACGTCTGACCTGGGAAAATGGCTTGTCTTCAATGCGAGAAATTTCAACAGCAAAAAGTTAATTTTCAAGTATATAAACTGGCAGATGGAAAGCAGTTCAAACAACGGGGTTTTCAATAGTTAATGAGAAGGCAAATATTTAGCTTTTTATTTGGTTTTTAGTATCCTCAGACGAGATAAAAAATTAATGACGTCACGTAAAAAGTTAGAAATATTGGTCTGAAAGAATTAATAAATTCCTTAAAATTTTTTAAGGAATTTATTAATTCTTTCAGAGGCGAAATTAAATATTTAAAAAAGAGAAAGCGTTCTCTCTATATTTGACTGGCCTCAGAGTGCAGTTGTTTATAACACTGCCTTCTCTGCTATAGGTCGTGGTATCGATTCCCAATCAGGACAAGCATTTGTATGACGAACATAGATGTTTGGTGTATCTGGGTGTTATGTATGCATTTATACAAAAGAATATACTATTACATCAGTTATCTAGTTCTCACAGTACAAGCTAGATGGCGCTATATATAATGTCCATGAATATTTTTTATTTATTAATGTAGATGTAATGTAATGTAGATAATGTCGATACCTTCTAGTGTGTCATTGAAGTGCGTGTACACCGGAGACAGGGTAACGCTCTGCAATCGCTTGAGTTGCCGCGACGTGATACGATATTGCCGCTGCAGTCTGTAGTATATGAACGTTAGAGGCGCAACTAACACCAACAACCACGGAAGACCATACACAGTAACTGCTACTGCTCCTGAAATAGTTCACAATATAAGCATTGTATACTAAAACAGCATTAAATTTTGAAAACGGAAACGAAAAATGATCTCCAAACAAGATTGATCTTATAACTGTTCTTAATTAAATAAACATATGAATAACAAGTTATTAATTAAATAAACATATAAATCTTACCTATCAAAGAGAAGAATTGCGCTAATAGGATGTTCATAATAAACGGCAATGAGTCATCAACTGTATATGTATCAGACGAAAATCTATTTAGAATCCGTCCGGCGGGAGTCACGTCAAAGAACTTCATGTTTGCCTGCGAATACATACAAAAATGTTGTAGTTTGTGTGCAAATGTTATAATGATATACATTTAATCAAATTTACTCACCTTAACAACCACTTTTAGCAGAACTTTGTGGATGCTAGTAGCCGCTTTCACTCCACCGTAGGCAAACAAAAACGCTCGCATAATCGTGAAGACGAGATTCAAGCCGGCAAGTCCAAAATAAACTTCCAAGTAGAAATTATCCCGGTAATCCACTGTCGCATTTGGCAGAAGAGTTTCTCGTGGTAGTTTCACTGGAACAGCGGTCTTATTCACTTCGGTTGCGTTATGTCCGTCAAGCTTATGAATAATTGACATGGTGGAGTTGAGTATTTTGTGTACTAATCCGTCGATAGCACTGACGCCGTGGTCGAGAATATTCGTTTTCTCAGTTATAACAAAGGCATTAAACACGTCGACATCGTGGGTTACGTTTCTACTTCTGGCTTTGACCCAGTATGTGAGCCAAAGGAATGTGAAGTTCTGAGACAACTGCATTAGGATAAGCGACAGCACGATGGTAATGGAGAGGAATATTCCCACTGAGCGGAGATACATGCCGATCACCCACCAGCCGACAGTACCCTGTGACATCGCCTCCTAAAAAAAATATACAATTAATTTCGATTTTCTCATAGTATGGCTTGTAAGCTCCAAAAATGTTCTGGTGTACGGCAGAGGGCTATAATACAATACCTCTTCATCTAAGCTGTTTCTGCTAACGTTGTCCTGCTGCTCCGAGCGTTGTGGTGCTATTGGTCGCGGCGGTTCTTCTCCTATCGACTCGGTCTCACTGGGAAGGAACTCTTCTATGTCATTCAACACCAATTCTGGTGGACCTGAAATGAGTTACCTTATTTGATATGCCGTTTTCGCGACAATTTATTTGCGAGGAAACCTTATTCTTTTTTTTCTAAAATAAAGGTAGCCTTAGTTACTCCTTATAACATCAGCTATTTGAAAGTGAAAATCGATCCAGCCGTTTCGGAGATTGCCCGGAACAAACAGACAGACATACAGACAAACATTTTTTTTTTACGCCTTAGATTTAATTTTGCGTGTAGATAGGGTTATGCTTTTTAATTTTACCTGTATAATTGTATTTCTTGTAAAAACACAACTAAAAAAAAAAACATTTCACACAAAAAAACCGAGCGAAGTATTGTATTATTGTATGTGTAAAATCACCCATAGTACCATAGCTAAGTTTGGGGCTAGAAATATACAATATGAAAATCGTAAGAATAATCGAATAAATGATATCCCTATTGTCCGAAAATTGGAAGAGACCTAATATTTTTTAAAACGCATCTAAGGGCGAGCAGTTCAAAGTACCGTGTCTTATAATGCGTCCGTCCTGTAGCAGTAGCGTCGTGTTGGTGCGCGCCAGGTATCGCGGCGAATGTGCCACCAACACCCGCGTGGTGTGCCGCAGCATACCCAAAACACAACGCTGCATTATGTGCTGCCCCACTGTGCTATCCACGCCCGATAGCACGTCGTCCAGCAGGTACACTGAAATTAGAAGGTATCATTAGAAAACAATACCCGATTACCGTACCAGCCTCTAATGTTCCCACTGCAGGGACACCGGCCTACTCTCGATAATTGAGAGTGAATGGGCTCTGATCTACCACGGGAGCCCAATCCGGATTGGTAGATGTCACATGTCGTCGAATTTTTGGTTCTAAGACATGCCGGTTTCCTCGCGATGTTTTCCGTCACCGTTTTGAGAACGTGGTTGTGCGCAAGAACATAAATTTTTTCAAGTGAAAAAACTCATTGGTGCACTTGTGGTTTTGAACCAGCAACCTTCAGATTGAAAGTCGGCGTCTATGCCCCTGGGCCACCACGCTCTCCCGATTAACTGGTGCTATCAGATCAGCTTCTTGCTGTCACAATGTATTCATTATTGCAAACACTTGATAGACAGACAAGCTCGCACTTACACGTATAAAAACACACATCTTCAGTAGTCCCTAAATCGAATCCATTATGAAAGTCGTAGTGTTGCGTATTTTACTTTTAGTGTATAACATGTTTTCCGAATACAAACGGTAAGGTAGAAAATATCTACATCGACGGGACACCGACCGAGTGGAAGGCGACGCATGCCGAAGAAACGATGACCTGGACGCATTCTACACGTAAATTCAATCATAATACTTTTCTTGTATTATAGATTAGATTGCGTATTTAAAAATATATAAAGTTACAGGAATATACGTTTATATTTTTTTCACTACGACCTCGAAATGGGACTTGGTGAATTATTGTATTGTATAATATTTTTGTTTTCTTCAGAACAAGTGCCCTAGACGTATTACAAAAATTAATTAAATGGAAAATATTTAAATCCCACATATTAGCTAATAACCGTAATTGATTCGCGGCATACCACAGGTTCGCATTATGGTTTTCTTGAACTCTATACAAACAATACGCGGCTGACGCGTAATACCACCAAGTATAATACACATTATACCTTGTTTATCCTGGTAGACCGCACGGGCGAGTGCGATCCGGGCTCGTTGGCCACCGCTGAGCGTACACCCGCCCTCGCCAACGTATGCATTCCATCCAAGAATATTCAGATCCTCTGCAAGAACATTTTTATTAACGTACCATTGTCAAGAAATAGGTTTAGTTCATACATGTGGTAGTAGTCGGATGTATTATGTAATTAAACTATCTTGTGACTGGCCTCATAGCTCTTCCTTTTGCGCCGTAGGTCCAGGACCTACGGCGACAGGACAAGATAGTTAATTTGTTAATTTAATATGTATTATAAAAAAGAATGCTTGGTTTGCGGCTAAATGGGTCTGTGTGAAATGTCCATTAGTTACTTATTATTACTTAATCTTACCGGTAAGAGCGCACGCTTCTACTACTGCCCGGAATTTTACTTCGTCGTAATGCTTTCCAAATAGAATGTTGTCGCGAATCGTACCCCTAACGAGCCATGGTTTTTGAGACACGTAACCAAAACCTAAAAAAAATTACTTGTTAGTAAGTTTTCATAAGCACAGTAAATTCTTATAAAAATAACGACTAACTGTTGAGATTTTCTGGAATTTGCAAGTCTCCGTTTTTCTTGATCATTTCCCCGATAATTGCTAACAATAGGGACGTCTTCCCGCTGCCAACACTTCCCGTCACTCCAATTAATTCTTCTTTCCCGATTTCCAAAGATATATCTCTCAACATAAACGGTTCATCTTGCGCCAATGTCTCAGAAGACGATGGGGATTCATCTCTTCTCTGAATGCTTCCTCGGGACAATCTTTTCTTCGATTTTCCTTTATTCTTTTTTATTTTTTTCTGCGGTATTCGTCTGCATGGTTTCACCCACGAAAACGTTGCGTTTTTGAATATGACCATCTTGTCTTCATCTTTATTTGTGTTCACTTTGTCGTAGTAACGCTCCGTCTGCATATCTGGAAGCTGTAATACAATATCATTAACATTGAATCATTTTTGCGCGACGCAAAGGGTATAAGGTAATCTTAACTTATTTTTTATAAAAACATCTATGGGATACCTAAATAATTTACATCAACCATTTACAAGTTACTATAACACTTACGTCAATTAGTTTTTGTATCCGTTTTATGGAGACCCACGCTTCCATGAGTCCATTTAGTACCCAGGGAAACGCGTTTAGTGGTGATATCAACATATTAATCAACGCAATCGTTGTAAATACCTGTAATAATAAGAATTTATACAATTTTGTTTTATTTCCATTAAATATTAAACAAATTATGATGATTTAACATACAGTGGGTGCATCGAGCGGCTGTTTTCTCAAAGCGTGTGTTCCGAGTGTGAGCGCCGCCACTAAAACGGGGGTAGTTGCCCAAAGTACCACGCAGATTGCATCCAGGTACTTCCGTCCGCGTAGATAATTCAACTCTTGGCTTCGGGCCTCTGAAATTATTTCATGCATGTATATTAAATTCATGTAATGTGTGAGGAAGGCGGGCGTAACTTTAACCGTTTACGCAGTGAACCGAAGAAATGGGGTGGGTTATAATAACAATCAGTATAAGCTTTAACTCACCAGTCACCCGATTTATAAAATAGGTTTCCCATACATGAACTTTGACAGTCCTGATTCCTTTCAGCAGGTCAGATATGAGGCTCACTCGACTGTCTTTGTGCCTCATCAACTCAGTGCTCAAATCTCCAATTTTGTTGGCTATTATTTTGTTAATAGGAATCAGTATTACGGAGAATGCCACTCCAGCTAGGAAAGATATCCCCACTTGTTGATATAGAAGGAAAAGTGTTACAAATAGCTGGAAAATAAACAGTATGGCGTCAATACAACTATAAACATAAAACGCAAACATTTTATACAAATGTCCCTTATCTACCTGTAATGGAATGCTCCACAGTGCATGAAAACTAGGGCAAGAATTCACTATTCTGTCAGTATCAGTAGACATAAAGTTAGTTATTTCCCCAACTGAAAATGATTTTGTCAGTTCGGTGGATGTTACACTTAGCGTCTTTCTGAGTATTGTCGAAACTATCGCTCCGCGCATCTTCAGTCCAATTATAGACATCAGCCAGTTAAAATGTACATTGAACAAAGCTGATATTAAGGTAGCTGATAGAAGACCAGCTGCGTATGAGTAACTGCAAAACAAAGATGAATGATTTGGTACAAAAATTGATAAGGAATCATTACATAGGTTCTAATTCACATGTTGCCATTAATTAGTAGAAATCAATGAATAAGAAACTTCATGAATAGCCAGAAGAAACAAAATTATTTAATATTTATTTACCCCAAATGCTGATCAATAGTCTCATCTTCCACAAAGGATACCAGCTTGTTGAGCAACAAAGGTCCAGCAAAGCCGGCCATGTCAGACACCAGTTTCAAAATTCCAATGGTATAGAACTGGAAAGCAAAGCATGTGTGCAAAGCTCTGAGCAATGTCACATTCTGCCGTCTCACTGGTGGCAGTAACACACGAGCGGTGGGCGTCACAGGGGTGGATTCCTGCGGTGCTGTTTCACCAGTGGCACCGTAACCTTTAATAAAGTAAATAATCAAACTTTCCAGCCAGGACTAGCATTTGTGTGATGAACATAGATTCTTGTTCTGTCTTGACATTGACAACAAAAAAAGTACAGCAGAAAAAGCTGATGGTTCATAACATTTTATAATACAATATTTGTATTTGCAGATACAAAATGTTTATAAATTAAATTAGTTGGTCTGTATCTAATAATCAAATCATCATATGTTGTGGTTTTTTGGCTCAAATTTTTACTTAAATTTTACATAGATACCTGATGCTATGAAAGGTTCATGTGGTACTTCAGCATACTGTTGGTACTCATCAATGTTCCCAATGAGAGACCGATCCATCCTTGCTCCGACATAGGAGCATCGATAATCAGATGGTATATCAAACAACTCTTCAGGATCATATAGTTTATTTTCAAGTCCTGGAAATATTAAGTTTTGAATGATATCACTTTCAGTTCTTAAAGAGATTTTTCTTTAGATAACCCAAATAACTTTGTAACTGGCCTCACAGCTCAATTAGTGTTAACTCCCTCTGCACTGTAGGTTGTGAGTTCAATTCCATGCACAGTAGATTGTGATTTAACAGTTTTACTTCAATTATAAAGTACCGAAAAAAAAAGTGTTAAATTGTAAGCAGTATGTTACGGATCACAATCTTTCAACAGTTCACAATCTCGTGAGATAGATCTAAGAATATTTACAATTTTACGGTGATATATACATAAAATAAAAATTGTTGGCATATATTCTGATCTGGCAGACTGATTATAACAGACTGATATTTTACCGACTGAATGACAGTGTTAGCTGTAATGAACATTCTCACAAGATGAACAGTGGCCCATTGAAACCCTCCCTAACGGTTTGGGAACAGAGGCGAATTTATGAATGTATATTTAACAGATATTTGTAAGAAATTAAACTAGCTGTATGTATTGTTTACCTTTCTGGAACAGTGGAGTTACCCATGAAAATGTCAACTTAGACATAAATCCTGAGCCTTGCATAGCTGTACCCAATATGTCTTCATCCATATGGGGAAGCAGAGGTGTATATTCATTCTGGAATATTTTAAACAAATATAGCTTGGTACCTAAATTACAAGTTATATTATAAAAAATAATATATGTACATACATGTGTGTGTTGTGAACCGACCAGACACTGTGAGTAGTAAGTAGGCCTTGACTCACTTGAAGGTAACAGTGTGAGAAAATATATAATATGGCAACAGAGCGATGTCAAGCTGAACCCCACTGAAGTACCATTGATGATGTTGCTTCTCAACATTATCAAGTTGAGCATCACTGCCAGACTCCACAAGATCAGCTGAGAGAGTGGCCCTCGTGAACTGGACCCCAGGCGATGCTTCAATGCTAAGACATAACCAAAATGCACCAACCACGAAAGACATGACGTCCCCGCGGCAAAATAATCCACTGGATACAATATAAATTCTGTCTTGGTAATGAATACATACAGTTCAACAATTGGAACAAATACTAGCACTAACACTACAAAACTGCGAATTATTACAGCTCGTTCTTGCGTCTTTTCACGAATAACCCAGTCTTTTCGGTACCCAACGTAATATCCAGATATAATGGCAATAACAAAGCATAATGGTATCTGCAAAAATAGTTTTTCAAAGCACTGGCCAATGTCCTTCGTATCATCGTTCCACGATTGTAAGCCATTTGGCCCACAAATGTCTTCCCATTTTATTCCCAGATACTCCATAGCTGCAGCAGAACCTTTACATCTGATACTACAAACGATGAGCAACTATTGCCATTGCGACCACTGAAGAAAGTTCAATAACGAAGAAGGCGATGAAAAAAACCATAATATATAGTTTAGATATGCACTTTATGCACGCACTCAAGGGGATTGTGCCATTTTAATGTTTGTGATGATTTAAATTATCGTAGAATCACACCACATATTGAATTAAAGTTATTATTTACCAGTGTTTCCACTTTCAAATTTGATTTGTCCCTAATTTCTGTAAAAATTATCCCTTAAATTCCCTAAATTAATTTTATATTACTTAGATTAAGGAGCAAAATAAATAATAAGATATCATATTCCATATTTAATTAGCACAAAATATTTATCAATTACTGAGTACGATAATACAAATAATAAAATATTTTGTCGATAATTGTTCTTATTGACAAAATATAATTGTCGTTTTAGTAAGACGTGAAAATGGTTACAGTTGTCTTTTGTTTCATTTTTCATCTTTTAGCAAAATGAGTCGCTATTGCTAGTAGTTTAGCAGAACCAAACCATTTGCACGGCAAGCGAACGAGAGACGAGAAAAGAGTGATTTAAAAGCGTTCGCATGAACAAATATATTGAGAACGTTATAAACTAACTAGTCAGGCTTTATACATGACGAGTTTGAGGGAATCCCCTTTAACAAATCGATACCTGCTATAAACAATAGGGTTACCACCTAAGTTAATTTTTACCCTAAAATTCTTAAATTTCTAAAATACTCTAAATTCCCTGTACAGATGAAAATGTCCCTAAATCTTACTTATTGTTAGTCATTTTTCCCCATAAAAGGGAGAAAGCCCTAAACGTGAAAACGCTGATTATTTTAAACTATTTATTCCCGATCATGTTGTCAATCGGCTTTTTTCAAGGTAAAAACGCCAGGATTGTTTCTAAAAAGCACTGAACTGGAGAACTCAGCGGCATGCGCAAGGAACTGGGAGTTTGTTTTTGATCTGCTGGACAATGACCTGCTAAGTTCATTCACATGTCATGTAACAAGACTTGTGTGTAACTTGTAAAAGATACGACTAAACATTTTGATAACATGACTCTTGTTATCAAAATGTTTGGTCGCTTGTGCCTTTGTCTCGAATGTTTATTTTATTTTGCTTTGATTTAAATAAAATTTAATTCTTCTTCTTCGTTTTTTGGCCAAATGTTTTTCAGCATAGTTTGTCTCTTTGACAGTGACATTTATTTGTTAATAAAAAATATATCAGAATAAAAATCAGAGTTTATTTATATTATAATCACTAAATTACGGTTAACTTAACCGTAACTAAGTAATTCATTCAAAATAAACTTAACATATTTCTTAGAATATAATTACAATTGGTTCATATTATTTTCCTAATACTGCTCATTGACTTGCTTAGATTTCTCAATTAATTTAAAATGAAAAAAATAAAATAAAATAATTTGTATAAGACACTCCCTATATATGGATAATTTGAAGTAAGTATATAATATCCACACATCTGTGGCCGTGGGTTGTCTATGGAGTCTATGCATCTATCTAATTAGTCTGTGCTAGGTACAAATATATGGATATTTTTAGTAGTTAATGTCAAATCGCATTTCTATTTTACTAATAAATTTATCTCTAGATTCTTCGCTCTTACACTGAATGAAAATACCATTTATATTATACAGTTGGTTTCTGATAATTTGAAACGGAAATAAAGCCATATTTCCTTACTTCCCAAGGGGTATTTTCGGCTCCAATCTATGATATCTACTCAAAAATAATACATTTTTTGTAACTGTTCAACGATAGCATAAATAGGTATCTATTACTTGCAAAGATAATAAGTTACATATTAATTATAAACTGAAATCAAATACTACCCTGGGCAAAAGTACCTTGGTACCCTGTGCTGAGGCCTGTACAGTCTCCGGCAGTCTTCTAATTATTTGCATCATTTCTGAATTTGGGATTCTTTAGCATAATGGAAAATCTAGTGAATGAGAAGGGGGAAGAACTAGAAGATGAAAATATTGATCCTTTAGATGACATAATCGACTATCTTGTACGATCCGCAAGAATATCGTTCAAGAACGCACATGTCAATGAAGCAGAAATCCGAACCGGTCAGAAAATACAGATGGCCAAAGATTTGTACAATCAGTCACCAATAGAATTTTTAATACAATTTGGGAAGTTCTTAGCACCACACCATATTGGATATTTTGAAAACACATGTAATATCAACAACAGAATGTTTAAGGAATGTGTAGAAGGACTGAAAATATATCATTCTGACTCAAGCAGAATCAAGCGAGTGAGAAATAGGAGGTACAAAGCTCTTCAACAGTTACAAAATGATACAGATTATTTTAGTGATAAGCAAATGATGCTTCGAAATCCCCTTCTCTATGAACAACTGATTGGTCAGTATTTAACTGATGAAGAAATATCAGAACGAGATGGTGTTGATAATGAAAATCTTAATTTGCTCACAATTATCCTCGACACTGTCGATAGAAATCAAATGAGACAGACTAAAAACAAACAGATGTTAGAAGAAGGCCTTGAGGCAATAGATATAAACAGAGAAAGGAAAAATGATGAGCCAACTCAAAGTAAAAAAATGTGGGGAGATTTTGATATTCCAGATACATCAGCCAAGTCACAAAGCAAGAGAATGTGGGGAGATTTTGGTAAACCTGATACAACACCGAGTTTCAAGCCTGAAGCCAGAAAACAGAGTATGATCAGTGCCCCAGAAAGAAGATTACTCCGTGATGAGTTCTATCAGGAGATGTATAGTAGTTTCATAGAAGGGAGGGATGATTATGACTATGAAACTGTGGACAACAATGAGCAGTATGATGATTTGCAGCAAGTGTCCCAAGATGCAGAAGATAGGTACTTTGACTCTGAAACTAATGAGGTAGAAAATCTGGAGGAGCACATGAAGCTTGTTGAGGAGTATGGCAGAAGAAACTCTAACAACTCAGTTGGAGATGAGGATCCATTGGATGTATTTATGCAGCGTATATCAAATAAACTCAAAAATTAAAGCACTTTATTTTATTCCTTATTATGCATGACCCTTCAATAGATGTCCCCAAGTTGCAATTGTCATGCACAAAAAAAAAACACAAATATTGGATTCCCGTCCGATTTCCATGTGAGTCTTGGATATAGGATATAGGATATTTACAAGTTATAAGCTTTTAAATAGTAACTACCAATTTTTTTACCTAAGTGACAAACAACTTGAATAACAACTTGTTAAAAAAAACTAAGCTTTCCAAGTATATTTTAAAGAATTCAACATAAATAATATACCTAAAACGATTTTTTTTAATGCTATTTTCTACTGGTTTAAGTAGCTGGACACACACCATCGAATCGGGTAACAGAGGGCATAACACCGGCCTATAACAACACTACGGCGGAGTACTAGAATTATCAAGGCGCCATACTGATGAGCTTCGTTGAGGACGTGCTATGTAGGTACATAATATTATGTGTTGTATTGTGTGTAAAATATCAAGATAAATAGCAATTCTTATAATTGTTTTTTTTTATATTCAGTGTCAGGTACCCTGACACTGAATATAAAAAAAAAACAAGTCCGGTATAAGATATCTTATACCGGACTATTGTCTTCTTAACTATTAAATTGTATTCAAATTACTTTGGAAGTTTAATTGAGTAACAACATACAAATCAAGTAAGTTGTAGGCAGAAAAAGCCCAATTGCTATTGCTAATTTGCCAGGCACTTTAAAGCTCGATTTGGCAATTATTATTTTCTGATTACTCTTTGGTAAAACAATTAATGTTCCGATTGTAGTATTGTAAAGTACTAAATAGGTAGATTTATATGATAAAATGAATCCATACATAAACAATTTGTTTTTCATTCCGAAACAGGAATACACCCGCCATCTTGATGTCAGGTTGGCGGCTCAATTTATTTGTGTAATATATCTGCTTTCAGAGGTACTTTTATTATTGGTAGATTTAGGTAGAATTAAAGTAGATTCGACCCACATTTATTTTATGCTGATTCGTAACATCACATCCGCCATTTTGATGCACACCTAAATATGAGTGAAAATCTGAATAATAATTGATTAAGTACCTACCTATGTGCGATTTGGACTACGATTGATTCGCTCGTGTGCGAATTCTGACCACTAACTGAATTTTTCTATAATTATTTTTAATATCCGCTCTCCTAAACTAACTTCTAAGGTTCAAAAGATACAGTATTTTAAACTACTAACAGAAAGTCTGACCGATATCGTATGTTGACTTCGACATCGTGATTCGACATTTGAAACTAAGTCAACTTAGTTTCAAATAACCATTATTATTAATTCATCATTTCATTGACGACGATAAATTGATTCATCGTCGTCGCGTGTCTCATTGCAGCAATTACATCATTTGTTGCGTAGCGTCGCTAAATAATTAAGCGAATCCATATCAACTCCAAAGAAAGCAGTATGAATACTATTATGTCTGGAACAAAACTGGTGATATTGCACAATGTAATGTCTTCCTCATAATGCAAGTGATGACTTTACTATAACTATAGTGTGTGTGTCGGTAATTGGCCGTTTCGAATACTGGCTGCGTTTCACTGACACCACTACTTATCGCGTTTGTTGTTGTGGGTGCTTCTTTCTAAGGTAGTAGGTGCGTGGTATGCATTCTGAGAAGTATGAACTGCAAATTTCACATAACGCACCTACATAGCTCCTGCTGGGTGTACCTACCTTTCCATATGTAGTGTGTGAAGATATTCTTTTGTGGCATGTATTAGTTCAGCTGAGAACAAGACACAGGTAACTTGATTCATTATGTGAGAGAAAAAAGGTTAGTAAGATGGTGGCCGAATTCAGCACTAAAACTATAAATCTTCGAGATTATTCTAATCATATAAGTATGTAATTGAAGTTTCATTGAAAATATAAATTAAATAAATGCAATCTTCACGTTGATGTGATGTTACGTAGGTAATATCACTTTCTTCATTTCCTATATTTAAGCGAGGTGACAAATGATTTGTCACGATGATAGCACATTATGCGGGTTAATCACCCACGGAATAATCTGGGCAGATTATAAGATTCAGTGAGGGCCTAAGCCTCAATTATTTAGGTAATTAATGAACTGTACCTTAAATTAATAATATATTTAATAAGTAGTAAGTATAAGTAAATTTTTAATTTCATTCCTTCATTCACTTTTTTACCGAGACATAAAGAAAATTAAATGATTATTATTTTTTTTATCCGAATTTAGGGAGTCCCGTACGATATGTGGTGGCAGGCAGGAACGAACTCACGTCTGTTCCGGTTACAGGCAGATTCATGGGTGCATAACAACATTAACCATTTCCTTCCACGCATGCGGCATCGCGTCCAATGATACATAGTCTTATAAAAAAAACTAAAGGATTGATTTGTCGTATTCGCAAATAGAGTCTTATTCGCGCAAAATATGTACACAACAACAATCATACAATTAAACACAGCCAAAGTAGGTAACTTATCTATAAAATATAAATTTAGTAAAGAAGGCTGTGGAAAAGAACTGCGTTGTGAAGAAATCCAAAGCCCTGATTTTCAGCACAGATTGGCGTAAAGTCGCACAAAACATGAATTATTAGTATGTACATATTTACGAAAAGTACTGTTATCTGGTTTCCATATAACAGCTATGCTTTGCTTGGTGCTAGATGGCGTTGTGTGAAATGTCATGAATATTTATTTCTTTATGTTATACAAATAAAGTAGTCAACTATTTCTATTAGTACATATTCATTTTCTTCATTTTCTAATTATCTATTCTTACTTAACATGAATATAAGCTTTGAAGCAGAACCATTAATGATGAAGGATAATCCATTTGGATCCTCGAGATACGCCCCTGCCCGCTTCTGTTGAGGGCTTACACATTATCATTTTGTTTGATTCTATCGTAAACGTAAGTATTTATTTGTCTTAAATATATGTTTGATGTACTTTATTTGCGTTCTGCGACCCTGTCAGTTTTTTTCAAATTTGACAAATGACCGACGTAGTGGCAAAAATCCAGTAGACGAATGTATTTTCAGTATTTACCGATTTCCGGCATTTCTAGCGAATATCCCGAAGATTTTTTTTATTATTTAACCTTGTCCTGATTATCACGAACACAACGAAATAGAAATCAGCCAAATAGGTGGAGATGTTTTCGAGTTTTAGTGAGACTAACTACTTTTATATAAAAGATTGTGGAGGCCCAGGGGTACAGACGCCGACTTTCAATGTGAAGGCTGGTTCCAACCCAAACGGGCGTGATAAAATTTATGTGCGCAATACTACGTTCTCGAAACGGTGAAGGAAAACATCGTGAGGAAACCGGCATGTCTTAGAATCAAATATTCGAAGACATGTGACATCTACCAATGCGGATTGGGCTCCCGTAGTAGATAGTAGAGTAGGCCGGTATCCCTGAAGTGGGAACATGAGCGGCTGATACGGAGATTTATATATATATATATATATGACAGAAATTATGACCCAACTAGATACATATATACTTTGGACACTAAAACATAAAGTTCTCCTTACCATAGTTATCGTTTTCTTTTCACATCGCTCCACTCGCACCGACCCATACCCCCGACACCATCATTTACATACAATGACAGAGTAGCGGTCCGCGAAATTACAAACAAAAACCCGAAACTGCAGATTATGCGATTTATTGGAAATCTCGAGTAACGGGGTCAAAGTTTGTAAATTTAATTAACGACTTTTTCTTTTTTTAATAATATCATTAATCGTTTCCTGAATGCACTCAAATTAATAATGTTGAAGATGAAGTTGACGAATGGCGTAGGTAACCATACCTATCAAGAAACACCGAAAGTAGATATTTGACTTTTATAGGCTTCGTTAATCACAAATGAACGCATTCATTTATATTCATGGGTTCATTCAAAAATGCCGTCTGCGATTATCACATCGTAGAAAGCATCATTGTGGTTTATATTTATTTATTGGATCACCAACAAACGATACAGTCTTACAAAATATATTTACAAATTTTTTGGTCAATGTGCTCCCTCAATGACCACAGCATGCACTAATTAAGATACAACTAGACACATTGTGTGATACAAATTTGACATGAATTAGAAAATATTAAAAAAGAATCTGAATGCCGCAAAAACATGCACAATTTTTCAGTTGGCCTAATATTTTAATTTAACGTGAGTTCTTATCATCCCGTTTCGTGCCTCATCTGGCACGAAACAGCTATTGAACCTGTAAGACTGCTAATGTACCTACTTGTCTTTTATTGCGTATTAAAACCGCCCAAAAAGCTGTTCCAGCGGAGTCAACGAGCTTTAGAAACTCAAACAAGGGTATAACTTTTATTCTGTGCTAGAGTAAAGACTGTTTAGCGTGACACTGGTAGGTTTCGAATGAGGCTAGTTGGGGTGGCTCGCCGGGTGGTCGACGGACGGTGGCGTCCATCGGTGTTGTCTGTACGAGGGCGTGCGCTATGAATGACCAGCGGCTAGCACAGCAGACGTTGCGCAGACACCGTGCGGATCACGCGTCCTCGATCCACTCGCCCCCCAGTGAGGTCTCACGTGTTCGACTGACGTGAAGTGATTCACTGTGATGGCTTTATCGAAAACAACGCTCGTGGTGAGTGATTACTTTATTAGTATTTCATTATTTAGGGTTTAGGAATACAATAAGCGCACCGATGAAATGAACTGATTATATAGTATATCCTCCCGTTCTTGGTCTTCCCAAAGGAGGACCCAAGTCATTTGGCACTGTGCACAGTCACTCTCGAACCTGATGACTTCTCACGTTCCAAGAAGTAGCCAATTGCATCATATTCAAAATAAAGATTAATCATATGTCGATATAAAATATTTCATATAGCATTAAAACATAGCATATCAGTAAGCATAAAAAGATATAATCATCTCTATATACATAATAATATATTCTTAAAAGTATTTGGCAAAGATAGTATTTCATAAGTAGGTAAGTAAACCCTTAACTCTCTATCGTATGGCCTCAGTGCAAAAGATTTCAACGCGCACCCCACGCTACTGATTGGCGTAGCTTTTGTATAAGAAAACTTGACAACCTATTTGTGACTATATGCGAAAATACCTATTGCTTCGTATGCAACATATTAGACACAAACAGCTCGGTAAATATAATAAAGAGGAACCAGCCCCAAAATCAGCTGAAGTTAGAAACCACAAGCATGTATGACGTTCGTTTAATTTGAAGCACTCGTGGCAACACTTAAATCGGTGAGTAGTTGTTTAAAAGCCCTCAGTTTAAATACACTAAGATTTAAACTGAGCAATTTCATGTTTTATAGGGCTCGTTATGAGCCACGGCTATATATTAGTCGATACGCCATGTCAAGAGCCTTCGGGTGGTTTGAAAACTCCGAAATCCATCAGAGTTGGCCAGTTATGCATTAAAAGGTGATTATGATTAGTTAATAATCTTTCTTTTATTGAGACTCTTTTTAGTTTCTCAATATTAGTAGGTTAAAATACAAGAATGTTATTTGATACAAATATCTGTCAATAATGTAACAGTAGCAGTAAAACTCGTTCAATGTTCAGCGTGGAAGTACTGCCTCCGCACCTGGTAATCTGCCGCAAGCGGTGGTGCACTCGTATTGCTGTGCTCCAGTGGATTGGTGTGGGTGCCAAATCTCATGCGCTTGAGACATAACATCACCGTCTCGGGTGACGGGCGCAACGGGGTGCGACTTGGGTCTTCTCATACTTCGATGGGGAAGGACCTAAGTCTTATTGCAGTTGTTATAGGCGAAGGTAACCACTTAAGATCAGGTGGGCCTTCGGCTCATCCCGTCACTTTAAATAAAAAATCAATATCAACTCGCCAGATCTAGGGCTAGTCAGATCTTGCGTGGAAAAAAAAGGGCGGATCCCCTAATTCTATTTTTTTTATTTCTTCTTCTAAAATGAAAGTAGCCTACGTTAATCCTTACACTATCAGCTGCCAGTAAAAGTCTCGTTAAAATCGGTCCAGCCGTTTTGGAGATTAGCCGGAACAAACAGAAAGACAGGCGGATAAAATTTTTTGTTTTTTGTTATACTAGTATGTGCCGTCTGTAGTTTCAAATCCATCTTTTTCTGTCAAGTTTAATAATAGTTTAATTACACATTTAACAAAGTACAAATACATGATTCAGGATTTACAAGATATGTAAATTAACAAGACAACTATTGAAACATTTAGATAAAAGTCGTTATTTTGACCTAACATAGAGACATCATTTTTATTTATTTGTATAGATACAACAAATTAATTTAACCACCAGTATAGAGAATATTGCTAAAAAATTATCCACCATTAAAACGGGAGTGATATGAGTTGACGATTGGGTTTGTCTGTCTGTGTGTGGGGATGGTAAATCAGATATAACGATAAAAGAGGGAAATCTAATTTCTAAGTTATTTTATTTTCATAAAGCTGGTGCATGCTCCTTAGTCATATTTGGTAGTATAATCAAAAGAAACCTTTTCCAGTGTCTTCATCTCCGAATAAGTACTTAATTCATATTTCTTACTTTTTTAATATCTTAATCATTATTTTTTTAAGATTAATATGTTAAGAAAGTAAGTAACTGGGTTACATTTAAAATATATAAGGACTATCTCAGTGGCATATATTGATTTGATTCGAGCTAACAACTATCTATCAACCTCATACTGCGTTCGGTTTAGAGCATAATTAGTATAAATTATAACCGGCTCTGAATGTCTTTGGTACCACTGGACGTAGATAGACACAAGGGTTTCTATAGCGTGGTTTTATTTAAAAGCTTTTAAGTGTTAGTGTTTTTTAGTCATAAATATAAAAATATTGCACGTCAGTTTTGAACAACCTAACGTTTTTCGTAAATATAAATGTTTGGACTACCGAATTTTACCAATAGTTTTTTTATTATATGTACCGTAGTATATACTTTCAAATGCATTTAGTAAAACGCTGTTATTTTGATAAAGACAACAGACACTTCAAATTTATTTTTTTGTATACATATAGATGCATAGATTCATTTAACTCATTTGGAAACATCTCTGTTAAACTTAACTCAGTTTCTGAATCAAGATACTTAATACTTATCGCCAGCGACGTAATGCGTGTTAAGACCTACGTAAACCAAACAACCGACAGTGACCATGAATTGGGTACATCTTCAGCTTGCCGACATCGACCGGTCAACGGCACAAATCATGTGAAAGTGTTGGTGTCTCCTCCAGCACCCACACATGTCTTTAAGTACCTATCGTCCCGTCCGTCGCAGGAACCAAGGTTACATTAACCTGTGTGTAAAAAGAAAGTGTATGGGTTCCAATAACACTATATATGGAACACCAGTCAATTTAAGATAATTGTTTTTTTAGGTTATGTGTTGACTTTGCCTGTGTGTCTCTTTGTCCGGGTTTAGCGCCAAATAACCGAAAGGGTTTATATAAAACATTACAATGTTATAGCTGATAGATCCGTAGGGGATAAGGATGTCACATCATACACGCTTTGTGCCCAGGAATGGTTGGCGTTCAAAATTTCTTATGCGTTTACATTTTTTGGAAGAACGCTAAATTTTCTTTAAAACAATTGAATTAATACGGGTTTCAGCAAATTTGTATATATTTGTATACATTAGCTAACCCTCTTGCGACTTCGTTCGCAAAGACATAGTCTACAACCAACGTGAGAAAATGCATTGAATTCAATTGAAACCAACGCAGAACGTTTTATGTAACAATATAAGGATGTGATAATATGGAGAGCTTTGTCTAGTAATATATAACTTTATTTATTTATTGTAATAAAATTATACTAATTAGAAAGAAATTTTAATTATTATAACATGCGAGATTGCGCCGAGAATAGGGTCCCTGCCGTATTCAAGATTATTATCAGAAAATATATGTAGGTGCTAATAAGATGCATGCACAGAGATCTTTATCTTAATTCAGGATTTCATCGACTATCGCTTCGTATTTCTCAGTTTTATCTTCAAAAAAGGCGGTAACGTGATATTCTACAAAATAAAACCATACAGCCATAGTTATATTTTGTATCTGTATCTGTTTCGTGTACTGAATGAATCGCCAATTACCTAATGTGTCTCATAGATTGTTGAAATTTGCATTACTTTTTCAAAATTATTTCACTACGAATGTTATCCATACAACAGTTAATTTAGTAGATCAGGTAATGCTCCAATTTTAATAATTTTTAAATATATATTATACATTATATTAGATAATACGATAACCGCATATAGGTATCAGAATGTAAGTAGCCGTAAAACTTTTTATCTTGTATTTTGTTACTTGAAATAAAAACATTTTATTAATAATTATTATTTATTTAAATCAGTCACTTGTTCGTGGGAGTTGATTAAATTATACCTTTTCAATATGTCGATGATAAAAAAAGTAAGCAGTAGAATTTTCAGCTTGACGATTGAATGACGAGCTGTTTGCGTAGCAGAGTTATGTTTTGTGGTAGGTATAAACTGGTATTTTAGAGTGGGCGCGGACGTCAAACTGCCCGTGGCGTCTGCCTGTCTGCGATTTGCATGCGATTTCCTCACGCCTCCAAACAAGCTGTTGCCAAGAGAAGGTACCTATATCTAAATCATGCGATACTTTTTTGTCGATATATTTAAATTTATGTGATTTGCTTTATCAATGTGTGATAAGTGATTTTGGAAACTGTAACTGTAGGCCATGCCTGTGGTCGGTGTTATATGTCCGAGTGTTATCTGTCGGTAGATTTCTTCGTGATATCATCCAAACATAGCTCTAAATAAAATATATAATACATAGACAATGCTAAAAATTACAAGCCGACTACGCAAAAGCCGTCATCAAGAAAGCCTTTAAAAGTTTAACTTTTACGGTTTTTTTTTGCTCTATTTTACTAAGCACCCGCCCTGAGACCCTCGGGGAAAAGACAGCTCGGATTCCCCCTCATTACTATTACTACCTACAGGGGGTAGTTGACGAAAACTGCCCCAAAGACTTTGCTGATGATCGTAATGCTGATTAATATTATAATAAATAAAGAAAATAGTGGATAATTTACTAGAATATATTTTATTTTATTATTTAGTTGCGTAACTGGAAATATATCTCATATTATATCTGAGATAAATTAATCATCTGAAATAATGCGGAACAGAATTGAACTGCAGCATTTGATTTGGAAGACTAGAGTCTCGCACCAAACTGCGCTGACTGTCATAATATCGAAGTCAAGACTAATAAATAAAGTTACTCAACACTTTCACCAAAACGACGAGATTTAGGAAGTGCGTGGATATTAGAAGGTACTTATCGTCAAGCTAACCGGTTATTCGTTATGTTGTAAACTGGTATTACTTAAGATTTTTCGTTTGTAGAGTCTAATCAAACGAAACCGCTGTTTCTAGATATTTGAAATTTGGAGGGTGTGCTAAGTGCGTAATAAGAAAGTAATTTTGTTAACTGTTATTCAAAGGGGTCCAGATTGGAAGCATTTTGTTATATTAATATTTTGTGATTTGTGGTAAAATGATGATTTTGAACTCTTAACAAAAGGAAGGTAATATAGTAGGTTTTCATTTATTTTACAAATATATACAATAGCAGTTTTAAAATGCTAAAATTTTACAAGATACAGGCAGACATCAGTGTATATTTACATCCAGGGGTCTATTTTATAATATTAGTTATTATAATAATATACTTTTTAAAGAAAACATCACTAATATTATGACTTTTAATTGAACGAGCGAGCGACGTTATCTATTTGTTATTGAACGTATTGGCATGTTTGTTCGAACAATACTTCCACTCTCTATCTACTGTGCCTGAAACTTGATATAAGGATAGGCTATGCTGGAGGAATTTGGATGGCAATTTTCCAAATTAACCAACCTGATGGTTCCTAAAGAAACTCTTAAAATAATGTAAAATATAAAGTTGTTCTATACTATAAGTTTTAATGCGACTTTACTGAAATTAGTGAAAAGGTATTTCAAATAATCCTACAGCACTCATATAAAAAACAAGATATTTCAAAAACAACGACGGACTTATTCATTGGGGTTTATCAAGAATACTAATACTAATGACGACTCCGTGGCTTAGTTGGTAGTAGCCCTGCCTTCGAAGCGAGGGGTCCCGGGTTCGATTCCCGGCCGGGGCACACTTTGTGTGGTGAGCATGAAGTTTGTTCTCGGGTCTTGGGTGTTTGTCTTGTGTTTCTGTGTTTGTCCATGCCATCTGCGACACAGGGAATCCTAGTGCAGAGGTATGAGTGTGTAAACGTTTAATAACCATAAAATAAATATCTCTATTTTGATACCAAATACGGTGTCGGGTGTTATTTGGGAGTAGGTCAAGCTAAGTGTCCATAAAACACGTCAGAAAATGAAATTGTATTCAATCTAGATAATTCTGTAGTCAATAAAAATAATTAAATTTTTTATTATAAAATTATTTATGACAAATTCTCAATTCGGAAACAACCACTTGTTTATTATGGCCACTGATAGAGATCTTGACAATAACCAAACAAATTATCCTTTTTAACACCAAAATAAAGGGATAAATGAAAATGAATGAAACGAAAATCATAATTGTTTTTCTGATACATAACCCATAAAAGATACTGTATTCAAATAATAAGACTACCGTATAAAAGTTTTTTGACAAATTCCAGATATTTAACTGAAAAATTAACGTCCGTGGTTCGCTTATAAGAATATCTTCCTGCTCGTTTAAAACAAGTAGTAAAAGTCAACAGGCCCTAAAGTGGTCTTTTTTAAGAAATGCATACATGTATCTCTAAAACCACAATAACCTAAGTAATGTGATTCATAATATTTTCTTTATCACCCACAACACATGATCAGCGACCATTGCTGTGGTTTCACGCAGTTTTTAGTCTTGGATTAACCACAATGCCTACTAAAACTAGAAATGGAAAGTAGCTTTGCAGTAAACATTTGTCAGAAGCTATCCGGAGTCGACTTGGCTAATGTTTACTGAACGTGCCGTTTCAGATAGTGTTAACAGACGTAGATTGTCGTAACCTGTTTTTAAATTACAAACAATTAAATAAGATGCGTTTTAAGTCTACTTTAACCCCCGACGAAAAATACTCGTAAGTAGGTATACACACCTGAGCGAGCAGTGTGTATCTGTCTGTGGCTTTATAGCTCCTGAACGAATGAACCGATTTTGATGCGGTTTTTTCTATTTGAAAGCTGCCGTCATCGAGATGGTTCTTAGCTATAACTTATAAAGATTTGTTCAGGCGTTTGAAGTCTCACCAGGTCGAGACGTTTCACATTTTGCGTATAATGAATATGTCTTCAGACAAACTTCTGTTCATCTGCAAAATTAACATAGTCTATTGTATCTGAGCTGTTAGTAAAATAATATCTTAATTCATTTAAAGTTAAAGTGTTTGTAAACCAATCACCAAAAAAAACCACTAAAGCGCGTAAAATACAAATCAGTCTGTCGATTCCCGCATTGCGGCAGTTTGTACAGTTGTCTTGGTGTTCGTTCTTGTGATGCACTTTGTGTAATTTTTAAGAATAGGTAATGTATCTATGTAAGAGTGAAAGGACAATCGAAAGAGGGCAAATTAGATGCAAACCACCTTAGCGATTCCCGGCGAGTAACCGACAAGTAACAGCAGAGTTAGCGATTCGGCGCACATGCCGCTTTCACTGCGAAGCCCAACGTATCCTGGTATCCGCATTTTATATCCAAATAATTTTAAAGGACATGTTTTAGAAGTATTAAAAATCATTATGAATGATCTGAACACAAATGAGTAGAACGCTGCAGATAAATAAAAAGTTTAAAACCTTTTATTTATGTGCAACGAAATTAAGCACAAATGCTTATAAGTATAATCAGGTAGCTATCGTAATCTCACTTTCTGTCCCGATACAAAGGTACATGGCCGAACTTTTCTGAAAAACGATTGAGGTCACGAATTTTGTACAGCTACTCATAAATAAAGATAATGTAAAAATTAATATTGAATTAAACCTTGTTCCCATCGAACGAACTGGCGTTTTAACAAGCCTGTCATGCTCCAAACCACCCAAAAAACACCCAATGCACTCTAATTGGATGAAACTGACTCTACATATTCGGCCGGTCAGCATCAAACTGAAGTATAATAATTTCGAGATTAACAAGCATGTAGAATGTACTACGTTGGTAGAATATCCATAAAAAAATTACCTATAGACCTCACACACTCCTTAGAGCCAATATTAAAATTGTACCGGATTTTCCATTTTCCCTAACTGGGTTTGTCCCACCAACAGGCTGAATATATGCCTTTTATTCCCACTATGGAGAAAATGATATAGCAATGGGGGAGAGATATAATAAATCAAATCAGCGGTCAAGTGCAATTCGCAAGTCTTGTACACAATGGTGTCCATACTCGTATATTGAACTCGATTTAGGATATGCTATTTGAGCCCTTTTCTGATAAGTAGGTGAAACGGAAACGTGTTTTTATACCATTTTATGGAAATTGATTACAGATACAGAGCTGCCCGCTGGTGCTGTTATCATTACTGGCAGCATTTTTACTGTCAGCTGACGCATTGAGATTACAGCGGTCTACAGATGATACATCGAGGCTAATCAATAACTCCCGTGAGTCATTCTTATCAACTTAATAATATCTTGATATAACTGACTTTAAAGGAATTAAATAAGATGGGTTCGATATTCTCATTTTGTTTTGTACACAACTTGACAATACTAAAATGCAGCATACTCGTATTTTCTAACCTTAAAACCACTAAGCATAGCAAAGTAATACCTTACTTAAACATGATTTGTTCCCTAGTTTAATTGGGTAATAGATATATGTATATATACCTAGTATAGAAAAAAAATATTAATTAAATGATCATTTCATAACATTCCAGGTTCGACTGAGTTCACTAGTACTTTGCCTTCAATATTCTCCCCACGTATGGATTTTGAACAGTGGAAGCCGCTGACGGGCCGCGGAAACCCCTTACGTAACGACCCCACATATGACTATGAACCTCCTGTATTGGAACGAGTGCACTATTGGGCGGATGATACAAAAATAGAAAAAGAACATTTTCCTGAGAAAAAGTCAGAAGTTCTAATGCTCGGGGTATCTTCCAGAAAACCAAGTGTCACTTCCCGCCAACCACCATTGCTACCCAGGAGACATCCACAATTCACACACAGACCGCCCCCACCGAAATACGAGGACTTTACATATAAATTGAGCGACACATACCCCATGACAATACTGGTCCCACCGCCGCCTCCGCCCCCAGGCCATCAGCCGTCCCTTTTTATTCTCGATGACGAATTACCTTTATCCAACAGCCATATAAAAGAGTTTATTGCACCCGTAATCAACACGAAAGATACAACAAACAAGCCAGAGAAATTAACCTCAATGTATGCCCTTCAAGAAGCTAATTTAATTTACCAGTCATCGAGTACCAGTAATGCTTGGATTATAGATGCAAATGAAACATTGCCGCAACATATAAACAATGCCGTAAGCAGTGACTACGCGGGTTGGGGGCCTACCACGCCCTTAGACGTGTACGAGACTGCTAACGAGACACATAATCTGGTGTCTAATGATCAATTAGAAATATCCAAACACCCTTATACATTCTACAAACCAATGTTATCCGAAGCGCCACCACCACCTCCACCTGAGAAGCATATTCAATTATCCACGTTTCTGCCTACAGCCTTACCACCCACAATAACTGAGGAACAATCTACGATCAGTCTTCCCGAAGTGTGGCCAACAGAACGAACGCCTCAAGAAACTACCACTGAAAATCAGGATTATTACGATGATACACCTACTGAAAAACCTATAACATTGACTAACCAGACCACACCCGTTACAAACGTACCGACTGAAACGCCTAGTTTACATGAAGGACTGAACATTTTTAGTATGCTTGGGCCAATGATGTCTATGCCGATTATGAACGGCCCCGATAGGCCCGAAGATAATCTATATGCGCATGCATCAGACAATATGCAAGTTTATAAAGAACGACGCCCAGAGGACATCTTGAAACTTGAGAATATGCAAACTATGCAGCCGCCACCACCCGTTATGTTTGCGGAAAGCACTACCGCATCTCACAAACAACCTTATCATGCAAATGCGAATATTATTAGCTCCGGACAGCAAAACAAACCATTTTCCCACACACACGATCCTTATTTGCATATGCGCTATACTACACCGGTTACAAAGACAACATCGGCCGATTCTTTTGATAATAATAAACCTACGACAGAATCGTCTGCACCTATGTACTTAATAATACAAGGACATTCTAAGGTCAAGACTTACAGTTCCAAACCAAGTGTTGAACATAAACACAACACAAATAATGAAATCATTAAACCGAATGAAACGAACGAAGTGAAACACTTACACCCTAAAGAAAAACTTGCCATAAAACTCAACACAACATCGCAAGTCAGAAAGAGTAAGGCGCAAAATTTAAAGGCACTCGTTGACCGCGGTCTAGGTTCAATAGAGATCCAAGAAGCTGATGTTGGCATTAAATATGATGTGAGTGATGGAAGTGATGTTCCATTAGAATTATACAGAAAAGGAATAGTCGACAGTGACGAAAACGACTACAGATCCACAAATAGAAAGACGAAACGTATTAAAAGGCAGATTGATTTAGAAGACCTTATGCCGTTTGATGAAGAAAGTATTGAAGAATTCGTTTATAATTTCTTTGAAGGAAAAAAAAATGACACGAGCATTACAGGGCTTATAGCGCAAGCAGTGACTAGCGATGCGGCTGGAGCTGTGGACGAACTCGAAGACGATGAAGACAATAGTGAAGTGTCAAAAGAAGACGAAGATAGATGAACAATTGTAACGACTTGTTATAGCAACATGATAATGTAGACATATTTACCTAATACCAAAAAGTTTTTGGTGAGAAAATTATTTATGTTCAGTTACCTACATACATCACAAAACCTCAAAATACAGCTGGCTTAAACTTCAAACGGCAGCTGATCCCATAAAAGATCTAAATCTATAAGCCCCACCGATACATCTAACTTGGCCGATAGATACTTTTACTATCTTACAGTTTTGATTGTAAAGCCATACTTTTTCTACATACTTGTTATATCAATAACTAATACGATAAGTAAAATTATTTATTGTGACTAATTTATAAGAATAGAAAGAATCATAGTTTAAAATATATTTCATAAGAGTTATTACTTTATTTATTTCTCATTGCCGCAAATCTTATCTAAATTGACCAATACGATAGTTTAGCGGTCCAAGTAAGCAACCTTCCGCGGGTTTGTTTTCCGTAGCGCAAAATATTAAGACCAAAAACTATGCATCTACGGGAATCCACCATGGGAGTCGTATGCGTTTAGAGGTGTTTATTAAATTAGGAGGAATTATATATTATACTACTACTACATCGTGGATGAGTATGAAATTTTCTATTTTAATTGGGTACGTCAAGTACAGGTACCTAGGTTCCGTGGATTAATGTGTGCACAAAAACTCGAGCGCCGCAGCGGACGCGGCCCACTAACATACACACTTCTTACCATCCTTTTCGTAGAAATAGACATTGGCACCTTAGATAAAGTGAAAGCTGTTTATAAACCTATTCAGTCACATTTATTGCGATCCACTGTTGTCGATAAGAAAACATCTATGACAAAATGGATCTTTCTTAGTGATAGAAGAAATAATTGTCGCTGAAGAACTAACACTTATATAAAAGAAAACTATTTAAAATTACGTAAACAGAATATAAATAAAAATAAAAATGACTATGAATCTTGTACAACTCGTTAAGTTTTGAAAGAATGGTATAATTTTTTGACCAAAATTGCACCAATCTGCTTGACATAAACATACTGTGTACTCGGCTTCGGGAAACCTGAAATAAAAGTATTGTATACTCCAATCAAAACAACAGTAGGTGGTAGAGTTGGGTAGCAAATTGCCACACAACCCTATTCGTTTTGGCGTTGTAATGGACAAAGGGTACTACTTATGATCAGCCCCACATCATGATTAGAGATCATGATTAACTGGTAAAGGATAATGTGGCTTTGGTTATAGGATAAGTTGGTTGTTGGTTTGGTTATAAGTTTTTATCTGATTAAGAGTGCAAAAATGGACATGAACGATGATTTATCTACCATTCGCTTGTGCTTCCGCAGTCGCAATCAAGTGTTGATTCAAAATAGCTTACCTCTCGTGTCTGCATGTCATGGCTCTAGTTGGAAGGGTCATGGTGCGGGGCAGAGGGTCGTTGCTGGCCGGCATATAGCACCCGCGTTGTACCAACCACGAGTGCTGCGCGCGGGCAGACCATGACCTCACGAAACACATCGCATTTTCTGTAAAAACAATCAACAGCAACGTTAGCAACAGTTAATGGCAACAATTTTTTTTTTCTAAATACTGTCGAAGCTGCAATTACATTACATTGTAGGTGCCTATTTCAATAGAGGAACTGAACATAGTGTAAGATCACCGCCATGTCAGTTATTTGATTTCGTGGAGTCACTTAAGTAATTCTACGCATCTAGCAGTCTACAACATAGAATCCATAAATATAGTTCTATTCTCCTACATGTCGCAAATTATTGACACGCCTGCTACGGTTGCATACCAAAACAATGTGCATATAAGTACTGTGCCTAAGGAGCTTTGTGACACGTTATATGTGCACGAATGTGTTTCTTTGTTATATCCAATATATTGCATCTTAGCATATAGGCCTGCGAAAGTGTGTAATCTACCTCCAGTACAGTTGACCAATAAATGGCGACTACTGTTGAAATAAAAGTTAGATGGAGCGAAGTCTCCACCGCATGTGGTCCACTCGTGGTTTGTAGTGGAACAGTTGTAACAGAGTAGTGAATCCACATAATGCCATGGAAATAGTGTCAACAAAAGCAAATGCCTTAGCATTTCGTGACTTAAACACTTGTGTACATTTTGTTTGGGATATATATTGGTTAATTATCTCTATAGGTGAATATTGGAATATTAGGGACGCACGGACGGAAACATGGGAGGACTGACTTTGACTGCAGTTGAATTTTACATCAGTTGACATGATGAGTCAAGAAAAGTTATGGAATAGTTATCATAGCGTAGAGGTTGGTAAACGTTTAGCTAGTTTTAGGCTTGTAAATTACTTGATGCTTGGTTGATTGATTAATACTTATCTGATCGAAACCGTTGTACAAAACTCCGCTGTCCGTCTGTCTATCAGTCTGTCACCAGGCTGTATCTCATGAACCGTGATAGTAAGAGAGTAAAATTTTCACAGATGCATTTCTATTGCTGCTATAACAACAAATAAAATACTAAAAAATAGAATAAAATAAATATTTAAGGGGCTCATACAAAACGTGATTTGTAGGATATAGTTCCATATGAAGAAACTAGATGGCACCACTTGTACAATATTTTATTATTATAGTTAATGGTACGGAACTCTTCGTGCCCGAGTCCTACTCGCACTTGGCCGGTTTTTTATTATTCATCAGTGAAGGATGTAATTTAACTCGAGTGTATTCTACGCCCAATTATTACCCAATTCCAATTTTGGCCATGTTACTTTAAAATGAGAACAAGTTTAATCGAAAAGTTTTCCCTAATATTTTCCATCCGTCATATTTATTATAATCATTCTGATTTGCTATAATAACAATTTAATAAAACGTGTCACACAATACAGCTGCAGATGGTCTTGCGGGAGAAACAAGTATAGAATGAACGAGCCTGGCCTAAAAAGAGGAAATTCAATGGAAATCACTGCGCCCAGCAAATACTGTGTAACAAAAATATTTGGTAGAAGCTTTTCCTACCTGGACACATAATTGTCAAGGCACATCGCAACCTTGCTATACTTGTTCTAGTGGAAGTAAATATATATTTATGTTGTAAAGGATCATCGCCGAATTGCGAATCCGTAAATGTGCCATTAAAACAGAGAAGAGAATTAGTTTTCTGAACGATATAAACCAAATACACGATAAACAAAATCATGGCATTTAGGAACTGACAGGACATTGCGTGGCCAGCTAGATTAAAAAAAAGAAAGAAAACAATATTTGCAGAAAACTGATAGATAATTTTAACAGTAGATTCAACATAACAATATAATAAAAAAAATACATTACGGTCATCTCAATAAATGTATTTCGTAGTTTTTCACAAATTTGATAACTATTTACTATCGGTGAGGTAACAACTCCATGGAGAACCAACTCGGCGATCTAACTCTACATTTCACAATCTAACGGATAGTTTCGAGGTGCATCCAAAACATCGGACAGTGCCACTACAGTTTAGTAAACTACGATAAATTTTACATGACATACAATTACAACAGTGTTTAACAATTAATTAAAGACAAAACGATGGCACGACGCTTCATAGAATGTATTGAATGCACCTATATCGCCAAATCACAACACACCGCCGCTAACTGAGGCGCACACGTGAACCACGATATCTATGCAGTCACTCTACGTTCAAACTTGTTCAAGGTTGCAGAATCAAACATTAACTAAGATTTTACATTTGGACCCGAAGGAAAATACTGTTAATTACGTTAATTATGCAATTTATAAAAAGAAGGATAATCATGCGTATTTTTCAAATTTTTATAACGAAAATTTTATTAATAATATACATAGGTACACAATTTGCTACTTGGAAATACATCTAATAAAAGTGGTAAAATCACAAAATGGCATATAGAAAAGAAATCCACGTTTCCGTAATTCAAAACTTTTGTAAATAATTATGTGTTTAGTATAGATATATACCCATCTATTTGTTCATCTTGCCGAGCATGTCACATTACATTGGACATGGTTAAACATAAATTAAATATTTTTAATGTCACTTTTTTAATATAGTAGAGTTTTTACTGAACTCATATACTTGTTTGATCAAGGTGGAATGTTGTGAAATGCCAACCCAATAGTGCTTTTAGCCGACGAAAAAATATAAGGATAGTTATAAACATATTTGAACCAAAACTACTATATGATATACAAGCTCTGATGTAAGTTTTATTCACACTTGAATTTTGGGAACTATATACTCAGTACACTGTATCATTCACACTCACAATAATAAAATTAAAACACACATATAGCCAAATAAATGCATAATTTTGCGACGCTACGACGTAGTGACTGCGTCGATATTGAACCAAAAATAAGGAGACGAAAGCTATTGCGTATATTGCCAATTTTATTCACATTTCTATGAAACATGTCCTCCAAAATCTATTAAATAATGATTATGTATGTGACTAAGAGCTAGTTTTAGCACATTTTATTCCTGATATCTTGTGTAACAGATAATGTGTTATGCCTCCATTTTGTTTCTGTTATAATAACAAGTGAGATGATATCACAGATATCATATAGGAGGTGAAACAGGCTCTAAGACATGTATGGTTCATCATTATCATTAAATATTTGTCCATAGTGTAGAACCCAACAACTAAAAATAAAACAAATGCCTAATCCAACCAACATGTCAAATGCCTATTTCTGTATTTGACACCTTTTACTTCTCTACAGTTACAGGACTTTCAGTGTCGTACATCAGGACCATGTTCTATACATTTTTAAATAATGCTTTGCAGAATAATAACAGTTGAATAATTACCTACCTACACAATTGAAAGATATTAATGTACTCAACTTTCAAAATGGAAACATATTTACAATAGATTTTATTTAATGGTTGTCTATGACCAATTGAGATGGATACTATTATAATATCAATTAAAATGTACAATGACAACATTAAAATTATCTATGGGATGCGTAATATATTTAAGTACAGTTATATTTGAGTCAAAATTTTAAATTATGTGAGTTTGAAGCAAAGAGTTAGATACCCTGAATAAAGTCAAAATCTGAGCACCTACAGTTAATGTGCTAAAATTGCTGTAACAGTATCATTGTCAATTAATTATGTACAAACAAAAGGCACCTGTAAATATTTTTACATGCCTTGTTGCAAAAGTAAGTAAATCACATAAAAATATAGAATGATCTGGTCACTTGTTTCGCAAGCAACGCAGTCGAAGTTGGCGGCGGCTCTAGTTACTTCTAAATAATCAACAAGAAGACTAGATGGCTAAACAAATTTTACATTTTTATCCCACACAAAAATGGATACTTAAGTGAACACAAAAATTTGAGTAGCAATTAACTCTAAATATGATGCATAATAATAAAATTTGAATAGCCATGTTTCTTATTGATCTCCTGGCAAGACTTTAAAGAAAAGCCTAGCTCACTGTCCAATCCAGACCCCAACGTTCTGACACCTTCAGTTGAGCTGCGGCAGCATCCTTCAGTGAAAATAGGTGGGTCATTTCTAACTCTGTTTTTGCCAGTGAGATGGCTTTTTCAAACAACTCTAATGACCTCCTTAGGTTGCCCCTGGAAACAAGATAAAATAGTGTGTTTATATTGCTACTGTAGACTGCTCTATTTTCTCAATAGAATTGGTTAAAAGATAATGTTTAAGTTAACACTCAATCATATCTTAAAATTTTACAGCTGATAATGTGAAAAGATAATCATGTGTAATCTACTAAGTTGTAGATTCCACATCTCAAAAATTATGTAATACATCCCAATGATTCAAATTATTATCAGTGTAAATTCTGAATTGAATCTAGGAAAATTCTGGTATCTTATTTTGATACTAACTGATTTACTAACTGACCAAGTGATTTTATTATTTAGACAAATAATTTAATTGGGTAAAATCTTTAAAATAATCACATAAATAGTACTTTTAATAAGAATGAATGTAAAAATTTGTTTAGTTCATGCTCACAATAATTACCTTTGTACTTCGATAGTGCCCAGAGTTTCATAAGCAAAGTCACATTTGTCATCCATGTCAATAGCCTTATTGATCAGTTTGACTGCTTTCTCAAAATCTGTACTCTTCTGCAGCTGAACCAGACCCTTGTGTACATACAATGTAGCATTGGTGGGATCTACACCCAGTGCTGAGTCAAATAGGGATTCTGCACGGCCCCACTCTTGCTGGTCTGAGAGTACTTGTGCAAATAGAATGTAAGCTTCAGCACATCTAGGGAATCTCTCCAAAGCTTTCTCAAAGTCAGTTCTCACTTGGTTCAACGCTCCTATGTTCTTGTTTATCTGTGCATGCCTATAGTCAGCATAGCATTTCTGAATGTAAGCAATTGAAAAATCTGGATTAAGTTCAACAGCTTTGGCAAACTCTGCAGTGGCCTCATCCATGCGCTCCAACAACAAGTAGACCTGACCCCGGTGATGGTATATATCAGAATTATTGGGATCTAACTGTGCCGCACTTGCAAAGTCCTCCAAGCAGCGCTCAGTATTTTCCAACTGGGTGAACAAAGATGCACGTTTAATTAGAGCATTCACCTTCACCTTGGTCAAAGCATCACTGTCAATAACATTGCCGAGGTCAGCCTGAGCATCATCATGCCTGCCTAAGAGGAGGTAAAAAGTGGCGCGCAGAAGAAGAGCTTCATTTTTGTACTTTCCTTCAGCTTCTAACTCTTCTGTACAACCTTGTACAACTGAGTCATAATCCTGTGCGTCTAGAGCAGCTTTGGCTTTTGCAAAACCTCCAGTAGCATCATCTTCCAGTTGGATTTTGGTAATGGGATCTTCAGAGAAAGCAGAGAAGTAAGTCTTAATGAAATGCTTAGAAGGCATGATAGGACGACGTTTGGCGAGCGCCTCACGCGCGTGCTGCCTGCCGAGAGCCTTCAGAATTCTATCAGCGTTGACAAGGGAACTTTGAACTTGGAATCTTTCAAGAATGCAAGCAGATGTTACGTCTTCCAGGGCCAATACTAGGTCTCCACTCTTTTCGGCAGCCCGGGAACGTCGCAGAAACGCTTTCACATATTTCTCATTGAGCTTGAGTGCAAAAGTGCAGTCCTCTTTCACTTGCTCCCACATCTCGCGTTTTTCATAGCATGCAGATCGGTTTTGATAAAAAGTAGCAAGGTCTACTGTACGATCTGGTGGGCATGCTTCGATAGCTTCGTTATACAAAGAAATAGCTTTATCATATTCGCCCGCATGAAAAGCTCTATTCCCGGCACCCTTCAATTTCATAGCACGATCGATAGCGGACTCCGCGGATTTGGCGTTATTCTCCTCATTATCCAATGAAATAGTTGTTTTCGCCTTCAACTCGGCTACCTTTTTCTTCTCTGGGTCTTCTAATCTGTTTCTGAGGTAAAGGTAACCTAAGCCGATGGCCAAAGGTGCGCCGAGTAGAATGGCTAATTGCCATTTCGGAAACGGCGTACTCCCCGTAGACATTTCCTGGATATATGTACGTTTGATTATACAACTAAATAACCATTAAATCCTCGCTTCGTTATACAACGTAAGTCAACACAGAACAATAAATTTTTATCTTTTACACATTTCTTTCCATTTTTATGATTTGACAGCGGTCTGTCTTGTCTGACAGTTGTCGATGGCCGATGCAAGGATAGAAGAACGAATGGAGCGCAGCATAGTGGGGATGCAGTAATATTCATAGACAATTCAAATCTACCGCTACACGACGAGTGATGAGTGGGGTGGGGTGCCCCGCAACCCGCAAACACGAATGTGAATCCTCTAATTGATCGAGCTGCGATTCTCAATTCTCTTTGGTTATCTTTACTCCAAATGGCTATGGCTATGTCGAATCAAGTTAATTTTTGTCACTGATTTACGTAAATTTTGTATTTGTTCAAATGCTAATACGTTTTAGCTAAGATTTATCATTACGTTTATAAGGATATTGAATAATAGACTTAACGAAATAACAATGTTTTCGACAAAAATAACAAACATCGTAAGTAAAGATTTCGGGTCTGATAAAATTGTGTGCATAAATATAGTCCATTCAAATTCTGTAGCATTCTGTCTTTTACATAATGATTAAACGTTGTCCCTATTTTTGTTATCGTTTTCTAAATTACTTAATTATTAACTCCTTATAAAAACAGCTATCTGCCAGTGAAAGTCCCGTCAAAATAGGTCCAGCCGTTTTGAGATTAGCGGGAACAAACAGACGGACAAACTAAAATGGTTTTTGTGTTATAAGTAGGTAATGGTAATGGCAATTGAATAAATTTATCTGTATAGATGTAATACATATTCAAAGATAAAAATAATGAGCCAATATATACTCTTAAAAATATTTCAGTGCAGAATGACCAAACTTGCAAGCACAAACAGAATAGTCAGCCTTGCATTATTACAAAGCCAACAAAAACGGACAAATAGTGATCTTTATGAACCAGACTACCTTATTGTAAGTATATGAGATAGTTTTATTTAGTAACTGGAATCAAACTCATCTTGCTGATTTTCAATCTTGCTGAAAATTGTTTCTAATTGGGCTGGATTGAATATAATTAGAATAGCAATTAATTAAAGAATAAATATTCACACTCTCATACCCTGCACTGGGGTTCCCTGTGTTGCAGATGACATTGATAACAACAGAAAGATGGGTAATTTTAATTGCACAAAACATGTTCAGGGTGGGAATCAAACCTAGGCAGGCAGGGATACTACCAACTAAGCCATAGAGCCATCAATTTAAATGTGTTTAATTGGCTAATGTATAATGTAGTATTAATTAATTTATGTGTGAAGTGTGGTACAGAACAGGCTGCATTGTAAGCTAGCATGTACTAAGGGAACCAGATAACTGATAGAATACCTATATATATAGTTTTTCTTTTGTAAATATATATAAAACATAATAACACCCAAACACAGAATAAACATCTGTTTGTCATATAATGTTGGGACCCTTGCCTGGATTAATTTAAGAAAAACAATCCATGATGCTGTTTAAAACAACCAAATGCCCCAAACAAAACATTAATAAACCATGGATCAATCGGTGTGTTTTAGACATGATAGATAGCAAAATTTGTTTTTGGACAACATATTTATTATGAAGATGTGATGACTCTTATAAAGAATACCTATGGAAACTTGTTAAGTTAGCCTCCAAGTAAGAATAACCCCAGGCAACACATCATACCAATTTTAATAGTGACTGTTTAGAACACTTTACAGGAATCAGTGAACAGTTTCAAAAACATGCTTGACAAATAAATGAACCAATTTTTAAAACTTAAATAAAAAAATGATTTTCTCCTATGATTACAGAGCATGGAGCCAGATGAACCAGTGTATGATTGCTTGAACCTACAGATAAAGGGTTATGATTTTGCTTTACTTGAATCAGCTCAGAGCCAAATCCACAAATATGTAGAAGTCATGGGCTTGCAAGTTGATGAATGGTATGTGGGATCACACATCATTATGTTTTCTTTTCATCATTCCAATCTTAATATAAAAAACACATAATTTTTTTCTACCTATGTCCATTTTAGACTTTGAAACCATCCAACCCATGTGCTCCACTGGATTCCATGGGAAATGCAATAATGTGGGGATGGTTTTAGACCACTAAAACAATGCATTAGGCAGAAATTTTTACCTATTTTTTAGAGTATTAGCAAATGTCGGGGTATCTGCTAGTCTATACTAAAAAACTAGGTTTTCTTGAGTACTTAAACATAGGTTTCATCTATCTAAATGAAAGTCTCGCTGTGCCTCATATAATAAAACATACTGTATTAATGACTCTATATTATTAAGATTATACCTGATACTATTCCACCTAAAGATGCAGACATACCCCTTGGGGATAATATTGCAAATAAAACGACCAATGCAGGCACAGGGCGTAGTCTGTATGATAAATGTGTGAGCAACTATTTACTAACTAATGTCAGATTTGAAAAGCATTTAATATGTACTTACTACTGCTTATTTAGAGACCACAGACTACCAAAAAGTGGTTTCATCATGTAAAAAAAACAAAGGCTTACAGATGCATACCTCTGCATTATGATTCCCTGTCGCAGGTGGCAAGAACACACAACAGAAACACCCAAGACCCGAGAACAATTTTCACATTAGCCCCAAAAGAGATCCATCCCGGAATTCCTCGCTTCGATGTCAGGTTTACTGCCGACTAAACCTTTGGCGGCAAACTTCTTTGGCAAATTGCAGCCAAAAACTACCTGAAATAAATTACTATTCGCGCCGATTTTCATGAGATTAAAATTACGTTTTTTCCAGTTGGGCAACACCTGCGCAACAACTGAAAGTACAAAGATTTAAGCCAGGAGGAACTGTTGTAGATGCGGAATATAAGCTCAATGTGTATGAGCGTAATGTGCAGGTTAGAATTAAAATATATTATGTCTATTGTAGTTGATGTTTTACTTATCACTTCAAACGAGAAATTCTGTATTATACTTATTTCGCGTATCTTGGAAGCGGCTCTAAGGATTTGGATGAAATTTTGTATTTAGAAAGGTTTTTGCTGTTTAAGTTTACCTGTATTTCTTGCAAAAACGCATATTATTACAAACAAAAGCTTTTTATACTACCATTTAGATATACTAGGTATACAAACAACACTACTGTAAGCGTAATGTGAATAGTGTTTGTAAGGTACTGTTTGGCCTAATTTAAGCGTATCCACCTCAAAAATACCCAATAATTGTTATTTTTTCATTTTCATTAGGTGACAGACGTTCCCGCATCCGCTCTAGGCACGTTACTCCGCATGTGCCGTGCGGTTCTTCCCGAAGGTTGCACCCTGAACGTGCACGAACATACGATCGAGCACGAAGAGATGCGCTACGTGCCCGACAACCAGCTTCTGGAACTAAAACAGCAACTTGAAGGCATGGGGGGCGCCAGATCTGAGAAGAGAAAGAGAAAATAGTTGTGCCATAATTAAGTCTAGTTGTAGTTGTTTTTAATAAAGAGTCTATTAGTATTTTCTTCTGTTCACCCTTGATTTATATAACGTGCAATTCTTCGGGCCAACATGTTACAGGATGCAATCTTAATGCATGATCACCAAAATGTCACCACAAAATTTATAATAGTACCAAATTCCATTAAAATCCATCTAACGGGTGGGAGGAGATGGGATCGTCTTACGCTGCGTCTTCAGATGCCGGTACGGATGAAGTACAGAGGTACAGACGCCGATCTTCTACGAGAAGATCGCTGGATCATATCCAGACGTACACAAGCGAAGGTAAACATCGTGAGGCATGTCTGAACCAAACTTACCAAGATATTACAGAAGCCATTCCGGATTCGACTGCACCGTATTCTCTCACTTGTCGAGAGTAGGCGTCTGGGGGCTGGTTAGAGGCTTTTACGGCAAGTTGAAAGGCTTCACTACAGTTCAAAAGATTTTGTCTTCAACTTCATATGTCATGGAAGGAGACTAGTTGGTACTATGGTCGATAATCATAAAACTACCTAAATGACGAAAATATAGTGTAGCCTTTTGAACTGCCAGCTATCATGATAGAACTCTAGAACCAATTCCGTCGATGAGTAGTGGGCATGTTACTTGGACTTTTGCGCCAGAACTGTAAACGAACGAGTGGGTAACAAACACTGTTTAGGCAAAGATACAATAATAGACCTAGGCTCAATTTTCATCTCGTCATGCACAAACTACGCATAAATCATAAGAACGAAGGTGCGACGACTGGTGAGCTTATTGCAGTCATTGCTTGTTCGGGAACTATAAAAATACAATCACATTCTATGATTGTATCAAAATAAATTACCCATTTGCAAGATGATTTCATTGTACTATCTAATATACTTACAGAACTATTTACTTGCTTTTAGTAATAGAGTGATTTACGTTCGCCTCAGTAGCACATACTAATTACTAAAGGGAGTTGATTATAGTAGATTGTGCGGCCTTCAATCACATACGCCACATACCTGCAGAGTAATTAGAAATGTCCATCCGTCAACTATCAGCAGACAACTAAGCATCGGCATTGACACAACTTCGTCATCATCACCATCTGCAGCAAGTAGTAGCTTCACCTAGCAGAAGACGCTCTTACTCTGCGTTTACCTACTTGCGGTCTCCACTCGAGAATGCGTCGCTTCTTAAACGTTGCTCGGTTCTACCGCGATTGTGGCCAGCCCACTGCCACTTTCCTAGTCCAAAGGAACGTATCCATTCATAACGTATTTGAGGTCTGCTTCGATCCACGTTTGCTATACAAAGCCCATAGGTATGTACGTATAAATTGAGGTAGGTAACTATCTAGTTAACTAGACAAGGTACTATTATGTTACATGTACATTAAGATGTTACCTGATCCTGTAATAACCTTGAAATTCAGTATTGAGCTGGCCTTTGGCAGGTTTAACAATCTTGCTGTTGATCCATGTCGCTACAAATCGCCGCGTCTCTGAACGCAATAAACTCAAAAATTACGTTTTGATACGTTTGTTACCAATAGACGGAATGATTCATGAGGCAGGTTTAGGTAGGTGTACCATTGCATTGGTTTTGTGTAAATATCACAATGGTTGTTGAGATGTCGGAAAAAGTCATGCCCAATGGGAGCTTAACTTGCGTGCGCTGCGTAAAACAATAGATTTATATGACAACAATATATCACGGACTCATCCTACACCAAAACAAGTGACGGGATTTAAAAAATCTAAAAAAACATCTTTTATCCCTTATTTCTCGCCTTACCTATGTCTCGCAAAAAGAAAGCAAAATACACAATTTTGTTTAAATGAATGACGTATTTTCCAGTTATTTAACAATCAAACCATTGAACTTTTAAGGTACCTACCTATCTGAAAGCATATCCTTTCAAAAAAAATTCGGGTCTTGGGTAGGTACACTAAACATATATTTGTGTGGTTTGTACATTGTTCCTATTAGAATATGGGCAAAAGGTGGGCGTTATTGTATTGTAGGTATATCTAACTTTTAATTAGTTGCTCGCGTCCGTAGGTGTGTACCCTTCATGTGTATGTAGGTACGTGTGATTCCCAACACGTACCCCCTGGCTGGTGCTAAAGGAGCAACCAAAAGTATTAGTAGAACTTGTTAAGTTCGTCCGGAGAGGTACTGCCACTACATCTGGAATCTGCCGCCAAGCAGTAGTGGTTGCATTACTGTGTTCCGGTGGAAGGGTGTGGCTGCCGGTGAAACCACATGCGCATGAGACGTATCATCCCCGTCTCGGGTGATGGACGCAGCAGTATGAATGCGACTCAGTAAAGATTTCATCTCCAATCACTCATCCAAATAAAAAAAAAGATATAATTGGAATAATAATAATAATTATAAATCCTAATCATAAGCATTGCTGTGCCTTAACAGGGTTTATGTTTGGGTCTATAATTAAATTCTATTATCCTACTATACTATTATAAAGGCGAAAGTTTGTAAGTATGGATGTATGGATGTTTGTTACTCTTTCACGTAAAAACTACTGAATGGATTTGAATGAAACTTTACCACAGTATAGCTTATACATCAGAATAACATATAGGCTACAATTTTTGACGTTTCTATAAAATCTATATATATAAAAGAAGTCGTGTTTGTTACAACACTTATAACTCGAGAACGGCTGGACCGATTGCCATGGTTTTTGATTTGTTGGATTTGTTTCCGTCCCGAATAGCAGAATAACTATTAAAACATTGGAAAATTAACGAAAAAAATAAAATCAATTTATCCCCGTATTCTCCACGGGAACGGGAACTATGCGGGTGAAACCGCGGGGCGCAGCTAGTACAACATAAGTGCAATAAATTATTTGAATTTGTCCTTCGTTGACTTCGATCTACCTAAATAATGTGATAATGGAGAAAGAATTAAGATCTAGATAAGACCAATTTACTCTTGACTAAGGTCTATTGTTGATGTAGAGAGCCGACTGCCCACGACCAAATTCTTAATTCTCAACAAGCGGAATGCTCTGTTCAACGATTAGGCAAAATATATCGCAGATTAATGTTCCTAAGATCTCGTCGGCCGCCTGCGTGAGAAATGTTCTGTGTAATTGATGGAACTAAGTGCATATTGCAGCAAATAACGTAGTTTCGAAACAATCACATACTCTGAATAAATGTTTTAATGACGCACGATCGATAAGATCTATGCTCATAATACCACAGATATCTTTAAGGTTCTTCGCTAGTACTGCCTACTGTAAAAGGGCAGATGCAGTTATTATACATCTGCTCTTGTTTCCTACTACAATAAAATTGTACGTACCATTAAGTTCATAACTACAAATCCAGGTTTTGTAAGCTCCCAGACAATGTGGCGACTACGTCTAGGAGATTACAAAATAGAAATCGATTTAAAATCACTCGCGACTTCCATTCAGAGGGTGATGCGAATTAAATGAATTACATTGTTACGAATATTGAATAGGTCTGGTATAGCCAAACCAGTTACTTTTATTCTAATCTATCTATACCTGTAATAAAACTGTAACGGATCCAACTCTGCGCCCATACGCTTCCACCGAAACAGCAATGGGAGAGCACTACTACTTGGCGACGGATTACCAGCTGGTGTGCAGGTAATACTTCTTCGGAAAAATTTGGCACAAGTTCTACTGCTACTTTGGGTTGCTCTTTTCGCTCCACCCAGGGAACACGTGTAAGGACTCGGAGGTTATTCACTTACGGACGCGAGCAACACGGTCGCCAAAATCCTCAACTTATACTAGCGTGATACTAGATACACAACTGCTACTCAGTTCAGGATGCAGTGCTGTTTTCCAGTCAGGCCCTAAGGTACGTCCAGTTGCTCGCGTCTGTAGGTAAATACCCTTTGAGTCCTTACACATAACTACTAGGTGCTGTTAACAGAGGAGCAACAAAAAGTAGCACTAAAATTTGCGCAAAGTTCGCCCGGAGAAATACTTCCTCCACACCTGGTAATCTGCCGCCAAACAATGGTGCACTCGCACTGCTGTGTGGTGGTATATCACATGCGCATTTGATGAGACATCCCCGTCTCGGGTGACGGGTGCATCGGGGTGCGACTTGGGTCTTCTCGTTTGGTCGGGGAGGACATAAGTCGTATTTCTGTTGTTATGGGCGGAGGTAACCACATAACATCAGGTGGGCCTTCAGGTTGACAAGATCGAAACTTTTCTTACAGCATTTATTACTTTACATTGATTTCTATAGAATACGTTCACTCTTAGAGAATTAGTTCCTTTTTCTAAGAATATATAAGATGCGTGCTAGAAAATATAACTTTCATTACCTAGTTGACCGTAGATATTCATGGAAAAATATAGATCATAAATTTATATTTGATACAATTGAAACAAAACGTGTATAGCCCAGCGATATGCCTACAGGGCTTAGTAATTATGAGAGCAGACCCCTCATATTATTCTAGTTCAATAATAGAAGGCAGCCTCTGAGACTATAATCAGGCCGTAAGTAGAGTAACCTCTCTCTCAGCTTAGTAAAATGATCGCCTGGGTCTTATCTTGCAAAACATGCGCTGCGTTCACGGACGGACAGATTTAGATATGTGTGACACGAAATACTTACTAAAAGGAACCCTATTTCAGAAAGAAATCGATATATCGATATTGCTTCATCAATATCGTTATGAGATATTGATGAACCAGTGAAAAACATTTCTCGTATAATAGATTTTCATATCTTGACAAAAACAGCTGATACCTATAAACAGATCTTTATGTGAGCCTCAGATATTTATATTGTAACTGTATCGCTATGCTCCAAGGGTTTTTTATTTATGTGAGGACGTGACGAAACGACTTGAAGGCCCAAGTGGTTACCTTCGCCCGTGAACATAGCAATCCAACTCACAATAAGACTTGGATCTTAGACCCAGTTGTATTCATCCTGTTGCGTCCATCACCCGTGACGGGGATGTTAGTAACATCGCGGGCAATCATAAATTCTTATTACGTCTTAGCCACCTAAGTCGTACTTACTATGCCAGACTCAATGGTCGAAATCTAACACCGTTAATTTTAACTACTTACATAAGGCGTACAGTGGATGACACTTTTATTAAGGGACTAATCGTAGGATTACTCTATAATAATCCCTCAATTGCCCTCGATTATAATGACATCCTATGGTATTGATTATAAATACGTCATCGCTAATGCAATGACGAGGCTAAGTTGTGACCCGTGGTTGTATAGAAATTACACAATTTTTAGAGTTTACAAGTTTTGCGGCGAGTATTCAGGACGCGCGCCTGTCGTTACCTCGTTAGCCTTCGTCATCACCTTGGTGTACTTAGATAAAGTACTTTGACACACCCTGCATCATCTCTAAATGAACTCGCTTGCTTACGTGCGTTGGTTATTCTATAATAATTATAATGTGGAAACAACAACCTCGATGGTTTTTAGGTATATTTGCCTATTTCTAATAGTTACCTCCGGCTTAAAAATATGGCATGGCGAGTGGGTCCAATTTAAGATTTTCCTTTGACAGAGCTGTCATAATCGTAGGCGCATTGTACCAGCGTGTACAAAAGATTATACGAGTATACCTACTTTTGGCGTATTGATTTATGTAGGTATCCCTTTTTAGTATCTCTATGTTCTACTGCATAGCCGTTCTTTACCTATTGACTTGAGGTCATTTGTCTGATCGCCTCGTCTTTGATGATCTCCAAAACCATCCTGCATTACTTTACTTATTGCGTAATGTGCCTCTTACTTCGGTAATGGTCGAATACTGCAATTCGTGAGATATGGATGGCAAGTGTGCTGTAATTTTGCAATCTGGCATAATAAATTTAGCTTTGTTATTGACTCATATAATTATCGCTACGACTTCTATTGTCTAAGTAATACTGAATTACAACTGAATAAAATTTAATGTGACCATTCTAAAGAAGTTATTAGTCGCTGAAAGACCTTATACCTCTATTGAAACAAATCGATCAGAGATCAGTTCAAAGGTTTAGTTCAAAGTTCCATGAAAAAGACTTCAACGCGTTTAATGCCTTTTTTAATAATTACTTGTACCTATCGTATGAAAACATTAGTAAGGGGGCGTCCATAAATTACGTGAGATGATTGAGGGGGGGAGGGGGTCGAGTCAAATCTCATCTAATCTCACGTTGGGGAGAGGGGGGGTCTCGACAAATATCACGCAATTTAATCTCAGATTTTGAAACAAAAAAAAAATTATACTATTTTGGTCCATTTAATCCAAATTGTATGTACATGTTTAAAATTTAATACGATTAAGATTATTCACTAATCTACTGTTAAACTAATCTATTATAACTATCAGCAATATTGATTACTAGTCTTAACTAGTCGTAAATAAAAGCACGAACCAAATTGTTTTTTTCTTTTTACAATAAACAATCCAACGCGTTTACGTATAATAATAAACCCACATTCTGAAATATCTCACGTGAGATTAGGGGCCGGGGGAGGGGTTTGAATAAAATCTCACGAAATTTCACCAAGGGGGGAGGGAGGGACAGAAAATTGAAAAAATCACCTCACGTAATTTATGGACGCCCCCTAATCTTTGTCATCCTTTAACCGGTATATTTTTTTATAGTAACAGGTCCGCCGCTATTAACAGGTCCTTCGACCCAAATCGCAACCCGTTGCAGTACTTCTCCGGAAAAAATTGGCACAAGTTCTACTGCTACTTTTAGTTGCTCCTTTGGCACCTGGGGTTGCATGTAGGAGTACTAAAGGGATCTCACCTATGGAGCAACTGGATCCCCCAAAATTCATGGACAAAAGCTGATATAGTCTCAAACAGCATGAACAAAATGAAGACTTGATTAAATAAAACGAACACCGAAACGTAATCGGAAATCATCTGTTGTTAATTACCATAATTTAACCAATGTACCATGTAACAAATTAATGAAGTAATCGCGACATCAGATCGATTCGATTTACGAGTAACTAACCTACTACGATTAGATGCTAAATGCTGACTAATAATAAACTTATAGCTAAGCTTTATATACTTCATTGTGTTGTACACGTTTTACTTAAGTGATGCTTTTGGTTACGGGAAGAGTTATCGGACGTAAAGAAAACTCTCTCACCAGTTTTGGCAACTTATTCACACTAAAGAAGAATAACCCACAAATAAATGGGATTGATTTTAGCTGATGAAGTTGAGACTATATTAATTATCGTAAACGAAATGACCTTACGTACACTAGATTAATGTTAGTAAAACACGCATTCAGATGAGGCCTTTGTAAATTATATTGGTGTTTACACGCCTTCGAGACCTTCACTAAAATCATCTTGATTATATGTTCGAGCTAAATTGAGTAACTTTTATAATTACAAACATACTTGCATAGATGTGAATCTAGAATCTTTTTTTTAGCAGTTTCAAGTTAAATTATTATGGGTATGTAAAGTGACATGTGGTGAGCTCATCGCCATTATATATTTCTCACGAACAACTCAGCTAGAACTGCGTCTCTTTCGATGGTGATCCAATAGTTAGAGTTGTGTAGTCGTAGCGGGTTAGCGATCTATGAAACGGGATGTGTAGGGTTTTAGTTCCTTTTCGTGCATGGCCACAAAGCCAACTGAAATTTCGCTATCTCAGTTTGCGTTAAATTAACTTACTTAAAAATTACACAAAGGTATTCAGTTTTTGGAACTATTTCGGAACATATGAGGATATTTTTTGTAGGTACCCGAGGCATTCCGTTTAGTTTACAAATTCAGATAGATGCATAACATAATGACTACAGGCTAGATTGTCAGTTTGCAATATACATAAATAAATTACGATTCGTGCAAGACTTACAAAACTTCTGTATGACCGAAGTCATACATGCCTAACTCATTTAGTTTTTTCTTAAATTAACATTTATTAAGGATTTTCTGTTTTGGTATTAGCTGAAATTTTCCAGATTGATGTGAATACACATAACTGCACTCTCGAAAGGGGTAAATGTCAATTAGAAGAAGTGGGACGAGCCCCCAGTTTGTTAGGGAGGAATACGTTTCACTTCGATTTGCATTATATTCGTCTTCTTGTTTCGTTTAAAAGTCCAGCAATGCTTACCGACTAGACTCTCAGATGACGGGCGCAACGGAGTGCGACTTGGATCTTCTCATACTTCGGTCGGGGAGGACCTAAATAGTATTGCTGTTGTTATGGGTGGAGGTAACCCCTGAACTTCAGGTGGGAATTCAGCTCGTCTCGTCACTCATGTTAAATAAAATAGATGTGTAAAGAACATACCTCATACTCGTGATAAGTTATATTTGTATAACAGCCGTAAGCCGTGTAAAGATGACCTCATCAGCGATTGGGAAGGGTGATGCTGCGTGAACTCGCGACCGCGGTGACCGCGCCGCTCTGGCAAGTAGCAAGGCCAGGCACAATTTAATGGTGGGTTTCGAAATATTAAGTACGAATTATTTTATTATTGTAAATTTTTTATTTTATTGCTTACTAGCGACCCGCCCCGGCTTCCACGGGTGCAATATAGATACTAATATTAGGCAGTATGGAGTGATTACGGGACGTAATAAGTTATCAGATATCTTCTAAGATATCCATTTGAATGAAATGCTGTTAAGGGTTATTAACATGAACTATACAATAATACTGTATTACATTAATTTGATCTATCACGTAAGATTTAGCCAGCGTTTGCGATTTAAGCGCACACAAATATATTTGTTTCGACATCGCATTACAAATCTTTATCGACTTATTATGTATCTATTATACATATAAACCTTCCTTTTGAATCACCCTATCTATTGCTGCAAACTGCATTAAAATCAGCGGACAGCGGAAGCCACTTAATTTTATACTATGTAAAGATAAAGACTAGTTGTGCCCGCAACTTCGTTGCAACACAGGTTGCTTAGATGTTTTTTACAGAGCTTAGTTAAGCAACTGTCCGCCCAGTCACTCCTTGGATAGGTGGACATTTGACTGAGAGCTTCCATGCTTCGGAGAGCACGTTAAGATGTCAGCCGGCTATACAAGTCAATAGGCCATTAGGCGGTTTGAAAACTTCAACACCAAAGTTAGCCAGCCACTAGCTCACACGAAAGAATAAGAAGAATAAGTACCTAACTACTTTTTTTTAAATCATTATACGAATGATAAAAAACTTATTAGGTGCATGTTCAAGTGGCATCACCACTCGTATAAGTGCGATTCGATCGCACACGTAATGTTCCGACCACACACAAACAATTGTGTTTTATTACTTGTTGGGAAATCCATTCTAATTTCTATTTGTTACCAGGCGGTAACAGATAGAAAATACCAATCGCTACTATTCAAAAGGTAGCAGCCCAGGCAAGACAGACACGATTCATACTAAGAGTCGTTAACGGGGCAGGACGACCGGGGTGGATGGGATTGTCTTCTCCAGGCTACATTTTTGGTTCTTCTTATCCCATTATCCCTGTTTCTGTTCGTAACATCGGTTTTGACCTTAAAACGGTTGTGTATAGTATTTTTAACCCCCGACGAAAAAGAGGGGTGATATAAGTTTATAGTGTGTATTTATGGGGCTGTCTGTGGCATCATAGGTCCCAAACGAATCAAATGATTCTCGGTCCGAGTTTAATAAAAAAAAAATCTGTTTGTGAGCTGACGTGGTCGAGATGATTCATAGCTATAATTCATGAAGATCCGTTCAGGTGTTTGATGTTCATCAGTACATTACCATTACCCCAAGTCCGGGGGTTTTTATACGGGGACTAGTTTTATCTCCTAAATCATACTACAAAATGCGTATACCTATACCAACAGAGCACACGTAATTATAGTTTTTAATATATATTATATTATCTACATGTACAGACCTGGGAACAATTTATAATATGTAGTAGGTGGAAGATAATTTTTGTATATAATTCGCTTGTAAATCGACCAAGTTACTGCTGTTATTCATTCGGTTTATTATTTCATCAGACGCAGAGCCATTTTTACAAGCACTACTATAAGGTTCTATTAACAACTTACAACAGACAGACGGAACAGATTAAAAATTAATCAGATTTTATATACAATTTATGTAGCCAAATAAAAATATTATGTTATTGGGTGTGTGAATATGACTCCGCCCCTTTTTGTCAAAATAAAACACATTTGTTCGCTTACAAAATTAAAAAAAAAAAATTATTGAAAGTATGCTCCATCTGCAGCTACAACCTTCGCCCATCGTTCAGGTAGTTTTCGTATTCCTTGCTGGAAGAAGTCCTGGTCTTTTGAGCTTATCCAGTTGTCAATCCAAATTTTGATACTTTCACATGAAGTAAACTTTTCTCCAGTAAGGTCTGTCTGCATCGTCCGGAATAGGTGGTAATCCGAAGGAGCTATGTCTGGTGAATATGGCGGGTGGGGTAACACTTCCCAGTCCTGTCCCTCTAAATATCTTTTTACGACTTCTGCGGTATGCGGTTTGGCATTGTCATGCTGAAGAACTAATTTGTTATGTCTATTCACCCATTCTGGTCGTTTTTCTTCTATGGCTCGCTTCAAACGCATTAGTTGTCGTCGGTAAACTTCTCCATTAATAGTTTCAGAGGGTTTGAGCAACTCATAATATACAATACCTTTCTGATCCCACCAAATACAGAGCATGACCTTGGCACAGTGAATATTTATTTTTGGCTGTGATGGGCCTGGTTCGCCTGGTTTCACCCAAGCTTTTTTGCGTTTAGGATTTTCGTAGTGTATCCATTTTTCGTCTCCTGTGACTATCCGATGCAAAAATCCTTTTCTTTGCTGTCTTTGAAGCAGCATTTCACAAATGGTTTTCCGACGTTCCATGTCTCTTTCTTTTAAATCATGTGGAACCCAGTAACCGGCTTTTTGAATCATTCCCATCATTTGTAAACGCTTTGCAACAGTTGAACGATCAACATTTAATGCTGCAGCTAATTCTGATTCAGTACTATCGAATACAAGTATGGTCATTTATTAGTACACGTAAACAATACTAAAAACGACATCTGTTGAGAAAGGGCGGAGTCATATTCACACACCCAATACATTAGGCGCATCAATAGGTACAAATTAGATAATCATAATAAATATAAACAAGCCAAGATTAAAATAAAAGTTACATTGGTAATTATTATATCATACTTGAATGCCAATCGAATCATCGTGTCAATCAAATGTAGATTCATGAATCTTAGCGAAAATCATAGACAAAAATGGAACTGTAATATTTATAATCGCGCTATATGTCCTCACTTTATATAATAAAATAAATAATATATATACGGCACATATACAAAAAACAATGACTCGAGACTTAACTTTGTGAATGTTTATTTTGTCACGGTGACGGGACGCCCAGCAGATGTGAAACATGACGGCATAAGAGAGCGCCATGCCGTTTGCCGTCACGTACGTGTTTCCGTACCTGTGCTGAAATTCAGCGCTGCAGATCACTCCACTGCACATACTGAGCTGACCTTTTCCACAAAAATGTAGACGACAGTGATCATTTATTCCATTTTTAGTCAAAGTATTCATAATTATTTTAGTTATTCTATAATACATGAATATACTATCAATGTTACATAATGTTAATATTTTTATATTATCTTTCTTTCTTTTCATACGAGTCGGTTTTACTGCCAAGGCGCGTCAATAGATGTTTCACATAAATAGTTATTGGTGGAGAAAAATGTTAGCGGAGTCGTCTATGTTAACACAGTGGTGGAGACAAGCTTGTCACAGCAACGACGATTTTGTTAAATATAAATTAACGTGTAATTTATATTTATATTATATCATACTAAGGAATATGTTTAAATTTTGACGTGTTCAGACAGTAATTTAGAACTAAAGGATTAATTAAATTACTTTGAGTTTGGGAACCAATTGAGCTATCCCAAAATCAAACAACTAATCCAACCCACTGTGAAATGGAGTCCAAGACACCATTTTAATTGCCAGATAAATAGGAAACTAACGATATAACACTTACACATTATATTATAAGTATGAATTATATATTCAAAGAAAAAAAAGAAAAACAATTTCCGTGCAATAGTCTTGCAAAAACCAAAAACTCTAAAATGACTCGAATAATTTGGCTGATATCTGTATCATTTTGTTCGTAATTGTTAAGACAAAGTTTGAAATAAAGAATTTTTAGAAAATTCACTCAAAAATTGGGTGCATTTTTACGGGGTTTTACATTGTTTGCAGCTGATTGTCAAATCGTGAATCAGCAGCAAAAAAAGTCGGGCTGGTGAAGTTCCTTTGGAGAGCCCAGAGACCCTCGAATGCGCAAAGGTCGGCCACCGGAGGGGTTTAGTTCGGGTAAAAGTCCCACATAACTCGGTTGTCTCCCCCAGGGCAACCGGTGTATCTGTTGCAGATGCCCCTTCGTCAACAAAAAAACAAAAGGTAGTTTTTAATATTTAGTTTCCTACTGCATTTTAAGAACCGGTATGTTTACAATATCAATAGTTAACTCAACTATGAACTCTGATGCTATTTTAAATAATCCATGTGTCGTAACTATGATCATTGAAACATTAAAATATTTCGAATACAACATGTTCAACAGTTTCTTGATAATTAAGTATGCATATTATTTGCGTAACGTAATCTACCTAACATTATACCTATATAATATATGGTTATACCTACCTACCTACCAAAACATATTTAATTGTGAAGGCTGCTAGTAGCTTCGGAAAAACACATAGGGCAGAACATGATAACTGTGAGCGTTAACTCACAGCTCAGTTGGCAGCAGCTCTACCTTCTGCACTGCAGGTCGTAGGTTCAACTCGCGTCCAGAACGAGCAATATTAATGTTTTATAAGTATGTATTCACAAAATATATGTCATAAGTATATTGCATCAATAGTCTGATTCATATAGTATGCGTAATTTCAGGTTAAATTGCCCTGTGTGAAATATCCATGAATATTTATTAATTCGTCACACAAACGTCACACGAAATACGAAAATAAATATTCAAAAACTTTGATATGTTTTTGATAAATTACTATGGTTGGTATAAGTATATATTTGCTAGTTCAATATAGAACTACTGCAAACTACGCATGCTGACTACTACCAGTCGCTTACCAATTTAGTTGCGGAGTCCTCTGTCACCGAGGGCTGGTATGATCCATAAACGTAAGATAATCTATCTCAACAAATAATTCAATAATAAATCATATCAATATTTAATATAGGTAATTTTTAAAGATGAATATCAAGAAGGTCACACATGAGTGCCGCCTACCCTGCTTATCCCTATTCAAAGTTATATCATATTACGTAGAATCTTAGCAAGAAACTGAATATATTAGAGCATTTACTATTTTGTTCCACCCAAGGAACACTACGGGAGCCTTGGTTATGCCAATTGACATATTATCTTATCTTATTACTTTAAACGAGCATATTTTATATATATAAACATCTCCACCGTGCAAAGAGGTGTGTATCTCGAAAACGGCTCTAACAGTTTGGATGAAATTTTGTGTTTAGGTAGTATTTTGCTGTTGAAGTTTAGCTCTGTATTTGTATTTCTGATAAAAACGCATTTTTACAAAAAAAATCCATTTCACACGAAAAGTCCCGAGCAAAGCTCGTACGCCCAGTTACGGCTAGATTTAAAGGTGAAACGGACAAGTCACAAAAAATATGTATCTAACAAAATACAAACTGGTGCCAAAATCACAAAAGTAGCTTGAGTGAATTTCCTAGTTCCGGGTGATCAATGCTGAAATTCCGTAGTAGATGTTGTTGCAAAAGTGCCGATTACATTACACACCGGCGCAAAACAACATTCGTTTGGTTACCTACCTAGATTTCCACGTGTAACATAAGCTCTTACCTTTTTAAATTATTCAGCACATTTGCTCAAACAAGCAACTATCAAGCCAAAACACAGTAATGCGAGTGCCTTACAGCTTGGCGTCGAGATGGGTATGGTAGCAGTTTTTCCTGGACGAGGTCAAGGCCGTAGGCAAGGGGAGTTTTGGAGGTTGTAACTCCCCCGAAATACCTTATCCGACCCACCGGTTTCTACGCGGATTTTGTATGATTTTTATCAAAAATTAAAATAACTATTTTTTTAATATAATACTGGAATTGACATTGAAATTTCTACTTAGTACTATTTACTATTCTTAGTGCTCAGATATCCAGAAGTGAATTTCTGAATTTCTAGTTTCCAGTGAATATCTTGAACAAGATACATAATAGGTATTTTATCCCAGTAGAAATTAGAATACCTATTGTACTCTAAGTCCTACTGCTACAATGTATTGTACCTCTACCTATATGTGATGATTCACACATAGTAGTAGTAATAGTGATTTAGTTCCTCGGGTACGGATGTTCCAACTTCATGTTTATTTTCCAAGACTATTTACTGTGTTTATTTGACCTTAGAGCCATACTTATGGTACTCGGCATTCGATCGCTCCTTTGATTCTGCCTCGAGTTTCGGCGACTCACTGCGACTGTAGTTTTGACTGGCGGAAAAAATAGAATTACAAATAAGAGTAGTTAAACCATGAAAACAGACTGTGATTTGACATATATGTATAGATATGTCAAATCACAGTCTGTTTTCATATGTAAAAATAAAGTAAAAAAATCCTATGATACGTTAAATGCGCACGAATATGTTTACATGTGCTTGTAAATGTTGACGTATGCAAACAATACTTGAGATGTAAAGGATTAAATAGATTTAAATTTGAGTTTCAAGAAAAAAAAACATTTAATTAGCGATAAATCGCTGATACTACAGTATCATAACGATTAGGTATGTGTGCCATGGCCCATACTCTCACAAACGAAACTTAAACCTATCAAATTTCAAATTATTCATTGACCTTAGAAATAACACTACAGTTGGATAACAAAAGCGTTATATCTATTACAACAATATAAACAAAAAACAACACTAAAATAAAAGCAATATCAGGTAATTCCTTATTAAGCAAAACAAAAGTAAATTATCTTTTTTTTTTCAGCGAGTTTAACAGGAATTAACATTCAAATAAACTAATTGCTAATGAATTGTCACCGTAGAGTTGTCATGTGTTACATACGACGGGTACGTGAAGCGGTGACCCATCTGCCCATCACATAATCGCTGTGACCCATAGAGTTCGCAGTTAGGATGTTTACTGCGATCTCCACTAGAAGGGACAATGGTTTGCGTCAGACGGCCGCGGCTGCGTTTCCGCTCGCCTCCTCACGGCTAGACCACCGAGTGGGAGCTGTCCATTTGATATATAATGCCGACATACCGACCCCTCAGCAAGCAGTAGCCAAACAGCTTCAGCATGAAGGTAATAAACATTTTGTATTATTTACCTAATCGGGTATAGGGCGTCAAAATTCATAGTCAAAATATTAGCCCTAAAATATTTTTGTAAAAAAATCAAATGTAAAGTACTAGTTTTAGTACGAAACAGAAATCCAACCCATAAATTGTTCTTTTTAGTAATGTTCCTTTAATTAATAAAAAACATTACTTCATCGAGCCCTCTGTTCAGATTAAAAATTAAGCTTTCACTTTGTTAACCAATATTGCTTTTTGATTGACTCTACCCATCACATTAAAATCTTTCCAATTATAATGCTATAATTGGCTAAGATATAAGATTACGCAATTAAAAAGATATGATTTTCATTTGAGTTATTAAATCTCAAACACATCTTTAAACTTTCAATAACATGTGTTATCGCTAGTGCTTGTGTCAAAAACATGAAAAAAAAACGTTAAATTACCATTTACATAATAAAAAACTGAAAAAAGTATTTGTATATACGCCTCATTATTTAGTAGCAAGTTCGAAATTAGGCAATCATTGAGCGTAATGTGAGAAAAAAAACCGCAGTCAAAATCATAATCATTGTGAGTAGTTTGTATTGTTATAAATGTAGCCTCATTTCTCAATGATCAAGATGTCCCAAATAATAATCAAGGAGACACGCACGATTAGGTATTTACTCAAACAGACAAATACTGCGTTGAGTATCTTAATTACGTAATATAGAATCACGTTGACAAAGCTTCTTTCAAAGACGTGACCAGTGGTAAGCTCACCACGAATTAATGTCACGGATAGCTTCAATAAAGTAAATAATTTCGAAATAAAGTTACCTACTTTAGATTATAAATTTATATGTATCGCAATATCACAGAGTACGAAAGCGAACTGAATACTAAGTCGCTGTTCTATTTCAGTTATGCAGTCATAATACAGTCCACAACCAACACATGTGGAAAGTGATGACAGTGCAAAAATGATACATTGGCCGATGTTTACAAGAACGAGATAAAAGTCAATTTTTAAATATGAAGTATTTAAAAATCTCAAAAACTGACTCCAATGTTCATCCTCGATTTTTATTGCGTTAAAGATGTAGTTTCTGAGAGCAAATGGGCGATAAAACTAAAAAAAAAATTAAAAATGTGTTTACAATTCGCGAAGATATCGACAAATAAAAATATATAAAGAAAACCTCCTTATTAGAATATGGTTAAACATCAAAAGCTAGGTACAACAAGAAAAACCAATGAGTCCATAAACAAGTAAAGAATTACATTTTCTTACAGGTCTTCGTGTGCCTGTTAGCAATCACCGCAGTAGCGACCGCCGGTTTTATCGGCGGCGGCAGCAGTGGCTGGTCGAGCGGTGGCGGCGGCGGCTACGGTGGCGGCGGCGGCGGCGGGGGCTGGTCTAGCGGTGGTGGTGGCGGCGGCTGGAAGCTTGGAGGCGGAGGCGGCGGCGGAGGCTGGAAGCTCGGAGGCGGAGGCGGCGGTGGCGGCTGGTCCAGCGGCGGCGGTGGCGGATACGGCGGCGGTGGCGGCTACGGCGGCGGCAGTGGTGGACGTAAGTGCTCCTGACTACTATCATATTATGGTCTAGTTTCAACTACGATAACCCAAGACCTACACTCAACATTAGCATGATAGAAAAATCTATCTGCATAGGAGTTTTAACGTCTTTTTCTAATAGAGTATGATCAGTTGGATCGATAAAAACTGAACCAAGGTGTGATGTGTGTACGCATACCATTTCATATCTCACTTGTTGGAATGTCACTATTATCCTGATTCCTATGCCTTAATATAAGTAGGTATTCTTGTATGTCCCCGCAGGAGACATGGTATAATATAAACTAATATTTTGAATATTTCTTATTTGTCCACGTAGCACCAATAAATTGCCTAATCGCTTCTCTTCGAATGGATTCAGAAAACATGATTTTATATCTCCTTTGACGCCCCTAACAATCTTTGGGGCACTTTAATATCAAAATAAATTCATTCACTGACTCACTAAACTTAACTTAATTACATTGAATGTAATTTTTTTACTTTGCAGAAGTGAAAATTATTAAGATCATCACTACTGGCGGTGGCGGCGGAGGTTAGTACCTACCTTATCTACCTATAATAAATTATTAAGTTGTAATGACAGCGTTAATCTATTCAATTCAATTTAAACAATTTACGTGCCAACTCTAATCCGATTTGTAATATTATCTCACTGCATGTTTGTATCGAATGTTAAACAAGTAGTTGCGCCTAAAATCTAAATTGCTTTCGTTAACATACAAAATGTACCGCAAATAATCGCAATAACATATTGCCCAAATTCAGGTCGGTCACATCTCTACGTATTGAGCTTTTAACCTATACTTAACTTACCTAGGTCGGCGGAAAGATAGTCAAGATGGGGGTCATCCATTCGCCCGCCGTCGCGCGCAATATTACAAATTTCGCAACGCGTCCTATGTTCTCTAGTTTGCCCAGCCCAGGCATTAGTTTAGTTCGTAGCTCGTGATAGGTATCAATGTTTGGTGCAATCATCAAATTACTATATAATCTTTTACGGTTAAATCTGAAGTGCACAGACAGTTCAAGGTCCTGACTTCCCGAATCAGACCGTTAATTTTTGGCCGTATTTAACATAATCAAGGTCGACTGAGTTGATTGAAGTACAGATAGGCATTAAGACATACAATGTATAATACATAAAACGACTATTAACATAATAAAAAAATTTAGTCATCATAATTATCACATCAGCTGTTCCACAACTGTACAGAGACTGACCGTAATAAATGTTTAGCTCAAAAAATAAAACTCGTTAATATTTATGCATATTAAGCAGCCAATTCTTCGTATTCAGACAGTGGAACAGAACATTTAGATATGATGAAATAAATCAACTGAAAGTTTCTAACCATAGATTAAACTATCCTATCATTAACATGATTAACCTTATATTAAAATAATGTTTGGCTTATACTGGATCATAATGGGAAGCGTAAACCCTTATTCGGCTCTTTTTACCTCAGGCGGTCACGGAGGTTGGTCCGGCGGAGGCGGCGGCGGCAGTTCCGGCTGGTCAAGCGGCGGTGGCGGCGGCGGCTGGAAGCTCGGCGGTGGTGGCGGCAGCTCCGGATGGTCAAGCGGAGGTGGCGGCGGCGGCGGCGGCTGGAAGCTCGGAGGCGGCGGCGGCAGCTCTGGATGGTCCAGCGGTGGTGGATCCTCTGGATGGTGGTGACCGATTATAACTTCTTGCTAGCTCAAAAATATAAATGATACCTCCTTTTTCTGATTTTTATTTGCATTCTAACCTTTATTATCGTAAGGCAGGTGTAAAACAATATGTTTATGACACTATTCTTAAGTTATTCATAATGCTTATCTCTGTATGTCATGCCACTTTGCCATGTCACTTCACTGGAAAACTAAGCCCATACTAATGGACACTAAGGACAAGGGCCCTTATTAATACACCATTTTGGAGCTTATTCATTCGTATGATTATGTGGCCAATTCTAGTGACGGAGTTTTCAAGCCACCCGAAGGCCTTCAACATGGCTTAACGACTGGTTAATATCTTAACGTGCCCTTCGAAGCACGGAAGCGCTCAGTTCAAATGCCACTATATGGTCACTTATCCAACTTCTGACCGGGCCGAAAGTTGCTTAACTTACGTGATATTAGCGCTGTAAACCATCTATCAACAATAATGTCTAAAAAATAAATTAAATAGAAGAAAAAACTGAATAACATGATGACATCATTTGCAATAGTAGTTCCTGAGACACTTGCATGTCAAATTGGACGATTCAAATTGACACGTTATTTATCTGTCATTTGAATGGTGCGGGCCCTATTTATTCATCGAAGTAAGCTATTAGGCACACACAAAAGGCCAAAAATAAGAAGAAGAAGAAGCTATTAGGCAAAAATATTTGCAACTAGCAATGCTGGTTGAACCTGAAATACTATGGTTGGAACAAGCTGAAAGTTCAGTTCTTATTTTTGGTTATTTCGTCTTTAGCTACACTACTAGGTCTGCCAAAATTTTAACATTTGAACTGAAGATTAGCATCACCATGAAATGTATTTGAATAATTTGACGTGTCCAAACGATATTTGAGATCTAAAGGAATAAAATAAGCTTCTAGTTTACTTGAATTATTATTTTTCTAACTGTGAAAAATAATGTAGGTAAACTAAGAAATATTATAGTTTTACAATTTAATAACTGTTTGTCATTACATTGTACATAAAAATATATTTTCAATATATTTTATCAATATATTTTTTCAATATATTATATATTTTCATTTATCTAATAAAATATTCAGGTTCTTTATTAATCCTACAACCCCAAACTAACTTTAATTCTAACTTCACACTTATTCCAACCTTCTGTGTCTAAGAATTATATAGCGCGGTGCAAAGTAAATTCTTACTCTCCCTTTCTCTTCTTACATACTTAAAGTGCAAAGTACTTTGCGGAAGGTTTCAGCGTTAACATGCGTATTATATCATTATCTGAATTTTAGGAAATAATTTATTTCTTTAAGTAGGACTTTTATCGAGAAGCAGTCGTCATTCCCTAAATAAAGGTAGATTACAAAAAGGTGAATTTAATACATTAAGTAAATAAAAGTTTAAAAAAATATATCGATAAATTTTTTGGAGTACACGCGGATGTCAATAATTACTTTCGACTACAAATTGGAAAATTTATTATACGAGGGATAATTATTGACAATTTCAACTAATTTCGTCCCAGTGACTATATATTTATTATAGATTTATTTATATATTCAAGGGGGAGACGCAAACTGGTTTGAATCCTAATTAAAGAAAAAAAATATTCCAAATATTCTGAGTAAGAATAGGCAATTTTTTTGCATGTTTTCCACATCCGCCTTGCTTCCAATCTGTTTGTACACTAAGGTAAAGAAAAATAAAGAGTTCTCTTAAAAATATTTAGTTTATTAATATTTTTACAACTTTACTTATATAAGAATTATTTAATATAAATAGAACACGCATAGTACGTCACTTTTTTGATGATTTTTTCTTTGTGTTGCTAGACTTTTTCATTCTGTTTGGGTTATAGTTCTCTTTGTCGGAGGAGTCTGTACTGGTTGGGGTATGGCCTCGCGGGCGGCGTCTCGGCCTCTTGCTGTGTTCCATTAGATCCCCAACATCATCAAGAACATATCTAGAAATAAATATATTATTTTTGACATATGGGATAAGCCGCCCGGCACTCCGTTTGGCATAGGTGCCGGTTTCGTTCAGACTGTCTCATATCTACACTAAACACTACTGAAACATGACTGGCAAAACCCGACCGCCATTAGTCTGCAGTTGATTATTACTTCAATACTAAGCCGAACAGCCTTTTCCCCATAAACATCCTACTAATATTATAAGTGCGAAATTTTATGCTTTTTACCCTTCACGCCTAAACGGCTGAATAGATTTGAATGAAGTTTGTCATGAAAGCAGCCGTGCAGCTCATACCCTGGATTAACACATACAATATTTTATATCGCGAGCGAAGATATTTTTTTTAGTTACTTTAATTTGACTTGAATGAATTTAATAACTATTTAATTGACTTACTTGAATTTAACAGTTTTATTTTTTAGTTACTTTAATTTGACAACTTGTGTCAGTGTTTCCTATCGTCTCATTTTGACTTTTTAATTGCGGGTAACACCACAAAGCGCAGACAATTTAATTTTTTAGACAATCTAAACAATTTTTGTCTTCAAAAATTCTACACCTAAAAGTGTTTGCGGTTTGTTTTAGTTCGAATGAAATAAAAAGGGTCGGGTGCCTTTATGTTTTCTTTTACTTTGGCTTGACAACGATCTTATAAATAAGCATCATGATCATCTTGAAAATCTTTTTTTGTTTTACATAACTTTAAGGATTGCATAATTTTTCAGTAGTTTTATGACATCGTATCAAGCTCCTTTCACACATATGCATACTTGCACACCAATCGGCCACCGCATTATGAATCTATTATCCTGCAAATAAATATTGTTTTACAACGGAACGGTGTACAAGATTAAGTCATGTGAACCATATTTTTGTATGCAACAAAGTTGACGGAACGATTTGACGACCTGCACGATACCATAATACAACTCGAATCTTCCCCTGCTGAAGTATTGTATGAGAAGACCCTAGTCGCATTACGGTGCGCCCATCTCTCTGAGGCGGCGATTTAACGCCTCAAGTGCCTATAATTTCACCAGCAACCGCACACGTCCACCGTCTACCGACACACAACGACGCGAGTGCGTCACTCCTTGGCGGCGGATTACCAAGTGTGACGGCAGTACTTCGTCCGGAGTGGACGAACTTTGCACAGATTCTACTACTGTATAATATGCGAGTATAGTCTATGGTATGGGAAAATAGCTGTCAGCGTCGAAAACTCTCTAGCCTAGTTTGTAGTAACCCTGCTTTGTAAGCAAGGGTTCCTTGCTTTATTGTAAGTTTTGTATTAAAACATAATTAAATGAGTGGCAATTTGGGTTTCATACTTCATTCGGGAGAACCAGAAGATGCATTGCTGTAGTTATGGGTCGAGACATACAATAAAACAGACAGGTGGGCCCTGGTCCTGAGCTAGTACCGTAACTTTAGTCTCATCAAAAAACTTATTTCTTATACAAAAAAAACAAGTGAAAAATTACATGAAACAACATTTCACAAACATGTTTGAAAAGAGAGTGCTTACATTTCATCATAGGATCTGTGTACATCTGCTGTCACTTGTAAGCTTGTACTAGCTCCTATGTCCTCATCAGAGTCTGAATCCGCTATAATCACATTTGAGGGTTTTTTAATAATGCTGAAATCCAATTCATTAGCCTCACCCATGAACATGTCTTCACTCCTTGAGCTTAGAACTGGTGATGAAGCTCTAACAATAGCTTCGTTCTCATGGACCTGAGGTTCTTCATTATTATTACTTTTTAAAACATGACAGTCTGTCTGTATTCCAACAGAATTCTTTGAATATACACTTTTGCTGTTTTCAGCTTTTGAAACATTGATTATGGCTGTATAGTTTTTACTCTCAATTGTGATAGAAACATTTTTTGGGGTGTCCTGAGGATTAAAATGAGTAATTTCTGTGTAAAACTCATTACAACTTACACATTTTTCAAAGAGATAACTCTTTTTATAGAAAGGTACTTTGACATAAGCTTGTGTCGGTTCACCTTGTTTAGAATCAGGTGAGCCAAGGTGTGCAATTTTCTCAGTGTCCAGCACTGCTTGGCAAGCTTTTAGATCTTTGTCAACACATTGGGAATCATCAATAACAATAATGTCATCAATTGCAATCCCACTATCATCTTTATTAACCATTGGGAGATGTGTTGACTCTCTTTTACTTTTATCAAATCCTAAGACTTTGTTCTCTTTATTTCTCTTTTTCAAAGGTGCATTATCAATTATTATTTTATTGTCATCAGAACAGATTTCTGCATGAATCCTTTTTTTCATTAATCTGGACAAGCCAGTATTTTGAGGTAATTTTTGCAAAGGAGCCCTATCTAATGTTGATCTAGTATGATTTAAATCAGCTAATGGTTTTCTTTTAGCACATTGGCTGAGCCACTTCCTCACATTGTTATTGGAGTTTTCCATTTTGCTGGACAATGTCACTTCTTCACCTGGAAAAACAGTGATTGTGTTTTCTTTGTTTTCTGTGGAAGGTTTTGAGCTCTTTCTTTTATTAAAATACTTAGCAGGTGCTTGGATACATTTCGGAAATAATTCTTTCTCTACTTTCAACTGCTCTGATATTCTATGTCTTCTGTACACTGAAAAAGAAATAATCAAATTGATCATTGCTGAGGTAAATAGATATCCAAAGTGATTATAAAAATACATACCATCAGTATTAAATTCGTTTTGAAATACATTCAACAATTGATTGGCATTTCGAGACCGTTGGGTGTAGGGTTCATCTAATGATGGTGCAGTGAAAGTAGAACATTCCTGAGGTGTGAGGCAGAATGAGCAGTTTTTTGATGCTGGCACACAACTTTCACAACTTGTATGTCCACAAGGATACCTCACACGTCGGCCATTTGATTTTCCACTAATAAAACAAAATATGTATAAGCTTCCCAAAGAAATAGAGGGTTTAAAGGCTCAATAACGGTCATAAGTTCTTTTGCGAGACGCGCAGTATTTACCAGATAGCACAGCAGTTATTTTCAATTATATTTTTAACGAGTTCTGCAGCTCTATCAATGTTTATGAACTGGTACATGACAATAACTGTATAATAAATTACAGTATTACATTCGCAATACTTTTGTTATTGTTACGCTTTTTCCAATCCAAAAGCAAAATGAAATTATCCTACTAAAACAAACAAACAACCGTCGTGAAATCCTTCGTGATGTGACGTGACATTCCAGATGCTGACGTTGACGGCCACGATTAGAATTTTGATATTAATCGACATGTGCCATGTCTTTGCAAGTGTTTTTTATTAAAAAACAAAAACGACCATTTCCATTATATGAGATCTATTGTATTGTTTAAATAAAGAATTGACTCATCTGAGCACATGACTGATATAGTCACGGAAAACGTAAGAACATTTTTTTTTTAAATTGTCTTTTAAAAAGAAAGGAGAGCGTGGTGGCTCAAGGGTACGGACGCTGACTTTCAATCTGAAGGTTGCTAGTTCAAAGCAATAGGTGCATCATTAAATTATTCACTTGAAAAATGTATGTGCGCAATATCTAATTCTCGAAACTAAAGACGGAAAACATCCTGAGGAAACCGGCATGTATTAGAAAAAAAAGTCGAAGACATGTGACATCTCTCAATTATCGAGAATAGGCCGGTGTCCATGCATTGGGAAAATTAGAGGCTGGTACGGACAAAACGAAATGCATAAAAAAAACCATTATAAAGGGTACTTATGAGGGGGAGGAATGAATCGTCGCAGGTGATTGTAATTGTATATTTATTGGATGCTATAAATATAAACAAGCTGCATGCTATTTTTTCCGTGTTGCAATTGGCAACACTGAGTAACACAACCCTCATAGCTTTGGGTGAGCGCTCGGGAGCGGTGAAGGGAGGGGGAGAGCAAAACAAAAAACATGGCGGCGGTATTATGAATTCCGGCCGGCAGCGTTGTGTTTTGATGTCTTGATTCATAATTCATGCATAAACACACTATCTTGCTAAACAATGACAGGGATATCCGAATACAAACAGTATTTCCCTATTGATAGTATACAGAAAGTATGTGATCTTTTTGAAGAGCAACTTAGAAGTGACAAAGAAGTGGACCTGGCGTTATTTTCTATTATTGTTGGTGCCGTAGAAAACAATCTTACAAACGTGAAAAACACTGACAAAGATGTGAATTTAGCCGTCAATAAGCTGAAATTTCCATCTGTTGATTGGGACGAAGTGCGCAATCTTCATGATCGATTTGTAGCGCTGATGCGGAGTGGCGTCGACAGCAAACTTCTGAATGGCGCCTACGCTACTCGCGATTTGGTCAAAAGAGTCGCTGATATTGTTTGGAACTCGCTGACCCGCAGTTATTATAAGGACCGAGCGCATTTACAATCTATTTACAGTTTCCTGACAGGCAACAAACTTGATTGTTTTGGTGTAGCATTTGCTGTGACTGCAGGGTGCCAAGTTCTAGGTAAAAAGGATGTTCACCTGGCCTTGTCTGAAGACCACGCCTGGGTTGTTTTTGGCAAAGATGGATTAGAAACTGCAGAAGTAAGCACATGTTATTCATCCTTAAATGTTTCAATCCCTTACTTTTTTAGTTTAAACACTCATAGCAACACTAAACTGTAAAAAAATAAATTTTCAGGTGACATGGCATGGAAAAGGAAATGAAGATAAAAGAGGAAGGTCTGTTGGGGATGGTGTCCTGACACGCTCATGGCTGTATGTAGGGGGGAAACCTGTTGTGTGCACCCGTGTGATGGAGCTGGCTGCATTAGTTTCATCTATCAATCCAACACTGACACCTACAATAGATGTCCATGAAGTGGCACAAATGCAACATCGACTATTATGGATCTTGTATGATAGTGGTATGATGAATTCAGTTGTTTGCTCATTTATGTATACTCTATACTCTACATCTTCACTCAGTTCACCTTAGGAAATCATTAATTGAATGCCAAGTAGGACATTCTGATCCACATCTAAAATTTTGACTGCTTAGTAGGAACACTTTTACATAACTGTGCCATTAACTGCATTACTTTTCAGGACACTTGGATGCATATCCCATGGCCCTAGGTAATCTTGGGGATTTGAATGAATATATGCGAATGTCAAGTGCTCCTACCAACACAGAACATCAGTTGGCTTTAGACCAATCTGTGAAAGCTGATAGGCCAGACTCTGCCACATTGTACACTCAAGCAATTAGAGCATCAAGGACACATTATGAAGACAGACATGTATACCCATATACATTTCAAGGAGGCTATTACCATAGACAAAAAATGTATAAAGAGGCTTTTAATGCCTGGGCAAGTGCTGGAGATGTTATAAGACAGTATGTATTACGGTTTAAGTATTTTTTATATACATGCATTTACCCTGAAGGGATTTTGGCAGATCCTCAAAAGACCACTCATCACCTAGTGGTCATAGAAGCATAATGATATCACAAGGTGATGAGCTCATCATATCATTGTTTCCCCACATTGTATGAAACAATATTATAATATTCCAGTTATCAATATTATTGATATTATCAATTAGATTATTGGGAAACAATAATAGCAGCCAGGATAAAACTTACATCAAAAAAAATATTATTTTAATGAATAATCAAGTGTGCCTATTTCTCATTTCAGTTACAATTACTCCCGGGATGATGAAGAAATTTACAAAGAGTTCTCAGAAATAGCCAATGAGTTGATACCACAGTTGATGAAAGCAGAAAGTTCTGGCCATTCAGCTAGATCAATATTGAAAGATCCAGAATGTTTTGCATCATTACTCAGGTAAGTGATGAACTGGAAGTATTGGAGTCATACCAAATCAGAAAGAAAGAGATATTTAACCAAAAAACAACAACAGAATTAATAACAATAGTAACAAAGTAATACTTAAGAAGCAACAGTAAATATATTTATATAATATACATATACATACAGAATAAGAACAAAAACAAACAGAAATTATAAACAAAAAACATAATATATAAAATGAAATACACAACAAAAATTGTGTTGGGTGGGTCAAAAGGGTCCCTCCTAAAATGCACTGAAAGATTTTACACTGCGGCACTGGTTTTCAGTCAGAACCCTGAAATGTCACGCCTATAGTGACAAACTCATACCTGCAAACACTACACATAAATCTAAATCATTATGATGGGAACTTATCACCTATGCTGGGTAAAATGTAAAGAATAAATTCAAAAAGCTGATAATATGTGAATAAATATTGTTTGTGTCTGATATTCTGGACACATTGAGCAAGCGAAAAACATAGTGGCTGACTTGAGTACTCGTTTTAAACATACTAGTCTAGTACTAGATTAGATACTCAAGCACATAATTGTATTTGAGAATATTTTAGTAGGACCCGAAGCCCAAAGCGAGACTGCAGTTCGTTAGTCGTTTGTTAGCTAGACCTCGAAAATGGCTCCACTAATTTGGCTGATTCTACTCTGTTGTATTGGTAATTAATATCGGGACAAAATAAATTGATAAATTTACATTGAATCGAAAGGTAGAAAAATTAAAAAGAAACTGATACAACATTATCTATGTGATTTATATTCTTTGCTTCGTCATTTGACAGCTGATTGTCAAGTTGTGTATTAAGACAGGAAAACATCTGTTGGGTCAGTTAGTGCAATATAAAAGCGGCTAATATAAAGAAACAACTTCTATACTATCATCCCTTATTCCTCGCTCTTCTTACACCCTACCATTTTAAAAGAAAATCCAAATCGGATTACAACGGTAGAAAAAAGTCACAGGATGACGAAATACGCAATTTCGTTTACTTGATGTCAATTTCTTTTCCAGTTATTTGATTTAACAATCAGATTTTATTTTGCATGTTTTTATATTGCACATAGATAAATTAACTAAGAGTAAAGTCATGTTGTACAAAGACGAGCTTAAAAATGAGAAAAAAAAAGTAAAAGTTTTTGTTTTTTTTTTTCTTTTTTTTTTTGGTGGCTTTGGGTCTTTTTGAAGACCATGTCAGTCCCATAATGGACTCTAATATAGTATTTTAACAATCTTTGTGAACCATTCTGGAAGGTAAAAGTTAGATGTAGGTATTACAGAAATATTATAGAGGCGAATGTTTGTATGTGTGCATGTTTATTACTCCTTGACGCCTAAACATTAGAACGGATATGGATAACAATTGTTATGAATGAACTGGATTACCACATAGGCTACTTTTTATCCCAAAAAAGTGAATTACTCCCTTGGTATGGCCAACCGCGGGTAACACCGCGAGGCGCAGCTAGTAGATTATATTGTAGTAAAGCTATTATATTATTATAGCCTTGTTATAATCTTATATATATATACATATATATATATTAAATACAAGAAATATATGTAATTGTTATGTTATTGTTATTTTTTAGGTTTTATGACGGCATTTGCAAATGGGAAGAAGGTAGCCAGACACCTATCCTGCACATTGGTTGGGCAAAGCCACTTGTCAGCACTATCTCAAAATTTGATGCAGAAGTCAGGGCTCAAGTTAATATCATTTGCAAACCAGATACAGGTGATAATATGGACAACTCCAATGAAACTGAAGAAAAACAAGAAACTGAAAGTAATGGAAAATGGAGTAATACAGAAAACACTGAAATGAGTGTTCGTGAACAATTGACTGCTGCAGTGAATAGCCGGCCAAAGGTTACCCTGTACAGCCATAAAATGGCTGCTTTGAAACCCCTCTTACTGGCAGAGAGATTAAATACACATGCCCTGCAATTGCAGTTGACTGCACAGAGCCAACTACAAAGGCCACATGCACCAACAAAACGAAGAGACGACGAAGAGCAAAATAACATGCAAACAGCAAGAGCCAAGAGAGCTCGCCGTGAGCGCTAATTTATTTTTATTTCAATAAAAAACATTTTTCATTTATGCAAAGGCAAATCATGTTGTAAATTATAAAATGCATTTATTGTTGTAAATAGTGTAGGTCAAGAGAAAGACCATAAATACTTGTATTAGTAGACATTACTTAAAAGCTAAAAGCTTATTTTTAGGAAGTACTTTGTGATGCAGTTGGAGCTAGTACCCATTGGGCGTTAGGTTAAGTGCGCGTTAGCGAAAAAGTCTGTATCAAAATAGTTATGACCTATTTCAGTCACGCGATCAAGATGTTGTACACACAATGGGATTTCTAAACAAAATCTGACAACGCGAGTTTGAGTTTGTAAGGTGTAGCCAAGACTTTTGTTTAAAAATCTCTTTGTATGTATTCAGTATTTCTAATTTTTAAGTCTACTGTCGCCACTCCTATAGTATCACTGGATAGAGGCTGTCATTTTCTCCTGGTACCTGATTGATTAGAGCTAATTTGTCGCTGTAACAGATGTCTCCAGAGATAATTTACTTATTATTATAATGTGTTATAAAAATAGACTCTTGCCTACCTAAATTGTGTCAGCCCCAAAACTAACAGACAAATAAATATATTCTACTCAGCCATTCGGTGTGCTGAAGCAGTACGCGCAACTACTCAAAAAACTCGCCTTTCAAATCGCCAAATGTGTACTTGCTTTTAGATTTTCATCTTCTTCACAATATTTTATAGGTATATAAAACTTCGTTGATGATACTTTGAATCATACAATGTCATTATTTAACGATTATATCAATTTGATTGATAGTAAAGAAAAGTCAAAGCAGATATCTTATTTTCACTCTTGAGCTAGTTTTTAACTAGTTTATCTTCTATACCAAATAGGAGCATCTTTAAATAATCCCACCAGATTTTGAATAAGAGTTTCTTTTCATGCATTTATCTATGTAATTTAAACTAGGTACCTACTGACTTGAAGGTTTGCAGAATACAGATACCGAGTATATCCTAACCACTAATGGTATAACAAAACATAAAGCATAAATTATACTTATGTTAACATAATTTATTGAACACCTACTTAAAATAATACCTAGGTGGTTCTTATGGGGTTGAGAGAGAGATTGCTTGTCATTTTTATTTATTTATTTGCACCCTACAAATAAAGGCCCTGCAAGACCGGCATAATTAACTAATTGAAATATTATTTGTAATTTTTCTTATTTCTTATTGTGACTACACAAATATCAATATCATACAAACAACAGACAAATACACCATTTGCATAGGTAGACCTTAGTCACAAATAAAAACTTACTGAACCTATTTAATATCTTGCTTTATCAACACAACATTAAACATACACAACACTACATGTGTCAGCAAAGTGCTTTGTGCATTACGGTTGGTGAACTTAATAAGAGAAATCAAGTACCTTTATGTAAGTAGAATGTAGGACTCCTTTATAAAATAGAAGTTGTGTCATGTGTAGATTAATTCTATTTTTGAATAAAATAATGATAGACAAGAGACTTTATTTTTTCTTATTACATCTTATCTTATATATATATATATATATAAAAGAAAGTTGTGTTAGTTACAACACTTATAACTCGAGAATGGCTGGACTGATTGCCATGGTTTTTGATTTGTTGGATTTGTTTCCGTCCGGAATAGATGAATAACTATTAAAAACATTAGGAAATTAACGAAAAAATAAAATCAATTTATCCCCGTATTCTCCACGGGAACGGGAACTATGCGGGTGAAACCGCGGGGCGCAGCTAGCTAATAATAAAATTGTAGTATGGAAGTCTAGATACCATATATAACTAAAGTTGGATTGGTCAAATCAAAACATGTAATATTTTGCAATTATCATAGCATAGTTATTTGTGGTCAATCAACTTAGGCACTAAATTCTAATTTTAAAGCTATTTTGATTTGTTTCCATTTTCAGTTTGGTACACAGGTAATTAGATCATTCACAATTAGGTACCAAAAATTTCAATTAATTTTACCATTGAATAAAAAAATGAATTTCTGGACTTACTACCTTTACATACATACATTTGTATAAACCAGAACATTTTTACAATATAACTAGTTTCAAAAAACTACAAAGTACAACAACTTATCATAAATAATTGGCTTTCCCATTTTTATACCTGAAAAATGTATGGTACCTGTATGAACTCCAACAGCGGGTAACACCGTGAGGCACAGCTAGTATATTTTATATCATAATTTGATAGGTATCCTATCATCAAAAATCATCTATGAAAGAATCATCTATGTTGGTCTACAATTGTTGAAGTAATTACCTAACAGACATGTAACAGTCAAATTAAGAACTACCTCCTTTTTAAGTCAGTTAATAAACAAATGATGGTTTTATGTAAAAGAAAAACAAGTTGTAAAAATAAATATTCTTGGATGCAGGTTTTGAAAGGAACTAGGCACTGCAAAGCAAATAGGTTATCATCAAGTTTCCTCATCATTGTCATCGTCGTCGCCAAATGATAACAAATGTTTTATCTTCTTCTTTTTAGATGTTTTAACCTTGGAATCATCTTTTCGTTTCCTATGAACATCAGTAGCAGCACTGTTTTTAGATTTGAACAATACTTTTTGGCTTAAGTCGGCCTTTGTTACAGATTCAATCTCCTCTATGTTTTTCCTTTCAATTTCAGCTTCTTCAGCAGTTAAATCCCCTTTTTTCAGTACCACGACCTGTGGTTGCTCACTATCATCGTCATCTACAAAATCTTCGGATGCGTTTTGGAGTTCATCAAATTTATGATTTCGATCGTCGTAGCCCGCTTGTTTTTTTAATTGTTTTAAAAACTCAGGATCTTCTGGTTTTATATAGTTGACATTGCGCTTCTTGTTCATTTTAGTTTGTTATTTAGTACAAATAACGTCACTTAACTTCTTTATGACTTTTTGTATCGTTAGTCACACATATCCTGCTCTGCCGTATGTGATGTTGGGGTTCAGCTCAGGTTTCATATGCAACTTTTATAAATCGTTCTATGTTTTATCCTAAATATTTTCACTGTACGATTCAAATAAATAAACTATCTACTAGCAACTCTTACTAGGCTTGGGCAAAAAATACCGATATCGATATATGAAAATATCGATATTTTTCATACAATTTTCACACATTTTTAATCGTCATAAATATCCATGTTTATCGATATCGATAGTATCGAGTTCGTATCAATTTTGATATATTTTTTAACGCAACTTTGGTTTAGTGTTTTACCTTTTGTGACAGTACCCGACAACCGACAATTGAAACCGCTTGACAGGCGAGCACATCAAACAGAGGGTGCTTTTAATGTCCATATCAGATGAATAAATGATGAAATGACTGATGACGTTTGATTAAATTGTATATTGGTTTAATAAACTATTTTTAAACATTATTAAAAAATATTTTTTGCAAAAGAATAGACATGGACTCTTCTTTGCTTTGGGGATATGTATGAATGCTTTGGGGATATGTATGAATAATCATGCGAAAACTGACGATAGATCGATGTTTTTCACTCGATAATAATCGTTACGTTTTAAAAATATCGATATATTTTTACACTTGCCCATGCAGTAGTGTCATGTTATGTCACTAGTAGGGAACTAGGGACATGACACATAAAGGGATGTGGAAAAGAAAAAATCGTATACCTGTTAAGCGGCATTCGGTTCCTTACAATATGAATATCAGGTTCGGAATTTTTGTATCCCAAAAAAATAATGACGTAAACGTTTAGTTTCCTGTTTTCGTCCATAAATATCATTAAAAAGAAAGTTGGTCCAAGATATCATGGATGAAAAAAAACACTACTAAAATAAAAAATTTTCTTTGCACATGAAAATCATTTTTGAAAAGCATTCAATGTTTTTAACGGTTATTTATTTTCAGTTTTTTGATAATTCGTATCATAAAATGGTTCTTAGTTTTGCTGCGGTGGAATGGTTAGATGCAAAAATGCGTTATCTTCAGTAACCAAACGTTCAGGTTATTATTCTTCTATCGTAAAATATTCTATACTATAAATACTTATTTTTTTTGATAAATTATTTAGGGACATAATAAAAAAATATAAATGAAAAAGTGGATATAGAATTGTAATTTATCAGGTCTCGGTAAAAAAATAAGTATTTATTGGTCGAATGAGGTAAACGGCCGTATTAATAATATTTACTCCTTGTGTACTTTCAGTAAAAAATGGTTTAAAAAAATATATATCTCGATTTCGAAACTAGGTGTTGTTTCTCGATAAATCGATTGATTACTGGAGTGGTGACCATCGATTAATCATACATTGCAATGGCCAGTCAGAGCGTGTAGAAGGCATGTTGCCGCCTTGCCCACAAAATTAGTTGCTATTAAATAGCAAGCTATCAATCTGTGGCTACCTACATAATATTGTGAGTTTATCTGTCTACATTGCGCGGGAATACAATATTTGTCCACAGATCAGTTAGGAGATTCTAATGTAGTTGTCGATTTGATCTCATTCAATTCATGTCGATGTTCAAAGATTCAAATAACACCATTGTCTTTGTAGTTTGGTCAACCACAGAATAACTTGGCTTTTTAGCAAAAGTAGTCAAACGCGTACTGATAACAGAAGTGACGGTACAAGGTGAAAGCCCACCTGATGGTAAGTGGTTAGCTCCGCCCATAACAACAGCAATACGAGTTAAGTCCTCCCCGATCGAAGTATGAGAAAACCCAAGTCACACCCCGTTGCACCCATCACCCAGGATGGGTATGTTACTTCTCATGCACATGTGATTTCACCCACACCCTTCCGCCGGAACACAGCAAACCGGGTGCACCACTGCTTGGCGCCAGATAACCAGATGCGGAGGCAGTAATCAATCAAAATATTTAGTATTTCTCTGGGCGAACTTCGCACCACTAGTTCTACTGCTATTTTTATTGCTCCACTACCCAGAAGTACGTGTAGATAGATGAGTCTCTTTTTCGATTCAAAAAAGATGCGGCATTAGTGGGTTTCCCATTCGCTTTTGACGCTTCGGCTTGTGAAATGCCAACGAAAGCGTCAAAAAGAATTTACGCTCATACGTTTAAAAAAAGAAATTGTGTAAATTAGGTTTATGTCCGGCCAAATGGCTCTTTAGATTTAGTTGTGAGGTAATATTTTCCAGTTATGTCCCGGCTCACTCCATCCCCCATGAACACAGTCTGACTAGAATTGCACTGTTTTTCCAAGAATTCGAACCAACTGTTACATTGATTTGATGGAAAGCCTTTTGGGTTTAAGATAGATTCCGCGTAGTAAAAGTAGGAACGCCCATGGCTGCATGCCTCTGAAAGTTTAATAGACAAATAAGTAAATAATGTAATACATGCAAAAGCTTACAAAACGAAGGTGCTTTTCTCCTATAGAGGGATACAAAAGAATCAAATTATTTATAACTGATTTAGCTATTGGTGTCCATTAAAAAGTCTGCAAAGCCTGGATTGTCGGCAGATTTCTCATTTTAAAGAACTAGCTAGTTATTACCACTAACTAGTTAACTCACCTAAAATTTTTGGGATAGTTTCACAGCCAGGTTGCGGTGGGATTCCGCTGTTAGGGAAGAAATCGACTGTTCCTACGTTTGATTCAATACCGAGGATCCCACCACAAGTATGTATTATGTCCACGAAATTGGCATCTGCTGAATCCAACTTTGACGATGCATTACGGCTTGGATATTCGAACAACGGCCTGGCAGGGTCGAGTCCTGCATTAGATAACAGTTGATGAATGCATATTACATTAAGTAGATAGTAAGTCCCGACTACTTATCTGCATAAGAGCTTGGTAGTCGAGGTACTACGGACATATCCCTGACTTTAAATCTCTAGGTATCTAAAATATATAAAAGTAGCGTTACGGTTAAAGAATACCGTTACTATTTCGTGTTCTTTTTTGTAATTGGCCAACCCAGGTGCGGGAGTTTTAGAACCACCCGAAAGTGTCATTGTCAACAACGACTCGTCAACTTATATAGATGGGATCGACATTTTAACGTAGAATCGCTCAGTTCAAATGACACCAACCGGTCATCAATTCTAATACTAACCGGGCGGAGTTACTTACTTAGATGATCCGTGAAGAGCATTAAAATTTCGCCATGTGCGAATCAAAATGTATGTTTTATTTTCTCAAAACTAGTTCTTGTTACCTAATTCGGACTAGAAATATGATATACTTAGGGTAATGTATTCACCTGTGCAACGATCTATGATGAGGTCTGACTGATAGGCGGCGATGCCCATTATATGCGCACCAAGACTATGTCCGATTAAATGGATCCGATCACCGGAAACGTTATGCTTTTCGGAAAGGGAGTTCAAAAATGTAGCTATCTCGGCACCAATCATTTCTGTTTGATTCGCCACCCAGTAGTAGAAAATTGAATTAGCTATGTAGCTCCAGTCTACTGTTATCACGTTCACGTTTTTTTTCAATAAGTAAGCATTTTTAATAGCTGCAACCGCATTGCTTTCTGCTGATGATCGCCAACCGTGAGTAATCATTTTTAAAGGTAATTTTGATAGCTCCAAGTCGATTTCGATCGGAAATTCTGGGTCAGCTGTTTCGTTGAGCACAATAGAGTCGGTTAAGTTATTCCTGAAACAATAATTGGATGAATTGCAGGACAGCTGCATGACAGAATTTGGACCAGACCAGACTTCATCAACTTATAGACAAATTGGCGTCCAAGCAAACTGTATCTAAGACTTGATTCAACACTAGGGTTTCCTTTGTCGTTGGTATCAGGAACTATGGTATACGACAGAGATCCAGAAAAACGCTACGTCATATGCGTAGATTGCTCGAATATGTCGCCCACGTTACTCAACGCTGTGCATGCGGTACATTAAATCACATATACACACTACAATAAATCATCAATCTCACTTTCGGATTCATAGAATTGTCTAGCAAAGTCAATACCATAATATAAGTATAATATTTACGAGAAACACGAAACACGTTTGTTTCACAAGCCGTATGATTCAAAACAGTGCTGCGCTACAGTTTAACATAGTTAATATTCGTGTATAGTGTGTGATGCAGTGGAAACGTAGTCCCACGCTGTCAAACAAACAAACCCACACAGTTAATACGCGCCGCGTGCCCGTGCAAGCATGCGCCGTATTTGGGACACTTGGTCCTTGGTACTTGGTATCGACCAAGTGCGACTCGACAGGACACGTGGAAACCACTGCCACAAGATGGTTTTGACTAGTGGTACTCTTTTCCACGTGCCCTGTTCTAAGTAGTAAGCACCTGATATAAAGCCTATATTCGATGTTATTAAATCCACTCCGCATCTGTGGTATGTCCTCATCGGTTCCCTTTAAGCTCACGTAATGTGGGATTCCGTCTCCATCCGGGAAGAATATCCATTCTGTACCATACCCTTCGCCATACCAGCTACTGAAGTTGGTAAATGCAGACGAACCTGTACCTGAAAAATTAACCACTTTTAATATTTCAACAAGACAACATCTTAAAAAGCAGGAATGTAACTTGATTTGGTAATTACGAACTTTTAACGACGGTCCAATTGATAAAAAAAATAATAGAAAAGTATACAAGAATTGGAAATCTCATATCGCGCTATCAATGCGACAACAGACAGTGAACTGTTTCAGGAAATAGTTATTCACATTAATTAAGTAGTTAATCGCGTTAGTTGTAGTTAAATTAATTATGTAATCCAAGGTTTTAATTGTTCTAGTTGAGGCAATGGGGGCATGGATATGAAGGTGTTAAAATGTGATACCTTAACTATTTTATAGAAACTTAAATACACTTACGTACGTATTTCCTGTGGTGTAGTTCACCATCAACCGTAAACAGCTTGCCACAGACTTAATAATATAAATAGCCCAATAAGTCCATTTATGCGATGGATATTCTATATATGAACACATATATAGAACAAATACAATTAACAGAGAAATTCAATGCCAACAAACTTCACACACTATCATGCTTACGAGTAGGTACCTATATTTTTTTTAAATGGACATTTCGCACTTTGTCGTCTATCCCGTTTGGGATTCCCATATTACTTTTTTGTTGTAAATATTGTACATTTGTACGTATTATACATATAAACACCCAGACATAGAACAAACATTTATATTCGTCAAACAAATACTTGTCCTGAGTGGGAATCGAACCCACGACCTACAATGCAGCAGGCAGAGCTACTACCAACTGAGCTATGACACATCCATGTCGATGACCTTCGGGTAGCTTGAAAACTTCGACGCCAGAGTTGGGCACATATTCCTACGAGAGAAGCAATATATTTAGGAGACAATGACGTTGTCTTAAACATGGTTTTCCGAATAAGTTTTGATGAAATTGGACTTGTTTGGCCCAAAGTTTATCTAAAGTAACATAGTAATTAATAGGGTTGTAAAACTAGCATTGTTGTCTATACGGGTTAAGGTATTAGTGATACTAGAGGAATAGAATACATGTCTTATCTATCACCTTGGTACCAAAAGCAAATATATTAAAATAAGTGTAATAGATACCTACTTTGAATTAAAACAAATGTATGTATACTAGGTTTCAGAATAGTTACTATACTACCTTCCTAACGATAGGTAATGTACTACTTTTAAATATATGGAGTAAAGTAGGAGAAATAGAACCCTCTCATTTATGGTGCCTGTTTATGGAGGATTGTACTATATAATTTACTAGCGACCCGCCCCGGCTTCGCACGGTTAGTAAAGCATCAGTGTCGTATCAGAAACTACCCGTGCGAAGCAGGGGTGACTTGCTAGTGTATTATACATATAAACCTGCCTCTTGAATCACTCTATCTATTAAAAAAACGCATCAAAATCCGTTGCGTAGTTTTAAAGATTTAAGCATTAAGATTTAAGTTTTATACTGTGATTATTAAATGCACGATTTTTAACAGTCTAATTTACGCAAAAAGCCACTTCACTTGTTTTTTTTTTTGTTTAAATATAAAAAGAAAACAAACTGTACTGTTTGTTTTTTTAATTATATTTGTTTTTTTTTTGTAAACTTAAATGTCTTAGAAGCTTGAAGCATGAGATATCGACAAGCAGAGCAGTAAAACCAGTTATAGTATTTATTGGTTTATTTCAAAACACAAAATTGAAAGATCGGACATTGAATCGGACCCAAAATGCATTTGGAAACCATATGTTGAATCTAGATTCCCAAACCATTACAAAATTAGTTCTGATAACATTAAACAAAACATAAAATATTACTAACAGCAATTCACTTTAAAAAGTTCTAGAATCGATATCCCGGTAATACTCAGATTCTGTAGCGCAATGTTGAACATCCGACACTGGTTTCCATCACAGAGATTTCATTACCTACTGAAGGTTACTTAGAACAATAGAAATAATTTTACTTATTTCTAACGTTGTAAATTAATGCATGATTTCTTGCCTATAAACATTAAAGGCTCAAGTTGTCCTGTGCTTGGAAATTGTACCTTCCCCAAACTACATTGTTTATGTGATCATATCCTTACACTCATCATCTTGCATTTTCCATGCGTGCAAACCTTACAGAGTAGGGCACTATTTACAGGCACAAGCAACCTATTCAGTGGCAACAGCTCACAAAAACTTATCTAACGATTAACTATACAAACACTTAACTAATTTAGTATCATTCATTACAGATACTTTGCAGAAAATGTATGTTTTATATTATTATGTGGTTATTATAGTATAGCTGTCATGTAATATAAAATGGATAAGTATATTTACAAAGGGTAAATCACGCGTTTCTCCAGTGAGTAAATTAATTTCATGAGCGGATATTTCGTAGCAGTAGGCGAGCAGGTATTATTTTACCACCGTTTTCGTGAATACGATACCGATGATTTAGTGATCAACAACTCAGTTGAAAACTAAATTATAAAATTTACCTAAACATTTGTTATTTTTCTAATCTCATACTTTAAATATTATCCACGCTAGTACCTGATTATTTGAGATGTTTCCAATTTTTCATTTGAGACAATAAAAGCGTTATTAGAGAGAATAGCTTAATGCCAATTCGCTTTATTTATGAAATAATTTGTGCACTGAAGGACTGCTCCTCTGATTCAATAAAGATGTGGTTATATTTTAATTGTGCGCAATGCTTACTATCGGCTTCATCACAAAAAACTATGGTTTAAATCGAATTCCGGTCATACTCAGTGCACAAACTGATTTGTATTGTTGATAGGCCACCAAATTCTCTGGTATGTGTGGTCAACTTTACGAACGTTTATATGAAAATAAATTAAACCTTTGGCCTTAAAGTCCACCAAATCCAATTTAGGCCTATGTGACACTGAAGATATAACTTGCATAAATAAATGTACTTCTATTACAGAATTCTACAAAAGACGCCAGCTACTTCAATCATTAAAACTATATGGAATAGCGTCTGCGGCAAAAAGGCCATCATTCGAAAGACTTCATTATTACAGTGTATTGTCCTGTAACATGCGTTTACATCGATTGTTCTATGTGAACTGTTGCCATTACGTAACTACGTGTAAGTTAATCCTGCATTTCCTCGGGAAGCTCGTGAGGGTTCAGGATGCCAGGCACTGACAGCTGAACTCTTCTCTTGTCCTCTTGCGCTTGACGGAGAGCGAACAAACGCTCTTCCAAATACAAGTCGCTGTCATCTTCGCCGGTGTACTCCTGAAAATAAAACGTTAATCTGTTACATTTTTATTACATGAGGTTTGACCGAATTTAATCATTCGTCTGCGTTAGGCCGAGCCTTGGCCAACCCTGGTACTGACTACTTATTGATATTGAGATACCATATACGGATAGGTTTATGACATGAGTCTTAATTATGTTCTTAAATGACAGCCGTAACAATAAAGGCCAGCGCAGACGGTGGACTTTGCAGCTGCTACTTGACGAAGGGTAATACCAATTGGTATATAGTAGTAAAGACACCTTATTTCCAGCACCATATTATGTTTAATTCGACCAATGTTGTTGACCGCAGATGACCTTGACAACTTTACCGGGCTTTTGGTGAGCGCAGATGGCTCTCGACCGACTTAAAAGTAAATTTTAATAATGTAGCAGCAAATCAAGGGTTACACTTAAGTACGGACCTCGGCTTGGCTCGCTGCTACTGATCCTTGGACTAAGGCTCGCCCGTAGCGAGCCGATAAAGAGATTTTTCGACCCCGCTGGCAAGGTCAGTACCATAATGGGAGTATTTACTCTGACCTGACTTTGATGGCAAGAAGACCTCCGAATAGTTGGAGGTGATCTCGTCACCGGGATCACCGAGACGAGATCATCTCCGTAAACGAGTCTCAGTTTACAGAGAGACGGTTTGGCCAGAGTCTAGCGGGATCACTCCCAAAAACCACTTTTCTTAAATAGCTAAAAATAAGTACTCGATTCAGGAACGGAAATCAAATAAAATATTTATTAATACAGCAAAAATAAACCAACATCGGGTCAGTCGACTAAATCTCTATAAAATTCAATGCAAAATAAATCTTACTTAATATTATAAATGCGAAATGTATGTTTGTTACTCCATCACGCCTCAGCGGCCAGGACCTTAAGTTCATGACATTTAAGGAAGCATGTACAAATTTAAATAATTATTATTTTATTGGATTATGATTGGAAAGGGTATGATTATATAGACAAAAATAAAATAGGTATTTAAAAAAATCGAACAATATAATTTTGGTATTAATATTTTGTGATATGCAAATTCGCTCAAGAAAGAATTTAGCTTCGCCGGTAAATACAGGCGTTATGGTTGGGCACTTGAACATCAGTACAATTTTGGAAGAGGTTAACAAGTCTGCTGCCCCAATATGAATAGTTTTTTTTTCTAATTAAAGTCTGAGCATTGGTGTACAAAGAAAGTTGGTAAATTTAATGCTTTACCAATGCTTTTACTACCAGAAAGTCGAGGAAAGATGAAAATCGGAATGACAATCTTCCCCTGATCAGGGATAAGTCAAGTTTCAAATGAATTATGAATATTTCAGTATTCAATGATCTGTAGACTGTGCAAATTTTTGATCAGAACTATGAATTAAGGTACTTACTCTTATTTGGACTAGGAAGTCTCGAAGATGATCTTTGAAAGCAGGAATATCTTGGTCCAAGTTGAATAATCCTTGCACTGTAATTTTTATTTGATTGTCGTTCATGTGGGGAAATGCAGTTTTAAGAAGATTGGCGACGTAATCCTGTAAGACAGAAAGCAATACATGAGATCGAAATACAGTTACTTCGAAGTACTGGTAGTGAAAATATTACTTGATTGACTAATGTAACATTTAAATAATAAAACCGAATAAAATTGTATACACACCTGAATAAATAGAATATTGTCTGCTGTAGGCCCCAAAGGTACTGTGACTCGTCCAGCTTCAACTAAGGAGAATATGTAAGCTAGAATGGTGGCGTGCATCGTCAGTCCCGCGCCATGCGATGTGTCTGTCACTACACTGAACACATGCTCCAAAATATCACACAAGTAGGTCTGGTAGAAGCTCTGGGCTGCTTGGGGATGTATTTCTACATTATGGAGCAATCTGTACAAGATCTGTAGTCCAGTATCAGCTACATTTCTCATGGTGTGCTTGAATGCCCAAATAATGGAGTCCAGAACCAATTTGAATTGTGCTGGAGGTATGCTCAGGAATGCTTTGAAACAATGTGTATTGACTGCTTGCAACAGCAGGAAGAATTCTGTTCTATGCTCAGGATACTCTTCAAAGTCTTTGTTTATCATTTCCAGAGTACATTCGAAAACAGCATCAAAGATTTTGGGTACTTCAGATGTAATATTTCCTGCCAGTTTGTTCACAATTGCTGCCATACATGACAACACTTCTGGTTCTCTTGCATCAGGTATGGCAGTTCTTTGGTAGTCCAATAGGACAGCATCAAGCAATGGAGGAATGAAATTTTCCAAAACCATGTTATTATCAGTGGAACGTGAAACCCAACTGGCAATGAGTTTTAAGGTTTCCTTCTTGATTATTCTCATGTTTTTGATTAGAGGCTGCTTTGTCACAACAACTCCATTAAGAGTAATAGCTTGACTGATGTTTTCAGACATCACTTTGTATACATTAAGCATGTCTAGGTATATCCTGCCTAGTTGTACAACATAGGGATGTCCCAAAGCACGGCAGGCTCTTACATTTGTTTTCAGAATACTGACCAGCTGTTTGACTGCCTCTGGATCTTTTAGGATATCTACATTGTGTGATGCTTGTGAAATGATGTCGTCCCACACCTGATTAGGCAGTAACATGTATTTCTCAATGAGTTGCTCCTGGGCAACTTGATCAACCTGTGCACTGATCATATACCCAATCGCTTCATAGAAAGTGTGCACTTGCAGTGTTTGCAAATCACAGATTATGGAACTGATTGTGCTCAGAATTTCCTCAATGAATGGGCAAGCTTCGCCAACCTGGGTAGTGACAAAATGTCGTCGACATTTAAGAGCTATTTTGATGAATGTGTCGCAAGCCATGTCCTGAACACCATCGTGAGTTTCATGCATAAATTCAAACAGTTTATTCACTACAGTTTTTAAAAACTTCCAGTGTGCCCTTAGAAATCTTGGGTATTGGCCCACCACATACATGATATTGCTGGCAATTATAGCTTTATTATCTTTTCCTTTTTTTTGTTCACATAGCCCTAGCAGTTCTTTTATAACAACCACCAAAAACCGTTTCTCATCTTCTTCCAACATTGCACCAGAAATTGAACCAATGGCCCAACACAATGTATTCAGATTCTTCCAAGACCATTCAGTGCCATTAACTTGGTTTTGCAGTTTCTCTGTCATGATTCGTTCTGTATCCTGGTAATCAAGATGAGTGAGATACACCAAAGTCTCTCGCATGTTTTTATACAAGTTTATTGAATCAGTATCCTTCATAAACTCCCTCACAACTTCTCCATTTTCATTTTCAACCACCAAGACTTCTTCAGGTCTGGCCATTCTAGAGATCATAATGTAGCGAACACTACTCAGTACATCGGAATACAATGCTTTCCTGCCCACACTCTTTCCAAGTGTGTACAAGCTTGATGAATGAGAGCATGGAGCAATCTTATATAAATCAGCAGCTAGAGCATTCCAAAACTCTAGACATATCTTAAAGATTTCAACTTCTTCTACTTCAGATATTAGCACAAGGTACCGCAATGCATTCATCAATGTGTTTGTCAAGCCCCTTCGTTCAATTAATTGGCCATGCTCTTTAAGATAAGTGCAAAGGAACAGTGCCAGATTTTGTATGAAGACTTGTTCTTGGTCACGGCCGGCAGAATAAGCTTCTCGAATGTTGGTGTTCAGTGGGAGCATTACTTCTAGTTGCTCCATAGTTTGCACAAGCAGTGCAACAAACTGTTCTTCATAGTTGCTCACAGTAACTCCAGCAATCTCTGTCAAGCAGCTCAAAGTTACACATCTGAACATAGGTACATTTAGAAACTTGAAAATAAGTGTACTCAACAATTTCATCTCAAAAATGTATCCCAGAGGAATCCAGTTCAAAAACCTCAGCAGAGTGTGAAGTGTTGCATCTACCAATGGTGCATTTTGAGAGTTTTCAAGCACAAATTGACACAGTTGGAATATTTGACTGAATTCTTTACACATTGTGTCTTTCAGATGTTTAGCTTTAGTCTGAGTCAACTGGCCAGTACTGAATACAAACACCTCTTCGCTAAGGAGTTTCAGTATAACCATATTGTTTTGGCATAAACTTTCATTAGTCTTAGACGCCCCTACAATATCACTTATGAAAGTGTCCCAATTATGGGGCCATTCTCTTTTTAGGACTTGAATCAATATCATGTTCAGCTTTTTGAGATACACTTTGTTGCTGTCCATGGTAACAGGATCTGATGAATTTTTGATAATCAGACCCACAATATACTTTTTTATGCCTTCACATTGATTTCTTGGTAATATTTTCCATCTAGTCTGTATGACTTGCTCAAGGATTTGTAAGGCATAATATTTTGTTTCTTGGTTCTGTGAAAACTCCAATATGGTATCAACACGGGTCCAGGCATCTGGGTGCTCTTTCAGGGTGGTCAGTATGTCCTGCGCGACGCGTTGTTGCTCGCCGGTGGTTGTATACAAGCATCCCACGATGTTATCAAGCAAGGTAATGTCTAGTTTTTGATTAAAATCCAAGAGTTTAGAAGCTTGTTGCTCCAAAGTTGCCATTCTGATTTAGTTGTAACTTACTTAAACGAATTTGTTCCCTTTTTGAATATGAAATCAATAAGTACTCTCATTCATTCCTCACCATATACAACACTGAAAAAGGAAAAAACCTGTATTAGGATCTTTGCTGACTTCTAACCTCTTTCATATATTGATAGATATATTGTTATAAAAAAATTACGTTCATCAAAAATATATTGCACTGAGATTTTATTTGGTCAATGCTATGTCATTACTACTAAAAACATGCACAAATAATGTAAGGATTCCTGAAACTGAAAATATAGAGCACACACCCCGCACATAGTTACCTACAAATCCTAGAGATTTCTCCCCTACTAACTATATGTTTAATTGATTACTATCTGATATAATGCAGTCCAATTAGTGTTATACAAAGCGAAAGTATAGATAAATTAACTTACCCGATAAATTAATTTGCGGCGCAATCAATCTAACGCACTACCTACCATACATACATACTAGCCGTTGTTTTCGTGAAGAAGCTTGAAAAAGCTTGCGTTCATTAAAATTGTCTATGACTTACATTTTTAATCTGTGCCACTACACTATGACACTAGCAATAGCAAACAAGGAAGTTTTACACCGTCCACAGACTAGGCTAGAATTGGACATATTGTCCAAAGCTAACGCTTTCTGATTGATTCATCCGATCTTCTGTGGTAGCATAGTACTTTTTTTGTTTGTAGCAGAGCAGAGCAGACTGTTCCCGCAACTAGGCCACTATTGGGCATGAATAGTTTAGGATGTCACTCCAGGAAAGCAAGCAGCTCGCTGATGCAGGCTTTCCGGAGCGACCTCCGTCGCCTGTGGTAGGCTGCTCTTTGGGACACCACTCTTCCGCACTGTAAAAGCACATGCGTGGGCCTCTCTTCTGCTTCGAGAAATTCTCTGCATAGGGGGTTGTCTGTAATGCCCAAATTGTATAGGTGTTCGTCCTGAGACGATTCCGACTATACGTGGGATTTTTTCACGCTTAAAGCTGAGAAGTTTTCAGGAGTATCTCGGATTTAGTTCCGGGAACGCCTCCTTCTTGTGTACTTGCTCAGTGCTTTTCGTGTAATTTATCAATTCGCTTAAGGATCCATGAGCGTAATTGACTAAAAGGCAGTGGAATTGCCAGTTGCCTTCTTTATGTTGTTGTCTAGGTGTTTTGCCCAATTCAGTTTACTGTGTAGAGTTATGCCCAGGTATTCAACCTCCTCTGACAAGTGCAATTCCAATTCAGGTGGGGTAGTCTAAAGTCTAGTAGTTCAAAAGTCCTACATTACGCTTGTTTATGAAGATTACTAGCTCTGTTTGATGTACTTCTATTATCTACTGTGTGCAGTGCCGACTCCGTCGATTTACCCGAGCTATATGCATATTGTTGTGGGTGGAGTGGTGCTGCTACGAGTTTGTTATCCCTTATGTATCGATCACATAGTCTTTCTAAGGGTTTAAGTAAGAAGGATATGAGGCTTATCGGTCTATAGGCCTGTCTGTCTGTATAATCGCTTTTCCCCGGTTTTGGAATAAACAACTCTAACCTCTCTCCACAACATCAGTATCTATATATCGGAAAACTATACAGGGCCTAAATAGGTTTGTGAATGCCTCAATTAGGTATAGTTTAACCCACTGTATGAGACCTGGGAAGATCCCATCTATCCCTGGTGAAAAGGTGCTTATGGCCCAGTTTACCCTTTCATCCGTTACAACCGACAGCAATCGAGTGCAACTGACCAGTCTGTCTCAGACGGCGCACAGTAACACGTTCCACCGGCAATCAGTTAATATATACGAGTACTCTGGGATTGTAGTTCTAGTGACAAGAAATGTCGTCTTTGCAAAGTTCATCACTAGACTATTTAAATCACACCGATCTATCTATCCAAATGCTGATTCAGAAGACTCACTCTCTTATTTGTATAAGACGGCTTAAATGATAAATAAAACTGCACGTCGTCAGCATATATGTGGTAATTGCAATTTTGAATACTATGGATTATATTAGTACAATAAACAATAAAAAGTATAGGGCCTAGAATAGAGCCCTGAGGGACTCCATGTCATAGCAGATAGACAATTTGAACCATCCAGTTTTCGGATATTAACTAATAGAGAGCGTCTTCACGATCTTCGCTACTTTCCATAAACATTGCCGAAACTGCTGACTGGACAGGTGGCCAGATTAGGGTGGCATGTGTTCATATAATTATCATAATACTGTAAACAGCCCATAACCCCCCATGTTTAAAAATTTGAAGACCGGCAACCCGTCATGTCATTGTCAATTTTATTCTGTCATATGTAATTTTTTTACATATCTGTGGACTGATTCGAAATCTTAGTTATCTGTGCTAATCTGCTCCGTTAATTCTTGACGTTCTTGTCCAGCTTTGTTCATTGATTGATTTTAGATTACTCTTTGCTTTGGATTTGAATAGAGATTTAGTTAAATAAGTGATTGGTTAACTGAGAAGTGAGGTGAGTTCCTTTTTATTTTCTGAAATAATTTAAGAGTATAAAACTGACTATTGATTTGTGACTTGTGACGTGTTTCCCCGTACCCCAAAATATATTGACAAATTTCAGCTACTATGGATAACGACACGCCCAGTGAATCAGCAGACAATCCTTCTGCTGAAATATCCTCTACTGAACCAACTGGTCAGGCTGTTGATAATGTTGATGTAAGTTTGTCTACAAATTAAATCAACTTCTTGTTTTCATCATAGGTCACATGAAGCTCCCTAGAAAGTTATATCTTCAATTTGATATATCTAGTAAGGAATGACCCTGTAAAATGTTAATGTCTAATAAAAACTTGACCTCAATGTTATAATTTTAATATTTTTATGAGACATTACTAGCATATAACCTTCAAATATCACACTATAGCCTAATAAAAATCTGAAATCATTAGTGTATGAAACACATACAGTCGTGATTTCAGATTGTTCATTGATAGTGAGTGATAAGTGTTTAATTGGATAGATCAATGTTTGTTTTGACAATAGTCTAAAATTTTCAATGATTTCATTTTAAAATAGCCTACTAAAATTATTTTTTTCTTGTTAGGTTTTGAATTGAATGTTTGAAAACATTCCACCACATATATTATAAATGTGTTGTTTCAGGTTAATGCAGAGATTGATGAGCAACGTCGCAGAATGCAACCTACAAAGTTGGAATCATTTTTTGCCATTACTAAATCCTTGATTATAAGAGCTCTAGTTGTGTATTTTATCACATCAATGTTTCGACAGCCAGCAGCTCCCAAAACAGATGTTTCAAATCCCACAGGAGTACCACGCACACCTGCCATCAACATGTTTGCAAATGGCACACTGCTAGATCTTTATTGCTATGTATCTGAGAGAGAATTCTATGATGATTACAAAGATTCTGATTTAATATGGAAGCACACAGGAATTGTTTATGGTGACTGGAATGCAGGAGATGAAAAGGATGGCAGCTTTACTTTTTCTACAAGCATTACACCATCTCATAGGTTAAAAAATAATGGTTCCATTTTCCTTCATTCTTATATTGTCCAGAGGGGAAAATCACCCGATCCAAAAAGCAAAGATGATTATGCTGGCCCATATGTGTCATATGGCAAAAAGATGCTAAATAAATACAAGAAACTTCGCTATCTAAAGACTCACAATTTATTAACAGGACAAACAGAAAAGTCTGCAGAAGAAATAGAAAAGGCTGAGACTATGAAAGAAGAAATAGTGTCCCATTGGCATCCAAATTTGACAATTAACTTAGTAACTGACCAAACAAATTGGTTGCAAGGCAGTGTACCTCCTCCACTTGATGAATTTATATATTTTTTACCAGATGGTAAACAATACAAACCAGCAGTATTTTTGAATGATTACTGGAATATGATGCGTGACTATGTACCTATCAATAAAACAACAATAACTCTTGATTTGCAGTTGACATTCCAGCCACTGAGTCTTTTTAAATGGCAGTTGTACACAGCTCAAGCTATGAGAGATAAATTGAGTATGTTCTCTGCTCTTGGGGGTGAGGAGCAAGATGAGGAACAAGACACTGTCAAAGAATTGCTTTTGGAAACATCTCCATACCTTTTAGCCCTTACCATATCCGTGTCAGTTCTGCATTCAATATTTGAGCTTTTGGCATTCAAAAATGATATCCAGTTCTGGAATAATAAGCAATCTCTTGAAGGGCTATCTGTGAGATCTGTATTTTTCAATGTGTTCCAATCCACTGTAGTGTTGCTCTATGTACTTGATAATGAGACAAATGTTATGGTCCGTATTTCATGTTTCATTGGTCTGATTATTGAAATATGGAAGATCAATAAGGTTATGGATGTTAAGATTAACAGAGAGGACAGAATTTTTGGGATACCAAAATTATCTTTTACTGACAAAGGCTCCTATGTAGAGTCCAGCACTAAGCAATATGACATGTTGGCTTTCCGTTACCTCAGCTGGGCATGCTTCCCTCTTTTGATAGGATATGGTATATATTCCTTACTGTATCAGGAGCATAAGGGCTGGTATTCCTTTGTTCTCAACATGATGTATGGATACTTACTGACCTTTGGATTCATCATGATGACTCCTCAACTATTTATCAACTACAAGTTAAAGTCAGTGGCTCACCTTCCCTGGCGCATGATGACGTACAAGTTCCTGAACACTTTCATTGATGATATATTTGCATTTGTAATCAAAATGCCTACAATGTATCGACTGGGATGTTTCAGAGATGGTGAGTGGTTTATAAATATTTTGCATTTAGAACAATCTGTGTATCCTGGGTAACTGGTAGAATTTATTGAACACTAGCTGCACCCTGCTGTTACTCTCGGTTGGCCATCCTAAGGGATTCGTTTTTTTCTGGGATCAAATATAGCCTATGTGTTAATCCAAAATATAACCTATCCTGGTTCCAAATTTCATGCAAATCTATTGAGCCATACTCACACATACAAACATTCACCTATATAACCTTTTAACCTTAAATTGTGATCCCTTTATTTTGTGGATATCAGATACTCCACTGCCAGTTGCTGTGGAATCTAGTTTTCTTAAATTCAGAAAAAAATTTGCTTTTCCTTTTGATTGCCTCTTTCTATATCAAAGCCTGTCAACATGAATTTTTACCTTTCAGATATCGTATTTTTCATCTTTTTATACCAGCGTTGGATATACAGGGTTGACCACAAGCGTGTCAATGAATTTGGTTTCTCTGGCGAAATGGAAGAACAACAGAAATCATCCAAAAATGGCACTCCCGCCATCACCGAGACGGAGGAACAACCAGATAAGAAAAATGATTAAATTTTAGTAAAATTAAGCCATTTTAAATGTGTTGAGAGGCAAATTCACTACTGATATTCATCTTCATGGGAAGTAAAATTTTGTGCTTGCACATTATTTATCAATGAAGGCTTAGGTACTTAAAGTACTCTGATGAGATACTCTACGCTAGTAGATATCTCAATGTTACTTTGAAAGATATTTGTAATGGATTTTGTCTCTATTTGTGGATACTTATCTTATTTATTTATACATTTATGTGAAGAAGGTAAACAGGTAAAATAGGTACCTACCTACTTTTGTATCTGTCACTGTTTCTTATCTCTTAGCTATGACATGGGACACAAACAGTATAGGTAGTGCAAGGTAGGCTAGGTAGGTCTTGAATAATGTTTGTTAAAACATTATGTAGTTAAAATTTTCTTTGTTGGTACATTATTATTTAATATACCTATAAGAACCACAAAAAAACTTGTAAGAACTTGTTTAGTGTATGTGGCATAGATATAATTATATGAATTACTCTAATTAATTATTTATCAAATTGTTATATTGCTGTTGTTTTTCATTCTTGATTTATCAGCTTTTCAATTCCAAAGTATTAAGTAAAGGTTAGATTCTTATTTCAAATAATTATAAATTAATAGGTAGGCTTTGTGAATAAAAGATTGAGGTGCGATGGATAGCCTTATGGATGCTTAAGCCAAAGTTTGAAGTACTTATATGTATATCTGACAACCGCATATCAAAGCAATCATGGAAATACGGGCACTGAAACATAAATACCTTTCTACTTAGTAGTCATTGATCATCAGAAGAAAGCTGGGTTACGAATAGTCAGGAGCTTCTATATATCTATCCATGGCATCTCTTTTATAAGAAAGGCAAATTAACTGATTTTGAACAGTTTTTTATTGATATTGTATATTTTAATTGAATTTTCAATGTTATTATGAACCCTGTGGTTGTGTGATATGTAATTTGTAATATTCAATATACTTTAGATCTTATTAATTTTCCGACTTAAAATCAGTGGTTCAAAATTACACGTGTTTTTGACTATGATAATAAATTATGCTGCAATACTAAAACATGGATAGATCAATTCCAAAGAATAATACTCATTAAAGTACAATAGGTTATTGTTATCCTCCGCTTTAGAGTTCGTTTAGTGCAATATTACATAACATGCAGTCGCAATTTTTAAATGGAATAAAATGTTATCCATGTCAGTTGTTTCTGGGGTATGACTGTAAACACGATGCCGCGTGGGCCCATACAGTCTGTTTTGTACAGATCATTATTAGAAGATCAACGTAACTTTCGATTCCATAACAGACTAGTTTGTCTGGAAGCCTTTATATGGAATAGACCTAGGAGACATTATTTTTTTTCGTGTCCTGAATAGTGTTGTTATGATTTACATGAACCACTTATTAGTGGCGTCTTTAATTTAAACTAATGTTACATTATGTGTTTATAACTTATATTGGCAATACACATGATTTTTGGGACACTGATTTATTAGTCAATACTTTTTGTATAAAGTGCACGAAATAAAGTCAAGCAGCATTAGTCACAGCATTTAAATATGAATCTGTTTTTTTTAATTGCCAGGATTCTTGAATAAATTTGTTGTTTTAAATCAGCATTCATTTATTTAATTTCATCAATGATTTACCTATAGTTTATTCAGTCAATATATTTTGTGGTACCAAATCGATATTTAAAATAAAACTGTAACAGGTCCGATTCAGTACATTGAAGATACTTATTATGAAATTCTTTTGTCTGTCTGTATCTTAGCCGCGCATCACGCCGAAACTACTGTATGAATTCAAATTAAACTTTGAACTTTGATTACGGACATCACAACCCTCAGTATTAAGTCCAAATATCATATTTTCACTAAATGCATTTGAAAGTATGTAAGGTACATAACCACAAAGTCAATTTAAAAAATTTGGGTCTGTCTCATTGTTCTGGTTAATGTAAATGGCTGGACCAATTATGACGGGATCTTCACTGGCACTTGTTTCGCACGAAAAATGTTATATTCCATTGTTGATTTTTTTAAAGCCAAATCCAACTGCTTAGTAACCGTGGCCCGCGGGGAAGCCAAGACGAACCCGGGAGGAGCCGCTCCTTTGGGCTTTATCTCCAAGCCGAATAGGAGCGGCACTGTAGCATAGGTGGCGGTGCTTTATGGAGGGCAACGCAACTGAGGCGAGCTGCGGTGTCGTACACCATCTTTACTTCATCTATTATTGAGTAAAATAAAAGTTTTTGTAATCATTTTGATTTCAAAAAATAATTTTCTTTACTTCCAAATAGTGTGATTAATCTATGAATCTAAAGTAATCCAGATTCGATAATAATTTTAGGCTATGCTCAATCGTACCCACCGCCTCCGAAACGAATGGAAAAACACAATCGTAGTCGTTTATCTTAATATCACATAGGAATGAATAATAAGTTGAAGTTGATATCGAATATTCAAGTCTGTAATCTCTATGAACAGTGAAAAAACCAAACATCTAGGTCAACGCAATCAAAAGATGAGGCTGTTTATGCCGCATATTCGAAAGGGAATCAAAATCAAAATACATGAACATACATGAAAATACATGGATATGAATTTTGGCATGTTAAAGGAATAAATCCCAAAAACCGTAAATTTCAAGTTACATCACAAAAAAAGAATAATACATGAATAAACCTACAAGTTACATGTTTACCTACAAGTTCGTGCGGAACCCTTGATGCGCGAGTCAGACTCACACGTGGCCGGTATTTTTTTTCAGTTGTTCAATACGTCATTATATTATCGTTAGTGTATATTGTTTCTATATTAAAAAAATTAGAGGCTGATACGAGAGATTGTATATTATGGCTTTATAGGGTTACACATAAGGTTATTACTAAGCTTACAACGTTCCCAGAATGTTATTATGAAATGAGTTCCAGTATGAATCGTAGGTTTAAGTTCCTATGGCCGACCGGCTCAGACCGGTTTTCTAATTTGTTGCTACGACTGGGAATTATGTATTTTTGCCCGTTCTCAGTAGGAACTTTTGGTAAATATAATACCATTCGATCAGACCCAGTAGGAAGGGGTGGATTCGATTGGGAATAGCCAATGAATTGTGGTAGCAAGTTACACATGTTACCTACAATTATTATAATATAATGCATAATCTTAATGTTACATTATTATGTATCATAATGTTGACCCGCGTTGTGCTAAAACTAACTAAGGAGATATAAAAGGTAAATAAACATGCATAAGTAATGATTACTTCAGGAATGTTCACATTTTTTTAAGGCTTGTCCAAAGCAAACAAAATTTTGCATTTTACACTTAACCTTGCATTTTGCATTCACAATTCAACTGAAACAATCTTATGTCTTAATCCGTATCGGGGTAATGTCCGATGCCCCAAGAACCTGCCACACAGCAATAACAATTCTTTAAGGGATTTTTTCGAGTCTGCAAGAAAACTCCTGGAAACTATTAAACGATTTGCTAGGGTACAGTTCACTCGAGTATCAACAGATCCTTATTTTATTTAACTATTGTGTTTCTAAAATCAATAAAACTTAAGAATGTCAACAGAAATGGATACTAGCTCTGGCACTCATGCCTTAAAGAGGAAGAGAAATGACATTATTGTAGATCCAGATACAAGACAAGAAGTACAAGACCCCAAACGACCGAGAATGACGTTAGACAGTGACAAAAAGATTAGATGCCTAACCGCATTGTCAACAGCATACCTACGAATTGTAGAATCACTGTCCCAAATGATGTTCAGTACATCAACTAGTGCAGACAAGAGTCTTTACAAGAAAAGAAATGAAGAGTTGAAAATGGAAGTAATTTTATCTTCTCAAATAACCAGTATAATATTCACAGCCCACAATATTAATAGGCAAAAGATAAAAGGAGTTAGTACTAACATGCAGAATAAAGTCGCCCCCCCGCGGGTTCCCGCCTTGTCGGGGCGGGGGGGCTTAGTAACCGTGGTTGGGCTGCCCACGGTGAAGCCAAGAGGAACCCGGGAGGGGCTGCTCCTTTAGGCTTTGCCTCCAAGCCGACTAGGAGCGGCCACAGTAGGTGGCGGTGCCTTATGGGGGGCACCGCAACTGAGGCGGGCTGCGGTGTCGTATGGGCGGCACCGCAGCTGAGGGTTAGGGGCCGCGGCGGGAGAGGAGTGCCGGTATAGCGGTGCGCCGCTCTCCCTACCTTCCGCGGCCACGGCGGGGTCGCCACCGTTAGATGGCGGACGCGGTGGGGCCGCAGGGGAAGAGGAGTGTTGGTATTGAGAGGCGCCACTCTCCCTATCCTCTGCGGCCGTAGTGGCAGGCGACGGGGCCACATATCTGACCCGTCGCATGGGGACCTAGGGCGTTTAGATACGGGGTCATCTAACGCCCTTTCGCTGGCCAGGTCCCCGAGGTGGTTGCGACACGCTATGTGTTCTGGCGAGTCGCTAACTAGGGCGTGGCACTCGGTGCCAAAATAAGAGGGGTCCGGAGACGGACAGCCGTGGCGGGTTCGCGGATGTGTGTGTTAACGTTCCCGTGTTCCCGCCACTAAGCGGCAGAGGAGGACACCGTGGGGTTTTAGTGGGTCTAGTCCCACATAACCGCTCTGTCTCCCCGTGGCAGGGCGGTATGCGAGTGCATTTCCCCACGGAAAAAAAAAAAAAAAAAAAAAAAAAAAAAAAAAAAAAAGGGTACAGTTCACTCCAGCAAACCGCCCCATAGTTACTTCACAAAATTAAATAATTACATCTGTGCTAGCCGAAACTTGATAATCGCGTATTGTATGTTCGATCATTAAAAACAATTATAGACGTGATAGTATTGTTGTTGTGCCTGCAACACACATACATAATATCAATATATTGTTGTAGGCTGATTTGATCTCCGATTGCTCTATGGCTTGTACAATTACAAGCCACAGAGCAATCGGAGATCAAGTCAACCAGCAATCATTTTGGCCAACGCTCACCAGGAGATGGCACAGTTAGTTCAATGCTCAAAGAGCGGCCATAATATTCCCACCATGCCATTTTGTACAGCAGCATTAAAATACAGAGGGTGTCTCTTAAGTAATGTCGGTTTTCAGATGTGAAAATTCCTACGCCTCAATTTAAACATGTCGTTGTTAAGCCTTGTCTCTTATTCTATGAAGAGTACAATTACTTATTAGACACCCTAATATATCTTACTGCGATTAGGTAACGTATATTAATAATATTTCCCAATCATACACAAGTCGGGAGATAAATGGCACAATTGTAATTAGTCTTCAAGACTTATTGTTTAATTTATCTCTCGTGTCGTTCGTTCCCGCGCTTCGCTTTCGCTATTGGGTGTATATAGAAGCGATTGAAAAGTTGAGGTTGAGTTGATGCGACGTACGTCATTAACGACGGCCCGTTTGGCCCTAACAGGGTCGATAGTGGTTATCTGAAGGGGCAGCCGGGTGCCCAGTGACCGCGGGCGCCGCAAGCGAAGCAGCGTCCGTATCCCCCGTAGTAGGACCCTGGAATCCCTGGTATTGTACCTCGCCGTCTTCGTCGAGTACCAGTATCGGAACCAATCGACCCGGTCGCCGCTGAAATATAAAAAAACAAGCCTTTTAGCAAAAAAAAAATCATTACGCACAAACATACGAAATAACCGTAGCAGGAAAATTTGCTTAAAAAACAAATAAATTAAAAACTATCTCTGCACCAAACACGTAAATAACGAATAACATCAACTTAACAACAATTATGTTTTGTAATAGATACTATTATTTTTCATTGCATGTTTTTTTTTAATTCTTATTTCTCTGATTTTTTTTTCTTTTGTTTTATTTTGATATGAGCGCTGTGCTAACCTGTTACCGAACATAGACGAGTACAATAGTAGAGAAACTCTTAAGTATCGATGTCTAGTTAACACGAGTTCGTAGTAAACAGTCACGAAAATAAGTGCGTTGAAAGTTCAATCGTTGCCGAGGCAAAGACATAAACGAGAAAGAGAAGGGAACCCAAATCGTTGAAATAACTATAGAAAAGAGCGCTTAATTCAGTATGACGAAAAGTATGGCCAAGAAATCGAATCTGCAACTATTAACAAGAAGACACTGAAGCTACTTCGCCTCGGGTATCGGCTCTGTACAAGCAGATTGCGAAACTAGTACGAAGCGACTCGCCGAATAGGAAAGGTTGCTCAATCGAGCAAAACCAAGTGTCGTAAGTGGTCACCGAGCACCTTAGGAGTCATCTGACGAAGCTCAAAACATCAACTAGCGACCACAAAGCCACATATTATTTCTGAGGTTGGAGATTTCGACGCATCTCGCTCTAAACCCAATATTCGTGATTCCAGAGTGACTTTGCGGATGAACTGTCAGACATCAGCGTAGGCGAATTTGAAATGGCTCTGAGACCAAATAAAAACGAAAAAGCCCCGGCGATGACGGAATTACAAGTGACCTTCTGAAGGTCAGTGGTGAGAGAACTACAGAAGTTTTTAATTGTCATTTATTGCGGAACAGCTACTGAGGCGTGGAATTTTAGGGGAGAGTTTTCAAAAATTACCATCCCATTTTACTACTGATCCAGAACCCTGCTTTAACCAATTCGAAGCCCAGCCTGGGGTATCGTAGAGGTAAAAGCACTACAAAGAGTGTAAAAATTCACCATAATCTGATTTTCGATGTTATACAGTGTATACGCAAACTTACCTCTTGACGAGTATTATGTAGTAACGGATTCTGTGTCGGTGTCCTAGTAAGATCTATTGTAGTATTCACTGGTTGTCGACCGGGTGCCTACAAAAAACGTATCACGTTATGAGCCAATATTCGTAATTCCAGGGTGATAGTAACGCGCCACTTTACGGATGAACTGTCAAACATTAGCGTAAGCGAATTTGAAATGGCTCTGAGACCAATTAAAAATGAAAAAGCCCCCGGCGATGACGCAATCACACCGTGATCGAGACCTTCTGAAGGCCAGTGGTGAGAGAACTACAGAAATTTTTCAATTACGACCACGTAATTGAAAATCTGTACCTACTGTGCTCCTGAAGCGTGGAATAGGAGTTATCGTATAGTTTTCCAAAATTACAGTCCCATATTACTACTGATCCTATAAGTTATATCCTAAATATTCGACAATCTCCAGAACCGTTCGAATTGGTTAAAGCAGTAACCAATTCAAAGCCCGGCCTGGGAATCGTAGTGGTAAAAGCACTATAAAGAGTGGGAAAAATCTACCATGATCTGACTTTCGATGTTATACAGTGTACACGCAAACTTACCCCTTGAAAAGCATTATGTAGAAACGGAATCTGTGTCGGTATCCTGGTAAGATCTATTGTAGTATACACTGGTTGGTGACCGGCTGCCTACAAAAAACGTATCACGTTATGGGCCAGTACTGGTTACTTCTAGAACTGACGCTTTTACTACATCCAAGATATAGGTTTTTTTTTTTTTTTTGGGGAAATTTACAGAACTATTATAGTTTACAAGCTATTATGCGAAACGAGAGAGTAAACATTAAAAATTGTCAAATAAGATTCAAAATATTGTAGTTGTTTTAGATCATAATAATTCGTTTACAAAAACGGGGAGGAAATATTGGATATTGCCGCTCTATTTATTACGTGTAAACGTTTGCGTGTCAAAAAGGACTTTCTCGTTAGTACTCAGCGTTTTAGTCGAGGCCTGTTAAAGCCAAAGTAAAAAAATCTTTATTTCCTTTGAATTATAAATAACATATAATTTAAAAATAAATATATACCTACGAGATCAAGCGCATGCGCTATGTGTTTAACCGCAAACCAGATGAGTTTTTACATAGCATCGTAACTGTGGACGAAACATTGATCCACCATAAACCGAACAAGCCGATCCGAGGCCGGTGTCCCTGCAGTGGGAACATTAGAGGCTGGTACGGAAGGAATCCGAACAAGGCTAAAGTATGTTTGTTAAACTAATAAAGTTATGGCGACAAGACTTTTTGGATGCAAGTTGCATCATTCCGGTCGATTACCTCGAAAGGTGAAACGTTCAATGGCAAATATTATGCTTCCTTATGAGACTGGTTCGAACACGAGTTAAAAGAAAAACGACAGCATCTGACCAAGAAAATAGTGCTCTTACACAAGGAAAATGCATGGGTTCACACGTGCGCTGTGGCGAAATTAAACGATAAAGGTACGAGCTGCTACCACCATATTTTCCGGACTTAACTCCAAGCGACTATTTTCCTGTTTCCCAACCTAAAAAATGGCTCGGTGGGAATATATTTGGATCAAATGAGACACTCATCATTAAAACAAATAAAAACTCAAGAAACCTTGGACAAAGTGCACAGTCCTCATGGGAAGCCAAAAATATTATTTGTAAAATAATTGCATATTTCTGTAAGAAGCAACGGATTTATCGACCCACCCTCGGGCCTCCGCAGCGCTGTTCCGATTTTTTTTTTCGTAAGAAACTGGCCTGTCCTATTTTATCATGGAACGCAGAGAGAAATAAAGCACATTTTATAAGTGGTTAACTCATAAGTAAATTTGTCAATGCGATACTTTGAACTGTACTTATGAAATGCAGATATTACAAAATCTTATTGTTATACTATTCACGAAGTCCAGGTATCACGGATACTGTTATAAATTTATAAAAATACCTTTAATAAGAATCTATTTCGGGATCGATTTCTTTATCGCTAAAGATTATATGTGGTGCTTAAAGTCTGGGTTCTGTAACCACCAATCCAAGTGCTTCGCTTGTATACGGACGTCCCGTATACATTTTCAAGAAATGAAACATTATCAAAATCGCCTTCCACAGATAGCACAGAAAAAGGCTGTCTGCGCCAGTCTGATTTGTTGGACCCAATGCTAAGGGTTCTCCCAATTATATATGGTAAAAATATGGCTTTACCCAATGTATGTATATATCATGTGTATATTTTTTCACAAATACTTACCGTTTGACTGATCTGAATGTGCATTGGCGCTGGCAGGAGAGGTGGCCGCTCTGCTTGGTTCATTGGTACCGGAAGAGATATCAGATCTACTGTCTGAATCACTGGAGCCGTATTGATGGTCGAAGCCACGGTGATCGAAGAAGTCGTATTCGCTGTGGGAAAAAATGTGTAAGTAATTAGTTCCCCTAAAGTGTAAAGAAAGCTAGAGATTGGTACATACGTCGATTGTCGTAAGAATCAACAAAATCTAAATCGCTCACGCGTTTGGTCTCCAAAGGTTAGCGCCACAAAGGAACAACCATGCATTCTTTACGTCGCGCAGTGAGGTAAAAAATAAATGCAATTATTTATTAAGATTTCGACGGAGTTAAACTTTTTTGCATTGAGTAGATCGTCGTCGCGTTTTTTTGTTATTGATCACTCGCTGTATTGGCCCGGACAACTGTTTTTATTTTGTAGCACTCACTCTGGGGCGTCGTAGCGATCGTATTCGTCGTTCTCGTCCTCGTCGTAGTCGTCCTCGATCCCTTCCGACCCCTCGTCGTTGCTGGTCTCGAAGTACTCTGAACCTCTGCTGTGGATTCAACACAGTAACATTAAATTCTGAAAAGTTTTTGAGAATAGTTGCGCTTCGCGGTTTCACCCGCGGTAGTTCTCGTGGGAATACGGGGATAAAATATAGTCTATGTTACTCGCTGATAATGTAGCTTTCCATTGGTGAAAGACTTTTTCAAAGTGTCTTGTCTTGTCCATGAAAATATAGATATTTTTAAATAAATTTCCAAGAAACTAATGCATTCGATATAGAAAAAAGAATTCATACCGATTTATTCCTGCGGTGGTTTGCCGTGTCAGTTCAGACTCGAGCTCTGCGAACAATACAGCTTCATAAATCTATCCGACCGTCCATAAAACTAATTAAAATAAAACTACATAATTATGTCAACGTATAAGTATACTAAATCAATGTATTTTGGTTATATCAGGTGTGAAGTATGAAGCTGCATTGTAAGTTGTTAGGTTAAACCAGAAATATACATCCCACATACCAGCTCTATTTTTAAGCATGATCTCCCGTTTGGTCTTCATTTCGTCGGTCAAATTTTGCACCATTTTTTCGATGAACGAATCAAGAACTAAGCTCTTGCACTCTGATGTAATGGGTGATCTGTAAATAGAATGACAGTTTTATTTAAAAAAAAAACAAACTAACACAGCAATTTACTCTTTTCTTCAAGCTAAAAGGAAGGCTATGTCTGGAGGAGACCGCTTTTAAGTGATAACACCGGCCATGTTTTAATTATTGGTCACTTTTGTATTTCTCTGTATTGGTGTAAAATAAAGTATTTTCATTTAAAGGTGTAATTTTAAATTGTACTATTTCAATTCACTATCACAAAATTGGCTTCAAAAAAAAACACTGTTCTCTCCGTAGACCAATATTGTGACACCAATGACGAGACCACCACCTATCAGTAGATGTTCTTGTCTTCAGACAAGACAGTAAAAACTGCCACTTTGCACCGACCCAGCCGGCGAGGTCGAAGAACCTTCATGCCAAGTCTTGCAGTCGGGGTTTTTATTAGCTTTTAAACCAGTTGATATCCTCCTGCTCTCATGAAAAGCCCGCGTCAAGGCCAACCACGTCTAGTGCAGTCGAAAAACGTCAACCACAAATGCATAAAAAAAATTGTGAAAACTAGTATATGCCTTTGAGTTTTGTGTCGCCAGATGTTAACTGATGATATAGCGTAAAAGTAAAGAATACTAGAATTCACTCGTACTTATAGCGAGTGTGGTTTAAGCCAGAAATTGTTACCTGCAAATAGGGCAATCTTTCTTTTTCTTCTTCCACATGGTGATACAGTATTTGCAAAACGTATGAGAGCAGTTGAGGGTCATGGCTTGGACAAACAGCTCTGCGCAAATACTACACTGTAGTTCACTTTCCATTAGTTCTCCGAATTCGTTTAACGTTGATTGCTTCTGTCTGGATGTGCCTTCACCGGCGTCGCACATAGTTTCCAGTAGAGAATTCTTTTCTGTTTCAGCATTTTCTAGTTGGCTCGTCACCTTTGGATTTAAAACTTTGTATTATAATGTAAATTAAACATATATACTTTTATTATTATATTATAAAAATAAATTAAAATGAATTGCTGTTCACTAGTTCAGTAGAGACGGCTGGGCAGATTTGGCTGTTTTTTATCTGGTTTACTAGTGGAAGGTTTCAGGGGCAGTCGTTTGTGGAAAAACAAATGGCATTAATGAGTTCATTTCTTGACGTACCCATTGTACGAAAAATAATGTAATGCAACGTATCGGGGGAAAACGCCTGAATTTGTTGACCTGAGAACCTAAGATACATGAAATACTTGCCCCCGGTCTGGTCGAAACCGGGACTTAACTAGAACGAGCAGATGTGCCACTTGATATAAAGCAGTACCCTTCAACAATAACAATACAAATATGACTTGACACGGACAACACGGGGCCTTTATTCACATTAAAAAATAAAAATTGGGTACTCTCTTACTTAAATATGAGGAGATTCAAGTCGCGTCGCATTGGGCCATGACAGTAATTAAGTTTTCTTTATAGAATTAAAGCAACAAGGCGAGCTGACAGCCCGCCGATGTTAAATGGTTAAAATCATCTATAACACCAACAATACGACTCACGTCTTCCTACCAAAGTATGAGCTAGTTAGCGACTGAAAATTACTCATAGATGGTAAAAAAATATTTTTGGATTTAATTCACTTACCTTTTCCAACTGTGCTTGGAGCGTTGATATTACTTCGCTCGATTGATCCACTTGTTTCTGAATTCTTTCTGCAGCTAGTGCAGCTAACTCCGTTTCCCTTTTAACTACACGAGCCTGATGATCCAGTAGAACAACTGATTTTAATATGTATCAAAATCGACTTATTTAATTTATTATCTAATTTAGATTGAATTGCACGAAGTGTAGCCTAATCATTAAAAATATTATTCAAATTGATTGGCAACACAAACACCTAAGACCCGAGAACAAGCTTTATGCTATCACAGAAAATTTACTCCAACCGGGAATGAAACAGGGACCCTTCACTTTAAAGGGTAGTCACAGAGCCGTCATTCCCAGTAGTAATAGAAAACATCCTTTATCAAGCTTACCTGAGCTTCTAAATTAGACTTCTCAGCTTTCATTTGAGCTTCAGTTAGCATCTTTTGAATTTCTTCTCTCTCAACTTGCTGAAAAATATAAACTTTGATTTACTTTGATTTATATTAAAAATATAACTTTGATTTGATATACACTTTGATTGTAATTTTCTAATGGCAGTCTTAAGTTAGCGGTTGAAGTAACGCAAAATAGTTATGTCGATTCTGACTGTATCACTAGTATCATTCCTACGTGGCCACGAGATTGGGATTGTATTATATAATAGGTAATCACGCACTAAAACTCCTTAAATATAGCAAAAGCTCGCATCCTCGAGTATTCCACGTGACAACCACTACAAAGAAGGAGGACTCACTAACATCCATAATATTTGCTTGAATCCACAGAACAAAAGGTAGAGTGATGCAGATGCAGCGCATACAGATCTCCTTTCGTGTAAGTGGCCAACCCTGGTGACGTCAAGCCGCCTGAAGGCCACCACATGGCTTGTCAACTAGATCGATCGACATGGGATCGACATTTTAACATGGAGTCCGAAGCACGGAAGCGCTCAATGAAAATCTAAGGAAGCTTCATCATGAGCACTTCAGACCGACATAAAGCGACAACGCTTTATCAACGCTTGTAGGCATTGTAATATTTGAGTAAGAAGTAAGCAAGTAGGTTAATATTTAATGGAAACTTACAAGTCTCTCCATTTTAGTTTTTTCTTGTAATTTGAGCTTTTTCATTTTCTCTTGCTCCTGTTTGAGTTTCTGCTCAGCCTTGATTCTCTGTTGTTCTGTTTGTGCGACCTGATTTGCTAGATTCTTCTTGATCTCGCACAGTTCTTGTTGTAGCTCTATCTCCCTCTGACATTTTAGCTCTTCCAATTCTTTGAGCTCCTGTAATATTAGGCATTTAAAAAAGTCCAGCTCGCAACTAAGTTGATTAGTACCCTTGCTTGTATAGTTCCAGTTTCAATTTCAAGTACTGGAAAACTTTGTTTGGCAAAAAAAACCATCTCGTCCCAAACTAAGCATAGCTATGGGAACATATATCAAGTTCGTCATACAAATGCTTGTTCTGAGTGGGAATCGAACCCACGACTTACAACACAGAAGAACAGCTACTACCAACTAAACTGTGTGGCCAGTCAAATAATAAATAAATAGGTATAATGTATATTTCACATAGTGCCATCTAGCCCCTAGCGTCTAGACCATATAAAGAAGGCGCATCTATTAATCTCTTTTTTTCATAACTGTACTTATATGTTATACATGTAAGTACAGTTATGCAAACAGTTAACAAACATATACTGTTATAAAATTATACCTTCTCTTTAGCCAATCTAAGTTGTTCAGTTTCTCTCCTCAGTGTATCTTCCAACTCTTGTCTCTCTTTAAGGCGAATTTCTTCTTGTTCACGAATTTTAGCTTCCAATTTGTCCAACATGCCTTGCTTAGATGTACTTTCTCTATTAAGTTCAGATAAGAAATCCTCTCGTTCCTTCAACAGTTTCTCCTTCAATAAACTATTTTCTTTGAGTAGTTCTGACTCTGCCTCATTATGCTTTTTAATTTGCTCCTGAAAAATTGGCAGCAGTAAATAATAACAAGTATATAAGTATGGGACAGATCATATAACTTAAGCAAACCTTTATAACTTGGTAGAAACAAAAGTATAAGTGATAAGAATGTTTTCAGGTGAAGCATTTGTCTATGTGTGCATGTTGCTTTTGTCCTTGGATAAGCATGAGTAGGTACCTACATAACCTGTAGGTGTTGAAAAGGAGAAACCAAAAGAGACAAATTAAAAAATTAAAAAAAAAAAACAGTTTTCAATTCTGTCATTCCTTATTTTATTTTATCAACTTTAGGGGTGAAATTTCTCCATGGAATTTCTATGAGACCACCTCAGTTATAATGTATTCAATTGAGGGTACTTGCTAAAATTACAGTTAACAAAGTACAAAAAAACACACCGCTGACTGAAGAAACTTCTTCTTTTTTTAGTGCTTAAAAAGTAGATATTGTAGGGATGTGCAGCCAAACATGCACTATGTGAGAAGTAGTGGCACGCTCACATTGCTCTAGTTGAAAGGTGTCAGTTTTGTTCAAATTACAGACAAATGAGATGTTCCATCCTCATAGCCACATTAACAATAAAGTTGCAAATGACATGAAAATAATTAGGTACTTTAAATTACACAATGTAATGCAAGTTTGTAGTATTATAATTTTTCATAAAATTTACTTTGTAAAATCCTACCTAGGTAATCTCAGCAAATTACCTAATTATTTTCAATTAAATGACTTTTTGCATGCCATTTGCCATGCTACAGGTGATTAAAGTTTGTGAAATTAATTTTATATTATTAATATCTAGTACAAATAACCAAGTGCATGAAAGGAGTCTCCTCAATCCAGAATCAGCTAGGTCTTGTTAGACAGTATGTAGGCGTTTAGACAAATGCTTCCACCACAATTAATTAACCATAAAAAAGAAGCACTTATTGTACCAAGTTTTAAGGAAATAAATGATTCTAATTCTGTCTGAGTGAAAGGCATGAAACAATGGTAGTTAACAATATTATATTGCTGTAGTTATGGGTAGAAGTGACTTAGCATTGGTAGCTGGTTCAATCAATTTATCATGTATGTAAAAGTTACCATTAGTTCTGTGATTTTTCCTTCCATTTCGTTTTTTACATTTAATAGTTGAGCATCTCTTTCATCAATAAGTGAAGCTTTCTGTCTTTCTACTTCATTTTTTTCCCCTTTGAGGTTTTCTATTTGCATAGAAAATTCATTTTCTAGCTGTTGAATTTTTCTCTTCATATCTTCCTGCAATTGCTTTTTCATTATCATTGACGTTGTTTGCATCTGTTTTGCATTATGTATTTTGTCTTCAATGTGCTTTATTGCACACTGTTGAGATTCCTCAAACTTTATTTTAGCATCATTTATGATATCACAGTCAGTATCCATCTTCATTCGTTTTTTTGGCGTTTCAAATACATCATCTGATGGGAGATTAAATTTGTAGACAAATTCCTCCGAGGGCTCAAGTGATATGATATCTTCATGTTTAAGCTTTCTTTTTGAGCCACAGCCCAGCATTTCACCATTAATTTTTATGCCAAGGCTGCTATTATCTTCAACAGACCATTCAGTGTCATCGGTCTTCTTGAATGTGCAATGATTTCTTGATATAGACAAGAATGGTATAACAACAGAGTTTTTCAGCCCACGCCCCAGTGTAAACTAAGGATAAAATTCTGCATTAATAACATTGCAAAGCCTAGTAAAGAGGACGTACTAGAGGAGCAACTTGCCGTAATGTTATAACGAAATGTATGAGGTTTCATCTCAGCTTTCTTTCTAGAAAGCAGCGACATAACCTCAGGTAACTAAAAACCAGGTAAGTATGCAGGTAAATACGGTAGCAAACACAGAGTTTGGTCAAAATAATTCCACTTACATTTGAACACGTTAAACGAATAGTCTGTACATGTTCGAATCCCGCCTTTAATGTTTTGTTTGATATCAAAACTGGAATAGTTTCAGTTTCTTCCATAGCGTTAACTTTGTCCATACAATCGATAAATTATATACATAGAAAATAAACTAACGGTCTTAATACAAAACGTGGGTGGACTAACTTTAGTAAAATGGGGTGAATAGGGATAAAACTGGGAAAATTTTTACGCTTGAGTCAATCTTGAACGATTCGGTCATTTGATCTGATTCGCGTGTGAATCAATAATTATGATTTATGATTGTAATCGTTTGTGTTCAATGATTGTAATCATCAATATTTTCAGTTCGACCAATCGCTAATGATTGATTGAACTCTTATCGTATAAAAATGATTCTTTATGTTGACACGCAACTAATCACGTTCAGATGTACCATAGACAGAGCTTACTATCTTTACAATTGTGTTGTCTGTCAACTGGATCTTAATATTACAATATTTACTTGTTTAAAGTCTTGTCGCGTATTAGTATGATATAATTTTTATATATAATAATAATAAGCTATTGAATGAAGTCTGGTGCGTCTCATAACTTTTTTGCAACATATAGTCCAAGAATGTGTATATAGTCATTTTTGATTTTTTGATGAACGATTGCTTGAAAAAATCCGGGTTGTGACACCAAAAACAAACAAAATCAACGATTGATTGACACAGGAAATTCGACGCTCAACATATTTAATAGTAGAATAGTACAATAGTAGAATATTCAGAAAGTTCTCATGGTAACACTGAATATGCATGACATTAGCTGTTAACGGTAAAAAAATCGCGTTTGAAAATAACTTCACGTGGCTTTAATTATTTTGGTGTTAGAAACTTTGCTCTCATTAATTTATTTGATAGTACGACTATGAATCAAAAACGTAATTTAGTGTTTGGGTCATCATGTATATCAAAGGTAAGTCTCATTTGTTACAAAAACATTATGCATAAACCAAATTGTTACTTACACATTTATAAAACTTCATAAAATCTACAAAGCTGCACCTATTCTTACTTATATCATTCCTATTTATTCCCATTCACCCCAAAAACAATAGACTTTTCTTATTAGAAATATATATATTATAATATATTTATAAAAACATATATATATTATAATATATTTATAAAAACATTTATTTCAATGTGTAAGTAACAATTTGGTTTATGCATAATGTTTTTGTCCAGAATTTTTATTTAATTATTAAGGCAGTGTTATATTATTGGGTGACAAATATTCATATTAACAGTTACGTGTTGTTTTTTATTTTTAGGTATGCTTCGCGTGAAGTCTCAAGAAGTTCAAAGCCTTATAAGAAATATGATTCCATAATATTAAAAAACTACATTAAAAGTCTATTTAACTAGGAATAAGTTTATAGTTGAAATAGTTAAGCAATTAATTTTATGCAAGTCGCTTTTGCTTGGGTGGGTGTTATACGGTGGGTTTTCATTATTCTTGTTACACGTCTGAATATGTAACAAGAATATTTTAAATTTGTTTATAAAGTGAGGATGTGTCCCTATTCATGTGTCCCTACCCCATTTTACGGTACTAGGTTTAAACCGCTAATATCCATGTAACAAACAAAATCCGTATAAACCTCCGAGACCCCTAGCTTATCTATGGTCTAAATCACAAATGTCATTTTTGAAGTTGAAGTATTTTCTTGAGAAATACTAATAAAATGGACCATAAAGAAGAAGAAGAATAAAATGTTAACATGATTGATACGACTGATTTGGAAGATATTAAGTAAGATATTATTAAGATATCACTCGTAGAAATGCACCGACGGCAATTCAATACAATAGCTCTCGCATTTGTGTGGACCATGACTCTGCCATTGCTAACGGACAATCTACAATTATGTTCCAGAGATTTTAAATTTGATTAATAAACTGTACTGACATTTACAAAGCTTTTAAATTAATGAATGTAAAAAAAACTACTGAACTATCTCTTAGAGATATTTAATATTTCTGTTCGCTAACTCGTTATTGACAATGTAAACAATGCTCTCTATAAAGTAGTAAATTGGTTCAATGTAAAAAATTTGCTACTTACCTAATGTAGAGAAAAAGTACCTATGTAAAATTTGTTTTATCTAACGTTAAAAAATTATGTTAAAATTAAGGATTAACAGTTGGATCTCGTAGATACCACAACGTTCTAGTTTGGGGCTAGATAGCGTTGTGTGAAATGCCATGAATATTTATTTATTACTAGTTCTTCACGATTCCGTTCGCGTGGAATTTTACATTGTTTTTTACGCGGAACCCCAAATATTTTATCTTTTTCTAGAATAAAAGTATCCTAAATTACTACTTATAACACCAGCTATCTGCCAGTGAAAGTTTAGTTAAAGTCGATCCAGCCATTTCGGACATTACCCGGAACAAATAGACAGACAGACAGACAATAATTTTAAAAATTGTGTTTTTACTGTAAGTGCCGTAAATACTTTAATATGCATTTAGTAAAAGTGTTATATTGCAAACAGACACTTCAGTTTTATTTATTTTTATAATTTATTAGTATCTACAGATACTAATCTTTGGTACAGAATAGGTAGTGCAAGTTGCAAATAGAAAATTTAAACCCACATTTTTTAATTTTGAACTTTACCAAAGACATTCCTTGTCGCTGCTGTTAAACCACCAGTAAGCTAAATTGGCTTATCTTTATTCTTAATTGTTTATATATGACATTTGATTTTCAGTCTGATTTCAGTCGTATTTGGAACGCCTGATCTTCTGTAATACAATGGCTAAATTATGTTACGGGTTAACAGCACTGCTTAATTTTTATTTTTACGTGATTAACATACTTATTGGATTGATCAAATTGACGCCATGTTATCGAGCGACTGCCGTGACAGGCCTCTGGGACTACAGCTGTCCCGGGTGCATTAAAGAGAATACATAATTATGTCGCTATGTTATTATTTTTTATCCCTGTCATCAGACCGAGTTTACACAGACATATTAGTACAAACAGCGGGTTATTGAACAGCCGGTGTCTATATAATTATATTTTATTTAATCTTATATTTATTCCCCGTAGGTATATCGGAAACGGCTCTAACTATTTGGATGAAATTTGTGGATGGATTTGTGTTTAAAACATTTAATATAATAAAATTAAAACATTTATTGAACCTGAACTTATTTAAAGCTCACTATAAAATATCAGATTACCTAGATTATAGAAAAGCTTTGGAATTAATTTACTCCACTCTTGACGCAGGTATATACCATATTTGCGGATATGTAATAATGCCTCTGAGGGGTTTCTTGTATATTCCTTTCCCTCCGGTTTCTCGGTTAGGGTTGGAAAAGACCTAAACTTAACAAATAAGACTAGATAATCAAGAAAATTGACTATAATTTGACATATCTGATATTGATATAGCTCGTGTTCACGTGATACGCGCACGAATATCTTTACTTGTGCATTAGGGCGTGCCGACTATGACTTTGGCCGACTAGCCCATTAGTCCGTTGTAAAGGGGACGACTATTACTATTGTGCATGTACAATTTGACGTGTCTAAACGATACTTGAGATTTAGAGGAATTATTTTCCACGTATTTATTATAACGATAACAACAATTCTTTTATTCCGTGTTCGTTTATACGTTTAGTAGTTTTCTACGAAAGAGTGCGCTATGATGAATCACTAAATTGTAGCGTACTACATTGTTGTACAATATTCTTTGGTATGCGCCATGAATGCATGACCAGATCACAAAATCAGAAGCCAAATCAGAAGAAGCTTTTCAGGTAAGTTATCGTAGTTACTGGTGACCTGAAAAATATTTCACTATGAGTGGGTCGGGAACGTGTCTAAACATATATCATTGGAAAATTCGGTTAGCTTATTGTTTACATAATTAGATACCGAAACGTTGTAGGTACGTGATGCCCTCATACCCAGCCCTGCCATAAACTGAAAGTACATAGTTAGATATTATGAGCCCTTATTACACTCTTAGAGCCTTGTTAAGTCAGAAATAGGGTTGCATTCCAAAAAATAAATAACATACCTTACTCTTAATAAATATACTATAGCTACGAGGCATTATATTATAGATATAAACAATATTTCTGGGTCCAGCGCGATTTTCTTTACACATTAATGGAGGAACGGGAGAAGGCTCTCAAGGAATGAAGAGCCGAGAATGAAAGCATATTTCTTGGTGGATAAAACGAATAGATAGAGGTTTTAATATAAACGAAGCAGACTCTCGAAAAATGCAAGAGTTGTCGGGCGGGTTCATACTGAATTTTTAAATCTAAGCAGTGTTTGTGTCTCGGTTCTTTCGCAGACATTTCATCGTAGCCGTTTTATTACAAAGCTGGATCTGAAGTCGGGTTAGAACGTTGATGTTAAATAGACATGTTATTTTATAAGTTCGACTTCAATCTTTTTGTACATGTTGAGCATTTTTCACATTATACCATTGCGTATATTGCATTGGTAACTATAGATTTCCACCATGATGATGACCACCAACCAGATCTCAGAATACGTTTTCTTGTTATTGTTATGTATATTTTTCAGAAATATGCACCACACAGTACTTAGCAAAGCCGGGATAGGATAGACGTAAAATTTTCAGTTTTACGACTTTCAGAGAAGATACTTCAAGTAGATGTTATATAAGGATTTACGGTAGTAACGTTTCTTTTAGGTTTTTCTTTTGTATGTAACATCGACTTTATTATCTAAAAAAAACTGTTATTGAATGTTGGCAACAAATTGGTCAGGTAAATTATGATTATGGCAGGATTTTTAACGTAAAGCAATTATTATGTCAGCTATCTAGCGAAAAAAGTTAATGTGTATGGTTAAGGCGCGGTGCGGTCGCGGCTTCGCATCGCCCTTCAATATATCAACACGGACAGGACGAAAATTGGACTGGACCCTTGTTAATGTCCCGTACTTAGGCCCTTTCGCCCATGTTTCTGATTATTTATTTATTGATACTTTACCACTGAAGCGGCAAGGCTACCTCTGTAGCAAGTCATCGCGTAGCACATTAGCTCCTCATAGGCGTCGTAGAGAGGTTACGAAACGCATGATTTATCGTTAGTATATTTTATTGATATACACTTGAATATTAACCAGGTGACTAACAGTGTCCTGGCTATATTATGTCAGTTGGTGATAGTAGATGATATACTTTATCAAGAATATTGTGTTGCAGATAGATTTAATATAGGTACCTACCTAAACATATGCTACGACTATGCCATGCCAATATTCTTATATTAAGTTTATGATGCAAAGGTCATATCAGCAGAGTTGGTTCACGTGGCTCGATACACAAAAAAGTACCTAGATAAACTCGTGACCCTGCTTTGGCAAATATATTAGATTAGCTTTTAACCGACTACGGCGAAGTTCAAAGGAGGGTTAGTCCTAATCTCACTTAGCTGGTAATAATCCCCTTTTTGAGATTGCGTCTCTGAAAATTTATTAAAATATGTGATTTGTGCTTCAAAAATAATTAGTTGTTGGCGCTTTGACCTAAGAGCAGTAGAAGGAAGGAAGGAAGGGAGTGAGGCCCTTATCCTGCAGCGGGATACGATGACTGAAAAATAAATACCTACAAAAAAGGAGGTTTATACATACCGTTTTAAATAAAAAGCGAAGGAATACCTACTACCTGCAACACAGACTCTCTTCGCGCAAGAGTTATTAGTCTTTCAACTTAGCACGTAACTTATTTATCTTAATAATATTACGTTACATTGTCTGCTTGTATCAGGAAAATATTGGTAAAACTGTACTTTAATATTTTTAATTTTTAATAAACTTATTTTTATTTGTCGTATAAAATACCGCACCCGAATTTCTCAGTTTTGGATTTAATTTTGACATCCAGGTGTTTTAATTTATCTAGGAAGGTTCCTGTCCCCAATAACTTTTTCGAAAATGCTGAAATACGCGTTTGTTCATTTAATTTGAATAATTCGCATGTCAAAGTTAAGCGGTGTTCGTAACAGCATATAGTTAAACAATAATGAAATATATATACAATACATATATTTATGTTTACTAAGCTCAACAAAGTGAATAATAGGTTCACTTTATTGATCGTGTACGTCGAGTCCCTACACGTATTTTATTGGGTGCCGCAGAAAGAGCAACATAAAGTAGCAGCAGAACTTGCCAATTTTGCCGCCAAGCAATGGTACCTACAATGCTACATTGTGTTCCGGTTGGAATGGGTAAGTCGCGGTGAAATCACAGGCCCATCAATAAATACGCGTGCTATTATTTACTCTTCTATATAGGTATGAGACATTTCAGCCTCAAGTATCAGCTATTGCTGGGCGCAATGTGATGTGACTTGGATCCTCTTTTAGAGGTGCTAAATAGTATTGTTGCGTGTAAACGTGACCAACATCAGATGAATTGTCATTTAATTCCGTCATCTGGTTTGGGAGAGACTGGTTGGAAAGACTTGACTGTCATTTCTTTCACCCAATTGAGAACGAGGTAGGTACGTATTGCACAAATGTCTTTTTAAGCAAAATGTTGTTTGGTTCTCTTCTAGATTAGAAGAGAACCAAACGGTTCTCTTCTAGATTTGAACTTCAGATTTAATGTCGGCGTCCGGACCACATATGAACTGCCACGTCATTTATTAGTGATACAAGTGATACAAAAGCACCATCTATCTGTGATCCTACACTCTAATGTACTTACGCTCTATTATTTAATTTGTGATATAGGTAAATATGTTCCTCAGGGTACCTACTGGTACCTAGATACCTGGGCAACGCGTAAGCTCTTTATCTGATCTTATTAAAAGCGAGATGAATACTCCATTCCGATCACGTAGACAATTATTCGACTAAAGTGAGCGGGCTTGAATCACTAACCTCAGCGAACGGCCAACTTTTACAATAAATCCATCCTGGTCTCGACACTTAATCAGTCCTCCGATAAAAGCTTTAATCGTGAGTTAGAGGTACCTACAGGCAACTGATTTTATTCCGATGTTAGATGAACTAAATTACAAAAGGGAACTCCGACTGACTTTTCGAAGTTGATTATAAAGCCCTGAGTTGAGGTTTATAGATGCATCAAATAGATTTTCAGCAGATTTCATACCCAAGATTCAATTTCTATAATTTATTTGGTAAACCTAAATAAAAGAAAATCATAACTACGATCGTAATCTGCACTGGTACAAATCTGTCTAACTACTGCAGAATTAATAAAAGCTTAGTTAATGATTTCAGACTTATTTCTCGCAATCAAATAAATCAACACGGGCACTTCATTTTAGGATCGGAACGTGACGGCAATTGTGTAGATATTCTCCAGTTACTATTTTTCTTGTATCATAAGTACATCCAATAGCGAATGAAGCGATGATGGCCACGTCATGCTTGTGACGTCAGCTTACGATGTGAAGGTCTTGGATTTGATCCTACATACCTAAGCTTGAGTTTCTCCGAATTTTTTCGAAGCATTTCAACCGAAATTTCAGTTTAAGCAAAAGTACTAATTACGTAATCTGTGTATATACTCGTACTTAATTTTTTGAAAACAGTGTCATTTGAACCTTCATTATGACTACAATATTATCCAAAATCAAGTGCTATTATATTACAAAACTTGTTTTAAAGTATATTTAAGTTTCAGTTATTATTCTTAGTTTGTGTATATAAAACGAGAAAACCTTTCGTAGGTTTTCTCGTTTTATTATTGTACAATTTTATTTTCACTCACTGGCAAAACCAAATTTATAACCTGCGCCTTTGGAAGTCAGTTGAAAATATTAGCATTCGTGCGGCGCAAGTGGTTCCACTTGCTTATCAGTCAGCAGATCGATATATTAAGCCGCCGAGGTCGTCAAATGCTAGTAGACCATTAAATTGGCATTCCAGAGCAACATAATCTAATAATAATCTCTCGTGGTCTTACTTACATGGATCTGTGGCCGAATTGATATAGGGGCAGGGTTTACAGATAGCCTCGCCGAGGCTGCGCCGCAGTTCATTTCAATTAACTGAGATCAATTCGGCTTAGATGCTTCTTGATTTTGTGCCTTCTCGAACTAGTAAATCTTGCTAGACCGTACTCTTAGAATTAAGAAGATAATATAGGTTTTCAACACACTTGCTCGTAAAGTGAGCCTTATTACATTGCTTATAGGTCCATAAACTGAGCTATAATACACACGTGCGTAATAATAACAATACACACTAGTGTGTAATAGAATTATCCCTACAAAGTTAAATTAGTACCTTACTGCAAGTTATACGCGAGTAAACAGAGCATTTTAAATTAACTGGGTAATACAGTTTTTTTTGTTTAGTAAAAAGAAAGAGGTTTTATGACGCTGAAAATCATAAAACCTTTTTCTTGTTACATTGATGTATACGTCCTAACAGACATTTATTTAAACAGACATTTATTTAACCAAATGATTCATACAATTCACAATATTTTTTTTAAATATTAAAATATTTGCATTTTATGACTTAAAATTATAATTTTGAAGTAGGCTGTATGTTCACTTAACAAAAACTTGCGCGCTTTTTCCCATAATTTTAATATTTAATTTTGTCGTATTTGTCGCTGTGTGGTAAATTATTAAGCAATACATGTTTGGTTTTACCACGCATATGTGTTGAAAAACGTCGTATGAAACTCGTGAGCTCTGCTCATTACACACTCTGCTGAATTACAGCTGTATGTAATGAGCAACTTAACTCACTTGTACTCGTACGATGAGCTCAATAAGTACGAGACAGTACATATACTGGTATGGATGAGTGTTGCGATCTAAATGGGTGCTGAGATCGGCAGAGCAGGTACAGACAAACATTATTGTATACATTTTTTGTACCAAATAATTTGTCAACTTGTTACACAAGTAATAAAAATAATAATTTTTACGTGTACTTTGTACGTGTATCTTGGATTATATATTGTATCTACTAACGGCAATAATCTACACAAATTGCATAAATAACAGTTGGATTGTTTATAAATAAAATAAAAACATTCCGAATTTGACCGCAATATTTCTTGCGAACTCATTTTAAAGCCATTAATTTCAAGGACCACGAATTGTTAATTCATGCTGAAGCGGAGTTGCACGCTTTAAAACCATCCACCCAAAAATCCAATACAAGAGGTTAAAAAATAAACCAATACGTATCTGTCGAGTGACTTTAATTATCATTTAGCTGAAAATGCGTTGTATTTCGGAGATTGCCAGAGAAGTAAGATGAACGGGTTTAGTCCTGAACAGATCAGAGAATTCTGTCAATCATATTCATTTCATTCATCACAATAGAATATTTAATTTAGTGAAGTGACTGTCTGCATTTAAGTCGGCACAAAATTATTATTAAGTACTGTTTAAGTGCGGATATTTTTGTCTATTTGAACCTTGCTGCTTACCGTTCTTGTCAATAATTTTTATAGTACCTACTGTATATAGTTTTCCAGTTGTTTCGCAACGTATATCCTCTTGTATGTATCCTCTTAACAGCTACATATCGTTTTCATTTTGTCTTTTACTTTACTTTATTTTAATTGGATGACATTGTATTCATTTATAAAATTTACTTTATAAAATTAGAATAGTTTTCTCTATTATTATATTATCACATAGTCTACAGGATGGAAGCTAAGGATGCGTGCTAAGGATGTGAGCTAAGAATAGTAGCTAAGGATGGGAGGTAAAAGTGAGAGCTAGACTACGTAGCGATATATCCTTTAACAAACTTTTACTGTCAATAATATTTGCTAATATTTGATTTACACAGCACATGAAACTAGGATGACAGTTTCGCTATGTATAAGATGGAGCCCGATCAAGCCCAATAATCACGAATAGGTATATCGTATAACTGTCCTTGGAAATAAAGAACGGTGTTATCTCTACATCTACATGTTACATGTGATGGATGACTCTTCCAAAATGTTGAGCAACATACACACTTTTACAAAATCATTTTGTCCCTGCGTCAACTGAAAAAAAACAAATAACATATCGTTTAGAGGGGAAAGGTTTATCTAATGCTGTGTCAATCATTGTTATCCAACAGAATAAACTCAATACAAGTAAAACAGTTCACTCTCGGATGTTTTATTTTGTTTAGCAGTAGAACTATTTTTTTGCATGAACTATTTCTGCCGTTAAGCAGTAGTTTCCTCGCATTTATTTGTCCTGGAATCTGCCGCCAAGCAGTAGTGCTCGCATTACTATGTTCCGGTGCAATCACATACGCATGAGACGTATTATCCCCGTCTCGGGTGATGGACGCAGCAGGATGAATGCGACTGTTGTCATGGGCAGGGGTCGCCACTTACCACCAAGTGGGCCCTCAGACCATTATGTCACTTATTCATATAAAAAAATAATAATTTAGTCAATCAAATTTGGCTGGTGAAGCGCGCATGGCATGATAGTTGGTGATCATCTAAGTTAGTGACACTCCACTTTTGTAATGTAATTAAACAGTCACCCGGGTGGGTGGTCATAGGTTTGAACAGAGCGCTTTCAACGCTTCGAAAGGTGCATTGATATGCTGGTCCCGTCTATAGATACTATTCAATAAGCCTTGTTGGAGGACTGGCCACTTACATGAAAGAATAAGAATAAGATCTGATAAAGGAAAACACAATTGGATAAAGGTTCTCCAAAAGTTTTTGTGTAAGTATCTACTTTTATTCAGTATATGAATCGAAACGACAGTGAATTTTCTAACGTCTAAAATCTACGTTTTTCATACAAGAAAATATATTAAGAATTGAAAATCAGAATTCTTGCCACAGTTGTGCCTGCTAAGTTGTGTGATAGTGTGTGGCTGCGATACAGAGAATCCTGTAGATCTTAAGTATTGTTTAGAAACCTAACAATTAATTGATTTAAAAAATCTAAAAAGTACTTTTATTTTCTATTTCTCTTTCGTTCACACCCTATTATTTAAAAAAGAAACATCCAAAACGGTTTAAAATGGGCGAAGAAAAACGTCACAGGTAAGCAAAATAAGCAATTTCTTTAGAAAGCCAAGCTATTTAACCGATTTGATGACATTTATGTGGGGCCAATCTGACTTTTGAAATAAAAAAAATAGTTTCCAAATATACAAGACGGTGTTTTGAGACAACAGAGATAAAAAAGCATATTACCAAATTTATAACCTCTTTTGGAAGTCCGCTGCAAACGTTCACACACCTACAAACTTGTTCGATTTCTATCAGTTCTGCATAAGTACACGAATTTGCCTTCGTACTTATCGGAAATGCACTAGCCGATTGGAATTGGTATCCGTAGAAGTTCTCAGTCCATTTTTGAGTTTGAAAGTTTTACAGCGAGCCTTGTCCGGTGCACTTTGTTTACGAACAAAGCGAGCTGTGTTCGATATCGAGGATCAAGTCTGCGTTCGCCTTCAACTTATCCGTCTGTTCCAAGTTCCCACTGACGGCGCTACGACTATGCTTCCCCAAACTTTGTCCGGTATTTTACCTATTCTCAATGTAATGGTAATTGATTATATGCTCAATACGCATTTATTACAATACTTAAGATTGTTCACACGTCAAATATATACTTTTGACAATGTACTGAAGCAATGACAACTAACATTAATGAAACAATATCAAACAAGTAATCTAAATTTCCAATTATTGATAATTATCAAATGAAGACAAGTGCATAACATATTATGTAAACTATTGTAATTATCAAATTACATTACAATTCGAAATTAAATATAATATTACATTTATTTTCTGTTTATGATATACCTCATAGCTGTAGGAGTTGCTGATCAGTCAGTGCTCAGGTTTTAAGTTTTTAACTGTTAATTTATTTATCAGTTACACTATCTACATATTCTTAATTAATTAAGTTATAATTCAAATAAAATGAAAAAGCCATTACGGGCGTACGCAATTGCTCACTTGACTTTTAAAAATACCATAACTGAAATAATATTAAAAAATCTTCCATATTTTATAAACAATTGGTATCACTAAAGATGAGATCATATTGTGATCTCAGTAAGTATCAGATGAAATATTTTGTTCTAAGATATACTTTTTTGAAACATCTTAAAACAGAATAAAGTATATTTAAGAATGAAATAAACGCAACGCAACGTCTTCGACTGATTAAGTCAATGCGTAGTGCGTAAATATGTAAGTAGTCAACGCACAGTCCAAACTACTAGTTGGAATTTATAATAATAATACGATTTTTTTATAAATTTAGTGTCTAAATTGGTGATTTATTGTTATATAAAAAGGTACTGTATGCTGTATGTTAAACTGTTGCCAAATTGATAAACCGAACATATAAACTTCACTAAAAATTTCAAAGATAAAAAAAAAATGGGCATCGTCGTCATCGAAAATATGTCCTAATAAACTGTTACACTAAACACTGTGATAAAGGAATGAAATTCACTGTCATTCGTCATACATATAATAAAAAATTACTCCCAAATGGAAGTAATAGATATTTACTGCACTTTAGTGCAACATCGAAACTCGTGTGCATTTACATATCGCTCTATAGCGTGCCGTTTATGTAGCGGACCGTATGAAGCGGCCTTTTCTGGCACGAGACACTCCGTATGTGCAGATGAGAGACGTGATTCAATTTACATGGTATGATGGACGGATTACTCGTGAGTTGCCGTCCCTTTGCTCTCACAACGTTATAAAACGGTTAAAATGAAGAATGAAGAAAATAAATATTAAATCTCTTCTCTATTTCTAAATACAGATAGTAGAAAGTATAATTTGTTGTTTTTGTCTGTCTGTTTCTCCGCTAACTTGTTAACCAAGCAATGGATTTTGATATGGTTTTCACTATAATTTAGTTTTTTTCCAGAGAGGTTTATATGATTAATACACGCATATTATTGGTAGAGCAAAGCCGAGAGTGAAAATGTTTAGTAATGATGCTGTAAAAAATAATTTTTGATTACTTATATTATATTATTAGCTAAACATTACGAGATAGATCAAAATGATGTAGTATGGAATGATGTATTACGACCTACGTTATAAGCGTGCGCAACCGGAGCAAGTTACTAGTTATATTTTGAATCCGGAAACATTTGCTTGTTATTACAATTGCTGAAAAGGTTTAGTAACCATCAGAGGAATTAGCCCAAAGTCGAACCAAAGCTAAAATAATCAGGAATTTCACAAAATACGGAGATTCAAACTCTTAGAATTCGGTTCAAGGAAGTTTCTTTTCTTGCAAGGATAAAAAATGCGGTTTATAGTTGAGTGAGCCCCCTCTCTCTCGTCCGCTAATGAAGGAGCTACTCTATGCATTCAAATCGGGTTACATGTGGCTAGTTAATTCCCTTCTGTTATGCTTTGACTATAAGATTGCGATTACCGGTTGCGATTATTAAAACGCAGTTACAACGCAGTCAGTCAGTTGAGAGTTTGAATTACAAGAAAATGTTTAAAATAAAGCGAAAATGTTTAAAATTTTCGACATACGAAATAAGAGTATTCTATGCCTATAACAACGTATAAGTTAGGTCCACATTTGGTTTAACACATTGAATAGTCATATCATAAATAATAAACATAATACCCAAAAGTCAGTATCTTTTGAAACGACCCAAAAATAATTGTCGGGTGATAATAAATAATGAAAAAATTTTTCCTAATTTTTTATATCTACTTATTACTAGATTCAGTGGCTCAGACCACGTGATATCTGGATTGAAATCCCATTTTGTCCAATCAATCAATCTCAATCTGGAGTGATATCCCGTGTTGAAATTTTCAGCCAAATCAGTTCAGTGCTTGTGATTACAAAGAAGAAAAAATGTATATCATTCATTTATACCTGGCTCGTATTTTTTATGGGCGGCAGTAACCACTTATCATCACGTGGACCATCAGCTCGTTTCATTATCTTAACTACATTAAAATACTATATATAATATAAAAAGACACACAAGTTTTATCAAATGACTGATTTAAAAATAGAATAAACGGACTTCAATACTTTCATCCCCTAATTTGCGCTCTAAAGTGTGAATTTTGCCATGAAATCGAAGGTAACCTTGTAGGAAGGTACTCATAGAAATAAAAAAATATATAAATAAATCGGAACAAAAAACATACAGCCGAATAATGATATGATCTATTTGAAATAAACGAATACTTCAGTATAATGTTTATATCTTGTAAGCCTCTTGTAACAGTCCGTACCAGCCTCTAATGTTCCCACTGCAGGGACACCGGCCTACTCTCGATAATTGAGAGTGAATGGGCTCTGATCTACCACGGGAGCCCAATCCGGATTGGTAGATGTCACATGTCGTCGAATTTTTGGTTCTAAGACATGCCGGTTTCCTCACGATGTTTTCCGTCACCGTTTTGAGAACGTGGTATTGCGCACATAAATTTTCAAGTGAAAAACTCATTGGTGCACGTGTGGGTTTGAACCAGCAACCTTCAGATTGAAAGTCGGCGTCTATGCCCCTGGGCCACCACGCTCTCCACGCTTGTAACAGTATTGGAGCATAACTTTTTTACTTGATCGTTGGCATGTAAACCGCGCCGGTAGCCAGAGGCGCTAATGAACCGCGCGAAGAACATCGTACTAAAGACTTTCTAGTGATCTTGGGTGGATTTTTTGAGCGCACCTTCCCTTGTTCATTAGTGTAATTAACTTATGCCGAAGGGCCCATTCTTTTACAATTTGTTAAGGGGGGGCTGAGTTATTAAATTACTACCTATCTGACAACGATTCGCCGGTCTTATGGTTAAGTTATTGGAGTCCATTTGGAGTTTCTATAATACAATATCTTAGAATATCGTGATTGTATTCGTGATATATGGGCACTATTCCGGATTTCTTTTGGCCCTAGGACAAAATATAAGTAAATATTATGTTTGCTGTCTAAAGCTGTGAGCATTTATTTATTAACGAATACTGGCTTTTATACTACTGCGTCTTACATGATTCCTATCCTGATAGATTTATAGAAATATCCTTTACCCTATTTTCTAAAACGTCTATGGTCTGTTTGTAAACGTAATAGGTTAAACAGCTTTTTTATTACAATAATATGGTAGATATCCTAAAAATAATAAAACATTGGAACGCAATCTTCGGTATCCCAGTCGCATTTGGATTATCAAATAATTAAAATTACATAGGACAATAATAGTTTTCAGTTTAGAAATACGATGCGTCGTAGAGGACAGGAGTCGTTTTGTTGTTTTTTATGGGCGGCAGTAACCACTTAACCGATACTTTAGTCATATAAAAAAAAATATTGAAACAAAACTAAAACACAAATGTCCTTAGTCGCATTTCCATTTGGTTGAGGTTTGAATCACTTGAGCTATCTTTCTAGAACATTTGGTTGGATTTTAGATCGCTCAATTTAGATGTAGCCTTTGTATTTTGTAAATATATACGAGTACCTATATGTACATAATGTATCTTTGTTGTAAGTTTCTTTAAATAAATTCATTTTTTTTCTATGAAATATAAATTATTATATACACACAGAATTTACTTGCAGATATAGATTGATATACGAGTATAAACATCATGATTTTGAAAAGCCATTTAACTAAAGGCAAGATCCCATGTACCATTGTTCCACTTACAGTAGTTTCTCTTGGGTAAACTTGGCTAACTACAACTAAGCGGTTCGTTTATTAATTACGACGAATCCATTCGACCCCGGGTGGAGTTCCGAAAGGATTTTAATATTTTGTGGTGCTGAGTCTTGTTTGAAATGTGTTTTAGTATCATACGCGGTTTTGTTCACTTTGTGGCGTCGTTCAATGGTAATTGGCAAGCTGGTTCCCACGTTCGCAGAAGTTGGATTAGTTTTTGTACGGACGTAGCGTGGACGCGCGGCGAGGGCGAAAACCTTCCCCATCTAGCCTCAAATTAATTAAAATAATTCACTGAAAGCGTCACAGAACCCCAGCTTGTTATCACGCTCTTGTTGCTTTGAAAACATTAAACTCGCAGCTTCCTCACATTCTGCTCTCGTAATAAATTCTGGCGGCGTCGTGTCACAGCATATGACTCTTCAATAACTATAGGTAGGAAAATTTATTAAGGCCGTGTTGAGCTGTTGTCAGATTTGCGGATACTAACTTAAGATAACAAGGTGGCTTGTGTTCGTTATTAACAATATTTGATATTTGACAGATAGTCAAATTTTACTTCCGGTACTAATATGCAAGAAAAAAGATGATCTGTTCGATTTAAAACAAAACGGAAATAATCGGTATAGTGTATTTTTGTATTCAAGAATTTACACATCAACATTTTCCGTACTTAATCCCGTTGAAAAATAAAGCCACAAAATAATATGAAGTGCAATACCTGTGCTGTTTCAGAAGCACTTGAGAAAATGTTGATGCTAGGTCACGCATGGTATGTCGGGGCACGCTTCCGCTGAGCGCCCCGAACCGTGTGATGACCTAGACGTGCTTTCTGCTACAATAGAATGTCTCGTAGGCTTGAGCCTTTTTAGTCAACTGTCGAGTGCAGAATGAAGTCGTACAGAATGTTTGTGGAGGCAGTGTTTCTGTATCATGTAGCTATGAACTATGTTGGTACGTTAAGGCAAAGTTAAATTGGTAGTGGTGAAAGTTGAAAACATAGTCGCATGTTTGTAGTCGGCACGGTTTAATTCGCTACATAGAAGTTATTACTTGCTGAGTGTCAAGGTAAAGTTGATGTTTTAGTCAGCACCGGTACAGCCCCTTGAATTAAGTGGTTTATTTATTCGTGTAATTGTTAAAGATAAAGGCTTTTTGCAATTAAGAATATGTTGCGGGCTGAGTATTGCATATTATTTGTCAAGGCAAGTTAGTTGTAAATTCGCAGAAGCAAGTTGTAATCGGTGTATAGAAGAGGTTAGCGTTTGTAGTCGATAGTAGTAGAAGTCATCAAGCAAACATCCTAATAGTTATTTTATTTTTGCTATTGCTGAACATGTAGATGCTGTTGTCCTGCTTTTACAATATAATGTTTAAATAGGTACTTAATATTGGCTGGCGATACAACGACTGACTAGATTGATTAAAATTCTTCATGACTTTCACAGTCAAGTCACCCACCACCCAGGGGGTACGTGTAGGAAATCAAAGAGTATACACCTACGGACGCGAGCAACTGGACCCCCCATGGACATGGCGACAATTTAAAAGATGTAGCAAACAACTTTAAAATGTCTTTGATCGTAGACTTGTGTACCATAGACGCATAGTTTAGAACAAAACAAGCTCTGTCACATCACAACTTATTATTGTGAGTATTCGGGTTATTAAAGTATTATGTAATGAAATTCAGAATTAGCTCAGATATACCTAGATTCTGCTAAGATAATACTAAGATATCCTTCCCCATAGATTTATTATAAGGAGAAGGAGACTGTCAAACAAAAACTCGTGAAGTCAAAACATGACCAATAAAAAATTACAAGATACTCGTTTATTTTAACTACACTGCCGTCACGCACACGAATTTACGAATTTACGCTGTCTACGAATAAAAAATAGAAACAAAGGTTTTTACTTAGGTTACGCCTCAGTGAATGATAACTGCCACAAAATGGCCTCGAACTCAGCACTTGCTGGGTCGCATAGAAACGCAGCGTAGATCTTCCGTTGGGACTAGGATTTGGGTGAAGCACGGATGACCGCTATATACTCAAATTTAAAATAATGGATACAGGAATAAAGGCGCAATAGTATAGAAACTATTGCGCCTTTCATACATACTCTGGAGAGAAGTGTAGAGAATCTGAGGGTTTACCTACGGATGCAAGCAACATGGTCCCCAATAAAAGTATGAAATAATATTTATAAAAATTAATCATACGTTCACGCAGAATGCTATCATTGCTAGCAGCGCAGCACACATATATATCATAAAACTGGCTTCTATAGAACTATAAACAAGGTAAGAACTTGTGAATTAGTATTGTTGAGAACTTGGCTACCAGTAGAGCGGTGAGCTTTTAGCTAAGATAATTGTACCGATTCTATCGAAGTCGAAACAAACTAAATCTAAACCAAACGATATCATATTCTATGGCATAAAGACAAAATCAACATAAATAATTAAAGAGCTGTTAAATCCAATTTTAGTCTAGTTTGACAACAAATGATGACTTTGAAATGCAAAAAGAACTAAAAAAAAAGGAACAAGATGAAGACTGAAATGAGGCGCCTAGTGGGCCGTATATGGTGGCATAGCGGTTCTGTGTAATTATATAAGATGTATTAGTTCTAACGGTCCCAAGGCCTGCGACGGTTTGATTACGACGGATTTAATAAACATAATTTGCGAATTCAGCAATTCGCTCATACACATACATAGCGTGTCACTACAAGTGTAAAGGTTCATTTAAAATAAAAGCACGTACACACCACGCTATCTATACCGACACTGTTGTCCGCCCGCGACGTTTTTACGCCGGAACTCTCTATGAGTTAGTGGGACCACCGCATCCGGTAGCGCCTGCCTTTTATAATTTAATCTACAACAAAACTGATACGGAGACGTCACCATCGCGATTCTCGGAATGCGATAAATACAGCGCTCAAGGCAGAAATAGAATTATATTTGAATTTTCCTGTAAACTATTCGTGTTTTAGCGGAGCAGGTTCAAATAACATATGCGTTTATTTTAAACTTGCAAATTTACTTATTCAAGTGTAATTATAAGAATCAAACACATATCCGAAACGAATAAATAAAACCTACTACTTAGTAGGTAAATCGTTTAATTTAAAACGTGTTCTCAATATTGGTAGTAAACACTTAACTGCAACAACCTAGCATAACATCCACCAGAAGCTCACATCAAAAACCTTAAAAATATTCTATGTACATAATTATTTTTAAAGTTTCCCGAAGGTTGAAGGAAAAGAAAAGACTATTCCTAATTAACAACTGATTCCCAATTACTAGTAAAAAAGTGATATATGTCAAACTCAAACTCAAACGCATTTATTCCTTTAGATCTCAAGTATCGTTTGGAAACAATGCCTGTCTGCCTGTCTGCCATTTAAGGGCTGTATCATTTGTATCGTAATCGATAAATATGGTCACTATATGTTTAATTATCGATATACAATCAATAAAAAAATACATATTGTAAATGCATCAGTGTGAAAGTCCCAATCGCACCTGGCCAGTAATGAGGAAACTGACATGTAGGTTCACTCTCGCTTTTGAACATTAGGTAGATATGCGGGAACATTGAAGATCGTTGAGAGGAAAATTATAATTTCCGGCTGGTTGTGAAGAGTGAAGTAACCAAATCAGAACTGAATCTTGACGTTCACGAGTAATCTCGAAATCACTGCTGAACTGCATGCTCCAACTGCAATCCCTTTGTAGTATAATTGAAAGATGGAAGCGAAAATATAAAAATATAAATAATCATTCCATATTCTATATAAATATTATAGGATATGAACTATAACTATTATAAAGTTTTATCTCAATAGGCGAGTTGGTTAGAACATCGATATTTGGAACAATCGGCGCGACGTCACGTTCCATATCTTCGATTGTATTGGGACCTCGCCAAATATGCCAGCTATTGGAATATATCGAGATCGATGATAGAACCTTACCCGTGTAACTGTAACCTAACGCATTATGATGCAGAAACGTAGGAGACATTCTTGCTTTATAAGCTGTTTTTCTTCTGTTGCACTAAGGTGGCTCAAGAAAGTGGGGACCTTAAAATATTAGCATAAATGGCCCATTGTTCTACTGAGATCGTTACACTGGCAGCCATTTGTATAAATATCTGTGGCGGAAAAAGTGGCCGGATTAAGTTGCTCGTCGTACATTATGAGAACATCCGCATTATATTTCACTGGGCGGCATGAATTATGTTCTGTTAGACCGCACAGTGTAAAGTTACTTTGAATCAGGCGATGGAAAATTCCGGAGATGCTATGAATTTTTGTCGAAAATTTCCACATTCTACAAGGCTATATGAAACATATTTATATTATATTATTGTATATTTTGTGAATTTACAGAGCAGACTGTATAATGGTAGATATAAATTGAGAAGGCATTAAATTTTACGATAGAAATTTGCAAGATGAATGGGTAAGGTTTGTTCACGAAACGTAGGCAAATGACACAGTCCCTTAGCCTAGAGGGCTCCACTTGCCTGCTTTCCAAATGGCCCCATTTACAATTTCTTCGTGGTTCGAAGCAAACTTTATGAACTTTAGTGTATTTATCGTGAAGATAACGCAAAACTCTCGGATATCTACGGAATAGATTTCGTACGTTATGAAGCTGCACGTGCGTTTTCACTCATCCTCTTTACATTCACGAGCAGCCAAGTGGAGTGGAGATTGTCTCAGATTTGTTTGGTTTCCTCATTGTGGTGATTTAGGTAGCGCGAGTGCTAAAGTAGCCGGCACAAAGGGGCTAAGCTGCGATATAATCTTAGGAGTGACGTTAAGTTGGAATATTACAGCCACTATTATTCTTGAAGATAAGAGTACCTACTGAATTGTTTAATTTAAATTATTAGAATTGTAGGACATCTTAAGCGAGGCGCCCGAACAATAGATAATAGGAGTCTTGCTTTGTAATTGAATATCTTTGGGTGAGAACTGAAATTAGAAGACTTTTTTGATCCTAATTAATTGCTAATTATAAGTGTCCGTCCCCTTTGCTAATATTATACTGGGATAATTTATTATTTTAATTTCAAGGATACTCTCTCAGCGACCGCAGACTGTTAATTTATACGTAGCTTTTAATAAATATATTCGAGAAAGTACCTGGGACTCTGAGTTGCGGTTCGGGAATAGCCGATGTGTTGTTTTTCTGTTCTGGGCCACCGCTGGACCTAAAACTACAACTATATTGAAAATTGTTAAAATCGTGATTTGCTTGTAAGAACGTGGTGTTGTTTATCGAACGAGAGTTAATGTTAATATATAATATTTTATTACAATACTAACATTAAAGATTTAATAAGACCAAATTATAATACTGCCCTTATTTTAATTAAATCATCAATATATGTCAATTTGGGGAATTTTTAGTTATCATTAGTCATACCTGAAATGATAGTTGTGTCACACTTTACCTTGACTGAATTACAGTGTTATCTACATTAGTGTAATACTCCGAAGTATATTTTATTTAATAAGGCTTCCATCCTTGTTACAGGATTTTACTAGTTCTCTATGATTATTTATTGAATTTACATTGAAATTTATTAGGTTGTTATCCATATATATAAAAGGCAAAGGTGACTGACTGATGTATCAACGCACAGGCCCTTAAAGCTAGAAAATTGAAATATCGCACACGTATTTTTATGACGTAGGCATCCACAAAGGAAGGATTTTCAAAATTCAATCCCCAAGGGAGTGAAATGGGGGATAAAACTTGGTATGAAACTTTTTATTCCTTGGACATAACTTTTATTAGACTCTAATTAGTTTTCTAACACTGAAAGTTGATGCAAACTAAATATCAATATAGTTTAATATGATAAGTAGTTAAAAAAAAGGTTAGGTAGGGCGTTAAGAACTTTAAAATTAATCATTTTGCTTGGTAGTAGGTATTTGATGTTTGAATGGGCGCAATTTACTAACTTATAGATTCCACACGAGTGGAACCGCGCGGGTGCCGTTAATATATATATAGAGGTTATACGTATTCTCTATAAACACAGTGCCTACATACTTGGAATCCAAATACGGCCACGTTCACATGAATGCGTTTATTAAATAAGGAGGAGGAAATACAAACTCTTTTTGTTAGTTTTTAGAGCCAAGAGAACAATATCGACAGTAGTAGGTAGTCCACAATCTCAGCGCCGGCTTATTCTGCCAGCGTTATTGCCTGTTTGCGCGACAAAACCCACCAATTGCAACAAAGATTTTAGGGTTTCGCAGAATGGATTCTTCTTATCCAGCCAATGTTTGTAGCAAAGAGAATAGATAATGTTATTGCTATGTAAACATTGCTGTAAAATTTAGATAAATCTCACAATGTTGCGGGACTGGGGAAATTTTGGGATGGATGTTATTTCTCTCCCAAACTAGGGGAAGTTGCGGGTAGCATCTATTTGCTTTTGTTTCTCAGTTTGCTGAATCATCATTTTGTTAGTTTTGTCTCTAGATTTAATAAAATATTTAAAAAAGTGACGTTATCAAGTTTTTTAAAAGAAATTAATATAATTTTTGACGTTGACTTTAATCTCAGAAACCGCGTAACATTAAACGATGAGATTCGCGTAACTCCAGTTATACCCAATGCCCAAATCTAGATTAGGTGGTTTACTTTGGACGGCATTGGAATCTAAATTGGGACTGGGTTGCTTTTTTCTCTTTCGTTCATTTGGTTAGTTATCTTGACAGAAAGAGATAATAAATGGACCGAACCCAATTTCAACCATACTGGACTAGGGAGTTACCCACCAGATATGTATTTCTTGAAAGCTATCTATGAGGAAAACAACTATACGTGACATTTTGCATGGTTCCCGTATAATCCCCCGGGATTTTCGGAAGTTGGGATAATTAGTGGCAGCGCTAAACACGACGCTAATAGATCTGTAAGATTGATGGTGCGCACAAAGAAAAACACAAACTCATGCATCAATCTGACACGTACGACGTATTTTCAGAGTTTCTTGTTTCGTTTGAATTTAATTTGCTTAAATATTTTATCAGCGGAAACCGCCCTGGATATACAAGGACTTTTACATAAAAATATGTACGATATTGTAGATAGATTGTCTGTTCAAACATGACATATCAGAGTATGTTTATTTTTATACAGTGAATTTCTATAAAATATTTATGGATCAATAATTTTCACAAATGAAACGTAATTTATAGAGACGTAAGCACCTTTACAGCCAATATTTTAACAGTATCACAAAACGGAAAATTTTACTTTGGGCGCACAAAGACACAATCAAACGTTATGCGATTTCTTCAGCAATTGTATTAAACTCATCTGACGGATTACCTTTAGTTAACCTTAGATCCTAAGTAGGCCGTAAGCTAAAGAATCTAACTTTAAAAGTTTTGTAAAACTCTTTTTAGTAGTTTTTGCCTATATTCCGATCAAACAAACAGAAAGACAGTCTGCGGAAAATTGACTGTTTTTTTCGTTGTAAAACATTGTTTATGTCAATGCCATGACCACGTTATTCCTAAAAATATTTTACCTACGAACAGATTTTTCTACTCTTGTCTTTTATAAGAAGAAAAACTCATTTTAGTACAATATTTGACTTTATTAATAAACTCTCTCAAGTATGAGTCAAAACGAGGGTTCCGATATCATTAGGGAGACATCAGGGCCCTCAGTTAATAATATGAAAGTCATTATAATAAATTGTATCACTTGATTTTGGACTATTTATTAAAATAATATGTTTTCATACGTATTATAGATACTGATAATTTTCTTCTGCTGCACCACTTAGATGCGACTGGGACTCGCCCACTGAGGATTCCGTACCATCGAGTGTATTTTAAATATTTATTGAGATATCCGAAACAGTTGTAATTTTGTTTATCAGGCTTTAAAAGGTAAGACTTATAGACGTTGTGGCTTATAACTGAAAAATACCAATATGATTTTGGTTTAGATGGGATTTAAAAAAAAACCCCGTTATTTACATGGTCAGAAATAAGCCTATAGATCTAGCTTCAATTTCAATATAAAAATATAGTTTTCTATCCATACAATCGCACCTTATCATTTTTACCTCCGACGCAAAACTCTTTTGGGTTTTATAAGTTTGACCGCTATGTGTGTCTGTCTGTCTGTGGCATCGTAGCTCCCAAACGAATGAGCCGACTGCCGTGTCAGTCGTCGTCAGTTGTGTTCCTGTTTATACTGATTTAAAAGGTGTGCTAATTTTCAAAGCTCTTACGTAAAATGAGATAAACGTATACGAGATCTGTATTCATAAAGTTTTTTGTTTCAGTCGCTCTCGCTACGCCTGCATTTAGCTTAAGCGAGACAGGTGTCAATATATCGTATACAACTAACATGCCGACCCACTTTATTTACAAATCAAAAAAATCAATTCAAAAAACAATATGCTTATGGTAATCTGATTTCTATGTATCCCTTTGAGCCAACATACCTATTTCAGACACATTATAAATTTGTATCGTATGTAAAATGTCAACCCACGTTATCTTCAAATAATTATATCACGCTGACCCAAATTATTACTTTTAGCTAAATACATGTGTTTAGTTTAACATATACAATAGAACATCTATGACAAGTTAGAAAATAACCCTCTACATGGTTCACACTAACAATAATATCATCGTAGGGTTCCCAACAATTTTCGAACCATTATTTTTGTAAACTCGCTATTTTACCTTTCGTACGATATGCAGATATTAGATATTCCCATAGTGTATGAATAACTTTCCGATTTTCCGTTTATCTTCCGATAATTTCCGGTGTCTCTCCGCACCTCCTAGCTACGACCCAACTTTATGAATTTTTGGAAAACTTTCCTTACATGGAATTATTATAAGAAGAGAAGCCTAGTATTGTACCTACTTGCATGCAAAGTGCCACAGCTATATTGAAGTCTATTATGACTTACTCGAGAGGGCAACGTGTCCAGTGTTTCAGTATTTTTAGTAATAAAAGAAATGTAAAGTAAAGTAAAGTAAAGTATGCGCAACGAAACGCAGACAACAATACGGTTATAAAAAAATATAATTTAAGCAACTCAATTTAAGCAAGCCTTGCTTCTCAGCTTAGAGTATTGAATAAAACAGTCATCAAAATAGATAAAATAGATACACTTTGTAAATGATTATCATTTTAGTAGTCACCATTCCAATAAACCTCGAATATCCAATTCCAAAACATGTAGGTATGTCGTTACCTTGGATTTGAAAATTTATGTCATTTTGTAGTCACATTTAAAATCCAGGTTAGTGTAATTTAAACTCGTACACCGAAGGTTAATAAGGTTAATAATTTGTTAGCATATTTACTAGAATTACACATATTCTTTGAAAATTTGAGCCCGCTACAGCTTACGGTTTAGAAGATACGGCCATTTAAATGTAGGACACACAAACATATGCTGTACGTTTAGTAATAGGCTTTTCCTTATCCTATGGGCTCCATACTTATAGGATAAAGAAACCCTATTATTAACCCTTGATATTATACCTTCCTAGGTTTTATAAATGTGTAACGGAAAATATGTTAGGTATAACCACGCAAAGAATCTCAACTGTTTCGAAATTTATTACAACAATTCATTTTCCCCTGTTTTGAATTTTTATGGATTTCATCGATAAGTCAATCTATGGACTTTTTCAAAGAAGGTCAGTAAAGAGGGGTTAATCAGATATTTAATTTGGCACTTCTGGCGGTTCTTTTTAAACTGGCAACCAATTCGTAGGTTTGAACCAGTGTAAATACATGGCACACACGGAATATTGGTTTTCTTTTTGCTTCAATAGTGAGCTGAATTTTATTTGCTCTTCTACGTCTTATTCTTCTATGTTTACTTACTATGGGGAAACGGCGTGATAAAATGAAGGGAAATACACTCAATATTCAATGCTATTTTGAATACTTTGATAATTTGTCTGTTGTACTTAGGGACACCAACTTAACATATTAGAATGAAAAAAAAAATTAAAGAAAGATTATACAAATAAGCTTAATTTAAAAAACTACGAGACATTGCGATAAATAAATTGAGCCATTACATAATTTATATAGTTTATTTCCATTGTTTACCTTTCAGCACCATCAGAAGTGTATTGTAATATCATTATATTATATTTTTATCGGAATTACAATACATGTGTGACAAACATACAAAAAATCGAATCTTTTTTTACAAATTCGACAGTCCTCATAGCTCAGTTGGTAGTAGCTCTGCCTTCTAACCTGTAGCTAATGAGTTCAATTCCCACCCAGGTCAACCATTTGTGTGAATATTTGTTCTGTGTCTGGGCGTTTAATATGTATTATAAGAATGTATTTACAAAAAGAAAAATACTATACAAGTATTCTATTAGTTATTTAGTTTCCATATTAGTTTAGATGACAATTTTCTATAAAATAAGCGCCTACTGTTTTCGCTCCAGGAAACAGGCGAGAGTAGGCTTTAATCTATTGTACCACCACCAGAGCCAGATCCGGATTGGCAATAGTCACAAGCTTATTTATTACTAAGCTTATTTCGTTTATTATATTTTTTGGTTCGGTTTATAGTTCCATCACGATGTAAACATGGCACATTCTATTTTAAAGCGTGAATCCCAAAAGAGCACCTCTGGATTTGAACCAGTGACTTTAGCGTTAAAAATCTGTATCCGTAGCGGGTGTAATTTGACACATTTGATAATAGCTACATTATCAAATGTGTCAAATTCAAGATACTATAATACTTATGGCCTCACAAGGTCTTTCAAGTGTAAACTTCGTTAGCCGGACCCATTCGATTCAGAACGAAGGAAATTGTCAAAGTAATTTTCTATTTACACATAGGCTTAAATAAATTAGCGAGAAAGTTCATTCGTGCGGGGCTTATTTAAACTTGTATTGGAACAGTAAACGAGGCCTCTAATTAAATAGAAAGACAACATCGACATACGTGTGGGGACGAAACCTAAGTAGCGGTTGATGAATAACCGTGAAACTTTAATGAAAAAGCTGGGGTGTTCTACCTTACTTTATGTTTATTCTCAGCTAATTGAGTGGCAATTTAGAAAGAGGAATATATTCCTATTGAACTTCTATCGAAATGCTCATCCGGACTCATAAGAACAAGACAGATAATAAAAAAAAAACAGAAAACGTATTGCATTACTTAGCATCTAGTCTTACCCAACGTTTTTAATTGATGTTTTAGAAATGGATGCTATCCAAAACCACTAAAAATATACCTACTGACACTAATAAATATTATAAAGTTGAAAGTTTGTATGTATGTGTGTGTGTATGATTGTTACTTCTTCACGCTCAAACGGCTCAACGGATTTGAATGAAATTTGTTACCCGGAAAACCGCGGGTAATACCGCGGGGCGCAGCTAGTACAAGGTAAAGGAGAAAATACCGCTACCAATAATTAACACCCGATATCAGTATTCCGGCGTTAGCCAAGATAATTGGGAAGGGTACAAAAAACAGGTTATTAACATTTTTAAACGACTTGAATGCATCTATAGCCACCTTAATGCGTATCAAATGAGTATAAATTAGTAGTATGCACATCGTCTCTTGGAATAGAGATTGTACAGGTAGTCTTGTAAAGGTAGCCAGTGAAAATATAAATACCAAGTAGCTCGTACCAGTCTCATAGCTAAAAATACTCTGCCGCTATAAATGGAACAAATACGACTGGCTGCAAAGTGCATGGCAGATTTCATCACAAACAGACGTCAACTGATAGTGGACGAATCATAGAAAGTACAAGTAAGACCAACTTATGGTGACTGTGATATTGGACAAGCCATTCTCATTTTTTTGCGAGAATAACGTAGAATAATTCTTATTATATATTTAGCTATTTAACTATTCTTGTTTCTTACGCACCATTTGTGACTTGTTCGAAATCCTAGGAGCGACACATCGACAAATCAGGCAGAGGGACGGACTAGATACTCCCGGCTAAACCTGTTTTAATCAAAAAAGGCTAAACATAAAACAATACAACGAAAAAAATAAAACAATATCCTCCATGAAAGCTTTAAAATATTAACTAGTGGAACAGTACAATGATCAACAATCATAAAAAAATATTTAGCAGTGAAAATGTAAACTTTCGAGTGAAATGTTCGTGAATTAAAAATACCTTGCTCTGCGGAGAAAAATGCTCAAAACTCAAACTCAACTTCATTTATTCAACACATCTCAAGTATCATTTGGACATGTAAAAGATTTACACGCACAAATAAACGTATTAGTTTACATGGACACATATTTCTCATTACAGTCAGTCTTCATGTTTTAGGTCTTATTTATTAAGATTACGTCTGTTCTAAACAGTCCTCACCGACTTTCCTAGGGGGAAAAGCAGACAATGAACCCCTCTGAGAGATTACTTATTTGCGAAGTTGGTAATTTGTCAAAAGTGGAAATTCATCTACAAGCCCTGGGTCTATAGTCTATGTCCTTAAGGTAATCCAATATTTTATAAACTTAACTTTTAAAATAAGTTAATATAAAATTCTCAAATTTAACTTGTTAACTTAATGTCCTATCAGTCTAAATTTAAATCATCATTGTAACGTAACATTCGTCGCTGATAGGATATTTTTCTAAGTCAATGGGCCAAGGGAAAGATTTGTCAAAATTTGTCGACGTAATAAATTACATCCCTATCCAATTATTTAGTTCGTGCCGGGTAGCAAATCCGCCTCTCGAGAGCGATCTAATTTATGTACACTTACACGTTGGGAATTGTTCTGTATGAATTTTTAACCAACGTGAATAGGTATAATGGTAAAGTAAATTATATTATTTTCTGGAGGGCTTTGTCTCAGCAAATTAGAAAAGATAAAGATTAAATTACGCTTTAGGAAGAAACAATTGAAGTTCACGTGCTCATTATTATATTCCACGTCCACGTGTATTGTTATTTGGCATAACAATTTAATGTATATAACATACTGTGGTAAGTATTTAGGGCTCTATTCTACTTACAGATAAAGGTACAATTGGAAGTTTTTGTCCACGTAACGGTGAGGACTGGAACGCAAAATTGCAGCTGTCAATCTCGCTTCTTCATATCGAAATTATATTTTTTTTGTTATCATTGAAGAACAAAGATAACACATGCACACATGCACACACATTAATTTATCTAGACCGACAAAACGATTCATCGTTTCCTCCAAGGGAGGGCATCGTGCGAGCATTTCCTCTAATCGCATCGCTACAGTATATGGACAACGTAATGGCCTTTTTTGTTGCTTTTCATTTAGGCTCCAGGTGTGGAAGCTTAGCATGGCTACGTGAAGAAAAAGCTTTGCCTTGTGGGTGATCGTAACAGTGAATCACCATTCTCACCACTGCAAGGGCGCCCCCTGCCCATGCGGTACTTCATCGTGAAATTATGACTTTGCTACGTGCCCGATATTTCGGATGAGATAAGAATACCGTTTTATGTGTATTCGCGTCGCAGAACACAAAATTACTGTGAATGATAAAGTTTATAGCGACCGAGTGAATGTCCAATATTCTGTGCTTGCTTTTACCCCTCTTCTATTTACTTTTATAGCCTCGTTCATAATATATTGATGTGTGCTTGCTAATCTACCTTTTCATTGTTTTCAACTTCCCGATATAGCTTTATACAAGTAGGTAAAATGATATATGTAATACTATTTTTCTTCGTACAACTAACACGATATACGGTTTAGTAACCAAAGAGTAAAAAAAGCATATATACATTACGTTTAAAGGTATGAAAAGCCTCATCACCACCAGTCTAACTTCCGCTGTTGGACGCCTCCCAATAAGCGTCAAGTCAAAGTGCCCGACCTTCGGATTTTCGTATACGATAGTGAAAGATAATTAAGTACACGTTATTACTAGGTCTGCGCCGTCTATCTATCCTATATATACTTAAGTCATCTTAGCTATATAGTAAAAACAATGTATTTTATGGTAGATATCCCAATCTGTATGCTTATAACAAAACTGTACATTGAAGACATTTAGTATTTTTTTTTAATTATTTGACGTAGCGGTACCTATAGGTAGGTACTTATTAATACTGCGTATTGGGATGGCAATCGCGAACGAAGTTGCGGGCACAGCTAGTAAATAATTAAAGTTATTGTTGGTACAGGACCTTCAGTGTATGGCCAACTGACAGTCGGTTTATTATAAAAGTATTTTGTTATTGTCTCGTATATTTTGAAGACTTTATTTCTGAAACATTCGCACATATCACTTTGATGTCTCTGAATTTCAACATTATATCGACGACAGCGTTCAGTATCCGTCCGGACAGTTGTGATGTGCTGTTGCTGACCTATTTATATTATTTGTCACAGACATATCCATGGACAGAGCTCGTAGTTCCCTTACTTAATGATTCACATCCATAATGGACTCTCGGGGGTGAATACGGTGTTTCGAATTACCGTATAATAATTATAAAAGACCTTACATGCTTCCTTTTTTGTTCATCAGAATGCCTGCATAAACTCTCCTTTATAAATAAGCATATTTAATTACCATCGACACATTTTTTTCTTGATATTCACAATAACAGATTTTATAAAGTAAAATTGTTTGTATTTTTAAATTGAATTCCAGACTGCTTTTTAAAGTATTTTTTTCTTTTCTGCGACACAAGAATACAATTACTTTTGAAAGCAAAATCAAAAGTTGGGAATATCTTTCAGTTAAAAGCTCTTTTAAAGCTACAACATAAAATAAAGCTGTAGGTAGATCAGAAATACGATGGTGAGATTATACCACTTTCCGTTGTTCTACAATACTTTGCATAATAAATTTGACCAAGAGAGACTCGCGCACTGAGCGTTATGTCTGGTGTTTCTAGGTATTTACTGTAAACAAAATAAGATTAGCATTCAACATAATAACAATGTCCTGAACACACATGGGATGCCCTGCGTCGTTAGAAAATATTTGGCAGTTAGATGATGAGCGGTGATTACCAACAACATCGCACTACCTTTTTTTTATTAATGGACTACATATATGTCGTTGACCGCAGATGGCTTTGGCAACTTTACCCGTGCTTTTGATGAGAGCAGATGGCTCTCGACCAACTTATAACTAAACTTTTAATGTAGCTGCAAATCAAGGGCTCCACATACGTACGGACTTCTGCTTGGCCCGCTGCTACTGATCGAGACGTTTGGACTAAGAGTCGCCCAGGGCGAGCTGAAAGGGTGATCGATACTTCGATCCCGCGGCGGGGTCGATGCAATGGTGGAGTGTTTACTCTGACCTGACTGGCAAGATTACCTCCGGATAACTGGAGGTGATCTCGTCATCGGGATTACCGAGATTGTGTCTTGGTCTACGGAGAGACGAACGCGCGCTATCGTGCATGAAAGGGTTAAGTTAGGTGCCGGCGATACCATGACGAAATACCACAAAGGAGATGTTTCATTTTGGGCTAATTTTGGTACTTTTCAGGGCGGGATAGTGAATGCTAGGTCGATCCTATGTCGTTCTGTCATGGCAGGTTTTCGAGAGTAAGTCGGGCAGTATGTCTGGGAGTCTAACATAACCTGTAAGGCTTCTCCAGACCCGAAGGGTAGGCGTAAATTCGAAACCCTAAAATAAATAGATCACGATGCTCGTAAAAATATTAATAATATTCATTAAAATTCGGTTGAACAAGTATAGTTTTTCTTAGGTATCATGTTTTAGGGCTTTCCTAACAGTTGAGTGGCATTTAAAGGCTAGACATTGACTTTGAAAGCAAAACAAGTCTAAAGTAAAATTAAACAATAATAATTATGTAAAATATGTATTGAATTGTATTAAATTTATAAATTATTAGCTGTGCCTCACGGTGTTGTTACCTACGGTTAGCTATCCTACGGGTGTACTTCACTATTTCGGGATTAAAAGTAATAGACATACTTTTTATATAAAGTAATAGACATATTTTAATTGTTTGTCGGTGTTTATCGATTTATAAGACGTTAACACGTCAAAAAAAGAAGAGATTGAAAAACCATATCTGCACTTACAAGGATTTTCTATTCTAAATGTAATGTTCTAAAAGCTGGTAGGAATTGGTTTAGTAGAACTTTTTCTTTTAGAGAGCACTTGCAAATATACTAAAGCACGTAGCATTAATATCTAAAACAAGAATTATACCTTCGTAACAAAAAATAAAGCGCGACAGGGTCTCTCATCCTCCCTCAGAATGTCAAAATGACATTTCAATTTCATGCATTACTACCGCATAGCAAAATGGCGGTGTTGTCGACCTTTATTTAATTTCATTCAATTTACGTTAAAGGGAAGTCAAATAATAAAATATATTACGAAATATGTGTTGTTATATATAATAAAAGTGTTCAAAAAGCTATATACAATAAGAAGTACAGTATCATTTAACGAAAGTCTTCGTAAATTCTTTTCCAATTCAAAGCCAAGATTTTTTAGGAATGACTTATTTTCGCTTAGTACGTATAAGAGCCCATTTTCTTATTATTCATTAACAGAGCCATTAACTTATTCACCGAGAAACCTAAATCCCATACAAATACGTAGGTAAAAGAAGCTCTTTGGGGAGACACGTTTAAAGAGGCCTTGGTTAACCTACCATATTCATTGCGAAGATATTTCAATAGCTATAATAATATTATAGCTATTGAAATATAAGTACTCGTAATATAAAGCAGTGAAAAGCCGTCAGCGGTTTTAGGGTTTCGTTCAGTGTACCGGAATATATATATATACCTGTATTATAGTTGATTCTATTTATTATCTAATGGGATAAAAAAATATTATATTATAGGCGCCATATTGAATTCCAAGCGTAACGAAGGATTCTAGAGTTTAGATTTAAGAGCCTAAAACGATTACTTCCATCGCTGAACAAAATATTCTACTTGCCATAACTTTTGCATAGCAATAAGCAGTAATTATCGGTCGTTTAAGTTTTGCCTTGATTGTTGGATAATTGGATTTTATTTTAGAAGGAATGTTTTAGCTGAGTCTCGTCGTTCGTGGGAAACTAAATGGAGGCGGTGAGTCTGAAAGTTGCGACGTCTACGTTTCCATGATATTGTAACCCAGAAGACGAAAAGTGATCCATTGAGGGCTTGCCCTTAAAAATACGCGGAGGGATAAATACGCGAATTTATTGTGTATGTAAAAAGTCCTGTCACTTTCGGCTATATAGACGCTTGATAACGATCACAAGTAGTAAACGACAGCCACAACGACTGATATAAAATCGAATGAACCCACTTCAATAGTTAGATTAAAATTTTCCATGATATTTCTAAACATGGACCTTTAGAAATATCTGAGGTAACTACTACTGAGTACCATTGGAGATATCGCGTAACAAATCCAATAAAAAAAAATCGGTTGAAAAAGAGCCGCATGGAACACTCTTTTTTGAAGTCGGTTGATACGATTGGATACTTTGATTCTGACACAGACTTGGCCGCCACTTGTAGTTTTTCATTTGTAGGGAACGTAGTCGGCTTTCAATAATGTTTATTTAGACTTTTCTTGGAATAGATTAGCAGTACCTCGTCTGATTTAATGGCCTCTAGAGTCAAATCTATCGTCCCTTGACATTTTTATTAGAATATTAGACCTTTGGAATAATTTGAACGTGTATTATGCTGTTTTTTTTATTTTTATAGTATTTAATTTTCGAAGACATTGTAACCTAATGTATGTAAACTATACTTCAGCCACATAATATCGCATAAATATTATAACCACACAAGTTATAATATTTATGCGACTTTGTCCGGAGAAGTACCTAATAGCAGCAAGTTTCTGTAATAAACTTTCGGAATGCGCTAATGCTAATCCGGAGACTTCAATACTCAATACTCAATACTCAATACATTTATTGCTTCTCATAATGGTACAAGGTAATATTATTGGTTTACATTCTGAGTTTCACATTATGGACCCTTGTTCGGGTATTACAATATTAATGGAGGCAGTCCGAGGTTTTCTAGATAGCATGTAGGTAGGTCTAAACTACCTACGCGCTATTGTCACTTTTATACTTAATATAATATTTAAATAAACTATGAATATTTTCTAGTCAAATTATTATTTTATTTTATTTATTTGTTTTCTAGTCAATTTATTTATTATTATGTATTATTGTCAAGCATTAGTTTTTTTCTTCTAAGTATTCTTTTATGTCATAGTAGCATTTTTCCACGAGAAAATATTTTAATTTTGTTACAAAATGTGGATATTTGCTAGTTTCCTTTATGTCTATGGGCAACTTATTATATATCTTGATGGACATAATGTACGGGCCGTCACTAACTTAAATCATATATAAAAATATTTTGGCTAACAAGGCATGCTACACTGTTAATGATTATAATAATAATAAAACGCCATTCGGAATATTCTAGGGAACTTTTAAATCTAGTGCTCGTGGCTGGTGCCTTGTCTCTCACCATTTGGATGGCTGGATGGTAAAGTATAATTCTATAATTTTTATTACACAGAGGTAATAAAAATTAAAGAATTATAATTTTTTAATTTTATTCGGTATATTTTTGGAATCTAATTAAATTAATGTGTTGAATGATAATCACACTACTATAAGTACTATTAGGTACTAATAACATTACATCGTTGTAAACTACCATACATTGTATTGTACCGGAATTACATTGTATTCTCGAATAACACCGAAGTTCGAGCAAGGAGTATGCTGAAAACCAGCCCTGCTTAAATCTTTTGCAGATTTGCGCAGTACAGTGCTGAGCTTACACCTATAGTCAATTACTTAAATACTAATTGTAAGATAAACAAATATCATTGTTACATATCTGGCATTGAACTAGCAACTTGGGATTGAAAGTTTGCGACCATACCATTATTATATTCATAGTCAAAGCATATCCAAAATGGAAAAGGTATAAGGATAAGGTTAGATCTGCACCATAATTATAGAAATGTATATATAAACTACGTATCAGTTGTGCAAGTTCTCAGTATCAGTTAATTACTTGGATACTATATTAATAGAAATAAATTTTCCATTAATAAATCAGTTTCTTCTTACTTTTTACTTAGATGATACTACGCGAGTGAAATCACGCGGTAACAGCTATACCACAGATATTATAATACTATACTAGCTATACTAAATAAAACCCTTGGGTGGTCCTAGGAAGCCCTAAAATAGACTTCAACTTCTGAGGTCCCGTTTGTCATTACTCCTTGGGACATCCAGTAGAAAGAGCATTTTTAAGCAAGTGCATATTTGAATTTAAGTCGTATTACGGAGAGTGGTATAATCCCAGTTTTTAAGAGTTAGTGTTATTGCGGTCCGTAGAGAGTAGAGACGGCGCCGCCAGTTCGTAGAGGTTTTTAAAGGATTAAAAGCAACCAGCTCGGGCTGACCTAATTGCAAGCGCAAATAAAAACCTTATGATGGTTGTTGGAATAAACACGTTATTTGAGCGTAGCGCCATAACATTCACACAAAAGTCTGTAGTAGGACGGAAGGAGTGATTTTAATTAGAAGTTGTGGTAAGGATCATATTTTAATCGATAGTACAATACTGGCAACAGTATTCCTATAAAATCTACAATGTGGGCGGAAGGGAACAAAGGAAAGTAATGAGCTTGGCGTAACAAAGAAATATTTAACAAAATTAACATGGCCAGGAAATTTTGATTATGGTCATATATTACAAGAAAAAGAATAATAAAGTTCCAACTATAATTATAAATAGTTATACTATAAATGTGAAAGTTTGGATAGATAAATGGATGTTTGTTACTCAATCACATCAGAACGACTGAACGGATCTGAATGATATTTTAATCAAAAAGGTAAATTTAAAAGTGATCAATTACATTACAAGTGAATGTAATGAAACGATTCAATGTAATTGATCACTTTTATCACTATATAACAGGTAACGTAATTAAAACATTAGGGATAAACATGTTTAAAGATTCTACCAATTTATACCTTACTTTAAATGAAAGGTTTCGTTAGTTAAACATCTTTTGAAGGGCAATAATGTAAATGTGGAACTACTAAAGTTAAGTACCGGCCTGAATTGCTTGAAATAAATAGTACCCGCGGGAACATAGGCGGTTGTTTTTATCTCGAATCCGATCAAATCTTGCAAAGTTTCCATTACCTTCGGCTGAAAAACGTTTAAGGGAAACGGAAGAGAATAATATAATTGGGCTGAAACGGAGGACGTATTGAGTCACGTCTTGTGTTGGTAAATAAAATTCACGTACCTACTTATTCCTAAACGGGCGACCCAATGCAGATTTACCGTTTCATGCAAACTCGCGGTTTTTCTTTGCTAATGTTGTTCTCATAATAGTTTACGTGTCGTGTTTTGCATTTATGTAACAAATATTTAGAAGTTTATCTAGAGATATAACCTAAATACTTAATTTAGAAAATACATTAATTAAATATATACCTTTGACTGGCCTTACAGCTCAGTTAGTAGGTTAGGTTAGGTTAGGTTTTAAATCTATACATATATTATACATTAACACCCAATGTATATGAAAGAAAGAAAGAAAGAGTTAAGTTAAGCATAGCTTAGTTTCGGCTAAATAGATGGTGCTGTGTAAAATGTCCATGAATGTTTATTTCTGTCACCAATTATTTCGTCATTTTTTGCAACCCGAGACCATCATACACAACAGAAAGTAAATAGCCTTGGAAGTAGTTCTTATTAAGAAACAAAAATTATTATTATGTTCTAGATTACACAGGTCTTATATGCAAGTGATATAAGTCTTATAGTCAATGAAATTTTACCAGATAATGCACTTGTGTGTTTCAATGCCAGTTAGATTATAAATATAATAGTAGGCAAGCAATGATATAATAATTTATATTCGATAAATGTTATTGGGTGGGATAAATGTTATTCAGTTACATTAAAAAGTGAAGATTTGTTTGTAGTATGTACGTACAAACCAATAATTACTTTATATCAATATTTTTTTTAAATTTACTTTTGTCGTTTAATTTAGGGTTGCCGAGTGTTTTATTTAGCGCGACTAACTTACTAGGATAATATTTAAACTAATGAACAAGAATAGGTGTACCACTCGCATCCAGTATAGTCGTCGAAAGAAATAAACATTAAAGTTTCAGAGAACACCGCATGTTTGCAGTTCCGGCAAGCGGCCCTGCTGATATTGCCTTCCCATTCGGTCAAGACAAACGCATTTTGTTCAGAATGTTTTTTTTCTGCAAACTTCTAAGAATAGACCAGATAGTGTGTAGGTAAGGTTGTAGTGCATTCGACCAGCTATATTAGGTAGCTCTTTGACTAACGTTGCATAAAATTATACATTTTGTGCCATCTGTCGTGGTCTTACCGTTCTGTAAAATTGTGTTTCGTCCCTTGTCGACGGTTTATAACTTTTAACCGAATAACCGTGTGAACACGTCAAAGGCACAAATTTAATTAACTTGTACAGCTAAAAATGAACTAAGAGCAAAATGTACACTTTCAGCGATGTTTGCCTACTATGCACGATCGGGTTTATGGATGTAAATTTATGGAGGCAGGCAGGTCTAATGAACTGTAATCTATTTCTGATTTGTTGATTAAAGGCGATATTTCACCAAACTTTAGGGATAGCCGTATCATGTTGGCTTCTTTCTGGAAATTTGCTGACGGATTTTCGAAACGGGTCGGGTTTATCGTGGCGCGTGATTTTTTTTCTGGCAAATTGTATTCTTTCAATTATGAGCAGAGCTACACATCTAAAGTAACGTTGTGATTTGTAATACCTAAAAGCTTTAATCAGGCTGAAAATAGAGTGTGTTGCGTCTTTGTTAAGGGTCTTGCGAGCCACTTACGTTTTACGTACGTATCAAAAATAAAAACTGCAAGTGACTGATTTAAAAATCGAAAAGAAACTTTAATATTTATTAAAATCTTTTTTAAGCAAACGTCAACGAAACCGCCGCCGAGCTAAATCTCGATTCACTGACATTTTTGATTAGTTTGTTTTTATTACATCAATATTAGACATTTATAGACCTTTATCACGATTATTGAGAAATTGTTATTACGTGAATATCTCGTACTTCTCCGCAAGATCAATAGAGATAACATTATTGCTTAAAACAGATTCAACAAGTGATTTTGTTATACAATAACACAATGGTGTGTTCTGCAAAAAAGAAAAATTAATAGAAGCCAAACACACAAATTTTAGTAAAATTTTAACAATTTTTTGCAACGACAAGCAAAATAAGACTTTGTTAAGTCCAGATTACGAATAATATGGTTTAGTTAAACTGAAGTTATTGCAAAATGCAAGCAGGGCAAAGTTGACGTTGAAATATGGCCCTCATTTAAAATAGAAGAGACAAGAAACTTACTTGTTAACACATTTTAACCAATGTTACAATTAAAATTTCAAGATGAAATTTGGAATTGAGTGCGGAATTTTACCGGATGGATGCCGGAAACTGCTTTCGCAATCGAGGGGAAAAATAGCGCTCTCTGTCGCTTTGACTACTCACTGATAGATACACGTCGACCCACAGCTCCGCTTCTCTAAGGTAAGAGAAATATTTTCAGCAAATGGTACTTACTTGTAACTTTGTAGTCTGTGGAACGCTTTACAGAGCTTTTTGATCGCATCGAAATACTGACTACAGTTATAAGCTGTTTCCTGCGACTTCGTTTGCGTGGAATTTAACAAGTTTTTTGTGCTGAATTTTACTAAAACAAAATAGCCTATGTTACTTCTTATAACATATTTCAGTGAAAATCCCGTCAAAATCGGTCCAACCGTTCCGGAGATAAGCCGTAATAAACAGATTCAAAAAATTTTTAAAATTGTTTTTTTGTTTCATGAGTAGTATTTTTGTCATGAATATACTGTAGAGGTTTGTTCCATGTCTGGGTGTTTAATCTGTATTGTATGTATGGATTTACAAGTACCTATTCTATCAGTTATTTAGTCCCCATAGTACAAGCTGTGCTAAGTTTGGGCTAGATGGCGATGTGTGAATGTCCAAGAATATTTGTTTATTATTGTACAATTACATGTAATCCTTCCCTCTACCAAAATATTTTTGTGTATTCATACACATACAAAAAAGACAGACAGGGTTTTAATGGTATGTTATCTTTTCGAATACAACCATTTTCTTGAAGTACAATTCAAAGATGAAGCTGGATTTGTGACCAGATATTTACTTTGTCATGTGTTTGTTAAGAGATGGAGTCAAGAATTAAATATAATAATTTTATTTTAATAAAAAAAACATTATGTACGACTAGCTGCGCCTACGGGAACCGTACATTTTTCGGGAATAAAAAGTAGCCTATGTGCTATTCCAAACTATAATCTATCTCTGTGCCAAATTTTATCCAGGCCCGTTCTGCCGTTCTGGCGTGATTGAGTAACAAACATTCATCCATACTTACAAACTTTCGCGTTTATAATATTAGTAGAATAGTGGGATGATCTGAATATTTAGTACAACTTATTAACAACTGAATATTTAGCTAAACTTATATTAAATAAGTTTCCTAAAAAAGCAGTTCTGTGCACCATCTACAATGTAAAATCAGGGTCGCAGAGCACTGAGATGGTCTGGATAGCATGGAACAGAATCGACACGTTGTACTGACTATCACCTTCATTTCAGATCATCTTCAGATGGATTTCTGCAAAGTAACGCTTAGATATTTAACGCAAATGAGCTGGTATTATTTCATATTTATAAAAAATAGCACTAACACACAAAATTTTATATCTACAGATGCGCATAGATTTAGAGGCTCTCCGAAGGCATGATCGCAACGAGGCAACCATAGAACTCAATAGAAAGCATGAACAAAATAAACTAACTAGAGAAAGATATTTTCGCTAGAATGGGACGACGAGCTTTTGTCAATATAAAAATAGTGTCCGTAGCCCTATCACCACATTCAGAATATTGAGTATCTAAATACCATATCCAACCAACAAACATTCCAACAAAAATATATCAAAGAGAAAATTCTTCATCTTTTCGTGTGAATTGGCTGAAACACCAGAGTTGGTGTTTCAGTTTTCAAGGCTTTTATCGACCAAGAACAACCAAACTGAGCTTTCGGTGTTCGTGACGTTGCGTATTGAGTCACGCAAGAATAAGAACAAAGAAGAATCTTTGAGATTAATTCGCCGATGAAGGGCGAATGTTTGAGATACTCTCGCCTGTGAACATGTCCCTTGAAGGGCCATTATTTACAAGAAGAGGGTTCTCGTCTTGAAGATACGATAATCTAAAGAAAATTAGAACGTTTTTTTTTTTTTTATTCGGCTATAGTGAAGAGATGTCCTCTTCCTGATGTTAAGTGGATACCTCTATCCATAACAACAGTTATACATCCTGAGTACGACAATACCAAAGTCGCACTCCACAGCGCCCGTCAACCGAGACGGGGATGTAATGTTATGCGCCTGTGATTTTACCGGCACCCTCACCCTTCCACCGGAACAGCAAAACGCGAGACGCGAGTGATTGGATCCCGCAACATGTAAACATTCACAATTATCGCTCTACCGAGAGGCTGACAATCGTCTGACTATTGAATATTGAACATTTATGTGTTAACAGAACTTAATTACTGAACTCGCGAACTGGAATACCAAATTTCACATACACTTGAGATTGTTCAAACCGAATTGTACAATACTCGTATGTACTTCTCAAAAATTTTATACTAACTAAACTTATAAACGCTTTCACGCCATACACCAATCATCATGAAAGTTTCCGTACACGTTGTCAGGGTTACCGGGGGGGTATAAAGACATAGGGTACCTTTAATAGAGAAATGAATTATACCTATACATTCTAAATTAACGCAAGCAAAACCCCGGACAAAATGTAATACCTACGTACGATCGTGTTTAAACAAATCGAGAACTCGTAGGCGAGAATCTTGTAACTGTATATTTCGCTAAGTAATCAGTCGCAGTAGGTGATGTGTGTATTGGCATTGCACAGATAATACCAGCATGATAGTGCGAGATCCGGCTACAAGATAACTACGAGTTTTTAATTGAAAATTATTTTTCATATTATATATAATTATGAATAACAACATATTTTTACCAAGGTGCGTATCAAAAAGTGGCTGGTAGTATTTTTAAATAAAATTACTTGGTTATTACAAAAAGTTTAAATCACTTGTTTTTCAATTTATTTGTTTTATAATTCACGTCACAGTCATATATGCAAAGATCTTGACAAAACTGGTTTGCTTTTGCGCAGTTGGCCCCAACCTCTCTCTTAGAGCTGGCTGCGTAACATTTTCAACTGCGAAATTAAAATCTCCATGAATGTAGCAATCTACTTTGGGGGGGTCCAATTGCTCGCGTCTTTAGGTCCCTAAAGGTCCCTGGGAGCAACCTAACGTAGTAGCAGAACTCGTGCAACGTTCGTTCGGAAAAGTAGGTACCTACTGCCATCACACCTGGTAATCTGCCGCCAAGCAGTGATGCACTCGCATTGTTTGAAAAGGTGCGGATGCCGGTGAAATCACATGCACATGAGACGTAACATCTTCGTCACGGGTGACGGGCGCAACGAGGTGCGACTTTCTTCTCATACTTCGGTCGGGGAGGACCTAAGTTGTATTGCTGTTGTTATGGCGGAGGTAATATCACCTTCAGCTCTTCCCGGTACTTTTGTTACATAAAAAAAGGCTTGCAGCCGGATCTCGGGCTATGAGTAAATAACCCAGTCTTCATCCGTACCCCATGTTTGATTGACGTGCCACTTGACAGGTGATATAATAAGTTACTTTAAGTTAATTTTCTTGCGAATCTCGAAAGACATTATCGAAGATGATATTGTAGTACTTGCCTGTATAAACATTATGATACGATAGTCTTATGGAAATTATTTGCTGCGATCGAAGTATTTTATTTCTCGTTAAGAGAATATAAAGTGCGTGAGATTTATTATAATTAATTTTGATAATATTTTTAAATTAATTTATAATTATTTGTTATTGTTTTGGAATTTTTATTGACGTGTAATATGGAATAAACCAATTGGTCAATTATTTTCACATGTGTAATTGCATCCAGTCCTCAGTAAAAAGCCAAAAACTAAGCAAAGCTGTATACTGTGTGAACCAGGTAACTGATATAACACTACGAGTATAAAAGCAGTACTTTGTTTTTGTAGACAAATACATATAAAACATATTTATACCGAGACAAAGAACAAACATCTACTCGTATGTTTGTCACTCAAATGCTTGTTTTGGGTGATACCATTTATGATTAACCAACGGTACCTGTCATGGACCTATGGACACCACCCAGCTCCATAATTAGACCAGTTATTTGACTAATTATTATAATTATTGCATTGTTAGCGAAGTTTCAAAGAAAGTTTAAAAGTTTAGCCTTCATCATAATCGGATGCTAGTACTAAGGTCAAAAATACAACCAAAAGTAGCAGTAGAACTTGTGTCAAACTCGTCTAGAGAGGTACTGCCGCCATATCACGCATTGCTGTATCCCGGTGGAAGGGTGTGGGTGCCGGTGAATTCACATGCGCACGATGAATGCGACGTGTAAGATTCAAATCTTAAACAGAGTTGCATTACTGTTGTCATGGGCGGGGGTCGCCACTTACCACTGAGCAGGCCCTCAGCTCGTTCGTCAATTACTCACATAAATAAAAAAAGACATAAGACCGAATCGTTGATATTTGTTTTAAATTGAAAGCTTGAGTATTTTAATATTCTAAATCGTTACTCACTTATCTTAAAGAATGCTTGAAGAGCGGAGTCAAATATACCTTCGAGTATTTAATTTAAAAATGTTTTGTATCGTTATTAAACTTTATTGTTTTGTTTTGGTTTTTTCTGTAGGTACTATATGTTTTGTTTTAAATAATCAAATTTGATTAGAAATTAGATATTTTAAATAAAATAAATGTTTCTGGTATGTTTTTACCGCCGGTAAATACCTGTAATGTAACTTACTGTCGAAATTGTGTCTTATGGTTAATAAATGAAATGAAATGAAAAGGCGTGTAAAGAGATTTTGCAGAATCGATTCGGAGAATTAACAAATTCCAATAACAGCTCACTATTCCGGTGTCGGATATGAAAACGTTGACGGATTTGACGGTAGAAGGCTATGGCTTGTGCGAATTTCAATCTAGCGGCAAACGGAACGAGACGCTAGCTCGTTGCCTCACCCTTGGCATCCTGCCCTTTAGACAAATTAAATTCAAAACGTGATAATAAGACAAATATTGAAGAAAATGTATGGAGGTGACGTTTTGGAGTTCACATTTAGTTACAGTCTCTGCCGCTGTCAAAATTAGCTGCATAGATTTTTTGAATTATTCGTTTTATCGACACGTGTCGACATTTATTTGTCTAAGGGTGCCTTCCGTTCTCCTTCTGTACCCCCCTTCTCCCCAAGACTGGCTCCGTCGGTTCATTATGCAGCCGCCCACACCGCGCGCCAATCACATAGCATCGCTGCGATATTGCCGTTTCTCTAGGGATTCCAACGATGTTTGTCGATTACTCGCCATCTTACTCAGTTTGTTTATTTCGTTGTGTACGTATACATATACAGTACAAGTTCTGTTGAGGTTTAAATGTGTTGTAGATGTAGTTTAATAAAAAGTAAATGAGTCTTATGTTGTGTGAAATAACCTGATCATATTTAATACAGCCATTTAAAGTTTTCATTTCTGACTCTCACAAGCTAGAGTTCTGTAAAAACAATAATATATTATATTGTATATATTAATATTTCAATCATAATAGTTATATCTTATGAAAATTCCAACTAGCTACTTGGGTACGTAACCATAAAAATCAATAGTAAAAAGAAATCAATATTGTAAGTCCATCTATGATTCACTGACTATAAAATAAACGGAGGTTTTTTTTTTTATTTCATATTTTTGTGTCATTATTGCGGCATTATTTGATTATGTCAGATCTATTAAAATAACTCTGCATTTCATTTTCTTATTTAACAGTTTACACACTTATCTATAAATACTCGTAGTCTTGGCCGCAACAATCATTGGCGCGCCTAAAACAAGGTGAATAGCACCAACATCCAAAACATTAATTTCAAAGGAGTTACTCATTTTGGAACCGTCTGATATGAATTCAAACGTAGCATATTTTATTTTGATACGTGGCAGATGAGTTGACGTATCTCCCCGATGAAAGTGACTACCGTCGTATGGCCCATACGCCAAATATTGAACATATTATGTCACATTTGAGTGCTGCTGCGCTTCCGGCCTTTTTGATACTAGTCATCCTTTTGATGGTCCATACCGAAGCTTAGTGGGAAACCCGTGATATGGCCTTAAGCCCTCAGTATAATTACAGAATAGGGCGATGCCTAATTCATATTCAATTAAACGAAGAGATTCTTAAGCCCCTACTTAGAGGTGCTTCGTATTGAGTTAGAACTGATTAAGTAACTTTTCAGGGAATTAGCGGAGTGCTTACTTCATTGGAGTGTATAAATTAAAGAACGCAACACACTTTGTATTGTGAGTGGTTTTTGCATGTGATTAATAGTTAATTTTCTTTTCTCTTCACTTCCTGGTATAAAATAAGGTGTAACAATGAGTAGTCGGTTTTGTCAATGAACTAAATTTGTTTGATCTAATTTAATTCGTGATCCCTTAAATATAGTATTAGAATGCGTACATCCGTTAAATTTCGAACTTATTATCATGTCTCGTAATCCGAGGGGTTTCTTGCCTGCTGCTTTGCCGCTTATCTAGAACTAGCTGTGTTCCGCGGTTTCACCCGCCTTTTTCTCGATTCCGTGGAAACAGCGCACACAAAAATAGGTTTTCGATTTTACACCTTGTGTTACAAAATAGCAATTATATTATAATACGTATCCCTAATTTTGAAAAAAAAAACATAGCCTATAGCTCCTCGATAAATGGACTACCCAACACTGAAAGAATCATTAAAATCGGACCAGTAGTTCCAGAGATTAGCGCGTTCAAACAAACAAACAAACAAACACTGCAGCTTTATAATATTATTAGTAATTAGTATAGATTGGTCGATTACGTATACTTAGAAAAGGCAAGAATATGTTTGCGTGCAACCAAAATCGCTAAATGTCAAACTAACTGTATTATATACCTAATACATCTATTTGGTATATTGTATAGAGTCTAGCCGTGCTCGAATGATATCATTTCATAAATAGTATTGAGTTTGGAATTTCAAATGTATTCTGATATTAACCATCGACAGTGGCGTGGATAAAATTACAACACTTTCAATATTACCTGCTTCCGGCATAAAGAAAAATCCGGGTGGTCGTCATTGCATGTGGTACGGGCGACAGAATGCCTCATTGCTTGTATAAGTAACGTCTTGCTGCGGTGTTGCCTGAGCCAGATGTATTTAAGTATTGTTATGGCCCTAATAAAACGTCACAGTTAAATGTGGCTACATAACGCAACTCGTCTTAAAAAGGTACATGTGATTATATAATTTAACAAGCGAGCAAAAATCTCTTAATAGGTAACAGAAACTCCTACACGGTTTATCCAATGTACCTGAAATTTTTAATTGGGAAATAGGCATAACATATTTTTTTGTTGATAGGTTTTTAGATATAAACCTACATGAAATACGTAAGGGTAGTTTTGATCCCGAAAACCGCGGTTAACACCTCGGGGCATAGCTACTCTATACAAATAAATAAGTGTCTGTTTGAAATGTCAAGATACGTAAATGTAAATGTTTACGGTGGAATTAGAACTATTCGATGAACAATTACACAGTTCTTGTTAAATAGCCATAATAAAAAGTCTATCATGTCTATCTATCGAGATGAACTCACAATAACAAATTCGAGAGCTTTAAAAATACACGTGGTGAAACAGTAGGACTTTTACCTGAGTCGTTACCGCAGCATCCGGCCGTAGATACATAGATAGTGCTACCCGTGCGAAGCCGGGACGGGTTGCTAGTTATTAATAATTAATTGATGCAAAAATTAATTTCGTAAGCTCTCGCTCGCAAAATTACCCAGTTGACCTTATTACATATGTGTACTAACAATACTCACTAAACTTAACAATTTTGTATAACGGTTTTTTGCACGGTACCCTAATTATAGACAAACAAAAATCATAAAAATTGTTTCTTTGTTATAAGTGTTGTATATATAATACTTTCAAATGTATTAACTAATAAGCCGTTATTTTGATATTATAAACAGACACTTATTTATTTGTGTAGAGTAACTGTGCCCAAAGGTGTTTTTAACCCCGAAACCCTGCGGTTTTCCGGGATCAAAACTACCCTTACCTAACAAAATCCTAAAAATACAGAAAAGTCAAGTAATATCTATAGACGACAACTTACTAATTATTTACGAGAAAAAATGTCTGCTTATATCTATGCTATGACGTAACAACATCCCAAAAATACAGAAAAAAATCAAGTAATATTTATAGAAGAACAATAATGAAATAAATAGTTCTAAAAAAAACTTTTTCTCAGAAAATTTACATTCAAGAGATATTGAGATTTGTCAATATCTGACTACTTTGGAGTGGTCTGACTTTGACAATAAACCAGGAAAGGCTTATTGTCTTAAGCAATATAAGCCTACACGGTAGAGTAGCCACATACTTAAGCTGAGCCATACGTTCAAAGATTCCTGTCCATTCCGGGGTTCAAATTATTTGGACTTAATACTGTAATTTCTGATCTACAAAACCGATTACATATGTCAAGGTCATCGGTTTGTAATTACTTTAAAGATTGACCCGTTCCTTTCTAACAAAAAAAGAATGAATAAAATCGGACTACGTATTAATAAATTACAACAAGGACTACATTTTGAGTTTCATCGAGAGGAAGAAGGAATGCTGAATTTTGGGATGAAAGTATCAATTGTCACACCTCGTAGTGTTAACTCAAATCATGAAAAATCTTATTTGAGTTCATTCGGTAGTTTCGGCGTGATGCAGGCCAATACACAAACAGACAGATAGAAAAAAAAAATGAAAAAAAAAATGGCTTTGGTATCGGTATATAACTTAAGTATAGATAATTGTGATTGTTATATTAACTTTTTTCACATATGAAAAAAAAAGTTTTCTTTTAAACAGATAATAGTAGTTTACTTGGACTTAGGTGTCAAAAAATGCGGTTTATATGAGTTTATCCAATTTTATTATGGAGAGGTGGTAGGTAACTCATCAAAACAGGTAAATAAATATACCACATTTGGCCGAAAAAATACAAAATAGAACTGCAAAAACTTAGAAGACATCGGCTTTTAAACCCTTTGTTTCCATTAAGCTCTTTTTTTAGTTACTACTTTTTCTTTAGTTCACAGATTTTTCGAAGCTACATACATGGCAATTGTAGCATGGTAATCGAGAGTGAAGTTGTCTCTTAAGACAACCCCATTCTCTTAAGGTGAAGTTCAATCCAGATTAACAATCTGGATTATTATCACATAATTATTTGGTTCTAGGACATGCCGGTCCTTATGATCTTTTCCTTAATCATATTGAGAACGTGGTATATCCCCATTCCTAATAAACAGACAATATGTATCGCTCACGAGTCCTAACTTAAAGTGGGTTCCAAGGATCATATAAGTCGCAGTAACAAAGTTAATTCGCTTCGTTGATGTCTCTGCTATCAATTTATTATTTTGCGCCATTTATTCGCCTCTGCACTCTCCTGCCAAAAATAGTCGGTGCTGTTGTTGTATATTTAGTGGTTGAATGTAAAGGCACAAGATTAGATAGGACCGTTGTTCCGTGTGAGCCGCTTCGAGCAGCGGCCGAGGCGTATCTGATAAGTCATTTCCGTTACTTTCGATGCAGTGGATAGTTTTGTTTTACTTTTAGGGATCCGTAGCTCGTAAGTTTGATAGAATTACGGTTTTTGTCTATTAGTAATGAAGGTAAGTTCAAATGTTATGTTAAAGTTATGAAATTTGCTTCGCAAACGGACATATATCGTAAGGAAGTTCTATTTCTATTTGTAAAAAACCCAAAACGGACTGTTTTTTATCTAGTTTAATGACGTATGTTATTAATTATATAGACCAAATATTACTTTTTTTTTTTCAAAAAGAGTAGATAAAAACAAAACAGAGATAAAAACTTTTAAATCAGTAATTAGGGATTTCAAAAGATTTTTAAACATAAATAGGATTAGCAACACGTTCTGCATTAACATAAATAAACTTCTTTTGAACTGTGAAGGTTTTCAGCATCGTTGGGTGTTTATTAATGAGGCCATTTATCTCAAAATTCCACCCTTCAACAACCCGTTTCGGTTTATGTCGCGACGCAACACATGATAATAATCTCGGTGGGATCTCGGTTCGAAAAGATCTTCAGACCTTTATTTAATGAGTTGTAACTTTTATATGTAATTTAGCGTAAAATATTATCAACAAGCAATAAAAAAATAATTAGCGAATTGTGGGAAAACAAAGGCATTGATGAAAAGAGAGGAATATAATTTAAATTACTTGAATATCAAACGCAAATTTATTCCTTTACATCTCAAGTATCGTTTGGACACGTCAAAACTTACACTTACAAACAAACATATTCATGCGCATATTCATGATCAGCTCGTAGCTGTCTTCTGCGCTGTAAGTTGTGGGTTCGATTCCCACCCAGGACAAGCAATTATGTGCGAACATAAATGTTTTTTTCTGTCTGGGTGTTAATATGTAATAAGTATATATTTACAAAAAAAAGTACTATTTGTAATCTATTAGTTGTCCAGTTCCCATATTACAAGCTATGCTTAGTTTGGGGCCAGATGGTGTTGTGTGTAATATGTCCATGAATATTAATAAGTTTTTTTTTAAATTCATATAACGTGACAGAAGCTTCGAAATTTATAATAATAATTATTTATTTATTTTAGATATATCATCCATGTTGAGTCCATTCATCGATTAAAATTATGCACACAGAAAAAAATATCATAATTAACAATAAAGTATTTTAGCTAGACTTATTTGTTAAGATTCTGTATTTTTCTATGTGTGAAATCAAAACTTTGTATAACGTAGTTACGACACGAAATATCCATCAGGTTTACTTACTTTTGATGATATGGTGTACAATAAAGTAATATTCTATTCTATTCTTCATTCATGTTGTGGGTGCCTGAATATAATGAACTATACACGAAAGCAGACGCGGCATAGAAGTCAAAGAATGAAATTAATAAAACTTGAATCCCATAACGTACATACCTACCAAGAGTACCTACTGGAAACGTTACTAACAGACACTCGTGATTTGCATAACAAGGCTCGTGAGAATGGGGCGGGCGCGTTGACGACACTCAATTGGAAGTGGGATTGTCATATTTTGGTGCAACATAATTAGGGTTGTCAAATGTAGCACCTCTTTTATTTTAGTTTTAAATCTATATTAATGGTTTTCAGTGTAAAAGTTTACCGAAAATGGTTTAAAGGTTAAAGAAAATATTTTTATTTTATTTTTATGTGATAGGTCTAGCTAACCACTTAACATCAGGTAGGTCTTCACCCACCTGATTTTAAGTGTTTACCTCCGCTCATAACCACAGTAATACAACTTAGGTCATTCCCGACCGAAATACCCGTCACACGAAATTGGTTAAGTCTCATGCGCATGTGATTTCACCGGCACCCACACCCTTCCACCGAAGATGATTTGATGAAAAATATATACATATAGTACGTATTAACACCCGATACAGAACAATATTTGTATTCATCACATAAATGGTTGTCCTGAGTAGGAATCGAACCCACGATTTACAGCGCAGAAGAAGCTACTACCAACCAAGCTATGAGGCCAGTACTCAAACTAAACAAAACGAATCATATTTCAGTAAAAAAGGTGTATCCGTTTTGCTAACGTTGAAATTACGTGACATTTTGTGGGTTGAGTTGATAGTGGAAGGCGAATGGCAGCCCTAACCGCAACAGACATTCTAAACACAATTTCCCTTTTAGCTCGGACTACGTATTTATCGATGACACGATCTCAAGGCTCGCACTCGGACCCGAGGAGTTTATTTATACCAATATATTTTTATTTAATCGCCGCACAGCCAGTAACATAGTTACCAGCTATGTGGGCATTTTTGATTGTTGGTTTAGTCCATCGTTGAGATTAAATACTCTACATGATTGAATATGAACGGCGAAGTTATCAGTGTCGATATTTTTATCGAAATTCAGCGTGTCGCTTGACGCCAGCATCAGCTATATAACATCTGATGGCATGACGTCAATCGCAATTCGGTCAGTTGGATAAGAAATTATATTTCAACAGATATAGATAGAGGCTTGGGACGAGAGGCTTATGAGGTTTCGTGTACGGAACAAATTCCCCTTCAACAACAACAAAAAGTTTGATGTTTGTTTGTTTCTGTGGACAGGAAATCCGTGTATAAGTATTATTTTGATTAATGTTAGTAGGTACTTCATTTTAGGTGAGTGAAGTATATGTTTTTCAATAAATAATGTACGAGTAATGTTAAGTGGGTATAAAAATTAATTTGGGGATCAAATAAACGTATATCAATAAAATGTTCAAGATCCGCTATAATTTTATATGCTTGGAGGTTATTATAAAGTACCACAAACACGGGCACGTGTACACAGCGGACGTGGCGGGTCGTCGGCGAAGCGTTGGCGGGGTTTCCTTACCGTTTTGTAATGTACTATTGACCCCATTGAACAACATAAAGTTAAGGCCCATCGGACGTGGCGGCAGCGCGACGTCGACGTTACCAGCACGCCGGGCTGGACTAAACCCCGACCGTAGCGCTGGCGTTGACGGGACGTGCACGGGACGCGACGTCAACGACCTCAGTATCTACGCCCGGTCGACGTTCCGCAGCCAACCCGTCGCGCCCACTTTATGCTCGCAGTTCAATGTGAAAGCCTCTTTAACATATACAGGAATAATGAAGTTCGTCACCAACCAAACACCTAAACAAATTACTGATAAATTTGACTCAGCTTGTATTTGAGCGGAGTGAACGGCATTTACATTACCTACCTACGTCAGCCCATTCACCCTCACTTATAGGCCGGTGTACCTACAGAGGGAACATTAAAGGCTGATACGGATGAGGAACCTATAAGAACCTACATCTCGATCATATCACAACATATGTATATACGTATTTTGTTTGATATTAACATAAAACTAACCCACATTCTAGGTATTTAGTAGGTAGATTTTAAAATTATTCAGTATTGTGTGCTACCACTCACACCGGTAGTTTAATGAGAATCCAACCGCAGGCGGACCGGAGTGCAGTGAATGAGCTATTCAAGGTGGCCTCATATGTATCATAGAGCTTCATTCTGTGTGGGACGTCCTGTCTCAACATGTCTGGCTATGCTCGTGTGCCAATGGAGGCTATTGTACCCACACAGGCATACTTCCAGACTTGTATTAACCTGTCGATTTAACCTTGTTCCTTTGTCGTACATCGCTCTGCGTATGAGCTTTGCGGTAATATCACTGACTCATCGTTTATTTATGTCAATTGATTGAAATATCAATGTTTGTGTCACAACTATCTTTGTTACCATATTTTTCAGTATATTCATGGATATTTCACAAAGGGCCATCTAGCCCCAAACTAAGCGTAGCTTGTACTATGGGAACTAGATAACCGATAGAATACTTATTAATATTTTCTGTAAATACTATTTAAATTACACAACAAACAGATAGAAGGACCTAAATGGTCTTTCACACAAATGCTTGATCTGAGTGGGAATCAACCTACGACCCTACAGCGCAGAAGGCAGTGCTACTACCAACTGAGCTATGAGGCCAGTCAATTTAGTTCTTTAATCTATAAAAAAGTTAAAATGACAGTAATTATATCATATAGGTACTATAGTATAATAGTAGTAGTAATTGCGTAGCTTCTGAATTTGTCAGGTAATAGCTATGGTAACATTGACAACTGAAAAGTGTAATAACCTTCTAGTTGTAGCGTTCCTTGGAGCGCTATAACTTTGACCGGACAACCGGACCCTAGGGTCCGGACTGTACCCCCAGTTATCTTTTTAGCCCCCGACTAAAAAATAACGGTGTTATATATATATAACGGCTGTCTCTGTTTGTGGTCTTCTACTAAATTTAATTGAGGCGACGTCTCTCCCAAAGTGATGATTCAATATCATACAGCATTTTTTTTAATTAGAGTTTTTATCCCTGTTCGTTGTATTTTGATGACGACTAAGTATAAAATTTGGACCTGACACTGAGTCGTACTCACCTTGCTGCGTCCATCACCCAAGATGGGGATGATACGTCTCATGGGCATGCGATTTCACCGGCAGCCACACCCTTCCACCGGAACACAGTAATGCGAGCACTACTGCTTGGCCACAGATTCCAGGTGTGGCGGCAGTACCTCTCCGGACGAACCAGGCACAAGTTCTACTGCTACAAGGTTGAATCAAAGGGTACAAAACTACGGACGCGAAAAAAATACAGGTGTTTATCTTTTTGTATACTTATTTAAATAGGTTAAATGCGATTTGTGACAATACAGTCATTACCTGAACATGAATAACGCTACTTATAACGGTTTCAAAAGATATGACATGACAGACTGTCAGTGTAGACTCACTAATAGCACGTTAGCACACTTCACGTTATGATGACCCTTTTGACCATCGGTCTGTTGCGATATCAATGCCTTCTCTGAGTCTACAAAGGCTATGTTCACGTGCCAATTATACTTTCGGATATCTGTAAAATCTATAGCACTGACTATCGTGTGTGCTGTAACTGCATCGAATCCCGGCTGATTCCGCTTGCATAAGGCAAACGCATCTTGTGTTTATATTTAAAAGACACATTGGGTTTAGTTCTCGCGTCCGTAGGTGAAGAATCCTTTGAATTCTTACACGGATCACCTAGGTATTGTTAAAGGAGCAACAAGAATAAACAGGAGAAGTTGTGCCAAGTTCGGCTGGAGAAGTACTGCCTCCACGCCAGGTAATCTGCGCCGGTGAAATAACATGCGCATTAGACGTATCATCGCTGTCTTGGGTGATGGGCGCAGCGGGGTGCAACGGGGTGCAACTTGGGTCTCCTCATATTTTGGTTGGGGACGAACTATGTGCTTGTTATATTATTGGTGTTGTTATGGGTGAAAGTAACAACTTAACACCTGCTGAGCTTTTAGCTAATCCCGTCACTTTTGTTACATATTTTTAAGTTACTAAAGTGATGAGTCGAACAGACGGACACACAACAACAAAAATACTACTCAGGACTTCTCATACTTTAGTATAGGAAACTATGAGAAGACCCAAGTTGCATTGTGTTGCAGCCGTCGCTCTGAGACGGGGATGTTACGTCTAATGAACCTGCGATTCCATCGGCGACCTGCGATCCACACAACCTTTCACTGGAACACAGCAATACGAGTCCATTACTGCTTGACGACAGATGGCATGTGTTCAGGTAATACTTCTTCGAATAAACTTGGCACAAGTTCTATTGCTACTTTTAGTTGCTCTTTTGGCACCACCCGGAGGTACGTGTAGCTACTGGACCCCCCAAATTATTATTAGTTCACAACTACTACCTCTTTACACAGGTCAAAAGATATTTCCATAAATTCTCGGTACGATGGAGAATTTAATAGGTCAGTAGTGGCCAGTAAGGGTGTAAGGTCATCTGAACACAGAAAATAATAAATGTTCCAAGGCAGTAACAACACTTGGGATCCTATGTTGAACAAATATAAATCCCACGCGTTGCTCACACTCGAATTTCTTGGAACAGTAATTACATAGAATAAATAAACTTATAGAGGTTCTCAACTCCCAACTATGAACTTATAGTAAAGTCTGGAAATAATGAAACTCCAGTGTAATAATGTCATTACTGCTTCCAAAAGCTAATATAAACTTACTGTGACTTGGACTGCGGAATGTTATTATCTATAGGGCTTCCAAACTAGCACCAATTTGCGAAAGAGCAAACTGTGTAAACTTGCTGGCTTGCTCTCAAAACAAAATGATGAATTCAAATTGATTGAGCTGTGGGCTTGGGAAGACGTTCAAATTAAAATTAATCGTGAAAGCTTAGGTTGTTTTAGAATATTATATTAAATCTTTTAAGGTGTATATCTTTATTACGGTAAAATATACTTAGAAGCTTTTTTACTTTTTTTTAACACAAATAAATATGTTTGTTAAAAGCTTATCCAACCCTACATGCCGAGGAAGAGGAAAGATTTTTTTTCCTCTAAGTGTTTTTTCTTACTGAACATTTAAGAGATTAGCTTACTCAACCCATACGGTATGTATAATATAAGAACCATAAAGCATTCCGTACCAAAGCAATATATTAAATATCATTATTAGATTTTATTTATACTCTGAGAAAACCGACGGAATATCGATATAACACAAATAGTAATACCCAGAATTAAAATAATCCATATTTAATTGGGTATCAAAAAATGAGAAGTCAAGTAGATAATCCGCATAACCTTAATTCAGGAGTTTAATTCCCAGTTCGTGAAAATGGCCATTTACGAGGTACCATTCGTAAAAAGCTCTTTTCGTTGCATTTTTATTCGTCTGCTGAAATCTATTGTAGTAAACAATAAAAATTTAAAATGGAACAGTGTTAAAGAATGTGCGACATTTGCGAGGCAGACATTGGCTACGTAAAACATTGTTTGTTCAGCGGGAGTCAGGAGTGTAGGAGTGTGGTCACAGTCCACTAACGTAGAATTTGCGAACTATCCGGGGCTGACCGCGAGTGAACTATTTGTTAAATATGCACATTGTCTTCAGTACGGCATGCACTTAATGGGACGCTGAGCTCTTATGTTCGCGGTCATGCGCCACTTATTATCTACTTACTCTTGTTTTAATAAAAAGCTTTTTCACAGTTCAGCGATATGCGCTCACTTCATTATGTTGTAGTTGCTAATTACTGTTCATTTTATGCTTTGAAGAACTTTAGAACGTTAGAATTTTAACGCTGTCTAAACTAAATTATAAATCTTAAGCGCGGACGTCCTCAATAGTCAACAGGATTAATGACAAAAATACTTCTTTGGACGCCAATATTCTCACAAGCATACTAATCCGAAACAGGTACTATTTCCGAAATTACTAGCTGTTTTCGAAAGTGAAATCTAATCTTACAATGTCTAAATATTGTGTGGTTAGTGATGCTTTCACATATTAAGCGCACTACACATCGAAAGCGTTTGAATCCAGGGTCAGTGTAGCAGACTTATTTTCAGCATTCATATTCTGCGTGCTACCAGGCGATATGTCGGCAGTGTGCCGGCGAATTTCAAGGTATAGTTTAGCTAGCTGGTGCGACAAAGTTGCTCATCTTGCGCCAAATTTGTAACGGTATGAGGATAACAAAGCTACCGTGCTTGTCAGTGAGTCAACGGGTCGGTAGCTTCGGTATGTAGACCGCTTTATGTGTAGTTATGATTTGAGTAGCTCGGGTAGTATTTAATTTGTTTTCTTGCTATTGAAATATCGATAACAAGGTGCCCATAGAAAATTACCAACTTACGGAGATTGACTAGTTATTTTGTTGAAAATTGATACAATTTGCAACAAAATAATATCTGAAATAATTAAATCATGCCACAGACTATATCTAATTCAGAACTAATGACTAATGTTCTCTAAAGAAAATTCAGGCAAAATAATGAACAGACGAGATAAATGAAATCTACGTAAAATAATAATGAACAATTGTTAAGATTTAAGTTTTTATATAGATAGGTATGGAATGGTTTAATGTAATTTAAATTATTCGAGTATTTCGAGTACCCCGAACGTTCCTTTGCAAATTCTGAATTCCTTTTACGAAATTCAACAAAAAGCAGGAAGCAAATGTGGGATTATAAATACGTGACGCGATGTGAAGGATGTCGGTTAGTCCCCCGCGCCTAGTCTGAGAGCAAGGTAGGTTTATCATTATCGTTTTCTAGGAAGTTTGCAATTGGAAATAATTATAACGGTTTTATTTCTCTAAATTTATGTATAATAAATGGCCTAAAAGACCTAAAACCAAATTATAAAAAATTACAAGTTTCCTCTAAAGCCTTGTTTTGAAATATATTAATGACACTTGTGCTGACATCGTGATATTCCGGTGGTGATTCACTAACACGAAACATCTTTGCAACCTTGATTTCGTCATTGAAAATGTAAATGAAATGGAACCTTACGTATGATACGTAAGGTTTAATTTCAGTTATTTAACGGTGAAAGCAAGGTTGCAAGGATGTTTAGTGTTAGTGTTACCTTACTGTATACAGTGTATGACGTAACTGTTTGATCGCATGCTCCCGAGCTATCCATCGCCGCGTGTTCCTGCTTTGTTCGCAATGAGAATGGCAAACAATCGCGCCGCTTTTGGCTTCGTCCCGTGGCAATACAAATGCTCCTTTTCCTCCAAATCGAACGACACGTCTTTCGTTCAGGTACCAGCAACTACGAAATTGTTTTTTTTTTTTCATAATACGGTCCATTAGCATTTTTTGTTCGGATTGGTCCCATTGCACCGTGAATGAACGTGTCGTTAGATAATTTGATATTTGCTTTTGTTTACTAAACATGGCCGGCTCTTTGAATGGTCGCGCGATCATAGTGTCTTGGCTGTTATATTTAATTGTGAAAATTGTTACTACCTTCTGCCTGCACGGCTTCTCGTGTACATGTAGTTGGCCTGCTCTTTAGGTATGTGCTTATTAGGGTTCCGTACTCAAACGGTCGGTGTAAACAAACGAGTTTATTACTAGGTCTAAAAGGCAACGGCTTTCTGTATATCTGACTAAATAATAGTGGTCTTTTGAGATGTAACAGGTAGCCGGCTGAAAATAATTTAAATTATATTGTATAATAGCAAAAAACTCAGCAAAAAATAAAAAAAATTGCATTAAAATCGCACATTGCGGGAGCGGTTCATGTAAAACCTTTCACTAAGTCCGATTTGTTTACGATTTCCATCCCTTCAGACTAACTATTCGCGTTAAGAATAAATAACAAGGGTGATTTTGTATGTTTAATATTACTTTTATATGTTTTAATAGTAAATTTATCAACAACTTATGTAACCTACAACTTATTCAACACAAACAATTATTAATTATAATTTACTGAAAGATAATTGAACACTACACCACTAACTAAAAGGGCTAATTATTTACAACTAAAAACAACAAAATTCTAAAAATACAAAATCTTAAGTGAATGCTTGCTTGTACTTAAGAAAGACAGACTAAAGTGAAAAAAAAAAAATCGTTTTGGTTTTATCATTTATAAAATGCCCAAAATGTTTTTTTTTTTTTCAAATGATCTTCTGTATACAGAATTGGTAGTTTATTCACTCCAAGTATATCGTGGTACACTTTAGTAATTTTTAAGAAACCTGCATTTTGAAAATATATTAATACCTACCTAATATATCTGATTCCTAGCTGACAGACAACGTACATCTATAACAGCATGCAATTTTGCACAGCAGTTCCTGATATAACTATAAGATTGGATTTTTAGATATTTATTCCCCAAGGGATGGGGGATGAAAGTTTGTATGGAAGTTTGTTTTTGAGATGTTGCTGATAGGAAATCCGTCGGGCACACCGCTGTAGGTTCTTTTATAAATTCTCAGTTAAGTGTACAGACTCGATGGCAAAACGGATTCATAAACCTAACTTAACCCAAAAGAGACGACACCAAATAGAAGAAGAAAGTGTCAATGAAGAACAGTGATACTTTCGTCCTCTATTGTTTCATAAGTCCTATAGACCAACATTAAAGACACTCTATTTCTTAAAAAGAATGTTCAAAACTGGTCACAAGTTTCGAAAATCTGGTAAAAAGTTATGAATAAAAATACAATAAAAATAAAACGAGAAACCACTCAACGACTGTTAAGTGAATACTTAAAAAAAGACCCTACAGAAATAATTTACTTTCAAATAAACCTAGAATATTTTTGGATTACTTACACTTTATTAGAAGGAGCAAATTTAAATAATAATTGTTTACAAGAGCGAAGTGCAATGGGTTTGGGTAGAATAATCCATTAAAAAGCCAATTAATTAAGTATCAGCTACCTGCCCCGTTGAAATCCCTTCGATCTTTTAGAATAGGTAACAATGAGTCCCACGGGGAGGACCATTGGACGGTTGGTTTATGTCTTGACCTGCCAACATCCTGCCTTTGTTATCCCGCTCGTTTTCCGAATAATAATTTCACAATATAATATGATTATACGAATTATCTTTGTCAGTTATGTACCTAGATGGCGTGTTAACAAGCAAACGAAAAACGCTTTAACACTCACATAACAATGAACTAGGAGTCCCTGTGTCACAGGTGGCATGGATACATACAGATATCCAAGACCCCAGAACAAATTTAATAAAAACGCGTGATCTCGTATGTACATTGATCTCGTAAGAATTAATGAAACTCCTTGGAACTACTTCTTATATAATCTAGGATGTTATTAAATCATAGTTCAACACAAAAATGGTAAAATGTGAATACACATGATATAACTTTTGGGTCAACACTTGCTTGTCGCAGAAATAAGGACCAAGAAAACTCTTAGTTAGACATTGTTATTTGTTAGAAAGTTTTTGTAATATCTCTCGATTACTTTCTCGTCTCAGTACAATGTATATTGTGTTGACATATGTTTTGATGTGATTAAAGTAACTAACAAACTGACAGCACATGTGTTAAGTGTTTACTGCCACCCATAATGTTAATAATATGACTCAAGTCCTCCCCTATCAAAATATGATATAACTTATATTATATAACTTATAACTTATTTCAAGTATTGTTTGGGCACGTCAAAATTTACTTACAAAATTAAAACATACAACTCAAACATACTCGTGCGTATATAACGAGTCTGAGGAGTTCCTTAGGCAAACTGTTCAAAATGTGCATTGTTTGTTAATATTCAATAACTGGCCTCACAACTCGGTTGGTTGTACTCTAACTTCTGCGCTGAAAGTCGTGAGTTTGATTTCCACTCAGGACAAACATTTGTGTGATCAACACAGAAATTTGTTCTGTGTCTGGGTTACAAGTACAAGTAATTCGTATCAATTACTTGTACGTATTGTATTTACAAACAAAAAGTACTTAATAAGTATTCTGCCAGTTATCTGGTTTCCAGAATACACGCTATGTTTAGTTTGGGACTAGACGGATGACCCCCTAATGATATCCATCAACCGAGCGGTTCCGTACTTGGAAGAACATCTTGAGAGGTCGAGACCGGTATTAGTGGTGGATAAGTCAAGTCGGAGGCTATAAAAGTCCAATACCTGTGCTGGTCACTAACTTAACGAAAAGGAGAAGGCCGGTGCTGATGCTTTTCCTCGGTGCCACCACAATTTGAGTGCAGTGCGGCACTGCTGCGCAGCAAAAGAATACGAGTGTCTACGCGTATTCTTCTGGGATGCTTTTTTCCACCATTCGGAAGATAGGTACTTGTAGGGATTTAAAAAGATGACATCTACGAGTGCGTGCGAAATGGACTCCCTATAATTGATTGATTTTCAATATTTCATTTCAAACAAAAAAATAAAATTTTAAATCGGAGAATAAATGGCGGAGTTCTGAGGTAACAAACAAAAAAATACAGTCGATTTCAAATCCTCAGTGTCTTGGAAGTTAATTGAAAAAATATAGATCAGTCTAAAACGCAATTGAACATCAACGCAGGAAATACAGTGAGCATTTTAATAGATATACTATATAGAGTACACTAACAATTATAATTCTTGCAAAGCAATATTAGCATAATAAAGGTAAGTTGCGTGTAAAATAATTATATTGCAGAAAATAGTGTGCAAGATTGTGAAAACGTTGCGATTATTTGAGCAACGGTGGAATGTCAGTTTAATACTTTTATTGAGGGAGTTTTCTACAAGCACATACATATATTTTTATGGCTTAACAATGACAGAAAATTGACCATAATAATCTTATGTTATCGTGAAATAGAAAAACACATGAGAAAGATTGAAAGACATAAACATTTAATAAGCTCATACTGAAGTTTATAAATATTTCATTCAGAAAACATTCTAAAGCATCTTATCATCCTTTGTACGTTGATATGGCGCCGTGATAACGTTTTACCAATTTCGTGAAAGAGAAAAGTGCCTTTCCGTAAAATCGTTAATATCGAGTGTGTGGGCGGCACCTAACGTTTAATAGCTACTCTCATACAGGAAAATGCAAATGGCCGGCACAATTCCATGAGCAGCCGAGGCCGAAGTTGGACCATGCTTTTTAATTTACCGAGTGCCGCCATTACCCCGCCTTATCGCGCCAGTTACCCTCAGATCTGAAATAGGGTGCTCTAAAATTGCCTCCTTATTCAGATTATCCATGCGCCAGTGCTGAAATTTTGAATGGTGTGAGCCGAACGGGACTTATTGAGCTTTAATGGATCCGGGGCTGCGATATTCCCCCAGTATCTACAACAATGAAATTAATTTGGAAGGTAATGCACTCGTAAAGTCTAAGCAATCCAATTGAGTACGATATAACGTATGTAAGCTGGAAAAGTACAGGATGTTTCAGATTTTATTCATAGGAGGGAACATATTGGTCCTCAGGGCCCTCAGTGTGCCTAAGGGTGCCTAAGGGTCAGTATAAGTAGTATTAGAACTTGTGCCATGTTCGTCCGGAGAAGTAGGTACTGCCTCCATATCTGATAATCCGCTGCCAACCAGTGGGGCATTTGCGTGTTGTGTTCCGGTAGAAAGGTGTGGGTGCCGGTGAAATTATAGACATTTGATGCGTATCATCCCCGTCTCAGAGTAACGGCAGCAACGCAATACGATTTAGGTCAGTAGCGGAAGACTTGAAATTGTTGTAGTTTACGCTCTTTGCCTTTCTTCATGCAGTTAAAGTAACACTTTATCCGCATAAAAAACAATGTATAAGTAGAGCATACATTTTTAAGCTCGTTAGCCATGCCGCTAACTTCTCAAACAAGTGATAGAATCGGGGCGCGCGGCAGCCACTGTCCTTTTAGCTAGAGAACTTATTCATGATTGTGATTTCAGAGCTAGAAATTCCTGGTGCCCTGGAAATAAATTAATGTTTATTTTTGGTGTATGAAACAATATTTTCGAACATCTATAAATATAAATCTTCATGCGTTGTAGTTATTTATTTAATGAGGGCAGCCAATTTGATTCAGAAGACGGATAATCAGTTATTATCTAAATTAATGAAATGTCCACTGGAAAAGATTTTTTGTAATAGATATTGATTAAATCATAATTAAAGTTGCTTTTTTACTTTTTTTCATAAGCATTTTTACTGTGTTATTTTATATCACATATTATCACAAAGCATCCAGTATCATAATCCTTGTTACGTAAATGAGCGGCGGATATGTCATGTATAAAGCCCGGGTAAAGTGAAGCCCGGGTAAAGTAAGCCCGGGTAAAGTTGTCAAGGCCATCTGCGGGCAACAACATATGGTTCATTAAAAAAAATATAAAATAAAATATTACCCCCCTCTGTAGTATTTAGTCAAATTGTATGGTATACCTATAATATTAGCGCCATGTGCTAGCCTATAATGAGAACAGAACAAGTCTGGCAAGTGAACTTTCGTCATAACTACGTGGACATCACATGCCGTAATTATTTCGTCCTTCAACTGTCTAAATGGAAGGTTTTGCGAATAGCCGCCGGCATACACCGTCCTCTGACCAACGGAACTAGCTCGTAATCATTAAATTGGGACACCAACTTTTTACTGTTAATTATTGTCGACCGACGACGCCGCGGTAATTAAGAAACTCATGAAAAAATAAAATGTACAGATGTGAATTCGAGCGATATTTTAAACACAATTACCTATTTAACTAAGCGTTTAATACCCAACAAAATTCAAACGAGTTTAATGGTCTCATTAGGAATTTCCGTTTCGGTTTGTTGCTAAACTGCTCGCGATTGCTTCTTTTGATGTTCTCAATTCAGTTATACCCTAAACTCAATAAGGTTTGCCATTTTTTCTACAATGTGATATATAAATATGAAAATTATTTTTAGCTGTAATACTTTTATTTATACATTTTTTCGCAAAAATCGAATCCACAATATTCACACGATGTTGAAACTTTTTAACAACGATGTGGATAAATTAATTGCAATATCTGAGTTGTCTAAATTCTGCAACGGCCAGCCACTCATTAGAGCTTGATGAAGTTTGGTTTGTTTGCGGCTTTCTCGAGGTAGTACTTGTCCGCAGATTGACCACAGACAAACGGATAGGCGTTCCAAGTGTGAATTGGCCTTAATTTATAGTGTACGAGAAACCTATTTCAGTGCATGTATTTAACTCAGGTTACTGTAAGTTGACTCTATTTCTTAATAACACAACTCTTGAATGTATAGTATCCATAGATATATTTTCACAGACATTATTTTTACAGACTACGCCTGTCGTATCAAATACATGTATAAATGTTGACGTAATTATAGCTCACGTTTACTTTCATTTCAATGAAATGTTATTATAATACCAAGTTTTGAAATGTTTCCAAACCATCCATATGTTACCGTATGGTCCATATGTACGCAGATGATTGTTTGAAAGATGTTTTGTTTCATCTTATGTTTTCACTGTTATGAGAACTTTTGTAATACGCTTTCAGATATGAATGTATAGAATTAAGATCTTTGTTTCAGTTTTCTGAACTATTACGGTTCAGACGGGTACAGGGTACTTAACAAATAAGACTAGCTAAAACATAAAAATTGACTACTGTTATGTGCCTAAAGAGCTCCCGTTGCACGTTATATGCTCACGAATATCTTTACTTGTCTGTATAATACTAATTTGTCGTGTCCAAATGATACTTGAGATCTAAAACGGATCTAAAGGAACAAATGAGTTTGAGTTTCCTGGGGGAAGACTGACAGTAGAAAATGAGATTTATTTTAAAGAAAGTGCAACAGATCATTCATTAATCATTGGAAACTAATCATCAATGTTTTATCTTATTCTAGTAGGTAAACTAAAAAAATAAAAATTGGATAAATCAATCAGAGTGCAACTTTTAATTTCTCAGAGTTTACAATATTTCACCTATGCGAAATTTGGGATCTTTATTTCTTATTCAACTACACTAAACTAATTTATAATTTTAATATATAATTAATAATTATAATAAAGGTTTAATTAAATATTAAGTATACATCCCAGGAAAGAAAATAAAGTTACTCCTTATTACATCAGCTATTTACCAGTGAAAGTCCCATCAGAATCGGTCCAGCCGTTACGGAGATTAGCCGCAATAATGTCAAATTCAAAGTCAAAATACTTTATTTCCATTAAATTCCTCAAAAAATACTTCCAAGTTGTTCTTAAAATATATATGTAGTTACAAGATCATGCATTCTTATTACTAAGTTTAGGACTTGTTCAAACTCTATACGACCCTCCATGGGGAAGCAAGCAAGAAACCCCCAATGGAAGGATTACTTTCTTTTCGTGACCATGATCCTGTTCACAAACAATGATCAAACCGACAGACTGACATTTTTATTTGTTATAAGTACTGTATATACTTTAAAATAAATTTAGTAAAGAGTATTTCATTGCACCGAGCTTTCATGTGAGTTAACCTTTTTTGAATTAAATCGGATTGAGTTTTCAAACATGTGTCAAAATAAAATGTAATTTAAATTAAAAGCACTAAGGAGTATTGATACAACTTCGATGCAAATAACCCCCAAAATAACTTTCTACACCTTTTTAACCCCGTTTGGCGATGAGTTTCAATAAAATACTGTTCTGTACATCAATTCTGTTAGAGAATGTTTATGCAAAATTTTAAGTAGATTTGACCAAGGAATCACTTTGTCCCATACAATTGACCCCTTAGGGGTGGAATTTCGGAAAATCCTTTTTCAATGGATGCGTCATATAAAAAACACACCCTCCAAGTTTCAGGTCTCTACGATCAGCGGTTTAGGCTATGCGTTGATCCGTCAGTCAGTCATACAGGATAAAGCCTTTTATAATATATGGTATAGATGTCAGTAGAACCATGTCAGTATATCAAAGACATCAGTAGAATAATGTCAGTAGAATGGAAATCTATTCTACGGTTACGGCTACCTATCATTAAAAGGATATATATTTTTAACAGTAAGCCATAACAGGCTGTAATTTTCACAGATGACGTGTAATCATATACACATGGCGGATTGCCTGATAAATAATAAGAAAATACAATCGGTTGTACAAAACCCTTTATGTTAGAGTTCGAATAGCACTTAGCCGGTATATGTATCACGTGCGTAGAAGGCAGAACTTATTAAATTCTAATATTAGGATATAGAAACGGGCTCCACATAGTGCCAATTTATTTATTCCAGCTTTTCTGAATCAAAATTATACCTATAGGTACCAACATTTGAAAGGGTTGTACAATACAAGTGAATCTCCTCAATTACTGTTCAGTATACTGGATGTAATAGGATCGTGCTATATTTGACGTCACCTGGTTAGATTCTGTTATATCTAAGCTGGTGGCCACAGGTGAGTGGTTCTTTTAATTGTATTAAAAAGCTCGGAATCCTTATAACGAAGCTTGGGTAGCAGGCGGCGCTCCGTGACACCCGCCATGACCAGGTGTCGACACAGCTGACACCAGCTACAATGCACATGGTGGAGCACGACAGTCGCGTGCCGCGTGCCAACCATCTCGGCTCATTAATTCACTTTATTAGCTTCCATAATACCATCTTGCTACCATATTTTTTTTAACATCTCTCTCATACGACGTAAAAATAATTCCGTATTGGATAATATTATTGGAACACCGGCGACACTCTCATAATAAGGATAAGTTGTTCCGACAACGATGTCTCATAATTGGCAACGACGTGAAATAAATGTAATGAAGACTCGACCGACATTCATTAAGTTAAAAACGTGTTTCGTAAAATTTATGAATGAATCGTCATTCTTTCTACTCTTCTACGAACACATCCTGTGTTATTGTGTTGTATTGTACTATAAACCTGCCTTCGTCTTTGGTCTGTTAGTTTTCTTATTTACAATGAGATTAGTTGTCTACCTGACACCCTGTCCCGACGAACGTGATCTCAACAAAAATGTCTGTATTGTATAAAAATCGGAGCGGTAACGTGGGACAACGGAGTGGGCACGTTATTGTCGGCGGGGTATGTACCCGCGACGCCAGGCCAGGTATTTATGAATGAACGTGCCGGACTGGTAAGCCGGATGGCTGACTGCGGTCACAGTCAGGTAGAAAATTACTCTTGGAATTCTTTCGACAGTTCGCTTTGAGTGGAGCTCCTCGACGCGGATGATTCAGTCGCCTTGGGCCGCCGCAGAGCGGGGCGAGGGGAGTCGCCGACACGCATGCGTTGAGCCTATACTACCGAGACGAGCGGACGATTCTTCCCTCTCAGTTGATTGAGAACCGCCGCGGGTGTGCGCCGTGCCGTCATGTACCGTTTCTTAACTTTCTCGAGTAGTGATGTGATTCGATACCGACATATGAACTTGTGTTCTTCGTGAAAATTGTTTGTAACTCTGTGAGTGATATATTAAGGAAACGATAATAAAGAAATGTTACAGTGACTGGATGTACTCGTAAATTGGATTGTTGGAAGCAAAATGAGGTGGTTTATAGTGACGATGAGTGTAATGGTGTGGGAAACTATATTTGCCGGTTTCGCACCACCCGGGTCTTGCCCGGCGGTGTGTGCGTGTAAGTGGAAAGGCGGTAAGCAGACCGTGGAGTGTGTGGACAAGGCTCTCATCACGGTGCCTCAGCCTGTAGACCCAGCCACGCAAGTACTCGACCTTTCAGGGAATAATCTTCAGATACTGCCACAGGAAGCATTTGCCAAGACGGGACTTGTCAATCTGCAAAGAGTATATTTGCGCAATTGCAAAATAGGCCAAATACATGAAAGAGCTTTTAAAGGCTTGACTAATTTGGTAGAATTAGATCTCTCACATAATCTGTTGACCCATATACCTTCCGATAGTTTTGAGAATGTCCCGTTTCTCAGAGATCTAACATTGGCTCAGAACCCAATACTTAAAGTCCATTCAGACGCTTTGAGCAACCTCGACAGCGTCGTAAAGCTGGATTTATCCAAATGTGACATTAGAGAAATAGCTATGGACGCATTTAGAAATTTACAGTCAATGGAATCTTTAAAGCTCAACCACAACAAGCTTCGAGAGCTGCCGCTTAGATCACTAGAACGATTAGAGAAGTTGCGAGCCATAGATTTATCTGATAATCCTTGGACTTGCGATTGCCGACTCCGTGAACTTAAATTATGGTTGGCGAAACATAAACTACTTTCGACTCCAAGTTGTGCAGCACCGAGTCGCCTAGCTAATCGTCCTTTTTCGGAGCTACCCATAGAGGAATTCGCCTGTAAACCAGAAATATTGCCCGTTAGTCGACATGTTGAGGCGACTGTTGGCGGAAATGCCACCGTCATATGCAGAACTGAGGCCGTTCCCAGCGCCAACATTAACTGGTATTGGAATGGAAGACTGCTTCAGAATGGGTCCTTATTCAATTCCCATCAGAAAATATACGTGTACGAAGATGGAGATTCTAAAAAGAAATCAACCTTAATAATTACAAACACGCAAGAATCAGATTCCAGTGAATTTTACTGCGTTGCTGAAAATAAAGGTGGAAATGCCGAAGCGAATTTCACGGTACACGTAACACAGATGGCGGCCGGAATGGCATCTTTAGGCAATGCACAGATAGCCAGCCTAGGAGCGGCCTTGTTTTTAGTTATTATTGTCATTTGCTTAGCTTTACTCATTACTTTTGTGAGGTTCCGCCCAAGCCCTGCTTGCGAGAGTAAAACACCAAACACCTTGGATAGAGTAGTATCAGGAAACGAAGTGCATCCTACGGCGACAGACCGACCTCACGTGGCCGTTTTAGCCAATAGACAAGAGACGTCTAGCTACAATGATCAAAAATGCAACCCCGTGTCTAAACCACCACGAATTAACGATATACCTTATACGACAAATCATTACGAAGGCCGGGGGAGCGTCGTGACCGCCGGTGGGCCCGTGGTAGTTTCGCCCACGGTGTCCGCTTCCATAGATCCAGATCTGATCAACGACACGAGGCCGGATAGCGCCGCGAGGCCGGGCAGTGGCGAATACGCACGCGAGGGTTCAGATTCCTTGTACCCGTCGGGCATGTGGGAACACATGAAAATGAACCAAGCCAACAACCTATCTCGGGCCGTGAGCTCGGCGATTCCGTCATATTACACCGACAGGACACCAATCATAGAGAACAGCAGCGTGAACGGATCTCAAGAGGAGTTGGGCTACATGAGCCGCACTTTCCCGCGGTCGCATGCGGTGGCAGCGGCGACTAACACGGCGTCGGTGGGCGGCGAGGCGCCCTACCCGCCCGACTACGGCCTGCCCGTGGGCGGCGCGCGCACGCTCCGCGTCTGGCAGCGGGCGCCGCCGGTTCTGCCACCGGTATCGGCCCTCAAACGCGTGCTCACCATCACGAGGCCCTCTAACGAGGATAGCTTCCAAGACGGCTGTGCCACCGATGTTTAAAACTGTTATATAGATATTTACGAGTATGTACGCATTGTTACATATCTAGAGACATGTCAGAATTTATTGTAAATTTGTATGTATTTTAAGCTATAATAGAAATCGGTCTATACGTAAGGTACATGTATGTATGTATGTACACCTAAACAGGTTGTTAGTTAATATTTTTTGTATTATATAATTTATTTAGGATGTAAAGGAGCGTTAGATACATTGGATCCGACCAATGATGGGTCCGCGACTGATTAGTTGAAGAATGTAAGTGTAATTCTCGTGATATGGAAGGTATTGACTATGATCGCCAAATAATTGTAACTGAATATAAATATGTATATTATCTTCATTGTTGAAAATCGTGTAAATGTCACACGATTTCTAGGTAATAATATAAATTGTGTACCTAAGGAATACACAAATGAATCCAAAGATAATATTCAATCCCTCTGAAAGTAAATCCCGGAAAGCTCCTAACAGATTAATATTGTATATTAGTGATAATGTGACAGGCACATAGACATTCCAAACTCCACATTATAATGTGCTATAATGCCCTGAGTGTCGTGGGCACGAGTAATGCGTTACCCCACAGACCCGTAATATAATGCACGAATATCTACTGTTACTCGATGTATGTACAATAATAAAATGTATAAATTTTATGTTGAAGAAATAATAAATGTTTTAGCAGTACATATTAAAATAAATGAGGCGATTGTATGAACATATTTATTTTATTTACCTTGAAATCTCATATCAAACTAGGACTAGGACTAAAGCCTAGGTTCACATACGTTTTGAATTTAAATTTTATCTAAAGTAGGTTCGAGTGTCTAGTATATTTTATGATAGGTAAGATATTTCATGCCTATTTTCGGCCTATGACCAGCAGTGGACTGATATAAGTCGATGAAGATCAGAAAAAATATTTATAACTAAATATCAAATGTTTTATGTTATGTTAAGTCACTAATTATACAAAAAATACAGAACGGAAACTTGGTTCTGAGGTAAGTATTAAAATATAATCGATAGCCGGAGAGGCACTGACAAGGCGACAAAAAAGAAATAAACCTCGAGCTCACCTCCGAAGCACCGAAGAAAAACCGGTTAGCGTTATTTCATTTCCGTTCAATTCAGTCTTTTTTATTAGAACCGAACCTTTAAACGGGTTCAATGGAGTCGGGAATTTCAAGTCGACGATATTGTCGGATGGTCTTTTTTTGACGTCGTCATTTACATTCGAATAAATGCGCTGGGAGATTTGCTTGCCTAGCTACAATAATTCTGTCTACGTATATATTATTATTAATTTACCATTTATTCTATGGTTTTATAGTTTCGACTGGCCTCGCAGCTCTGCCTTCTGCACTGGACTTTGGTTCAATTCCCACCCAAGATAAACATTCGAGTGAGGAACATAAATGTTTGTTCTCTGTAGATATGTTAAAAAAAAGACTATATAATATCAGTATTCTATCAGTAATCTGGTTCCTTTAATATTCATTGCTATGCTTAATTCGGGGTAAGATGGTGCAGTGTGAAATGTCCATGAGTATTTATTTATTTTTATAGTTGTACGAAAATAACACAAAAGTATTAAGTAAATGTTATACTTTACGTAAATGTTACGTACGTAACCAAGTAAAAAAGTGGTAACATACCAAGTAATGTTAATCTGATCTTCTTATACAAATTAATAAAATTGAAGTGTCTATTAGCAATGTCAAAATAACAGTTTTTTACTAAATGCATTGGCAATATATACAGTGCTAACAAAAATCAAAAAACAATTTTTAAAAGTTAATTTAATTTTCTGTGTGTTTGTTCTGTCTAATCTCCGAAATGGCTTTACCAATTTTTACGAAACAGCTGAAGTTATAAAGAGTAGTAGATTAGGTTACCTTGTTTTAGAAAAAGACAAAAGAAGTAAGGTTCCGTGCAAAAAATGTTAAATTCCACGCGAAGTCGCGGAGAACAGCTAGTTAAAAGTAAGACTTTTTTTTTCACATGTTCTGAACATAGGCAGAATATTTTTTTTAGGGAAATATGATTTTTATCTATGGGGTTTTTGCTACTCTGTGCCCAAATGTCATTTGACAGCTGGTTGTCAAATTGTGACTCAAGGCAAGAAATCAGTGGGTCAATAATAGTAAAACGTGTCTACCAATCTTATTACTTTAAACAAGCAATTCTTACATATTTATTTATTTTATGGATCTCGGAAACGGTACCAACGATTTGGATGAAATTTTGTGTTTGGATAGGGTTTGGCTGATCTTATATTTACTTTATTTATATATATATTTACGAGCAATTCTTGTATAAATATTTGTTTTGTGTATGTCGAAACGGCTCTAATGAATTGGACGAAATGTTGTGTTAAAATAGGACTTTTCTATTTAAGATTATTAACTATATAAAACCAGTCAGTCAGATACTAATATTTTAAGCACCTTGAGACTTTGCCTACCTACCTCTTCAGGAAAATATTGCGGTACAATTTTTTTTTTTATTTTATAAATAAAAATTAATACAAATAAATAAAAAAATATGAAGTTAATTTTAGTTAAAATATTAAATTTACGTAAGTAGAAGGAAGATTATTTAAATCACATTTATTTAAAAATTAATTATTATTAAAAACGATTTCAAAATGGTAACTTTTCTAGTATACTTTATGCACGAAGTTACCATCCATCATCCATCAACAAATTGAATTTTCAAAATGTTTGTTTTCAAAACATATTTACGATTCTCAATTAGGTAATATAACGTAAAGTAAGTAAAGTACATATTTTCTGCGTTTAGGTACCGCTTCTATCAACCTTAGCACTGAGATTAGAACGCTCGAAACCTCGCTCTGTCAAGTTGGAACGTCCCAACTTCATGACAATGGGCAACACACATCAAAGATGATGGAGTGAAACTAGCACGATAAGGATATTATGAATGTCGTTATACGCAAAGTTGTTCACAACAGCAATTTTATTTTACTTTACATCAATGGCGCGCTTTCTTCTCGTAAAAGTAGACTTTCGCAGATAATAATGATGTTTCGGCGTTTGCAACAATGGAAACTCGGGTAGAGCGATTATATCATATTTCAATTGTGTACAGATTTCGACAATTGTTCGTCGCTCACTAATTTCTACCGTGTTCGTAATATATCACAGAGCTATATGTCTCAACCAATGTTTCGGAAAATCTTCGTTTACAATAAATCATACAATCAACTGAGTTTGTGAGGCTATGTGCACATTCACTACTAGTATTTGAGGTCTGTACAGAGATATTATTGTACTTGAATGTTATGTTTCAGTTGTGATCGGTTGCAACGAAATCTAAACTGCAAGATCAATTGGAAAATATTCATAATACTCGCGTACTCCCATGTGCTTTAAATTTTTTTTTAATACTCTAGTATTCAACCAAAACTCTATAAGTATGATACGTTTATACCATTTATGTATGGTATAAACCTATCATACAGGCTAACACTATCATCAATTAAAATAAATCAATATATTTAAAAACAATTTATTCAAAGAATAAATAAGTAATATACTAGATCATCATAGATCATAGCTGTCTATAAAAGTGATCGTATACCTAGGTTATAAATTGAATTTTGACCGAATCCACAGCAATTTATTTTAGTGCGAACAGCTTATACGAATAAAAATTGTAGGCATTCGATCGGAAATGCTGTGCTCGTGGCAACGCGGCGCATTATGGCGCCCGTTCCGCCGAAATTTGATTTTGACAGGCTTCCGGTATTAAACGGAAATATCATTTGCAATACTATAACTTTTGAATTCCGAATATTTTGATACATCATATTTTTTTTTTGATATGAAATATAAAACTTCACTTCAAAACCGCACCTTGTCATAAAATAATTTAGAGGTTGTGAAAATGATTTAGTATCTAGCTATCAGAAATTAAAAGTTTAAAATAAGTTCATGATACATTGGAGATGAACTCATAATGATGGATTTAGTTACAAACTTTATGTAAAACCACTAATGAACACTCACGAATGAATCTCACTTTATCTAGTGGATCATGTCTGTAAATTGTGAGAACTAGAATAACAATCACTTTGAATTGATATATGATAGATAATACTTTACTATACAACAGATGATAAGCTTAACAAAACATTATTTCTACATAAGACACTACAAAGGGCGGTCTTATCGCTAGTAAGCGATTTCTTCCAGATAACCAAATGGTAATAGCATGTTAATTATATGAGGTATTTAGGTGTACCTACTGACAAGTATGAAATAAAATACAATTTGTTAGTTACGAGTATGGACGCCTGTTGCTACCAAAAACTCGAAGAAACCGACTCTATCCTCTATTTTTTGCCCTTAAGGGTACCTTGGTGGTGAACCCTTTTCATTATAAATAAATAAAACACCGAAATCGGTTCGCAATAGGCTAACATATTCCGTATCAAACATTAAACAATAATAATAATAAAAATATTGGAAACTATTACAAAGCATTTTCGATACAATAAAGGGAAACATGCTACTTACAAAAGTATAAAACTGTGTCTGTGACACAATGAAGATGACCCAGATTTATTTTCAGAATAATGAGGAATAAAAAAATATATATTTTAAATATTAAATACATACAATAAGATTCTTAAAATTGGCTGAACTCGCAGCTCATTTCGTAGTAGCTCTGTATTCTGCCCTGTAGGTTGGGGGTTCGATTTCCACACAGGAACGAATTCCATACGAACGTTTGAGGTGAACAGAATTGTTTTTTTTGTCTTTGGATATGTATATGTGTATGTATTTACAAAAAAATAAACACAGATTTCCCCAAATTTTCTCGGTCCCCGACCGAGAAAATTTGGGGAAATCTTAACAAATCTAGTAAAATATATCCAAAATTCAAGCGACATGTCACTATTTGAATAATGCTAAGTCTATATATCTACTAGCTGTTCCATGTGACTTCGTCCGAGTTCCACGCGGACAAATGTTTTGCGTGGAACCCTATTTGTTATCTTTTTCTAAAATAAAAGTATCTTATGTTACTCCTTCTAACGTCAGCTACCACTGATAGTCCCATCCAAATCGGTCCAGCCGTTTCGGTCCAGATTAGCCAGAACAAACCAACAGAAAAACAAAACGCGTTTGTAAAAGCAAGTGAACCATCAAATCAATCTCATAAAAATAAACATTTAATGATGTTTGTTAGTAAGCGCATCACTTGAGAAAGGTTAGATCGATATAGCGTATTCCTTTTTCAAATATTCGTAATCATCTGAATAAGGTTTAAGAAAAGAATTGAAAACGTTGCCCGGATTGAAAATATTGGAAAAACCTGAAAGACATATTTTCTGTGGAATTTTTGTTACTGCGTGCGCAAATGTTGTTTGACAGCTGATGAGGACGTCTATGGGTTTAGCCTGTAAGTTTACTGTAATAAGTAGTTAAGCTAATTGCATTTCATGATGGTTAACCGTAGAACATGCCTAGAACGTTGTATTGTTTGATAGTCAAATTGCTAAATCCGATTTAGTAAACCATATATCATATATATTATATGTTTTAATACAATAAAAATGTATGTAATCAATGGTTTGTTTATGTTAAGCTGATTTTTTATTTTATCGTATTCGGATGCGTTATACTAATTGATACATCATTTTATGATGGTGGAAATGTAACAGTCACATAAATTATATTGAAATACTAATTATTTTTATTTTTCGCAAATATTTATGTGATTAGTAAGAAGTTTGTTCTTGGGTCTTGAATAAAAAAGGGGATAAGCATGTAAGATTGGTTAAAATATAATTCAATATCATCATTGTAGACTTCGTTGTAATTCGTAGACTTGGTATTACAACCAAGTCTACGATGTAACTACCAACTCATTCCATTTAATTCTACTAAAGATAAAAAATCCGGTTTAAAAACCTAAAAAAATAAGAGCAACCCCGAACTAATGGAATATTTTTCTTGCATTTGAACGTGTAAGTCCTCTAAGCTTTTGGCTGTGTTGTGTTTACCGCCGGTCGGGGCGAGCTTAAGCACCGTGAGGCTAATACCAGGATTTCCTTATCCCTGGGCCACGGTCAGCTGGCTTCCATCTTAACATCAATTAGCACTGCGTCGGTCTTCATTACCGCTGCTAGAGTTTGTTACTGGGAAAACTGTTAGCGGGGTTTATTACTAATTGAGCCATCAAGATTCTCATCATTGTTGTAATAACGCTGCTTCTTGAGATTTTTTATTGAATACCAAACACCAGGTTCTATGTAGGATAGGAGATGGGACCTATTAGCTGCGAACTAATACGCTAAGATTAAGGTGATGAAAAGACATTCAGCTTCGTTCAGCTTTAAACATTGAAAGAACTGCCCTTAGGTTAAAGTTAAAGTTGGAATATTGAATCCAAAGCGCGAAGAATAAATAAGATGTTACTAAATTAATTTAACCTTTTTTATTTCCAAGGCTGAAATAGATTCGTGAGCTCGTATGTTGTTTTTTGTCAGAATGAAGGTTACAATACAAATAAAAGAAATGGCCCATACAAACATCACAAACCTTATTCTGAATCTATAAAACATGTTATACATGAAAATGAATTAAAGAATAACAAAACTGTTCGTTCATACGAAAAGTCCGAACGTCGACGGAATTAAACGGTTTTACACCCTCATTAAAGATTATCTTTATTTACCTCTTTATTAAGGGTAATTTATACTGCTGTTACATGTAGCGGGCGCGAATATTTCACCAGAGCAATGATGGAAAAATTAAAATGCCGGCGACGCCCCGGGTTGTGTGAACTTTACACGCGCCAGCAAAATGAACATGGTACGCATACATTTTTTTACCAAACGAACAGCCTGTTGATTTGAAAGATAGTGTTTCGTTTAATTCAACCTCTCTTTAGAGGTACGTACCCGAAGGGAAAGGGAAACCTTATTACTAACCTACAACGTCTTTGAACCGTAAGCCGTTAGCGTAAGCGTAACTAGTTTACGGTTCATTCATATAATGCGTATTATTTTGGCGGACATCTTAAAAAAATAATACAATAAGTAGTACATAATCCTTCAAAATTCAAAATCCTTTAAAAATCTCATCTATCTAATCTAATAAATAATAAATAATTAACAATTTAATACCAAATCTGCGACATGAAAACATGTTTGTGTGATTTTACGCTCTAAAATACAGCTACCACTTATACTTACGTTCTTGATTTAAACAACCTTGATACATTGTGAGAAATTGATTAGAAAAATTACAAGCATTTATTTTTTAGATAATTATTTAGGAAACAAGTCTTTAAGAAACAAAATGCATAACTTATCTAAGCCATTGTTACTCGTATGTGAATAAGTTTACCCACGTCATGTTAGTGATAATTAAAGCTATTTTTGGAGGTTATTGGTCAACAATCCGCACGTCACTTCCGAATTTCATCCGTTTTCGTAGGTACTATTGTCGGCAATATTTGACTATATAACTATAGGATATAGTAGAAACTGTAAGATACTACGAGCACTAATAGGGGGTTATTGTGGTTGTTTTGATTCGCCTCACAGCACAGTTGGTTCTTCCGCGTTCTTCTGTGCTGTAGTATCTAGGTTGTGGGTTCGATTCCCACCCAAGACAAGCATCTGTGTTGTGAACACAAATGATTTTTATGTGTCTGGTCATTATTATATATACGCAAATAAAAAAATAAAATAAACCAGTGTTATGTAAGTATTCTATCAGTGATTTGATTTCATTACTACAATCTAGCCTTAGTTTGGGGTTAGATGCTGCTCCGCGAAATGTCCATGAATATTTATTTATTTATTACTAGCTGCGCCCCGCGGTTTCACCCGCATAGTTCCCGTTCCCGTGGAGAATACGGGATAAATTGATTTTATTTTTTTCGTTAATTTTCCAATGTTTTTAATAGTTATTCTGCTATTCGGGACGGAAACAAATCCAACAAATCAAAAACCATGGCAATCGGTCCAGCCGTTTTCGAGTTATAAGTGTTGTAACAAACACGACTTTCTTTTATATATAATATATAAGAAGATTCTTAAATATAGTATTTATTAACATATAGTCTTTATTTATGGTCTTTATTTTTGTAGTATAGATCATTTACCAATGATCAAGTGACGGTTACCTTATTACAATAATACTTAAAAAAAATCATATGAAGAAATCTAAAAGTTTAAGAAAAAAAATAGTCAGCTGACCTAAGAGTGGGGGAATGTTAGCTTCCCACCCAAACATGCCAAAAATATGCGCTTCTTGAAATAATCTATAAGTTACCTGTATCACTTACATGAAAAAAATAGCCCGCTGAGCCTTTCGCGGTGGAAAAGTCCTCAGCAGAAAAGTCCTCAGAAAGGCACGGCGTATCGTTATGCGCGCGGCCGTGTGTCGTGTCATATTTCCCTCCAACGCATAAAGCTCAGCGGTCTATTTTAATGTAACTTATATAGATAACTGTTGGTTCACAAAGTTTCACTATCTTTGTTTCTGATTTATATTTATTTCTATTAATGAAACAGTGCGTGTGTCCTTTAGCTTTCTTCGTATGTGTTTTTGTTTATGTATACGTGCGTAGGTGGGTGTCGCAGATACACCACGGTCATTTCGTTTAATAGTAGTACTAAACGAACAATAGCACATTCTTAGCTTTCTTGAAATAATTCACTCAAAATGGCAGCAGGCCCCCGGGCTATCAGCCCGATCTTTGGCACTCCGGATCCATTTTCTGTCCACCTTTCACGTATCATGATACATACGTCACTTCAAATGCCATCCCTGTATGATACGCTATCATTAATACAAAAACGATAAAAAGTGTGGCCAGTTTTATTACACAACCTTTGGCTTACATAATAAATTTATCTCATGAGTAAGGAATATTCCCGGAAAGGCTGAAACATTCTGTTGTCAAGCCTGTACACGAGATAGATAAGCGAAATGATAAAAGTTATTATTCTGACAAGCATTATAATTATTCTATATACTATATAATATACTATACAAGCTGACCCGGCCACGCATTGCTGTGGCTAATGTTTTTGTCATATGATATTATAATTTGCAATAAAATAATATTGCGATCATAAATTGAGTGTATCAAATCAAATTTGTAACACTATAGAAGAGTATATTAGAACCGTTGTCTTGACCGATGTTATTTTTAGTAGGTATATGAAATATACCTATATATTGCGGTTACCTCATGCGGTTTATCATGATTTCTTTCTCATTTCCACTTATCATAGCAACATCTGTAATATTGCTATTTCGGCTCCGTGGCTTAGTTGGTAGTAGCCCTGCCTTCGAAGCGAGGGGTCCCGGGTTCGATTCCCGGCCGGGGCACACTTTGTGTGGTGAGCATGAAGTTTGTTCTCGGGTCTTGGGTGTTTGTCTTGTGTTTCTGTGTTTGTCCATGCCATCTGCGACACAGGGAATCCTAGTGCAGAGGTATGAGTGTGTTAACGTTGTTTTTTTTGTTTGTTTTGTTGCTATGATAAGTGGAAATGAGATAAAAATACTTTCAATTTGAAATTATACTACTCTAGATGACATTATTAAGTCATATATATTACGTCGATAAAAGTATATAAGGCAATGTTAAAAGGCATACTAATAAATATTTGAATATATAAGAATTTGAAAATGTTGGTAATAATAATAATAATTGATATAATAATATCATTCCTTATGATGCTAAGCTGCGCCCCGCGGTGTTACCTGAGGTTAAAAAGTCAACATGAGTGGTATGACATGTGAGCAACAGAAACGTCTAATAAATTTATATTGTAGCAACAAAACTTCTGAAACCCATTATTCGTGGTTATTTCATATTCATAGTTTGTGAGTCTTACAGTATAGTTCTTATATTGCAAATGTTAGTATCAATTTATTGTATTTAACCAGATTTTTCGTGGCTCGTGTGATAAAATATCGGGAGACAACTCATACAAAACCAGATCATACAAACATTTGTAGAGTGCTAGAATTTTACACACGATCATTATTCGGAGTCGGTTTTGCTAACCATCCTCATAATCTTCGACCCTTCTAGTATCTATGAAAGTGAGATAAGTAGCGTGAGGGATTGGGTAGGCATTTGCGCTCGTGTCTGAATAGGGCTATTTTGGACTACAGCTGCTCTTACGACAAATTAAAGTTCCTGTTGGAGTTATGTTTTGCTTAAAGATAGTGCGCGTTTTTGAGCTCACTGTTCAAGCCAGGCCACGTCAAGCGCAATAACGCAGCAAAGGTTTTCTAATCACTTATCGGAAAAAAATTGTCTGCATGAGGATAATAAAAATATTTTGTATAATATCTAAGTCTGTTACACCTGTACATAAATATCAATGATTATCACCAACGTAATAACAAACTATTGTGTTAAAATGCGATTACCGCAAAAACACACAGATACACCACCAATCATCCAATACCAGAGCACAAACGACGAGTAAACAATTGGTAACTTCTCGATCCCGGATCAAGGCCAACTTTGAAGGCAGGCTTACTATCAACTAGGCTACAGAGCCCTTCTAAAGCAGGTATTTTATTTTTAGGTACGATTGATAAAATCCAGTAAATATTCAACTATCAAAAAATCACATAGAAACTCTACTAGAATTTCAGATGAATTTTTCAAACTTTGCGATCAAATATCAGCCATTCGTTTGCCCATAGAAATCAAAAACCAACAATTTCGAGGATTACCATGTCGCACTTTTTATTCACAGCTGTAGAAAATTGAATGATATCGATTAAAGCTGGCTGTGACAGTGTAATGGATGTGAATTCATCAAGCTGCAAGCTGGGCGGCGAGCGGTCGGCGGTGGATGGGCGGGCGGCGGACGGCGGACGGGCGGGCGGCGGTCGGCGATCACATCCAGATGAAACGAAACATTTACATATGCATGTACTCCTGTACAAGAACTCCAAACAGCTCAAACACTCTATCGCATGACACTAAATAAGGGACAAAGAAATGATTTTCGTGCCGCCTTAGGTTTATTTCAATTTTAAATTATCCTTTCATACTCAAAAAATCTGATCACGAGCACCAGTGACTTTTTCACTTGAAAAATGTATGTGCGCAACACCACTTTCCCGAAACGGTGAAGGAAAACATCGAGAGGAAATCGGTATGTCTTAGAATGAAAAATTGACTTGTGACGTCTACCAATCCGGATTGGGCTCCCGTGGTAGATAAAAGTCCATTCACTCTCAAGGTCGGTGTCCCGGCCCTACTCTCGATGATTGAATACAATGGGAACATATAAAAATCACAAAATTCTTAATACATAATAATACATCTTTTATAAAAATAAAAGTCAAATAAGTGATACAAATAAGTCCAAATGAGTTGGTACATTTTAAAACACTTATGTGTGCTACTCTACGTGAACAAAATCAGTGACCTTAATTTCCACCTCAACAGGGGTTGTGTAACGTCTACCAAATCTTGGGGCGAGTCGATACAGAGTGTTAACCTTTTTCGTTGGCGTGCGGAAGGCCGTTAGCATGTATAATCGCCCTTGTACGTTTTAAATACCCCCTCGTTGCTCATTATTTAGGTCGTTTATTATTATTTGTACCAAACTGTATCTGCAGCGGCCGATATCAATCATGTTAACACTTGTTTAGTGTGAATGTAGTTCGGCCAAGTTGTTACAGTTCAAGCTGAAACAGATAATTGTTTATTAATTTGCTAAATGAATAGTAGGGTTCGCCTATACTAGGTATGCGTTATTGTTATTTAGAGAGATCAAAGTGTACAATTTTTAATTATAGAGGCAAAAATTAGACTTCTGTTACTTTTATCGTATAATATTTTTTCATTTTCCAAAAAATGTATTTTCTTTTCTATTATTGCTATTCTTGGCACTATTATACATCAAAATTTAAAGGTAACCTTTTTAATTTTCATGTATTACTAAGGTATGGAGATTACTTAAGTTTGAAGTTGCTAAGATATTCTAAATAATCTGCATTATTCTCTAACTTTTTAAATAAGGTATAAAAGTAGAAAGAAGGTAATATAAATTAAAAATATATTTACTAAAAGTTTGGTTTGTATCTGATGTTATAGGTAGATATATAATAGTTTTTGAGATATGGCATTTCTATATTTACATAAAATATTTTCTTTCAGCAGGTATTCTAAAAATAATAACAGTTATTCATATTACTGCTGGTTTTACGGAAACCTTAGCATACGAGGAGTAAATAATAGAATGTATTTATATTTTGCTCATTCGCATCGAATTTAGTCTGTTTATTTGGATTGAATCACATTTACTGGCGCGATATAATTAGTAATAAATCAACTCAAATTAATCAGAAATGCTGAATATGAGCAGTTATAATGTAATGCACTTTAGATGGTCCCAGGTTTGACACCCGGCCGGTACAGTCTTGTGTAGATATCATGTTTGTTCTCGGCCTTGCATGTGACACAGGGAATCCTAGTGCAGGGGTATGACTGTAGTACCGATTGTTACCGGTTTATATTAAATCAAATTCAAAAGGCAAGTCTCTGTGGCTTAGTTCGTACTAGCCCTGTCTTGGAAGCCAGGGGTCCCGGGTTCGATTCCCGGCCGGAAAACACTTTGTGTGCTGAGCATGAAGTTTGTTCTCGGGTCTTGGTTGTTTGTCTTGGGTATCTGTGTTTGTCCATGCCATCTGCGACACAGGGAACCAGGGTATGAATGAATAAAAATTATTTAAAATACGTTTATTTGAAAATAGCTGTGCCCGCGACTTCGTTCGTAATTGCCATATCCTGCAGGCAGACTAACTTATTGCATTAAGAACAAAAAGCATATTAAAAAAACAATATTGTAAGAAATGCTTTTATGTGTTTTGTTTTAATACTTAACTTATTACAACAAAAAAAATCATCCTAATGAATAAAGCTTATTTCTTTACAACAAAAGTTAAATCAACTGTTGTACTTACAACTAATTCAACGCAAACTATAGCAATTATCTAACCTAACCTCACCTAACGAATAAGGCTAATTGTTCACAACGTAAAACCCCTGCTTACACCTATGATATCGGATCTATGGATCGCTATGAAATTGGACAACACGTTAATGAATTACGACTAAGAACACATTTGGACCTTCATCCCGGCCCGGACCCTGCGCACCAGAGATGTGCACATTTTTAGCATGGTGGTGGAAAAACAATGAACTCGGGCCTCGGCAAATATCCTGAAAAAAAATTATTATATTATATATCTTCAATGTACAAATTGGACCTGTTATTATAAATTAGACTATGCTAATTTCTCATGTAAGCGAGCCTATTTATTGATATGGTGAAGACATCGACGGGTAATTGTTTGGTGATCTCAAGATACGTCCAAAGTTTGTAAGTTATAGCTTTGTGCCAACACAGCGCCAGTGTTTTTGGCGTAGGCGGGCCGCTTCGTCATCATGTGTAGGTGTAACTTTGGTTAGACTGTTTGTATGTAAATTCCAAACAAGTTGCACAAGCTGGACACGAAATGGTGTCATGTACCTATTCTTTGGTGAAGAACCGATAGAGATCGATGTCCTATTAATACAATTATATATGATATCGTTTCAATTTTAGTTATAGTCTTTAACTAGTAGTCTTAAACTAGTGTTGAACTTGAGGGAATTTATTGTACACTTTATACCAATGACGTTTAATTAAAATTATCTTACCAAAGACATATACTACCAATTATATTCCCAAAGACATCTAATTAAAATCTATCTTAATTAAAATCTGACTAAAAAGAAAAGTGTTATAAGTATTAGTTTGACCGCTGTCTGTCTATTGTTAAGGCAAGGTTTAGAGGAACAGCCTGATTTCGAAGCGTTTTTTTTTAAATAATATTGTTATTTGGAAGATAATGGTTAGCCATGTTTGGTATAAATCGGTGAAGGCTTGCCCCGGGTCATAACCTAGTACCTACTTTGAAGGTTTATCGATGACTGTAGTCCCTTAAAACCTTACTCTGTCTTCTAAACATACAACTATTCCTTCTCTTTTCTCCTTCATGGTACAGTTTTGATGAGATTATAAAGGATACAGTGGTTAAATATACCTTGCATGCTTATTTTGAAATCAAATTAGGATTCATCGCTCTGCATTGCTTTTTATTGGGTTCATCTTGTTCGCTTTATGTCAATGTCAAAAATCTTTGTCTTAAAAATATCTTGGAAACGTAATTTTTTAATAAATATATAGTTAGAAGATCACGTAGTCAAACACAGTTTGAACATGCAGTTCAAACCCTATCCGACCATACATGAGGAAGAACAGAAAGACCCCTAATGGATTAAAATGTACAGCAATTCTTTTCAATACAATCAGAATAGTATTAACCTTTGTTGCCTCTTCTGACAAAGAAAGATCAAGACTATTTTGTTGTAAAAAGCAAGATATTTTGTATCGCCCACAAGCTTCCCGCTGGATACATTAAATCGGGATTTACATAACTATTTACGAGAAGATATTGCTGTTTGGAACTAATTGTGGGGATTAGCACGCCAGCTCGGATTCCGTAACTTATTGAACTTTGTAAATTGGGGTTTGATCTTTTTTGATGTAATAATTAGCATAACCATCCTAAAAGTAAGAAGCATAAATCATAGTCGCCAGAGAAGACATCCAAACCTGTTTTATAGTGACGTCACGTTTACCTTTCCTAATTTTTTTATAGTGTAAACCACAATGTATAAAGATGGCAATTCTGGTTTGCCTAATTTTTCGGTGGAAATTTATTTCAGATAAGGCTGTATGTATTGTGGTTTAACTAATTAGGAATATCATATGATTAGAAATTAAATTAAATACTCTGACCCTGCACTAGGTCCCTACCACAGGAGGCATGAACACATATACGTGATATAAACATCCAAGACCCGACCCCTTTATACACAAATAACTGCTACGACCGTGGCTTGAATCAGCAACTCTCGCTTAGCAGACAGGTTTTTCACCCAATAAGCTACGAGTCTTCAAAAAAAGAATAATATAATAACTTAACCAACAAAACTCCAAACAAAGCCCAATAGCTTCATTGAAGTGGATATATAAAAGTTATAATTGCTGTTTTACAATACACGTGTAAAAGTTTGATTTTCGGATAATTTGTGGCCAAATATCCGAATAATGCCCATACGGTAATAACGATTCCAATTAAAGCTGAAACAAGTGAATGAAAACGTTGGAAAGTTGTGAACCACTGGGCACAAGTTATGAGCTGTTTTGTCTACTTGAAGTTTATCCTTAATCTAATAAACTGCTTTGCATCATGGATTTCTTGGCATTGACATGTCTCGATGTGCCTAAGATACGTACTTCAATACTATGCAAAGACTACTTCAGTTTTGATGCAAGCCCGGCCTCTGATCAGGATCATCTACCTTTGATCAGGATCATCTGGAAACCTAAATCTTTTGAATCGCTTCAAAAACCTGCGATGATAATCGTATATAAATCTAAAATCGCGAGCGGCATCTGGGCACAGTATATACAATTTAGTTTTTAAGTCGGTCGAGAGCCGTCTGCTCTCACCAAAAGCCCGGGTAATGTTTTCAATCTGCGGTCAACAATATAAAGTCCATTCAAAAACATAAACAAAGTGTCTGGGTATAATGGGACTGTGTCGTGAAGACTTAATATGCTTACTGTTAGACCTTCTATCTCTGCATCGTTTGCAATCGGTAAAGATTCGTCCCCACACCTTAGAACTTCGGTGGTCACGCATCGTAAGGTTTCAGAGAAAGTACCTCCCGTGAACACTCAGTTCGTGAAAATGATCTCCCAGCAATGGATTTCCCGGGAGACTATATAGTGTGGGGTTCTTCTAAAAAAGTACTTTAAATATATAAAAGGCAACGCGCGACTGATATCTCTGGTTTCACAAGCGGAGAAAAGGGAGTAAGTACCTACAGTACAGTAGAGCCTGAGTGTGCAACTGGAAAAACAAAGGAAGGTCGTGACTTTAACAACAAACAAATTCAGACAAACACATACTCACACGCAGACACACACACACTCACACGCAGACACACACACACTCACACGCAGACACACACTCACACCCAAACACACACACACTTCAAGAACACACTCCCACGCACACTAACTCACAAACACACACACACACACACACACACACACACACAAACCAACGCGCACGCGCGCACACTATAAAGGCGTAATATGAGGCCTACGAAATGCAACAATGATGCAATGACGCAAGTTAGTTACTCATTTAATTCCTCGATATATTAGTAACTCTCGGTCACTCATTCACAAGTTACACCAGAGAAGTAAAAGCATACCTAGGTGACTCACTCGAGCACAATGTTATGTAAGAGCTACTTATACGTGAAGTTGAGAACAGGGCGAGGGGAGTGATTTAATTTATATGGTATTCGTGAAGGCGGGTCCCTTGATCATTAGTCACATGTAAGTCTGCTATAAATATCTGCGTGGAAGAGTAGGAAAAAATAAAGGTTTGTCAAACATAAGTAGCGATAATAAGTAGCGATTTCATTATAAAAGGTAGGGGAGAAAGTATTTTAGTATTTTGTATGTATAAAGTTGTAATCCAATATGTTTGATTGTTCTGTTTGTACCTGGCTGCTTATAAATGCTATTACAAAGGTGACACTGCGAAAACTAAACTTTACTTTTGTATATTTGTTACCTCAGTTCTCCGACGTTTATCAACCGATTTGACAAATTCTTTCTTTGTTTGATAGGATATGCTATCCGATTGGTCCCATGGAATTTTTAGAATTTCTCATAGAATTTTGGTTTTTAATTCAAATAAAAAAATATGTCATCAAGTAAATGAAATTGCCTATTTTGCGACTTTCTTTTCTCCCGTTTTATACCGAATTGGATGTTTATTTTTTTTAAATGGTATGGTTTACCCCCTAACAGCCCCTTGTTAAATCAGTCACTTGTTAATTGTTTATATGGCCGAGAAAATGAGTAAATATAATGAAGAAATTGCAGTTTTATAATTAACGAGAACAAAAAACAACACAACAAAAAAGCAAAACACAAACACACCAAACACACAACACAATGGCACAAACGGCAAAACGGCACGGTTGCACAAACGGTAAAAATATTGTGCCGTTTATGAAGCTAGTGCGGTGTTAGTAAATGTAATAGAAAGTAGGGTGTGAGCCTTTTCAGTTAGGAAATTTTAAATATTTTTTAAGATGCAGTTCGCTCTTGTCGCTCTCATGCATAAAGTTGATGCCATGTGTGAACAAATGGTGTGATCCGTATCAACCTCTAATATTCCCTCTGCAGGAGCACCGGCCTACTATCAACAATTGAAAAGGCTTTGATCTACCACGGGAACCCAATACAGATTGTCTTCGAGTTTTTGGTGAAACGAAATGCCAATTCTACAGTCTTTAGAATTCTACAGCCTCTTCAAAATCATCAATCATCACTTTTAGCAATGAAAAAAGAAATACGAAAAAATTGCTTCGCTAACCTAAAAATGACGTGAGTTCAAAATTTTACTTCTCATATTTAAAGATTGCTTTAATATAATGTTACAGCATAATCAACAGTCACTTGATCATTGTAACAGGAGCTCCCAAAATATAAATTATTGCCAGACTCGGTGCTATATTGTTATGTTTAACAATGAGCCAGTATCAGCAAGGTATGTGCTAATTTTATCAAACCAGATTTGTTAATTTAAGCAAGATTTGACATTCGATTTCGCATTTAAGTCATCATAATCATAATATTTAGAATGTTTTTTAGCGGTGAGTTAGTATAGAACGAGTATTTTGAGCGTTAGATATATTTTTGACCTGCCAATTATAATATTATTACCCAATTAATCGATTACATATTCTGATTGTCAAATACATTTTATTTTAATTGCACCCATTTTAATTGAAACAAGTACATCATATTTTCAATTAAGCATCTTAGTGGATCATCTGGTTGAGAATTCAAAGTAGACCCAAATATACGGTTTATACAGTGTATTCATTTATTTCTTCTCTGTAAATTTTTTCTTTATTATATTTCATGTCCATCTGACTGTTTGTCTGTATCTTGGCCGCGCATCACGCCGAAATTCAAATGGAACTTGGCATGATACACACTTTATGTATTGACTTAATGGATAAGTATATTGTCAGTCAGAGCACTCCAAAAAAATCAAATATGGTCAAACGACCATTATACACAGTATGGTCATCCAAAATAACTTGAAACTAGTATGTATAGGAGAACCTTTGAGTATGTCTCACCTAAAGCTGGGGTAAGATTTTTAGCCGTTATTAGCCGTATAAATTTAACATTGTTTATAATTGTTTTGATTTGTGTTTTCTATACTTGATGCGAATTGTTAATCTTTAGGCATGGAAATCACGAATGAAGTCTTACAGCTAGTCAAAAATATAAGTTGGTAACAGATTTTAACTTTGAAATATATATTTGTTACCTGTGACGTAAATAGTCCTTTAGATTTGTGCGACCGGGCATATAATGAACTGAACCGAACAGTTGTAGGGAACGTGATTTAACCCACATTATACCCGGTGGTTCTTATTGACCCAAATAAGGAAAGCTTTGAATTTACTCACGTAAGGGGGCGGCGTAGGAACGTTTTCTATATTCTGTATTCCATGCTCTTTTTGACAGATAGAATCCTAAGTGTCAGATACAGTCGTTTGAAGGTAGTCCTACCTTATATGTTCGATTTGCATGAGATGTTACACGTAACAAGCACATACTTACAACCTACACTACTCGTATACGCATAGTGTACCTGAAGTTTAAAGTTTTTTTATTATTTGTATTGAAAATCAAGATAATAATTATTATACAACAAATACCATTTCAAAGAATAAAGTCATTTTCAAAATCATGAAAATCAGAAAATCTAGTATATCTGCTTATATTCGTTGATGAGAACTTGTTTATTTGCGTTTGTATTTTTTCTTCAGCAGAGAAATATCTAATAACTCTGACGTACAGTAAAAAATAAAATATATTAACTTGTATCCATCACTTCCGAACCAAGCTGCTTCGTAGTGTTTCATTATATCAGTAGAATACGAAACCCATTCAAACTGGGGCTCATTCTTTCTAAATTGGATTTCGGTTAATCCTACAGCTCCTACGACATCCGTATACTGTTGCAAAGGGTGGCCCTGTTCCAAATATATTGATTTTATAACAAAAACGAGGGGTTGGTGCACGCGGGGTGAATGCCCCTGTCACTGCAGATTCGCCCCAGCTATATTGGTTGGGGTTCCCGCGTCACTAATGGAGTGGCGCCGGCTGAAATATGGGCTCGGTCTTCTCTTCATACGTTGAAAAACATTCGGGTTTTGAAGAATCATTCCCGTAGTTAAATGTTCCGTACATCCTCTGAGATAAATGGTATACCTACTGCCAACCGTGTCCTTTTTTACCCAGCTTATATGAATGCGCCTTGCCTTCATTTAGGTTAAGGCTTTTGGATGAATTAGTCAGGCTATTTCTCGCAAGTACAGTTAACATCAGCAGTTCGTCAAATATTTATTTTATATTAGTTTTCGTTTTATTAGTTTACTAGTACAATATTTGTCTGGATCTTAAGGTTAGCTTAAAATTAAGTAACCTTTTACTATTTTCCACCACTCTGAAAGGGCGCTGCAAATTGGTAGCCTGAGCTTAGTTATTTTCCAGTAATTAATTTAATTTCCAATTATAAATCTCCCAAGCACGTACAAAATAGTCATCTATAATAAATCACGTCACATTTTAATTTGTGCCCGGTAGGTACTGACCGAGCATAGCAGGTCTACTTGAATTGCTTAAAGTAAAAGTTTAGGTTACATACTTAGGCTTAATAATATCTGTAAATCATAACTGAAGAGCACGAAATTCTATAGCACAAGTTTTAACAAACTTAATTATATATAATTAGGTTGGCCACCAAGTTTTTTTATTAGTTTGAGAGCTCTTTAAAACGGGCCAATACAGAACTAATAAGAAGCACAGTCTTCCCATGCACGGGTATTTGTCATTCCTTTTAAAAACACGTGAAATACAATTTGCCGTTCAAAGCAGAAACATGTAATCTCCTTGAAAAACAATTAAGAATTTTGTTAAATTTTAGTTTTGTAAATAACTGAGGCAATTTTGGCGTTAGACTAAAATATTCAATCGAAATAACTTTAGCCGTTTAGCCTAGAACTTTATATCAACTTTGTTAAAAATGAATAACGCAGCTTTTGCGTTTTATTTGACTTCAGTACACAGAATTTTAGGCTTTTGATTTTGAATACCCAGGTCGTATGTACTATGCACGTCAGTCGGTAACTGAAATTTACGTGTGCCCGTAGTTTCAGTTGCAGCCCTTCATACAGCTTTACGACAGAGACGAAGCAAAGCAATTAACTACCTACCTACTGCTTGGTGCCATAAATAGTACAGATGTGCCGACTATGGCATTGGCCGACTACTTGCTTATAATCGTAGTCGGTTGCAAAGAAGCCGAGTATAAGCTAGTCGAGTAAGATTATAGGTACCATTATAAGCCGTTTTGATTACAGCTAACGCGCAATTCGCAACCGCCGCCTGCGAGCGTGTCGGAACATGTTTTGTTTATTTCATTTACTACATTGCTTCTTGAATATTATTTTGCAACGGAATGAGCGGTGTTTTTGTTAAAAAAAAGACAATTCTGTTATTGTTCCATAGAGTGAAAGAGCAATTAAAATTCAATCATGTCAAATAGAAAAATTCGCGTGTATGGATTTTTTTCACCAAGTAGAATTCCTTAAAGCCAAGTGTAAATAGCGCCAAATGATATTTTTTTTCACGGTTGAAGGTTTTTATTAAATGTAAATCCTCCTATGTACATTTTATTGAGAAATAAATACAAAGTAAGAAGCCGGATATTCAGCCCTTTTTGCCGAAGAGTCGCCAACTAGTCGCCGACTACGAAAGAAGCCGGTTAGTTGGCTTTACCGACTAGCCGGAACATCTCTAATAAATAGGCATATATATGATACCATATAGATCAAACTTGGCTGTGATGGTACTTCGCCGGACGAACCCTATGCACACATCTACCCTTTTGAAGGTGGCATATTAGATAACTTCGATATTTATATTTAACAAGACAATATTAAGTTACGGTTTTGCAAGGATTATTATTTTAAAAACTCAATTAAACTTTTGTATAACAAAAATAAAGTATTAATTAAAATCAATCCCGGTTGTTCCCGATTTGAACTTTTGGTACTTTGATTTCTGCGAGATGGAATCCGTGAAAGCTTATTATATAATTTCTAATAATTCAATTTTTTTAGTTTAGAGCATAATGTCAAAAAGCCGGCATTTACAAAATTATTATAAATTATTATTTTTAAATATATCTACAAAATTATTTAGAAGGAAAAGACAAATTACTTGCTTCGAGAAAATATGCGTTTAATGTTAAATGCGTTTAATGTTAATGTTAAAATAATATGCGTCATTAGTGCTATTTAATAAATAAATTAATCATTCACGGCTATACGCAAGCTAACGCGTGCACAAACTGGCTTCCTCCCATTTTGCGTACACCTTGCTAACGAACATCAATGAATGCTTCAAACATGAGTGCAATGCATATGCAAGTGTGGCTGGAATTCATGTTCTATGCCCGATACATTCTTGAATGGGTTTTTTCTGTTACTTTGTTAAACTCGAATAAGTGATATGGACTAATAGACGGGCTTTAATTTATTTATCAAACTCATGTTTGCATCATTTGATAATTATATTATTAGTGTGACGTTACTGACGTCAGACTTTGCGGGAGTTAATATTAAGATAACTATTCATATTATTCATATATTACAATTCATAAAAATGGCATTACATTTAGCTAGGCAACCTATTTGCTTTGTATCAATGTTTACATTATCTAGTAGTGTATGTTTACATTATTAATATTCTTTAATATCATTAAATAACAGATTAGGGTATATATTTTGAAACCGCTATTATATAATTATATATAATATTATTTATATAATTGTTAAAATTTAATCTGTATTTGTCAACTAAGTAAACTACTACCTGAGTTGGATTGAAGAGGAAGCAACAAACTCTCTGACACTGTTTCATGATTCAAAAGAGCCCAAGTTCACTCGGTAGGAATCTCATTTTACGACGGGATTGTAACATTTTGTTTTCAACACAGTATAAAAGGAAAACTCACTAAATTATCTAAAACATCAAACATCCATTTTGAATGTGGTACTTGAGAAATAAAGCGAGCCATTCGTTTCACGAATTGTCTTTTAAATATCTACGTTCGTTTTACATAGTAGAGAATTTATCAGGATATGGCCTCGCTCGTACAAAAGTACAAGTCGAGTGCAAGCGTTCAGTGAAACGTTTCATATGTAAATGCTCCCATAATCTGTAGAAAAGTCGGCGAACAGGCATCTATCGACGATGGATCGGAGATTCAACTTCTAACTTTCCGTTTGTAATACGTATTTTCCAGTAAACAGCGAAACTTTGTGACACATTTTTATGCAAGGCCGAACTATATACAGCACTTTGTTTCAGCGATTGTGCCACTGAATCTTTGAAGTTCTTTGCCTTATTTATGAGCTTGAGGATGAAAGCGGCTGTTTTATCTTTATACGTACCTCACAAAATTGTACCTACACGTATAATTAATTCTCGAATGAAGGTGAACTAAAATTGCAGAACAAATTGTGCCAAATTCGTCCGAAGCAGTATTGCCACCTCATCTGGTAATCCTCCGCCAAGCAGTGGTGCTTTCCCGGGGAAAGGTGTGGCTGCCGGTGAGATTATAGGCACTTGAGGCGCTACATCAATGCAACTAGCGTCTTCACTTACTTTAGTACGAGAAGACCTGAGTCGTATTGTTGTTATTTATAGGTGGCTGTAATCACTTAACATCAGGTGAGTTTTCAGCTCGTTGGGTTAACAAATATCATGTGTGTTAAACATACAGTTCAGTGAATTGTATATTACCATAACCTAATGGTAAACTAAAATTAGGTTTGGATATATATTGTATGCAATAAAGTTATTAAAACACAGGTAAAAAATACAATTTAATACAAACTGCCACACTGTCTGGACGAACCTAGCTTATTTTCCATAGTAACATTTAATAATACGACATGAAGTAACCGGGTGAAGACGAAAGACTAGTTATTTTAAATTCTTTTCAAGCAATGGAGTCAGTGGCGATAAAAAACACCCGTCACTGGAAGGTGGGATGGCCCCTTTTTGTTCCGTGGCTTCTCAAACGCGTGCACAAGGGTCCTCGAAGGCAATCGCTATGCCTTTCTATTTCACACCATTTTTGTACCGCGTGCCTTTTACCCTGATTTTGCCGACTAAAAGGAAATGGGTATGTTCGAGTGCGAAACAAGTTCTCGCCTTGGTTGGGAAATTTATTCCGTGTTAGATACGAGAAAGTTCAAAGACGTCATTTGTCCAAGCTGCAAACATAAATTACTTATTATTTTGTTTTCAATGGGGTTGGAATAGTTTGTCATTACGCACGCAAATGTAACTAGGTACTTATTGTTATTCGGAATACGTTATTACGTTGACTAATGCAAAATAAAATTTACTATATCACACTAACTGAATACCGTGACTACATTTGGTGTTGGATGTTGGGCGCATGAATGAATGAGTGAATAAACACTATATTCTACACAAAGAAATTCATGGTAAATATTATGCTTAATCTGGGACAACGGAGGGCTTATCTCTGAAAGCGATTTCTTCCAGACAACCTTTGGATGTTATTAATAATTTGTGACGCTTTATAGGACGGCGGTGCAGACATTCTAGTATAGGTGATTTATTCAAAGGAAGAAAATCGACTGAATATTATATAATTTTAATACATAAGTAATGTATAAATTTTAAAACTATCATGGTTATGAACATTATTATTCGTGTTACCGAGATATTTACCATGATTTGAGTTTTGTTGACTCCCGATATTTCGACGCAGTTACATGCGTCATGGTCCCGGGCAAACAAAACTCACAAATCATGGTAAATATCTCGGTAACACGAATAATAATAAGTAATGTAATAATGTAAAAATATTGATTGAAAAGGAAAATACAGTGAATGAGTAGTGCATAACATTACATTACCTACACATGATCAACAGAAAAGTTATGCCCAATTAGTGCAGTTTAAGCTGTTCCTTGAAAGTATAATTGGATGATGCCCGTCTGGACATCATCTCTGGTGGCCATCCTATAATTTTGTATACGGCTTATGTGCTTGTTCCATCATAAAATGTGGCCTGAATTTATAAGGAGACTAGTCGATTTTTTGACAGCAAGACACTTATCATAGTGTCCAATTTCATAACACAGACTCGGCGATCATATTGAGTTCAATGCGCGTTGACTGATTGTCCCACTGAAAATGATCGCGTGTCCAGTGTGATAAATAAAGCTCTAAGCTGGGGTTTTGTGACCAATTTCTCAAGTTAAAATCAAATTGCCAACCTGATACATTTTTCACCACCCCTTTGTAATTTAAATCTTGTAAATCAATTTTGAAACATTTAACAACTTACTATTAAGCAGAAATTGTGTTCAAAGGTGCAATATAAGCGTAATAAACAGGTTATAATAATAGGTAGATAGGTATATACAAAATAGTACTATTTTACCCATTAAAAAATAAAATAAAATTTTAATGATCGAGGTTTTATAACAAGTAATGTACGATAACCTGGATTTGAAGAACTAATTGCAAAAAAATTAAGTCAGTGTTTATGAGTTTCAGTAAATTGTTACTATTTTATTTGATAAGCTTTTCAGAAAATTAGAATGGAATCTTATAATTAGACACTATTAATCTTAAAAGCAGAAATCAAATAAATTCCAATTTTGACGAGAGTTTAGCATCGATAGTACTATTAATTATAGTATTGGTACATATTTATACATAAATTAACTTAAAAACATTAGCTAGTGCTTAAATTATGAAAGTATAAGTTTAGAAATATATATGCATATTTAATCGTTACTACTAAAATGGATTCTATTCGAAAAAATATACTGTACTCTGCTTAAAATGGAAATCCTGTTTGTTAATTAAAGGAAAATATAAAACTATAAATCCGACTCGCTTCGTTTTTAAAACGAATATTCATACCATGTCATCCTAATATGATGCTATTAATTAAACTCTACTTGGAATTCTTTCGTTTGTTTTACTAAACTAGTTCAAAAATAGATAAAAATTATCTTGACGACAAAGTGAGAAACTGACGGAGCAAGAGTTACTGGTTCTATTCCGGCATGGGACAAATTTTATCACGATGAATACGATGAGTCTGCTTAGTAAATGTATGTTTTTGTAGTTTTAATGATCACAACAGATAAAATTTCCAAAAACAATCAACCGAAATCAATGTGGATTAATCTTAAAATAGTTAACGAAATCAAAAAATTTGTGATATATCAGAGTATCACTTATGAGGAAATGACAACATACCATGCTAAGTTTCGTTATCCGTGTAGTTGAGAATTCGACGCTAAAGTTAACGTAGTGTCAATGAACAAAGTAAGGCAGGTGTTGTTTTATCAGACGGGCGGGAACATTGGCCTCACTTCCGCCCTTATCTGAGTTTACTTACCTTTGCCTGGGAACGGCGACAGCGACTCAGCTGTACAAGTGAATGGAGCTTGCAGTGCACGCGTCAAATCAAACATTAAATATAGCTTTGTATTGCAACAACAGTTGATAAGATTTCTCATCAGAGAGTTTTCCGATATAGAATTCTAACAATATTAGAGTCACTGTAGGGTGCTTGGATTCGAAAAGCGTGATCGCATCATATCAATATACTAATATTATAAATGTGAAAGTGTCGGTATGTATGTTTGTTACTCTTTCACACCTCAACGGCTGAACGGATTTCGATAACATTTGTTATGGAGGTAGCTCATACCCTGGATTAACATAATAGGCTACTTATTATCATTGAAATTCTGTTAAAATAAACATAAACATTACTATGGCATACATTTAACAGAAATGCTACATAATGAGGTTAGTAGTGGGCACAGCAAGTTTATTTTTATGCCTCATAAAAGATATTAAATTACATGCTATATAACCCATTTTGGTGTAAATTTTCTGGATAAAAAGTATCTTCTGTGCTTCCAAGGTTATCTCCATGAAAATTTCAGTCAATTCAATTCATAAGTATTACCGTAGGTACTATTATTTTGCACGCCGCACTTCGCAAAATAAATTTCATAATCTTGATTTCTTTCAAATATTTAAAAGGTGAAATTTATATCCATACATATAAATAAAATTGAAGTGTCTGTTTGTAAAATACAATGAATGCATTTGATACTATGGTATTTAAAAAAAAAAATTAAATGTTTTTGTCTGACTGTCTGTCCGTCTGTATGTTTGTGCCGGGTGTTCGACGCCTGGACTGATTTTTACGGGACTTTCACAAGCAGATAGCTGATGTTGTATAAAACCTATCTTTTACTTTTCTGGGATAATATTTATTTAATTTAATTTTAGAGAAAAAAAATATGTTTCCGCACAAAAAAAATGTTAACTGAATTGAAGTCGCGGGGAATAGGTAATATGAAGTATATAAACATAAAATATAAAATAATATTGATATAAATATATATATATTGTATATATATATATTAATTTCATCTCTCAAGACTTGTGAGCTAAGAAGGCGGCAATGAGCTCACTGTTGGTACACTGTTCCAAGATAGTATAATTCATAAGGTGAAAATGAAAAAAATGCCTCTGCCTCCGCTTCACTAACCATTCGGAGAGAGACGCGTAAATCTATGAACTCATACGATCCAATACCTTAGCTAGTGTTCGAATCACTTTTTCAGGTTTTGATGGAAAATGAAAATGAGTTGAAGTAAACAAGGCCAAGGCTTTTACGACTTTTATGTAAGCTAGATAAGTTTTAGGTCGGTAATGTCTTATGAATACTGTATCAGACAAGTCTCTGCATAAGCCAAACATATTTGCCGATGAGACTTTGGGATGAGGTTTGAGAACAATGGAAGATAAAATAAAAATAAAGTGTACGTTCGTACCTCTTTACTTAGGTGTGAGAATGTGATATTCAAAAGCGGTTTTGATGTTACTGAGTGCCAAGAAACCTTCTCAACGAGCCTACCTACATATTTACGTATACCCACCGTTTTTATTATTGTGGCATATCGACGAGGGGCAAACTTCCTTGAAAGGTTTCATTCGACATCAATACAAAACCTACGTTTCCGATAAAATGTGCTGATGTTTATGGAATAAAATTTGATCTGATAAAACTCGTAAAGCATGTACATAGTATTAACATTTACAGCTGCCGTAATTCTGGGCAAAAATACAAAATGTAATCACTATTTCATTTTAAAATTTCCAAGAATATCAATTGATAATACCAATCGTATTATTGGATAGTAATTCTTAATGTTTTGACTACCATGAGTATTATAATAACTACGTTTGTATAGTGGTCGTACCAAATAATAGTGTTTTATATTTTGATATAAAATTATAAACTATCACAGAAAGAAAACTATTCCTAATAGTTAAGAAAGCTCGTAACTTATGGGGGGAGTAAGTGAGTTTGAAATCCGTTTAGTCGTATTATTTTGCACCTTCTAGCTATAAGGGAACCCATCTGGCGCCATGTGTGAAGCAATACAAGGAATAAAGTCAATATTACGAGTATTAGGTTTCTTTCCGTACTTTTTACTTACATTCAAAATCGCTCTAGACAGTTGATGATCTTAGAAAATTGTGAATATTGTTGAACTGAATATTGAGAATTGTGCCTATGATATTTATATTATTAAATTAGGCTGCCATTACCCATATCATCAAAAAAAAATGTAGGTATCATATACCCCAAGGCCACAGACTAATTTGCCGGGCGGTAATTAACTGCCATCATTAAGTTCAATATAAATGTCACAATTTATGGTTAACAGGCGTTATGCTAATCTTTCAAGACACTGAATTTAATAAAAAAATATGGTAATCAATGATAATGATACCCTCCGTCTCACATAGCCATTTTACTTGCAAAACTCTTTATTCTGAACTTATATACTATGCCATGTTCTTCGTAATATCACGCTATAAAACCTATCTTTTACTTTTTATAGCGACTTTTATGTCTGCTGTAACCGACTAGGTACAATCATCTAACATATAAAATTGCATGAATGTCAAAACCTCATACAAATAACCCGTATGAGATTTATGTTATATATATATAAGATTATATGTTTCTTATCCGGGCGCGCAAAATTATCGGTAATCTTATTAATTAAACGATTTCCCGTGAAGCCTTGAATTCCATTATTGATTATCTTCGTACTTATCTATTGTCTATGTTTTTTTTCGGGGATAACTGTAACTTCTGGCTGCAATATGGCAGTAGATTTTTGTCAATTCTAACTTCACGGTGTCTTCTGCTGTCGCTTTGTGGTGGGAATATGGCGAACCTTCGTGGCTGTCCTTTTCAGACAGCCACGTTTATGATGACATTAATTCTTACCACTCTTTTTCAGTACGATGCACCAAGACATATAGTGCGTCGCAATCATCTCGGGGACTATCATACTAGGCACAGACAGCGCTGTGCCTAGATGTCCTATGTTCCTGCGATGGTCGAGAAGTGAACGGCGCTTCATAATTCCGACAGTAATCTTCCTCTACGGCCCCACCACGACTGTCATTCAACGGTGGCGTAGCCGTGGAAGGTAGGAAGGGTGTGCCGCTCTTTCTTCCTATTTTGGTTTAGAAAAAATTACGGTACTAAGGCGCACTTTAAAGACTTTGGAGAACGAAATACCCTCAGTCCACCGTATATTTTAGAAACACATTCAGTTAAAATTATAGCTACGTCTTATGGTTCATAAGCAACTAGCCTATAGTACAGACTGCTAGTCAAACGCTGTAGACCCTGGTCCTAATAACATGTCCCAGTTACTGATGCCCGTCTCCCACTTCTTCAGTCTGAATACAGCTTTTTGAGGTAGAAATTCAATCAAAATCAAGGTGCAGCGATTTCCAAGTCCCCGAGCAAGTTAACTTGGTTGTAATATGAAACTTTGTAGTGCTTCCACGTGGAGGCGATAGCAGCTTGTTAGCCTTCACAAGGAACTCTATAAAATATTCTGTCTTGTGGAAAACCATAATGATTCATCCTCTGCAGTTACAAACGGTAGTGCTTTATTAGATTTCCCTCGATTCCTGGATTATTTAGTTAGTAATGCTTGGTACCGTCAGATGTCTCGTTAAAATGTCGGTCTAGAAGTCTCACTTCTGGTATTTTATCTCCCTGATCCTTTCCGTGCAATATATTTATTACTAAACATTTTTTTTCTGTGCCATAAAGCTTTTATGGCAAGATATACTTCCTGGGAGAACTAGAGTTAAGACAAATCAAAGGAGACTGATTTTTAATGATTCGTTAACCCTTTCTGGCACCATCATCAGTTTGGTGGAGTTACATATTATAGATCTGACAAACGGAAGAACATATAAAAATCCAGCAAGTGCTTTAAAATGGATTAAAATGAACGGAAATTCAGCCATAAGAACGACAAGAGTTCAGTATCGTTTTAAGGTTGAATAATTTTGGGTGTGATTATGAATATACATAAGCTTGGAAAAATAATTCAACCGCGGTATCATGGTATAACGCGTATCTTACTTGCCTACATATATATCGCGTACTCACTCGGGTAATGCGGCTGTTCGTACTCCGTATCGTTTACTGCGCAAACTTACTTTAATGAATAACTCGCCAAAATATCACACAAGTATAAACGAGAATATTAAGTGGAAATTCCAAATGGCTCTTCAATTTTGAAATCTTGTTAAAAGTAAGTAGAAGGTTTGTATTTCGAGTAGAACGATTCGGTCCATAATTACACGACGAAAACAGGCTTTTGAACAGGAAATACGACGCCCGCTTCTAAACAAAAAATTACTTTCACAATTCTAAGTGTGAGGAAGAATTTCTGAATAATCGCAAAACAAAAACAAATTTGCAACAATGGTAGTTACACGATACACAGTTGTATCACATCTGCGTGTTGAACTCTAATCTTGGAATGACTTAAGCATAAAACTTTAACCTAGTTTTGTTTCGAAACGACTCTTGAAACTCCATGTAAATGTTTCACAGAAACAATATTATTTAAATTGAGCTCAGGAGTAAGTTAAGTAGAATAAAAGAATAATATTCTACTTGATATATTGAAAATATCTATATTTTTATTCTTAAGTGTTGATATATTTACTGAAAGGCACTGAAAATATTTTTGAATAACAAAAATAAAAGTTATCTAAATGTAGTACTTTAGATTTCACAATTATAATAGAATATGAAGCTATATAGCTGTTTCACGCAAGCAATCAATCTACCTGTAGGCGGTCGCAGATGGGAAGGAGAGACAACTTCTAATTATGTATAAATCTATTGCCTGAAATAATACCAACACTGTACAACGAAGATGGAAACAAAATAAATACATACAGTCACAATGAACTTTGCGCATGACTTCGTAGCTTTTACCAAAATATAAAGGACTTCGTAGGTATACTCATGAAAAGACGTTTTCCAGCAAGTGAAGCTCTTTGTGCATTGTTCGTGTCGGAAGTAATACCGATATTGTTAGGTACATCGGCATCAGCCACCAAAGAATAATGTAAATCGTTGTTGTTTGTACACTGATGGATTCTTTTCCATTGATTATATTTTTTATATTTTTAAGGTCTCCAACAATAATAAAGATTGATGTATTCTGAGAAATTTTCAACTATTAAGGACAACAGCCATGCGGTCCGAATATCGATGTACGTACTAATATCGCAGTCATTAGACATAACTGTTATATTTACAGGGCAATACAGAGTTTTCTGAAAATTGAATCGGGCATGATGTGCTTCGGGTGTTCTAATATATGATTTAGAGTTACAAAGTATTAAAGATAAAACCAGATCGCTCAATATTGTGAAATCGTAAAGGAAACGTAGTCAAATCGACACCGGTACGTTGAGCGCTTGCCGGGATTCTCACGATTTATGAGGCAATATGTTTAACGTCTACTGCGCGAACCCTCTCGGAACATAACGGGGCTGTTACGTAAACAGATTGCTCGCGAGTGGTGGCCCGACGTTCCAGATATCGGCCTACGAACGATTCCTACACTTACAACTTTTGTACCAAATCGACGGCGACACTTTACTCTCCGTAAACCTTTCGCATGCGAATGGGTGCGGCGATTCGAGAACTATTTTCGTATAAAGGCACCCTGTTGAGATTTCGTACGATCTCGTGATACTCGAAAGTGCGCTTCCTTAGGGTGGTGGAGGGGTGTTGCGACAAATCTTTGATGTTTCAAGTGGCATCGTAATCACATTTACGTTCCGGTGTGTTTGATATTTTTTGGTTTCGAAAAATGAAGGTATTATGGCGCACTTTAAAGACTTTGAAAATTTTTTAGCATGTTTGTTTAAAACGTTGAAAAACTGGAATTGGCGTGGGATTCGTACACTTCTTCTTTTGTGTGGATTGAATAAATTATCATATAGTTTTTGCCTTAAAGTTTGCTACATTAATGGCACTGGCAGCCTGCATAACATCAAGTGCGGCATGGTCTGCAGAGGAGTGCCACATTTACATTGCATCTCGGTTGCGTCAATCATATAACATTTGTTTAGGAACACTAATCTTATTACTTTAAACGATAAATTCTTGTACATATATTTTATTTAATTCGCGTATCTCGGAAATATTGTTTTTAGATAGGGTTTTGCTGTTTAATTGTATTTCTTGCGGAAACGCAATTTTGAATTGCAAGAAATGTTTTACCCGGAAAGAACCGAACGAAGCTAGGTTGCCCAGGTACTACTAAGTTAATAAACAGATTCTTTAGTTTTCTGCTAAAACATCTCCAGGCTGTGATATTTTTTTTAAAATAGGTTTGCTTATAATAAATAGTCTTTTAATTGTATTCTGTATAACAAAAAATACCATACATTTTAATGTGTTTACGTGCATCGGACAGCGCGTTAAAATGTTGGTCCCGGCTATTCTTGTCGTTAAGCCATGTCATAAGCTCTTGGCGAAGGCCGTCAGGTGGCTTGAAAACTCAGAATTGACCACTTACTCACACGAAAAGAAGAACGATACGGGAAGAGACGACGAATCGCATAACGAGGAATTGTTTATTTTAAAGTCCTGAAAAAAGTATTATTTTTGATGTTTGGTTATGTGTCTAGGATGTGTGATCAATTTTCTTTATTTCGAGTGAGTTTACTGTGATTGAAAAGGAAGCGCTCAGTTCAAATACCATGGTCCAACTATTGGCCCGGGGAAGAGTTGCTAAACTCAAATGATCTTTATTTTATCTCAAATCGGTTTTTCTTGTATTAATGTATGGAAGATGGTTCTTAGCCATGGAAATCGGAGGCTTTAACGTAGAGTTTTTTTTCGGTGAATTTAACTTTTCCATCACTTTGATCATCGATTCGTAAACATTTATAACGAAAAAAATATTGCTCCAGATTTGAGCAAATGGACTTAGAAATGGCAACCACAATTAAAAAACCGATCACGTGATCAATAATGCTTTTTCAAAAAAAGAATTCGAATGTTTGGGGCTTTGTTCATTAACGCATATTAACGACAGATTAGCTTATTTATGTTACCTTTTTTGATGGAGTCTACCTGTCACAAAATACAATAAATTTGCAATAAACTAACTAAAATGTCACTAAACTACGTTTATGAATGAGGCCCTTATAGTTTTATTACCGACAGCAATATAAACAAAGCCAATACTCCATGCTTTATTCAAAGCTCGGCAGTTGGTTACATAATTCCAGCCACAGATTAAATAATGTTACTTCGTAGTCCAACTAAGTATTCGATCCATCACTGCAGGTGGCATTGAGCTCGACCGGGTATGCATAAGTAATTTATTATCGATCTAAAAACGGAATTGGACATAAGTACCGCAATAATGCTGACTGCAAAACAACCGGGTGACTGAAAAACAAACCTTTTTCATGACGGCATAGAAATGATTATAGCTATGATAACTAGGTACCCTCTTCAATTTAATAAAGAAAATGTTTTTCTTTTCTCTTACTCTCTCGCTGCATTGTTATCTTTGAATGTGAACAAAAATTTTTAATTTGAAAGTTATTTTATTACTGGTTTCACCTATGTAGTGGCCGTTTTTCGTTTCGTGTAAGTGGAAATCTCTGGTGTAGAAGTTTTCAAGCAACCTAAAGGCCTCCAATATGGCTCCAGTACAGCCGGGACCTTCATCTTAACGGGCCCTCCGAAGCACGGAAGCGCTTAGTTAAAATGCCACTGAATGATCACCCATCCAAGTATTGACCAGGCGGATGGTTGCTTAACTTAGATAATCTGTAAAAAATGTCTAAGCAAGCTTCGCTCATTGAGTTTTTATGGTGGGACATGTCCTGAAATCTAACCACAGAGTTTACTGCGTTTGATCACCTTGAGTCCAAGTCCAAGTAAATATCAACTAACAGCACACTAGTTAACAACAATTAGCAACCACCAGGAACTACCGGTTTGCTAAACTTGCAACAACCAATTACGCCGTGGATTGAGGCATGGCAATGTCGCATTTCTAAGGTATTCACGCTAGATGTTTAGACGCTAGACTGGTAAGGAAATGACCTAATGCCCTATAATAAGACTTAAAAGACTCACAGAAAAAGAGGACATTACCTACAGATAACTTAAATATTACTCCAGGAAAATGGAACATTAACATTAGTGCTCATGAAGGGGCCAACTTTAGAAGAATGAGACGGAATACCCTCCTCATAACAGCAGTGTCATAAGATTGAGATGCCACTAATCTATACTATATATATTAATATTATAAAGCTGCAGAGTTTGTTTGTTTGATTGTTTGTTTGCTTGTTTGAACGCGCTAATCTCTGGAACTACTGGTCCGATTTGAATGATTCTTTCAGTGTAGTCCATTTATCGAGGAAGGCTATAGGTTATGTTTTTTTTTTTTCAAAATTAGGGATCCGTATGTAAATTGCTATTTTGTAACACAAGGTGTAAAATCGAAAACCTATTTTCGCGTGCTGTGCAAAAACTATTGACAATAGAACAAAATGATGTACTACGGGTTTGTAGATCCCATTAAGACCTACAAAAAAGTCCGCGAGAAAATATATCTAGCTATCATGGTTAAATCACAATAACCGATTTTGTGTATCAAATTTGTACACCGTGTGCAGTTTGATCCAACTTGAAAGATAGGATAGCTCACATCTCAATTTATGATCGCAATATTATTTTATTGCAAATTATAATATCGTATGATAAAAACGTTAGCCACAGCAACGCGTGGCCCGGTCAGCTAGTTAATAATATAATCTATAGAGATGCCGTTGGTAGGAAATTATGAAAACAGACAGGCATCGAGATAGGCCTTATAAGGTAATATTGTAAGATTACCAGATAAAAATACACATGGTATAGATTTTATTTATAGTTTCCGTAAATTAGGAGGTAGAAAATGTTCGAATAATATTTTTTTGTTATTGCTAATAACAGCAATATAGTGCAATATCTCACTATATTACTCATACTTATCAATCATAAGGCTTGAAAAATCCGATACCAGAGTTGGCCACTTACTCATTCAAAAAGAAGAATAATTACAATATTTATTAAATGTTTCTGCTTAATAAAGCGCTCTAGTGTTTAGCTTTTTCAATAAAAAAACTTAATCATCACGATGATTATTTTTTAATTCGATACGGATAAAGAAAACAAAGAAAAAACAAAAAACCTAACAAACATACAAAATAACATAGCCGGAATAAAAATCTCATCGCCGGCATCACTTTCACATGAATGACTCTGCCAACATTTTTCTCCTGCAAAAATTATTTCATACTAATTCAATTACCAGAACAAAAGTTTTACCAAGAAAATTACCTACTACTCGTAGTCCGGGCCCAAGACACAAGATAAAGATGTTAATTTGCCAAGATGCATGAGTAAAACATTAATTTATGTTAATTTGTATGTTAATATATATGTGTGCATTTGTTTGCAAGATAGTCTGGGTGTTGTTGATCTTTCGATATATAAGTTAATAAAGTGCCTGGGTATGCATGTTTGTTTTTAAATGTAACAGTCACAGTTGACAGTCTTTAAATTCAAATATTGAAATCATAATATTGAAATTATGTATTATTTATAGGCATTAGTCTGTATCAACATCCATAGAACATATAGGTTCGTTAATTATAATATTTTTAACGATTATTCGGTAAAGCTTTGGGACAGCGGTCCCAGTCAACGAATAATATTTTTGAATCCGTCAACTGGGACCGCAAACCACGTGACGTAAATTGTACAGACGTCGAAATAAATACGACACTGTTTAAGTAGATCATATATATAGTTCCAGCCAATTAAAAAAATAATAATAATGTGTATGCATAAAATTTATGAATATTGAACGCATGAGTTTTGAGATTGTCATAGTTCTACCGTACCGTGTCTAGTGACACAACATTATAATATCATTTTATCAATTACAATTCGACTTCGTTGTTCAGATTTCATTTTTTGATTTTTTTTTTTTAAATCTGCTGAAGTTTCACCAAATGTACACATGAGAAAAATATAAAGAAGTAACATGTGTTAGTGAAGTTCAATTCCATCACATATTATTATATCCTCACAAAATCGAGTAAGCTTTTGAAGGAACTCGCGTGACGTCGGTCGGAAGATTCTAATTCTGATTAGCGTTGCGTGGCGGCTAACCTACTGCTGTTTATTTTACAGTTTTATTACGTAAAATATGTGGTTGGGATGTAGTTTTATGCTACTGACACGCTGATTAAGTTTGTGCAACTGATTCATTTCTGTGCTGGATGTCTATTCTGTGTGACATAAAAGTAGCCGCTATCAATATAGATCGGATTATCATTAACACACTTTTAAACTTTAAATAAGGTGGCTTAATAGCCAGACCATTATGATACTGTGAAACAAGTTATATAGATAAACTCTTTATTGTCAATACCAGAAATAGCAGTACACCTCTAAAAGTACGTTCCAGATAAGTAGTTATCTGGAAAGAGATTTTTATCTCCAAAAGCTGTAACGTTAGTTTACAGTTTCTACATGATGTGACATTTCCCCTAAGGACGACGTACAATAGAACACCAACGCATGTGGCATTTAGCAATCTGGATTGGGCTCTCGTGCTAGATCCATTTCAATTCACTCTCACTTGCTGAAAATATACTGATATCTACGGAGTTAACTCCTTTTAAAGGAATAAATCAACAAAAATATTTTACCTCAACAATATTACTGAACTGAAAGCTTGCGCTGACCTGGACATAATTAATTATTTAGGCTCCATGAAAAGAAACCAGAATTACATGAATATTTTTAATATAATCCATTTTTATTTTCAGTCTTGGTCGTACCCTACCAATATCCTATATTTTGTAGATAATTATACCCTTATGACCTGTTGATGACAAGCAAATTTGGGCAGCAATCAAGCAAAACAGTGTAGGTAATTAAAAGTTTTACAGGGTCAAAGCTTCCAAGTCAAGTTCGAGCAACAACATAGGCAACCATTGAAAGGCTGTGAAGAGCTTATTTATTATTAGGCACATAATTCTGTGCTTACTCACCTCGTCTCGTGAGAGAACACCACGAGGTGAAAGTTGTGTTGTGGTGAAAACTTAACGAAGCGGATCTTCAAAGTGAATATTAAGGTGAGAATACACAGATTAGACGAAAACTAATACACTGGTTTCAGTGTATTCATTTTCGTAATTTGGTCTCAGCTTTTTGAAAGAATTTAATGGTCATGGACAAATAGAATTGCCGTCTAAATTTTAAGTTTCACAATAGATAAAGGCCGCTTTTAATTTGTCAATATCTGGCCTTTATATTATCTAATAATTTCATTAATGAAGTGCTTATGGTGAAGCTTGATTGAGCTTCTAGCTTTGATGTTTTTTACAGATTATCCAAGTTAAACAACTCTCCGCTCACTTTGTATTTGGATGTCGGTCTCAGCTATAGTAGTTGATATAAATAAATAATAACGTTTACACTCTCATACCTCTGCACTAGAATTTCCTGTGTCGCAGATAGCATGGACAAACACAGAAACACAAGACAAACACTCAAGACTCAAAACAAACTTCATGCTCACTGCACAAAGTATGCCACGGCCGGGAATCGAACCCAGGACCCCTCGCTTCGAAGGCAGGGTTACTACCAATTAAGCCATGGAGTCGTTTAAAAGTTATATGTATAAGTTATGTTGATATGTTACGTTGAAGTCCTTTTGGCGGCTTAAAAACTAAGACACCAGAGTTGGCCCTCCTAACCTCACAAAAGAAAGACGAACTGTAATCAATTCATTTAGCTTATTGATGGCGCCTTACCTAAGTTGATAATAGCTTTGCCTTTGAAGGGAGGAGTTCTAGTTGGTATCAGTCTCTGGGTGAGGCAAACCTCAGTATAGATGGAAAAAAGTAATAGATTTGTGTGAAATTTTACATTCCACTCGTACTACTTATATCTAGTGAGCAATATAAAATAGAACATAATACAAATGTGAAAAATGTGATTGAATAATAAAAGTTTTTAAGGCCGTTTTGACGAAAGCTCTTCTCAGTACATTTTATCATTTGAAAGTTCAAATTTATATTTGTTTCCTACAATTACCGCTTAAGAAAGCTAAAATAAATAGCTTTTAATAACATAATACCTAAGATTAATCTAGTCTTTATCCTACTCTGTGTAATCACTTTGAATATACAAGCTCAGTATTTAATACTAGTGAATACCCGGTATGTGCTAGGCTAAAAAAAGAAAAACATGTTGAGCCTAATGCATCGTTTTGTAGTTTAAAACCATCTTCGCATTATTGATTTTCTAATGAAACCTAAGGCAGATCGGTCGGATGCTTTGCTTGAATTTTTGTGTTAAAAAACACAAGAATACGGACACAAAACAAAAAACAAATAAGTACCGAAGTTAAAACAAATTCTGTGTATTATAGCACAAAAAAAATTCTACCCATATTCGTATTAGGATTGCGCTTCCCTCTCAAGAAAAATCTCTCGTAAGAAGTCTCGTAAAGGATATAACATGAAAAATACAGAACGGGTAAAATAAAATTACTAAAAGCTCCTTGTTATTGGTTAAAAATAATGTGGCAAACAGTCCCGGTGCAGATTGATATTCATTTTATACACGTACATATTATGATTTGATGTTTAAGCAGACTGGATTTTATAGAGTAACTTTTCTCATTAACTTTAGCTGGTAAGCATAATAGGCACACACTTTTATTATGTAACTGCATAATACTGTGTTAGTATGTCATTGTTTTCACTTTTAAGCTTTAAATCACGTGGTTGAATATGGAAAAGCTTCGAAGCTGGTACTTGGACGCAGACTTGGGCGTTGGGCGTAACCGATATGAGAGCAGACTGAATAAAGTACGGGTAGAACTAGCTAAATAGTTACTACATGTTATAACTTGTTTTTATTGATAGTTTTTTAATACTTATTTATTTGTTATTGTACACTTATTCATGAAACGTGATTCTACAAAGTAACATTTATTAATGTATGATTTTACTTTTAATGCCCATACGTTTACACACACAGGATACCCTCTGTAGCAGGTGCCATGTATAAACATTGACGCAAAAGAACAACAAGATCCGTGACCCGAGAATAAACTTTACGCTCATGGTCACAAAGTCTGCCCCAGCCGTGATTCGAACCCAGGACCCCTCGCTTCCAATGAAGGGCTAGCTACCTAAAACGCTCCAATTAAACGATTTATCGTTTATAGTCACATAACAATGCTCTATTTGACGTAAATTGAGATAATATATATGTAATTTACTTTATTAGGATAACCAACAGCATTAAATTATATGAAATATAAAATCAGTAGCCCACGGACAGAAAAGGTTTACAAAAAGAGCAGCACAACAAAGTATCTACTTGTATACATACCTAACTGCAAAAAATTTAAAACTGAATTTTTTAGTACCGAACAAAATAAAACTTAGGACTTATATTATTAAACTATCCCGGTACCAAATTTTATTCAAATCCGTTGAGTCGCTTTGTACGTGAAGGAGTAATATAAAACGTTCGCCTTTATAATATTAGTAACATATTGTACCTACTCGATAGTAATTAAAAAAGTGGTTGAAATTCCGAAATAATCTTAAAGATGTCAAGTTTATAATGGAGTTACTCTACTTACACTTTAATCTATAAACGTATATCTGTTGTTCATGCTATTATCCATTGTGCAATTTTCAAAACATGACATATGCTGAAACAACTTAAGCAAATAGGTACTAAAAGACAGATTTACAGGCAATAAATTAAGTCTCCCGGGCACCGTTGGCAGCTTATCGCACACGTCTAGATATTTGGATAATAATACGGCCGCGAATGGTACCCGGCGCTCGGAAAAACCATAAAGGGGGTAGTTAGATAAATAGATCACTAGATACAAGGCAGGCGCGGCTTCTAAACTGCCCTTTAATAGAGAGAAATGTTCGCAGAAATCAACACTTAGTTCTATAGCATTAATCGTGACCAGGTTGCCAAGTAACAAAATATCTCGCACGTCTTTGTGTGACTGGGCACATACCTACCGGTCTGGCTCGGTTTGTCCAAAATTATACTTCTCACATAACTACCCACACGTTATTCGTTATTTTTTCCACACTTGAATAAAGGGAGAGCTTTTGATTTAGCTTTATGTTTGGGGCCCAAGTTGCTTGCGTCATCGTTTCTTTAGTCACATTAAAAATTAGTTTTTTTTTGTATTTCACGTCACGCCATATTTGTGCGAATTGTAGAACATATTTTTTTATGTTTTGATGAAAATATGTATGTAGGTTAATTCAATTTTTTAAGTTATTTAAGCCTAACCATAATTTCATCCAGAACGGACTTTTTTGTTATTATATTTTTGAGATTATTATTATCATTACAAATATTTTAAAACAAAAAACGGATCGGTTTCCTATGCGTGTTCTCAGGCTTTATTTTTTATTACGAAAACCATGTCTATATCTTTCTTTAGTTATTTGAGAGATATATTTGAGATACTGAGGGTCGATTTATTTGACAGGTCTTTCGTCATAGGACAAAACTGTTTATTGTTACGTTAAATCTTTCCAGATAATTGTATAGGTACGACGCGTAGTGCGGGATTAGAAGTATACTAAGCTATGTACTTATATATTCAGAGTCAACCTTCGCTTTTCATACTTTTATCTTTTTTTTATATGTGAATGTGTGACGAGACGAGCTGAAGGCCCACCTTGATGTTAAGTAATTACCGTTGCGCCCGTCAAACTAACTCAAACGTTAATTGAAACTGATTTATTCCTTTAGATCAGAAATATAATTTGGATACGTCAAATTTTACACATAAAAGTAAACATTTTGTGATATATTTGTGAGCATATAAAAATTCACTGGAACTTAGGCACATTACATGCACACAGTTATGTCAAATTACAGTCAGTTTTTATGTTTTGAATAGTCTTATTTCTTAAGTTTACTTAGTGCACTTATTTGAACCAGCGACTTTCAGAATGAAAGTCGCCGTGCCCCTGGGCCACCACTCCATGTTTACGAGTTTACATCTAATTCTCGTATATGCTACAACACGGTTTTATTTTTAAATAATGTATTGGTTCATTTTTAGTACATTTGTGGTTGTAGGCACACACGTGGGCGTTAGCAAGATATTATACTTACTCAGGTGGGGCCGTGTTTAGAACAGTTCGTTTCTATATTCTATTTTTGAAAATTCATCAACATTAGAATGTACTAGTTAGCGCAGGTTTACCGCCGAATGTAGGTGCCGTAGGTTTTGCACGCACTAGATTTTTTTATATTCACATTTAGCCAGTGAAAAAATGTTTTTTTCTCAAATTTTTGGACTTTCTTTATTCTGGAATTCTTTCTATTATCCTATTTCTCGTATATTCATTAATGACCTCTATTATATCTCTGATTCGAGTCTAATTCTTAAAGAATCCTCCTAAGCATAAGTAAATATTTATATTGCAGGCGGTTGGTTGTAGGTGACTATGTGTCGCGCTGTGATAATATGAGCATGAGAAACGCAGTCGCATCCAACCAGGAACAGCTTAGATACGAAAATAGGAAATATTTCGTTGACATATTTTTATCGAGTTTACGGTGAATTATTCGAGGAAAGCGTGTCGTGTGATTCCGCCGTATCGTCGCTCATTATCGGCAACGACGGCGGCGGACGCACTGAACCGTGCCTACATTACAATTGAATTCACCTTGACGACTCGTGATTCACGATCGGAATCCCATTGCGTATGATTCGATAATGTTTAGCTCTAACATAAATAGAATTTTGTTCAAATTTATGCTTAGATCCTGCGCTCGGCAGGAGGTAGACTGCTTTCGTAATCAGAAACCGATCGCGCTCTCTTCCCCCGATATCGCTCGGTAAAATTTTGTGTCACACGAGTTGAAATACTTGAAACGTTTTTCGATTGCTTTGCGTACAAATAGGAAAATAAATCGTCAATTTTGGTAGCGGTGCAGTGTAGCGGTGGCGTTCACGGTTGAAGGCTCTCTTATAACAGGTCGCTCGGTTCTGAGTCGAGCGAAAGGCATTAATCGTGTAACGCGGTGCGCATACATCACTTCGCCTAGTAAATGTGACACAGCACACTCCAGTTAACGTAAATCATTCATTAGAAGCGTAGTTAATGAGTCATCCACTGAATGCTTTTCTAATGACAATTTAATGCCGTTCATCGCTTAATGTCGCCTAGTAATCAAACTTTCAGGCGACGTAGCTGAGGTAAGCTGCGGATAATAGACACCAACTTTGGGGATCTGAATATATTAGCTGAAGAGTGCTATTTAGTGATTTATTATTATAACCCCTTCTGCTCATGTTGACACTCGCTAGCTTTAACGGTAGGTAAATATTTACTTAAAGTAATGAAAAATATATTAATAGCCTCATTTTTAAGTAAAAATTTTTGCTTGTAAGCAATATCGAGAATCGTTTGATATTTTTAGATTGAGTCTTCTCTATGTTCAACAAAACACCTATAAGGTATTAAATCTCAGGCTGTGCGTTAATGTCGATGATTGCGATGATTTGATTGCGATGTGCGATGATTTATTGCCTGAACTAATAATAAAAGTAAACTAATTCAACAAAAAACTAAAATTATAATATAATGAATATTCACTAACATTAAGCAATGGAGTCGTCTAATATAAATGAAATTCCAAATTAAATTTCCCGGTTTTCAGCTAGCAAAAGTTTGCCCGGAACTGTGATTTTAAGGATTTTATGTTTTTGTTTCAAGTGAAATCTACTGAGCCCATGCTGTGAATTCGAACATCGGTAGATGATGATATGATGTAACACTGTTTGCTACTTTTTATTCTAGTACCACGCAGGCAAAGCCGCGCACAGAAGGTATAAATGAACTTAATTTTGGGCAGAAGATGGCGTAAGTGTTGAAAAGTCGAAGTAGGTACCCCATAGTTAGCTTTTGTTCCTAACAGAAACAAAATGTAGTTTGGGTATAAACTAAATCGCATTAATTTTTTAATTTTTTTGTTGAAAATGGATGCATGGCTCTGGTGGTTCGAGTTAACAATGTCGGCCCGTATGTAAAAATTACACTTTTCAAAGCCACTACCAGTAATTTAACTCTAGAAATCTATGCGTAAAAATGCATAGATACGCTCAGAATACAATAATATCTTAAAACCAGTATCTTAAAAACCGTCACGGAACATTACATGCCCCTTTTCTGGACACGGTTTGTTCGGAGAGTAATATCCAAGAAAACTGGACCTAGATAGGCTATAAATATTTCACTAATCCTATTACATCAATAGCTAAAAAAATATGGATCCATATTTTCCGAATAAAATATTTTATTTTTATTGCTGATTAGATTATGTATTTCCGTACGTGGATTTTGTGGAGTCACTCAAATTCAGGCGATAAGATGGTTCCATTCAAGTGTAATCCAGTAGATAATCAATAGATCGGTGTAGGTAACCGGTTAAATTGTTCGGGCCGAATTATCAAAAACAATGAGATGTTGGGTTGGCCTGTTTGAGACACGAGGGCAGTGGCCGGTTCCATTGTCGCTAGCCAGCGGTGTGTGGCAGCCAGCCGACCACGAAATCGGTTCCAGCCGCGCACCGTAACTTCCAACAACCAAAAATCATTCACGAAAACTCACAGGCTGTAAAATAAACCTAAAGTACCATCAAACCACATGGAAACGCGTTAAAATATTAAAATAAAAACGCGATACCTCGCCATCTACCACTCGAAATTCGAAATCAAATTTTGAAGTATGGGTAAGAATAGGAAATAAGCAATAATTTATTATATTAATAATTTATAATTATTTTTGTTAGATTTCCGTCATTTATCAACCGATTTGAAAAAATATTTTGTTGTTTGAAAAGATATCAAATGTTTTCAGATTGGTCACGTATTAATAATTGAAATGCGCTTTGTCACAGGAAAACAAAATGCTTATATACCGATTTGATGTTTATTTGCCAAAATGGTAGGAAAAAATCCAAATTAACAACTAATATGTATTGTATTACCCGTCTTACCTATCAAGTTCATTCCCCTCGCATTTGGCTTCATGACCGTTGGAAAATAACGTGCTGGAGCAATAAAGATTTACTTGACGTAAAAAGTCAGCAGAAACCTACACGAAATCTGGCTGTTTGCGAATATAAAAATGAAAGTTGCTTGAAGTCAAATTTTAATATCGCACTAAAAGTTGTATAACATCAATAGGTGCGCCATCACCTTAACACCCTCAATATTTTTGCATTTAGAAGGCTCTTTTCCTCTCGGTAAGGCGAATTATTAAAGCTAAGTCCAAAAAGGACGACTTATTGCAACCATTCATTCTTGTATGATCCTGTTAAATATTTCTTTTGGAAGTATCATGTTGAAAAGAAACACGTCAGAGTGCTAAAGCGTGAGAGTCGATATTTGGACTAGACCCTACAACAGGTATGGGCAACCATTAGGACGTTCATAAATTCACGATATCAGCTATCAGATGGCAAGCCAATGTCGCTATAAACCGAGCCAAAAACTATAAAACTAAAGGTTCACTCATTTACTCGTGTTCTACTCAGAATCTGTTTCATCGTCATAGTTATATGCCTTAGTAGCTGTTCCCCGCGACTATTTTTTGTGACGCGCGTTATTTTTTTTAATTCCAAGCGGAATTTAAACAATATTTAATCCACACGCATTTATTTTTCTGAATTAAATGTATCTAGCCAGATAGCTGTGCCAGTGAAAGTCCCGTCAAAATCGGTCAAGCCGCTTCGGAGATTAGTTGGAACACAAAGACAGACACACAAAAATATAATATATTTTGAAATGCATTTAGTAAAAAGCTGTTATTTTAACTTTACAAACAGACCCTTTAATTATATTTATTTGTATTTATTCTGAATAATTTTGCAAGTAATTCAAATGTATTTGCGTTCTAAACTATTATAACTTATTATAATATATAATAGAATAATATAATATTATAATAATATAATAATATAATATAAATAATAATATAATAATATAATAATATAATAATATTAATAATATAATACAATATTATATTAAATATATTTATAGGTACCTTATTATTGTAGCTAATAATTATTCCTAAATTTATAAAACTTATTATAAAAAAGTCATTAGGTGTTTTTAGAAAAGCATTTAAAACAATATCGTTTTCGCTCCTCTAATGATCAATTTGAACGGATAGGACCAGTTTTCGTTTTGAGTGCGTAACCCTAAAAGGGTTCAGAATAAAATTTATATTATATAGAATTTATTTTATCGGTAGTAACTTGTGAGCCGATCGGTGACGTTGAAAGAGGGCTTAGAAAATTATTTTTGAGGGTGACCATCAAACAACTTACTGTTCGCTACAGAAACTTCGCGTGACATAAAAGAAGTTTTATAGACCGATAGAGACCTTTTCAAGGGTCTTCGGGAAAAGAGTACGGGTAAATCTAGCTACTTACTTCCGTTCATTATCACAATATCAAAGTGTATCAAAAATAAGTTTATTTTATTAAAATAAAACATAAAATCCAATTCACGTATTCATTGATATATTTCAAATCAATGTAAAATAATTGACGTATATAAATGAGCTTCTTTGTATCCTAAAATAAATTTTAATTGTGACTTTATGTATTTTAGGAGTTTGTTACGGATTGTGTTTTTGATGAAGTATCGTCCAGTGCATATTTAAATAATAATAAATATTATTAAAATACTTGTAAATAAATATATAATTAATAGCAGAGCATATAATTTATCATTTGCCACTTTACCTATATTTATCATTTAAAAACATTATAAATCAACCAACTGTAGTGCTAGCAAGTTCTGCCAGCATATCCAGTGCTGCCCGTAAACAGTGGCATGATAGGCACCTGCTCCATCCATCAAGTCTCAAAGTGACGTATTTGGGTCTTCTCTCTTTGTATGGCGTGTTCCATATTGTAATGATGCTGTTTGTCATATAAGCAGAAAATACCGCTTCGCATCAGGTGGGCCACCTGTTAGCATCACTTATCTGTAAGTAAAGTTCCATCTTAAGAACACAAGGGCACTTATTTTATTTTATTTTGGTAAAAAATCATTGAATACTATTTGTTTGAAATACACGTACCCGTGTATTTCAAACAAATTTGTTGTCAAAGTTGAATACCCTCCAACCGAAAAGCTACAAAGGAACCTAATTAGTGAGTAGGTAGTAAGAAATATAAATATATAATAATTTCTTATAAGTAGCGTACTTAAACGAGTCGCTTGGCGACTGGCTGCGTTGGAATCTTCTCCGGCACTAATTCACCAAATAGTGCTTATTAAAGTAAAATGCTGAATATGATTTCATATAATGTCTCGTGTTTATACAAATTCGTACTCTGAGTCCCGAAACTCAAGCTTTTAAGAAGCTAAGCTTGGGGTTCTTAGATAACCTCCGAAAATAAGGAAATTTGTGAATTTTATTAATATTGAAAATTATATTATACTACGTCGGGTCCTATTTATTTTGGCAAATAAATTATTCTTGTGTTAAAGTAGGCAAACAAACATTATTTTAGCAATATAAACACAATGTTGGTAGAAGTACCACAGTCATAATTTGGTTAGGCGCTGCGCGCTGTTTAAACACTGTTTAAACAGAGCCGACTAGAAAGAGTTGCGTAATCACAGCACCAATCTTGATTCGGAATCTTGAGATTCTTCTTCTGCTACTCATATCTCTACCACAGAATAAACAATTTGGCTGATTTGTAAGCTTCTATCTTAGTACACAAAGACTTATACTATAGATAAGCATTAAATTATTATTGTAAACATTTACTGTCTAATTTATTTTATAATCTAAAGCAAGTTAAAACTTTGCGAACTAACAAATTTGCCTATTCATTGGGAGAACCCAATAAATAAGCAAGATTGTACCGAAATACAATCACGTCTGAAAGTGACGGGCGCAACAAGATGCGATTGCATATTCTTATATTTCTGTAGGATCTCAGCCGTGGTGCTGTTTTTAATGTCGATTACGACCACGTGAAAAAAATGTCTATACATTACTATGTTGGATTTTCTCAGTAAATACTATTTAAAATCTTGAATATTATTGCGACCGTTTGGTATTAATCCTGCCTTAGCGAAGAGTCTCAAGAGAATACGCAGGAGACGCAAGAGTTAATCTTTGGAAAGAAAAACATTTTTCATGACTTCATAACACCTGCAGAAGTAGGTACCACCTGGCACGACTTGCCTTAGTTAACCAGATTGGAAAAATCTAAATAGGCTGCGAAGTCAAATCGGTCGCCGCAGGATCAATCTTAGCAAAAGGTGAATGCTTGCTGAGAATGAGACACAATGCCAATGATCTTGCGGTGTCCAGTACCAGCGATGTCACACGTCCTCAAATGTCCATCATGATACAAGATCTGTTGGTTTATTCAGATGATGCTGTCGATGTAGCTACATATTATTTATGACTATCATAGCTCAGTTGTTAGTTATATGCTTGCTGCGCTGTAAGTCGTGGGTTTGATTTCCATTTAAGTCCAGCGTTTGTGTGACAAACATAAATGTATGTTCTGTGTCTGGGTGTAAATATGTATCATATGTATGTATTTACAAAAAAATATTATTACATTCTTGTAAGTAATCTAGTTTCCATAGTACAAGCTATTTTTAGTTTGGAGCTAGATGGCACTTTATGAAATGCCATGATTTTTTACTCTAGTGTTTTAATGTGAATGATGTGAATTACTATTACTTTAGTCATCTATTTAATATCGATATGAAAGAAGGATTAAATAAATAGACAGATATAAGTATTCAAATTCAAATTTAGTTCTATTAGTATTGACGAGAAATACCTTTAATAAATTGTTATAGTCAAAATATTTCAATATTCAGCATCCCTGAACGCTTTTATGTGCCTTTAGGTCCTATGGTTAGTAACGTTCAAATCCAAAGCTTCAGGTCAGCTTATAACTAGTATATTATCAACAAAGTGGATATAATTAATTAGTAAACTGCGGTGATTCTACATACCATGGGGATTAATGATTCATATTTATGCACGGGCTTTAGAAATTAACTACACATTTTAAGATAAAATCAGATGCATGCGACCAACAAAAAAACATGGAATTTTTTATCACATTAGCGAAAAACCTATTACAAATAAATAAATTAGATTATTGGGTTCTCGTATTAGCAGTTTCCACTGCGGGAACAAAGCTGCTCTCGGCAAGAGTAAAAAATAACTAAAATTCACGATACATTTATTATTTTGAAACAATGTTGTACTTATAGACCTCTTATTCGTGGTTTTTCATAAAATATCTATTAAAAGGTACATCCAACACAACGTGTTTAGTATTAAAATAATCAGCACATTCTCAAATAACGTTCATGAGTAAATTTTATTGCCTGCCTTTATAGGTTAGACAATTTAAGGGTAAACACTTTCCTGACTTTTCCAGTAAATCTTTCTCACACAAAACTCTGATCAGACGAACTGAAATGTTAAAAATATAACGATAAGACGATAACGTCATAAGAAATTAATTTCATGTGATATAAAAATAATACTGTTATTTCATTTCATATTTAATTAGTTTTTAATATGAAATGAAGGCTATTTTAGACTATAAGAGTATGTTCAATCGAATGGTATAAAATAAAGAAATACTTGGTATACAATGCCCAAAATAACACCATTCATATAAGACTACTTAACACACATATAACTATTTTGGGCTTAAACCAAAAACTTCAACCAAAATATATATTTGATATTGATATGTCATTTGACTCCCTAAGTATGCGTGGGCTGGTGGTGGAAGTCAATTTGTGACTGCAGGTGGAGTCATAAACTGGGAACGTGTTAAGAACCATCAAATCGATTTGCCATCCAAATTCTGCTATCTTACAAATGCTGTTATCCTTTGATATGACTTCAGCGAAAACTCGATTACGTAAACTTTTCTTGACCGTTTTATTTTTGATAGCAAACCAAAATTAAATACTTATTATTATAACAGGAATAATTTTTTATTTGTATTTTTAAATAGTATATTTAAATTTACAAATAAATCTGGGTTAACTGAGCAATTTTTCAATATTCTTTTTAATGATATAAAATAAGAAAAGCTTTTGAATTGATGTATTCACTCACTTGCGCTATAGCAGCGTAAACGAGACAGATATATTTTTTTTAATGTATGTTGCTATCTTGACGGGAAGAGTGTGGGCCCACCAGATGATAAGTGGTTACCTCTGCCCATAAAATCATTACTTCCCAAACCATAACAAGAGGTAACACAAGTCACACGCCATTGCCAGCTTAGTGATTGCATGTCATTTAGGTTTTCATGTGGATAGCTATGGTCGTTACAAGAGCTTTTTATAGAATATAGTAAACAGCGTGTTGGCATAAAATTGAACTGAATAAAAGCTTTTGTCCCCTGTACTTTACAAAAAGCAAGACAGCGCGGCCTCTTGCTAATCTTTTAGTGTTTGCTTTGAACTTGACTTCAGGCTGTTATAACGCCTCAAACTCTTCACTCGCCCCAGCACTTCAGGTAGAATTGGACGGAGGTGGTTTATCTGAAATTTAAATCATTTGATAAAGCTTACGACGAAGCTCGTAATATGAGGATTTAAGGTTAGAGGTGTCAACCTTTATTTTATCCAAATCTGTAAAGTGATAGTGCAAGTAACTTAATGACTTTAAGCTTTTTGCCCTAAAAACATAAAAGTGTTGACTTGGTGGTGTTAAAGGAGCAACAAAAAGTAGCAGTAGAACTTATGCAATGTTCGCCCGGACAAGTGCTGCCTGCACACCTGGTAATCTGCCGCCAAGCAGTGGTACATTCGCATTGCTGTGTTCGGGTGGTAGGCTGTGGGCGCCAGTAAAATTACATGTACATGAAACGTAACATCCCCGTCTCGGGTGCTCGGAGGTCTCGGGCGCCAGTAAAATTACATGTACATGAGACGTAACACCCCTGTCATTCCGTAAATAATTTTACGCTTGTTTATAGTATTAGACACTCGGTAGATATAAACTGTAAGAAAGCTTTTGAAAACTATAATATCCGTTCATACGGGATGTGAAGCCACTCAACATTTCCCATTTTATATAGGTACTTCTCGTTGTTATTGCGGGCACTTCTTGTATCAAAACTACGCAGCAGCTATCGATTTTCATTTAACTCTTCTCAAATAGGTCATTACTGTGTTTACGAGTGGCGGCCCAAGGGCCAATATTGCGCTTTATGCCGCAAAGCACAATAATAGAGTGATTAATGGCTCAGTCGATACGCGCAGCAAGTTCTTTGTTGTTCAGCAAATATTTGATCCGCCGTCGACATCGCAATCCGCTCCTTTGATATCACTTAAATCGATGATTTTGCTAAAGCCGCTCGGATATAGAACGGGAGTTAATGGTCCCGGGATTTAGTGTACACAGGCCATTGTTGTGGCTAGCTGAGTAGGCACTCGACTTTGACCAAAAGCTTATTCTTTAACAAAATGGAAACTGGTTTTTATACCTGGTTATTGGTATTGCATACCTATATAAAAAGAAGCTAGTTGTATAGGAAGTATAATTTAAATAATTGACTGATAACAATAATGACCTAAGAAACCGACTTCATCCCTTATTTCTCGCCTTATTTAACCAAATCGGTCTAGAATAGGTGAAGAAAAAAGAAGTCACAGGCAAGTAAAATACGCCATTTTGTTTACTATAACATTGCTTACTCAATAAACTACTTTATAATTTAAATACCTTATAATTATTTAAGGGTTTCATAATACACTATGGATAGATCCATACGGTCCATAAATATCATAGACAAGATCACTATCGGTCATGAAACAAGGCACAATTTAATTTCACTTCACATGATGACCGATATCGTTTCACATGTAAAGAAATTATAAAATAAATAAAGGATTTTTGTCTGCAATACATAAATAAACTATATATTATTTAGTTGTAAATTCCTGAAATGAATTTGCAGATGTAAGATAAGTTATAACATAAAGATATAACAATGAAAGCATGGTCAAAAATAAATCTACCTAACGAAAGAAATGAGGCCTGACATGTCACGTTTTTTTTTTTTTTCTCTTCCTCTGGCGTCGCACTTCTATGCATTTGCCATTGTCAAGTAATAACATGTCACGTTAGTTTTTTAGCTTCTTTATCATAATTATTTGGCATAGAATGTCAAAATGATATTTCACTTTTATGCATTGCTACCAGTCCGTCATATTTATAATGGCTGTTTTGACATTCTTCAAATTATCACGATAGAAGGAAGTATAATAACATTTTGTTTTTTTAATTATAATATATATTTTGATATGTGTAAATAGTATACAATAACTTTAGTTTCAACATTCCTTTCTCTCTGATAGACAATAAACAGTACTATTCATTTTTTGTAAGAATGTTTGATACCTGAAGCCACTTAAGTTGAAAAGGATCAAAACTGGCATCGAGCCTGGAGGAAATAAAATAGTTATAACATATTTAAAAATCTTATTTGTCGCTTTATTCAGGCAAAAATACCGCAATGCAAAATCGAGTAGGCCAAACACGTAGAGAAACTTGTAATAAGTCATTATTTTTGGGCAATGTGAAAGCATCCAACAAGTTGTGAAAACTGTCAAACAATGTAATGTACGACGTTTTATTACAGTGCAAAAGAAGTCACCGAACGATTTGAGTAATTAAATTGAATGAACTAGTTGTGAAACAATCGCATGTTGATTGTTTCTGGTGTAAATTGACCGTTACAAATAATAAAAAATACCCTCACAACACTCTCGGTGATCGAGTGTGAATTGCTCCGCTTGGCAATCGGTTGATCATCAGTTACAGATTTGGATAAATAGTCTGGTGTTGGCGTAGTATAAAATGAAGAAATAATATATTTAAGCATAGGTATAGAAGAACTAAATAACAAAATCCTTTTTAATTTGTCACCATCATCTTATTTTATTATTAAACGGGGCTGCGCAGCCATAAAATATTCAATTTTATACAAACAACAAGCAGTCTATGCTTTGCCATAAAATGGATATTTTATAACGAATATACATTACGAAGTTAGTAACATAAACATGCTTTGAAGATATAATTTCGTTAACAATTTCAAATGTAAACTTCGTATTTAATTATGCAGAATTTAGTTTCACAGTTAATACGTTTAGCTTTTACTTTTCCGCAGATAATTTTATTGGTGCTAAACTAAGTAGATGTTTCTGCGGTTTTTTATCTATATGGTATGGTATTGGACCAGATTAAAATGACAAATTACTGACCGATGATAGTAATGTCAACAATGGAGATTGCATGCTATTGTATGTGAAATAAAAGTTAGCTAGGTACTCATTAGTTGCCGGGCAAACTATTTAAACTCTTTTAATTAAAGCGTGGGGGAAATTAAGTCCATCAATGTAATGTAGGGATGAGTAATCATCAATGGCTGTGCTGTGTAATGAAGTAATAAACAGTGTGCTATGCTGCGATACTTAGGTACTATAGCACATCATTGCATGGAACTGTCAGGTACCTACCATACCTGTATTTTAACTGCCGTACCAACTTAGTACTGGTACCTAAAGATTATCGGATCCGGTAACTGAAATTCCTAATGTATTCTATCTATGAGGAGCAAGTGAACATAGCAAAGCATTCGATGTTGTTTTGTAAACAAGTAGTATTAATTACAAGCCCCACTTGCGAAGGAGTTTCTTAGTAATTAATAATAATTAGGCCTATTAAAAGCTGCTGTTTTTAAATTGTTTTTAGTCTTCTTGCTGAAATGTAGAGTCGCTCTGTAATACAGACCAAAAAAACTTTTTAATTTTTAATTTGTAAAATGTATGTGCGCAATTGTTCTCGAAAAGGAATAAAATATGAAGCAACTGGCCGGCTACAGGATTAGCAAAGATTTGATAGCAAATGGGTCATCTAATAATTTGGATTGGGCTCCCGTGTTAGTTTCCTTTCGACTCGCTTATCAAGTGTAGACCGGTATCCCAATTGTGGGAACATTAGTGACTGATACGGATGAAATCATGGACGGGCACTTGTTGCTGAAAATTAATTAGGAAACAAGTTAACAAAAAGTGCAATAAACTTCGTTTAAGGAAGCTTAATTTCCGCCTGGGCTCTAAAGAGTCTGACATTAATCAAGGGAAATCGCCCTCGACTGCTGCGAGTTTCGTTAATGATTTGAAACTGTCAGGGCACAACAATGGATATAACAGGAGGTTCATTTATAAGGTATTTGAGTAAAACATAGTTTGCATGAAACCATGTTTAATATTGTCTCTCAAGGAAAATTAACTAACTTCTTAACTATTCCCATCCCATATTACTTATAGGAGAATAACTTATTACAAAGTAGGTACTTTTTTACGTTACGTGAAATTCTGAGTAAAATGGTACTCTAGGGTTGGTTGTTTTTTCGTAAGGGATAGAAATTCCCTTACAGAAAACAGAAGAAGATAAACATAGTAAGTGACATACAATATACTTCGTCGTATTTTCATCACTGATGATAACGTTGAACTCCAGTGTCTCAAATAGGGCAGAGTTCAAGAGTTTCACTCAGGCTATCAAACAGGCCTGAAAGTACCTAAGTTAAAGTAATTCAGGTTTACGCACCGACCTCTACAAACATGAATGTAGAAGTATAGAATATCTATGAAAACATATGCACTACGGTATAAACCAAAGTTGTTATGGCTGACAGCTCTAACGAGTCTCCTTGGTTGCAAAGCTGGTTCACCAGTACCTGCGACAAAATACTCGCTATTGGGTCGACTGTAACCAAAAGTTTTCACGATACGGTGCCGAAACGTGGATATTCCCGTTTAGTCCACTAACATAAAATCTCTCAGCTGTATAATGGTATAATAGCTTAGAGTTACTTTGAAGGATAAAACCCGTGACGAGATTATCCGACAGAGTACCAAATTAATAATCCAAGCACTCGTGGGGATAACACCTAAGTAAGGCGACTCTCTATAGGATCAACAACCAAAAGTGGCAGAAGACTGGTCAACCTCGGCAAAGTGGAGTGACGACTTGCTGAAGGTGTATGCGGAGACCCGAAGATCCGAAGATCGGGTTCAGTGGCGAATACTCCAGCCGAAGTCGCTATAGCCTGATGCTGAAGCGCAATCGTATTTGTAGTAGTCATTATTCAGTTCATAATAGAGAACGTTTATTAGCTTGAAAGAGGATCAAAAGCATTAGTAATTGGGAAATTTTCTGCAGAACTTTCAGTGGATTACTTATTGTTTGTCAGAAACCACAAGCAATTTCAAGTTTTTAATAAACTCAACTTCATTAAAAATAAAAAAATTCCAATAAAGATACCTATTTAGTTTTCTAAAAATTTCCCTTAATTCGGCTTAAATCATTTAAATGTTTATGGTAATGCTGTGAATAATTCAGAAAACTTCTTTAATTTTGAACCTCAAAATGTAATTAAATCCGAACTTGCAAGCTTACACCAAGCTGAGTCATACGGATATTGAGAATAAAATGCCGTGACACAGAAAAAATGTACTCGCACTATACATAAACCAAAGTCTCACTATGAAAGGTAAAAACCAAGTATTAAAACCGTAAAAATGAAACATCTGGCAACCGTCTGCATTATTCATACATCATAGCAACTACTGACGAATACAAAATCTCAAAATAATCACGCATATTTAGATAAAACCGCATATGGCGTAGTAGATTGACTTTAGACTTTGAAGTGTCGATCAAAGTTAAAGGCTCAGCCGAACCGTTGTGATCCCAAAGTTTCCTCGTTTGCATCAGTTAGGGCGTGGAAAGGCTTTAACAGAGGCCGTGATTAGCTCACTTCTGCCGAATAGTTACCTATACCCGTTGTAGGATTCAGGAGGGTAGGGGGGTCTCTGGGGCACTCCAGTCTATACTTAATGGTGTCACAGCTGAAACACTCGTACAGTCTCGGAAAGCGATAATGAAATTTTATGCAAGAAAATCCTAATCAAATAACATTGCCCTCGTCAGTCGAATTAGAAGATAAAACGTCATAATTATAAGCTGTTATATTTTACTAGCAGTCACAATAAACTGGAACTCAGAAATGCAAACGCACAACTTTGCTTCAGAAATAGGTCGTAGTAATTCCGGACGAACGCTACACCAGCTTTCTGCAACAAAAATACAGATATGTACTCTTATAAAAGCTATGATATCCTGCAATAAGCCAGAATCCCTATTTAGAAGCAAGTCCATCCCTGTCCTAAGCCCCAGAACCCTTGATTATAATGATACCTCTTATTACATAGTTCCGTATCTCAACGTTTCCTTATTGTGCCCAAGATTCTCTTGTGGAGTCTTTGTTCATACACGACATTTTATCGCGTTTGATTTTATTGAGATACCTTTTGCTAAGGTTCCTAAGGTAGTGACTGTATAAATATATCTATTTTCCTCCCATGTCACGTCTTATGAAGTAAACAGTTTGACCTTCGTTGTCTATCGCGAAGTTTCAAACATTGTTTACTAAATCTTACAAAACCTCAACAAATTTTGTATCATACTTTTAGCGTCTTATATGAAAAATGTGATTTTAAATATTCACCAGTCTTTATCCAACTGCCCCAGACGCAGGTTTTTTTGTGTATTTTTATTTATTAGTTGCGCACGCCTTGACGACTATTTTATTTTGAGATTATGAGGTATGTTCGTCTTCACGGTGGGAGTGAGAGAAGGTCTAATGTATTTTTTACGTTTACAAATTCATACCCCTGTACTAGGATTCACTGTGTCGCAGATGGCATGGATAAACAAAGATACACAAAACAAACGCCCAAGACTGAGACACGAGAACGAGCTTTATCAACGAGCTCATCCCTCCAAGTCTGCCCCGGCTGGGTTCCGAACCCAACCAGGTTCGCTTTTAAGGCAGAGCCGTCTTATTAAAATGGCTTTTCTGATAATGAAGTAAAACTAAAAATATGTAACTTTAATATTAATATATTTTTGGTATAATACATATTGGATACAAAAAGAGAAGAAAACCAATTCAGTATCCAGTAGAATATCAATCAATTAATATCATCTCTATATATTATTATAGATTTAAGTTGATTGGAACAGGCTCAATTTCAGTAAATAAGATGATTGAAGACTGATTTAAATTACAGAGTTCTATGTGGGAAGTATGTGGGCATGTAATTTGAATAAAGACCTTCTCTGACAAGATAGGCATTTATCATACTAAATTTATAAATGCGAAAGTTTGTCCGTATGTGTGTCTGTTACTCCTTCACGTCTCAACAGCCGAACGGATCTGGGTGAATTTTTTTTACCCACGGGTTACACCGTGCTAAGCTTCTAATTTGTACATATAAACTTACACTTGTCGAAACGATAGTTGTATCATGTACAAGTTTATTAGTAACACGCTAATAACCGCTCAAGTATAGCTCCTGTACATAATACACTACAACTTTGTTGTAAGAACTTTGTAAATTCAAACTTTTAATTGAATATGTTGATATATGAAGCTAACCGCGCTAATTAGGTACACGGCTTTTTATTAGATCAACTGGTCCTTCAGGTAAAAATATAACAACGAATTCAAATATAAAAATGTTAAAATGATTTAAAATAAATCATGAAGCATCAAATTCCACTGCATTCACTTCAACAGAATTCTCGCGCGTCGTAATGTAATCAAAAGTTAATTTAGCTGCCACAGAGACTTTTTATAATTTCCCTTTAGCATTCAGCCGAGCCGTTTGCTAATCCCTTGGAGTTTCAATGATGTTCAAGTTTCATTTGTTTTCTCTTTTCACTAAGTGAAATGCATTGTCTAGGAATCTTCATTAAATTTTCCAAGGGAAATTAAAAGACATACTTTTATTTGCAACGTCAATGCAATTGTAATGAATTGAATAGAATTGATAAAATAATTAATTTAAGTTTAAATTTTCATTTTTATTTATGGTTGCATAGTAATAAAATAACAACATTTTAGGTATAGTAAAATATATACCTTCCTAGATGCGCCCGCGGTTAGACCCACGGTTAAAAAGTCAACATGAGACGACGGAAAAAAACTGACAGAAGTTTTGCTTTTTGCAAGTCACTAAAATAAATACTTCTTCGGGATACATCGTAGACTTTATGTTACGCAAACCAACTTGTTCACGTAGAATGATCTGCTGTTTATGTTTTGTACGAAATTGTATGAATTCCAAAATGGCATACGTACGTAGAAGTACGTAAAACGTCTCGTAAATCATACTAATACTATAGGTAAATGCGAAAGTTTGTACCTACGTATGTTTATTACTCCTTCACGTCTCAACGGCTGAACCGGTTTAATTATTATCTCGTACCCAGGATCACATTGAGGCTAATTTTTATCCCGAAAAAGTGCGGTCAGTTTCTTCCTATCGCCTAACGTAACCGCGGAGCGCAGCTGGAATTTCATATGGAATACGAACGAAACTAAGTTACAACAAGACTACTTTTATTCGTCATTTTTAACACTCCTTGTGTTAAACATGTGAATTTAACTGCCCTATAACATTAACTCCATAATTGAAAAAAAAAAGGAAATAATTAAATTTCAAATTTGTATTATTAGCATGAATGTTGTTCTCGGGTATTGGGCATTTATGTTATGTCATTTTTTTCATTATGTATTTCACTGTCAATTGGTTTTCCAATTCGATTATTGAAGAAAGAAAATAAATTAACTAAAGTATTGCTAAAATATAAGTACGAATAAGACTGTAAGTCATTTAATACAAATTCAATCAAAACAAGATTAAATTTAAATGGGAAAATTAGTATCATCAAAAGAAATTGGCTCTTGATATTAAATACCAAGAGGTAAATTTCTTTTCGTGAAGAAAATTCTATTTTTATTCATTTACTTAATTAACTAAGGTAATTATTGAGCAAGCGAGTGAAGTTCCCTAAATCGCCTTGGACAAATTGGCTTTTATCTAGTATGTATTACGTGGGTTTGTCGACGAAAACTCTCACACCGTTAAACCAATCTTCCTAACACTTAGCATAAGATGCTGACTCAATTTGGATGGTTTGTTTTGATCTTAATTTCTCGGTCGGTTGTTTACATGGCCACACCACCCTCTATTGTTCCCACTGCAGGGACACCGACCTACTCTCGCTAATTGATAGTAAATGAGCTTTGATCTACCACGGGAGCCCAATCCGGATTGATAGATTTCACCTGTCTTCGAATTTTTGATTCTGAGACGTGCCGGTTTCCTCACTATGTTTGATACCTCAGTATTGCGCACATAAATTTTTCAAGTGAAAATCTCATTAGTGCACGAATCAGTTTGAACCAGTGATCTTCAGGTTGGAAATCGGCATCTGCGCCCCTGGGCCACAATGTTTCCTGTTTACATGGAGATTATACTGTATAAAATCGCAATGCGCATTAAGTGATACTTACGGCGTTAGACTAAACCATATTTTTAATTAATCGATAGAATAAGTCTGCCATTTATATATCGTTCAATTCAACAGGCCTAGGCCAGCTTAAATCAGTAGCTGAGTTTGATGTCTTTTGTTTTTTTTTATTCTTGTTACTTATTGCCTATTAACAATTAATCCGTGGTTGGTAATATATATATATATATATATATATATATTGTATATAAAAGTAAAACTCGGAGAGTGGAGCTAGACCTGTTGAAAAAGGTAGGTCCTTTGGTATTAAATTACGAAAAGTCTGTGATAGACTTAGAAAGTCAACAATACTGCACGAACAAGTTTGCAAAACTTTGTACTACACTTCCTTTATGAAACATGGAATCGCATAGAAATGTTCATTTTCACAAAAACAAAGCAAACTGAAGCGGCTGACGTAGTTGACGGGCGCGGTGGAGGCGGCGACGTTAATAGGTTGATGTTGATAGCCGAGTATGCACACACTTCCGTCAGTTAATTGCGTACGTGTGAATAACTGACGACCTGTGCCAGTTGTGTAACTACTCGCGTCTTTTGCCTTTACATTCAGTAAAGGTTTGAGCTCTATCTCTGGGGGAAATTTTGCTGTACGTTAAGACACCTGTCATTTGCAATTTTTGGTATCTATTTATAATTAAATACTTGTAGTTTTATGCGTTATGCAAATAACTAGTCTACGTACATTTCTTTTTACTTTAACCTCTTTGAGTATTTTATGTTAATTATTAAAATACATTTTGTATTTGCTATAGTATCTCAAACTTATGCGAACAGAAAAGTAAGATTAAATAATAACATCTATCTCTCTTGGCGAAAAATCAGCTCCAAAAGTTACCTAAAAACAACTTTTTGTGTCGCAAATACAATAAAGTCCCATTTTACCACGTAGCTTTATAGTAGAATATTAAATTTCCGAATTCATTTTACTATAATATAAGCGTACGCAGGACACGTTATCCAATACCTAGGGCATTTCGATATTTTCAACAAGTCTGAATTTGGTAAATAAATGCATGGTAAAAGAATAGTATTATTTCTATTCCCACCATTTAAACAAAAATTCTTTACCGAATGAACTCGCGAATGAATACTATTCATATGGTACTATGAATAGTGCCACATTTTAAATTCAAACTGAGCCTTTTTTGAAAAATTCCACCCAACGATTGCTTATCATTTAGGTTTATTATTATCATCATCATCAGTATATTCTTGTGCATTACTAGACATAGACTTCTCCCAGTAAGCGCTACTGAGCAATAGTTTTCGGTTCTCCGCATTCACTTTCTGGCAGCCACTTTACGCAAATAGTCGTTTTAGCCACGGGCCGCTCCTCGCTACGTTTGCCTACTCGCGGTCTTCACTCAAGAACTCCACCCGATATCGGTTCTTCTGTATATATTAAGTGGCTAGATCACTGTCAGTTCAACTTGGTAATCCTTTAGGCTAGGTCGATAACTTTGGCTCTCTGATGGATAACCCCGTTTTAGATTTTAACCCTGTGATTCATCATGTTATTATTGTCTATGGGTGGTGGTATGCCACGTGTATTTTGAGGTATTTTTTTTTTAGACAGGTCTACGCATGGTCCAACTTTAATTTAGAACTCCTTGCCAGTTGCCAAGCGATTTTTGGGAGCAGAGCTTTCTATGATTGAATCTGAAAGCCTTTTGTTAGCTACACATATAATAAAAGGCGAAAGATTTGTACGTGTTGAAGGGAAACCAGAGTCACTCACTCTCAATTATCGAAAGTAGGCCGGTGTCCCTGCAGTGGGAACATTAGAGGCTGGTACGTAACTTATAATAAAACTGTAATAGGTCCGATACTGAAGTCAAAACTGTATTTTTTTTATAATTTTCTGTCTGTATCTTGGTCGTGCATCACGCCGAAACTACTGAATAGATTCAAATGAAACTTAGCACGATATGGTATGTGTGCAGTACAGCTGTAAGTTGATTTTTGATAAGTTGCAGTTACCATTGATTGCGTTAAGATAGATAGATGTAGGTTCATTAGCTGATTTAATTTTTGTTGTAAAAGATAAGCTTTATAGTTAGGAGATTTTTTTTATTAGTTGTGGTGATAACTTAACCATTAAAAACACATAAACGCAATAGCGAACACCATTGTTTTTATATGCGTTTTTTCATTGTTAATGAGAATAGTTAGTCTGCCGGGATCGCAATGGCGAACGAAGCCGCGGGCACAACTAGTAAACAATACTTCTATTCCCTTCTCCCTAGTTGTAAAAGATTTTGACATTTACATTGACGTAAACCTTAGTTAGCTCAGAATAAAGAAGTTTCCCGTAAATTTTTCGCATGACTTAACTTTATAATCCGTTAGAAAAAATTTCTCCCCTTTTGATTTAAAATTTCTCTGGTAATTTCTACGGATACTAAATAGTATACGTAGATAATTCATATAATTTTTTGTACCATATTCCCAACAGACATACACTTTTTTATGTGAGAACCATCTTGGATGTTTGTGTTGTGTGTATTCGTGACTTGTGTCATAAAGAATGTATATTGATGATATGAGCAACAAGGATTGAAAGGAAAAACATCAAACATCGCCAAGAATTCCGCTTCCGACAGGCAATTTTATTGATTTACGATTACTATGTCTAAGCAAACAAATGTATCGAAATGAGTAATGTTCTTATTATCTGTGTAAGGTTGTAGGTAGGTATTATGTATTACAAAATATTTGGGTGAGCGGGGGAAGTGATCGATGTTTTCGAATTCAACCAGGATAAATTGGCATTGTGGGTATGTTATGTGGGTTCTTGAAACTATTTGTACATATTTTTATGCTATCATCATATATTATCTATAAAAAAGTCGGCTTCGCCCTTTAAAAACATTTTTGAATAGTCTCATTCAGAGAAGCGTTTCTTAAAAATTACCAAAATCAAAACCTCTAGGGTATTTCAATAACCCTTCAGCACTGAAATGATGTATGCAAAAACAAGAAAAAACTGTAAAATATGGAACTTTTTAAATGCTTTAAACAAATATTTATTTTTTGTTGGCCGGTACTTTAATAACTTTAAAACCAAAAAAATCCATTATATTTTTGGTTTTAACAAACTGAAAGTAAAATACTATAGAAATTACTCTATATCTCAAGTTTTTAGTAACGAATTTTTGGAGCAAACCATCATCCAAATGCATTATAATTTATATAAATTTACTAAACTAATTTAAACGATTTTTTTTCTTCATTTGGAACTAAATCCTAAAAATCACGTTTTGTCATAAATACATCATCTGTGAAAGTTTCAACTCTAACTATCACGGTTCATGAGATACAGCCTGTTGACAGACGGACAGACAGACAGACGAGTCTTAGTAATAGGGTCCCGTTTTTCTCTTTGGGTACGGAACCCTTAAAAAAGTAATAATATATAAGTATCCTATCGGTTAATTATTTCCCGTAGCTTACCCTATGTTTTTCCATGTGACTTAATGTTATTCCATGAAATTTCTGAGATCACTTTAGACTTTATTTCTATAACCTACAAACATACAGTGAAAAAATACAAAGGAATGGAAAACCTCCTTCTTTGAAGTCCTCAAAAATAAAAACATTATATTATACATATCACACTACAATATTCAGGCAAACCATTATCCAGTATAATTTTTTGTACAGTTCGCAAAGGTCTGCATGTTCGCATACAGTAACAAGCTGCGTAATTATTAAATAGCCATGCTCGGATTTAGTACTCAGCTTTCTAAAATCATAGCGCAAACCGCAGTGCCCTCGGCAAGATAGATTATAATTAATCTAATTATTAAGCTAAAAATATGAACACAATAGTATTCGATAAACCTATGGTTAGCGGCTTAAATTGTATTCCGGCTTTCGTTCGGTCAATTGATAGCAATTGAAAGTAAATTGCATTTCACAGTCTATAAAGTATCTGTTTGTCCCGGAAAAGTTTGATAAATTCAATTTTCAACTGGGTTACTTCCGTGTCTGGGCGGTTCACGCTTGATACTTTTTGAATAAATTGGCCTCGCGCCGAATCGATATAAGAACTTTACTTATCTTCGAATATTTTCGAACAGCAACACGGGTCGCATATTGCAAAGTTCATTTCGGACTTGACGCTAAATGTGAGACGGAGTTTATATGAAAAGTATAAATAAAAACGACCTTCCTATGTAAAATCTTATAATGTCTATATTACTATAGAGTGTATTTTATTTATTTAATATTTATTTAATATCCCCAACACAGGATACAATAAACATAAAATTTAAAATAGGCAAAGATCTTAGATAATTGTGGTGCCGCAATTATAAGGTGTCTTTTATCACATGATAAAAGAGACAACTGGACGACAGTTTGCTTGTCGATAAAATATTCGTAGTAAATATAAAATAAAAGTTGCTATATGCGAGAAAAACAAAACGTTTAGATAAACATGCGATGGAAAGATCTACAGCTGTAACAACTATTGCTTGAGATGGAAATAAGATCGACAGTTAGAGTAACTATTGCTTAATTTAAGTTAGAGTAACAAATTGAGAAACGTTAATAGTATCTGAAAGTTGGTAAAACTTGTTTAAGGTAGGTATAAAGGTAACAAAACTAGTAGTAAGAAAATAAGTAGGAAATAAAAAATAGAGGATTGCTTTGTACTACTCCTCGTTGGTCGTCTTCCGTCCGGTGTCGGTTTTGGTGCCCGAGTCAAAGGGCGCTAGTAAGATCTTAGACGAGTAGTGTGAACACGTAGTTTGCCTCTGCAATTACTTTATCGAATAGTACTACTCTAATCAGGAATTTCGTAACCATAGTGGATTTATTCAAATAACCCTGTAAGGGTAAATAATGGCGTGCTTTTCATTTATATAAAATTGATTCATTTAGTTAGTTCGAAAACAAATTTCAAGTTATTATTTTTTATAAGTATTCCCTTTAAGTTTACCGAAACTAATTTCTAAAAGGGATTACTTTAAACAGTATCCAAAGTTGGACATTGTTATGTGGTTGTTTGTTCTTTTTAGAATTTAGTTACAGCTGACGTCCGCTGTGAAATTTCGTTTTTTTTACTGTACTTTCGTCGTTAACATATAAATATTATATTGGGTGTGTGAATATGACTCCGCCCTTTCTCAACAGATGTCGTTTTTAGTATTGTTTACGTGTACTAATAAATGACCATACTTGTATTCGATAGTACTGAATGTCAGCTATCTAACGCATTTTATGATATTTGGTTGAAGTGTAAGCAACAATTGTTTTCACCTTTTCGAAAATGTCGGTTTTTATTCCAAATAAACGTCATTTGCGGGAAGTGTTATTACATTATTTTATTGCGAAGAAAACTGCAGCGGAAACTTATCGTTTGCTTGTGGAGATTTATGGTGAGCATGCTCCGTCTAATACAACTTGCAAGGAATGGTTTCGACGATTTCAAAATAACGATTTTAGTACTGAGGATAAAGAACATGGAAAACCACCAAAAAAATTTGAAGATGCTGAATTGGAAGCATTATTGGCGGAAGATTCTTGCCAAACTCAATCAGAATTAGCTGCAGCATTAAATGTTGATCGTTCAACTGTTGCAAAGCGTTTACAAATGATGGGAATGATTCAAAAAGCCGGTGACTGGGTTCCACATGATTTAAAAGAAAGAGACATGGAACGTCGGAAAACCATTTGTGAAATGCTGCTTCAAAGACAGCAAAGAAAAGGATTTTTGCATCGGATAGTCACAGGAGACGAAAAATGGATACACTACGAAAATCCTAAACGCAAAAAAGCTTGGGTGAAACCAGGCGAACCAGGCCCATCACAGCCAAAAATAAATATTCACTGTGCCAAGGTCATGCTCTGTATTTGGTGGGATCAGAAAGGTATTGTATATTATGAGTTGCTCAAACCCTCTGAAACTATTAATGGAGAAGTTTACCGACGACAACTAATGCGTTTGAAGCGAGCCATAGAAGAAAAACGACCAGAATGGGTGAATAGACATAACAAATTAGTTCTTCAGCATGACAATGCCAAACCGCATACCGCAGAAGTCGTAAAAAGATATTTAGAGGGACAGGACTGGGAAGTGTTACCCCACCCGCCATATTCACCAGACATAGCTCCTTCGGATTACCACCTATTCCGGACGATGCAGACAGACCTTACTGGAGAAAAGTTTACTTCATGTGAAAGTATCAAAATTTGGATTGACAACTGGATAAGCTCAAAAGACCAGGACTTCTTCCAGCAAGGAATACGAAAACTACCTGAACGATGGGCGAAGGTTGTAGCTGCAGATGGAGCATACTTTCAATAATTTTTTTTTTTAATTTTGTAAGCGAACAAATGTGTTTTATTTTGACAAAAAGGGGCGGAGTCATATTCACACACCTATTATATTATTTTATATGTAAATTTTATATGTTTTCATGAGTTTCAAGTACTCTATTAATATGTAAATATGAAAAATAACGAAAAACTTACGCCATAATAATACGAATATTAAATTAACAGAAGCATATTATTTGCAAAATCTAAAACAGTCATAAAACAGTTAAAAATAAAACACGATGCCTGTGTCGATCGCAGATAACTAATGAAAATGGCAATTTGAAGCACGAAATTGTTATAACCAATTAAATAGCGAAATTGTCAAAAATTACGAAATGGACTTACCTACGTAAGTCACAAATGACTCTACGAGTGGCACCATTGTTAAATAAGTCACGAAAAGTCCATTTGCCTATTTAAAATGAACATTCAAATGAACTTTAAATTTCCACCAGCCAATTAGGCATTCAAATACGCAAATCAGAGCGCTGCCGGACGCGAAGGGCCGTCGTTAAAGCCGTCCTAAAAATAATTCAAACGGCGAAGTCCCCAATGAAGGATTAGTTTATGCGGTGAGCCCTCGCCCATACCCTTTAAATCTGGTGCATGGAGACCAGGACTAATCAGCGCGGATTGTTGCCCTTCCGCCACTCTACGCCCTGAATCAAGTAAATGAGAAAACTTTCTAATTGGAATTTCAAATAGGCCTCCGTTTATCCAGAGGAGAACTGTTCGCGGTTCGACGCCAACATGCTCGCATTATAATTCTCTCAGATTAGGTAATTGATACGGGTTTTGTTAAATTAACGTCAAGGGCCTGAGCGTGAAAATATATATACAATAATATTATAATATTGCCACTTTAAACTCATTAATCATCTATAAATAATTTTGTTGATATTCAGTATTTTTCAGAGCTGAGAATATGGTTCCGTTCGGCAGAAAGCACGAAATTTGGCATATATGTACTTTCTATATGTATGATTCAGTACTAAAGTTTGACAAGAGTATTTATTTACGAGTTGTATGCTTTATCTCGCGTTTTATGTCTTAGCAGACTATTGTCTCTCCATCTAAAAGCAGACACTTAGCATGGAAGATTAGTGATATAGTCGGCAATAGGTAATGCAGGGAAGTGAAAGTGATTATTGACATTTATCCCTGCTACGTTATATCTTTAGAGTTGGCTAGTAACTCGCTACGACGCTCGCTCTAGTTTATAATTAAAATAACTTAAATATTACACCACTTATTAAAGGTAAAAGATTTGTATCTCATACTGAGTCGCGCGCATTACTGGCGAGGGTCACCACTTACCATCAGGTGGGCCCTCAGCTCGTTCCGTCATTTAATCACAAAAAAAAAGGTATACATTCCTTCACGTGTTTTGCCACAAATGGTTGATGACAAATGAGACACTACTGCTTGCTATACTATAGTGGGAACCTAAAAGTGACAAGTGATGAGTATATTAGGAACATGAAATAAATGTAAAGATAAACCGTTAATATTATAAACATTGACATATAGTCACAAAATGAATAAGTAGGACCATGTTAGTACTAACTAATTAGATCATGGTTTGTACAATATCACATGGATTGAATGACCCATTTGGGAAAAGTGTCACGATAACAATGGATCCTATACTGAAATGATTACTATCCCCTGTTTGAAGGTTAACGTCTACTTTGGGGGATGCAAAAATACAAAATTGTGAATGTAAAGATTTTATCGATGAATGACTTATAAACCCCAATTTTTCACGCTTCGTTACCCTTAGTAAAACTATTGGTTTGGACATATCATTATCACTTACCGTACATCGGTATAAAAACAAAAGTACACCAAGGAGGTTTAAGGAGGAGTCTGGGCTTTTAACAAATTTAAAAAAAGTAGTATGTTAAATACCGCACCATGGAGATGAAAGTAAATAGGTTTAATGATGTTTTGAAATCCCATACCTAGTACACGTGATGTTCTAAATTCAAATTTACTTTAACTTCAAGCGGGTAAAAAAGGCTTTTGCGCTCAGATATAGAATAGCAAAAATACCATTTCCGAGGTGGGCGGATGAAAGATATATTAAAAACCCGGTTAATTTGGATCCGGACTCGAACACCGAAGGTTCAAAAGAATCTATAAAGGCTTTCCTTATTTGGATATCAACCATAGTAACACACATTCAAATAAATTTAATCCGGCTAACTATTACTAGTTGGCCTATTATTTAATAGGGTTCCCTTTGAGTTTTGCTCATGGAACCAAAAAAAATATCATATTGAATCTATTATACAAAAACGTTATTTTATATAGATGTATATAGTTGCCACATACTTGAAAGTTTTATTAAATCCCAATAATAAAATATTGTTTGTTGATATTAATAGAATATGTCCTGTCCAGATAAATTTTAAATGGTCTATACGCGCCAGTATGAAACAATGTTTCGCAACCATATGTTAAGCAGGGAAGAATGCATGTGTTGAAAGTCTTACTCTTTATAGTCATGCTTGTTTTGTTCTTTATGTAAGTGTTATTACCATTTTATTAACATTGAGCAGCTCTACGATTTCTTAGTATGAACAACCAGCTACAAAGAATTTGTTTTATTGAACCATTGTCTAGATTTGTTACACCGAGTCATTGTTTTTCTATTCATACTTTATTTACTTGCTTGGGGCTGGTGATTTAGAAAACGATAGATACAACATTTAAAAGAAACTTATCAACTTTTCGTCGAATACATTTCTGAGAAACTGACACTGTTAATTATTTATCAGAAACATGTTTGAAAATTTACTTTAAAGTAACTAGATCATCATCATATCTCATTAACATCTTTAGCTTCTTAAATGTTACTGTTGTGTCTACAGATAATGCTTTTAAGATAACAAATTAAATTTGTTTAGGCAAAATTGATGTTTACTTAGTGATAGAATAAGGTAGCAAGGTCACGCGGCCCTCGCCTACACGAGTTATCTACAAGTATTTAAGACAGTACATCTTGATGAGAGAACCAAATCGAGACTGTATTAGATAAATATTAGTTAATTAGTAACGGTTTTAGCGTTCCATGTAAAAATAGACTATTCATAACTGTTATCACATGCGCATGAGACGTAAGATTGCTGTATCGGGTACCAGGCTTAACGGGGTGCGTACTGCGTAACAGTCCGTCATTACTTAACATTAAAAAAAATCGCTGACCACGTTCTATTAAATAGCCCGGTAGCTCATTTCTTAAAAGCACTTCAGTGTTGTGTCCACTTTGCCTCGTAATAATTTATCACTTTTTAATCCATGCACATCACAAAAGTATAAAACTAAAGTCGCCATAATAAAACCGAAGCGATGATGAGTCAGCAAATGAGTGTGTGCACATTGTATTAGAGGGTTTCATCGTAGCATTCGCGTTACATCAGAGACGTTGTAAAACTTGCCCGGCCGATGGTCGAGTAAGCTCGGAACGAAATTGCCAATCCTCTTTCACAATGGACCGTAAAATGGTTTTCCGTTTTTGCCCGACCGAGCGGAGCGCTACTCGTTGATTCACTGGACACGTCGCGCGGTGGCCTATCACTAGTTTGGAGAATTTGTGAAAATAACTCTTTATATGCCCCGAGCCTGCATGTTGTTCTGTCACTTTTAAACAAAATGCGTGCCCGTTGATAGTTTTCGTCAACAAGCATTCCACAGCCAATTGGCATTATTTCACTGCTATCAATTTACAAATATAAAAGATGGAAATAATATTTTATTGTTCTGTTCAATCCCGTGTGTGGTTTTTCGCTCAAATGTGTCATGTTCACCCGTAAAGGAATAAAAGTAACAAATTGTGTCTTCATTTATCTCGATGCAAGGAATAAAATAATAACATTGCAGAGCCAACACATTTCAGCGCAGGGTCCGCGGAGTACAATGTGGCGAGACGACACAAGTGTATAAGCCAGTTGAAACTACTGGCGGTGACAGCTACAGGCAATATCTTTGCTTCACCAGACCAATATCTGTTGTAAAAATAATGAAATTTTTCACTTTAAACTGTAAAATCTTTGGTGTCTTTTAAACGCTTCTATATAATTGTTTCGTTACTAAGATTTTGGAATCTTTTGAATCACTGTTGAAATTAAGTACAGACACACAAACTCCAATTAATCTTTCTGTGTGGAACCTTTATAAAAGAGATTAACTACATCAACAATCAAATGGATTGAAACTAATGATCGTAGTTTAATTCTATATAAGGCGTGACCTTTTCTAATTACAGTGTACATGCCGGATACTACAAATGACATCAAGGGATCGCTAATTAAAATATTTTATAATACGAGTACAATCATGATTTGTGGGCTTTAATATTATATTTATCGCGTATTAACGTTTTTGTTTTGTTATATGGTAATAATATTCGATGAAGCGGAGATAAATTGGCTACCCAATCTGTGAGTGCTTTTATACAAGTATTAACTGATCAGCATCTGATTGTTTTCCATAAATTATGATTTACCAATATTCATTCAACATTTAATAGTACGGTTTCTATTAATTTCTACTTCTTTGAATTCCAGATGAAGACCTCTTCGACAAGCATTTAATTAACTATTCAACAGACTATTCACAACTTCACCCAATTCAAGTCACGTGTATGGTGTGTATACACCATGCGTGGAATCTACAAATTTCTATCTTCCGTATTTTGACATAATGATCGAAATTTTTATAAGATTCCTCAGGTTCGTTTCTCCTGGAAATTGAATCAATCGTTCATTATTTTTTGATTGTGTAAATACTGTTTCCTCAATTCTAAAAATAGAATCACCACATAAAAGAATAAGCACACTTGCAAACTCTATTGATACATTTAAACGAAAGAGTTAACGCGGTCGTATAGCTATTTACGCGTGGAGTATGCTTTCTGCGGAGGAAAAGATCGCGTATCGTAACGGAAACATTTCTGAAGTATCCCTGAACATTTGGGCGTACCCTATTCGGGTCACGTTCGAGTAACAACGGGAACGAGTCGAGCGCCCAGAGGTTTGTTGTGATATCACCGGTTTTTTCACAATACCTGACCCAACTGCCCGCCAGGAGGGATTCACGTAACGTTAGTTTGTACCTAGAGATAGCTTGTCGAACTTTATGGTCATTTTAGAGGGCACGCGCCTCAAATGCTTGTTTCATATCGGCTTTGGTCAATTACTTTTATTAATATTACAAACAATTTATGGTCGTTTTACCTTCCTATAGATTGGTTATTTAATTCTTCGTAACCCTAATTTATCTACAATGTTCACGAGTTTGTAAAGAGTGTTAAAAATATCTACAAAGAAAATACATCCTAACAGCGTATTTTATTCGAATAATAACATCGATGAGTTACACCGTGTAGTTGTAACTCACGTGTAAACTTGAAATTTCTGTTTCCTTCATGTTCTGTTTCCTATATTCAAGTAGCGGGTATCCGTAGATAGATCCATGAACACTCGTTATCGAGCTTTGTGACAAAAATGTTGTAATGGTAATCTATCTACAACCATCGGTAAAATATAGGTAACTAGACATAAGAGGGTGACATTTTTGTGTGTTGTATGATACTGGTTTTCATTCATACAATTCCCACTTAACTGTAAAGAGCTACGTTACACACTGGAAGGCTGTAGATGCAATTGAAAGCAGTGGCCTTACAAAAAGTCATTAGTCACATTTGAGTGCGATCAAAATGAACAATCTATTTTCACCGATCAGTTTGTTAGAATGTAGTTAGTGGCTTCTAACCGCACTTCGGCAATGTGTATTTACTCTGTAAGTCTGAAATTCTTTATTTATTACAGTAGTATTATTAATAAACTGTAACTGAGTTGATTTTTTCTACGTCATTCATTCATATGTGTCTATGAACTTTTGACTTTCGAGCTCAACTTAATCAGACTATTTAATTTCAATTATAGGGCTTTGGGAATATAGATTAATTAATCTCTCAAAATCTTTATTTGACATATAGTACGTATTACGATAAAATACTGAACGTGCCTTTAAATTGAACGAAACGTGCAAAGTATGTTACCCAAAAGGTAAAAAAAATACCTTAAACTATTGCGGCATGCCTGGTGCTGGTTTTAGTACGCTGTGGTTTGTGCTACAAAACAAGTTAACTGCCAAACTCAGTTTGACTCTGTTTTATGTTGCTACACTCTATATGACAGCTACATATATAAGTTAGTATTACAAGTAATCTGCCTTTGAAGCAAGGGGTCCCATGCGACTAAACTAAGATATTTTTTCACCCGAAAAATATCTTTTTCCAATGATATCAATGGAGAGCGCTAGTTATTAATAACTGTAGAATCGTGAAGAATGAATCAAGTAATAAAATCTATCCAAGAATATGCCAAGTGAAATGCCGTCAATGAACTCAGTGGGCCTTTCGGAATTCTCTTAGAAAATATTTCCATATAAAATAACGACTTTATTTTTACCAGTCTTGCGTCAAGATGTCATATCAAATCCACGGCCAACTGCTCACGGTAAAGCGTTTATTGAAAAATTAGTCTTAAAGAAATGTTGGGAAAGAGTGAAATAAAGTATACTTACCATACTTTTGCATTACAAAAATCAACACAATTTAGATACAGCTATACAGTTGATTAGCATGGATAATATTGTTACTGGGTCCAGTACGGACAAAAAAAATATTTTTTATTAGATGTTACTTTCAGATCATCTTAGCAACCATCCATCCAGTCAGTAGTTGGATGGGTTCCCCTTTAGTGGCATTTGAACTGAGTGCTTCCGTGTTTCAAAGGGTAAACTTAAATGTCGGTTCCAACTATACTAGTCGATAAGCCATGCCACAGGCTATCGCTTGAAAATCCCCGATACCAGGGCTACGACTTCGAATCCAACGAGCGCTGGTACAAATCTAAACATAAGGAGTTTTTTCAAAATGTATGTATTTTTGAGAGCGTGACACCCTACTCTCAAATTAGTGTGTTAACCGCCATCTCCTCAAACTGAAAATTCTAAGAACTTGACATCAACTGTCCGAATTGAGCTTACATGGAAGAATAAGGCTAATTTAAATATGAAACATAAAAGACTGGTACAAATCACAAACATTTTTGTAATGCATATGAAACATTTACTGGTGCTTATACATTATAGCGTAACAAAGAATTCAGTTATTTCAAGGCCAGAAACGTGATGTTTGTTCGAATCCACTGAAGTGTAAGTTAGTTTCTCCAATGATAAATTAATTACTAGCTGTTTCATATAAACGACAACATCACGCACATTACGTAATACGTTTAAATTACGTGAATTGTTTGTTTAAAAATACGAGTATAAATATCCAATTAACTGCTTTGCGCGTTTCCTCTCTCTCTCGGCGAACATTTGTATCAAAGCTATGAATGCATTGCCTAAACAGTACTATTAATTCCTTGTTTTTAGATGTAGCTGAATATGAAATGAAATAAACCTTGTAAGTATATGTGTTCATCAAGGTGTTGCAGTAGTTTTTGATATGAACGACAAACTAGCAAGAAAACTATGTATAATATAAGTGATTGGGAACGAATGTGTATTGATTTACAATAATATAAATTGATATAATGTGATTTGACTGATCACTGCATATTGCAATCACCTCTGAATATTAAAACTAGGTTCTCAAATTTTAAACTATTTTGAATTTATATTTCACTAGCTTTTACTCCCGGCTCTAATCGTATTAATACAGTTTCTTTTTTAAATAAGTTGATACTGTTATTTATGTTATATTCTTTTCTGTACTCATAACGTGTATGCGAAATTTCCCGATGATCGGTTGAGTATCTAAGACGAGAAAGTGTAAGAAACACATAAAATCACATTCGTATTTATAATATTATTAAGACTAATAATACAATCAGTGTCACTTGATTTCACGATATAAAATATGAGAGGTTTTAAAAAAATCGGTAGTGTAACGTATATCGAAATCTCATTGTCATATCGTAAAAATAATTACACCGTCTAAATACGAAATTATTATATTATGACAATCAGTGCGCTTATTTTGTTAAGTGTAAAACGTACCAGGAGGTGCTAACAATGTAATGACATTTCGTTCCGGCAATCGACTTGTGTTTGACTCTTCAAGGACGCGCTTGAATTTTTAATGGTAGTTTCAGTATTTCCTTACTTATATGGAACTTTCGGTACGTTCAACCTTGACATTTTTACAGAGGGTGGGGAAGGTAGCTCATATGAGAAATATTAAGGCTTAGTGATCGCCAACAGCTGACGCGCGCGCGCGTGCCTTGAGACGGAAAAATAGCCGGCGACCTCCTTCATCTTCAAAATGCCTTTTATGTTCTGAATAAAAGTAATTGTTAAAGTGTCAACATCGAAATTTCTTTTCCGTATTTCGTTTTATTAAAGTTAGAATAAACGTGGTAGGTATACATCTGGAAAATAAGTAACGTTAATGCAAAAAAAATAATGTTACTACGTTGCTACGCTGTAGCTGTTCTACGATATTGGCAAGTCGTAGCAAATTATTTCACTGAATAATTTTCTGACCATGAAAGTTTCTTAAATCTTATCTGGAAATCTTATATACCTGAATAAATCATCATCTTTGATTTCAGTAAATGGCCAACTCTGATGTCGGAGTTTCCACGCTGTCTAAAGCCAAAGACATGGCCGGACCTAACTAGATAAAAAGTAAAATACATAACAGTCTGACTTTATTTATAACACTATGTTGTTTAATACTTCACATTGAAGATCAATTTTATATGAAACAACCATTTCTACTTTCCTAAGACAATTGTTTAAACATTTCGTACCGTGTCTGAGCTAAGCTCGTTTGTCATAGCAAAGACGCGAGAAGGCTGAGCCCAGTGTCTCCAGCAATCTGTTTGTCCAGCTGCCACCTTCTTTCGCTTAACAAGAGCTTTACCTCGATATCCGGAAATTTATACATCACAAAATTTATTCCTACATTTTCTGAATTGTGGTTGCCCCATTTACGAAATATGGATACCAACCGGCAATTCATCATTAAGAATATTAATTTATTGTCTAAGTCGTTAACGTATTAATTATACTCAGTTAGGCGAGAATAATAAAACGTTGAGATAAATTTAACAATACAAGTTATATGTCTGACGCTGAAGTATCATAAACTTGAAATCTGATAATCATTGTTTTTGCGCAGCGAGGGTTGGCCACCCCGATGCCGTGTGGGAGATCGGGCCCTTATCAAACCCTCGGTTATCCATGTCTGACGAACTTTGACAACTACATAGTACAAGTGCAGGCTTTACGAGCTCACGAATCATTAACTCATTGTTCCCCAGAAACTCAAAATACCTCATTCGTGCCAACGTATTGTTCCTCAAAATTATGATCGCTCCCTCGGTTATCCTGAGCCATTAGTAACATTATGTCCTTGGGTATCAGTTATACGCATCATATCTTGTGCGTAATTCACTCGAGTACATTTGTATCTTAGGTACCTTACCTGTATAGATCACTAGCTGCGCCCCGCGGTTTCACCCGCATAGTTCCCGTTCCCGTGGAGAATACGGGGATAAATTGATTTTATTTTTTTCGTTAATTTTCCAATGTTTTAATAGTTATTCTGCTATTCGGGACGGAAACAAATCCAACAAATCAAAAACCATGGCAATCGGTCCAGCCTTTCTCGAGTTATAAGTGTTGTAACAAACACGACTTTCTTTTATATATATAGATTTTATAGAAACCTCAAAAATTGTAGCCTATATGTTATTCTGATGTATAAGCTATATTGTGGTAAAGTTTCATTCAAATCCATTCAGTAGTTTTTACGTGAAAGAGTAACAAACATCCATACATCCATACATCCATACTTACAAACTTTCGCCTTTATAATAGTAGTAGGATTATCATCTTTGATTTCAGTAAGTGGCCAACTTTGGTGTCGGAGGTTCCAAGCCGCCTCAAAGCCTACGACATGCCGGTCTTTACTACAATAGATAAAAAGTAAACTTAAGTATTTTACTTTTTCTGACTTTGTTTATAGTTAGACAGATTAGACTATATTGTTTAATACTTCCGTAAGTACCAGCAGTTTAAGATACAATCAAAAAGACAATTTACCATTTGATAAAGGTGTTCTACAAGTTTTTTTATAAATAACAGCCTACGTACTTTTCCTTTACATGAACATTACGTTCAACCTTTCATTAATGGTCCGATATCACGAAAAAGTGCCATCATAATTATCATCAATTGGGGGTTTTAAGCGATTAATAGGAAACAAAACATTCATTTTGTTATCGGAAAAAATAATTGAAACATTTTCGAATCCTTAACTAATCTCAACAAGCTGGGAACTTTTACTAAAAACAAGAGCCCAATCATCGTACCATGAAATTACAAGGTTAAAAAAAAGCTTAAATTATAAAATGGATCACTGATGCCTTATGTTTTTAAGAAACAAACGTGCCGCTTCCTTTTCTGGGATGACATTTGATATGTGTCCAAGTTAAAGTGTGATGTAATTAAAACATCAATGTTTAAATAGGCTGTCTCATGAAACTTCACATACGCAGAGTCGCTACATTACACCTATTTCTTAAATGAGAGACTGGCAAATCTAGTTTTAATTTATAACATTTCTAATTATTTTAATTGGACTATATAATAATATTTTTAGATCCTCATTCATATACATATATTATAAAAATAACACAAAAAAGACATTTTTGTGGCTTTAATGTGTTATGACTAAGGTCTTTATTTATAACTATGATAAGTCTGAAAATAGATTAAAATGCAGCCGATTTAAATCTGCTTGTTTACATATTTATATATTGTACGTTGGTAGTTTCCTTGCGTTGGATGACCGGACGTTGGTAATCCACAGTGCATCCATCATCCGTAATCCTGGCGCTAGCTCACCACCGCTCAAAATGGCTATAAAGGGACTTTAAAGATTACTTGTGTAAGTGGTTCTTACTCTGCGGTTCGACGGTTCATTATTACTTAATTATTACATTTTAGACATCTGCACGACTGACATTGTGAACAAATGAAATAACATTTCGTCTGTTTTTAATAACAAATATTGTTTACTTTGTATATCTGTCAACTGAACCGATTATGGTTATTGCTTTGTTTACGTACCTTCAAGACAAGCTCATAGAAATTTGAAGACAAAAATCTACTCCTTTGGGTGTAAGATTGAGGAAGCAAATTTCAAATCGTGTTTTTAATTATACTTACATTTGAATTATAATTACAAAAAGAGGGGTTGGGGGTTATAGTGATTATTCTGATATATTTTTTTGAATGTAATGTTCTTTGTTTGCTGCAGATGGCCTTGACATCCTTTACCCGGGCTTTTGGTGAGAGCAAATGGCTTTCGACCGACTTAAAACTAAATTTTAATGGTACGGACCTCGGCTTGGTTCGCTGCTATTAATCGGTTTATTTTTCTTTATCTAATAGTTACTCCTTCACAGTCAAACGGCTCAATGGATTTTGATAAAATTTGGTACCAGGTTAGCTTACATCTTGGATGTGTTAATCCAAGATGTAACCTGGTACCAAATTTTAACCAACCAAATAGGTTACATTTGTTCCCGAAAACCGCAAGTAACACCGGGGAGCGCAGCTAGTGAGATTATATAATATATATATATATATTTATATATTATTATATAGACAGGCCCCATTTAATAGTGTCTGGGTTTCTGAAGCGGTCATTTTAAATCCATTACAAAATTATATAATAGCGGCTATATACGACCACTCTTCACTGGCAACTTGTAACTATCAAATAAAAAATGACTGGGAAGTAATAGTTTGTAGGCAACACAACTTCAGTTTTAAAATGGTTAGTAAAAACTGTTAGTGATCGTGTGTGGATTGTTCTTTGGAGTGCTAACAGACCACTCCAGGGACTACGATGTGAAATGAGCTTTAGATAGTTGACTCTAAGTTGAAAATAGCATTCCTTCACACGGAAATACGAATAAATTGTTACAGCAACCAAGTGAATGTGAGTTATCAATCGCCGTTTTTATTATCTACTTCTATTGCTTGTTATTCACAGATTAGGAAACAATGCCAATAAAGTAATAATCATACACAAAACTTTCCTCAATCGGCTAAGAAATTGAGTAATACCATACAAAAAAACATATCTCATCTTGTCACGTCTATTTTCTTTCATTAGTGTAACATTCAAGGAAAAAAGTAGCCCATTGGATTCTGGCATTAGAAAAAAGGTGTACGGCTCCTTTTTCATCAAAGAATAAGGAATTGAAGACTGATTTCGATGATTATTTTTTAATCGGATATGGTAGCTCCGTGGTAGTGCTATAGAAATTATATGAAGAAATTTCACCCTTGGCTGGCTAGACTAAAGAAGGATGAGATATTAACTTGTAATGTCACATACAATTGACACTTCGCGACAGTCCGTCCGTGTTTAAGTGAAAATTAATTTAGCTCCTACCCCGAAATCACTGGAAACGCTCATCTTGATAAATGAAGAGAGACAATTTTACTGATGAGAATTTGTTATTGAGCATCCTCAGCACGCGGGTATTTCGCTTCTATTACGTCATAAATTAATATTCAAATTAACGTTGAATTACTTCTTCGGTTAGCGCTTAATTGAAAGTGTAGCTTTGGTGACGTTTTCAGCGGAATTCTGGCTAATTGCGATTCTGAATGGGGTTCGAAAATACTTAAACTGGTTTGGTTATGATGTCAACCGTATCCGGGGCACGTAGCGGGGACTTCGCCTGACCCCGGCCGTGCCGTCCTCTGAGGTTGCCATCACGGATCTACTTGTTTTTGACATTTCGTGGATATTACTCTCATACAGTAACGATTTTGTTGTCTTAGTACTTAGTGGGTCGCCGGTTGTGTTTATTTAGGCGTGGATATCATATATCTACTTATTATAAACTAAATTAGGTAGGTTTTGGTAACTTTAGCTGTTATTGTTACATTTCTGACAGGCGCACGGTTAGATAACAGATTGTTTACAGTTTAGCCTCGTTTTGCTTTACGTTGTACAAATGTGAATTTTATATTCCGGGAATAATTATTGTTAAGATAACCGCTTATGTTATTCAACTTTGATTTATGCCATATTTTCGTAAGAAGAAGAAGATGTATAGAATATTATTTTGTTTATTCATATATATTTATAACCAACAAAATAACAGCCTGTTTTAAAGTTCAACCTTCATTGGTTGCGAATCGCAATTAAAATTTACTACCTTTAATGAGTAGCAGTGGAACTTTAGCCAAGTTTGTACGGAGAACTACTGCCACCTTACTTAGTATTCAGCCATCAAGCAGTAGTACACTCGCCATTCAGCGTTTCAATGATTACTGGTGATATTTCAGGCGCATAAAAGGATTCATCACCATCTCAAGAGTGACAGAGCACTCTGCTCAGTAGAGGACGTCGACTTTAATTCTGAAAAGGTTAAAATCTAAACGTACCATGAGTTTTTTTTTGCGTGAAAAATGTAATAGCACAAAACGTTCTTAAAACGATGAAGGAAAATTTGATTGTTTTTGTGAGGCATACCCAAAAACCAAAATTTGGAAACATGGTCGATGTCAATATCAATTCGGACTGGGCCGCCATGGTTGACCATACTTGAAAGACTCTTACTCTTTTGTAGAGAGTAGGTCAATGTCTCTACAGTGGGAACATTAGAGGCTGTTACGGCACGGTATAAATTTTGCTTTTGAAGTACTTGGAGTGAAACATTCGGTATATGCTATGTGACCATGCGTAATAATATATACAGTAGAATGTGATGCGTATATTTTCTTATTTCCGTTATAAGGTTATCATTTCATTCACATCAGTAAAGGATATCATCCATATGTATTTCATATTCTGAAAGTTAACAAAGATTCTCAAAATATCTCCAGTACGAGTATGTAGTAACTTTGAGACGCAAGAGTAAACAGACCAAATGTAATTATTTTTTGTAGAATTGCTGACATATAAATTTATTATTTCTGTGTCAAATTTCAACTAGATACCATTAAGATCTATGGTAAATTTCTTTAAATTTTCGTTGTCTATTTTCAACTTGTTATTCTAGCAAATAATAATGCCATTAAAATAGCAACCTAGTAGCAACGTAGTATTTAAATTGGAAATATATTTGATTTGCATAGAAAACATTCCTTGTGTGTTTTAGCCATAAAACAAAAACTCTAAAGTGCCTTATCTTTTTGCTGTGACATCTCCTTTGTTTACTTTTAAAGTTATGAATTTTTAATAATGGATATAATGCACAAATTTATAGGCATATTTTTAGATTTTACATTTCATTAATACATCAAAATCTGATCGCTACGTCTGAACTGGTAACAGTTGTTTAATTATGTATTATAATTTAATTGTACATAATGTAACAATAACAATAATAATAAATGATTATAAACCCCTCATTATAAAATATCAAAATGCTCTGATATATTGTTTTTTGTTATAACTATAAACCATAAATTATCACCAGTTAAAATGGTAATTCGACCAAAACAAAATTTGTTCTCAAATTTTTATATATTTTCGATAATAACATTGTTGTTTTTGATTCTACGACTAAAACTGATAGAGGCAAAGTTGTAGAAAATTAAACTTTCAACAAAAAAGGTTTAAAAAAATTTCTTTTTGGGGAATAGTTTGCCCGCTATAGCTTAAAAACCACTCGCGCCCATTTTTACAAAATGGCGGCCGCGGGACAAGGTTTGCAACCCCACAAACATGGATTTAACTTAAACTAACCGCCTCTTGAAATCCAAATAATAAAATTGTTAGGCATTTGTTTACTCGTTTTTTTAATTTAAGCTTCAATCTGTTAGAAATTCTTGTATTACATAGACCTAAGAGAAAGAAAATAAAACCATAAAACTCGGATTGCTTTCGGTTGTTAAAATTGTATAATTTCAGCATAATAAGTAGCTTTCAAACTCCGCTTCGTGTGTTCTTATAAATTGAACAAATTTCCCGAATGATCTGTTTTGCTACATAAAATGAAGCCATTTTAGAAAATAAGGAAACAAAGTTAGATTTTGTTACATATTATTATTAAATATAATAAATAAACATTATTTACTTTGAGTCGCTCTGCACCATTGTCAATTTGAAGAAACGCCTTGGTATTATCATAATAAACCAATTAACCAATAATAAACCATAAATTCGGACCAAATTACCAAGGTTTCCGTACTACTGATTGTTTTCACCGGTTATTCGAACAGATAAGGACTCGAAGTTAATAATACTGTAACTTCTAAGTACGGCAACTTAAATACTGTGAAAGCCTCTACGATATGATTAAATGTTGCCAATATGGTTTGTAGTTTAGACGGCTACGTGGCTTAGTTGGTAGTAGCCTTGCCTTCGAAGCGAGGGGTGCCGGGTTCGATTCTCGGTCGGGGCACACTTTGTGTGGTGAGCATGAAGTTTGTTCTTGGGTGTTGGGTGTTTGACTTGTGTTTCTGTGTTTGTCCATGCCATCTGTGACACAGGGAATCCTAGTGCAGAGGTATGAGTGTGTTAATGTTATTGTTGTTGAGAAGGGCATAGGGACATAGGCGGGGTTTCTATGTCATTATTTTTCATAAATAAAATCTGGATACTGCTGTATCTAGTGTATAGTAGTAGATACGTAATTGCCAAGTTAGAGCCACGAAGAAACAAAAGTTCCAAATTGAAATACGCTGTTAATTTTGGGACGCTTTTTAAACATTTTCAAGAGCCGTAATTTGTAATTGTAATTTGGAGCAAAGGGTCTTTGAAGTTGAAGGAAAATCTTACAAAGTTACGAGTAAAAAACATTCCAAAGAAAGTGTTCCGCGATATTTTCCAGCGCGCGGGAGGCTCACATTGGTTGTACCAAGTAAATCAATGCAAGGCCCATTTAATGTGTATTAGAATATTTGAAGGTTTTAATAAGCAAGAATTTATTATTTTATGTCATGTTTTCGAAATAGTGGATGTAAACTTTGTATAAACCAATTAGTTTTAGTAAAATACTGAAATTATATTTTTTATAATATTTATAATTTATAATAACACCTCTTTTGACGACACACAAAGCATGCCAAAGAAATATACCTACATACATACACTCAAAAAACATAACGCGCCTTCTTTCGCAGTTTGTGTATTGCATTGGTCGGATTGCTTTTACCAATTCAAATGATTTTTTTTTTTTTTTGTAAAGGTGACACAAAGTGTATGTTTCAAACAATGGTCCACGATGACAGCGCAGTTCAACCGATTTAATCTGAATACGTGAATTATTTTTCGCAAGTACATCGCAATAATTTGTATGAATGATATTGACATTTATTTAAGGAGTGATTTCTCAAATTTATGTTATATGACTTCCCATTGTGAATCACAATGTCTGTCTCAGTTTATACTCCAGTCTATAAGATTATTCTTTTCTACGATCTTTATCATGAGTAAATCATAAATCATGCTTTTTACATGAATAACGAAAATTAATAAATATTATTCTAAAAAAAAAGTTTAGTAATATAAACTCGCATTTGTTCAATGAATTGTTGAACAGATACACACACACACCACACACACACACACACACACACACACACACACACACACACACACACGCACACACGCGCACACACACACACATAAAACAAAACTTTCTCATTTATAATATAGTATGATTATAGAATAGGCTCGCTTTTCCTAGATTTGTAGATGATGAAACTTAATTAATTGGCTTTACGCTCGACTACTTAAACTGAGCAACTTATTCTAAGAATAAATTCGGCTCCCAATTAGTGGAATCGACTCTTATTCGGTTTCAATTGACCCCAAAAAATAAATTTCGTCGGTAATCGTCAAGCAATAGAAACCTATATATATAAGCATATAAGTATGTAGAGCTAAAATTACTTACGCACCATTCTTTACAATAGCCAGATCAAATTTCGAAAACGTGCTATACTAAAACTTAGCTTCATTCACAACAGAGATACTCAGCAAGTTTATACCCTAAGGAAGAAGACACGTGTACCTAACTGCCAAGACAACGGTCATTAATATGTCCAAGTATTTGTGGGTAAGTACATCATTAAGGTTAAGACTAAATGGGACAGCGTTATAGAAACGGTTGTGCAATCCATCACGCGTAAGCGAGCCCCGACAGAGCACTTAACCACCGTCCGCCGACGGACACGGCCCTCCGCCAACATCCGCTTGCGCTGCTGACGCTACGTACGCCCAGCTCACACAAGAACATCACACATACTTCTTACACACGGACAGGTGACGCAGACTTTTTATGTGATTGAAGTGACAGGACGATTTTTAGTGGTTACCGTCGCCCATTAACCACAGCAATACGACCTAAGTAGCATCGCTGTAAAATTACACCAGCACCCACACCCTCTTATCGGAACAATGCAGGTGGATTACCAGATGTGGAGACAGTTCTTCGGACTATCCTGGCACAGGTTCTGCTGCTACTTTTGGTAGCTCGTTTCGCAGCACCGATAGGATACGTGTAGGTAATATGAGGGTGAGTAACCTACAGACGCCAACAACATAGAGTACCTAAATTTGTTTCTTCTTTTATGCGATAGCGTAACATTGTGTTTTTACCCTAATACTACAATAGCATCAAATTTTAATTTGCGCCAATTTCGCCAACTTCGCATTTTACAAAGCACTCTAATAATAGTTAATTGGAAAGTGTAGGAATATTACTTTAGTTAATTAGTCACATAACTATTTTTAGTGTAAATTGAAGAAAATAGGAGTTGCAAGTGATATTGTCAAAAACTGTTGTTGGACTTTTTTTCTAATATGGCAGTGCAACCGGCATAGATACGAGGATAGGGAAGATCAAAAAATATCACCCGAAAATCTATAAAGTAAGGAAAATCCAAATAACTTCTAGGCAAACAACAAGCACTATTCATTGTTGATAGTAAATTATAACATTTATTGTTTCTATTTTTGTAACAAAAATAAATGAAACAATAATTATAATAAAACAGGGTTTCATGATCAACAATACAAAGGTATTCTGACAATTACAAAGTTTAAGAATAGAACTTGACGTAACTCCTTGTTACGTCAAGAGCCTAAAGTTAAATCTAAAAAAATAAATGTCAGATATAGAAACAGACTTATTGCATAAAACTCGGCTTAAAAAATCCCAATAACTAATATTTCTAACTAGGTACCTACAACTTTTACATTTAACTTTTTTTGGATAGGATGCACAGTTTAACTATAAATTGCGAAAATATGGTTTGTACCCTTAAAAACCATTCCACCCCGGATAGCAGCAGTCAGTTCGATTGTTTCCCCTCTTTTATAATAGCTTGTTTAACAATATCCCGCTGCCAGATTGCTGTAACGAATTTTTTTGTGGTTCGAACCCTATTTTATAGGCACATGAGACATTTATGATTATATCTCTGGGTAACGTAACGCGTGCTATATGATCTTTCTTAACTGACAGGGGTGACCACTCACCACCCGTTACATTGACCTGACACTGGGTTATAAGCTCGTACACTTTAGTGACATAAAAAATATAAAAAAAACGAAGTCCACGTAAACAAGTAATTGATTAAAAAAAAAGGAATGCATTTTGGCGTTTGAAGCGCCTAATGTTCGTTGTAATCCGAAAGCGATTCTGAAAGCGTACCTTACAAAAACTAATCAGGGAGAAACTCAGAGAGATGTGTAATCTCTCTCTTGGACCTAGCTGATTACGTCTTTGCAAAAAGTACAGAACATTAAATACATGAAATGCGACTCTCTATCTACTAGAGCGAAGAGGAGTTTGCGTTATTATAATTCAAAGCTTTTGAGCTGTATATTCTGTGCATCAGTACAATATTTGGCAACCTACCATGGGAGCCCAATCTGGATAACGAGATTTTTACACACACAATATCAATACCAGAAAAAATATTAATTCGCAAGTATGTTTTTTTCGGCAGGCGAGCGAAACCGATACCTCTGTTTCCAGGCAAAACTACTTCAATATATGCTACGGAGCTGCTGACCCGGCTCTTCTGCTCTTCTCCCCTTCAGGTATCACACTTATCAAACGGAAAAGATGAATCAGTGTCAGCCACTTACCTTTAAATCCATTGAAATTGTGATCGGATCTACTTTTTATCTCTTTCTGGTAATATTAGCAACCAAATAATGTAAAGAGAAAGAGTTAATACGATCCAAATATTGATTACAAGCCCGTCCATAGTGAGTCACTAGCTGTTTTCTGCCACCTGTGGTTCAACTGTAACGAGTACATCGGACAAATGGAAATACTTAAATACCCTGCGTTTCGGTGAAAAAGCTTTTACGACGATTTTATTGTCACAAAACAAATGTTAATTTTAATTCAATTAATTTTAGCCGCTGTGAGTGCTTTTCACTGATCAACGGATTTTTCAACCAGTTCCCGAGAAATATATATCTATTACTATTTTTTCTGTACTGTTAACGGTGCATATTTATTGCAATCTTTAGGGTTCCCTAGGAAAATGACAAAAATGGAACCCTTATAGTTTCGTCCTAGTATCGTCGTGTCATTCTATCCATATAGCTCGGTGACTTTTGGCAGTATCTTGAAATTAGTAGGTCAGATAATTTTTGAGATAGAAATAATAGTCATAGATTTTTTTTTTATGTTTCTCTGTACATATTTGTATAAGACCGCAAAACGTTTTCGCTGTCCTATATAGAGATACTTACATATAATACTAACTACGTATGTGCTATTTAATAGTAATTTACTAACTTAAGAGTAATATGCACCCAATTACTATAAAAAAACTATTTCATTTATATTTAAAGAATGGAGTTACAGTTACACTACTCAGGATAAGAGAGCAGGATTTTTCAAATTGGCTTTTGTCCAATTTCAAGATACTCCGACTAAGTAGTAAAAAATAAAAAGCTCGCAGACTATAATGAAAAAATAAATTTAAACTTATTTTCATCTGAGTTACTTTTCGAAATTGCTTAAATTAATGATTTTCCTAAGATTTCGTGTACACAGGCTACGCTGTATGCCACTTGACTTTGAGCAAACTCAAAACTAAAACTTATTTATTTCTAAATCTCAAATATCGTTTGGGAATGTCAAAATTCAAAGTAAACATATTCGTGCGTATATGTCGTGGTCACAAGAGCTCCTTAAGAACATAACAACAGATATATCATATTATAGTGAGTTTTCATGGTTTAATTCTTATTTGTTGAGAATATGCCTGTCCCAATATTATGTAACCCTAGTAGCTAAATCACACGATTAAACTGATCTCTTTAAGATAACTAAATAATATTATTTTGATATGACATACTTAGTATCATAAAATATAATACACATCCAGATTACCGGATTATTTCTAAACCTTTTGAAATTCTAACAAATAAGTTTGATAAAATCTATTTACAAATTATTGAAACAAAATCGAAAATGTTTGTCCCAGTATTTCTATTCTAAGCAAAATCTTCAAGGATACAGCTCAAGTGTCCATGATATATTTGCGGGAAATCATTAAAACCATTTGCTTAAGAAATGACGAATATACTGACTGCAATTATTTTTCATGTCATACCTTAATCCAGTCCTTCATAGGAACATGTTTTTAATTTGTAAACATTTGTATTTACACGACTAATGACCGAGAGGGTTGTGTATTCATTCCCGGTCACGCGATGTATTACGTTTGTAATTTGGCTCCGATTTGTAATTATCACAGCGCATCATGCGTATCATGATTTCTCGCTACACGCATATCAAATACCCGGTACTGTTTATTATATAGACGAATAGCAACTCTTAATTGGACACCCAATATCGTTAGAAACAGAATATTTAGAAGATTTACTGTATGAATACATGGCAAGCTTCAGTTCAACAAAACGAAGAATTTTAAATAAAGCTGTAGTAACCACCTATATAAAGAATTTTTATTATATATATATTAGATTATATTAGATTAAGATATTGTTACATTCTGTTGTTAGATTATAATGAATACCGAATCTGGTTCAAACTGAAATTACTCGTGTATTATTTACAATACTTGTACAAAAATAAGTACAGCCTGTTTCATTAAAAACATAGCACGTTGTAAAATTAATAGCACCTCGGCTTTTATTTTTTTACGAAATCAAGTGACGATGGCAGATGGCCAGCATACTGATTGCTGCCGGTGAAATTATAGACACGCCATCAAGGAAGGCGTGCCTGTAATTTTACATGTAATCCTGTCCTTACGGTGGGGAAATAAATCATAGTATTATTTTGGCTTGGAAATATAAGTAGCTGTAAATTACAGAAAAATATCTTCTAGTTTTGATGAATTGTCACCCATTTTTAAAGTTTTGTGTGAGTGGAGCCGTTCTTTTTTGGACGGACCACTTTGAACTTTTAATTTTCAGTTATTTATTTGTTTCATCGGACTTTTATTTTCTGCTATATCGCTACATCTGTAAATATGTGTAAATATGAATGAATGAATAAGTTAAGTTCGGATTTGGAATCTCTATAATAGGTATTCGGAAAATTTTGACCTCACAAATTAACCTCGTGACCGCCCGAAAAAAAGGTGAATGAAGACGAAATAAAGCCGACAGTAGAAACGGATCCATCTTTGTTAGTCAATTAAAAGTAAGAAAATATCAATTTCATGAGAATAAATCCAATATTATTCATATTGGTACAGATTGACAGTTTATCTGAAAATCTGAGTGAATGAGACCTACGCGTAGGTACTTTCTCCGAGAGGCCGATTAATCAGACAAAAGATAGTAGACAAAACTGTTAGTCAGTGCGAGCCTTCAAAGATCTACTTCTTGTGTGTTTTTTAAACGCACAGCAGTGGTTAGCAACAGAAATATTTTCCCAAACGAACACTGCGTACTTATTAAAACGCAATCTTAAATTTTAGACAAGCAGTCAAAGAAGGCCTAATATTTTTTGTGTAACAGGGACTATCTACTTGTACTTACAAGATAAAAGTAGGGCTTAACATACTTAATATTCAGATGGGATATTATACCTACCCATCAGAACGAATATAAGGTAATATCTTTATTTTCTGTCCCGAAGCGAGGGATGGTTTACTCTTGCGGGAGAAATGTTCAATATTAACAGATTAACTCGGTCGGGGATCCAGCTTCATAAAAATAAATTCCAATATTCCCCTCGTTGCTCTCATAACTCGCAAGAAACGGCTCTCACTGGAAAGTTTAAGGCGGACGATTGGAGAATAAAAATTGCATTTATACCATGTTAAATTAAGTTTTTATTGTATAATTTATGAGGAGCTCTGAAATTCCATTTGTTTATGGAAAACTGTATACGTATTATGAATTGAGCTCACAATAAACGATGTAAGACTACTATCCAAATCTTCCAAAATCTTTCTATATTCTACTAGCGAAAATATTGTTGTAGTTTTTTATATTGTATTGAGGTATCCAATACTCGGAATTCATTCAATCAGGTACTTAGATTTTTTTTTTATCAATAACAATAGTTACATATAAGTTATGTTATATTTTAAACCTGTATTGTTACGTATGTGACAACCACTGCCAAAGATTTCCAAAAGATGGCTCCGTAAACTAGTTAGTAGTAACTTATGAACCAAGGTTTTCGCCTCGGGTTCAATTCCCAAATTTTATGTGATGAGCACGAAATTGTGTATCTTGGTTTGTGTGATTGTGTGTGCACACACAATCACACTAAACATCCTACGATACAAAAAAATAGTATAGGGGTATAAATTTCAAAAACTTATAGTAACTTTCGTATCACAACAATTGTCAAAAATACGGACCTCTTATTTATCCATTAAATATAATACATTGCATATTTCATAAGAGCAAATATACATGAAGTCTCATTTACTTGTTCACCGAAAGAAAAGTAGCCTTTGAATTATGAATCATTCAAATAAAGGTGAGGAAGATAATACATTTTTATAAAAATTCCTTGGACGACCGAACGTCGCTCGGTTTTTTGGACAAATTTTGTTTTTACAGGTAAACTTAAACAGCAAAACCCTACCTAAACAAAAAAATTTCATCCAAATCTTTAAAGCTGTTTCCGAGATACGCGAAATAAATACATTAATAAATATACAAGATTTGCTCGTTTAAAGTAATAAGATATGTGATTTATAAGCAAGTCTGAAAGGCACTAAGGTCGCGTGTAAAACATTTACTGAATTATGATCGTTTAGTGTATATTTCGCGATACGCTAACAATGCACCAATTAAATGTTTCAGCAAAAAGCTAGAGTTCTCTACTTTCTCTCATGTATTCTGAAAACGTTGAAATATAAAAATGGCATTTCCATTTTAATAATTTAACTTTAATTTTTATAAATATTCAACATTGTTTATAAACAGACAAATTAAATCGTAAATTATGGTCAGGTAAAGGCTATATACTATCTTTGAGCCCCAAGAATCTCTTCTTGACCTCGTGGTATTATTAAACAATTTTTTTATAGCTACCTACTTATTTACTTGTTATTTTATTTTATTTCTATGTAAGAATAAGATACTATGTAAGGTTATTTTTTTTTAATAATTGTTTTAATATATACCTGTTGTTTTTTCTACTATTGTAATATTTTATTGTACGTACGTTCGAATTTTTATCCATTTCGAACGTACGTATTAACGTACTATTTTAAAAGTCAAAGTAAAAAAAAAAGTAAGTGAAAGTCAACATTAAATTATATTTCTATGAATATACTAAAAATCAATTCGACATCCTACCGATTCGTTATCCTAACTGATCAATATTGAATGTGACCAGATGTACTGCGTACACGAAGAACCCTACAGCGGTGCAAGTAAGGGTATTAGTCGAAAAAATTGTAAGTGATAGATCGTAAAACATCAAAGCTGTCGACAAACGCCATGCTTACCGAAAACCATAGTCCATTTCACCAATCATTCTATAATATATCATACTAGCTGCGCCCTGCGATGTTACCCGCGATTTTCCGGGATCAAAAGCAGCCTATATATTAATCTAGGATACCAAATTTCATTTCTGCGTGAAGAAGTAATAAACGTACACACACATACAACTTTCGCCGTTAAAATATTATTGTGACAATATTTATGGGTTGACCAAAATTGACCGACATTTTTTGTTAAACTTGTCGAACACGAGTTTTTAAGAATTATTTTTACGCGATTAGATTTCTTAAGTTTTTTGAACTGAAAAAATTCGTTTATACATTCAAGTCCATAACTACACAAACCATAGCACTGAAAGCTATAAATTCATACGCGGCTTTATGCCAAATAGCAAAATTCGGAGTGTAAAGACAAACACTCGTCAATGTGATGTTTGTTTTGCATCGTTTGTATTGTATTGCATGGGAGGCTTTTGTATGCGGAAGGAACCAGTAGGTGCATATTAAAGTATCTTGGCAGGCGCATTCGGGTACAAAAAAATATATAAAACCAAAGCAAGCGCTTGAATTATCTAATTATGCAATATAATACTTTACAGGCCCTAACATAAAGTCTAGTTTGCAAACATGCCCCTTTTCACATTTTTGGCTCATTAGCCTCGGCATTGTAAGTTTTTACTAAACTTCTTAAAGTGGAAGTTTAAAAGAGCACCGCTATGTCACCATGTTTTAAATTTATTATTGCATTTCAGTATTCTTTTAGAATCCCAATAATCTAGGTACAATAATTTTCAATTTCGAACAATGCGTTAATTTAAAACTGAAGCTACAGAAGCTGAAGTAAATTAAATGTTTTTTTTATAAAATCAAATAAGTAGTTTGGTTTCAGTGCCTTTGCTATGGAAAAACTGCATAAACCACAATACCTGACAATGTACAAGCAAGATCTATTGTTATACGCCTTAATAAATTTTCCGAATAAATTTATTAGTCAATATATGTGTGTTCATGTTCATGTCAATTCATTTTATTTGATGTGTACTATGAAGAAAAACAGTTTAATAACGAGTATCTTTAGTGACATTGAGACTAAGAACAAAACAACTCTGTTTTAGTGAGTAATTAAAATTACTCACTAAAACACACCTAAATTGCCTAAGCTTTAGGGCAAACAGGTAGCTAATTTACAGCTACTTCACACCCTATCTTCGAATATATTTATGAAGATATTAGTCAATTTACTTTGAAATATTAAATAGATTTTTTTTTTCTCTTGTTACGTGCTCGCATGTTGACTCAAAGCTTTTTGTTTCTAGCAAAGACTTGCTATTTTAGATAACACCCGCGACTTCGTCCACGTGGAATTTAAGAGTTTTCTTGAGCGGAACCCTATTTTTTTTCTTTTTCTTTTATAAAGTTACCTTTAAGCCTAATTTACTCTTTAAAACATCAGCATCAGAATCGGCCCAGGCGCTAAGCCGATTAGCCGGGAAAAACAGACAAAGATTTTCTTTAATGGTTTTTTGTTATAACTACTGAATATCATTTCAAATAAATTTAGTAAAAAACTGTTATTTTGATAGTACAAACTGACACTCTGTTTTTTTTATTTGTATAAATAGAACATAGTGAGGTTTTCAGCTAACTTTAACAAAGATCTGAGCAAGTGAAAACTGGTTTTCCGACTCCATATTTCTCCATTCTAAGAGCAACAAGAACTGAAAGTTTCACAGTATTATTCTTGAAGTCTTTTACTACTATTTATCATAACATTAGGATTTTTAAGAAGTATGTGTACGTGAAGGTAAACAGTGTAAATTTTTACGTTGATTCTATTTGATTTAAGAACTTCAAGAGATACGAAAAGACACTTTTGTTAAAGATATTGGACAGCTTAATGTTTATATAAGTAGGTTTTACCAGCAACTGAGAGACCATAGTCTTACAATACCAAGCAGAAGATATTATTTAAAAATTAATGTTCGCCACAACAATAAAGAAAGGGAAAATATTCCCCTCGTTATAATATTTCATACTAACCTCGTAACTTTGATCTACGACTGACCACAATATTCCTTTTGTATTCATCGACGCAAAGTACGTAAAAATGATTATGCTTTATACGTATAATGCAGATAACCCACAAAGAATGGGAGGGTTGGAGTTTGGGTTGGAGGGGGGATGGGGGACTGCTCAGGCCTAATGGCCCTGTCGCAAGTCAACAAGCCGACGTGCTCGGCGTTCCCAATTAACACGTACCACCCGAAGAAAATAAACACGACCGATCGACTTTTCCAATATTTAAATTTTCTATTCGACGCGGGCCTTATGAAGCAGAGGGCCGCTATTTCTATTATAAATGCAGACTGCAATTTTCCTTGCCCTTGACCTTTGGAAGGTCCATTGAAGTATTTTTATGTGATGAATGGTATGAGATGAATGGTATCACCACCGCCATATTAATTTTATTAACAATATCATAATGCCATGAAATTGAATGCTTTAGGTTTACATTTTTACGTATTCAGCCTTTTCTCTGTACCCGTTGGTAGTATTATTGGTTGGTTTTATCTTGTATGATGGGAAAATATAAGTTTTTCTTGTAAATGGCCAACTGTGGTGTCTGAGTTTTAAAGCCGCCTAAAGGCTTCTAATATAGCCGGGACTGACATCTTAACGTGCCCTCCGAAGCTCAGAAGCGCTCAGTTCGACTGAGCCGAGACTTGCTTAACTTAGATGAGCCCCAAACAACTGCTATGAAAAAAGATGTAATAGATGAGATTATATTATATGAAATAAATAATATATTTATAATAGTTGTATTGTTTAATATTATTAAACAATACTACTATATTATCTCTTTCATAATTGCTCTATTATTGTCATAATTTTAACTATGAATGTCATTATCACATATTGCTTATTTGTTGAAGTTTAATTAACATCCCGTCCGAACTAAAAAATTATAGCTTTGGTTGTTTTACGATCAAAAAGCATTTATGTTCTCAAGTCTCATAATATAATATAAGTGGACGTTTCGGAGATTATGTCAAAATATTTTAAAAGATGAGATAAATTAAAATACTCTATTCCGATACATTAGCATTTCCTTCATATACATAAGTACAAGTATCCGATACATAAATATTGCCGAATGCCAGCGCCAAATAAAGTATAGGTTTTTTTAGCTTTACGTTGTTGGCCGCAGATGGCATCAACAACTTTATTCGGGCTTTTGGAGTGAGCGGAGGGCCAACCCACTTAAAACTAAATTATTGTATTGAAACGCATAGCGTGGCGAAATTCTCTTACATAACTTAATGTGTCAACTGTCTACCAGAGACGTACTGCTCGTCTGGCGTCGATGTTATGCGAAATAGTTATAATACGTTTTAATTTTTAAGTTATTTTCCAGTTAAATTTCATCAATCAATTTGTCTTAACTTGTTTTAATATTCTATTAAATGACTGCGTTACTTTTTTTTTTTTTTTTTTATGTGAACGAGTGACGGAACTAGCTGAGGGGCCCACCTGATGGTAAGTGGTGACCCTCGCCCATGACAACAGTAATGCATGCGACTCAGTATGAGATCCAAATCTTTACTGAGTCACATTCATCCCGCTGCGTCCATCACCCGAGACGGGGATGATACGTGTCTTGCGCATGTGATTTCACCGGCAGCCACACCCTTCCATCGGAACACAGTAATGCAACCACTACTGCTTGTCGGCAGATTCCAGATGTGGTGGCAGTACCTCTCCGGACGAACTTGGCACAAGTTCTACTGCAACTTTTGGTTGCTCCTTTAGCACCACCCAGGGGGTACGTGTAGGGAATCAAAGGGTACATACCTACGGACGCGAGCAACTGGACCCCCCAAAACAACGTTTTATCTGTCTAAAAGCTTAATAATGTTTTTTTACGAATATGCAATGTTGTTTTTTTAAGCTGTATCTTCAGTCATCCATCTGTTAGTTTAATGTTCTTCATTCTTGTGAGTACTAAGTGGCCAATGGAAATGGAGCATTCCGTAACTAAGATAAGATAAAGAACATTTAAGCACGATCCGCCATGAATATTATTGACGCGGACTGTTAAATTAACAATTAACATTTAAATTAACATTGTTGTGTTGCCAAGCATGTGGAAAAGATTTTTTCAATGGCAGTTCGTTAAAACTGTTTATCAGAACAGATGGAAATGCAGTCAGTGTGCCGAACGCCGCACCCCAGCACCTAGACTGAATACATCATACACCCATTAACTCCATTGTCCAATTCATTTGTTTTATAAATTGATTTTTAACATGGACAATAAACTTTTACAAGAACCAGTATTTTCACGTGTCGATGATTTTGTGGTGGCGAAGTTCGAGCCTATGGCTACGAAGCCAAAATGTGGGTTCAAGTCCCATGCAAATTTTTTGGGAAGCTTTAATTGTAAAACATTGATTCATTGCTAATTTATATATTGCAGAGGGTTCCGTATAAAAAGTGAAAAAACACGAATGAATGGAATATTTATGAATGAATCAATTAACACGTAATGAAGACATTTAAATAAGGCAAGTACAACGGGCGGGCTTATTACTAACAGCGATTTAATTAAAAGCTTGTTTAGAAGATTTCTTCCAGATAACCTATGGATAAAAATTTTATGTGGGACGTTTTAAGTGCCTTCTTATCACACATATTCCTGTGCCTGGATTCCTTGTGTCTGTAGTGACGGTAGTTTGAATACACAGTTACTCAACATTGAACTCTGCTTGGAATGAAAACTGAACATACTTTACAAAGTACCTAAACTATGGAGCAGTTTTATCCAATCTGGATTTGTAGATGTCATTTACTTTTGGCATTTTTGGCGACATGCCAGTTTTGTTAGTGTTTTTCTTAGTAACTACGATATATATCAACGTTAACACACTCATACCTCTGCACTAGGATACCCTGTGTCGCAGATGGCATGGATAAACACAGAAACACAAGACAAATACCCAAGACCCGAGAACAAACTTCATGCTCACCACACAAAGTTCACCCCGGCCGGGAATCGAACCCGGGACCCCTCGCTTTGAAGGCAAGGCTACTACCAACTAAGCCACGGAGCCGTCAACAACAACATAAAAGTTCATGAAAACAAAAAAGTCCCCGCTAAGGTCTATAGATGCGCCCAAAACGTCCATATGCAGTAAGAGGGCTCGGCTCGTGACGGCTGACGGGTTAATATCGCATCGCCACTCGAAGTCGGGTCGACCACTAGACGTCACTCTGGTACTGCTGACCCGTGACTCCATGATGTCGGTAATTACTGCATCCACATGGAAATAAGTGCTTTATCAGTAAACATACGTTCACATTCACAAGGGCTTGGTCACTCAAGCGCAATCTGGACTGGATAAAATTGTGTGCGCAATAGCACGTTCTGAAAATGGTGAATGCAATCATCGTGAGAAAACCGCAAGGTCCTAGAATTATAAAATCGAAAACATGAGATATTTAAAAATCTGATTATGCTCTCGTGATAGATCAAAGTCTCACTTATCAAGAGTAGGCCGGTGCTTCAACAATGGGAACATTAGAGACTAATAAAGGATATGATAAAAAAAAATCTGTCAAGTGGAGACCGCAAGTAGGCAATTGAAGTGTTGGGTTGCGACGATTATCGTGAAATTAAGAAAATCAAAGCAATAATTTTGTTCTGAGAGCTTAAGAGTAGGCTCAGTAAAGCTTACTGGGATAAGATTGTATTCTCCAGATTTAATCCAACAAATTCTGGTTTGTATGGTACCTAATCAAGATAACATATCTACTATGCAAAAAAAATTAAGTATATAATTGTATTAACTAAGAAACGGTAGTTTACGTCCAGAAGCAGAAACCTTCGTTTGGAAGTTCTCACCACGCATTCGCAAAAGCATGACGGTTTGGACAAATTATGGAAAATAAAAGTGTTTGTACTGCATAGTGCAATTTAACCCCGTGTGATCTCGTCGCGTATGTCAAATTGTCCAGTCGATTCGGACTGCGTCCGTTTCAAATTAAATTCCGACATGAGTGCGGCCGTTCGCGCCGAGAGCGGTCAATGGTCACTCACAGGATGGATTAAATCACTAGACTAAGTATTAATATGTAAGCTAACACGGTTTAACCGGCAGAAATATTACAATTCCACGTTTTATGTATGAACAAAGCTAAAACTGTAACATTCAGTTTATTTTTAATCTAATGTTTTGTTTCACTTTTCAATGTAAATATTTTTCGTGAAATTGGAAAATGGAGCGGTCGTGAAACCACCCCGGTGCCGTCTATTGTAGATTATATTGGGCCTGCTCAATATATTATAATACATAGTAAAACAACTATTTCGGGGGAGAACTAAATGTACTCTTTGTTTTTATCAAAATAAGCTGGAATCTGCTTACTAGTGATACTCGTACATATTTATGATTTCATTCAATCAGTCTTTGAGCTCGAAATTTTATATTATATCTAGCCAGTGACTAGCGAACATACAATAACTAAGAGATTTATACATTTTAAAATAATAATTCCAAATACGAGGATACACTTCAGAATACCCAGCTGATAATTTCTCCGATGTGCTAATTAGGTTTCATTATTATATCAATCTGATTATGGAATAATAGTTCAATGGCTTTTAACGTTAATTAAATTATTATTATTAACCTTAATGTCGAAAACAATATCAATAAACAAGAATTTATTGATATACCGGTAAATGTGATTCAGACTCTCACATCGACTGTTATGTGCCATATTTTAATCTGTTAATTTGAGCTGTTAATATATAACACATTTCGTAACATTTGAAAAATAACATACTCTGTCAAAATTTTAATTAATATAGATTATGGTTCTAAGATAAAGTTAGAATAGGTAGCCGTTGTAAGCTTAGTAATAGGGTTCGTTTACCCATTGGATACAGAACCCTTAAAACGGCACATTCCATTCATTCCTTTTATACAAAAAGCTAACAACATATAATAATATATTAATAGAAGCAAATTGGCGTTATTGATTTATCTGTCTAAGCCCAAAAGGACATCACCCTTCATTCATTTAGATGGACAGAATGCTAGTTACGCGAGAATAGAGAGGCAATAGCGTTGGAGGACAACTATTATTAAAACCCATCAAATTGGTAAACAAAATATAGGTACCTATAATACATCCCCAAAACCATTGCGTAAAAAACTCTCAATCAGGGTGTAAACATGGTTCTAACGGGTGATTGGACGATCATAGCTATACGGTACTTCCACGGAAACCCTCAAGCTCCAGACTACGTCAACAACTTATACTTGAAAATCCAAGCTAAATCTCTATCAATAAAATATAAAGTTAGGTAATAAGTGTTTTCATACAAACCGACACGATACGACATGGTTATAACTTACGAAACGATACTGGTAAATGATAGTGTGTGTTTAGTCTTGCAACAAAATATTATCGAGTCATTGATAGGTTGTATTTATTATCATATATTGATAGGAACCGGGATCTTTGCTCATTCAGACAAAGTTTACCTAAAATAATACGACAAATATGAGTACTGAGTTTTTATGCGTGTACAAAATCTGAACGTGAAAGTTGAACTTTCTAACATTTTTACGAGTTGTTGAGTCCAGTCACGCTTGCGAGTTACGGGATCCGAACCACGAGATTGCAAGAAACGGATAAAAGCGTGGAATATCCTTTGTGAGGGTTTACATTATATTCCTGATAATATATATAAGTTTAGTCAAATCATCACTGAATATATGTTACCTAGAAGGCGATGCTGCAGTATGCGACAGTATTTCAACACACCTATTGTGACACGCTATTCCCTAGCACTTATTGGTACGAGTTGCGGCATGACGATTCCATTTGTCTTCGACGGTCTCAAACAAGTGTATTCTCGAGAGAGTTTTCAGAGAAAGTTTACTGCGTCTGCGATAAGATAGAATAAGCCCTTTGCGCTCGTTCCTCATGAGTTTTGCCTGCAATCTAAAGCTTTGGATGTTTGCATAAAAATGTATCGAATTTGAAATTTTGTTTTCCAAGTTTTGTTTAAGCGGAAATTTGATATTCGTGCTGTATTGATCTGTTAGGCACTTAGGCACTGTGACCTAGTTTGTTTCTATTTTATTTTAGATACGTAAGACCACTTGTTTTATTATTATTTAGTAATCTGAAATTTTATAATCACACGAGTAACATGAAAAATGAATCCGCTGCCATGCAGTGGAGAACTTGTAATGCTGTGTTTCAGTGGTACGGTGTGGATGCCAGTGACGTTGCAGGCGCATGAGTCGTCATATCTCCGTCTCAGAGTGATGGGCTTAAGTTGAGTTTTCATATTTCGGTAGGGGCAGTGAAGGTTGCCATTATATAGGCTAACAACTAACAACTCGATCCACACAAAAAAAATCTACTTGCCCGTGACTTTTGCCGCTGGTTTCAATTCTTGTTTAATATTATTTGGATATCACTTTACTAATTCACTTCGATTAGCTAGAATTTTATCATGATTATGTGCAGATAGTTAGTGTCTTAATAATATTATAAAAGATACAACTTCCATCAAAAATATTGTTTCGGGTCAAAAAAAAAAATGTTGTTTTATATCAATTCAAGAAACTTGAATATCTGCCTATATAGTTTTTTTTGTAGATACTCCTATCATACTATTAACAAGTGCCTACTATGCGGAGTATGATAAAATAAAATGCCTTTTTGAGGAGGATTCCAAATTAAACCTCTCAAAGCGGTTTAATAAATAATAGCGATAATATACTTAAAACTAACACTATACTACAAAAGAAAAGAAAATGGAAAATGAATTATGAGAATTCCAGATATCCCCCAAGCTCTACAAAACGGTATCGAACCGCAAACAAACAGTCATCTAATCGCTCCGGAATGGAGCTGTCCCTTCGTCTTATGATGGATGATGTCCACCAGCCAGCCCCATTTATTTCAAGTCACGAGATTGCAGCCGCATTTCTGTAATGTTTGTCTAATTTTGGAACTGGCTGATGTGTCGTACGACATCGTCTTCGTATAAATCGTATAGTTTTACCAGGGCCCTATTCTAATTATATACCTGGTGCAATTTTACATAAAATTAAATTGTTACAGGACGTTTTACCAAGAAAATGATGACAATACGAAAACTCTTCATTGAAGTCTCCTCTAATATTTTATTATTATGTTATTTGCGGTTTAAAATTCGACACGAGAAGATGGAAAAAATCTGACAGAAGTTGTTGCAAGTTACACAAAAAATTACTATATGAAAAGTTACTTATGTGTCAATCCTGAGCTACCTTGAAAACAAGTATAATCCAAATCCGTTGAGCCATTAACAAAAATAAATACCGATATTTTAAGAAAAAAGAATATATCATGTTTTATAAAATATGTGTTTGGTCATGCATCACGACTCATAAAGGCATCGAACACAAAATAACGCCGCCTTAAATTAAAATGTTGAAGCGTATGTCCAAATTTGCAAAAGATGTTTTTTTTTTTTTGCATAATATTAATAAACTGAGACAAAAACACACTCTATAAAGAAGATTATAACTTTTGAAAATAAAAACAGTTAACTGCAACATGAACGCAGTTTTTATATATTCAATATACTATTTTTTCCTGCATGTCTGAACTTTGAAATTTTAGAAATCTTCATTGTAAATTCATCTAACATATCCATATCCACAGAAAATAGTTATCTACTGGTCTTGAAACTTGAAGTCGTAGATCGAAACTTATCTTTGTCGATAACCTATTAATAAATATGTAATAAGTTAGGCTTTTCTGCAAAATAACAATATTGCTTGCCGAAGCAATATTTAGAGAATGGCTCAAACTCATAGGAGCCTGGGTAAAACATAATTCCTTTGGAGCAAAGCTGCGTCAAGGATATTTTGAGCTATAAATCAAGCCACTTTTGGGATTCCTCCATTGTGCGATAATACGATCCTTTTCATCGTATCTTATTACCTGTTGAACACGGATATTGTTTTATTTCTTCATGTAATGAACATCTGGTGATACTTTTATAGAAATGTTATCATTATTGATAATTATTATAGCGCTCCGTTTTTCTTCTATTCTATTGGTAATATTGTCAGGCCATTATTAACCAGCCTCACAGCTCAGTTCACCGTAGGTCTGCCTTCTGCTATAGGTTACGCATTGGTGTGATAAACATAATGTACGAGTAGATGCGTGTTAATAGGTATTTACAAAAAATATATATAAGTATCTATCTAGTTATCTAGATACCACAGTACGAGCTATGCTTGGTTTGGGGCTAGATGGCGCTATGTATGAATATTTATTTAATATCTAACGTATCGAAACATTTTTCTCTAGCAACTTGGAATTATATTTTGTGAAAAAATGATTTATTTATTAATATGATATTCTAAATATTATTAATATGATATTCTAAATTCCATCGGCACTAACACTTAAGCAACGCCTTAGAAATGGCTAAGTGAACACTAACATATTGTTATACTGTTGCCCAACTTTAGTACAGATGGGCTTTAAAGTACCATAAATAAGGCAATTTCTTCTCAAAATATGAATCCAAGTTGCAAGAGAAAAATGTTTCGTAAGAGTCTAAGTGACATCCGCACCTGCGTTCGCTTTGCTACAATAACTTTAGATTACCAATTTCATAAATTGTAAAAAAATATTCTGTATTATGTAGAGGCACGCTATTATCGTTATAGAATGGGAGGAACATGGTTATTATTTCATGTTACCCAGTAAAAACATTTGTAAAACTGAAATAAAAGATTTTTAGTATATGTTCAGAAAGTTAAACATTTAAATCTAGAACCCGACACAAACGAGTGTGGTCCGATGAGCGTGATGTAACTATTTTATCTAGCTACTATTTCCTAGTTAGGAGCTTGAAACTTGGTATTAAAATTTAGATCTGCCACAAAAAGTATTTTAATTAACGGAACGGAAACGAGAACACGAACGGGAACTGTAACAGCAACGGGATTGAAAATGGGAATAATTCCTGAGACTGAAACAGTTATTATTTGGAAAAAAAGGTATATCACCCGAGTAAAAGTGCAGGTAGGTTACTATCATCAGACTAATATTATAAATGTGAAACAACTAACAATTAAATTCGTTGTGAAGTAGCTCATACTCTGGATTAATACATTTTATATATAAAAAGTGAAGTTAGTTATTTCCCATCGTCCCATGTTGACTTTTTAACCGTATTATTCGTGTTACCGAGATATTTACCATGATTTGTGAGTTTTGTTGACTCCCGATATTTCGACGCAGTTACATGCGTCATGGTCCCGGGCATGGTCATGGTCAGTTTGCCCGGGACCATGACGCATGTAACTGCGTCGAAATATCGAAAGTCAACAAAACTCACAAATCATGGTAAATATCTCGGTAACACGAATAATAATGTTCATAACCATGATAGTTTTAAAATTTTTAACCGTAGTTAGCAAAGCGGGCGCATCTAGTTTATTTATAAATGTATTTATGTGACATATATTTTTATTGTATTTATCTTTTGTCATTTTTTTAACGAAAATTAAAGGACAAATTACTATAATATTAACTATCATCTATTAAAAAAATTATTTAAATGTAATACTTATAATAATTTTTAAATACTTGCCTTACCTGTAGAAATGATAACGAAAGAAAATTTTTTTGCCCTATAAAAAAGCCTATTCATGTAAAATATATAAATAGTCATTGAACGATGTTACCATTCGTGATAGTCGAAACGTTTTTGGGTCTTTGAGTTAGTCAACAATTTTGAAATACGGTGGAACAAATCTAGCCAGATATTGAGGACAGAGGGTCACTCTAGTATTATAACAAGGCACAGTCTTCAATCCTTCCGCTCGTATACACAACACATAAAAGAAAATTTATAGACCGATTAAGACCCTTCGAAGGGTGACCGCAAATGTTCTACGCCGTCATTTGCTAAGCCGCTAGTACGCCAAAACTTCGCATTTTGTACCTATTAGACGTATATCTAAAACCTCTCATTATTTATTGGATTTCATGATGTGGCGTGATTTTGTTTTCAACTTTGGAATGTTTTTGGTCTACAATTTTGAAACAGCGTTCGTATAATTTCTAAGGATATATATCTTTTAGAATTCAGCTCAGCTAGATCCTAAACCCTACATAATTATATGTCCTGAGTTTCCTCGCAAACAACATATGGTTTCTATACTAACTTTGTACATTCACAGGGTACACAGGGTAATTAGAGTACTTCTGAATACTGAAAGTATTAAAAAGTAAATAATAGACAGTATTCTTTGACCCAGATTTGCCTTTGAATCCCTCACGTAGGTACCCCCATAATGGTGCTAATGGAGCAACAAAAAGTAGTTGTAGAACTTGTACGTTCCAAGTTTGTCCGGAGTATTACTGCCTCCACACCTGGCAAGCAGACACCAAATATTGGTATGTTCTCATGGAAAGGTGTGGGTGCCGATGAAATCACAGGAACATGAGAGGCAACATAATGAGTATTTCTAAGTTGACCTAAGCTACGAACTAAGTTACCTAACGAAAACTTTTCAAAAATAGCTTAATTACATTCTGTAGGCATGTTTTCATATTATTATTCAAAGAAGTCAAAGTCAAAAATCTTATTATTAGATATTTATATGTATTTAATAAATACAAACTTATTCAAGCATTACATAAAGTTAGTTACGATAGTATGAATAATTATGTAAAATATACAAACCTTTTCAATAATTATGCGATTTCAATAATTCTACGAATTCGCAAATATTGCTACAATTTGGCTCGATTACATAAATACTGCCATCTTGGCTCTTTCTGAAACAACAGATCAATGACATGAATTATACACGATATATATACCTATACGATTCAAAAATTGGATATAAGTTTTAACAATAGATATTAAGTATTTATTGCAAAAAAAAAACTTGATTTAATTGTAACCTATACACATAATAAAATCGTAGACTTGCCATGACTTTACATTAAAGATTTTCGCAAAATAATAACTGGGAGACGTTAAGAATAAATAATAAAAAGTAAAAAAGCTTTTTTTGAAATTGTTGTCTGTTTGTGTGTATGTTAGTACCACTGATAGTTATCAGAATATAGCTACTAAGAAATGTTAAGCCGAGTCTCGAATAAATATATAATATCGTTTATTCCACAAAATCAAAAGATATTCAATTTTTGAATGCGCCGCGCGCCTGCCTGTCTCGGTGTCGCCGGTCGTTATCCCAGGGGATGGCACTGAATACCATTCTATTAACAGAGTAATGAAAAAATAAGAAACTACCAACTATCCCATCGAATTTTTCAATTCCTTGACTGCACCCGGACTCTCATCACACAATATTAAATTAAACGTCGGAGTGCCCATAACTCTTTTATAAATTGAAGTCCTCCAAAATTAAACCAGATAGAAAGTCAAGAGTTTAGAGAATACATCTCATTCCTGTCAACTTCTGATTTAGTTTCCGGTGCGCCTATGTTCCGCAGTGACCAAAAACAAAGCACAAGCAGCTCTTTCGGTAGCAGCCGTAGACCTATGACAGAGTTGCTTTTTGCACGGTCCCCCGGTTGCACGGTAAATAAAGCATAATTATTAAATACTTTGGTAAATTAGGTACCTACGTAATTATCAAAGACCTCTTGATCTAGGGAGGCTTCTGTAGGTACTTACCTAGACTCAAACCACATAGAATGCTTAAAACATAGCTATAAGGTATAGGTAACTGAAAATATAGAGTAAATGCCAGATTAGTAAGTTAATGCAAATATTCATACCACTGCGTAAATGTAATCAATAAATGCAATTATAATTAAGTATTCAATAAATATTCCTATTCAATACCGTTACAATTACATCAATAACAATAACGACACAACAAAAACAATTCCCTCTCAACTTCCCCGAGGCCCTCGGAATCATGATGAAAATATTTACAAAGTATTTTCTGGATAATAAAACGATGTCGGGAACGGAGAATCGAAGCAGACGAGTGAAGCCGAGGGATTTTCTTAAAGACTCCAAAAGACTCCAGTCGCTTCCAATAGATACTGGTATTTGCTGAATCCCGATTGCGAGCTTAGACATTCAATTTAACTTACTGCACGCCAGCAGAGATTTGTGATTGCTATGCATCCAACGCCGACGCCAACGCTGCCTTTACAATACTGTTATGAACTACAATAACTCACTGTGAGCTTTTCGTATTAACTTCTCATTCTGTGCTACATTTAAGTAAACACACTCGAATGAAATTGCTATCTTTGAGTTTTGAATCTTATCTGAAACGTAATAGCAAGCTTGTTCAGTCAAAGTATCATAACAGTACCTACACTTGGGTGACAATTTCTACGCCCAAGGAGGGGCCATTTTGGTGTGTAATAGATTGTCATCATCAAATTAAACAGCTTCCGTTATTGCGAGTCTAAATTGGGTCCATTATCATTTTAGTGTACTTATCGGTGGCCGTAGTTATTAAATTATCGATTTTCATTTTATTTAGACGTAGTGGAAGCGATTGCAATGAATGTTTTTGGGTTGCGACGAGTAGACGGTTGGATTTCTACGTTCCACGGGACAAAAGTAAATGAGAATTGCCCTTAATTGGAATTGTAAATGAGTCTTGCGGCGCTTTCTTGTCGGTTGAACGCTCGCTCCGCCATCACAGCAGAGTAAACTGTGACGATTTCATTAAATTAATTCTCAGTACAAAAAGACCAGGGGACGCCTATTGAGACATCGCTCTGATTTGTACAATCTTCACGCTCAATGAGACTCCTCATGTCTTCCATTACAATTAGCCTCGTTAGCGTTTTTTTTGTCGAAAAAATGTCTTTTTAAAGGCAAATTACCCTTTTGTTAAACGAAATCGAGTTGGGGAGAAGAATTAGTTGTCGGCATTTGGTGATTTGTTCAACTGAGCGGGGCAATTAGCGTGTTCTAGTATTTTCATTCTCTGTATAATTTGCCCTCCAACAAACTTTTGGTAGGTAGTCATGGCAGACATGACACTAATTATAAGTCAAATAAATACGTATAAATTCAATCTGAAATAACAAACCATTCTAGTAATTTTTTTGTATTAAAAAAAATTAGTTGTTAAATGTAACCGATTCACCGATTCCAGTATCTTTCCAAAACTTTGATTTGAAATTTATTTCGGTAGAATTTGTTACAAGGATGCCGATACTGTTTATCCAGAAGGATACACCTGGTGCCTTCACCTTCGTCAAGGGCTGACGGGGGTCAGGCACATTAGTAACAACTGTGTAAGACATGTAGTATCCGAACGGATCAAGAAAAAAGTTATAAACACCCCAGGCGGACGGCGCCGCCGGGCGGCAAAAAGTTTTAGATTAGATTTTAACAATACTGTCTTCGAGCTGTACTTTCATAAGGCGAGAAGAAATAAATGTGACTAAAAGTATATTTATCCTAGCTTTTTTCCGTTTCTACTTTTAGGTACTATTGATGTTTTGATTTTCTTGTTGTGAACTGAACTGAGGTTGCCGCATTTTATAATAATGTCATAGCAGCTCGAGCGATAGGGTAGCAGATCTCGAATTGTAAATTTCAGTGGGTCTATATTAAATAAAAGCCCATAACTACGAAACTTGTCTCGCAACCCACCGTCACATTTTTGTCTCCACACCATACAACTGTACATTTGTCTGATCATTTACTCATAAACCAACATAACATGTCTCTAGAGGAGGTTGTTGTGATTCAGCGAAAAAATCTGAAATTGAAGAAAATACTGAAGACCACGATAGAATACACAGTGCATAAAATCGTAAACAAACTTATTTTCTTATGAAAAATATAATATGAGAAATATAATTTCAAGGCAATTATTCTTTTAAAAACCATTCAGGTTTTCATCAGGAAAATCTGTGTAAATATTAGTTTGTTTTAGACGATGACCTATGACGAACGATGAGATACGAGTATGAGTGTTGATTAACGTAATTGTCAAAAATCCTAATTACCGCTGAGACTACAAAATTACACAGTTAAATTAAATTAATTAAATAAAAATTAAACAGTTTTAAAAATTAAAGTTTTGCTGTCGAAGTCCTTTCTAGAATTTGACAAAGAGGCATTTTACTACATAAATACTTTCTGCAATTTAGACATGACCAAGGTCACATTTAGTTATCACCGAGTTTGACTTTACCGACGTTAGGTCCCAGATTTTCTTATACTTCACAACCTGTGCGTCGCACTTTTATTACTCTGTCACGACGCAAGAGAGGTTTCCCTGAAACCTGTAGTAGAAAAAAATCACAACTGTTTGTATTACTTTTATTAGCACCCGGATCAAGACATAAAAATGTTACAACGAAGTAATTTCATATTCATTACCTAAGGGTTCAGTTTACTTTCAACTTTTATTCTTGTGAAAATTACGTTAAAGCTTTATCTGCTATAAAAAGTCAAATTTTGCTAAGACATCCATGCTTTAATCCACTTTGTTTATATAAAGTTCACGACCGGTCTTTTTTTATTTTGAGAGGTTTTAAACAAACGAAGGAATGTCTTACTTTTATAATGGAAGTAAATATGCTGTATTCACAGCAATCATACGTCTGCAATGGTAGATTGTGAAATTACGAAGCTTGAAACGTTAGTTTGTAAATCGGTATTTGCGTCTCAGCCAAAAGAAGCGAGGTACTGTGAGTTTCTGTATCTTGTATACACCCTATCAGAGCAATACTCTATATAAGCGCGCTGATTTTGTTTCAGTTTCTCCGTATTAATCATTAAAATAAATAGTACATTCTTTATGAAAATCGAATTTATCTTTACACGAATATTCAGAAAGCATGAAGAAGAGTTCGGCGAACGGTTATGCTTGTGTCAAAGTGTGTAGGCACAAAATTACAGACTAACTTTTTCAGAAAATCACTTTGTCCCCAACCGAAGTTAAGTGGCTTGTCAAAACTTCTTCTCTCACGGTATTCCCTTTCGATTTAAGCTTGATTTATGACTTCGATATGTCAATTTAACGTCACTCAGTATGATTTATAAGGTCATGTGAGTAACGATTCGTGTGGCAGAATGTACGTAATAGTACATTTTCACGTTCTGTTTATTTTTTTGCAAAAATATTATGCGTAAATACATAAAATAGAATAAGCTGACTTTAGCCTTCGGAGTAGTATTTGGCACATTTATTTACCTTGATATTTTTGGAGAAAAATAAGTCAACTAAAGTAAAGTAAATGTTTGTTACTTTTTGCTTCTATCCAAACGACCCAAAAGGTAAGAATAACGTTACGAAAGCAAATATTAGGAAGTAGGAAGGGTAATAACAAACCCTATTACCTATTACTAATATATATAGGCCTACCACAAAGTCTGTATCAGTTTAAAACAAAATATTCATCTGATTTATTATACGACAACTTCGAATTCCCGGATCTCCAAGAACTCATAAAGTCGAGTGCGTGAAATAAATATTGTTGTGCGTGAAGCTAAACAGTATTTTCCATTAGTGTCATAAAAAGGTAGCATTTCGAAATAACCACGAGACTGGGGCCATATCCACGTGTGATAATGCGCAGTAACATTTTATAAGGGATCTAAATGTGAGCAGATGGCACAATGCGAATCGCTGGTAGTACTTCCCGCCACGGCCGCAATCTGCCATTACATTTTATGCAAACACTGTTGGAATGATTTCGTTTGTTCAATCTCTAAAGTAGAATACCTGACTAGCGATGAGACATCAAAAACAAAAGAATCGTTACTTATCAAAGAAGAAAAATTAGATGCAAGGCGGAAAGGACACTTCCGTCTTTTTTTTCATATTATTTTATCTCTCTTTTTTATGCTAATTGATACATTCTTGTCGGAGGACAGAGGAGACTACCAGATTTATTATTTCTTGATTGTCCCCTTTTGCGTCGCACTGACAAATGCAGCTATAGCTTATACATATTCCATTGTTAATCTCAAAATATTCAACGAAAATAATTATTACTTGAACTGTGTGACACCTGTCATATTATTACCGTAGGCACGCCTTACGCTAGACCTTAGAGACATAATATCTTTCAAAAAACCAAATACTCAAAAATTGTAGTCAATGTATTGTCCAGTTGCTCCCTTTATTATAGACTTACTGGTAGAAAATCCCTAACTTCCTTCCATTTACATTGAATATCAGATCAGAGTTTGCGATCTTAAAATATCAACGGGGTGGATGTTGGTTCTCGGCTGTTATATTGTCTATTCGTCTTTCAACTTTTCTTATTGTCTGTCTAAATTTATTTATAAATAAAATTGTCGGAACTTAAGACGTACCTCTAACATTCCGAGAAATTACGTGAATTTTACAAAATATTTATAATTACAATTTAAAAGTTTTAGAATTATTAATTGAAAGGAGATTTACATTCACGAATTTTATGTAGCATTTGTTAAACATCTGCATTTTATCTAAAGTTCCTGTTTCCAAGTAAATAAACACAAGATGAAAATACCAACATTTTTTTAATCTCACGATTTTTCATTTTATTTTCCAAAATTAGTTTTTTAATAAATTGTTAAATATAAATATTGAAGCCGTGACTATACAAAGATATAATTCACAACATATTCATGTTTTTTTTTTTGTGAAGTAAGTCAGCTAGCGACTCATCAAAAGTGGTTATAGCCACTCATAAAGAACAGGTTCATATCTCAGGATTTCCATTATCGAAGCATGATGACCCACTCGGAGACGGTGATGTAACGTATCATATTCCTGTAATCACCGGCACCGAAACCTTTAATCGAAACTAAGAAACGCCAGTGCACTTCTACTTGGCGGTAGACGACAGAACTACGGTAGTGAAGACGAACTTATCTCACGTTTCACTGCTAATATGATACGTGTCGGGACTCGCCTACAGACTTCATTTTTAATATTATTTTATTTTACTAGCTGTGCCCGCGACTTCGTCCGCGTGGACTTAGATCTATCCTAGCCTAGAGGATAGAAATATAATGTGATGCTTATTATGTCTGTTCGTTACTACAATATTATATTAAAATTATGTTATAATTAAATCTCAAAATACTTTATTTTCATTAGATTCTTACGATATTACTTGGGTTTTGTTAACTGGGAAGGTTAAAGACTTGATTGGATGATGAACTACGTAAGTGCAACCATTGCAAATGTATACAATAATGCTTCTCTGTAAACTATACTATAGAAGTCGTCTTTTCAGGATATTTCAGGAACGTGCGCATAAAAATTATTTGAATTGCTAAGTCGGGAAAGAGTTAAGTATGGCGGACCGTGCAAAAAGCAACTCAATATTAGGTCTACGTCTGATACCAAAAAAGTTTCTTCTTGTTCTTTGTTTCTGGTGACTGCGGAACATAGGCTCACCGGAGACAGAATGCGTTTAAAACTAAATGGGCAGTTGATAGGAATGAGAGGAATTCTCTAAACTCTTGACTTTCAATCTGGTGCCGTAACATAATTTAGGAAGACTTAAATTTATAAAAGAGCAATGGGCACTCCGACATTTAGTTTAATATATATTGTGTGATGGGAGTCCAGATGCACTCAAGAAATTTAAACATTCGATGGGATAGTTGGTAGGGTCTTATTGTTCCCGCCTGACCGCGGCTATAGGCGGAAACCTTTCGCTGTCAACTATGGTCTCATCCACGATTGACAGCGGGAGATCTTGGGTGGCAGCTCAGTCCTTTTGCAAGGAAGTAATCTCGCAGAAGGAAGCAGCCGAGAGGGTAAGGGAGGAAGAATCTCCTCACTCTGATAGACGCAGGAGAGTGGGTCGGCGTAGGCAGGCGCATGAGCGCCGCCTGCCACCCTAACGGGAACTTCCGGGCGGTAGATCCGGGGAATCTGCCGTCCGACGGATGAGGTCCTCACCGATGGTTGGCGTGTTTCGTGTTCCGGGCACGGCACTATAGGGAGTTACACATCGTGTTGGGGTCCCGATACGTGAGGACCAACGCCTCTGGCCGGCCGGGTACGGCCGCTACCGTACCCGTAGCCCCAGCGTGAAGGCGTAGTGCAGGAACTCCAAGGGGGTTTTATTGTGTATTCCCCCAGCACTGCTATTAATACACCCCTCCCCAAGGCGTGGGGTATAAGCAAAGTATTTACCCCTTGACAAAAAAAAGCTTCTTATTGCTCCACTTCTCTGTTAATAGAATGCCATTCCCATTCCCTGCCATTCATTCATTCAATGCCATTCCCTGGGACACTGCTCAATGTTGTATCAGTGTTGTTAGATCATCATACACATATGAAATAAGTCCTGAAGTAACAAAACAGTGTTAAATACAGTGAGAAATAAGTCCCCCGTACCGATCTATTGGATCTAGTTGCTCGCGTCCGCAGGTGTGTACCCTTTGATTCCCTACACGTACCCTCTGGGTGGTGCTAAAGCAGCAACCAAAAAGTAACAGTAGAACTTGTGCCAAGTTCGTCCGGCGAGGTACTGCCACCACACCTGGAATCACACAAGCAGTAGTGCTTGTATCGTGAGATGTATCATCCCCATCTTGGGTGATGGTCGCAGCAGGATGAGTGCGACTCAGTCTAAGATCCAAATCTTATACTGAGTCGCATTACTGTTGTCATGGGTGTGGGTCGCCACTTACCACCAGGTGGGCCCTCAGCTCGTTACGTAACTAACTCACAAAAAAAAGGTAGCATAGTATGGTTTGGCCGCCATCTCACCTGATGGAAAGTGAAGATGCGGCCGACGATGGAGCACGCTTGTCTAGGAGAAACCTATTCACTCTACTCTTGAAGACTCCCAAATTGTAATGGTCAGGGAACACAGACTCAGGCAAAGCATTCCACTCCCTTGCAGTACGCACAATAAAAGTAGTTTCAAATCGCTTAGTGCGTATTAATGGTATGTATGTTTTGTTATTTTTGTTGAGCTGCATATTCCTTGATAGACTTCCGCTAATTTATATTGATACATTTGCAATATCTGTGCTGCATCTGAATGTCCAGATAATATTAGCAAAATCGAAAACAAATGTCGCAAGGGTTATTTAATTTGACCCCTGATGATGATGATGGTGATGATGTACCCTGAGGATGATTTACCTATGCGGCTATTTTCTGCCGGACATACGGCCATTGCGTTACTCCAGTGTACTGTAGGTCTCCGTTAAGTAAATGACTCGTTTGATAGGAAGCTTGGTACTCGTATTTAAGATACTGGTTACCATCAACCTTTCGCATTTCAAAGTACAAAGAAAAACTAAACTACCTTTAAACTAATTACCTAATTAACTAACCTAAACTAAGACTAAACTACGACTAAACCTGTCATCTGCCTTCAAGCGCCTGCTCATATTCATATTGCAATACACCGAACCGCCACACCGAGTCAAGAACGCAGGACTCGGCAGGCGCTTGTAGAACGTTTTGTAAAAAAATTAAAATTTTGCATAAAACATTGAATAACTTTTGATTTCGTGGGTCGATTTTGATAAAATAAACGCTATTCACTATTCCAGACTCAGCTTAACATTTCTTAGTACCTAGATTTTGATAACTATCTATGGTTTTTGCGTAAAGTGCGCACAAACATACAGACAAACAGACAAAAATTTCAAAAATTGTTTTTTTGCGTTCTATTACTTATTCTTAACGTCTCCCAGTTATTATTTTGTAAAAATATTCAATGTACAGACACGGCAAGTCTACAATTTTATTATATGTATAGATTATTGTTAAAGTCTAAACAACATGACAGATGACTCTAACGCGATATAGTAAAAATATTTATAAACAAAAAAGAAAACACATTAAATAAATGATACATTAACACAATATATACAAAAAAATCATCGCTTGAAAAAATATCAATCTCATCATTAAAGTATAAAAAGTTCCTGACGATATGTTTCACACAAAGCTATTATAAGTAATTACACTAAAATTGGCAATATTTTATTTAATCCTCTTAGACAAACCTGTACAAAAAATAGTAGTACGAATCACAGTTTAAAAATAATTGTAGGATTTAAAAATGTAATTTATTTCTTGCTAAGGTCTTCATCAAACTGCAAGACAAGAACAACTGCCGACAAAAACGAATATTGAAAAACTACGATTCTTATCAGATTGATACTTTGCGAGCTGTAAAGTATCAATATGAACCGGAACTCCACACACTCAGAACACTACTTCAGAGCGTTCAAACCACACTAAAAATTGGTCAAAAAATGTAAGGACTTATACATGACAGCTACTTCCAGATTGGACTGTTCTGATTGATTAAAGAGAGTAGACCGGTGTCCCTGCAGTGGGAACAGGAACGATTTGAAGATTAATTTCCAATATTGGCGCGGTGTCATGTAAGGCGGTGAGCAGGCAGGGGCGCGGAGTCGGCGCGACGGGTGTGGGGAGGGTAATCGAATGTCATACGCGGTCGGTACCCGACAAAACTATTCACGAGCTGCCATCTGGCGCACTCCACGCCCTGATTTATGTCCCTTTGGCTGTCCAACTTTCTGCACCTTGTTCCTGCAACATTTGTACATGACATCTTAAATATATAGCAACAAAAGACGAAACTTCCAGACCCGTGTGTTACATATGCGATGTGTCGACGGAAATATTGGGGATCGCCGTAAATTTACATTCAGTAAAATGCTCAGGAGTTTTTCTTTTATGTAACAAAATTGACGAGATTAGCTGGAAGCCCACCTGATGTTAAGTAGTTACCTCCACCCATAACAACAACATATTACCCATGAAATAAAACTAAGATCCTCAGCAATACCAGTATGAGAAGACCTAAGTCACGCCCCGTGCCGCTCATCACCCAAGACGGGGATGTCACGTCTATTGAGCATGTGATTACACCGGCACCCACACTCTTCCACCGGAACTTAGCAATGCGAGTGTGCCACTGCTTAGCGGCGGATTACCAGGTGTGGAGACAGTATTTCTAAAGTAAATTTTTGTTACCATTGTTACTTTCATCACCCAGGGGGTAGATTAGATATTTTAGATATTCATTTTTATTTATCAAGTTGCAACGATCTCATTCAATGGTGCACAAAATTGAGAGACCGAAGAAAATCATAATCAAGGCTCTGAAATTATTTATATTGTTATACTAACTGCCCCGCAGTTTTCCGGGATCAAAACTAGCCTAAGTTAATCCAGGATATAACCTATCCTAGTACCAAGCCTTTTGAGCGTGAAGGAGTAACAAACATACACACACACATATACGCAGCAGATTTTCGTCTTAGTGTGATTGCTACATCAAAATGAAAGTTTTATTACTAATGTTAAACGTTAAATTGTTATATCAGAATGTATGTTTGTGATTGTAATATGATATTTACACGATATGCCGAAATAAGGAAAATTCCCGAGAAGAGCTGTGAAGCCACATTCACCTTTGAAACCACGTTACAATTTTGTTTTGATATTAATTAGAATATAATAATGGGAATAGAGTTTTTTTATATGACTACAGTGACGGGACAAGCAGATGGCTCGGCCCACCAGTTGTTAAATGTTTATTTGCCCCCCCGTAAACCACAAAAGAATACTGACTCAGGTCTTCCACAATATATGGGAAGACCCAAGTCGCGTTGCGCTGAGGTGCGGATATCACACCTCAAGTGCCTGTAATTTCACTAGCATCCACACCCTTACACGAAACACAGTAACGCGAGTGCACTATTGCATGGCGGCGGATTGTGTGTGCAGAGGCAGTATTTCTCCGGAACTTAGCAGAAGTTCTACTCCTTTGGTTTGCTCCTTTCGCACCACCCGGGGGACACGTGTACCTGCGGATGAAAGCAACATGATCCCCCACGTATAGCAAGCCATTCTTGTAACAAGGCATAACAAGGATCTATTTAAAGATCAATTGAATTGCGAACAATAAGCCACTACAATGGATTTTCAGATATTTGTTTAGTCAAAAGATCTCTGTTAAAATGCCTCTGACTTGAAAATTAAAAACACATAAAATATTATACATTGTTTTTACTGACTGAAAAGGTTGCGTCTGACTTCGTGCCCTATGTAGACGATGAAGGAACTGGAACTGGATTAGGAATCAGCTCTGCCTTTAGGCTGCCGGAATATTTTACTTGAGTATAGTGAGCCAGCTATTTACCGCCGCGCAATGGTTTTCTCACAATGTTTTCAAGCTGATATTGGGATTCGGACTAACGATATCCCTAAGCAACATCACCACATCAGCTAAGCTATTATGTCATCGCTTAGATTTTTTTCTGATAAACATACTAAAGAACTCTGTTTCCTTAAAAGGTTTCCCGGAAGAGAACATACAAGCACTTAATGTGTTTGTGAATTAGTTATTATTTTGACGATACCTGACACGTGAGTTGAGTTTTTCCATAGTGAGTGATATTACAGAAAATAAAAGACTGAATTTTATTAATCCAATGTTATAATCCAGCAAGCAAGACCCGTTTGCCCCGTTTTTAGTCTAATGCCGATTCAGTGTCGCTGCATTGCGTAAATTGGTTTAAAATAAATCAGCTTTGATACTGGTTGATGAGTCTGATAATTAATACAGGATTTTTTTTGAACATTTTATTGTATAAGATTTCTAAACGATAACGATTGAGGTGGTGATAGGTAGTTTAGTTATATTCACGAAGAGTTATTCTGGTTTGGGCATGAAACTGCGTAATATGGCCTATGTTTTGTATTTCTGTGATATGTCCATGTTTTATCTCGTGTTACGTGTAAATGTTATTGTCGTGAGGCCAAAATCTCTTCGAATTGCTCACCTGGAAGATTCGTTATATTAAATAATATTTATTGTATGTCCAAGTGTATGTTGGGAATACTCCTAATAATAAATCAATCAACTCTTGCATGTAGTAGTATGTAGATACGTATCTCTTTTAAAGTGTAGTATCGGTAGCAGCTGTCATTCATGCTCATTCTTCATGGCCTTTTGAAGTTTTATATGAAGTAAATCAAAGCCAGATCTGCGTGTCCTCAGCACTCGCATTCATTCAGTCATTATTTTTGACTCAACGAGACAGTGAGCAGAAGTCACCTTAGGCGATTTAAATAACATGAAGCTACACTCTTGTCCTTGCGAGGACCCGAAGAAGTTGCAACTGAGTTTGCATGCAAGAGTCAAGGTTTATCACCCTTTTCACGAGAACATATTATGTTTGCCCTGTATGTAAATTAGAGAGAGGCGTAGTGTAACCCGACCAGTGTAGGGTCAGCGGCACAGGGCCGTTCCTACCATAGGGCAAACGGAGCAATCGCTCCAGAAGGTAACACGCAGGGGGTGCCTCAGTGGTAAAAAAATATTAGATTTTTTTTGTTATTCTCGATGTTATTTCTACCTAACTGCACAATCTACCCGACTAGACAGGTACCTACAACGAAACAACTTCTTTATCTTCTGCGGTAACTGTGCCATAATGTAAACAAATACCCTAATGTGTTGCTGAATATTTTCAGGAATGTGGCATTCCCTGTATCCTCTGCGCAACTAGATGCTTTTAGAATTTAGAATTTTTATGAAGACAACAAAGAACATTTAACCTTGTAACGATGGTCTACTTGGCATCGCTAAATATAGTATGTAACCCTTTAAAAGTGGGTCAGACAGACGTTGTAAACTTAGTAATAAAGTTATTCTGACAGTACGAAACCTTAAAAATGATCCATGTAGCTAAAAATGCCATCGAGATTTTGAATGAATTGCCAGCATGCACAGCACTTTAATATATGTAATATGTATATTATGAGCAAGTCAGAAGGACGCCGTAAATGGATCTCAACCCAATCTAAAGCTTGCCTTGGGCCGGCACTGCAGCGGCCGGGTGACACGTCTCATTTTGATGTGACTAGAAATTGGAGAGCGATATTTTGTTACTGTACACGTAAAAAGCTGTAATTTTTTCAGGTAAATCGTGGCTGCGTGTAATAAATAAATACCTTGTCACTATAATAGTGGTTATCTATGGTGTTTTGGATAGCTCGAGCGAAAGTAGAAAATGAGATTCCATTAAAATGTTAACTAAGCTTTATAAAGTAACTCGTACTTTATACGATTTCGTTTACAGACCACGCTTGGTATCGGATAAATTCAATCTCTTGATCAGCAGATTACAGCCATGGCTTCTAAGTAGAATTCAAGATCCAGTCTCTAATTTAACCAATACTTTTCAGAAACTGGTTTTTTTGAGAGATTCGTGGCATATTTGGTATATAGGTTTTAGTAAGACCATGAAATTCTCCGGTTAAATATCTTTATCTCTTATAATTTTATACTGTGAATCTGTGTTTTTGTACAATATATACCACCTAATATAGGGAGTCCTAATGCAAGGATTTGAGTGTGAAAGGGTTTTTTTTTTGTATAAGTGTTCATATTTGCCTTAATTTTATTAGGCTAATCTTTTTACTGGCATATATTTTATATCTCTTATTCCCCTCGATGGTATCCAAACATAAACGGCAATAATCAAAACAATTATCTTTCGACCTCCAAAACAAATTCAGCATCCATTTCATTTTGGCGGATCTAATGACATTAAATTAGACATTCGGGAATAAGTTCATCAGACATGCCGGAACGTAGGTAATGGGTACATCGCTGGGGGCCCTCATAAACTCATTAAAAGTTGGCTCCATATACTAAAACGACTGACCTTATCCATATAGACGGCAGTTTTAATCGAGACCGCTTTACGAACCATTAAATTCCACGGGCGGTTATTGTCGAGCTGGGATCGTTAAATGGAATTCTAGACATAGTAGCCGGTGAATCTCGTAATGGCACACGGATTTGCAAAATTAACTTATAAATAACGCATACAATCAACGCTTCGGCAAGTGGAACCTTTCCAATGGAACTAAAACGCAAACTGGATATTCAGCGAGTTACTGTGTACTTTTAAAGTCAATTTCGTTCTTCCTTAATGACGAAACTTTGTAGTATAAGAAAGAAAAGACAGAGATAAAGAAAATTTCCTTTCAAGTGGGTAATTTTTTTTAGTAAATCTATCGTCGTTCTTACATCGCTGGCTCGACGAAAATATCTGCCGCGAGTAAAGTAGCAACCTTGCCAGTCGCTTTAACCATATTGTAGGTACATAAATTGAAAATGGATGGGAACGAATCGAAAGGATTGCGAAAGTGAAACGAGCAGTGAGCTTATTCTTGACGCCAATTTATCGGTTGAAAGGTGCGCCGTCGACTAAATGGTACTGTATAAACTCATCACCTTCTCAGCACCGCCTCTTTCATGTAAGAGGGATTTTGCTCGTTCATTCACCTTAAATCGACGTCATTCCGAGAGGCAAAATAGAGCACTTCTGAAAAAGAGTTTCCGATAAAAAGACCCCATCAAATTTTTTCAATATCCATTTACGAAGGAATAAGAACGGATTATGCGCAACCAAAACCCTTTAATCCGAGATATGGGTTATTGAAACATTGCGGGTGTCGACAAATAACTCCGGCTTGTTGTCATTTACCCCTATAATCTTTCTAGACTTTTTTCCAATAACTTCAGAGAGAATAGACAAGTCATTGCGTTTTGAAATCCGTACCCTTGATTCTTGAGAAGAGAATGGTCTCAAAGGCATCATAATATGCGCTCGGATAATCTACTCGGCTATTAAAACTAAGCTTTTATATTGAACCGAGATTGATATTACTTATTGAAAAATTGCAGACATTTCTTCTTTAAAGAAATCTTGTGGTGGATTATCTTTTGTCTACTTTAATTGTGATAATTCAAATAATATATATAACGGACATAGGTAGAAACAATTTTTGTGTTTTATATATTAGGATAACATTCTCATATTTTACGCTATCTACTTTCAATAGAGTGTAGGTATAGAATTATGTTGAGTGTGGTACCTATTGAGTAAATAAATAACATTATAAGCAACACATTAATAACCACCACTTCACGGTAAACCGTAAGAGTGGTTATGAGTGGTATTCACCGATTTCCAAATGTTCAATGGCGTAGTAATAAAAGACCCTCCATAATATATAAACGTCTCCAATATTTAATGGAGTGAAGAGTAAAGCTTTTAGTTCCTGAAGTTTGGTTTCACCATTCGAGTCGCTACTAATATCTACCGAACTATTAATAAACATTTCCATTTCATAGAGTATTTCTAATGAAAATAAAACATGTCTTCATCTTTACTTATAAAACAGTAATAAACCCAATTCTATTGAAAGTAATTTGAGAAAAAATTTGGACGGCACTCTTTAATTGATACTGAAGTCAAAACTGAATCTTTTTAAACTTTTGCCTGCCTGCCTGTATCTCGGCCGCGCATCACGTCAAAATTCAATGAAATTGAATGAAATCAAATGTAATTTGTCACGTTTTAAATTCATGCTACGAGGTAGGGCTCTTAACTTTTTATCCCAAAATTCAGCACGGAGAGGAGACGAAAGTCAAAATATGTTCTTAGTTGTCCGATATCACACATTCTTTGTTTTGTTAGAAAGGAGTTACTTTAAATATTGTCCCGTAAATATGTCAAGGTCATCGGTTGTGTAGTTCGGAAATTACAGACATTGCAACCCTCAGTATTAAGTCCAAATAACTTGAACCCTCGAATATACAACCTTTGAACATACAGAACGTATGTACTCTATCGTATAGGCTTAATGGATAGGTCTATTGTCAAAGTCAGACCACTCCAAAGGATTCAGATATTGTCAAATTTTAATATTTCTTGAACTTACGGATAAATAGTTACTTTCAGTACTATTTACTCAATTATTGTTCTTCTATAAATATTATTTGACTTCTCTTAGCTAAGTACATCCTGTCCTGTTTAACGACTGAATATCATCATCTGCTTGTCCTTTTTCCAATTTTGGGTCGGCGCAGTATGTCTTTCGCTTCGTAATTTTCGCTTTAGCGACTGAATAATAGGTATGGTATTTGAGAACGATACAATTCCCCTCGTCATTATAATAATTCTTCCACTTCTGTAATTACTGAGCTGGTTTTTATTAAATTTGAATAAAATGTACACGTACTGATAACTGTGTCAGCATTATCTATTTATATGACAACCTAAACATTTGATATTACCATTAAAAATCTAATATTTAGATAACAATTCCCAAATGAAAACAAGCTCGGCTTTGCCTAAATAAGTAAAGATATACACAGATAATCAGTTAAAAAAATAACGCCGAACAACACAGCGCTTTTGAGCGCAGTTTTCATTTTGTTCCACAAAGGCGGTTGGTGTAAATGGTGTCCTTTAACATTTAGCAGGATTAGATCTTGTGACTTAATTCAGTTGCGTGGCTGGTGGTTGCTCTAGTCGTCTTTTAGCAATGTTTGGTACCTACGAGTAAACACAGCGCGCACAGCAATAATATTATATTCATTACAGAATTTAATGTTCATCAGGTATACAATTGCAGACATTCCAGGCCCGAAAACAAGTGTTCGCCTCGGCTGGGCTAGGGATCAAACCCGACACCCATTGCTGGGATGTCACTTAGGACTTAGATACAGAAAAAGAAGAAATATATATATCTAATCCAGGTGACCCGAGGCAGCTGTTATCTTCTATCGAACCTTTACAATTTTAGCCCGCTACGACTGACGGTTTGAAAGAACCCTTTAAATGGAGACCAGAGAAAGAAAACCCTCATTTATTTACCTTTGGGGTACGGTATCCATAAAACGATTCAACGCGAGCAAAGAAAACCTCTATGAATAATATTGCAGCCAAGACTGGTTTCTGAACGTTCGCTTCGTGATGAAGATGATATTAATTCTATTTTTATTGCTCTTTCAAGTATATTATATTACTTGGATAAATCAAAATTTTCCGCATTAAACATTTAGGTGTTCACATACTTTGGTGGATAAACCATCCACTTCTAAAACAATATGGCAGGTGGTCAACATATCACTGCATAAGACATGGAGTGGTTCTGTTTCTAATTCAACTGTAGATATGGTAATGCGGGTTAACTAATACATATAATAACCAGGAATAGTTACCTATGGTGTCAGTACGTTCCCAAACAAGCGGCTCAACAACATGTTCTAAGCAGACGTCAATTTAAACAAAACCAAAATATCTGTCATGTCTATAAAGACATCTCAGCAGCTTTAATCTTCTCCAAAATTGAATTTGTATTTTTATTCAAATCTTTCTGGATTTAAGTAAATTATTCTCTGATGTATACAGATGAAAGATGAATATAAATTATTATTTTAAATTGAGTCATAAATCAGTTTATAAATTATTCATACTGAAACGCTTGCTTAAGCAAAATAACATTAGTTACCAGAAATTTTGACATGGACATCTCTCTAAATGGAAAGACTGAAAACCTTCAATCTACAAAAATAAAAACCATATTATAGAGTCTGACAAAAGATAATGCAGTAATCAAATTAATTAGGTTTACATGCTATATATGGATTCAATACAATCCATCCAATTCAAAGTCAAAGGACACGGTTGGAAAAGAAGGGGGAGAATCAAATTGTTTTCACGAGGCTATCAAATCGTCGATGTTTAAGGAAGAATTTAGGTCACGTCTCATGGATTACGGCTTATTTCCCGCGTCTCTTTTTCTTCGTTTGACGCTAATCCCGGCGGGCTTCGCAGAGATTTTGACCTTCCAGCGCTCTCGCGTTAACCTCCGCTTCATCAGTCCCAAGGTTAAATAACATACCATAAAATTTAAAAAACCTAATTTTCTGAACGCTACACCCGCTTATACTTTTAAATGAACCTGAAAACGTAAAATTGCATTTTTAGTCGAATGAAATGAAGAAATAAATATTTATGGACATTCACACAGCACCATCTAGCTCCAAACTGATAGAATATTTTTCTATTATGTTCATTACGCGATATCTGCGCCAATAGCGAACCGATATTTATGTTTCTTTGTATTTAATAAATGTAACCTCCAAAAAGATCCTAAAATTTGAAAAAAATATTCTACCACTACGGTAAAAAATAGGAGTTGATAGAATTGAAGTTCTTTTTTTTTAATTTTTATTCACATTTTAAGTATTCAAATCAATCTCAAAACTTCAAACACAAACATATTATAATGGTAACCCAGACACAGAATTTCAATACAAAGGTTAAATTCTATTATACCTCACTAGTAAAGAAGACCGGTGTCCATGCAGAACATTAGAGGCTCATGCGGTATGCATACATATACGATAAAGTTTCCAAAAATCATCCATACATTTACCCGATTGCGTCAAAATGTTTTCGAGTGTATGTATGTATATATGCATGCTCTTTAGCCTGAAGGGCTAGATGGATATACTCGTAAGCTTGAGAGGTGTCATTAAATTCTTCTTAATTGTGACAGTGACACTGGTTATATCCAAAATTATAACTTTTGACGCCATATTATATATCTTCAAAAATTTCCTCTGTTTCCTCTAATCTTGTCAAATGAGGTATCATAATACATGGTTTTATAAATGGCTCACAAAAATATATAGAACTAAGAAGTTTACATGTAATTTTGATTTTTTCACGCAGTCGGGTTTTTAGTTATTTTTCAATAATTTCTCGTTTATCTATTAAAATTATGTCTATTGGTTAAATTTGCCGAAATCTTAATTACGACAAATAAATTTAAAAAAATATATATTAGCAAGCTTCATGATAACCAATTGTGCAAAACGTTCATGATAACCAAGGTATATAAGTTACTCGTTTAAGCGAAAAGTAAATTTACCTTTGAGAAATAAATGCGCTGTAGCGAAAAAGTATGCATATTCGTGCAGAACCGCACGTGTATGCTAGCCTGCCGACCTCAAATGATTTATTGCCGCTGGAGATATTTCGCAAGTAGCCTAAGAACGCGGAATCTTCGATAAAGTTTCCTGCGGTACCTACGTACTATTTTATGTGTACCGCGTAATAAGGTGTGGATGGTGAGTTTCGTCCTAATAATCTCTCTAAGGGGTCAACTTGAGAGCGCGTGCAAACTAGATTATCTCCTGAGTGACGGCGCAATTCCAACCGAATAATAATCGTGATGCCTCCCTTGGCTACTTGTATAGTTTGTACTATAGGAACTAGATAACTGATATAATACATATAAGTAACAAGTATTTTTTAAGAGTCAGACACAGAAAAAATGATATTGTCGTCACACAAATGCTTGTCCTGAATTGGAATTGAACCCACGACCTACTATCTAAGAGAAATAAAATTATAACAGTGGTCTAAACTTATGACTTCAGAATGAAAACTATTCTAGTATTACTATTCTAGTAACTATTTTTATCTCAATTTGAAATCTAATCCTAAACATCATCTATAAGCGTTTATAATGAATAGATGAAAATCGATAGAATTATAGAAACTGTTAAAATAACAGAATCAATAATCAATTCCTATAAAAGGCTCGTATGTTTACATTTTTCTTAAAATAATTTAAGAATGCCGTCCTTACTTGTGAAAGTCTGAGAATGCATCTTCACTACAAAATTTTTGAGTATTTACTAATTTATTAGAAGTTTATCGGAGGAGTGAAATATTATCCCTTTTCAGATCATTTGCAATGAATAGATCGTGTAATGAATAAGCTATTAAAATATATTTCTTTTACTATTTTGAAATATACTTTTATTTTATGTCGATAACCTTTAATGCCCATTTTTTATATTGAAGAAACGGACGTGCCAAAGTTGATAAGATATCATTATTGTTATCTGTCAAAAAGTATACGAAAAGGGAATGGTAACACTTCCTTCAGTATACCAAGCTGTATACCAAGCTGTATTATTCGGAAACTTTTAAATAAAAATTGGACATGAATAAAAACTATAGTAGCCGAAATAAATTAACCTTACCTACGACGACCTTCAAGATGGGTTCGCTGTGTCACAGGCGAGACACAACGCAAACAGCCAACACCCGCGAAAACACTTTATGGTGATCACACAAATACATGCCACGGGTCAAGCCTGGTACCTTCACATTTTAGACAAGGTTAATACCAACTTATCTGCGGAACCGGTGGTATAACTTCAGCTAGGTACTATTATTCATTGTGTGACCAATCTCTTTAATTTTTGTACCTACTTAGTTTCTAGATTAAACATTGATTGGCAATTGTCGCCATATCATATCACGGGCCTAGAAATACCGAGAACTGTTTAATTTGCAAATTATACAAATACCTAGTGAATAGCTATAAAACGAGGAAAATGTCGTCATATATCATTATGACCGGGGCCGGCGAACCGCTGTAAAAGGCGTTTAATTTGCATTAGCTCTAATGTAAACGGTTCTGAACAAAACCTGGACCATTCACAATGGGACGCATTTCGTCGCGCCTTTTGTATTGTTTAATTATAAATTAGGATATGGGAGTGATTTGAGAGAAGGGATACCTAATTATATCTGCAGAAAAAATATTAATATAATACAATGACTTGGGCTCCATGTTCCTTAGTTTAGTTGGTAGTGAATGCAGTAAGGGATCTCGGTCGAGATCCGATCAGCAGTGGCAAACATTTGTGTGATGAATATGAAGTTCGTTCTCGGGTCTTAATTTTAGTCAAATTAAATGAATGATGGCTCCATAGCTTAGTTGGTAGTAGCCTTGGAAGCGAGGGGTCCCGGGTCGATTTCCGGCTGGAGCAAACTTCGTGTGGTGCGCATGAATTTTGTTTTCGGGTTTTGGGTTTTGTGTTTCTGTGTCCAAACCACCTGCGACACAGGAGAAAAGTGTCAAAACATCTTTTTAAACGCCTACGAAAAAGAGATGTATAATAAGTTTGTAGAGTGTATTTGTGTATCGATATATCGGTGTATCTGTGTATCTGTGTATTTGTATATATCTATGGCATCCTAGTTCCAGCCCCCCGATTTTGATGCGGTCTTTTCTGTTTGAAAGCTGACGTGGTCAAAATGGTCCGTAGCTATTATATAATTTATGAAGATCTATTCAGGCGTTTGATGTTCATCAGTACATTACCATTACCAAGTCGGGCGCTTTCACATTTTCTTAAAACGAACTTGTTATCCGGTTAATACCGGTGAAAAAATTAATGAATTAATTATTGAAAATACTTTATTGTACACCAATATAGAGAAATACAATGTTAGACAATTAGAACACATACAATGGGCAGTCTTATCGCTAACTAGCGATCTCTTCCAGACATAGTAGAGTACTTTTTTTTTAAAATACATTATGTACCTACAAGATCACGCGTTTTTATTACTAAGTTGTTCAAACCTTGTCCGATTCTCCATGGGGAAGAACGAGCAAGAAACCCTTAATTGAAGCCTTATTTTATTTTTGCGAACATAATCTTGTTCATAAACAATATAATTATAATATGTTCCTTACTTACATCTTTTTTGTTAATCTCGTTATATGTATACTTATGCCATTTAAGACATAAGGAATCTTTGTATCGGTGTTTAAGTGTTTGCGTGTGACTTACAAAGTATCTAAATATTACAAAAGACAACTGCTTCAAACGATCAATAGATAGTTGAACTGCCAGATTTACATGTATGTGTACAAGACTCTAGCTACATTGCATCGGTACATAGCAATACCCATTCTCATACTCTGCAGGCAACGCTGTGCTCAAACTATTCCAACTAGTCAACTCTAACGTACGTATTGTCTTCAAACGTAAATAACCTAGAACTCACACTTAAATGTAGATATAAAACAATGCTGTCTAGCCAACCACAGCCAGCAATATTATTTGGAATATTTTAAAAGATGCCCAATATTGAAACAAGCGGCCAGGACCGGCGAAATGTTTGGTATATTTTGGTGCCAAAATGCAGCTACGCATATGTAACCACAACATTCCGAAACTACCGAAATGCAATTTAAACTCTGTATAGCCACTGTTCCTGTGCTGTTATGTGACAAGTTAAAGCATTATGCAAATTCAGGTTAAATCTGGGTTACAAATGTACATGTTACTTAATAGTAGCACAAAGTATATAAGTTCAGAGGCCTCGCCACGAATAACGAGCAAAAATGGCGCACGCACACAAAGACATATACGTACATCTCTTAAGGGATCTCGTTCTTGAACTGAGACTTTCTTTGTGTGCGTGCATCGTTTTTGCGCTTTGTACGCTGCAGGCCCTCTGTACTTATTTACGTTGTGATAGGTAGAAGGTTGTTGAGTGTAATTTTATTGCGACTCACCTTCACCTTTGTTGAAGTTTCAATTATGAACATTATGAAGTCGTAATGCGCAGCTAGCTGCTTATTGCTCCGACCGGCTTGGAAAGTTATTTTCAGTAGTATTGTTTACCTACACTCAATCCAGGTCAATAATGACGGTGAAATTGCCTTCTGGTACATTATATTCAAATCAAGTTTATGAAATTGTACCTAGGTATTCAGCTAAAAGTTTTTGAGGCAAAACACGAGAATAAGGATTCTTACAATAAGGATTCTTATCTCAAAAAATATTAAAGTTATGGTATCACTAACCCCATAGTAACCTTGAAATTTAGCAAAGCATGTGGTTTTCACATTCAGCTTCAATATCAAAGTAGGGATACGTTGAAATTATTCCTCCTTCAACTCTCTTTTGTTTACATTATACAACTTTTCAGGTTTTCATGAAACTGTTTAAGTTACGAAACAATTATCAAACTCCAAAATATCTAATATAAAGCTTAAAACTATATTTAAAAATTATGTTATTCTAAATTTTTACGAAACCTATCAAAGCTGTTGTATAATAGTTGAGTGGTTGGTTGAGTGAATTAAATGTAATACCTACAAGTGTACCTAGACTACTGTAACACGTAGGAGTTCTCAGATATTATTATACCTTAATAGTAATATCAGTATTCCGTCGCAGATATATCGCTTGATGTTCACACATCCCTGCCTCAAGTAAAACTCGAATGTAGGCGCCAAAGGGCACGTTATTTATACATGGTGTATCTAATAATTGTACATCATTAGAATTCTCGAATGTTCGACACAAAAATGAAACAAAGAATGTCGAACGTAATAGTAGCTTTAACAAATTAACATGTTCAATAAGATACGATGAAATTGCTTAAAGTACATTTATCCATTATTGTAGGTACATCCGCCAGGCCTCATTTGGTTTTGTAAACAGGAAAGGATGAGGTTTTCTAGAAAAAATAGGATGATTAAATTATTAAAGATTTGCAGAGGTTACAAGTATTAACACCGGGTCATAAATTCAACCACATGCTTATTTAATACTAGCTGTTCCCCGCGACTTTGTCTGTGAGGAATTCAAAATTTTTTTTACGCGCGGAAAGTAGCCTATTTGTCAATCCAGAATATAAGATATTCTGGTACCAAATTTCATCCAAACTGGTCGAGCCGTTTGCGCGTGAAGGAGTAACAAACATACACACACACTTAATTATGCTACCGGAGAGCTAGTAAATTGCTGATTGATGATGTAATAAGTAACGTCTATAATATGTCATTCAACGGAAAGTCCCAAGATATTGTTGGACTCCGCTCTACAGCTGATTCATAAACTCTGCGTCACCTTTATAAAATTTGTTTAGAATCCATTATCATAATGATCTAGAAGTTCCCGCAACAAGTAAATGGAAACAGTCGTGCCATAAAATAAATAATCCCCTCTTAAAATACTACGCAAGTCGGCAGACAGAAGGAAGGTGGGTACTATGTTACATAATGCTTACTCCAGCGGCTCTGCTAAGCGATTTTTCATGAGGTGTGCCGCGTTAATGTGTACAAACGCTCTTGGCTTCAGAGGCATACCTACTTTGCTTCTTTGCATATAATAAATTATGCTGAAATTGCTGCCTTTTAGAACGTTCGCAAACAGATACGATGCGTAACTTTCGGTATTCGTTTTTTATTGTCAAACGAGGAATGGATCATACGAATTTTTATTGCCCAACTTGGAAGATTGAAAAGGGAATAACTCGTTGAAAGCCTCGCTTCTGCAGCAAGATGTCGTTCCCTGAATGATGCCGTTTCATGAAACAGTGAACCGTTTGGGATCAAGACCACGGGACTTTTTATATTTTTTAAATCAGCCTTCGTATTCTTGTTCTTAATCGGAGTGACAAGACTTGCACTGACGTCCCGTATAGGATGTAATATGCACTGTCCCCAATGTTGGGTACATTGGGGACAGTGCATATTACATCCAGCTCAGTTGAATATTCCGGTACTTGAAGGAGTTCCTTGAAGCACCGGAATAGGGCTCTGGGTTGCTGGCGGGCTTATTTTAGTATTTAAAATTGAAATAAAACTACTGTTTGTCTAATATTGCAAATTTTAAAACTATCATGGTTATGAACATTATTATTCGTGTTACCGAGATATTTACCATGATTTGTGAGTAAATATCTCGGTAACATGAATAATAATAATGTTGCAAAATTAGATACATGCCTTAATTATTCATAGGGTCATTTATTTTAAGGAAATATAAAAGGCTCAAAATTATAAAACAAAAATGATAACCACTGACCGGTAAAACCGATTTCTTTCGAGGTTATCAGTATCGTTATTCGATAAATACTAAGAAACAATAGTTAAAACATTCAAAACAATTTGATAAGCCCGAGAACAATTTGATAAACATACGCAAACATTATACTCATACTTTTTCACTATGAGATTCAGTGGGACGCATATTTTATGAATCATTAGACACAATCACACATCCAAGACCCAAGATAAAACATAGGTTACCAACAATCTAACTCGGAGTCGTCATTATTATAACTGATCAAGAATACACAGCGCAATATGAATCACATAAAATGAAATAGCACATAAGTAATACGGCTATTTGGTTACTAGCATAACATTAGGTCTTTAATTATATTATGAAGTTACTTTTTGTTAATATGTGCTCAATGGTTTGACTTACAATTCTAATTTCAAATGTATGGTACTCCTTTTTCGAGATTAGTTGCTTATTTATGAGTTCGTATATCGATCTGTGACGTCTAAATGAAAGTGATTGAACCAGTAATGCAAATTTTGATTACTACATAGTAGTTTGATATATTCGTATTCGTATACGTCATTGATATTGCGTGGGTATCAGCATTGGAAGTCAATAAAAAAAGTGATGTGCATTTTTAAAGATTTTTATAAATTTCGCGATATTGCAATGAAATCAAACTCCGACGAACAAATGATTTTGGAAAAGAAATAAAATTCCTTAATTAAAACGTTTCTTTTAACTAAGAATTGTAAGTGAAACCATAGTTTATGATATACTTCAAAGTGGTCAGTTCAGCAAAACAGTAATTTCATAAGCAGACTATAAAAATATTTACAAAAAGAAATGGTGCCTACTTTGTAACCGAATATCTAAACCAAAAGGCGAGAACTTCAGCGTAGCAAAATATTGAATAAAATGAAAAAAATAAATTAGAAGATAAACTAAAATATAGTAAGGACAAGATAAAATGTTAATGAATTGAGTAAGAAATATTAATCTGCAGCTTACATTTTTGGAAAAGAAAAATTTCTAGCCCCCTAATGGTATGAAATAAGGCACAACTATCTAAATTGTCTTTTGATGTCATAATAAAACTCTATACAAGATAGTTAATAGTCATTTCTAATAGTAACCTTGTGAACAAAGGAAGTAAACATTAGATGGCCAAAACCTGATATACATATAAAACGCAAAAAACATTAGTGGACGTTATATACGGCCTTCACGCTTGCATATACTTACACAGCGTTTTGATGTATGTAAGCATTAACCTCTTTTTCTAGTTATTGAAGTTAAGGTAAACAAGTTGAGTCAACGCGTACCTCTGCGTCTGACCAGTCTATCGGTATACGCTGACCAAGACGCATTACGCATTATCGTCCACATCACTCGACAACATGAAGGTGTCTCCAGTTTTATTTATTGTGCTCCTGTCATGTGTGTGTGTCAGCTACTGCAAAGACCTCATAGTGGGCTCAAGTTTCAACAACAGATTGATCTGGCAGGAGAAGGCAGAATACAATGCCATACCGCTCAAGAAAAGAGTGAAAGAAGTATTCTTCTCCGATCCAGGACAGCAAACAATTAAGGTAAAATAGGCATAGTAAGAGATCCTACACTGTTGGTAGTAGCGATGCGTCTTGCGCTGGAAGTCGTGGAATCGATTTCAACACAGGATAAACATTTGTGTGGTGAAAATAGTTGTTCTGTATGGGCCTTAACATGTTTGTTAATTTGTGAGAAATGGCAGCGCTATTATTATTAATGTTTTAATTTAATTTCTAGTTATGAGATTATTTTTCTTCCGGTAGCGATCAAATTCTAATTCACAAGTTATAAGTTAATGTTCAATTTGTTGTTTTATGTACGTAGACATATTTATATTCATTACCCGCGACTTTGTCCACGTGGATTCTATTTGACATTTTTTAATATTTTTCTAAAATAAAAAAAATTGGTAAAAAGCCAAACTTACTCTTTATAACATTAGCTATCTGCAAGTGAAAGTTAAAAGCTATAAGTACTGTATATACTTTCAAATGCATTTTGAAATAAAATGTTGTTTTGACAATACAAACACACTTTAATTATGTTTATTTATATGGATGTACTCAAGTAATGTGTCAAATAAATAGAAACACGCTTCAAAACTCATATCATTGATCAGACTTTGATTTTCCGGAGTGATGGACGCATGATCTCACAATTACTCGACACAACATCCCTCGCCCGAGAACAAACTTTATGCTCAATCGTTGACTTATTATTATACTGGTTGTCAAATGTTGTATCTCTCAGGGACCGAACCCGAGACTCCAACTTTGCAAGCAGTGTTACTACCAACTAAGTCACGTAGCCATATTATGCCAAACAAAGTAAGCCCGTGATTGTCTCATTAGTAATACAATAACAACGAAATTGATTCCTCTACTAACTTCGTTTTTTACGAATCAAGATCCAATTCGAGCAATTTCTTTAAACCTTTCCCATCGTTTGATATTTTAATTATTTTCCCTATATTTCACTGATATTATACTTTAATAGATTTATTTATTATCAACAGTTTGAGTTTTACAAATCAGTAGCGCAATATTTAACTCTTTACTTTTGCAGCGTAATACATACCTACTATGATTTATGATAGATAAATGGTTTATTTGTTTCTCCATTCACACACGTACATTCATTATCAATAGGAAAAAGGGCACAAACATAGTAAGAACGATAAATAAAACATTAAACAGTTATACATAAATAAAAATATACATGTGTGTTGCAGTATAACAAAAGGGTCGTAGCTCAGCGACTAATATTGCTCAGAGAGCAAACACTAATTTTCAGCTATTACCCTTGAGATGACGAGACCAAGTGAGCACAATAGAACCTTCAATGTAACCTATATTTTGGTTATGAGATGTGAGCTTTTATTATTATAACCACAAACTAAAAGGAAGTTAATAATGCCTTTGTGTGTTTCTGTCTGTGGACTTGTAGTCAATTCCCTAAAAGGTTTGGTAATGTTTAAAACCATTTTTTTTTTGTTATTTGATCTGGTAGAAGGTTTTAGTCATATTTGGTGGAAGTCGCCAACACAAACTTTTGAGGTAAAATTTTCCGAGTTACCAGTAATTTTTGTTACCTAACTGCGCTTGAAGAAGACTTATGTTTTTCAAGTGCATGTATGTATAGATGTATGCATTAACTTTCAACTATTTTACAATTTATTTGAGAGATAGTTATAATAATAACCTTTGTAGTGAGCATGTATGGTGCAATTAAACTGAGTCTTAAAAAGAAAATTTACAAAGCTAGATACTGTCATAAAAAAGGATGCTACATCAAACACAAACATGCATGCTCCCAAAAAAGGCAGCAGTGTAATTTACCAGCGACACTACAGTAACTGTTCAAAAGTTGTGGGTAATACTCGACTCAAAGCTCCATTTTTGTGGAAAGCTTTTTCGCACAACAGACCAAACAAAACTAAGAGCTTTGAAATACATCTCTGTGAGTTGGAAAAATCTAAAAGGGACAACAGAAAATGAAAAATCAAATATGTTGTACAGTAACAATACAATGTCTCGTTCCAGGGTGTAATTGCACGCGACTTGGACCACACAGACGCTATCCCCAGCATCACGGCAGGAGGAGTGGGCTTCTCATATGCCAATCTTAGACTAAAGAGTGACAGAGGTTCCGGACTCAATTACCAGATTGAAATCTACGTGTAGAAGAATAAGACGACTGAATTGACAAACAAAATCATGATTGCATAATTGTCGTTATATTAACATTGTAATAATTTATTGTAATAATTTATGTAAACTACTAGTAAATGGCCTATTTATTTACATTTAAACTCCCGATTGGTCCAGGTGTACCAACTTTGTAACAGTTATAGCGCAGGAGATCATTTGGTAAAAGAAGCCAATCAAGAACGAATGTATACACACCATCTTTTTTGTACCTACTCCTTGCAAAGTAGTTGCTTTTGTACAATAATTCATTATTACCAGCAAGAATTACTTAGCTAAGTGATGATTTAATGAAAAAGTTAATATTTCAGAGTAAATTTTTCAAGGTTGTTGAAAACATCGTCATGACATGTCATGACATGTCTTAGAACCAAAAAATTCGACATGTGGCATCTTCCAATCTCAGGTGGTAGATCAAAGCCTATTCACTCACAGTTATAGAGAGTAGGCCGTTGTCCCTGCAGTAGAAACATTACGGTTTCCAAGTATGGATGCTCCTGGAATGCTTCCGTTGCATGCAAGCAATTTATAATTATGAAACGCTATAAAAATAATGAACTGTAGTAATGCTCTATTATTTGGTATTAACGCCATTTTTAATCTTAGATTCGCCATAGTCGAACGGAGTGTTTTAATAAATTCATATGTTTCGCATACACTCTAATAATGCTGATTTTTTTTTTCATTAAGTGTAACCTTACATTTGTTATCTAAAAAATGATTGGTTCGTAACATAAATATGCAAATTTGCCGTAGGTCACAGTATCGAAAACAGCGATGATAATATATGTATTTGAATGAGATTTTATTTTCACAAGTCTCTTCGATAATATGTATCTCCTGAACATAATGGCCTACCCCTGCCTATGAGGAAAATGGCGTCATTCTGTGTACATAAGTAGATAACGCATTTAAAATACGGTCACAAACCACAACAATAGGATTCTTCGGTTAAGGAAAATAGGAGGAAATCGGCGAATACGCACTCGGTGATGTCATTCAGCATGGTCAAGTGACCAAAACAACAGGAAACCTTCATTTAACGTGTCAAGCGGCGGTCGAGGGCAATTTATGCGATCTCTTTATAGTGTGCGAGATACTCCGTTTACTCTGAAGATTATGAACCAGATCACTTATATTATTATCAATTATATTGTAGTAATCTGATATATAGCTATAAGTATATATGTCGTGTATACGCAGACGACCGATTAGAATCGGTAGCAGTTTTTAGTCTTACCAACAGCTTTAGTCGGGGGCTATTGATCTCCCGTTTTATCTCGACATAATGCACACGTTACTAACGTTTTGATTCCTATATTCCTCTAACATGCCGGCCGAAAAATCGGTGAGTTACTTGTTCCGAATTTGGTATGACAGACTTTTTGAGTTACGTCTTCGTAACCGGATTACCTCACCTAATTTAACATTTACAATCTGGGGAGAATATTGTCGGGCCGACTAAAAGCAGTCGTCTGCCTCGCTCTGAGTAACATCAAGTTTCCGAATTTAATTACTAACTAGCTTTTACTCGCTCGCGGCTTCATCCGGATAGATTGAGTAAAACACCTGCTGATGTTTATGTAATGTGTTTTGGCCATTATTACTTTAAATTATTTAATTGATATTGAGTATAATTTTACTTAACCACCTGAGCCCCGATAAGATTTATTTTTATTAACTCAAGTATACTACTTGTGACTATTAAAACTAAATTAATCTAGATTTTATTTTGACCAAAAAATTAGTCTATAAAAACTCCAAAATTATTATTTTCCATACACATCTAAGAACATTTAAACCTTATTGCAGTTCTTATAATATTTTTAACGGACTTCAGAAAAAGGAGGAGGTTCTTATCCAATTGTATTGGGTGTGTGAATATGACTCCGCCCTTTCTCAACAGATGTCGTTTTTAGTATTGTTTACGTGTACTAATAAATGACCATACTTGTATTCGATAGTACTGAATGTCAGCTATCTAACGCATTTTATGATATTTGGTTGAAGTGTAAGCAACAATTGTTTTCACCTTTTCGAAAATGTCGGTTTTTATTCCAAATAAACGTCATTTGCGGGAAGTGTTATTACATTATTTTATTGCGAAGAAAACTGCAGCGGAAACTTATCGTTTGCTTGTGGAGATTTATGGTGAGCATGCTCCGTCTAATACAACTTGCAAGGAATGGTTTCGACGATTTCAAAATAACGATTTTAGTACTGAGGATAAAGAACATGGAAAACCACCAAAAAAATTTGAAGATGCTGAATTGGAAGCATTATTGGCGGAAGATTCTTGCCAAACTCAATCAGAATTAGCTGCAGCATTAAATGTTGATCGTTCAACTGTTGCAAAGCGTTTACAAATGATGGGAATGATTCAAAAAGCCGGTGACTGGGTTCCACATGATTTAAAAGAAAGAGACATGGAACGTCGGAAAACCATTTGTGAAATGCTGCTTCAAAGACAGCAAAGAAAAGGATTTTTGCATCGGATAGTCACAGGAGACGAAAAATGGATACACTACGAAAATCCTAAACGCAAAAAAGCTTGGGTGAAACCAGGCGAACCAGGCCCATCACAGCCAAAAATAAATATTCACTGTGCCAAGGTCATGCTCTGTATTTGGTGGGATCAGAAAGGTATTGTATATTATGAGTTGCTCAAACCCTCTGAAACTATTAATGGAGAAGTTTACCGACGACAACTAATGCGTTTGAAGCGAGCCATAGAAGAAAAACGACCAGAATGGGTGAATAGACATAACAAATTAGTTCTTCAGCATGACAATGCCAAACCGCATACCGCAGAAGTCGTAAAAAGATATTTAGAGGGACAGGACTGGGAAGTGTTACCCCACCCGCCATATTCACCAGACATAGCTCCTTCGGATTACCACCTATTCCAGACGATGCAGACAGACCTTACTGGAGAAAAGTTTACTTCATGTGAAAGTATCAAAATTTGGATTGACAACTGGATAAGCTCAAAAGACCAGGACTTCTTCCATCAAGGAATACGAAAACTACCTGAACGATGGGCGAAGGTTGTAGCTGCAGATGGAGCATACTTTCAATAATTTTTGTTTTTAATTTTGTAAGCGAACAAATGTGTTTTATTTTGACAAAAAGGGGCGGAGTCATATTCACACACCCAATACGTTTTAATGCAATATTTTCTTCAATTGTAAATCTATTGATGATTCTCCTTTTATTCAAAAGGGTAGATTTTAGAGATTTTTCCTTAGAAATTGGGCAAAATATAAGGAATGAAAGTATTGAGGTTCATTTTTAAATCAGTCACTTGATATTTGAACGTTGGAGGGCATCTCTTAAATAATTCATTATGTCAACAATCACCTCTCGAGAATTCATATTTTTTTACATCGCAGTCTAGAAATATAAAATCACGTTTCCAACAATAGTTAAATATAAGATACGCTCTCAGATTTTATTACAATTCGTAGATTTATAATTTTGAATCCTCAATATATTTTTGACCGACTTCACAGCTCAGTTTGTCGTGGGTTCGATTCGCACCCAGGTTCGTTACACAAACGATTCACACGCATCGTTTGTGTAACGAACAAAAAATTTAAACATTTGTTCTGTGTCTGGATGGTAATATGTATTCTAGGTATATATTTACAAAACAAAAGCAATAGTATTTTATAGTTATCCTGTTGCCATAATACAAGCTATGAAAGCTATAAATGAACATTTATTATTATATTGTCTCGTTGACGTAGACAGTTCCATTAATTATTTACCTTTGGATAATTATAAATACAGTATCACTTATTTTTAGGCATCAATTTCCTGAAAAGTGAAGGCTCACGCAGAGTGAGTCTCCATTTTCAAGAAAATTCTATTTTGGTATGAAATTTGACCTTAGCATTGCGATGGCTGATGAGAAATTGAAAGTTTAGGCCCAATATTGGTGACAACTCTTCCAGCCATAGTGGGATGTTGTTTGTTAGCTTTTACTACGAGTGAGATTTACCCGCAATCTGGGTGCTTTTAGTAATCAATATTATATACATGGGCATACTATTCATTTATATACTTACCTGTTACCTTACACGTTGAGCTGCCGTTCACGGTTTCATTATGTTCGTGGTCGCCTCTCGGGAACCTTCTTACCTCAAGAGCTGTGGCTTTACTAGCTAATATGTTTCGAGAGTTTGATGAATTAACTCATCAATCTATCTCCTTAGGACCATTTTTAACTCCTGACGAAAAAAAGGGTGTGATAAGTTTGTAGGGTGTATCTGTGTGTTTGTCTGTGTCTCCCGAACGAATGGCCAATTTTGATGTGTTTTTTCTGTTTCAAAGCTGAAGTGATCGAGATAGTTCTTTGCTATATATAATTTATAAAGATTTGTTTAGGCGTTTGCAGACCATCAGCGCATTACCATTACATTATGTAAAATGAACTTTCACAATGTAATGGTAATGCGCTTAATTGAAGATTATTCCATTTCATAACAAATGGAAAAATCTTGATTTCAGTACTTATGTAACAGTACAGCACGTCACAATTAATTATATTCCTAATTGAAAATGAAGTCACGGCCAAAGCACAGAGCAACATTTCACGCCACATTAATTTTATACACAAAAGAGACATATTATTACGACTAGGTAATTAATGTGGGTACGTGCGCCTAATTATCTGTAGGCGGCCGCTGTCATGGATATTTCTGTAATAAATTAGGCGAGGAGACCGTTTATATCGCTGAGCAGTTTTCGGGATTTTGGTTAGAGGACGATAATGGGATACCTGTCGTCATACAGGGGCAATTTATGTCTTATTACCTGTTGAATGTGAGCGTAACGCACGTGGGATCCATAGCCACTACAATATTACTCCTACATATTGGTTTACAACAAAAAGAGTACAAATATATTTAGTGTGGACATTATACAACAAACGTAATATATCAAGTACATCAAATTTATAGATCTTCTTATTCATATCTATCTTATTTATAGATGTCACAAATAAACATGTATAACCTGGTGTCAACAGGATCCATCTCTTACTATGCTAACCAAAACTGACAGTAATCATTTTAGAATCAATCAAAAACCGATAATAATTTAGTTGATAACAGAATTGACATGACTGTGAGTGTTCCAACGCAGGTACAACATTATATTTTCCAAAGAGTGACTATTCAATAATGATATAGTACTTATATCAGACCGAAATCCATTGAAATATTGAAAGGAGCTATTTACGGACCAATACATTTCATGCAGTAATTTCCCAACTTCCTCTCAGTTGCATTTGACGATTGCTACACAAATTCCGCCTGTGACTTGTGTGTAATTTCCTGAAGTGGAAATTACAAATCTTAATGATTCCGGAACGCTCGACGTATTTCGCTCCTATTTTACAAAATTCCATTGAGTTGAAATATATTTTAAAGACGAAGCATTATACTTACTAGTATAATGTTTTTGTAGCAAGCATTATTTATTATTTTCAGCCTTTTTAATCCCACTGCAGAATAAAAGCCTCCATTCTCTTGTTCTCTTTCTTTGGTTATGTCTTGTCTATGGTTATATACTTATTTATTACGAGTATATACAAAATATGATAGCATTCTTATATTTACCGTAATAATCTGCGCGAAAGAATCTGGACATTTTAGTAAATCTTTTAAATCACACAATGGTCGAAAATTCATAGTACTACTTATTAACTCTTCATAATGTCTTTAGTCTTTACATTATGCAGACTCAGCTTTAGTTGGAGTGATTAAATATAGTTTTTTACTAGAATGTATATAAGATGGAATATTACAAATAAATAAATGGTGTGCACATTTCACACAGCCCATGTAGCCCCAAACTAAGCATAGCTAAGTACTACTAGTACAGAAGACATAATACAGTAAGCAGATCATATGTTGATCACCACATGATCAAAATACAATCGTGTATTTGAATACCGCAAGAATCATGACACCCGAGGGACAAAGTAAGCTACAATATGGGGTGATGTATCATTTCAAAGCTCAAAGAGGTGTTATCTCGCATCCCACCTGGAATTTATGCGTGACTTTACGTGGAACACTATAGCAGACATTGTATCGGCATGCTTCTGACCTCAAGTGTGAATGGTACGCTATCAGGTACTTCAGATCCACTTTATGGTTGAGGTTCGCACATTATTTATTCAGCATCGGGGGTATGTGCTGAAAGTTCTGATCGGTTCACGCATATTGTGTTCGCATTATCTTCCCTTCCATAAAGGTGAGTAGATACACATATTGCTGGTTAGGTTTTCATTAATGTGTATGAATTAGTGTGGGGGATCCAAAACTAATTAAGGTGGTAAGCCGATACATCTTCTTAACAAGTATTATATGTATGTATTTTCAAACACAGTACTGTAAGTATTCTATCCGTAATCTCAAACTAAGCATAGCTTATTATTAGTAATTAATACCTAACTACTAATCATGTCTTTCGAGAACTTTAATATGGCCAAACACGGGTAACACCACGAGACGCAGAGCTAGTATGTAATATTTAATTCCTTGAGTCATAACTTTTTATTCATTATTTTAATTTAGTTTTGATAGATGTGGATGCAAAAGTAAAGAAATCGACCTACTGATATAAGGTGAAGATCCATCTATGTATTTCGATGCTGCTATTGTTACTTCATGTTGATTTATGAAACGAATGTGCTCTGGGGCACTTATGCGGTAAGGCGGTATTTATGAGAGTTAAAGTATACTTATTATAATAACTTTGATCCCCTTAAAATAAGTAGAAATACTGTAAGAGCATATTTCGGCGGTGATACGCATAATACACAGTAAGTCTTCTTTCGTGTGAAGAAGTGGTCAACTTTGGTGTTGCCTTTCCAGACTATAATCTAAAGCCAAATTTTATCCAGGTCCGTTCAGTAGTTCCGGCGAGGTTAAGTAACAAAGATCCATCCAAATTTTAGCATTTATAATAGTAGTAAGATTACAAATACCTAAAAAGTCTAAAATTATTGAAGTTTTCAAAACACATCATTAGTAATGAGTATTACTTTATCATACTCACTTAACAACTCTCCGCGTTAAATAATACCTCGCCTTATACCAAGGATAAGCAAAAAGCAAATAATACGTTTTTATCCGGAAGGCGGATTTAACTGTGCACCAACTTTAGCAGCACGGGAAAGTTTGTTTGTGTAACTGTTGCCCGCGGTTTTGGCCACACAAGCACTCCATTTGTACGGAAGCCATAGTGGAATGCTTATCGAAGCTGAGTGAAAAGTAACTTAAAGCAAATAGAACTCCAGCAATATGAAATGTGAAGTCAATTTTCATATAAATTGGTTCGTCTACCGTGCAAGCAAATCAATCCACACCAGTTTCTAATGCTCCCACTCCAACACTGACCTACTCTCAACCGGCGGGAATATACGAGCTAATGGCAAGGGAGCCCTATTCATATCGCTACTTTTTTTGTTCTTTTTCTTTTATACTACTCGAGTGAATGAATAATAGTGTTTAAAATTAAAGGACGAGCATGCGGCCCACCTGATGATAAGTGGTTACCACGGCCCATAAACAACAACAACTCAAGTATTCGTGTTGCGCCCGTCACTCTGGGAGGATTTTACTCATACCTCTGTATCACGAGTATTCCCAATTTCTGTTCTACGACGTGTAGGTTTCTGGTCGTTGATTTTCTTTTGCTTTTTCGAGAACGTGGTAGACAAATCAAACAGGCAGACTAAACACCGCCTTCTGTTTATAATTAGTAGGAAAATTAAACTATACACGCTCCAGACTGATCCCGCTGGACCGTTATTTAAAATGGCATCGTTTTGTTGCGGGCTAAGTAAAGTAAGTACAGTGCTTAGTGGTACTGGTATTTGGAGTGAGTTGAGGAAGTTAAATGAAGTTCGGTGTAATTACTCTCCGAGAGGCGGTTAAGTCGGCGCTGGTTATGGTGACAGCCGCCACCGCCACTGCCGCGTGCTTTAATTGAACTCAATATTTGTAGAGCCGGGGTCTTTTTATGAGACTATATCGAGGCACTTTCGAGATATTGATATTGTACAATATGTTATTACTAGCTGCGCCCCGCGGCGTTACCCTTGGATTCTTGGGATCTAAAGTATGTGCATATGTATGTATTTATTAATCCAAGATATAAGTAATGGTACCTAATTTTATTCAAATCTGTTGAACCGTTTGAACGTGAAGGGGTAACAAACATATACACAGAACACATATTATACATTCAAACTTTCGCCTTTTTAATACAAGTGTGATATATTCCGGCTTTTTGAGTGAAATTTGTTCTTATTGATTTGAAAACTCGCAGCTTATCTCTGCGTACGCAAGTTCAAATAGTTGTTGTTATAACAGATTTTTCGTTGGTAATAAGCTTGTCAGTACTGTAGTACACAGAAAACTTGAGCTTGGAGTCAATGTGTTGTAGGTGGCATAGAAACAAACACCAAAGATTCGAAAACATCCATCACACAAAGTTTGCACCGGCCGGGAGTCTAACCCGAGACCACTCAGGGGTGGGCAGGGCTGCTACCAGCTGAGTCATGTGACAGTATATATTATACATGGTAAAATTTTTATAATTACTGAACTAGCAGTTTGATCACCTGATATTAAGTGGTACATCTGCCCACAATCGTAGACATAACAACGTACGACTTATTGTTTCTTCTACTTACTTCATTTTACAAACAATTAAAACTTGCGGTAATAGTAATGTGCCAATAAACATCAAACGCCTGAACAGATCTACATAATTTATAGCTAATAACTATCTCGACCACATCAGCTTTCGCAAAAAACCGCATCAAAGTCGGTCCATTCGTTTAGGACCTACGATACCACAGATAGACAACAGATACACATAGTATACGCAAACAAACACTACACACTTTTAAAATCACTCTTTTTCGTTGGAGTTTAAAAACACTCAAGTCGCAGCGTATTGCACCTGTAACACAGAAAGTATAATATGGAAATAGAATCCGTCATGAGCCTGTACTTTCACCAGCAAACTGTAACACAATAATGAGAGTTCTTTACTCGGCTCGAATTCTATTGCCACACTAATGTATAATGTCGTTCTTTCCCGCCTGAAGCTGTAAAATTTGTGCAATTTTTTTCCGGAGAAGCGCAGACGCCAATTACCACCATAACTGATTTTATCCGCCTCAAAGCAGTAAGCAGTATACTGACATTGATCTGTGTGAAAAAACAGGCGCATTAAAATGATTTATTGCCCAACACTACCAGAGATAATCTTTTTTTTAATTTTTATTCAAATGGTCGATCAAAACAAGCGTTGATTGTTCATTGCTAAGGCGCTAAAATCTAACTGCATGCGAAATTACTGAATAAATGAAGTAGTAGCTATATTTTACAAGTTTCGCCGTGCAGTTTAAGCATCGTATTTATTTTATCGTATTTACTTACAATCATCGGAATGGCGCTCACAAGGGTTGAACCTCACCTCAAGGGGTGAGTTCATAAGTTGAGTAGGTGCTAAATAGTTAAAGTTTTGTTATTTTTTCGTACTTTTAATAATAAATTGTGTTTTTACAAAAATCCAATTTTCCCTTAAGTGAACGACATTCCCCTGCCTCCTAACGTAAAGAGAACCCTTAGTCTACAATGTCTTTCCTATCCTCAAAGGGAAGCCTGTAAATGCATCAAGCGATACCGAGCTGAAGTTTGCATGGAATATTTGTTATTCAATTCAATTAAATTCAACTCATTATGCCTTTTTGGATAGCCTAACAGTGCGTGACAAGAGGGCGAGTCCAAATTCAAATTAGTCGTTTTATTACAAATTAAAAGATTATTTTGGTTTTCTACTTTTACGGTGACTTAGTATTTTAGGTATAATATAATATATTATGTCATAATAAACAACGCCTGTTGGATATTATGTTTACTTACTACTAATGTTTGCGATTACAATAATAACAGGCGCCATGTACCAAACTATCGAACCATGACAAGAGAAATCACATCACATATCGCAGTAGCTCACAACAAAGAACATATTAAACCAAGTGTCCAAGCATGCGAATTCTGTCAGAATCACACGGCACCCGCTCTGTAATGCCTTAATGCGCCCGCCTCCCACCGCCCGCCTACCTTCATCAATATTAAGCACACATATTTTTATATTGTTTGATTCATAATGATTTAATTGAAGAAATATACATTTTGACATTTGTATTTACCCATTGGTCATTTTGCAGTTGTGGTTTTAATCATATTACTACTTTATCAAAAGTAAACATGTGCGATTCGGATTCGCACACCGAGTACCTATTCGTTACTACTAATTAAATTTTTAATTAATTTCTTTGCATAGCCGACTTCATAATTTTAGAAATAGTAATACTTGTGCCAATTTCACCCGGAGAAGTAGGTACTGCCTCCACACCTGGTAATCAATCGACAATCAGTGGTGGATAGTGAAATCATAGGCACTTGAGGCGTAACATCCCCGTCCCAGTGTGATAGTAAGTACTAAGAAGTACCAGATTCATATTTTTCTTTGCTAGTTCCGTAACAATAACGTAAAACATATTGTGTTTTTTTTATTCCTCACCTCATATAATACTTTAAAGACAAAGCCATTGACAGACAGACAGACGTTGCAGGGTACGTCAACCACAAATAGAGTAGGTACTTAATTTTAATCATGCTCGTTTTCTTAGTTTCTATTTATTTAAATTTTAATAAACCATTACCAATGCGCAATCATAGGTACTAACTCAAACTACTAAGTCTAAAGTAAAACAAACAAACTACTAAGTCTAAAGTAAAAAAAAGTAAAAACGGAATCGCTTGATTTTGCAAAAACCATGAATTTTAGAAATCACGTTTTCTTGACTTTTGTTTATTACTTTTTAGGACAACTTAGGGCCTTGAGTGTTCAAACTATAATAAATACATGAATAGGTACTTACGTGTTTTATGTTATAAATACGCTTAACCGCAATGCGGCACAAATTATTTTACTGTAACTGTTTATTCATATTTATTTTCCTACATTTGTATCATCATTACAGTAATTACGATTTCCATTACCCTAGCCATTAAACGACCCAAATAATTACTTACTAACAATAACGCACAATCAATTTCAAAACTGCGATAAAGTCGAGAAGCCTGTATCAGCAGAAGCTAAGAATACCAACCGATAATATATAATCAGAAAAACTGACTTCACTAAGTTCGTCTTTAGGGTTAGAATTATTTCTCATAAACTTCTAATGGACCATTCAAATCAAGTCAAATAAAAAAAATCATTGAAATCAGATCACAAATCGCGAACCTTTCGCGTTATAAACAGTCAAAAATATACAGCCGCATTGAGGAACTTCTCCGTCCTTTCTACAAGTCGGTCAAATGAAGCATTCTGTGTTGTCTATGTTTTATGATTTAAGAGTCCTGTTTTAGGTACAGACGTTTGATAAGTTCTATAAAATTATTTTTATACCAAATCAAAAGAATTATCGTAAAATGAAGACTAATAAAATACAAGGTGGAAATGTTTTACGTTTATTCGTGTTCTCGTTTAGGCGTAAAACCTTCTGAGCTGTCCGAGTTTTTCTGAGTGACACATCAAGGGTAGAATCGGGATCCCGATTTTAAAATTTATTATTCTGTGGAATAATTTCCACTGATATGATCCTATACCTACTGTAACGGAACGTTACATATTTACGTTTTTTTTATATAAACAAAAAGGAAAACAAATACGTATTTACACAAATAACTTAAACTATAAATAAATATACAAATTGGATTACGAAAAATATTTGTTTCACTTGCATTTCCGAATGAAGTGCAGTGACTCGCTAAAATTGAACTGGTCACTGAGGGGCGAAGGTACAGGCGAGTCCTCCTGATTTCGTCGGCTAGATCTTCTACAGGGGAGTTCTCGCTCACTGCTTGAAGACATCTTCAAGCAGTGAACGAGGTAAAGTCATTGCACCCACGTCTTACAAATGTTGTGTGTCCTCCGGCCGTGTTGTTTTCTACCTGCTGTGTTGTGTCAAACCTGCCAAAGTAGGTACAATGGTATTTAGTAGGCACAATAATAATTGTTTTTCTTCATAATTATTCTTTACAAGTATCGGTTTTGAACATAGCTCTCAAGAAGTTACACATATTTGTATCATGCGAATCTACTGTTTAATAAGGAGTTTTTATCAGAATTTCAGGGTTATTAAATAAGCTCGAGGCAATTTTCTTAACAAATGTTACAAGGTGTTCAAACTAGCTCTGCAACTTAAAAATCTAGCAAAAACTAAAACTAAATCGGCTGAATATTTTGATAGTGTTACCGAATGCGAGTTTAATCTCAATGAAATATGTTTAACCTGTTTACAGCGGCTTATTGTATTGTTTATTACATAATATATTCGTACATACCAGCAAAAGTTTATTTTTATTTTCATGGCTATATCGGGATTACAAAATATTCCACAGAGTGTCTTTGATAATAAGAGGAGACGAGAGGCTGGCCACCTCAAATAAAAGCTTCTATCTTTTATACCTTAATGCCTTCAAGCGCTCAAAGAATAACGATTACTCTTTGCGCATGGTTTCATTATATGTGTCTTAAACTAAATAAGGATAATAGGATGAACTATAAAATAGGGTGAACTAATGAGAAGATGTTTAATTTTAATAAAAGCGAATGCTCTGATTCTTTCTTGAACTAACAGATGGATTAATAGTTGGACTTGTAGAAACTTAAAATTTTAAGAAGATATGCGAAATATGTATCCACACAAAAAATATTGAAAGAGGTCGATTACACAGCCATTTTCTATTTAAATTAAGCTGAATGTAGGTAGATTAGTCAAATTTATATATGTTTAAAGTTCCATTCATCTGAACCATGGTTGTATCTAGGTAGGTACCTATTAGTTGAATAGAGTATTGGGACGTAAATTGTATCTTTGGCGTAATTGTATCGTTGATAAAATTTACGTCCAAGATAAATTTACACTGATTCGGCAATTTACGTGACAGCGTATTGTGAAAGGCTATATTTTTTCTGGATTCTTTGAATTTCGAGTTTTCGATTGGCTTACGATATATCTTATACTAAGACGTATCATCATTTTTTTAAATGATTGATTGTAATCAGGTACAAAAACTATTAGGTAACATTTCAGGAATCAATTCTGCAAGATCTTACTTGAACAAGGTCAGCCCTTCCCATTCGTGAGGAACTGACAACCGCACCGACTTGGGATGTTTAAAAAACCGACAACATATAAACATAATATAATTCATCGAAAATATTTCGATATCATGTATTGACAATCGAACCTTTGTGATACAACCTAAACAGAATTGTGTAGTTAGAGCGACAGGGTTAAAATTTTACGCTGATTTGCGCATTTGATGCGCATCTTAAGCTATCCCTGAGAAAAAATGTGTGACCAATCTACACTGTGTACAAAATCTAGGTCGTTAGCCGAGAAATCCGGTTACACAAAAGACTTGGTCCGCTGCTGAGTATTTCGTAGTCTGCAAACGAATTGCAAATGCGGCGGGTAGCGAGTTTGCACACTCGGTCGCCAAACACGGCCCGCTCTATGCCGCTGCCACTGAAGCCCCGTGCTCGCGTATGCCGATGGAATGACAACAGCATAATCAGCCAGTAATGTACCTTTCTACTTTGTGATAATGTTCTCAACCTTTGCCTGCTAAGACTGACAAATATCGCACAAGAAAACGGTTATACGTCCTTATTTCGAAGAAATCGTTTTATCTCTCTTGAGTTTCAATATATATATATGTTTCAACCAATAGGAATAAATAAAAAGTACCATAATAAATTATGTTATCTTTTATAATAATATTACAAACTATCTGTACCCGCAAATTCGTACGCGACTGCCATCCCTGCAGACTAACTATTCACATAATGAAATAAAGTGACTGATTTAAAAAATCAATACTTTCATCCCTTATTTTTCACCCACAGGGGTTCATCCTACCAATATAAAACAGATGCCTCGAAATCGGTGTACTACGGGCTAAGAACGAAGTCATATAAAAGCAAAATATGCAACTTTGTTTACTTGGATATCATATTGTTTATTAACAACAATATGGAAATGGGTTGCGCAAAATGACATATTTTTTGCCAAAAAATACTCCGCTAACGTATAAAGCTTACTTTTAAGAACAAAAGTATAACCAACTAACTAACCAAATAATACAACAAATTAAACGCAAACAATGGTGACTACAAAAATTCTGAAAATAAGTTTTTATCCGAATTTGATAAAAAATAATTCAAGAAATATTGAGATTTGGCAATATCGGACTCTTTTGGAGTTGTCTGACAATAGACCTATCCATTAAGCCCATATGATAAAGTACACAAGCTTAAGAAGAGCCGTACGTTCAAAGGTTCCTCAGCATTCCAGGGTTCAAGTTATTTAGACTTACTACTGAGGGTTGTGATGTTTATAATTTCTGAACAACAAAACCGATAGCCTTGGAATATTTACGGGAAAATCTTTAAAGTACCTGCTTTCTAACACAAAAACAATGAATAAAATCGGACAACGCACAACTACGAATTACGCACAACAGCACACATTTTGAGTTTCATCCCCTCTCCCAAGAGAACCGTGCTGAATTTCGGGATAAAAAGTATCCTGTGTAGTGAACTCCAATCATTCCAAGTTTCATTTGAATTCATTACTAGTTTCGGCGTGATGCGCGGCCATGATAGACAGCGAGACAAAAATGAAAAAAAAAAAATACAGTACATACAAACTGTGTTTTTTTTTACAGACCTAGGACATCAAAAGTTACAAGAAAATGTAGGGATATGTCTGTTGCGCTTTAGGTAGATTGCACTTAATTAGTTTCTCCTATAGGTTTTGAAAAATTACCTTCGTTTTATATTTAAGAGGAAATGAAAAAGTTTAGGAAGTAACAGCACCCGCACCGCGCTGAGAAATATCCGCTCTCAAATTCTTTGACTGTAACTGGATCATATTTTTGCTAAATTTGTGGCCATGAATCTTTCCCAAGTTTTGATTGTACACATTCGTTACTTTCTACGATTCGTCAACCTTAAAGAGTTTTATTCCATCCAACTTTCGCAAAGTTGTTGTCAAAGAGTTAAGCTTCAACCTGCTTCTTCCGAAATTGCATTTGTAATCATTTTTAATGCAAATTTCAAATTGAATTTGGTCTCTCATAAATGTTTCGGAAATATTATGAATTTTCTTGAAAAAATATTTTTGATAATTCTAACTACATATTCTAAAAGACTATGTGCATTTAAGCGGGTGGTGAGTTTAATTAATGATCAAAGGTTTTAAGTAGACGTTACAGTAATGTCTGACTTAATGACTTGGTGAAATAATACTTTTGCGATTAGCGTAATAATCGTCATCATTAAATGGGCACTCAAGAAAATGAGGCTTAAACTTTGCAAAAGTTTAATTTGCTCTACAATCATGATTTACATTTCTTTAAAGAGGTGCCTATTAAAACTTTTTTCAGATTGCAACTCCTTTAACACTTTCAATTCTAAGTACAATAAATCAGAGTAACCGCGGCAGCTTTCACGTTATGACTTCCTCGTAAAATTTACATTTAAAAGTTAATTTTCTCGTTTCCCGGCTAAGGGCAATTGTTAATCTTGGATTCTCTCGTGATACCCTCGGTGTAAAAATTATGGACATTATTCTAAGTTGGACGTCTTGTTCCCCTGTTACGTATCCCCCGAAATGTGACTGGTAGCATCGCACCAAACCACTATCTCCGAGCGGCGTGGCTTTATGATTATTTGCTTTTGTGTAATTTCGCTCTTGTTTTCTTAGTAATGTAACATGTCAATGACAGTTGAAAAATAATATAATCATTGTTAAGAAGATAAAAATGTGAACTTAATAAAAATATAAAAATGTGAAATGTGAACGACTTAACCAATTTTAAACATACCTATGTAAGGTATGTTTATTTATGCTTTTGTTGTCAACCGTCCGTTTGGGATTTTAATGAGGGTTTTGTGATCTTTCTGACCATTACAATTTTTTTTTCTATTGACGTTATTAAATGTGTTAACGAAACGGGCTAGGCCGAGTTCAAAGCCAAAGTCAAATAAAAAAATCGCATTATTGCTAATATTATTGGTTATAAATTCATTAAGTACCGGAAAGTCGTAGTTCGAGCTCAATTATTATTACTGCAATAAATTACACTCGAATTCCGCGTCAGTTTCAAGGTCATAGTGACCTTGAAACTGACGTGATGTTGCAAATTTATAATAAATTCTCATTCGGTATCTAAATAATTCATATAATATATTCAGTTCTTAATTGCATGTATTACGCCAAGTTTTGCTGGTTATATTTTCAGTACCTACATAAATAGGCTTTGCTATATTGGTTCAAAGTTTGTTAAGGCAAATTTGTTTTTAAGAAACGACCGATAATTATAACACTGGTTAAAAGCAAACTCACATTTTTTTATGGTATTCTCATAGGTTTAGGTTACGAATCATGTCATTCGCAAATATCTATTCGTTTTACGAGAACAACCACCTCCTTAAAAAATAGAAATTGTTACTTTGGGGCTAGTGAGGAGTAGTGATGTTCTGGCACACGCCAACTTGTTAGCGTTCACTTGTAAAATGTATGTGCATAATACCACGCTCTTAAAACCACGAGTGAAACAGGTTCCAGAAATATGTCCTAAAATCATAAATTCATAGATGACATCTATTGCAATCCAATCCGGATTGCGGTAGCTCGGTAGATCAAATACACTCACTTATCTAGAATAGGGTGGTGTCCTTGTTTGCTGTTTAAGCACATCTACAAGAAGATAATGCGTATACTTTCTGTAAGACTTACCCAAACAGAGAACCTATCATGTTTTTTCATATAACATAAATTAGAAAACTTTTTAGAGATCTAAAAATCCTTGGCTTGATTTAATGGTAGCTTCCACGAAAGCGGAGGTACTCAATTACGTTATAATCAAGGCTTCCGGGTACGATGGCGGCAATGGGGCACTCCCGACCCCGCAGCGAGCTCACTTAAATGTCACGGCGCTAATGCACGACCCATTCATTACTAAAATACCTCTGAACAACGGCCCGCTTTGAGTATGTTCTAAATGTTAAGTGCACGAGCGGTCTTCTTTGCAGTTTTCACAACTTACAGTTTTGTTAACGTCACTAAAATACTGCCTTTTTATATATATTTCGGGCACATTTTTTATCTTTTAACATACAGGATAACTTCCTCATTATTTTTGCGAAAATTAACTTAATCATAGCAGCCTTATATTTTTTTATTATTGATCTCTATAGTCAATTACATTGTAATGAGCCTATCTACAATTTCAATATTAATTTACGTCATGATGATTTCAAATTACTTTCAGTGCTGTAGTATAATTAAACTTACAAATAAATGTACAAAACTATGTTGATCGTACATTAATGGCTGAGTATTATATTAGGGATGGTACATACTCGTATATTTTTCGTATTTAATTTTAAATTATGTTAGGATTATATTGTATATTCGCAGCAAACAGGCACACAATATTGTATAACTGTATGATTATATAGTAAAACAATATTATAACAAACAGAAAAAATAAAAATAGGTATAAAAACACCTGAGTTTATAAAATAAATGTATTTCCCCCTGTATCGTGAGAGCACAGAATATTTTTATAGCATCGCAAAACAAAGCTACTCGTTTAGTGATAAAACGAGTGCCTACGAGTGATGTAGAGCAATAAGCATGCCAACAAATATAAAACGTTGCAGTAGAATAAAGTCTAGACCCAAGACTCAAGGCAGGAAGTTGAGTACATCTTGCCAAAGGTAGGCTAAAACTAAATTATTATTAAACTTTTAGAAATTAAAACACTTTTGTGTCGTGCCGAGTTAACCCCAAAAATGTTTTAATTTCTTACATTATTTGTGAATTTATGCTCAGATTTAAAAACGTTAATAAACCTAACTAACAAATATCAATTCCTGCCTTTATCCCCGAAGGTTATGTACAGCACTTTCCTTAAAAATAAACCACTCCATACTAACCCGCCCACCACACAACAAATATTTCATTAATTAAATTACCGACAATTCCATCTATAATATTATATCTGTGTATCACTCAAAAATAGGAAGCATGGAAGCTCTTGATATTAATTACTAAATGGTACTAATTCAATTTTGATTGCAAAGTGATTGACACGAAATAATATACATTCTGATAACGTCTATCTATAACCACTTAAGCCTCATAGTTTTTTTTTTATGTGCATATGTAATGGAACGATCTGAGGGCCCACCTGGTGGTAAGCTGTGCCCTCGCCCATGACAAAATTAATGCAACTCAGTATAAAATTTTAATCTTACACGGGGATGATACGTCTCATGCGCATGTGATTTCATCGGCACCCACACCCTTCCACGGGAACACAGTAAAGCGAGCACAACTGTTTGGCGACAGATTCCAGGTGTGGTGGCAGTACCTCTCCGGACGAACTTGGCACAAGCTCTACTGCTAGCAGTAACACAAGCAATACTTTACAATACAACAGAGACAGAATATTCGATTCAAATTTTCAAGAAACTGATTTGATCTATAATCTTAGCGAATAATATAACCTGACTGTTTCGATGATATTGTTTAATATTGTATCTCATCTATTTGGCACATGGACAAAAAGTCCATTAATAAACCTATGTGATTTGACTATAGAGTAATTTTAGTAGTAATAAAAGTTATTGCGTTTTAATTTAGGTAATCATATCTTTAGTACGTGAAAAACAAAAAGCATCTTATCTTATAGCACTTTACATCTCGACATAATTAACGTTAATTAGCCTTTATATTTTGACACTATCACTGTTTTTTTTTAATTCCGACCTTACGTTTGATATACCCTAAAAATTAAATATTAAAAACAAGTCTTTGCAATCATTAAGTATAATTGTTAAGAACAGATTCAATCCCAAGTTTTCAGCGATGATGAAAGTATTATAGCATCTAAAGAATTTTTTATTTTTCCATTTATCCTGCTGGTATTTCTTGGGCCTTCTGCTTCATCAATTTGTTTTTAATTAATTAGAATGCTGTAAGTTGTGCCGTAGTTTGTCTTACTAATTCTATCAACTAAGGTGGTTGGTTAACCTGTTTTTCAACAAACACTACGAGATAACATTCAATATACTTCAATATAGGCATCAGTTAGTAAAGTCCAAAGCCATATTATGGACGAGACGGTAAAACGGGATAATAATAAGTACTGAATGCAATAAAACACGGCGCTTACGACCACACAACTCGATGACACCAATAAAATTGTGCTGCATCACCAATTTACCTTTTTTATGTGACACTTGCAATTTATGGTGACTAAGAACTGCTTTTATTTTATTGCGCGCTAAATAAAATTTATACATTGACAATGGAGTCATACGATATAAATAAATTGACGTTTTGTCATACTATTACTAAATAGGGTCCGATATGATTCACAACCTTCTAAAGCCATCATTACTACTAGATCACCGGCAACACTTAACAAGAAGTATATAGGCAAGCAAAAATACACATTTTGGAAGTTCTTTCTCGATTCCGTATTTAACTCCCCTTAGTGTCCCAACAGCCCGGGTGGTGCAATAGGCAGTAACCTAAAGAGCAGCAGAACTTGTTACAGTTACAGTAAACCAAAGAACAGCCAAGTTCGTCCGGAGCAGTCTTGCCACCACAAGGGGGCACCACTCAGAGTTTTCGTCGTGATGTGATTATTATATAAAAATAAAGTTAATTAAATATAAAAAAATATAAATAATAATATGACTTATACCATTAGATGCTTTTATCTATTATACAACCCTTCATAGAAATCATGTCAAAACCGGGCGCGCCACGCGCCATTGTCCCACATTTAACAGCTCCATATAATTTCACGAGACCTTTCTTTCTTTTATTCTCGAACGCTGTTCCCGTCTTTATTGGATAGTGCCCAACATATCAAATCGTTATGTAAGCACTGTTATTACTAAATAGTTTTTTTATTGCAAAAGTTCAGGGCTCCCTGGCACTTTGGCAGTTCTTTCAACTTCTTTTCACATCGTTGATTTTTGTAACGTAAACCTCACTTTCTGAATTTCAGAAGGAACGTTATTCGACTTTTGCTTTCTTACAGGGTCCATGTTCTTTTAAGGTCATTAGAATATGAAAAGAAAATTCTGTGTATAGTGTGAGATAGTTGATAAAGCGCGGAAATACTTAAGTTTAACTGTTATGACGAAATCAAAAATGCGTGTAATGTCACGAACCTAAAAGATGCTGAAAGTGTTCAACAATGATTTTTACAAAAAAATCGTTAATTGTTAATGTTAGACGATCTTACAGGAACAGTTTTAAAAAAAAACATCTTGTTGAACGTACTCGAAGCCCCTATTTTATACATTGCGAACACGATGGAAATTCTAATTCCTTTCGTGGTATACATTTGTAGTCTCGACGATCAGTTTTTTTGTCTGTGTGATGTCTATTGTCAATCAGTCATTAAATCAGAAATGTGATGATTATAGAAACACACTAAGGTGATAGTTTGTTACGTTGCTGTGCATGTTATAATAAAAAATATTTATTAGTCTAAATAAAATGTAAAACACAAACAAATCGCCTACAATAATGAATTTATATAAAAATATTATAAATCAAATGGTAACACCTAATGCGACAAAAGTCACAACTATTCCAATTGCCCCGCCTAATGGCAGTTTCCCGTAGCATTTGGACACAAATTACATTATCGATGTTACATTAATATGCATCGTTACTTTGAAGTTTAGTTAGTGGGAGTAGGGCGGAGTGAGGCAAGTTTTAATAAGGGTCTCTCTGGGTCATTACAGGCTCCTAGCGGTAATTGTGACGGCGGCGGGTCCCAGCACTTAACGACACTTCTGGTTGACGCAGCCAGCCACTTCTTGCGCCTCGCCGTTTGTATTTCAATGGCTTTGCCCAATAAAATAAAGATGATTATATTAACTTTGTACATGTGTAAATTAGGTAACGCTATTGTTATGTCTGCTTCAACTATTAATTATATTCCGAGTATGACTGGAAAAGTTAACGCCCTCGGCTTAAGTGTTTTGATGAGATTAACAATCCTTAAAAATAGGTAAAAATTATATAAGTATATCATACAATATAAAGTTATAATAGTTGGAATTAAAATTAAAGACTCCCTGGTTGGTTTTACGAGTAAGCTAGCCGTCGAAGCGAGTTGTCTTAGATTCGATCCCCGCTTGGGCAAAGTCTTACCGTTCATCGGTTTTTGTATGGTATACTGAAAATTACGGTATCATTTATAGAAATAAATAATAAATAATTGAAGTGTCTGTATCTAATGTCAAAATACAGCGTACATACAAGTACAAAATACGTAAACAATTTTTTTTTATCTATCTTTCTGTCCTTTCTGTTAGTTCCGTCCGGTTTATTTCCGAAACAGCTGGGCCGATTTTAACGAAACTTACCAGATAGCTGATGTTGTTATAAGGAGTAACTAAGATTACTTATATTTTAGAAAAATAAATAATAATTAGGGTTAACGCGGGGAACCGCTAATATAGTATAAAACCTGGTAATCATAAAAATTAGATGATGTATGTATTTAGGCGTGGCTCCATAGCTTAGTTGGTAGTAGACCTGCCTTCGAAGCGAGGGGTTCGATTCCCGGCCGGGCCATACTTTGTACGGTGAGTATGAAGTTTGGTCTCGGGTCTTGGGTGTTTGTCTTGTGTTTCTGTGTTTATCCATGCCAGTTGCGACACAGAGAATCCTAGTGCAGAGGTATGAGTGTGTTAACGTTTTTTTTATGTTCTATTCCTAATTGTGGTCAAGGAAAGTACAATAACATAGTGAAAATGCCGCAAAATTTTATTGAATATTATTTTTTTAAATAAGTTAAATATTAAGTTTTTAATGTAAAGTTATATGGTTATTTTTTTAGTATGATACAATTGCGGAACATGATGGTATTTGATGAGTCATTTTACACGGTCTCGCATCGACTGCACGTGTGCATCGACCGCAAGACCTGGAGCAACTAGTGGCTTCGCGATAACTTGCCAAGTAAACTACATCTCATTGTACTGTTATTATAATATTTTTTATACAATCATTATATTTTATCCAGGTACTCGTATGTCTTTTATTTAGAACACGATATAAACAATTTTTCACAATTTTCATTGAGAACTGTGATAAAATTTTAATGACAATCTGAGTTTAGCTTTAACCGTCAATATATTATTTATTTAGGTACTAGTGCGAAACTACATCAAAACAAAATTTAATCTCTGAAACGGCTGGACCTATTTTGACGAGACTTTCACAGACAGACTGATGTTATATTATAACTCTTTAAAAGAGTAACTTAGGCTACTTTTATATTTAGGTTGGCCGTCATGTTTCTCTCTGCCATGACGGCATAAGAGATCTAACAAAATGTAAAATATAATTAAATTATTTAATTTAATTAATTATAATTTAATATAATTTTAGAAAAATGTTGGCCGTTACGTGACCACCTGCATATGTGAGTCATGACGGCATAACCTACACATCAAAATAAATAAAATTTTCCCAGATTACTTACAAAAATGAAAAACACTATTTATTACTTACCATTTATTATTTATATTTATCATACAAAAATTTGATCCTAATAACAACATTTAATAAATATAAGTTCAACCGCAATCAACGCCCCTAATTAGCATGCAATGCTAATCTTGATCTTCATTATAGTTAAACCTACAATACAATAATATATCAGTAATAGTCATACAAAAAAATATATCCAAAAATTCTACTCTCTTCTTTCTTTCTATATATAGGTAGATATAAGTATTTTAAATATAATTAATATTAAAATTGCTGATTTAGTTAGGCACCATTTAAACCTTGAATTTTGTTTTGGTACTGACGTTCGTCATCAAAGTCAAGTCAAGTCAAAGTTAAAAACGTCCCTTTTTTTAAATAAGTATTTACCTATAAGAATAAACCTTCTTAAACTTTTTCAAACCCTATCCGAGCCTCCATGGCAATAACCCAGAAACACCTAATGGAAGGATTACTTTCTCTTCGCGAGCATGATCCTGTTCACAAACATTATAATGTTCCTTATGTCTACGTATACATCTTGTTAATGAATAATTGTTAATAAGCGGTAACGGACCATGGCGTTTATCATTTATCATTTATTTTCTCTAATTTGGTAAATTGAAATACAATAGTAAATATAAATGACAACATAGTTTTAGGTAGTATTTATTATTATAGTTATTATTATTATTAAAATAGCAAATATGCAAAAATTTTAGAAAAAGCCCGTTGTTATATGTAATAAACATTACATATGAACAGTCACAAAACTTAATTATAGAAAATAAATAAGTATGCTAATTAGGAAATATAAAGACATTCTCACAAAGAATTATTAATGTCCCTCCATGCCTCTCTGTTTGCCATAAAGCCTTCAATTCGGTAATAAGTCTAACTAATATAATCTATGAATATATTTTTGAGACATCTCTTCAATTCTATTATTAATATAATCAAGTAAGTACTTATTAGGTATTACACATGCTCGTAAACAAAATTAAAGAAAATGTTTTATATTAAGTACATAAAATCGTGACCCGTAGAATAGACCAGCCGACGTCACTCTTATAATAAAAAACTACTTTGTTTAGTGACTGTTAAATTACGCTGCAAGAAAGGCTTTATACTAGCAATCCAAAGTAATTTAATTGGGATGAGCAACGTAACAATGATGTGGCCAATGTACGACTGTCACATTATAAACTGGTTCACACAGTCATTCATCTCTGTCTCCTCGCCCCTCACCAAATCCGTCTTCATCAAAAATAATAAATCCTCAATTTTTTGCCGAAAATCTACTAACTTTGTTTTATTTTTCCTGCTAGCCTAAATCAGATTGAATTATTTAGATTTATCACAATCTCAAAAGTGGGGACCTTGAGTTTTTTGTTCTGTAAAGTTAATTTGAGGCTCATAACACTGCCTTTTGCCATTATTTTTTAATCTTTAGATCAACTTACTTTCAGAAATATTGTATTGTCATCGACGAATTGTTTTGATTATAGTGTCGGAAAACGGCTCCTTTTATGTTATTTGACTCTATTTTAAACTGACTTCAAAAAAGAAGGTTATCAATTCGATACTATATAATGTAATATTATTGGATCTGCGATATATTTACGTATGGATAATCTATTAGGGCTTCCAAACAAATACACAAAAGTTTATATATGCGTGTTTGTTTGTATGTTTGTCCACGCATTTATTTGATAGTTTAAATCTAATTGAGACCAGTCTTTTTATATTGGCTTATATTTTCTTCAACTTAGAGGATAGTGCTAGTTTCATCAATGTCGGGTCAGTAGTTTTCTAGATATGGACTAATAAGTTTAAGTGTAACAGCCTGGCTTATTGATACGAGCTACGGGTGGATATCCTCGCCAGTTGCTGACCGACTTAGATGATTCTTTTTTTATTTGATAGGGTGTTGTGACCTCCAGGTTGGTCCCATAAATTTTATATGGAGAAAATTTCATCCTCATGGGCGAGGAATAATATTATAAGGGATGAAAGTATTGACGCCGGTTTTATAGATTTTTAAATCAATCTCTTGTATATCTGTCTAATATAATAACATATCAGACAGTACTGATATTTACAAGAGGTAATTTCACTATATTTGATCGTATTCATAAAAATGGTCATCGACATAGCAAGGCAAGCACCGTGAATGATTTGCTCTTTTATAGGGCTCCGTAGACAAAAGGCAAAACTCGTCTATCTGGCTTTCCATATGTCTGTGACATATGCACAATTTGACATCTTTAATGTGAGTTATAACTCGGTATTGTGGTAAAGTTAACATTTCTCTGAGGTTTTCTATCATTAGAACTAATTTACAATTTGTATATATAATCTTTTAAAAAGTTCTCATTTAAACTGATACAATAATACCATTAGAATTAGAAATTGTATGGTTTTGATTATAACAAAATAGATTTGGATTATGTCTATATCCGTTAAAGCTGCATCAAAAACTTTCGTATAAACGCAACTAAGTACCGATAGTAGGACTTTATCAATCTCTATCGTTTATCGAGATTCATGAATTTCAAATACCTACCCCGGAGCTAAAAGCTATCGGAAGTTATATTATCTTAGTGCCGCTTATCCCGAGTTACGCTACATATCTAGACAGCGGGGTATCTCTGTATTTTAGATAAAAATGTTTTCACTGTCCCCGGTCGCTTCCACCGTGGCCGACAACCAGTCCGCTGTCGGCAAGTAAGTATTGTGGAATGATTAATTGTTCTGTAAATTGAATTCACCGTGATAAATGAAATATCCGCACAATAGGTAATAAATTACGCTGACCCGTTTGGGCGTAAGATGAAACGGTCTGAAAGTAGGTACGGACGGATGTTGCAGGGTAATAGGTATGAAACACAACACACGTTAAACACCTGCCCCAAGCTATTGTTGGCATTTTAATTCGCATGGGGCACGAACGCTTTTGTTGAACACATTCGTACAGTCGTTCCTACCCGTACCTACATACGGCACAGTTTCCTTGTTTACATGTTCTCGTGTTTACATCCACTCTCACTTTGTTTATTTCTTCATCGAATTACAACGATAGAAGGCGTGGAGAATTAAAAATGAGTAATTTGTCAATTTTTGCCTTTTAGTAGCCTTTTGAACGTCTTTTTTTACTTTGTTATTCCATAGTTTTTGTCATAGTCGCCTCGAAATTCAATGAGAATAAAACTTATTAAAAAACAATTAGATTTTTTTTCTGTAATACTGATATCATATATCATAATTGAGTATTGATTAGCTTCAATCTTACAACACAAACCCGCTTGGACTGTTATAAACTATAGTTTAGATTAGGTGACTAACTCTTAGGTTCTTTTCCAGGTTATTTTCGATATCTCTCTTATTTCTCATCCACACTGTGAACGCCACTTCATAGAATACTTTATCCCCGAAGGTCAAGAAGACACTCAAAACACTTACTTACACGGGCTTAAGTGTCTTAGTACTTTTACCTGATGAAAGTGAGTATTGAGAGTACAGAATTTATTTATATAGCAAAAGGTATTAATCTTCACTTAATGTTGAATGTACAAAACCCAGTACGGTGGCTAATGTTATGGTAATAAGGGAAAATTTCTCATATTTTCAGTGGATACTTAACCTCGATAAGTCTTGTAATTAAGTGGTTAATTGTACAGGTAATAAGGAGTAAATGCCAGCGATGCACTTGCAATGTGAACGATGTATTTGGCTAGAGACTGCCATTAGCTTAATTGGCCTGAGTGCCTGCACGGCGACATAACTAGGTAGGTACCGGCCTGCAGCGTGCATATTGGGTTATAGACGGGGCAAGTCGCAGGTGTAATAGCTACTTTCGTATGCCTACATACCCGACATTTGACTTCACACAGTTCAACGGCCATATTTTCTCTTTATAAACTATAAAACGTTTTTAATATGCAATTATGATTGTGTAATATGGGCCTAACATCGTGAGAAGGCACTCGAGGCGCACATTTATTGAACAAAGCGGCAAGAAAAACGACGGCAACAAGCGGCACCGGGTGTTCTGAATTGCCAACACTTCTGAGCTGTGAGCGTTTACTGGAGTTCACTCTAGTTCATTATTTGTAACATTGCATCGATCCGAGATCCTGGAAAGGTGTATAAAAACTGCCAATAAACCCGCTCAAATGGAATTGTGATGTAATAGTTTTATTACAGTTCGCACCTTGATGTAGAATTTTCTGCCTTTAATATTTCACTACGTTACACACAAATGCTAATGTCCATTGCTCTTAACTTACGAACAAAAAATATACTGTTAGCTGTTTTGTTTGCATAACTACGTAGCAACGTTTGAGGAAGTAATAAATACATGAATAATGTGCAAAATAAAAATTCATTTGTGTATTAAAACTGAGAGCCTCAGTGAGCGTAACTTTTTTAAATTCCAAACCAACTCACTAAAGTAATTAGAATTTTTCCTACGGCCCCATTGTGCTACGAACTCAGCTCACGCAAACTTTTAATGCGACTTAAATTCAAATGCTATTTTACGGTTTCTCTTTGAGAAGTTGATTTTAATGAAATATCGGTTGAATGGATATTGATTATCTGCTTTTGCATTTCTAAAAGAACGTTATTCCAGCTCGGGAACGTCTGTAGCATGGCAATTTTAAATGAAGCTACTATTATTGGGTGTCTACTTTATATTCAAATGACTGTGTCTGAAGTCAAGCTAAAACTCATTGTGAAGACTGATCGCATTCCACGCAAATAGTACTCATCAATCCGAGGGGCTTTCGATCAAAGACAAGGGACAAAGGACGGTTCACGAGATATACCTGAAGAATTACTGCGCTGGGAAATGTTGGGAACAAAACATAGTACGTCTTTATTTGGTCGTCTTAGTGACGCGTGAGCTCAGACTTGTAAAAGCTCTGTAGGTAATTGAACTAGAGCTTGGCCCTGATTTAGAATACTGGTTTATTTGAGAGTTGCTTTTGTTGCCTGCTAAACTACAACATATTTTGTTGTTATAATATATCTTCATTATTAATAAGCAATTGTGATAAATGAATATATTAACTGTTTGCTTAATTACTAAATACATTTTTAAATCCGTTCGTGGGAGCTGAAAACATCTCTCAGCTGAGTTTATCGAGTTACACAGTGGACAATCCAATTTACGGGCACTGTACTTTATTATTTCCTATCCCAATTTCGATGCAGGACGTATAATTGGGCACTTTTTGCATGTGTACCTGACAAATTATACTGCAAACATACGACTAATCATATTTTCTTAATCATATTTTCACTCAAATAAGGTAAAGAAAAGTGCGCTGCGCTCCGTCAGATATGAAAAAGGCCTTAAAATACAAGATTACGTGCACTATTGCAAAGTTTCACACTAAATTTTTCACTAATAATAACTGAAGTGCAACCCATATTACGCTCTGGTATGCAACGAATGATGACTTAAGTTTACTTTTATGATATGACGTGGGGAAAGATCCTCTCCAAACACGTCCACGACAACAACGTGTGAATGGGTGGTTGAATAGATCATTCAAACTAATTCCGCGTATTCGTCACAGCATGCGTAGTAATGGAACATTTGTTGTTTTTGTTGTTCACTAAATCAAAAAGAATCCGATGTAGTTCAAGGAAAGACACTCCACTGAAATAATTACACTATAATACACTAATAATTACACTTGTGCTACACCAATTATGTAGATAATTTCATTAACTGTACTGTATCTGTTTAATTTGTATTACTTATTGGCGCCTACCTACTAGTATTACCTAATACACAATCAAATACCGAATAATCTATATAGTTAAAGACAGTTTAATTTCGATCAGACGATCCTTTTACAATAGAATGTATTGTAGAATGTATTGTCGAACTGTTTTAAACAGGTTGATTAGATTAAACAACGTTTATAACTTCAAAGTATTATAAAGACTAATTTAGTGCTTTGAAAAGCACGTTAACTTTTAGTCCCGACTTTAGTAGTCAATAAGCCATGTCAATAGCATCCGAGCGACTTAGTTGAGTCAAAGTCAAAATACTTTACTTCTATTGAATTCTTTAAAAATTACCTTTTTTAAATAAATATGTATACCTACAAGATCATGTATTCTTATTGCTAACTTTAGCCCTTTTTCAAAGCCTATCCGACCCTCCATGGGGAAGAACAAGCAAGAAACCGCTAATGGAAGGATTATTTTCATTCGCGAGCATGATCCAGTTCACAAACAAAATAATGTTCCTTAAGTCTACGTACTTATACAATTAATATTGAACGGATATTACAATTTATTTTGCATGTTGTGCAGCAGAGTGACAACAGGCCATGGCGTTTTATCATTAATATAATCATTGACAGTGTAGTATGCCTTCTTAACTAAAATATTTTTTATAAATGATTTAAATCTCCGGATCGGAAGCTTGGTAGCACTTTCTAGAAGTTTATTACAGAAACGTACACAATTGCCTTTTGTAAAACTTGGGATGCTCAATTTATTTCTAGTATTAATACTATGAACATCTATCTTTTTCTGGTAACTTGAAATATTTTTGTCTACATATAATAATTCTTCATAATTATAATGAAACGACACGTAGGTATGCTTTATATTTATACGATATCAAGTGGAATTAGTATACCACAACCCGCACACATCACGATTGAGCTGATTGCGGCTGCAGCCGTCTGGATAATTCACGAGATTTATCCAATCTAACATTTCGGTCGTGGAAAGTTCCTAATGAAATAAGTTGGTAATCCGCTGTAATTCGTTAAGTGTTTGTGCGATAGATGCTTGCTCCGAACCTCTGAGTAGTTCAGTGTGTGCGCGCGGACGATAACAATGATTCGTAACGTTTCATTAGGAGCTTTTGCTTGCTTGCTGGCATTGCGGATTAGATTGGACTAAACGAGGTCTCAGTTGCCGTGATTTGTTATTCGAGTTATTAGTGTTTTTTATTAAATTCGTTTTCGCTGGCTTTCTTTTTTTTTTAACAACGTTAACACACTCATACCTCTGCACTAGGATTCCTTGTATCGCAGATGGCATGGACAAACACAGAAACACAAAACAAACACCCAAGACCCGAGAACGAACTTCATGCTCACTACACAAAGTGTGCCCAGGCCGGGAATCGAACCCGGGACCCCTCGCTTCGAAGGCAGGGCTACTACCAACTAAGCCACGGTTGAGAAAGAAGAAAATATATTTGATAAAATAATACAAATTAATATTATGATTCTTTTAGTCTTCCGATATCGTTGTCTATAAGTCATGTCGTTGCCGAACCAAGCTAGACATCTTAACTTGTCTAAAGCTTCGAAGTCATTGGATCAAATTCCACTTAGCGATCAGTTTATGACAGTAGCTAAGATATTCTTACTCGTACCCGTAGAGTACGTAGAGTAGGCAGTCACAATTACTGGTAATCTCTGTTGAAAACTCTAAAATCAAAATCAAAATTTTAAAAATTGCTTTATTTGTTTTAAATTTCTTTCATATGCATTTAGTAAAAGCTGTTATTTTGACATTTTTGACACTTCAACTTTATTTATTTCTATGTTGTTAAACAGGTAACGCAAACATACAATATATCACAATTTATTCGTTTATTGGCGATCATTCATATGCTGCATTTATCGAAAACCTGAACGAGGCGCGCATCAGCATTCGTACATTTTTGTTAAGTTGGATTTTTAGACGAATAGTAAAGAAAATAGCACCTACCTGTTTCTCATAATTATCATACCGATTCATCCTGATAAATTCTGTTGATGTGACGTATTCGTAATATCATACGATTCGTGATCATGTAAATTTGCCAGCAGCCACTAAGATACTAAACGAATTATATTGGACACATCCCAGATTCGTCTACGTGTGAATGAACCATAATGACAGTGTTCAGTTTTGGTGAATGGTGTCACCATTGACTGATGCTGACACCAAACCAACTATAAAGTGTAGTGTATTGCGGCGGTAACCCGTGTCGACATCAAAACGTGTTTACGTTTACGCAACAACTTAGCAATTCCTGTGAAGATCAATATCAGTTTATTGTTTATCTAACGCTGCGTGCTCAATCTCAGTAAGATTTTATTTCTCTAGACAGCAATTTATTATTTTCCATTGTAACCAAAATTAACTTTGTTACGAAAGTGGAATAATATTATATATTATGTCATTCGTTCAAATCAGATATTGTTTATGCTTTTTACCTCAAATCAATACTATAAGTTTTTACCGTACCTACCAAAGTTGAGCAATCAAAACTCCTTCAAGTGAACTTTTCAAAGTTCCTCGTTTGATTTCCTGACGCAACTATAAAGCCTCATAGATCACTGTAATCAGCAGACATGTCAGGAAACTCGTTAACGTGTTCCTTAGATTACACGGGAACAAACTATTTCTGATTATGCCTTCTCACATTGAACAAAGCCTTTTGTCTCAGAAGAAACCTTCTCGCTCGATATGTAGTAATATAACTATCGTTATTGCCAGAGGTACATTGAAACTTCCAACTGTTCAAAATGATATCAAAAAAGTTGCGTAAAATAAAGTTGGAACTTAGATTGTTGGAACTAACCGCCCGGTCGGGCACAGGTTATTTATATAAGTCATGTCTGACAGCGCCTCCGAACTGAAAGTTCACTCATATTTTTTGTTTGACAAATTGCCGTGGTAACGGGACTTGGCTAAAGTTTCACCTCCATTTAAGCCACCATTAATACCTACCTACCGACCTGGTGCGCGTGACTCTTTTTACATTTTATGAACGTTCAAATAACTTTCTGGCCATGGTGTAATAATAGTGATTTACCTTATATTTTTATGCTATTCCAAAGCAAACATTGCGTGGCAGGGTGTGAAGTGAGCAGCCGATGAAAAATAGATTGGGCAATATCCTTGCCGGGATGAAATTCCCTTAGTTTATAAGTTTCGAAACCATTATCTTAGAATCTTTTACACGCAGACAGAAAAAAAACATATGACAATTAATTGAAATAATAACTAAAATTATATGTAGAAATTAACACGTATGATTACATATTTAAGATTGCAACATTTCTGTAATCCAAAATATTACAGAAACTTTACACTGTCAAATTAAACTGTATCTTATTAGTTGTTTTGTTGGAAAATGTATCTTCCTGGATGACAAGTAATTATTAATTTTACCGGGAAAATATAAGCCGAGTTATTCGTGGGTAAACACATAGCGGTGATGAGCTCGCCAATGGTCACGACTACATTCCTACGATAGTACAATCGAGAAAATAGGCCTGAGGCCATTGGGGAAAATTTGCCCATTGAGATGGGTAAATTTTCTCGGTTGCACTATCGTGAGAATGTAGTCGTGACTAATAGCGACTTTGTCAGCTGATTAACTATTCGGTAGAAAAGGGGTAAATCTATGTATGTTATTCGCTCATTTATTTATATTCAGCACTACATTACATCGTTTTTTTGTTCCATTTTGACCATTGCTCTAAATGAAAGTAATTAATTATAAAGTTTTGAAATACAATTATTTATTGAATTTTAATTATTTAATATGGTGAGGTACGTACCGAGTACAACTTTATCAAAATGTTTTGTAGAAAAAATACAATAAAAATACTTTTTCGTAGAATCGCTACGAAGTACTACGAAATGCGTAGCAGATTAACGTTTATTCCGAATTAATGGAATGAATATACTCATACTTCAATATGTTTATAGTTCCATACACAAAGAATAAATAAATAAAACACTATCAGTAAGCTTGCAACGTCGGTCTCACATTTTTTTTTTTTTTTTTTTTTATTGAAAAAATACAAGTTTAATACAGAATAGAACAATAAACACTCAAAAAGCCCTAACGGGTTTGTCCTGAGTGCATACAATCCTCTAGACATAGTAAAAAGTTATATCTAGAATAAATAACCATACCTTAAAACATCAGAAGGTTAGGCTTAAATAACTAAGTAATAAATAAAAAGTTACAAAGGTCGACGCATATCATTGAAGACAATTAGCGCGCGGTCAGCTCTCGATTCCCTCCTTATCTCTGCATAGGCGGTACCGTCAACTTGCACTAATCTAAATACTGGGTGTTCACGTATTTATAAGTGATTAATGCGTGTGTAATATACACTTTATCAACCTATAGTATGAGGATGGTTTCTTAGTTACAATATATAATATATATATGATGTGTTAAGTATAATATATATATACAGTGATTTTATAAGCCAAATATTTTGTTAATATTAACTTTTAAATTTTGTGATGTGATTTGATTTCTAATATCCGCAGGAATAGCATTTTTTAGTCTCGGTATGATGTAATCTGTTGTTCTTTCGCCATAAAAGTTTTTTGCTGTTGTAATTAGAAGCTTGTTTTGTTTTATTTGTCTGGTATAAATTTTGTGAGTTCTATAATTTTCCTGCATAAAATAATTTTCAATTAATAACTGCATTTTTACTTTTTCTTGAACTGGAATGACGTTGCAAAATTTAAATAAACTATTAGGGTCATTTTTATGTTTATAACGGATTTTTTTAGGAACAATTGATTTAATTATACGAGTTTGAAGGTTATAAATTCTATCTAAGTACGTTTTGAAAGTACGACCATAACTACTGAGTCCATAAAGAATAAGGCTTTCTGCGAGTGATTTGTACATGTTTATCAATATTGAGTATGGTATTTTGTATTTAACTATATAAAAATTAGCCAAAACAGCTCTTAATTTGTTGCATACGTGGTCAATATGATTACTCCAATTAAATCGATGATCTATAATAAGTCCAAGGTACGTATGTTGGTTCACTTGTTCTATAGGCTTGCAGTCACATTTGTCACGTCTGGTGTGTAAGCAATTATGATTGTGTGCTATAATTTCTATTTTAGTAATTCCTTTGCGTCTGTTTTGCGAAGAACATACATGTAGTAATTTCGTTTTTTGTATATTTAAAACTAAACCAGCGTCGTGTGACCATTCGACAACACGAGAAAAATCGTGTTGAAGTTTTCTCACTGCAGTTGTAACGTCGCGATCGTCTGCAATTAGGCATGTATCGTCTGCATATTGATATACTGTACAATGCTGTAATACATTATCGACATCATTGACATAAGCTAGATAGTGCAAAGGCCCGAGCACTGATCCTTGTGCCGTGCCTTCTGTTACTGGTACGCTATCACTAGTATCATTCCCAACTTTTACGCGATACGATCGTCCAAGTAAATAATTTTTGCACCACTCAAGCAGGGGACCTCTAATGCCGCTTAGTTCTAACTTTGTAATAAGAGTTTCATGTCTCAAAGTGTCAAACGCTTTACTATAGTCTATAAAAACCATTAGTACATGTTTGCCATTATTAAGACATCTGTTGACATGATCTGTAAAGTGCGATAAAAGTTGAGTTGTGCTCTTATTTGGCTGAAATCCATATTGCTTATCTGATAGGATTTTATTTGATCTGTAGAAGCGGTGAATCTGATTGCAGATGTATTTTTCAAAAATTTTATCAATAATGGGTAAGATTGTTATTGGGCGGTAATTACCACATTCTTCTTTTGCTCCTTTTTTATAAATAGGTCGTACGATTCCTATTTTTAGCTCATCTGGAAAAGTTCCCGTCTCAATGCTTGTATTAATTAGTTTAGTGATAGCAAGTGTAATGTTGTAAGAAACACGTTTTACATCGATTGGACGTAACCCATCTATACCTGGTGCTTTTTTTGTATCTAATTTATTAATTATGTGATGAATATCTTTAGGGTAGGCTTTTTGAAAGCGAAATGTAACATTAGATTTCTTTATGTATGTTTGTGGATCGATTAATGGCGTATTACAGTTTGGTATTATTTCTTTTGCTGCTTTTTGAAACTCATTTGCAAATTTATTCGCAATTTCTTTTGTACAGCTAATGTTCTTGCTAAATGCTTGAATTATAATTTCATCTATAGAACGTGTTATTCGACCAGTTAGGCTATTTAAAATTTTCCATAGCTTTCTAGGGTCATTTTTATTTAAATAGATTTCTTTTTTAATGTAATTATTTCTTGTAACTTCTATCATTTTATTACATTTATTTCGTAAATTTATATATTCTAGTCTCAAAATTTTGTTCGTGTGATCCTTTTTTAATTCAATAAGTTTTTTATCTTTTTTATTACAGTAGTTCATAATCTGATGTGTTAGCCAATTTTTTGCATTTCTTTGTGATTGTTTTATTTTTATAGTATATTTGGACTTATCGTAACAATTATTAAAACTTTGTTTAATAAATGTATAAATAGCATCTGGACAATTGATTTTGTTAATACAATTACTCCAATCTATAGTATTTATTTCGTCGGTGAATATTTTATTATTTATTCGCGTCTCGTATGCAGGTACACCCTTTATATGGGAATTCTCAATAGCCGTAGCCACTGTGAGGCGATGGTCCGCCAGAACGGTGCCCACTGCCGCACAGTAAACATCCTGAGAGCGAGATCGAATGAAAATATGATCTATGCAGCTTCTAGTAATTAATTCTTTTTTTGGTTCGATTCTCGTGTAATCACTTATGCCACATTCAAGACCAAATTCGTACAACGTATTTAGATATTGTGTGCGTATGCTACTTTTCGTGTTTAAGTCGATGTTAACATCTCCTAGTAAAAAAGTGTCTTGTTTTGGTATTGATTTTAGAAGTGTTTGAAGTTCTGCAATAAATAGTGATTTATTACTGTTTGGTGGACGATATAGGGCACATAAGTGATAAATTGTGTTTTGTTTGGTGGTCAGTGTGCCTATAATACACTCACAATGAGATGTCGAAATGTTTAAATTATTGTATGTGTGTTTATTATGCGTATAAATCACTATCCCTCCTCCTTTTTTGTCTTTTCGAAGTTTTGAGTGCATATTATAGTTAGGTAGGTGGAAAAGAGAACTGACGCAATCGGTTATACCCACTTCACTCAGTATTATAACATCAATCACAATATTAGACATATTCAATAGCGCTTCTATTTTACAAAAGTTTTTAATAATTGACCGAATGTTGACATGAATGCAAGTTAATCTACTCTTATGCTTGGGAAGCAACTTATAATAGCTATTTAAATCGAAGCAGTCTCGTATTTCTGTGATATTTTCGTGAATATCATCCATAGTAAATCGATACGAGTTGGGACTTAAATTATACTAAATTGGGGCTTGTACAATTTTTGAGTAACGTTGGTAGGTACTTTTTACGATTGGCTGTTTAGGTTGACAATGTCACGTTCGCAACGCAGAGCAATTATTTTGCTTTGTTCAGTTTTACGTACGAGTACTTTCCCTTCTCTGCACCAAATAAATCTGTACTTATCCTTTAGAGCTTGCTTTGCCTTCCACAGTAAGTTTTTAGAATGTTGCGTTAATGCTTGCCGAATATACAGCTTGTCTTTAGACTTCGAAGTTTCGATATTTGATATTATATCCGATGCTACCAAATTTATCGTGCGTGCTGCTGCTATCCACTTCGTTTTCACGACTTCTCGTTTCATTTTTAGTTGAATAGTATCCGGTTTCCCTTGTTTAGTAGGTAGTCGTTTAATAGTTTCCACATCATCATCCTTCATTTCTAATTTATGGGCAATTTTTTTGGATATTTCACAGAGATTCTCACCCTCTGCAATAGGAATGCCAGTCACCTCCAGAAGTTTATCAAATTGTTTTTGCTCGAGCTCATTCATGCGCTGTTCCAGGGCGCCTACCTTCAAGTCGAGATTCTTATTTTTGTTTATGAGATCACAATTTTTATTTTCAAGGTCCTTTATTTTCTCTTTAAAGGTCTCCATGAGTTCGAGGTAATCATCAACTTTCTCACTCAGATATTGAAGACACTGGTTAGTTTCTCGTAATTCTTTTCTAATTGATTTCTCCATTTCGGATGATATGTCAGACAGGAATTTGGACGTGTTTATTGGGATTACATTAAAAGGTCATTAAAATTACATTAAAAGGTCTATAGAGCTGTAAAAGCGAGCTATGATTTCGTATGTCGGTGCTGCAATCTACCACCTGAGTTTAATCTGAATTGGCTCGTCATTGCATGTACTTCAAATGATTAGCTCGAGGACCGGGCTAGATCACCATTTCAGCAAAGCAATCAAAACATTCAATGTTTTAATGAAATACTCAATTATGAAACCCCTAGGATTTGAATTAGAGGCCTTGGAGTTTGAAGTTGATCTCCAGCACGGTCTAAACGAAATAATGAAAATTCCATCTGCAATCATTCTATTTGAAAGATCCCACTTTACATTGAAATTCAGCGTGTATGCCAACCGCAATACCAAAATCAATTAAATATACATTCCGAGTCAGCGAGCTGAGAAATGCATGGGTGTGCTCGCATCGGACTTTGGAGGCGGGACACGGAACAGACAAAACAATAGGTTCTTATTTTTTTTCATAATTTCAAATTTGCTTAGCATTGTGCGTTCACCAAGAACCTTTAATGTAATAGTTATTATAATAATAGTATATAATTGTGAAAAGTTATGCATTAAGGTTGAGTCTACGCCTAATGCTTGGAGAGAAAGGCGTTAATATGTGTCATAGTTTTTATTTAAACATCCCGGTTGCAGATTATTTAGACCATGCATTATGGTCTAAATAATCTGCAATTATGGTTATGCAACAAAACGGAAATTCGTAAAGAACAAAATGTTTCCACTTCGAGTATTCAGATAGACAGGTGCTAAATACATTTTTCATTGTTTTCATTTAATTTAGCTTCACTTGAAATTTTATCTCTCCAAAGAAAACGACGTAAATTAATAAAAAAGTTAAAATATCAAACGGAGATAAGAAGATATTTTAACCTCCGTCGGCACATAGAATGAGATGATAACAAGGCGTTTAGTATTCCAGTCACGAAAGCTCGATCCACCTGCTTTTCATATCACGACAATTGCCAACCCCGAGGAGCGGCTCTCCAGCGGAATGACAATTCTTGTCTATGAAAATCAATTGGAGGGAACGATGAGCGCCGACCCCGGCGACAATTCCAATTTCATTAATTGCTTCCGTCGCGCCAGCTTCTGCGATTCTGCCCCCAGCCGCCGGCCGCCGCGCCCGATCTGTTTGCGGGATCGCCGATACCGCCCATCGAGATACGATAAATGTCACCGCGCTCAACCACGTTCATTACATTATAAATTCTGAACAATATTGAGGGGTGATAAACAAAAACCAATGGACAACTTTCTGTGAATAAATCAATCCACATAATTAGGATATTTACGTCATCAGTTTTGTCGATACCACATATTGAGATACGGTGAATGACACCACGCTCTAACGCGTTCGTTTAGGAACTCTGAATTATATTCAGGTATAAAATATTGGTAATAAAGCAGATAACGAGCACAAATGTGGGTGAGTTATTCACATAATTATATAATTTGCGTAATCATGTTGGAGCGTGAATGACTTCAGGTACCGATTTTAACGCTAAAACTTATTCCTCCTGTCAATATTTTGCAGGCCAACAGAGATATTATATTATATAATACAATATAATTATTTATTTTCTGCTTATTTTATAACTTTCACAATTTTTAGTTTCCGCAAATATAAAAAAAACCACAAATTACCAAAATAAAAGAGCATAACATCGTGACGACGAAATTAGGCTGATTTGAGTACAAACAAAATTAAACTATGACGCCTAGATCTACCAGAAATGGTTCGTAAATTTAGAAAAAATATGCCCTAAGAAATCAATATTTGTTCCCACTTTGAATTCGTAGCAAATTGACATATTGCCCCAATACAAATCTGGAGCGGAGTCAGTGGCTTCGAATTTCCATTATCGCTTTGAGCTTGTTATGGCACGCCTAGTAAAACATTACCTCATAAGTTCGCATACGTGTAACTAAGATTATGCGGATGGATTTGAATATCGGATTACAATCAGGATCTTCTCGTATCTACTTATGCTGGGCCTTGAATTAATTACAATATTAGTTTATATGTGAACTGTATTCAGTAACATTTCTGATTGTCCTACGTGTCGGTATAAAAACCCTTATTATTTCACAGACATTGTTGAATTGAATACGAAGTATTTGGCTGTTTTGTATACACGTAATAACGTAATTTTTATGGCACAATCCATAACCAATATGATTATGACTATGATTATGATTCGTTCACATAACATCGACATACCCAGTTCGGCCTCTTTGTGATCCAATTCATAACATTTATTGATACGTAGAATAATATGCCATCGTGTCCTCACAGCGGAAACTCAGGTCTATTTTAGGTTGAATGGACCGTAATCTGACACAAGGGTCTAGTATGAATAGGTATGTGGGTGTAATATCTCAATGTCAACAAGAATCAGGTTTGATTCCCAAAAATAAAATTCACGTGACAATTTCTATAAATATCAAGTATATGACATGTTTTTATATGTCATTACTGACACGATTTTTATACTTAGAGAAATAATACTGCGGTTACGAAATCACGAAATTATTTCTATTGGAAACTGTAATGGGGTAGAGCCTGTGGATACGGCCGCTTTTAATCCGCCTGATCTGTAGAGATAGATATATACTATATTAAATGAGGTAGGCAACGAAGATTTTCTACAAAATATCTGTCATACAAATATTGAAACAAGTGTGCCCTCTGATTTTTGTTAGAGAAGAATAGACTAGTAAGGTCTTTATGCGCTAACGCAGACCGAAAATCGGAGACAACAAACACACACTGAATAAACCTGGTGGCAGTGGGCCAAGAATTAGTGACCGTTTTAATCGGTCATCTGCATTAGGCCGTAATAATTAGTATGTGCGCCGATGGAAAGGTGTGCAGGTGTAACCACAACGTGCATGAGACGTAACATCCTTGTGACTTGGGTCTTCTCATTCTTCGGTCGGGCAGGACCTATCTCGTATTGCTGTTATTATGGGCGGAGGTAACCACTAGAGAGGTGAGAGTTGAAATTTTCACAGATGATGTATTTATGTTACCGCTATAACAACAAATACTAAAAAACAGAATAAAATATTTATTTAAGGGGGCTCTCATACAATAACGTGATTTTTATTTTTTGTTAGTTTTTATTCGATATTGATAACGGCAACACGTAGTAGACTCTTGAAATATTCACAGAATATTTAGTTATGTATTCACTTTAAAAATACATAATGGTGCGGAACCATTCGTGCGCGAGTCCGACTCGCACTTGCCCGGTTTTTATGAATACAAATTAAGTCATCACGTTGATACATACTTTTTATTAAAATCCAACTATATGCAAGGCTATCACTATCAAATTCAGTAAACTTTGTGTCACAAACTGAGACGTTTATACTTAGCAAAAATTTAAAATTTTAGTACCCAGATAGGTCCATCCAATTATATTTATTATTATTTATTTATTATTAAACAATTTTTTAAGATTACGAAAATTTTAAAAATCTTTTAAAAAGTGTGCGCTTAAAAGCTTTTACTTGACGTATTCACATAATCGGATAGGTATAATTTTAGAGCATGCAAATTATAGGGAGCTATATGTGTGCGGCGCCGTAACAGAATAATTTACTCTGTCTAATAATTATAGAACACGGCTCATAAGACGCTGCGGTTGCAGTAATCAACTGAATGGTGATACATACTGCGAATTACATTATTCCGTACATTATTCGTTACATTATTCCGTACGATTAATTAAACTAAAACAGGTAAGTCATCTATCCAAGGAATATTGCTGGGCTACATACTTACAGTATGATTGGGACTATCAGTTCGGTACCAGCCTCTAATGTTCCCACTGCAGGGACACCGACCTACTCTCGATAATTGAGAGTGAATAGGCTTTAATCTACCACGGGAGCCCAATCCGTCCAATTAGTAGATATCATATGTCTTCTAAATTTTGGTTCTAAGACATGCCGGTTTCCACACGCTTTTTTTCTTTACCGTTTCGAGAACGTGATATTGCACACGTACATTTTTCAAGGGAAACTATCCTTGGTGAACATGTATGTGAGTTTGAACCAGCGAATGAAAGGCGGCGTCTGTGCCCCTGGACCACCAAGTTCCTATCAGTTAAGAACTATGTAGTGATAAGTTAACAAGTAGAAATTGCCAAATATACAAAAGCTAGTATAATGACAGTAATAGTTGAGACTAGAAACGATAAAAGTTAACAACTGATGTCTTCAACATCTTCTATACCTACATGTATTTCAAGCAATAAAGTATACTTTGACTTTGACTTTGACAGACAAATCACTTGTTTCTTAGTATCTCATTATTTAATCAGATCAGATTATTTAATCTTGCGGTTTAGACTAATAGTTCATAATTGGGTATTTTGTGTGAATACGAGTATTATATGGATGATCAAACTTTTTCTATCAAATCAAATTCATACTATGCGCATCAAATAATCCAGTCCTTTTTAAATGCTATGCGTAACGGCTAAATGGCGCTGTGTGAAATATCCATGAATATTTATTTATTGGTGGCTGTTCTCATAGCTCAATTGGTCCGAGATCTGCCCTTTGTTGTTTGTTTTGTGTCAAGGTCGAAAAATTAAAATGATTTGCAAAAAAAGTATTAGTAATTTATTGCTATAGTACAAGCTATGCTTAGTTTGGGGCTGGATGGCACTATGTGAAATTTCCATAAATATTCATTCAACTTTTAATTATACATTTATGTCTTGCTTTGTATTCTATCGGATATTATCGACAAAGTACAAGTGAGCAAAAAGTAGATCCCTACAAATCTCACTGCTTGAAACTCGGCTTTCCAAAATCCCGATCACTGTAAGTGAATCTCGTCGTTTCGGTAACGGCTATGAATAAAACCGCACGTTTACGCATACATAATACGCGTAGAGGCCGGTACACCGTTATAGCTGGTATTTTGGACTCATCCCTCCCCGCCCTTAAAATAACAAAACCAGTCAATTTTCAATTTCTGCTACAGAATGTATCCCAATCGGCTATTGCGTGACGTTGTAAGTGATATATCACCGTGTTTTCATTAGCAGTGGCATGGCAGCGGCTCCATAGTCTAGAGATGTACCTACAGTCCTTCAGAATAAATCGTAAAGTGTTGCTACAGTGGATTAAGTAAAGTATTATATGTTCTTTTGATTTTTTGCAAACATTGGGAAGTAATAATAGTCAAAATATAATCGAAATAAATGCCCTTCACGTATACTTTTTTTGTTCTTTCTAGTGTTGTGTTCTTTCTGGATATTTAATTCTTTCTGGATCTTCAATTCGCCTGAAAACCACCGATATATAATAGCTTATGTATTAGTATTAGCTGGAATTGACATCTTAACGTGCCCTCAAGAGCAGCACCGAATAGCTCAGTTCCAATGGCTCACCAAGCGATCAACCATCCAACTACAGACAGATTGGTTAATTAACTTGGATGATTTGTGAATAACCTAAAGGCCTAACCTGACGGCTCCGTGGTTTAGTTGGTAGTAGCCCTGCCTTCGAAGTAAGGGGCCCCGGGTTCGATTCCCGGCCGGGGCACACTTTGTGTGGTGAGCACGAAGTTTGTTCTCGGGTCATGGGTGTTTGTCTTGTGTTTCTGTGTTTGTCCATGCCATCTGCGACACAGGGAATCCTAGTGCAGAGGTATGAGTATGTTAACGTTGTTGCATTATTAACTAAATCACTTTATAATATCTATATCCAAGAAAAAAGAGAATGAGAAATGACAAGTTTCGTAAGTATATTAAATTTCTAGAATAACCCAACACAAAAATAAAACAGTGAAATTTTTATCTTGGATCATATTTCATATAGCTTAGTAATATCTAAATTGAAAAAAGTGAGGTGAATATATCAGGTGTGAAACGAAATTAAATAAATGTTTTAATGTTTTGAATCATATACTATAATCATATTCAAATTCTAAAGTCACTTATGAGTTTAGAATTGGCCTAAACTGTACCTAATTACTTGTTTTGGTCTATTACTGAAATGAATGATTACTATTTTTAATTTAGCTATATGTATAATATCCAACTTTTCCAATGCTCTACCTAAATAAGTATTTGTTATCTAATCTAACAACCCTATCCGGGCCTGTTGCGTGGAAGTGCGGATTTTACACAAATCTACCCTAGCTGCGCGGATTAATACTTTGGTTTGGTTTAGCGAGGCAGCTTACAGGCCTACGATGTAATTAGTTTGGGAGATACGTGTACCAAGAACAACCCCTTTTAAATATACGATTTATTCCCCACCATTGTGTTTCGAAAGGTACGCATCGATGAATAAAACAAACCTTAATTAATTGAAGCTGTCAAGACCGATTAGGATCTTGCAAGATTTGTATTCCATGGTATTAAACAAATAACTTTGCTCCTATTCGTAGGATTTATTACAACGGCAATCAAAATGTGAAAATAATAAAAAATAGACTTTCTTTATGATTTACTTATACGATAATATTGGTGTGTGAATATGACTCCGCCCTTTCTCAACAGATGTCGTTTTTAGTATTGTTTACGTGTACTAATAAATGACCATACTTGTATTCGATAGTACTGAATGTCAGCTATCTAACGCATTTTATGATATTTGGTTGAAGTGTAAGCAACAATTGTTTTCACCTTTTCGAAAATGTCGGTTTTTATTCCAAATAAACGTCATTTGCGGGAAGTGTTATTACATTATTTTATTGCGAAGAAAACTGCAGCGGAAACTTATCGTTTGCTTGTGGAGATTTATGGTGAGCATGCTCCGTCTAATACAACTTGCAAGGAATGGTTTCGACGATTTCAAAATAACGATTTTAGTACTGAGGATAAAGAACATGGAAAACCACCAAAAAAATTTGAAGATGCTGAATTGGAAGCATTATTGGCGGAAGATTCTTGCCAAACTCAATCAGAATTAGCTGCAGCATTAAATGTTGATCGTTCAACTGTTGCAAAGCGTTTACAAATGATGGGAATGATTCAAAAAACCGGTGACTGGGTTCCACATGATTTAAAAGAAAGAGACATGGAACGTCGGAAAACCATTTGTGAAATGCTGCTTCAAAGACAGCAAAGAAAAGGATTTTTGCATCGGATAGTCACAGGAGACGAAAAATGGATACACTACGAAAATCCTAAACGCAAAAAAGCTTGGGTGAAACCAGGCGAACCAGGCCCATCACAGCCAAAAATAAATATTCACTGTGCCAAGGTCATGCTCTGTATTTGGTGGGATCAGAAAGGTATTGTATATTATGAGTTGCTCAAACCCTCTGAAACTATTAATGGAGAAGTTTACCGACGACAACTAATGCGTTTGAAGCGAGCCATAGAAGAAAAACGACCAGAATGGGTGAATAGACATAACAAATTAGTTCTTCAGCATGACAATGCCAAACCGCATACCGCAGAAGTCGTAAAAAGATATTTAGAGGGACAGGACTGGGAAGTGTTACCCCACCCGCCATATTCACCAGACATAGCTCCTTCGGATTACCACCTATTCCGGACGATGCAGACAGACCTTACTGGAGAAAAGTTTACTTCATGTGAAAGTATCAAAATTTGGATTGACAACTGGATAAGCTCAAAAGACCAGGACTTCTTCCAGCAAGGAATACGAAAACTACCTGAACGATGGGCGAAGGTTGTAGCTGCAGATGGAGCATACTTTCAATAATTTCTTTTTTAATTTTGTAAGCGAACAAATGTGTTTTATTTTGACAAAAAGGGGCGGAGTCATATTCACACACCTATTATTATAATAGAATTCATTGTCAATTCATTTATGGCATGGCTTAATCAAGCTACAAGAGTGTTTTTTAGAGGAAAAATTGGACTTTACGATTGCGCTTCATTGCGCTTCATATACCCGAACTCATATTTATGCTATTAGAGCATAAAAATATATCTTAAATGAAACATTAAAGCTGTTTTAATATTTTATTTTATTTTGATTTTGTATAATATAAAAATACACCCTTAATAATACTTTTCACACAAATGGATGCTTAATTGGAATCAAACATTGGCTTGTTGAAAATTGTCATAATATAGATTTTATTCCATTCCCCATCATTGGTTCACCATAGGAAAACTACTACATTTTGTCCATAATTGGACCATCCCTGTCTATAACCGTGGCAATCTCTGGTTTCCGTGTAATAAAGTCTAAGAAATATACGTAACGGATTGACGCAAAAGTTAGGGATGAAGTTATATAGGTTATCCAAAATTATTTCCCTCATTAATTTTAATACGGAAAGCTAAAAAAGTCCATTTGAAACGCATGGGATTGAAATTCAGATATGTTATTGACGAAAACCCGAGTTCTATCGAAGTTTATTTATTTAAATCTGAGCTAGCACTGACCTGCATACGGATTATAGGTGACACTGCTTTTATTTACGCAGCTTCACGCTTCAGCCGAATAAACCGATTACGAAGGCTTGTTTATTTATCATTCAATAGACGGAACTTTTCACTCACTCTTCTCGTGCAGGCATCATCGCGACAGGAGCGGGTCGAGGTGAAGCGTGCTTTTAGAGGGAACACATCCGAACAATGAACTCATTCAACTTGGAAATAACTTAATTAATTAATGGTTTACACACATATGTCTGTCATTCTTCTTGGTCAGTGAAAGCAATTTAGCAAAATGTAGTTTTGGTAATGCAACAAATATTGATGGTTTTAGTACGTAAACATAAGTAGCTCTATGTACGAAGTTAATTCAATGTTGTATCGCTGTCAACCGCTGAACAGTAAAAAACTTACTGAGATAGAGAGATGACGGGTCTGCTGGTAGTTACTTTTGCATAATATTTGTATGTCGTGAAATTGAATACTACAATGAACTTCAGTTTCCGAAAACACTGCAGGAGGAAACCATAACGTTGAAGAAGCAAAAGCCCGACTGGCTAGGTACCACCTTCAAACTACTCATACTCATATTTCAAATATACCGCCACGAACTTAACAGTATTCTGGTAGCCTCACTTGATACCCAGTTCCCAATGTAGGCGTGATTAGTAATTAATGACCATAGTCGTTTAACTTGCAAAAACCAGACTCGTTAAAACTTACAAAAAGGGTACTTTTTGTAATCTCAGTATGTACAACCATATTGGAAATAGTATTATGGCTTAGAGGTTAAATCTAAGATATTTAATTCTCGCTTTTTTTGGCGGTAAATTTGATGAACTGGCAACAGTTTGTAGGCTTGGGTGCGGTTGCCAGTGTAATGGAATGTAATGGAACATTGGAACGCATGCCCGCGTTGGTATGTTTTGGCTTCAATATTGAGCGGAATTTTATTCGACATTCCTTCTTTATCTATTAATTCAATGAAAACATGGTTTGTTCCTTTTAAAATCTACGCTTAGTTTAGCATCCTAGTAGATATTCTAGTAGCAGTCACCGTATGTATAAACCTTTTAATATAACCTCTACATTTCATATTTTTTATAAGTTGTGTATGTTTAAACACGACACGCCAACGATAGCCACCAACTAATACTTGGTGCCACCAATACACGGCACGTATATGCCAACACTAGATCAAAATACTAGGTATTTTGATCTAGTGTTGGCATATACGTGCCGCAATAATTTTCAGCGATCAAAAAACCTTTTTCACATTCTGACCTCAATCTACAAAGATCAAGGGCCAATCACAGATTAGTTATAGATTTGACTTTATCAGACACTTGCAGAAGTAATATTTAGATTACTCAAGATTTGTTAAAAATCACTGGGTAATTTTTCGGGTAATTTCTCTAACCCTCCATTACAAAGACGTCTTTGGAAAATAGCTTGAGTCAAAAAGTGATCCAAGATTTAGCCACATGGATCTTCATTGTGTTGGTAATTTTATTTAGATCATAAGTCAAATTAAGCCTAATTTGATTCAAATTGATTTATGATCTACAAACGTAAGTACAAACGTGATTTTCAACTATGTTAATTAATATAGTATTACGTTTGTATTTGAAAACGTTTAAATGAAATCATGATGAAAATTACTCGTAAACATTTTTAAAAGGAAATATACTATGCCGCTTCTAATGAGTTTTTCCGTCAATTTAAACTCAAACTCATTTATTCCATATTCATCTGGAAGCATATCCTTTGTAATGAAAAGAGAGTTAACCAAATCAGTTAATAAATGAAGGAGAACTGAGGTAACAAACATAAAAATATTAAAAAAAAAAAAAACAGTACAGCAGAATTTATAACCTCCTCTAGAAGTCGGTTGCAAACCAATAATCGTCGGGACGGTTACCTACGAATGTAAGTGCATTGCTTTGTAAGGCCGGTTATATTTTCAACAGGCTGTTTCCCGCGACTTCGTCCGCTTGGAATGTCACCTTTTTTTGCGCGGAACCATAATTACTTTTTCTTTTTTTAAAGTTAAAGTGTCATCTATCTGCCAAAATTGATTCAACCGTTACAGAAATTAGCCGGAATAAACAGACAGGCAAAAATTTTAAATATTAGACCGTATAATAAAGCTGTTATTTTGACATTACAAACAGATACTTCAATTTTATCTTTGTAATAAATAGATACAGACCATACATTTAGAAAATCAACTAATGCAAAAACTTACTTTCCTTTTTTTCGTTCTTGTACTCGCAATCTGCGAAGATTCCCTTTATCTTTTTCGCCATAAATATCTCAAAATGAAAAGAAAATGGCAACGCCGTCACAAAATCTTTTATTTATAACATATTCTCTATTTAAACAAACGCTCCATTTTGAAATAACCCGACTTTGTAAGTAAATTCAAGCAAATTCAACATATTGCCAAATACACAGAATACAAACGCCTTAGTGTCATCATGAGATTTTTTTTACAGTTATCAAAAATATTATCCTTCCTCTACACCAATAAAAATAAACTTCATAACCAACACGGTGCATATCCTTAGTCGTGAGAGCTCGCTCGCGTGAGCACTCACCCGGAAACAGTGACGAAAGAAATCGATCTCAACAGTTTATTTAGATAAATGATATTGAAAAAATGAGGGCGACGGCTTCGCAATGCCACCTTGACATCGGACGCCCTTGACTTCGGTGAAAACGGTCGCCACCTCTCATCAGCTGATCTTTGACTTGTAAAAACTGTTTGATTTAACTTTTTGCAAACGAGCTTCTTTTCATAGATAATTCGTTTGCTTTATTTGAAATATATACCCCAAATTAATAATTATATCGCGACCGCTAATTTATTCGTGTTTATTTAACTAGATTAATTAAACCTTTGTTCCAGTTATTCAATTTGAATGTTTGTTTGAGTTGCTGGCACAGGATTGCTTCTGTTGACTAAATGATAAAACAACATCTTGTTTTGAATTTTAAATCTATACACGTTTTCACAATTTTCACTGATTGATTCAATCATAAACTTACTAATTTATTAGATTAAGTTATTTAAAGTACAAAATGTAATTCAGGTCAATGCGGCGTACCTGTGGCCGCCACTCTTCACCCTGACATCAAATTCAATAATAACAAAGACATTATAATTGCCAATACTATATAAGCAAAGAGAAAACTGTATCAGGCATCATTTAGCAATCGTTGCCTAAGAGAGCCTGGATAGCAGAACAATATGGGAAAGATCGCGTTCGTTTGCTTGGCTGCGGTCGTAGCGGTGACGGTGGCAAGAGATGTACGCCAGCGGAGGGATCTTCTGGAAGCCGCCTCCCATCACTGGGAGAAGGGAGAGGGTAACGAGCACCATGGCGACCACCACCAGTCCCATGGTGGACACGGCGAGAAGGGTTACAAGGGGTACCACGAGCACGAACACGGCAAGAAGGGTCACTCCGACCACGAAGGACACAAGGGATATTACGACGAGAACGGTGGGCACAAGAAGCATCACCACCACGACGATGGCTACTACGACGAGCACCACCACGGCGAGGAAGGAGAGAAGGGCCACGGTTTCCAAGAGAAGGGACACTTCCATAAAGGTCACTCAACCAAGGGACATCACGGCATCCATAAGATAGATGAGTTCAAGAAGGACAAACATTTCCACGATAAACATGGCGAGTCTGGGTTCGAGGAAGGGTACGGCGGCCACCACCATGAAGGTGGTTACGAAAAAGGTGGGCATTTCAACAAGGGGCATAAGGAAGGTGGGTTCCATGAGCACGAAGAGGGTAAAAAGGGTCACCACGAAGATGGTGGCCATCACCACGACGACAAAGGCTTCCACGATGAGGGCGGAGACGACGCGCACTGGAACCACCATGCCGGACACGGCAGTGAGAGTGGCCATGAGGAGCACAAGGGCTGGGGATGGAAGGGACACTAATCTAAACGTCTCATCAAAATTTTTGTTATTGTTGAATATTTTGTGATACAGAAATAAACTAAAAATATATGAAATTCGTTTTATCTCTTGGTGAAATTTCTAAAATAGATTTAAGATAGATTTAAATATCGAAAAAAAAAAAACGAAAAATTTCAAAGTAGCAAAATACGCAATTTTGTTTACTTGGTTGACATATTTTTTCCAGTTATTTTGATGTAACAACCAAACTATTGAACCGATTTTGATAAAAATCCTATGGAAACTCGGTGAAATATAAAGTGAAACACAGAACTATACTTATTATTATTTCTGTGGGCTTAATTTGTTTTATTTATTTTTTTATTATTATTTATTATTATAATATTTATTATTATTATTTTCATTTTATAATTAATTAATGGATGTTATGTCTGAAATAAATAAATTATTATTATTATTATTTTTATTTGAAATTGTTCTGCTCAGTTTATTTGCTAAACTGGGAATTCTGAAGTGCACGGGCCTAAGCCAAGTGCATTTCAGCTGTTAGCCGTCTGGTGTTAAGGCTTCGGGAGTAAATTCACTTTGTAGAAATTTTCGAACTATTCTACACGTATTTAATATAACCGCTTTTTGGATATTGATGTAGGTATGTTTTGGGATTTCTAAGTGGTCTAGTGATTGAAAAAGTTGTTTTGGAATAACGCCGGTAGATGATAAAACTATTGGGACTATTGAAACTTTTTGCAAACGCCACATGCGAGTTATTTCATTCTTTAGGTCTACATATTTTGCTAGCTTCTCAGCAATGGTACTCTGTAGGTTGTGGGTGTTGGGGATGGCGATGTCCATAATAAGTGCTGTGTTGCTAAATTTATCCAAAAGGGTTATGTCAGGTCTGTTATAGTGAGTTGTTTTGTCTGTCAAGATAGCTCTATCAAAGTACAGTTTATGACTAGTGTTTTCCAGTACAGTTTCGGGGATGTATTTGTAATAAGGTGGAGGTTTTGCAGATGTGTCTATAAGTTTATATTTCATTGCTAAGCTTTGGTGAATGATGTTGGCAACCTGATCGTGTCTAAACTTATAGTCCGTTTGAGCAATTGCCTTACAAGCCCCTGTGATGTGCTGGATAGTCTCAGAAGCACTATTACATCGTCGGCATAAGTCAGTTGGTAAATTTCGAATTTTTATGATGTGCTTTTGATAGTTACGTGTTTCGATGACTTGGTCCTGAATAGCTATCATGAACCCTTCGGTCTCAGGGAAGAGTTCTCCTCGACTGAGCCATTCGTTCGACGCCTGTGTGTCGACGGTGGGTTGGCTCAGGTCATGGTAGTGCCTCCCGTGGAGAGACTTACGGGCCCATTCTGAAGTTAGGGTTTGTCTGTCAGTCAGCTTTTCATTTTTCTGCTCGCTGAAATCTTCTAGATTGAGTGGCGTGAGCTTCCGGTCTAATTTAACAACTGAGTTATGTAAAGGGGATATTTCAGCTTTGGCATGGAAGTATGCTCGTAGTGTTGTTATCTGTCTATTATGTAGGTTTTTTATATCTATGAGACCTCTTCCCCCTTCAGCTCGTGGTAAAATTTGCCTTTGCGTACAAGCTCTTGGATGATGTTTCCTGTGTTTCGTCATGGTGACATTAATGAGACGTTGCAGGTTTTGTAGGTCATTCTTAGTCCAGTTAATAATACCAAACGAGTAACTAAGAACTGGGATGGCAAATGAGTTTATTGCTTTAACTGTGTTTTTGGCATGTAATTGTGATTTTAGAATTGAGTTTAACCTGTGTTTGAAGTTATGAGTCAATGTGGATTTAATTTGTTTAGAGTGAATCTGTTTGGACTGATGGTAGCCTAGGTACTTGTATGTTTCACTCTCTCTTAAAGGTTCGATGGTTTCACCAGTACTTAATTCGTAAGTGTGCTGGAAGGTGTGCCCAGCTTTAATTGAGTTTATCTTGCATTTCTCAATACCGAAGTTCATTGCGATGTCATTTGAAAACTGTTCCGTTATTTTTATTAGCTGTTCTAACTCATCCTGAGCAGATGAATACATTTTGATGTCATCCATATAGAGGAGATGATTAATGATATTTTCAGAATTTTCATTATGTCTGTTGGGAAGATTACCCAGTAAGTATCCTGCTTTGGTTGAGTTCAGGCGATTAGAAAGCGGGTTCAAGGCTAAACAGAACCATAATGGGCTTAGTGCATCTCCCTGAAAAATACCTCTGCGGATCCTTATTGGCTCTGTCTCTATTGAAATATTTGAAATCTGTGCATGCAGGCGGGTTGTCCATTTTGCCATTGAATTATTTAGAAAAGCTACTATTTCTGGATGTATTTTATAAACCTTTAAAATTTTTATGAGCCATGTGTGGGGGACCGAGTCAAACGCTTTTTTATAATCTATGTAGACGGTATAGAGGTCTTCTTTATTTCGTTGCACTTGGTTCAAAACGACTGAGTCTATGACTAGTTGCTCCTTACATCCCTGGCTAAATTTTCTGCAGCCTTTTTGTTGTTCCGTTAATATTTTGTTAACATCTATGTGATTGTAAATCAACCTAGACAAACACGCAGTTATGATCTTGTAGATAGTTTGCAAACAGGTAATAGGTCTGTATTTTTCTGGGTTGGTAGTATCATGTGTGTCCTTCGGAATCATGTGAGTTACGCCAGCTGTTATGTATCTCGGGAGGGATTCAGGGTTTTTAATAAAGTTGTTAATGTGACCGTATAAATACGGATGTGTTGTTGTGAGTTTTTTATACCAGTAACTGTGAATGTGGTCTGAACCTGGGGCTTTCCAGTTGTGTGTTGATTTTAGCACTTGATGAAAGACTGCGATTGGGATGTTTTCGTATTCCATGAGGTCCAGATTTGAGTAGTTTTGAGCCTCTAGTTCAATCCATTCAGCTCTATCATTAAAGTTAATTGGATTTTCCCAAATCCCCGCCCAGAAACGTCGTAACTCTGAGGGGTCTAATGAATTCATGTTGTTTTGGCTTGTTATTGCAGGAGTTGTCACGACACGGTTAGTTGATGTTGTCGCAAGCATTTGGTAAAACTTCCGCTCGTTATTCTTGAATTGGTTATTCTGAGTTTTACGAAAAGAACACGCTTTATATCGCCGCAACCGGCTACTGATAACTGTAAGCTTTTGTTTTAGAGTATCTAGGTAGTGAGTAAGTTCTGTATTGGGCTCTTCGTGTGTTGTGTGTGTTTTATATTGATCCAATATTGTTTTCACTTGTTTAGTTAGAGCCCTACTTCGATTTCCATTAATAAATTGTGTTAACCTACCTATCTTTTTCCGCAAGTCTTCTACCTTACGTTCGAGGCGCTTTTGCCATTTTGGAACGGAGTCTCGTTGCCTTTGGTTTGTTACTTCCTCGTGTGGTATTCTAAGCCTTGATCCATTACCTTTGGCAGCTGTCCATGCCGCACAGTAAATAGTAGTGTGTAAAGTTTCAAAGTCTGTGTCTTGATTAATATTATGGGGTAAAATAAAGTCATTGATATAGTTTACAAGCTCTCCGAGTTTTTTCGTTGCTCTTTGCTTTGGGATGTAAGGTCTTTCTTCTGCGCGCGTTTTACTAAAATATTGCAGAGCTTGATTAAACATATGATCTATTTCTTCATTTCTGTCATGCACGGGTGCAGGTGTATGTAGCACTGGCAGTTCAGTATCTGTTGGCGTACTGTTCGTGTCTTGGGAAACAATTATTGGCGTTACCTCTGATAGATTTATATGACCTTGTTCTATTTGGTCATGTTCCATTGTAAGTGTACCTAATTCTTCTGCGATTTCCTGTTTTATGATACACAGCCTATCATCACTAATGTATTTGTTAGCCAGAATGAGTCTTCGTTGATCTGCAATTCTTTGCTCGCTTATGTGAGCAAGATGTGGATATGTGGCTATAAAGTTTTGATGTAATGGTTTCCTATAAGAGGTTTTATTCGTTTCAAGTTGTGTAATCCTGAAGTATGTCCTAATAATTGTTTCATTTAAATCGTTTGTCCAGTGCATTCGTTGTGTTGGTTGTGTTTGAGTAAGAGGTTGAGTACGGTGTTGATGTGTTGCTAAATAAGACTCTACTTCATCCCGTATTCTTGACACACTAGATGCTGTCAGTAAGTTACTACGAATGATAGCCCTTCGTTGGTCACCTATTCTTTGTCTGCTGACTTGCATGTCCGGAAATTTGGCAATAAATTGCCTGTGCAACTCCGTTAGGTATGTTTTCGTATCCGATTCAAGATTAGTAAGGATTAAGTATGTGCGCAGAATGAAGGTATTCATTTCATCAGTCCATTTTTTTCGCACACGTTTAGCCTTGGTGGGAACAGGGTTTTCGACTATTGTCTCCTGTGCAACATCCATGGCCACTGAAAATGAAGATTTTCGAGAAGAGGGGAGAGAAGAAGATTCCGAGTTAAAGTCTAAATAGGAAGGTGGGGATGAAGGAAGAGAAGAAAAAAGAGATCTAGGTGAGGATGAAAAGGATTGAGCTTCCTGGTCTTTTTCTGCCCAATTCAACCGGCTGTGGCCTCTTTCCTCAATTGAGGCCAAAGGTCTTACTTCGTTAGCAGTACTACAACTGCTGCCTCCAACGCCGGCTTGAGATGTGATCCGGCTTCTTGTCAGTGGTCGTAGATTGTATCTTCTGTTGGACTCACTTTGTTCGGGTTCCCCGGCAGAGGGCCGCCCATTACCCTCGCCACCGATGGCTTGCATGCTGTGACGTCCAGCATCGGCTCCAGACGTGCCCCGGCGGTCACCCCCGGGAAGCGACTCTATACGTTTACTTACTCTTGGCTCCATCATGATGGGTTTGCCATTGCCCTGTTAGTCACCTGTTTTGTCATTTCATTACAGGTGTCCGCCCCTCATGTGGCTAAGATGGTCAAGCGCGGACATAGGGTTGGGCTATGAGGGGCTTATTATTATTATTATTATTATTATTATTAACCGACTCCAAAAAAGGAGGAGCCTTCTTGAAGTCGGTTAATAAGTCGGTAATACTATTTTAATTAGCCTTATTTTTTTATATTATATTTACTATCCCAATTACTTAATTATAAAATTTTGAGGTTCAATAGCCCCCATTGTAAAACAATTAATTTCAGCAGTATTGGTGCTAATTCTGTTGATGTCAGAAACTAAACGACATCCATCTCATTATGTTCATATGAGTAAAAGAGACAAACAAATGTTAGAACTGTCAATACCAATTTTAGTTTACTTCGATTCGGAAGTAACGTTTGAAAACTCAAGGTTATTCTGCTAAAACAAATAAATGAGGCAATACATAGTTATGAAAGTGATTCTTTTCTATTACACTATTACCTAGAGCCAGGACCGAGATACCCTCCTTCATGTACGAGAAAATACGAAAGAAAAATGAAGCTCATTATTATCACGATTACTCTCCAACACCACCAATACGTTCACGTCGTTTCTCGTACCTCGTAGCTTTGAACGTATGCTTTCAGGGTGAATAAAATAAAAGACGGATTTATTATCATGCAGGACAGAAAACGGGGTTTCTTTGGTTCCATGAAACGTTTTCACTTATCTGCGTTGGTAGGGCCTCGACATTAGAAAGGGTATTACGTATGTTTTGCACAAAATAATAGGGAATTTTATATGTATGCTAACATGCGCAAGCTTAGTAAGTAGTAGCCCTGCCTTCGAAGCGAGGGGTCTCGGGTTCGATTCCCGGCCGGGCAGACTTTGCGTGAAGTGCATAATGTATGTTCTCGGGTCCTGAGTATTGGTCCATGGCACCTGCCCATGACTGTTACAGCCAACTATTGACTTATTTATAAATCGAAACATATGACTTCTATACTTTCATTCTCGCAGGTAATAAAGGATGAAATAAAATTTAGATGAGACTATGGGACTACGAAGATAAATTCTTCCTTTTAAAAAAATAATTCAAATCTGTCCACCATTAGCGAAGGAATCGCGTAACAAACAAAAAAACAGCCGAATTAAAAAACTTTTTATGTCGGTAAAAAACTCTATGCTATTTCAATTGCTATTAAAAATATTGTTGCAAGCATAAAGTGAAAAATAATTTAAGCAATTAAAATATACAATAGTAACTAAAGCTATTTCAAATATAGTTTGTATCTGAAAAATACACACAACGCTCTCATATAAGTATTTTTATTGTACTCTGCACTTTATGAATGATATTAAAGTATAACCATAAATTTAACGGGACAAATATTGTATACCTACTCTTTGATTTTATTCTTTCTAAGTAAAAAACAGTTGTTTTTATTTTTTTTTATTTAATACTTGCGAACTGCTTCGGCTTCGTACGGGTGCTACTTAGAGTCGTAACTTTATCGTGAAACATACCTCGAGTTCACGGCTTACCCATTATTCACTACAGTTATGTTACAGAATTGATACAATCTAAACTAATATTATAAAAACAAAAAAATTGTTACTAATAGAGTAAGCGTAGGGCTGTTGCCTCATACTGCTGCGTTTTGTTTTTACTTCTAGCATTCGTTGAAACTTCAAAAAGAAAGGTTTCAATCGAAAATTTTTAAGTGGAATTTATTTATACTTATCAATCTTGATTATGAAACTATTTAGTTGGATATGGAATAATATCATAACACAAATGGCATCATCTTTAAATTCTACTCGTGTTTTGAATAACTAACTTGAACAAAAAGCGGTTATTGTGACTAACTATAATAGACTTATGTCTATTACCACCAAAAAATAAACTAATGTCACCACAAAAATACACAAATGTCTATTACCCACAAAAAGTAAATTAAAATGAAAAAAGTATATGTGGGTAAAAATGCCTTTCTTTCGCAGCGCACGGCATAATTACTTTTAAGCGCAAATTTAAGTAAGTAAGTACCTTAGGTTACATTATTGCAATTTTATTCAATTAAGTAGTTTTTGTGTTTATTATAAAAGAACACAAAAAACAAATATTTTATGTTATGTTAAATGTTTTATTAGTTTAGAAGACCGGCCAAACTGAATTCGATCTCTTATATCTACTAGGTACCACCAATGAAAACTTTTAATACAATAAAATATTGACTGTAGGATATCCGCAAATTAACCCAATATATAATAACATAACCCGTATTTTGTGAAAATTTCTGCCTTCTACCAAAATTACCATTCAAGGGTAGGACAGACAGAAAGATTGACGTTGTAGATTAAATAAGAAGGATCCCTTTTGGGAAAACTAAAAATCACATATTATTTTCACGTTCTTCGTTATTAAGGTTCAATATCATCATGCGCTCACATTCAGTACATGCCCTTGATATAAATACTCTTTTCAATTTAACCACAATTCTTAATTCTAAAAAACGTTCTCTAAAAAAAAAACTACATATGTATGCATTAATAAACACTTTTGAACGAAAAAGCGAAGGAAAGCACATTTGTGAGTAAAACCTCATTTGAACCTTTAACGAATTCTTTCTAAATCACACAACCATGATTTACAAGGGTTCTCATTACACAGCAAAACTGAGAAAAAAGGGTAAACCCCAAAAAGGAACTCAAACACACTGAAATACATTTGAGATATTTTTCAGAAAAAGGGCCTTTGTTTTCATCTCAAGTAGCTGCATAAGAGTGCCTGAAAGAATTAACTTAAACTGAGGTAATTTTTTCGTGTTCTCATGACTTGTTGGAAAGAATTTTCACAGGCCTAAATATCTGTATATAGATAACACTTTATTGATGATCAATCATAGACATTGCTTGGTTGGTAAAAAAATGCTATTAACAGTATCAATACAATGGCTGGCCCTATCGCTAAAAGTGATCTCTCCAGGCAACCTATCTAAACCGAAACTTTTTCTTATAAGTGTGAATTTATTTTGCAAATATGAAAAGTGTCTTTTTTTAAAAACAAGGCCATAAATTTGAAATATTAGCATTACTTGCCGGCCGGGTCAAGTCACGGTGTATAAAATGTTGCTTATCAAAAATCGTCCCTATTGACCTGAGCTGAGTTAGCAAGTGCCCTGCCTTCGAGTAGTTTCCGACAAACATTTGTTTGATGAGCATGAAGTTTGTTCTCAGATCTTGGATATGTGTATCAATCCCCCTTGTAACTCTAGTAATAAACAGGTAAACTTTCATTTGCCTGTTTATTACTAGATAGTTACCTATTTCCTAGGTAAGGAAGGAAGTGCAAAATCTCTCTCGTTATCTCAACGAACCTTGACACTACGCTGAAAACTTGCTTAACCGCAGTACTATTGTCGGTATATAAAATCAATAGCACCAATGCAGTCATCATTCACAACTGCAACAACGGAGCAACAATGAGACGGAGCCTGCTGGTGGCATTCGGCTTGGCGGCCCTCGCGGTCGCCGCCTCCTGCCGGGAGATCAGGGACAAGCGAGAAGCCGACTTGGAGGTTGCCGCGACCGGACACCACTGGGACAAGGGTGGCGGGCACGAACACCACGATCACCATCACCACGAGCACGGTGATCACGGCCACAAGGGGCACAAAGGGCACCACGAACACCACCACGGCAAACATGGCCATAGCCACCACGAAGGACACAAGGGCCACCACGGCGAACACGGGGGACATAAAAAGCATCACCATCACGACGACGGCTACCATCACCATCACCATCACGGGGAGAAGGGCGAACATGGGCACGGGCACGAGGAGCATGGCCACTGGCACAAAGGACACGACACGAAAGGCCACCACGGCGTTGACAAGCACGATGAATTCAAAAAGGACAAACACTTCCACGACCACCACGGCGAGAAGGGCCACAAAGAGCATCACGGCGGTCATCATCATGAAGGCGGACACAAAAAGGGAGGTCACTTCCACAAGGGACACAAGCATGGAGGTCATCATGAGCACCACCACGGCAAAAAGGGTCATCATGAGCATGGTGGTCATCATCACCACCATAAGGGCCACCACGGTGATGGCGGTCATCATGAACACTGGCACCACCACCACGACCATGGCAAGAAGGGCGGTCATGAGGACCACAAGTCATGGGGACATAAGGGTCACTAACCGATGCCAGGATCGACTGAAATTGTTGTTACTCATGTTGTTGCAAATTAGTGTTTTTATTATGTTTTATACTACAAAGAAATAAACCTTAGAAAAATCACTTTTTGTCTTATTAGCAATCCTTATGACCGGTACAAACAGTGATAACTGTTTTACTTTCCACATAACCAACAACGCAAACTCTCTGAATCATTAAAGAATACGATGATTTTTGATATATTTTTGGGTATTGGAAAAAGGTATAGAAACACAGGTTTAATTTTCAGTAATTTCAATTTCAATTACAGTATATTATTATTCCATGTTTACTATTGATAATCATGAATTGAAAACTTTTTAATTTTACTTCTGAAATCTGTTTTGAATTTATATTTATTAATAATTTGGTTTTACAGTTAACTGGCAAAATGTAATTGTAACTTAATGAAAATAACAAATATTAATAACCTGAGCCTGAATATTAATAATCAAACTGTAACTCCAAAATTCATCATCTCGTGTTATTTTTAAAACCACAGGCACACGAAGTAAATATATTCGTACTCATATTCCAGCAATAATAGGACGTATCATGTCAGAATTCCATTTCCCTAGAGACAATACAAGCCATCCTACAGTAGAGGTACTCTCAAACACTGGAAATTTCATGTTACGCCAAATTACGTGCAATAGGATTTCCGGAAGCTGTACAAATCGGAAACCGCGTATAAGTAATTTGGTTTTGTCCTACCACAGGCTGTCACAATGCTACGCCCCGCAAGTGTTTAATGTAATTCGCAGTGTATGGCTACTTTCAGCGTACTAACTGTTAATAGTTCTATGCTCTACTATTCATCTAGTGTGAGGCAGCCGTGACCAACCCATTTCTAGTTTTTCAGCTTTACATTAACGGACTCGGTGCGTAAATGCTACATTTATTTCAAAATGCTACATTTATTTTGTATAACGTAAAATGCTATAAATGTAGCATGTGAAATGCTACACTTATTTTATGTATTTGGTGTTTTTTATTATTTCGCTATCTATTTTGGTTTTGAACAGAATAAATATTAATACAACAGTTGGTGTAGACTAAGTTCCATTTCAAAAACACTGTGAACGGAATGATCATTTGTCATAAACCGTATTTAGCTGAGCTCGCGTCCATTAGAACAGCTTGGATGCCCCACGCGTATGACATGCAGCATATTTTTCGTTTGCGTTGTATGAATTAATATAAAACTGCGTCCGTACCCTCCCGCCCAATCGGCAGTCCTCGCCGGTGGGCGGTGGGTGCAATCCAACATGAAATACGTTTCATGCTGACGTTTCGGATACAGACTGCCACATGTAATGTTATTTAATTCCACATCATTAGCATGAGACAGAATTGGTATAATTAAAGTTGTTATAATCAGTGCACTCGTCCATTTGACGCAAATTACAAAGGAATTTATAAATTGTACGTTTGTATATCATTGATTAGAGGCGACAGCTATAAGAAATTTCTTGAAGTTACAAAATGAATTCTTTGAATTACAAAATGCTTCTCTGGTGTGATCAAGGGCTTACCAAAAACTCAATTTATTAAATTTCCGTGGCCAGTTAACGGAAACGTATTTGACTGACGCGTACACTTTATGCTGACATTCAAAGAAACAAAACAATTATGTCTACACGATAAAATGTAATCGAAATGGATCGCGAAAAAATTTAAATATTCAGCTTAACAAGAAATGTTTAATAGTCGGCATGAAAAGCTTTTTATTTTATTAAATTGATAAGTATCAAATACGTTTTTGAAAAAACTTCTAGTTGTCACATCGATGCACTATTTCATGGAGCATATTTTCACTCGTTGATCACATTACTTTTTTTATATTATTGGTAGGTATATTATTGGGGACCTATGAAGTTTCCGTCTTGTCCAACCGTCCCGATTTTTAGCAGCGAGCCAAGTCGAGGTCAGGTCAGCGAGCCAGGCCTCATTGTTGCTAAATTAAAATTAAGTTTTAAGTTGGTAGAGGCCCATCCCTTTTTACCAAAGCCCAAAGCCCTCGTAGAAATGTCAAAGCCATCTGAGGCCCACAACTTAAAGTCCATTAAAAAATAAAAGGTTTGACTAAACTGGTCACTTTAGAGAGTAATAGTTGGGGGTACATCCTGCTCACATTCGTGAGTGACCCAAAGTAGTGTTGGAACTTGTGCCAAATTCATCCGAGGACACTGCCACCACACTTACAATCCGCTGCCAAGCAGTAGCGTCGCTTTACTGTGTTCCTGTGAAGGCTGTGTGTACCAGTGTAATTACATAAGACATTACATCCCCGTCTCAGTGGCGGGCGCAACACGATGCGACCTGAGTCGTTACTGTACCGTTGGTGGTTACTATTTATCGTCAGGTGCGGATCTATATAAGGGCTTTTTGGGCTGCAGCCCAGGCCTCGTGGATATAAAGGCCCCCCCAGTCCCCATTAAAGACAAAATGGAAAACAATTGTGAATTCCAAATATGAAATATTTTTTTTTGAATTTCTGCCCTTGAGGTTGCCCTGCCCTACCCTGAGATCAATTAAACTATGTTTGTGTAAATTCTGTAATATGGATGTGTGTATCCAAATCTTTTGAAATAAATAAAATATTTTATTGTCCTCTTTTTCCTATAACGTATCCTATATCGAAAACAGTTTTATGGGACTAGTTGACTAATTAGCCAGGCCCCCAAGTAGTATTAGCCCAGGGCCCCTCAAACTCACTGTCCGCCGCTGATCAGGTGTGCTGTCATCTTGACCCATAACTTTATTCACTTAAAAAAACCGTATTAGTAATGTGTGTAAATCCGTATATTTTTTTATAACTCATTTATAAAAATATATACACATTACTAATACGGTTTCTTGTATTCCATAGTATGTATATATGTATGGACTCGCTACTGACGAATAAAACATAATTACTGGTTACTGGTTTATACCAAAAACAACATAATGTGTATGGTTCAATAACTCTTGTTTGGGAAATTTAGACCTCACAAATGAACCTCGGGGGAGCTCGGAAAAGAGGGTTGATGATGACGAACCGGATTGTGAAAACGGATCCGTCTCAAATTAAGGCTAATAATATCGGTGTAAAATTGAAAATATGCTCGAGAAAACGTGTAAAGTTCAAACTTCAGCTTTACAGTAAAATAAAACACCTACTATAGACAACTATAGATAGTTTGTAATAATATGATACTTAAAGATTTTTTTATAACTGAATTTAAGCAAAAAATTGGTTTAATTTTAATGATTGCATGATTGTTTGTCAAAAGAACTACCGTTACAACATCAAAGCCCTTGCTCTTTGCCAAAACGCCTTCCTTGTGTAGGAATAGTAGCGAAAAAGCTTTGCCTTAAACGCAAAAAAGATATGGCCCAGGCCCGGTCATTCTGCTATTCATGTTTGCCGTGGTAAAGCTGCACGTCGTTACCACTACGTAAATACACGGTTTCCATTTAACCGGTGGCACCCAATATGTTTACATGATTTACAAAGAAGTATCGAGATACAGTTAGTATGTGGTGCATGATAAAGTCCAGAATGTGGATAAATCTTCTTCAGTACATAAAAAGCAATTTCACAGATTAATAAAGTGACGCTAAAATTCAACAATATTTATGCCACTCTCTCAGAGTTGTTAACAAGTACCTAGATTTTGTTAATGAACCTTGAAATTTGGCGGCCAGCAGGTAGTACTTTTGTGCAGTAACAACTAATATTTAAAATATATATATAATATAAATAGAGATATAATAATATAAATATGAGAGCGTGGTGTACAATTCCAGAAGTGCATCAATATTTTTTTCGCTGAGAAATAATGTTCTGTATACTACTTTCTGAAAACTGTGAAGGAAAACAATGGGAGTAAACCGGCATGTCCTAGAACTAAAGATTTAAAGACATGTGACATCGCATGTGTAAAGACAAAACAGTTTCTAGCCGTCATTCATCTGTCACTTGTCGAGAGTAGCTCAGTGGAACTAAAACTTTTCAAAGATCATAAAGGACCCTCTAATGTTGGGGCTGGCTCTCTGTTTTAGCAATATACGAATAATTTTAAGCTCTAGCGAACGGCTACTATGGATTTTTTATCCATTTTTGATCTTAAGAGTTTTTATGTTCCTATCGTCATATTATTAGAGTTTGAAGCAGAGATATGCGAGTAGAATGTTTATTCCATACAGTTCACTCATGTACCTACCTGCGACCTGAAGTTAAATAAGAAAGAAGTACAAAGTTAAATTTAAAAATAGAACTGTTAGGTATATAAAGTGAAGTAACTACGTAAACTCCGGTAACAATTCAAATACTGAATGATTAGGGCGTTGACCTTGACAGTAGCAAAGTATGTACCAGAGTTGAGGCGAAATCATTGCTCAATAACGCTGCCGAGAAATTTAGAGCCAGTGTCTATAAAACCTTGTTGTCAGCAAAATTATTATCATAACGTAATAAGTCTCAGAAACCAGAAGTTGTCTTTCAAAATACAACTATAGGAAAGAAACAATGAAGGCGGCTCTGGTCCTGAGCGTGGTGGCCTTTGCAGCATTGGTGCAAGCACGCGATTTAAGAGAGAAGCGGGATGTTGATCTGGAAGTAGCGGCCTCCCATCACGGTGGGAAATGGGACAAGGGCGGCGGACACGAACACCACGCCGATCACCACCACGAACACGGAGAGAAGGGTCACAAGGGATACAAGGGGCATCATGAACACGAACACGGCAAGAAGGGGCACCATCATCACGAGGGCCACAAGGGACACCACGACGAGCACGGTGGACACAAGAAGCACCACCACCACGACGACGGCCACCACCACGAGCACCATCACGGTGAAAAGGGGGAAAAGGGTCACGGTTTCGAAGAAAAGGGACACTACGCGAAAGGACATTCCACTAAAGGTCATCACGGGATTCACAAAGTAGACGAATTCAAGAAAAATAAGCACTTCCACGATAAGCATGGCGAGTCCGGATTCGAAGAGGGTCACGGTGGTCACCACCACGAGCATGGACATAAGAAGGGCGGCCACTTCCACAAGGGGCACAAGCACGGCGGTCACCATGAGCACCACCACGGAAAGAAGGGGCATCACGAGAAGGGTGGTCACCACCACGACCACAAAGGGCACCACGACGAGGGTGGCCACCACGAGCACCACCATCACCACTCCGAACACGGAAAGAAAGGCGGCCATGAGGACCACAAACATTGGGGCTTCAAAAAGGGACACTAAACTATGATTTTAGTCATGGCTTAGTAGGTATTGGTTTAAGTTTTGTTGTTACATACGTTAGTGCTTTTTCACGGTGATTTCTGTAAATATATAATAATATTATACATGTTTTTTTTTTTAATATACTCAGATGTTTGGTTTTATTTTATTTGATATAACAGACTAACACGACGATTATTCAATTAATTAAATGAAATCGAAGACGTGGGAGCTACTATGATAGAGAAAGGAATTAGAACCGAAGTCTTGCTTCGGTTCCAATCTCACTTTCTCTCTTTTTGTCTCACTTATGATAATCCCAGCAAGTTGCTGTAAATTTGCAACGTTCCAAATGCAATCCCCAGATTTAAAAAAAAAACAATATTCTTAACACAATGCTTGTTTGCAAAATGGACGTATCATGTAATAAATAACTAGATGAGTTATTCAGTACTGAGAAGTTTCGCATACAGTTGCAGTGCAGATCCCAAGTTGCAATACATTTAGCATTAGTAATAGTATTATGATACAAGTGAGATACGTTGCTCATTAGGTACCTACACACGAAGCTCTGGGTGCAAGCCGAGCCGCAGGCGAGGGCGTCATTCAGCCGTGTGTGTAATGAGCAGAGCTCACGACTTTTAAACGTTTTTCAACACATTTGCGAGGAAAAAATAAACATTGCTTGATAATTTACCACACAGCGACAAATACGATAGAAAAAAAAAATTAATTATGACAAAAGCGCGCAAGTTTTTTTTTTCACGCGCAAAATACTAGGTTTGTTCACTACTATTGTACATCAAAACTATAATTTTAACTGATAAAATGCAAATATTTTCATATTTTATCCCAAATTGTTGTGAATTATGAACAATTTAATTAAATAAATGTTTTTGACTTAATTATGGACGGACACTTTAGTACGTCCTTAATTAATCAAGTGAGTAGATATTTATTTTATCACATAATAAAAAAATAAATATTACACATATTCAAAATTATAATTTGAAATAGACTATATGTTTACTTACCTTGCATTTGGCGCGTAAAACAAAAAACTTTCGCGCCATTTTCCATAATTTTAATATATTTTTTTTTATCACATTTGTTGCTGTGATGTAAATTTGTTTTTGTTTTGCCATATTTCTCTGAATTTGCTAATACATAATATATAATACAAGCTCAGTTCCCTGTGAAGCAAGAAGCATGCTTAAGCTCAAATATGGTGTTAATATCAAAACGTACTGTAACCTGATGGCATTTTTGAAGCGACGCTCGGACGGATATATTTGATCGGAAATCCAAAATTTTGTCACCATTCGACGTTGGAAATATTTTGAAAGAGGCTCCGATAATCAGTACCTAGCAACAAAGGTACGTTAAATATTATTTGAATCTAAACGTATCTATATAATAGCATAGCTTCTTAGAACTAATTAATTGTTTTCTTTCTTATTTGCTTATCTTGTTCAAAGATGCTAGCTTTATACAAGATAAAGATATCACGTACGTATCTATAATAATATAATATCTTCGTGGTGGTGGTCGTACAATACAATAGATTTTAGCCCCACACCCTATGCGTGAGGATATCATGACTTATGTGTGAATGGAAGGTTGCGAGAACAAATCAATAACCGAGCAAATAACGATAAGCATATTTTTATTATTATTGCCACCAAGGGAGAGAAGCGGGAGTTATGGTTATTTTAATAATATTTGCTTGCATAATCTTGCTCCGTAAATAGGAGCCTAGACATATTTTATAGTCTGGTCGCGGTGGCTCGCGTGCTTTTAGTTCGCGCCAGGCGTTTCATGACAAATATTTTTGTCGTGGAAATAAAAGGTGCGCAAACAAACTTTGATTTCATGAATAAATTAGCATCAGGTTTTATTCAGTTGCATGAGCATTCGGTTCGTAGATTTTTGTGGTAGAGAGGATAGATAAATCTCTAATAAAATAAAACATATACCGAACAATAGAATGGGTGATAAAATTCTGTACCTACATGCGTTTGTGTCCGTTTCTCGGTGTTTTTGATCGAAATACATTCAAAACTACCTTGACGAAACTTTTAAAATCAGCTACAGTCCAATTTAGGATCTAAGGTACCTAGTAGAATTTTATATCTCCATGCCTGGTAATGAGTCAAATATTATTGTATAATCTTTCGCACAAGTTTCTTGGGTGCTTTATGTAACAATACGTTCTTTGACATTTCTAGATCTCGTTAACACAATCCCACAGTGGTTGATAACTGCAGCGCAATCCAAGCCAAAATTTCGATATTACGAGACAAGTTTGACAGTGATTGTGATTATGTTAGTGTCAGACCTAACTAAACCTAAACTAAACAACATCCATCTTGATCTGTTTCATATACATTAAAGCGACAGCAATCACAGCAATAATGTTAAAATTGGTATTAGCCTACTTCGATGCTAACAGAATCAACACCAACGATACTATTGGAGAAAATAGGAATTGGCTAGTTAAATAGTTCCAGTAATAATAATAATAGAACAACTAGATTAATGAACGATTGTACTAAATAAGTCCAAGATCTTCACAAACATTTTTTTTAAATGCTTTTCCTATATCTCATCCAATAAAAAGTCAAAAAAACAAAAATGTTAATGATCTAAGTTTTGAGCAGTCAAAACGAAAACTACGTCTCACTCTATATCTACTAACCCAAAAAACCGGCTAAGTGCGAGTCGAAGTAGTAGGTAAACGTGTAGGCTGGCAGGGTTTTACATGTATTTTTTTGTGTTATATCTACAAATTTACAGTTATCGGATTTATTAATTTACTTGTGCTACATGGCATTGCTTCTTACCAAATTTCACGGTTCTAGATCAACGGAAAGTACCCTATAGGTTATAATTCCCTTGAGAGAGTCAAAATATGCGGCATAAACGATGCATAAACGGCCGTATCTTTTGATTGCGTTGCCTTAGAAGTTTGATTTTTCCACTGCTCCTTGGGATTGCAGACCTAAATATTTTATATTAATTTCAACTTGATAGCTCCACGCGTTCCTGTGAAAAAGGGTCTTGACAAATAGATATACGGACAAAGAGTTATCGTTTAAACGTCCCGTTTTTTACTTTTGTAGTACGAAATTCTAAAAACAGGAAATTAGAAGAATTAGAAAACTAGAGGAATTTTTGCCTTTATCTATGGCAATGTAGAATTTATGGTGTATATAATTTGCCTTATGGTGGAACAAATAAAAATGAAACAAAAATGAATACTTGAATAAAGAATCATTACAATTGCTTTACATTTGGCGAAGATATCGCGTAACAGAACCCCCTGAGAACCCCCTCATTATTCGAAGTCCGTTAAAAAGGAAAGAAACACGAGTAGGTAAGCCTTCCTACTTTTAAAAGTCAAGGGCAAACTAATCTATCACCTGATCAAATTTTCCCCAGATTAATGCAATCACTGTCTTTTTATAAAAGGTCTCTGTAAACTACGTTTCAGTTGTCCAAATTGAATATCAGTCATAGAAATCCACTCTCCTGAAATAAATTACAAAATAAATTTACGTACTCCAATGTTTAACGCAATTCGGCTACAATGATTCCACGAGAGAGAGCGCGGGCACAGCTTATAAATAAAGGTAGAATACTTAGTTGTAGTGGTTGTTAGTAACGTGACGGGTTATTCACAACCACTAAAACTTGTAACTGAAGTCATTATAAATCCTTATTCTCATTTTTTGTAAATTCTTCTGCAGCTAACTTTATAGCTGTATAATAGCTACCTAAATAATACTTGTGTTGTGGTTCTATTCAATTCATAGAAAATTGATGGCAATTATAGTAAGCAATTTACTGAAGTGTTTGGATGCTAAGGTTCTTCAAAGTTATTTAGTTTTCGTAGAAAGTTCATTACTCTACACCAGCGGTCGGCAACCCGCGGCCCGTGGGCCGCATGTAGCCCGCGGACTTCCCTCTTGCGGCCCGATGCTGTTTATATTATATGATTCTTATAAAATTAATGAATAGTTACCTACACTATGGACGCGCAAAGTTATATATTAAGTATACTTAGTATTACTGGAAAAATGATTAAATGATTCAGTGTCAGATTTGGTGATCCGAGAAGGTGTTTCACCCCTCAGTACGAAAGCTGTTTAGCGTGGTTTCATTTCACGCTCAAAATAAGGAACGCTTTTACCTCGTTTTGCCACTATGCCTACCAAACTCCGTGGCTTAGTTGGTAGTAACCCTGCCTTCTGAGCGAGGGGTCCCGGGTTCGATTCCCAGCCGGGGCACACTTTGTGTGGTGAGCACGAAGTTTGTTCTCGAGACTTGGGGGTTTTTCTTGTGTTTCTGTGTTTGTCCATGCATTCTGCGACACAGGGAATCCTAGTGCAGAGGTATGAGTGTGTAAACGTTTATTTATATTATTTATTTAAAAGATTGCCCACCGCTGCTCTTGCTGTATATCAGATATACTTTTATAAATAACGACGTTAAGTTGGTGAGACTCCAGATGAAAAGATGTGCAATAAATGGGAGCTCAATCTTTAAACGACCAGAAATTCGTCTGCAAAGCGAACTAAGAAAGCTTTGGGTACACGACGCCGACGCCAGCCCGTTCACTCGTTCAGGATTACTTCTGACACCGTCTGTACCTTACCTACCCATAAATCTAGAGCGAGGTGTCACATTACTAATCTCTGTACTCACTTGCAAATTAGTGTAAGTGGGTCGTCAATGGATTACCTTAGCAGAACTAGAGATATCGTTAGATTCTGAAAAATTTTGTTTAGATAATGAGTTATAATTAGAAATTTGTATGATTTTTTATTTTTCGGACATGGTTTTATCGTTCCTTGAATTTTAATGATGAATGATCATTTTATTACTAACGATTGTATTTTATTAGTAGGGTAATCGTTTAAAACATGTAATTATGAACAACAATTATTCCGGATTAATCAATCTACCGATATATACTTTAAAGTTGGATAACTTCATAAATAGTAGATACCTAATGTATTTAAACTAGACCATTGAAATCATTTACAGGCAAATTACAGGCACATGAGACGTATTCCAGTCTCAAAGTGATGGGTGTGCACTTGGCTATGCAGCTTTTTATTTCTAATAAAGTAAACTTCTTGAAGTAAAAATTAAATCAGTTTAGTCAATTTTTTAATCTATTGTTAGTTTTATTCCTTCCATGTATTTATTAAAGCTATTCTTTTAAGCTATTTACATTTCATAATTACGTGAATTCACGAACAATTGTGATATTTCATGTCTCTAAGATCTAACTTCATACAACGGGCAACAACACTATAAGGCTACAATATCTACATTGGAATATTCTTCGTTGGTCCATAACAGTAACTGACCCGAAACTGATGTCGCGCAGACTATTTTGCTATTGCATGTTATGGCAACACATGTGGAATACACACCAATATGGGCCAGATAGATTTACGAGTGGAGATACCTACGACCGCACGCCTCGTGTTCGTTACACCAAACGCAATTGTAGTTATGCAATTCCAAAGGGTAGCAACCGTAGTATAGCGCTCTTCTAATGTTAGTACTTTACCGAGGGATCCAATATTATGCTCAAGTTTAGTATCTACTATTGTTCCGCAGAATAACTCTGTATGCGGTTGTTCTGTGGGATTGTTATCATCGTAAACCCGTGAACATGATTGTAAACCCTTGTATGACAAATTGGAACGGCTACCAACTTTTTCGTAACTTTTCGTCGTAAAACGTAATGAAACAAACGATTAAAGAAAACATATTATTAATAATTTAATTCCAAGTATCTTACTCGACAACACAACAATGCATTATAAAATAACTTACCACAATTTCCGAAATAAATAATGATTTGTACAAAGTTTTTTCACAGCATAACAGTCTAAAAGACCGATAAAAATCAACAACAAATCAATGTCCTTTTTTGTATCCATATTTTTTGTGATGCGCGTGTTCGCCCTTCTTGCCGTGATCGTGATGATGTTTATGGTGAGAGTCGTGACCTCCAGACGACTTGTGTCCTTTGTGTTCATGATGATGACCGCCCTTCTCGTGATGTCCCTTCTCGCCGTGCTCGTGCTCGTGATGATCACCATGGTGGTGTCCCTTATGGAAACTCCCGCCTTTCTTATGTCCGTGCTCTTCATGAAATCCTCCATGTTTCTCTTCGTGGCCAGAATCACCCTCCTCATCGAAGAAATGTTTATCTTTTTTGAACTCGTCGAGTTTATGTATTTCATGGTGTCCTTTGGTCGAATGTCCTTTGTTATAGTGTCCCTTTTCTGCATACTTATGCCCCTTTTCTCCTTTTTCTCCTTTATGATGTTCATCGTAGTGACCGTCCTCGTGGTGATGATCTTTCTTATGTCCACCGTGATCGTCATATTCGCCTTTATGTTTTTCTTCCTCATGATGACCCTTTTTTCCCTTTTCGTGGTGATGATGTCCTTTGTATCCCTTGTGCCCCTTCTCATCGTGTTCATTGTGATGATGTGCGTGATGTTCTTTGCCGCCTCCCTTTTTGTGTTCGTGGTTATGATGCTCTTCCTTTTTGTGTCCTGTTGCAGCAGGATCTTGATCCACTATGTCTTGAATATCCTTTTCATGGCGATGAGCGGGAAGGCGACGAGCTTGTGCAACGATAAGGAATGCTAGGATCCCCAATGCGAAGGCAACCTTCATTTTACGAGGTTGACAGAGTAACAGTGCTCAGCTGCAGTCTCCTCTTGTTCCAAAATTGACAGCATCAGTGATGGTGCAGCAGGTTTTATATAAATAGTTGTGTAAGGTGTGGTAATCGGCCCGTCTCGTCAGACTAGCGTAGCAGGTGAATCACGACCGACCTTCTCTTATTAATATCCACTGTGGTGATCTGAAAAATGGAACTTAATATGCTATAACCTGTCTCTATCTTGCTTAATATACCATGTAAGTAATAATAAAAAAAACAATTAGAGCAATTGCTTACTCGTGTGACGCGTTCCGTGTGAAATATTCGTATTTACTCTTTTCAAATTTTCAGTGCTCAATCATGAGTAAAACTGGCATACCATTTATCCGATTTGCCCATCAATCTCAACGTAAAATTTAGCGTACCAAACCCGCACCAAATTTTCAGAGGGAAACTTCATTTCAATATACAGAACAGTATTGCAAATACAGAGCAGCAACCATCTTACAGGCATTTGAGCATTCAATATAATAATGCCTTAGCATGGTATCCTGTGGTTCACCGCACGGCCTCAAGATTCGCCCACTTGTTGCGGGGGAATACCACCGAACCACATTCGGGTCAGTTCGCATAGTTACACACATTATAAAATGATAAATTACAAAGATCAATTAAACACTCGTTCGAACTTACTGAACTAGGGCTGGACTAAAACTAAACCCTATCATTAGGAGCATGTCCATATGGCACCGAGCCAGGCAGCGCAAACTACAAGTTCTTGTCACAGACGACGCACATAGGTACAAATCGTCTCAAAATACGAAACTAAGACCCCTGTATTGTGATTTTGTATACTACCAATCATTTTGGGTTTCGCTTTTCCGAATAATAGTGAGTCTTCTCATTAATTAATACTCGATCCAAATTTGTTACATCGGCAAATAAACCAATTAATTACCAAAACATTTCAATCTCAGCAGTGCAGTTGTTCACGTAAAGGCACATGTAGAAGTGGAGCTTGTACCAGGTTCGTCCGAAGAAGTACTGCCTCCATTCCTGGTAATCCACCGCCATAAAGTCCACGGTGTGTCCACGCGAGTGTTCTTTAAAAGGGTGTGTACCGGTGAAATTACAACCTATGAATGATTACACCCCCCGTCACAGTAATAGGCTCAACACTGGGACTTCAGTCTTCTCACACTTTATTAGGAAGGACCTATGTTGTATTGGTGTTGTTTGGTTGTTTGGTAGTTAAAAGAAAAAATCAAATCCTTTATTTTGTTCACATTCTAATGTTATAGCTGTTGGATTATTTCTAGTTAAGTACAAAAACATACTGAGCGTATGCACATTGAGCCGCGACCCATCCGGCATGGCGTCAAGGCGCAAGCAAGAAACTGCAAGAATACAATAGAATATAATTAATTTATTATATTTGCAATAGTCTATCAAATAAGAAACAATACATAGACTCATACTAAAGACTCGTCACTAAATAACAATACTTATAAGTAGAGCACACGACTTATTTGCTAATATAGCAAGTGTGGCCACAGCCGCTGAAAATATGAACGCCAAAATTGAAGAAGCTCGTTTACTATTCTATAGCAACCGAAAACGTAGCGATATAGGTGAGATAGCGCAGTAGTATTTGTATGTAGCGCAATGCATATACGAAACGCGACGCCAAATGCACAGCTTAAGACTCGCTCAATATGTTTCTGTACAAGTTTTCAAATTATGATAGAGTATTTTCTGCTTTTATGAATGTTGTAATCTTCAATCACAGACTAAATAGGAAAATGAACTCACAAATACGATTAAAGTGAAAATAGCCTTTAAGATAGTAGTGTCCTTTTTTGTTGGAATTGTAAAACTTGTTACAAGGTTATATTATCAGTGAATAAACACTTTTTATCTTTATATCAAAAAACGCATCCAATATCCCGGCTACAATTTGTCAGCAATTGACAGAACTTCGTTGATCATCACATGCAAGTATATCCTTTATTAGCCGTAGAAATGCTTCGAAACACTTGACATTTTAATAGGTAGCAACTGTACACATTGCAGAATATATAAGAATACTAGCTGATCCGATAGATGTTTTCCTGTCTGGATTCACAATCGACAATCAGCAGTCAATTAACGAAGCAAAGAATAAAAACCCCGTCGAAAAATGCAGTCGATTTCCTACATTATCCAAATTTTGTAATTTTCCAATCATTTTCTTTCATCCAAACCTTATCCTTACATACGAATATAACAAAGTACAAAGTCAAATAGTTGAGCAGTTTTCGAGTTTTAGAGAGATAACAATGAAGATTATCAGTCATCGCCAGACAATGCCGATACCATGAGTGAATTATGTCCTTCACAGATTCATGCTCTCATGAAACCCCCCATGTATTCGTTCGATGGTGTGTTCGTCGTTGATTGATCGAGCAATTGATTTTGAGTTTAATATTTGCCAACAAAAGCTTATAGGTGTTATTAGCAACTTTGACAGTAGGTAGGTACATGTAATTAAACTTTAAAGTGTAAAGCGAGGGGTTTAGATTAGCATCTACTGGCTGAAGTTGCAATGTAAGTGGACCATTTTCCTCAAGCTAAATGTAACCGAAACCTAATGGGTTTTGAAGGAAAAGGAGCTGGAGAGAAATAGTTTTACCTCACTATTCTTGACTTGCTTTTTGCTATTAGAAAAGTTTCCAGGAGTTCCAGTAGCCGACACAGTTGCAATTAGCAAATTACCTCATCACGATCTTATTCAAACGACAATTTAAAGAAACTAGAAACCGTAAGACCTAATTACGTTTATGTTTCTCCTGCCTGTGGTACCTAATCATAAGAAATATTATAATTGTTTTTTCATTACGGAAAGTTCTGAAGTTTATGTGTTTAGTAGTCACCAGACATTTCACCTACTGAAGATATGTTATCAACCATAATATAGCTGGACACTAGGTATTTAACATACGAAAACTATTAGGTTTTGGTCGATTTTGAATATCTCCAGGCAGGCAATTTCTAGGCCATCACAACTTCGTAGATAACACAATATTGTACTTCAGAAGCTCACATACGAACCCACACAAAAGCCCTCTATCGGCTCAATTTCTCTTTGAAATAATGATGAAAGCTGTAGAGCTAATCTTCACAATACGGGCTAGTGATTTTCCAAACAAACAATTGAGAAATTATATCAGTTTCAATGACAACAATTTCTATAGTAACGGTTGATTGCATCCACGACTAATTCGCTGACCACTATGTAGGCCAATCTCGGGCACCGCTCTAGTTTCTCAACGTAGAGTTACTTATCGGGCCGGGAGCCGTTGCCAACGGTCCACCGCCAACAATTTTATGTAACTTTGTTGTCGAAACGTGCTGTGAAATTGATAAGTTTGTTTTGTACTTGAACTTAATTGTTAGCGAGCATTTTTCATCTGCAGTCGCTGCCTTGCTTCGTAAGAGATAGTGGTGCCTAGTTCGGCAACTACAGTATTTTATTGTAGATAAATGCCACCAAATTGGTGCCAAAGTACAAAGTACCCGATGTACCATTGTTTTAAGTACCAATTTCTATCATTATTCGAGAAAGAAGCTCCTAAGATCTGAGGAACCTACTAGTCTAAAAATAAATAATATCTATAATTAATAATAAATTGCCACTTGAAGGAACATTACCAGAGAACGACTCGACCGATTTGGCGACGATTTATTTGCTGTATTTGTTATTGTCAGGACATATTGTTGAAAGATATGGAAAATCATGGATCATCATCATTTAAGGGATCCACATAAAGTCGGCGCGAGTAGGAGGTAATAAAAATTAAACCTTGGTAACAATTATTTTATTATTTTTGATTAGGTAACAAAACATCACAGTCAACAACTTAACAAAACGTTATGTTTAGCTTAATATTATTAGACCTAGATAACAGAGAGACGAGAGAGTTTAAATCCAAGACGGGGTATACACCTCGGTATCCTTACAAAATAGAGATCAGACTAGGCAATCAAAGCCGATGGATTTCAAATTGCAATGAACACCTGGTTTATGCTGTTAAAACTTTTAGTCTTGGTCTATGAAGCACGCGAGGTACGATATAGTCGCATTTAGTGTCCCTTTTTGTGGCCCCAATGTTTATGATCTTCGTGGCCGCCCTTTTTACCGTGATCATGATGATGATGGTGGTGCTCGTGATGGCCACCTTCTTCGTGGTGTCCCTTATGGTCGTGGTGATGGCCGCCCTTCTCATGGTGCCCCTTCTTGCCGTGTTCGTGCTCGTGGTGGCCACCATGTTTGTGTCCCTTATGGAACTCACCACCCTTTTTGTGTCCATGTTCTTCGTGATGACCCCCGTGGTGCTCGTGATGACCACCCTCATGGTGTTTGTCATGGAAGTGTTTTTCTTTTTTGAACTCATCATGTTTATGAACGCCGTGATGGCCCTTAGTAGAATGTCCCTTATGGTAGTGGCCCTCCTCGTGGTGCCCGTGCCCCTTATGACCCTTTTCACCGTGATGATGCTCGTGATGGTGACCATCGTCGTGATGGTGGTGCTTCTTGTGTCCACCGTGCTCGTCGTGATGTCCCTTGTGCCCCTCGTGATGGTGGTGCCCCTTCTTGCCGTGCTCATGGTGATGATGTCCTTTGTATCCTTTGTGGCCCTTCTCCCCATGGTCGTGGTGATGGTGTCCATGGTGCTCATGTCCGCCACCCTTGTCCCATTTACCACCGTGATGGGTTGCCGCTACTTCTAGATCGGCATCCCGTTTCTCGCGAGTCGACCGGCAGCTGACGGTCGCAAGCGCTGCCAATGCGAGGCAGCATACTATAGACACCCTCATGACTCCAAGATAAGGCAGAGATCGAAGTTAACTGATGACTTTTTCGGTGAGTGACAAGTTTTTATACTAATAGTAGGTCTGTCTTGTATTCTATGAAAATTGTGTAAAGTTTCAAGGTTGCCTGTGTACCACTGGCTGGAAGTTCGTTGCGGAACCCGATGTCTCAATAAGAAATCCATGCTCCGCACTGAATGTAAGTAGGTATAACTATATAAAATTAAACTTACCGAATAATGTTAAACATTATTTCCTAGTTTCTCCCTCGACTTAAAAGATGGATGTTTAAAGTTTAACAGACGGCCATGACTGAAACACATACCACAACATAACAGTAGTCGTATTGTGTGGTAAATTCCTTTATGACCTAGCTCCAACAATGGATTTGGACCGTGTTTACTGGATATCGGATTAATATAATTGATGATTCTGGAAATAGTGGCAGTTTCCAATATCATTATCAAATATTTATCCATTTTTCCAAAGGGATTTCGAAAATTGTTTTAGAATAACACCCAATTAATTCCATAATTTAAACTTATATCTGCACTGTTACTGATTATACCAGCATAATACTGAACAGGATCTTAGGGTGAAGTCAAAGTTGGGTTTCTGTTGAATTCTTAAAAATTACTTGGAAACGTCAACTTCTTTTTCTATACATATAATAAAATTGTAGACTTGCCGTGTCTGTACATTGAATATTTTTACAAAATAATAACTGGGAGACGTTAAGAATAAGTAATAGAACGCAAAAAAACAATTTTTGAAATTTTTGTCTGTTTGTCTGTATGTTTGTGCGCACTTTACGCAAAAACCATAGATAGTTATCAAAATCTAGGTACTAAGAAATGTTAAGCTGAGTCTGGAATAGTGAATAGCGTTTATTTTATCAAAATCGACCCACGAAATCAAAAGTTATTCAATGTTTTATGCAAAATTTTAATTTTTTTACAAAACGTTCTACAAGCGCCTGCCGAGTCCTGCGTTCTTGACTCGGTGTGGCGGTTCGGTGTATTGCAATATGAATATGAGCAGGCGCTTGAAGGCAGATGACAGGTTTAGTCGTAGTTTAGTCTTAGTTTAGGTTAGTTAATTAGGTAATTAGTTTAAAGGTAGTTTAGTTTTTCTTTGTACTTTGAAATGCGAAAGGTTGATGGTAACCAGTATCTTAAATACGAGTACCAAGCTTCCTATCAAACGAGTCATTTACTTAACGGAGACCTACAGTACACTGGAGTAACGCAATGGCCGTATGTCCGGCAGAAAATAGCCGCATAGGTAAATCATCCTCAGGGTACATCATCACCATCATCATCATCAGGGGTCAAATTAAATAACCCTTGCGACATTTGTTTTCGATTTTGCTAATATTATCTGGACATTCAGATGCAGCACAGATATTGCAAATGTATCAATATAAATTAGCGGAAGTCTATCAAGGAATATGCAGCTCAACAAAAATAACAAAACATACATACCATTAATACGCACTAAGCGATTTGAAACTACTTTTATTGTGCGTACTGCAAGGGAGTGGAATGCTTTGCCTGAGTCTGTGTTCCCTGACCATTACAATTTGGGAGTCTTCAAGAGTAGAGTGAATAGGTTTCTCCTAGACAAGCGTGCTCCATCGTCGGCCGCATCTTCACTTTCCATCAGGTGAGATGGCGGCCAAACCATACTATGCTACCTTTTTTTTGTGAGTTAGTTACGTAACGAGCTGAGGGCCCACCTGGTGGTAAGTGGCGACCCACACCCATGACAACAGTAATGCGACTCAGTATAAGATTTGGATCTTAGACTGAGTCGCACTCATCCTGCTGCGACCATCACCCAAGATGGGGATGATACATCTCACGATACAAGCACTACTGCTTGTGTGATTCCAGGTGTGGTGGCAGTACCTCGCCGGACGAACTTGGCACAAGTTCTACTGTTACTTTTTGGTTGCTGCTTTAGCACCACCCAGAGGGTACGTGTAGGGAATCAAAGGGTACACACCTGCGGACGCGAGCAACTAGATCCAATAGATCGGTACGGGGGACTTATTTCTCACTGTATTTAACACTGTTTTGTTACTTCAGGACTTATTTCATATGTGTATGATGATCTAACAACACTGATACAACATTGAGCAGTGTCCCAGGGAATGGCATTGAATGAATGAATGGCAGGGAATGGGAATGGCATTCTATTAACAGAGAAGTGGAGCAATAAGAAGCTTTTTTTTGTCAAGGGGTAAATACTTTGCTTATACCCCACGCCTTGGGGAGGGGTGTATTAATAGCAGTGCTGGGGGAATACACAATAAAACCCCCTTGGAGTTCCTGCACTACGCCTTCACGCTGGGGCTACGGGTACGGTAGCGGCCGTACCCGGCCGGCCAGAGGCGTTGGTCCTCACGTATCGGGACCCCAACACGATGTGTAACTCCCTATAGTGCCGTGCCCGGAACACGAAACACGCCAACCATCGGTGAGGACCTCATCCGTCGGACGGCAGATTCCCCGGATCTACCGCCCGGAAGTTCCCGTTAGGGTGGCAGGCGGCGCTCATGCGCCTGCCTACGCCGACCCACTCTCCTGCGTCTATCAGAGTGAGGAGATTCTTCCTCCCTTACCCTCTCGGCTGCTTCCTTCTGCGAGATTACTTCCTTGCAAAAGGACTGAGCTGCCACCCAAGATCTCCCGCTGTCAATCGTGGATGAGACCATAGTTGACAGCGAAAGGTTTCCGCCTATAGCCGCGGTCAGGCGGGAACAATAAGACCCTACCAACTATCCCATCGAATGTTTAAATTTCTTGAGTGCATCTGGACTCCCATCACACAATATATATTAAACTAAATGTCGGAGTGCCCATTGCTCTTTTATAAATTTAAGTCTTCCTAAATTATGTTACGGCACCAGATTGAAAGTCAAGAGTTTAGAGAATTCCTCTCATTCCTATCAACTGCCCATTTAGTTTTAAACGCATTCTGTCTCCGGTGAGCCTATGTTCCGCAGTCACCAGAAACAAAGAACAAGAAGAAACTTTTTTGGTATCAGACGTAGACCTAATATTGAGTTGCTTTTTGCACGGTCCGCCATACTTAACTCTTTCCCGACTTAGCAATTCAAATAATTTTTATGCGCACGTTCCTGAAATATCCTGAAAAGACGACTTCTATAGTATAGTTTACAGAGAAGCATTATTGTATACATTTGCAATGGTTGCACTTACGTAGTTCATCATCCAATCAAGTCCCAGTTTAACCTTCCCAGTTAACAAAACCCAAGTAATATCGTAAGAATCTAATGAAAATAAAGTATTTTGAGATTTAATTATAACATAATTTTAATATAATATTGTAGTAACGAACAGACATAATAAGCATCACATTATATTTCTATCCTCTAGGCTAGGATAGATCTAAGTCCACGCGGACGAAGTCGCGGGCACAGCTAGTTTATTAATAAATATGTAGATACCTACGAGAGCACACGGTCTTAATACTAAGTTTAGCTTGTTCAAACCTTATCCGACCTTCCATAAGGAAGAATAAACAAGCATTTGGATGAGTGACCGTTATGCGGCATTTGAAGTAGTAGTAGTACCAAATTAAAACATACCCAATGCACCACATGTATCTACTCCTAATATTCGATAATACGGTCTACCTTATATACCGATATTTTGTATTTGTATCTATACAAATACAAAATATCGTGTAAAAAACGATATAGGTACGTGCTGGCTGGAGCTGAGTTGATAGTGTCTATATCGGATGAAAAGCCGCAGCAGGCAACGCAACGGCGTTATGCCCAGCAGATATTATGATACTGGGTACGACGGGGATATAACTGCAAACCAATGCAGCTGTCTATTAATCAAGTCCATGACATCCCCGCAATCTTACCAGACGCCCGATAATCGATCACTGATTTAAACCCGGCTACGGACGATTTTATTCGGTGACATTCTGTATCCAATTTAATGCAGATATATACATGTGGACAACTATGGACCCTAAGGTCCTAAGGTATTTGGCTCCAACGTTTACCTATGGTTGATTTGTTTTGGGGGACCAGGTTTCATTTCACCCTTGGAGTCCCGCCCGGGTGGTCGAAACCAGCAACCCAAAGTAGCAGTAGAACTTGTGCTACTGCTACTTTAAACTAGCATGAAGTAGTTCGTTCGAAGATGTTCTACCAATACACCTGGAAATCCGCCGCCAAGCCGTGGTCGACTCACATTGCTGTGTTCCGGCGGAAGAATGTGTGTGCAGATGAAATCACAGGTGCATGAGACCAACGAACAGCAATTGATATATGTACAATATATAGACTATATTGTAAATAAAAGGTGTTATATAAATTTTAAGTACTAAACAAAATCAATTAATTATAGAACGAATTGGACACAAAGTCCCATAATGAACAGATCAAAGGAACGTCATATTCATTATGATATTATGAATTCATAGCAAAGGGGATTTATTATATGCGCCCGCTTTATCGGCGCGCGATGATACCTTTAATGAACCGAACGTTAATAGATAATATGTAAATAACTAATAGATAAATGATATCTGATGATGAATTGTAAGTGGATTTATCATCAAATATTTCTCAATTGTATAATAGTTTTTTCAACACGCTTGTAAAGTGAGCCTTATTATATCGGTCTTAGGGCCATAAACCGAGCTATTAAGTGCGGAAACAAAATATCATTACCTGCACAATAGATTTTTTTTTTTTTTGTAACAACAAAGCATTTTTATGCCTCTGAAAATCCACATAACTTTTTGGAATAAATAAACATGTACATCCCAACTTAGTCAAACAAACATTTATTTTATTATTAAGTTAGTTGTTTTTAGGGATTTCGCGACAGAAGTCACTCGCGCTCCCTTTTTGTGTTATTTGTATTACAAATTACAAAAGCCCAAACAGTATGCGTAACTCAGTTTATGAAAGATCTGAACTTAAAAATTTGTTAGTCAACCGTAAAACCTAATGTCAAAAACTTACTTTGGACAAACTCCAACCGACTGGGACGTCAAACTTGCAGATAAATATTTCCTAATTGGATGATTGCCATTGCCATGCCAAAAAAAGAAACTTGCTGGACAGCTGGTTCTTGTCTTGTCCTGCGCCGTCCCGTGTCGAAGAATCCTCACAAGTTAGGTATTGTGTAAGTATTTTTAGTAAAATGCGTTATTTTTAAATTTCGATTTTAGTTGTGCTTTAAATGTCCAATCAAAATACAAGCACCTCACTGACACACTTTCGTTTTCTGGGCGGCATTAGTATGCTGAGGTCTTAAGTAGCAGTAGAACTTGTCCAAGTTTATCCGGAGAAGTACTGCCTTCACGCCTGGTAATCTGTCGCCAAACAGTGATGCACTGGTATTACTGTGTTCCGGTGGGTGTGACGGGAGGGTAGGACCTAGGTCGATTTTTTATTGTTATGGGCGGAGGTAACCACTTACCATCAGGTGAGCCTTCAGCTCGTCCTGTCACTTCACATAATGTGGCCCCACGAAATACACAAGGTGTGTCTCTACCTGCCTGTCTTTGTTATTTGGTGTAATTATTTTCATTTTGTTTCATTGTATTGTAGTAGATAACAATGAAAATTAAAAGTTAAAACGTTATATTTGTATTTTAGGGATCTTCATTTCACGGACCACGAGAGCCTTTTGTGTACCATTTCATCAAAGGCACGAGACACGAACTAACACATCAACATTTCTACGTAGAGTTAAATGCAATACCCTCTGTAATGTTACGCCAAGAATATTGTCACACGCCAAGAAAGTAGAGATTTCGCAGGAACGTTTACACTACATGGAAATACTCTAGTGTGTAGTCACCCATATCATATATTTATATAAATGTCGCACGATATTGTGTGCACATTTATATATTTATACATTTATCCGATCTGATAGCCAGTAAGTTTTTATAGGAATTATAAAACATACCATCTGTACTTTTCTTAATTGATATAATATTCATCAACAACAAGTTACATGGAACTACAAGATGAGATAATGTTATATTTAGTCTAAAATCTAATGAATTTAAAATAATAATAATAATAATATATTCGTAAGGTTATTTAATTTTATAATAAATCACAATTTACCAACTTTAAGTTGACAAAATTATTCAGATAATTAAGGAACATAGCTAAAAATAATTATTTTTAGAAACGCATTAGTGTTTCACACCCTGAATTATTTTTTTACTAAATATCAGTCCTATAAGAGCAAATCAGCGTCTATAAATATAGGCTAAGTTACACAATAAACACATCACACGATTACATACTTCAAATTTCGTTTTTTTTTTTGTAACTAATATTGCAGTGTTGAGATGAAATAGTCAGCACAACAGTACTCAAAAAATTTTGAAATTCAAGTCAGCTGCATTTACCAAGGTGTGAACAAGATAAAGATATTGAATAATTAAGCGATTTTTTTTATTCAAAAAGCCAAAATTGCCCACCTAAGCTACCTATAATAATATCCAAAAATACACTTTCAACTCAAAAAAACCACTATGATAGCAATACTATTCAATTAATATTGAATAATATAATTATGTACTCGCCCAAGTATAGTTTGCAAAACATTTAATGGCGTAGTACTCACACTTACCTATCATTTCGTAGAATAACACCACATTCATATACATAATTCATGGTATTAGATCCTGGTTATAAGAACGGGAACAGCGTGTGCATTGGTGTTTCAGTACAGGAGTAGATTGGCAAATAAAGGCATTGGTTCCATTCAAATGGCGAAAAACGGAACTTAAATCAATTTTGACATAAAATTATTGGCGCATTTTTTTTAACTTGTACGATACGAAACGATAAACATCCATCTCGTTAAATTTAGTGTTCGTTAAGTCTGGAAAACAACAGAATTACCTTCACCAGCTAGTTGGTGAATCAAAATCCGCTAGTATAATCTACTACGGTTTAATGGCCGATTATTATTTCGTGCCTGTGTGCGTATGCTTGTAATTCTAATAATCACGGCCGCACTATTGGCTATCAATAAATCTGCAAAGGGCAGACTAACAAAGTATCTCAGTATATTGGGATAATTATATTAACCTAACAGTGCTCACTTTATAAATCAAAATTAAAAGTAGGATGAAATCAGTAGTTTTGAATTTGTAAGTTTCGCCTTCTTTCACGCTTGTGTGAAATCAAAGAACATAAAGTGAAATCAAATACTGTTCATAGTAAATAGAACGATCAAAAGGATGAAGGATGAATAATCCTAATGAGTCTTAGTTGAATTGCAAGTGCGCATTTACAGTCGATATGGTGTTCGTTAAATTAGAAATAGTTCAATTATAAAGATCGCGAATCTGGTACGGAATCGCGCAATTGCGAGCGCAATCCGTTTCAGTTAGCGATCGTATCCAACATTCTGCGACTAATCCGCCAGTATCATATACTCTTAAACCCTCTGACTGCATTTTAGCGTATTTCACATAACAGCGCGATATTTTTCTCATCTTTGGTCAACTTCGTCCACACGAGATGGAAACCACCCAGTTACCAACATGCAAGTATTACATAATGCCGATACAATAACGTTCTAATTTAGATGGAAACCACGTTCGTTGGTCGCTGCGAGTAATCTATCACGAAGCACCTCCTTGCAGGAATATTCGGGAAGTTTCAGGTAATGCACGCACGTGTTCACCGACGGATATGAACCATCACCCGCATCCACCTGCAACAATTATTATTTAAATTATCAATACACATCCACTGATATGCAGATAGCGATAAATCTAACTAATATGATATCCTTTAGGTTAGCGAGGCCATGGGGCCCAAGTGGTGCAGATTAATAGATAAAAGATACATACCTTTCTAACTACCGTGAGCCGGGGGTGCAAGTTAGCAAGTCCGCCGGGTGGTAAACTGCTACAACCTGTTGCAAATTGCAGGAACGCCTTCCGCTCGCGCATTGACATCTCAACCAACACGTCCACTAGGCGGAGGAAGCCAGGGCTGAAGACAAACATTTTAGAAATTATTATTATGTTGACTGGCCTGACAGCTCAGTTGGTTGTAGCTCTGCCTTCTGCGCTGTAGGTCGTGGGTTCGATCCCCACGCAGGACAAGCATTGTTAATATTTATTATATGTAGGTATTTACAAAAAAAATACTATATAAGCATTAGTTATCTGGTTCCCAAAGTGCAAGGTATGCTGCTGGGGCTAGGAAACGCTGTGTGCAATGTCGATGAATATTTATTATTAGATAAGCCAAATTAGTGCAATTAATTCTTACATACGAGAGGGTTCCTTACCTTTCCCTGGTATACCCAAGCTTAGGCTCAGTGTATTGTAGAAGGTGGTCCCTCGTCCACACAGGGCCGCGTTCTCCGCACACGAGTAAGCGAAGTTCAGAAGGCGAGAATGCTCGCAGCCTCCGCGCCGGGAACACGGCGCCGAAACCTCCGCGGAACGCCGCTGTTTGCCGGCGGATACCCTCGCGGACCATCCACCGTGCACTGGCTTCGGCGTATGCCCGGGCATTTTGAGGTCCCACCTGGGTAGCAAACACATTAATTTGATTGATAATAACAGTCCCTGTCATATTTCACAATCCGTGCCCTCGGTCTCCCACTTGCCCCGTGAGACAATTTAATCTTGTTTACCCTCATGGTAGGAAAAATGTCCAGCCGGCAAGGATCCAAACAGGAAATATGTCGGCAAATGATGTGTTCTGGGATTATCTTACCCGGTCAGTAGTTAAAAAAAAATACTTCAAAAACGCGGGAAAACTCCAGAAAAAATAAAATTCTTCAAGATATATAAATCTCGTTACTGCAAGGTAGAGCAAAATAATGTAACGAGCCGTAAGGCTTAGCTCTAGCGTGAGTTTTGTGTCGTATTTAAAACGACGAATACCGGGTGGTCACAACAATACAAATACTTCCAGATCATCGGTGATTTTTGTTAGTATGCGTTTAATACAATGTACTAACCTCAATATTTTCACCGCTATCACATAACGGCTGTATTGAGACGGCTGGGTTCGCATTAGCCGCGACGTGCGTCATAGTGAGAGACAATTCATCGAACGTCGCGCCTTCCACCGTCAGCTCCCTGGCTTTCTCTTCGCGTTCTTCAGCCTCTAACACTGTGTCTTTCATTATGTTATCGTATTCCACTGCTGCGGCTAGCACATTTGATAAGAACCTGAAAAATATTAGACATACATTAATCTTTCCATATTTAGGTGATATTTAATAAATACACATTCACAAAGTAAGAATAAAACAGTTACCTGTGCCTAATAGGATCAATTTCTTCTAGTAGTTCAGTCGCTAACTCTTCACCACACATTATACGCAAGAAAGGTTCTGAGAGTGGGAGATCGACTAATCGTCCGTCTTGAAGGACCTGAAAAAATATAAAAAATTTCGTACATTACAAAGATCAAGTCAATGAATTATGAAAATGCTAGGAATGTAAGAATGGAATCAAATTATTGCATAGTTACAATTGATTTTTATAAACTCACCTTAGCTAAGAATACTCCTAAGAACCAGAAATATTTGCAAACTTTATCACAGATAGGAGAGTCTTGGGGTAGCGGCGCTGGGAAGAGGCCGCCCGCTCGCGTAACGTAGTACCCCGGGGGCTTCTCTGTAATGAAGACAAAACCATCAATCTGATTCAGAGTAGTAATAAATGAATTAATTGATTACGTCCACCCACATGTTCACTCCTGCGATTGATGTCGCGTTTATACCTTATCCAAACCCTCTGGGTACAACCACCGACAGGTAGGATTACCAAAATGAGATGAAAAGTAGATCCAATTTCAATTCCATTTAACCAAGTCGGTACGTGGAACTTGACGTAAGTCCAATAATTCGACATAATTATTGTAATAATATAATGTTAACGTAAATTTGACATAACCAAGTGTTCACAAATGATCCTACGGTGAAAATAAATGAGTATAAGTATTAGGTGGAATAAGTTCCGTTATAATGATTACCGTCGGGTGTGACGAGATGGTTGGGCGCGTCGAGTTCGTTCTCAGTGAGCATCGTCTGCTCACACAGCCACATGTCCAGGTCAGCACGTTGCAACTCGGCCGCCACTAATGCGTAGAATTCCAACGTAGGCCCAAGGCCGGTGCCTTCTTCGCCGGCGAACTCCACCTCGAGAACGGATTTACGACCCGCGTGGACGCGCATCACCTGCGATTCAGTGATTAGTGATCAGTCAGTGATTTTTTCGACTATATTCGACACCTCAACATAAATATGATCATTAGAAAGAGAGCGAGAGAGAGAGAGAGAACAAAATTGGTATAAATTTTACAGGCTGCACCAGGTACAGGTACAGTGGAAACGATAATATATATATGATTAAACAAATCACTAATTAAAAAATCGATTACATCGACTTTTCAATGCCTATTTATTGCCCTAAAAGTTTTTTTTTTTCAATTGGACCACTTAAAGAGGTAACATTATCAAATAAAAAATGAATGATCAAAATTGGTTTACAATTAGCAGTCATCGCCTAACAAACATACAGAAAATCTCAAAACCGAACTAAGAATCACATCGTATTTTAAGTATTTGAAGAAGATCACGTATCCAAAACTAAAGAATTTTATCAATTGGTGTGAGTTACCTGCATAGCGGATCTCAGTAAGTCCGGATCTCTGGGGATCCGCACACGCTCGTGACGCAAACGCCCCATGCGGAACTCTGTAGCCTCTAAATCGGCGCGCCGTGGTGAGACCGTATTACCAGACCTAAAACACACAAACACAGTAACGCACGACGTCACAACTTCGGCAACCCAAAGTTATAGTGACTCCGGGTTCTTAGGAGTAGGGCTACGAGTTAGGTTAATTAGTCAGGGGCACAAAGGCGTGTAGTATTCTGGCATCATATTAAAATTAAATCGACATTGACAGTTTTAAAATTATCCATCCCGTTCTTACTGTTTTTGTTTTGTTTTCTTCGTGTATAGAATAATCTATTATGAAATAGAACGAGATGGATTTGGTTCCGGTTTAGTTTAGTCCAACAACAGAATCAGAAATATTGTCCAAAACACCAAAACAGGCAAAGGATATATTATTCCTATAAGGTTTAGATTAGTTCAAGATAAATCTGTTCGTACGAAAAGGAAGTGATTGATGAGCTAACACAGGAGAGTGGAAAAATAAGAAGCACTACTTCTTTTTCATCAATTCTCCTCTGTTAGCCACTAAGCTCATCGACCTCAAATAAATTAGTTTAAGGGTATCGTGATGGTGACAAACCTTTGCCTGTCGAGTGCGCGGTCCCTTTGCGCCTGTAACCAAACGATGGTCCGCGAGGTTCCGAACGCGGTGCACGCGAAGAACATCTGCCGAGTTTCCAGCGGGAATAGGAATGGACACCAGTCGTTTAATTGTTGACACCTGTGGAATTATCAACATGTAGTGGCATTTATTTGTTCATGGCACAGTAACTGATTCGGTGGTTCTTTAAAAGTCGGGGTAAACATTTGAATGTACCATAAAGCACACATGCGACACAACTCATAAGTCATCCTTTGCATATAAAGTATTTTTACAGAGACGTGTCCCATTAAATCACTTTTTGGTGAACTCGATAACAGAAAGTCCCTAGATTAGATTTATTTTGTGGCCATGATTACCATTACCATTACCATAGATTACCATGGCCGCAGCTAAAGAAATTAGTGAGTATGACGGAGAGGAATACTTCGGACGGTAATATTGACACGGCTTGATTGATATCTTGACGAAGCTAAAAAAAGTGTTTACCGTGTAAATTAATTTACTGAGCCTTACCATGGCGGCGTGGCGCCAGCCGCTAATGTCAGCGGCTCCTGCAGTTGCTGATGCAGCTTGTTGGTGAGTTTAGTGGAGAGGAACGCTTCGGCCGGTAGTGAAGGCGCCGCCGCTCTCAAACGACGAAGCACTCGTACGCAACAAGTCGCTATAGAGCCTTCGTTACCGTTGGCCCCCACTATTCCACGCTCTGTAAAAATAATACAGATTTTAAATTATTGCCTCGTAGACTTATGGGCTCGTCCCTTGCTAACACAAACAAATTCACTGTCTCTTCGGATGGACGTTTGTTATTCTTACACGGAAAATCTACCCGACAGATTTGGATAAAATTTTTATAGGTGATAATTATCAGGAATAGCTCCTCTTATCCCGATACAACGCCGGCAAAACCTCGGGCATCAGCTAGTATGCAATAAAAATAAGCAGTATCCATCTAATAAGCATAATCCGTCAGCTGACATAGTTATTACATATCGAGCACGGGCGCGTTTCTTATTTAAAAATCTTGTCCATCCAAAGTTTACGATAAGGTCGCCCCATTGTGTCACTAATTCTTTTTAATATTTGATTTACTGTAACTATTATTTCTAGTGTAGATAATAAAGAGTTAACTTATGAGCGCAACGCAATGCGACTTAGGTCTAATAATACCTGAGTAGAGGAAGACCTGAGTCGTAATTTTGTTGTTTACGGGCGGAAGTACTACTTAACATCAGGTGGGCCATATGTGGCTCGACCGTAGGCGTATAAAATCTATACATATTCTACCTATATTTATATCATATCGCAAAAAATACCTGGATCATTCGGCTCATCATCTTCACTGTCGCTCGATGAGGCAAATGTTTCCATACCGTCTATTTCTTTGTAAGTCAGCCTGAAAATTGATATACCATCAAACTCTATACTTCTTTGCCAGCAGAAAAATGCAGTACTCGAATAACGCATCGATTGATTTTTAAAATACTTGTTTATAAAGAAGTTTAGGGATAGTGTTCCCATTATTCTCTTCATCTTTACAATACCAAGAGCCCCATTATAAACATTCATAAATAAAAAAGGTGGAAAAGCATTACTCCGTCAGAGTCAGTAAGTGTTGTATACTTTGGTGTAAATAGATTGTAGGTCTAAGATGGCGCGGTACACGGTCCAGGCAAAGCATCCCAAAATCAGACACTACCACCGCTGAGCACCGCATTGCTTGTAACTGCGCTCAGGCCTTGTAAATTCTAAGTATGCTTACGTATAGCTAGCGTCTTTTTACATATTTTGAGCGAGCATTCGCGCATTCATAACTGAGATGGCGCGGTGAAGGATCCAGGCGGAGTGCTCATGTTGTAAAAATATAAGCGGTCAGTAAAGTGATGTATGCTTACGTGTAGGTAGCGTCGCGGTGCATATCATGAGCAGGCATTCGTGCGTTTAGAGCTAAGATGGCGCGATATACGGTCCAGGCGGGGCGCTCCAATGTTAGCGAAGCACCGCCGCCGCTCAGAACTAGCCGCAGCGCCGGCAGCCGTGCACTGGCCGTGCTGGCCACGCTGGCCGCGGCCGCCGCGCTGGCCGCAGCCGTCGCACCACACACGGCGTTGTTCTCGTCCCTCGCTTCACTGGATTCGCCGGTTTCGGCCGTTTCTCCGGCGCACGGTTCCTCTTCCGTGTCTTCGTCTTCGTCTGATGCTTCGTTTAGCGGTATTTCGAGATCTGAAACAAAATTTTAGTATCGGTTTGAATTTGACTCGGTAGAACAATCCTAGCTGACAAGCAAAGCGTCGAATATACCAGCAAATCAACGAAAATATCGATCGTGGGTATGGACAGCGATGAGATTCAATAAGCTATGGTGAAGCGTATGACGGCTTTAAGACGGGAATGAGGTTAAATGAGTAAGTGACTGGCTAGCCTTGTGAACAGTCGGGAATAGTCCCTACGTACGTAGGGACTATTCCCGACTGTGAGTATGTATCGTGTGCTAAACCAGTTTAAACAAACGAATGTGTAATTGAACGGCGTTAGTAATCAGTAATTGTATTATATAGTGGAACATAGAACTTCTTTCTTTTTGAAGTTGTTTATAAATATACGTACCGACAGTCTGGTTAAGATTGGTGCGGCCGGGTCGCGGGTCGAAGGCAGGAATGAGCGCAGAGAACTGACGTTTGAGTACGAAGTCATCGTCCCAGGGACGCCTGGCGCGGGCTGCGCCCCCTAACCCACCGCGAACCGCTTCTAACGCTTCTTCTTCCATCAGAGAGAGCAGATTTCTGGATACCTGAAAATATAAAATATCGATACTGACTGTGAAATCTATTGAAAATCATTTGAATCTGCTCAGTTTCTTTGAGAAAAATAATTTTACTATGGCAATAATAAAATAATCACTTTAATTTCCCAGCTAATTATGCTTAATTCTTCATTGAACATAATAGAAATAGATTAACACAAACATGAGAATAGATAGAAGTTCACAGGAGAACTCAAACCTGAAAAGAGATTTCTTCCAGCTCACCTGTATATATACTCGTATGATATGATCAAGCAATTGGTATTGAAACAGTCTAATAAAAGTTTAAGTTTCGAATATCTATCATTTATTAGTTTTTGTCTGCACCTGATGAATTTTTCTACAGCTATTTTATGAATGTATAACAAAAAATTAACATGTTTTAGAAAAAATTATCAATAATATTTGTATTTGAGAAAAAAATCCAAGTTCTCAAAAAATACATTAAATAAAACAATAATTTAAGATTTGTAATCTACATAGTGATCAATTTTTACAAAACAGTTCGTGAACCTTTTCGCTGCGGAGCGTGTGGTCGTAACTTGATGTGGAAACTTAACAAAAAATAAACAAAACAAGCCACAATCTGTTTACAGATTGATAAGACGATTCGTGATGTGATGCTCTTTGTGATGTGCAGAGCGTAGTAATAAGGAGGCCAAATAATAATAAAAAAAAAAAAAAAAACAAAAAAAACCTGTACTACATACTAAACTGACCACATCTTGATAAGACGGTTCGTTCTCCTTGTCGCTGTCGAGTGCGTCGTCGCCGTCGTCGTCATCTTCCAATTCCGTTAGCAGTGCCGGCGCTCGGCATGATTCCAGGAAGTCTTCTAGCGATACCTGTGGGTCACATAATTTACTTAAGCAAGCAGATCTTAGTGATGTACTGTACAGAAATACCACATAATTAATTTTCTACAAAATTACTAACAATAACTACACGAACATTAACAGAAAAAGAAATGGAATAACGGCGGTTCCCCAGTATACTTACAACTCTTACCTGCTTTGATATTCAAATTTAATGTTACCTTTTTTAAACTAAGAAAAAAAACATAAGTTAATATGATAGTTGACACTAATAAGTTAAACTGACCTGTTCACTCTCACTGGACGTAGACGTGAGAGACAATGTTAAGGCATTTTGCGCGTTCGGGGCGAGCGATGGATAGCTCTGTGCGGCAGATAGCAGACCACCCGGGAAATTGCTTGACAAGGCCAAACGTACAAGGCTGCAATTATTCATACATCTTATTCAACGTGCACCATACAAGTATCACATAGAGATACTCAAACAAAAACATTGGCTGGACTTATGAAAATATTTTGATGTCTATTTAAGACAATATAAAAGAAGACATTGTGATTATAAGGGGAAGTTGATAGTCCAGCCAAACTGCTTTATAAGATCTGTCTGTCTGATCTCTAAAGGGCTGTATTTTGTTAATTCGTAGCAAGCTGTAATGTGTTTAAATTCAACATGATAAAAAAAACATATAATATATATAGAGGGTTACTCTTCATATTATTTTTTCATAAAAACACGTAGTTACAAAATATACCTGGGGAATAGACTAGCGGCATTGTTGGTTCGGTTAGCGCGCTGCGGATTGCTCCCACGGCCCGCGCCCGTACCGCGGCCCATTCCGAGGGATTCGAGAAGTCTCGCTGCACCCTGTAAAAAATCGTATTCGTAAAAACTTAAAAAAATCATACATTTAAAACAGACGAAGGATAATTGCAAACAAAATTTTATTTATTAGAGGTATTTTTAGATTTTTAAATCGGTCACTTGTTAGTTTACCTGATTCGTCAAATCCGGTTCACTAGCACTCATAGTTCCAGATCCACCGCCGGTTTGGTTGTCCTTTTTGTGATCGCCATATTGAGCTTCAGCGCGGTCGTCCCTTTCAATGCACTGTAGATAAAATTAATTTAATTAAGCTAGAGCCATAACATTAAATAGTGACTAGCCTTACAGCTCGAAACTCTATCTTCTACGCTGTAGATCGTGGGTTCGATCCCCACCCAGGACAAGCATTTATAAGTACTGTATGTATTTTATAAGTTACCTAGTTCCCATAGTACAATATATGCATAGTTTAGTGTTGTGTCAAATGTCCATAAATATTTATTTATTTTAACATTAAAACTATTTCATTTGTATCTACAGGAAAAGGTAAAATAGTGAGTAGACTTTTTGGTAATACAAATAAGTTCAGTCATCTATCGACTTTACAGCTAACACACACATAAGTTCACGCCTTTTGCCAAAGGCTTAGGCATAACCTTTTCACCTTGTGGGTTACACTTTTATGTTAAGCAAATTGTGTGAGGAACGTGTGTTTGTTCTGTGTGGGTGTTACTAGATGTATGTGTTTACAACAAAAACGTACTAAATAAGTATTTATTAGTTATCCGATGCCCAAAGTACAAGCAATGCTTAGTTTTGGAGTAAGATGGTACTGTGTACATAAATAATATTTATTTATCTACTAAATATATTTATTATACGTGCACGTTTCGCTCGTTCGATTAAATAAGTAGAGATGTTCTAATCTAAAAAGGAACGACCTCGTCACATGCAAAGTAGGTATATAGCCGTCATTAATATATTTACCTGTATCTGTATTCGATTCGCATTGTTCCGCAGCGTATGTAGCAGCGAGGCGGGCAAAGCAAGTAGTTCGCTAAGAGAATTTGCGCTGTTGCGGACCGCGTCACCATCACTATTCCGCGCTTCGCCGTCCTGTGTTACACAATCGTGTCAAGCCACAACACAAACACTATACACAGATAGCTCAAAAAAATAAAATCTACCATTATAAGTTAAGACGAGCTTCCAAACAGGCCTTCCAACAGGTCTTAGATAAAAAAATAAAGTAAGTCTACTTTTACAAGAAACAAAATTGTAAAATAACTTAAAAGTTAACATGTAACTTTACATGCATGTTTTTTAAACCCAAGTTATAAATTTTAATATAACGTGTAATCACTATAATCCCATGAAAGGATACGCCTTGAGAATGGAAAATAATCGTATCTTTTCTTCATTATCTAAAGTTGGCATTAGTTTATTTTTCAGCCTTTACTAATAGATGGATAAATTAGCAATTAAAATAATGCACGCTTCAATTTTTATATTCTTCTTAGTATTTACAAATAGCAAGAAAAACCGCCACATTCAAAGTTAAGTTATTAAAACCGCAAAGTTAAGTAAGCGAGACTGGTGACTTGCTTGAAGGTTCCAATTAGATTTATTTAACTAATCGGCCGATCAGCGCAGTATGGAGGGATCTTTTCTGTTATATGCCACTGTTGTCGGTCTTTTGCTATACCCACTTGCCTTTAACGCCACAATATCGACCAATGATCTGGGTGTCCAGTCTAACGTTTTGATCATAGTGCAAAAGAAAACAAAACAGTAAACCAAATTGATTTAAAAATCAGCTACTAAATAAGCGCTTCTATGCGTACTACTGTGATTACCAAACACTACAACACATTCAATCACACATCACACTAGCTTGAGATGAAAATATGACAAGTTACTGACCTCCTGGGAATTAGATTCGGGTACTGGTTCTTTGGCTGGGTAAGGTTTGGTGATGTCGGTAATACTGGTCGGTCCCATTTCCATATTCGTAAAGGAAGTATTTCCAAGATCCGCCATACAGTTGTTACTCTCGGCACCGAGGGTTAGGGATTCCACTATTGTGGCGAGATCTGCAGGTAAAACATTTGTCATCACCTGATTTCAAGCTATACGAACAACGAACTGAAACTACTCATTACCCCATGGTAGGTGGATAATTTATGAAATGTATTTTTTTATCTTTTACACTCTTAATCTTGCACTAGGATTCCCTGTGTTGCGACATGGCATAGACAAACATAGAAACATAAGAAAAACACCCGAGAAAACTTCATGCACACCACACAAAGTGTTCTCCAGCTGGTTTCTCCTACCATAAATAAAACATGGAAACGAGATAGTAATATATATTGAATATTATTAATACATCATCTGAACTATATCTTTTAAAGGTGGTATACCAAATTCCAATGCTTTTGTAATGTTTATTTGTATGGTATTCGTAGTTATGAAGAAGTAATAAATCCATTTACATCTGACTTCATATTTATTCACGAGTGCAGGTTACATAGGTAGGTACTGAACTTCACCTATCGCTGGGAGACGACTGCCGCCAACAGCTACAATTCGAACAACTCAGCAAACCTACTCTGTATTCTGTAGCGTGCCGGTACACTTTTAACAAAGTCACAGTCAAAGAAATACATTTTCAGCACAAAAACCTATGGTTCGTTTCAAAATCCTTACAGAGATTTGCAGACCTTTTCAAAGTTATAAAAGTGATGAGATAACAAACCTGTATTTATATGATGAGTGGAATTGTTGATAGCGGAGAGATCGGTGGCATGGGTGCGAGGACGCGACATATTGCTTGCCATTTCTTCACTGGATATGTTGTCCGCTGACGAAGCCTGCTCTGTAGAAGCAACTGAAACCTACAAAACAATTACTTATTACAACAAGTGACTGATTTAAAAATCGAATAAAAATAAAGTACTTCCATAGCCTATTTTTTGCCCCCCAACAAAACACAGTAACAAAAAAAATATCATCCATTTACGATGGCCAAAACAATGCAAAAAAAAAATATTCGTAGAGTTCGGCAGCTGCATCTGGCTAGTCTGAAGTAGGATGGAAAAGCTTATGCCCCTTACCATACCTAAAACATGGAAAGAGACGACAGTATAATGACCCTTTGCAGCCAACTTCAAAGTAGCCAAGACACATCGGCCTAAGTATTCTAAACGTCAGCGTGCATGAAAAAAATTATAGGAGTGATTGAAACAAAACAGATATGCCAGGATTTTAGTAAGTAGAAACACATGTTCTCTGCCTTCCGTTACAGTAAAGAAGCGTGATTATATGTATACACGAAGATCGATTCATTACCTGATTTTCAGCACCGGTAGCATCAGGCAGACTAGGAGTGGAGTGGCTCTTCCGGCCTGGCTTAGCCCCTTCCGTCGCACCACCACTCACCACTTTGAGATCAAACTTGCCTTCTGCGCCCATGCGATACGAGTTGCGTCCGCCGTGATCCCACCTGCGAATATTAATATTGATTATCAAATTACTTTATAAAATAAACCAACACACTATTTTTGGCATCATCTGTCATATCGATGCCTGGGATTGGAGATTCAGGCTACAGACATACACTTTTAATTGCCAGATGTAAATTATCTTGGATAAGTTAAAATTGTATATCTGTAGACTGCTATTATATTAGAAGCCGTAATACCGGTATTCGATCAAGGTTTTTGAATAAGCAAGTCCCCAAAATAGTGGACATCTATTCTACCTGACATCAACCCATCCATTGTGCAGGTCGGAGGTGACAGTGCCGAGAGCAGGGTGCGGTCCGTCCTGTTCGCGCCACTTCCAATCGGCGCCGCGCACAACCCTCGCGCCTGCGCATACGCCGCGCGCACCGCGTGACCAGCGCCGGGCGCGGGCGCCGCCGCCCACTGCCGCCGTGGCTGCCGCCGCCGTGGCACCGCTGCCACACTGACGGGGAGGCGTATCCACTACACCTACCACCTAATTATAAACAGGACAAGTTAGATTACATAGCTTATAAATTATGAAAACCCTTTTCAAAAACGTAACGTAACGTATTGCTTTAAAGTTTATAAAAGCTATGGAACTTCAATATTTTACCGTCATCTTACTAACCTTGCCGTATATTTCCATGCCAGAAAGCGAGAGGTAGTGACTCTGTCCGCTCGCATTCTTTCCATTCTGCTGTATGCGCAAATAGCGGTAAGGCGCGTCGCATCGTATGCGCCAAGTGGCGGTACTACCTGGCTCTTGTAGTGCTTGTTCATCGCTATGTGCTAGCAATGTCGTCCATGCTACTCCATCCATTGACATCTAAAAGTATGACATCTTTAGTCATTTCATATAAAAAAAGAAATACATTATGATGAATTTTCAAAGGATATCATGTGTTTTACAGTGTTTTTTGACATCAGCGTCAACAGCTGGGCCATATTTGATGAGAATTTATATGAATATTGACAAATCCCCAGTAGTCAAAAATATCAGAACCAGAATAACAGAACAGAAACCAGAAATAAAAGCACAAAGCGCCCTGAAAAAGAAAAAGACTCACTTGGAACAGCCAATTCCTCAAAGCCGATCGTCCATATCCCCTAGCGTGCCTCAAAGTATAAGCAGATGGAACGATATGTAATCCCAAGTCCACAGCTATGAACGCCCTTCGATCATCATTGGTGTGAACGTTCAGTGGTTCAGGAGATCGCGATAAGGCGTCTTCGGCTCTGCCGTACGGCAGCTGCCTACCATCTGAGGACCACACGCAGACTAGGCCGTGCGCGCCCGGGTTCACCCACTCACAAGTCCCGGCGTTGCTGCCGATGAAGTAAAGCACGCCGTTCTCGTCGAAATCATGCTAAAATAAGATGAAAAATGGCCATTAGATTTCCAAAAGCTTGTTTGTAGTACAGTGATAAAAAAGTCGGTACTTATATGAGAACACAATTATGTGGACTTCCGTGTTGACGTTTAAAACATTTAATTATCAAATTAGTAATTCACACGTCTTCTAAAAGAAAAAAATGTATGCGCGATCGCACATCGTTCATCTGATTGACTTGAAACTTTATACTTTCGTGAGTTTATGACATTACCGTCAGTGTGAAAAAGAGCTTTGACGGGCTTTAGCAAGTAGAACAAAAAAACTCACATCGTAACTGAAAGTTATAGGTCCGTCTGTCCTGATCTTCTGCACAAAGTGGAAAGTAGCTCGCTCCATGTCATACCACTGTCTCGCGACGGACTTTGCTAGGAACCGCTCCAGTTGGCGCACAGTGGTGAGCGCCTCTACTTTGAGATTGCGTCCATTGTTGTTGCCAATTGTATTTGCGTTTGGATCTTCCACTGATTCTTCATTCGCGCGCTCTACTCGTATCCTAATGGACATTGAACGAACAAAAGGATGATGAAAAAATCATAACAACTACAAGCCATATAATAAATGAATGAATGGTAATAACTGTCGGTGCCTAACTGTAGAACGTTGGAACGTTGGATCACGCTGTTTAGGATGGCTGCGGCTCATACCTGATACGTTTGGTAAGGAGATGCAGTGAGGCAGCGGGCGCGGGCGGCGGTGCGTCCCCAGCAGGCGTTATGACCGGCAGCCGCTCCACGCTCTCGAGGACAGCCACGAGCCGCGACGCCACGGAGCCTCCACTATTGGCAGCCCATTCACCCACTACGCGGGCTCGTTCGTTTGCTTGGCCCGGACCGTCTATACAAAGAACAAACAATTAATCAATTACGTGCGAATAATCTTGTAATTTCTTATACTTCATACAAAAACAATTGTGACCTAACTATGATGTTTTTCATTATATTATTTGGTATAACAAAATAGAAATTTAAAATATAAAAGTGATGAATACATATATGGCCTCATACGTGATTTTAAATATTCAGCATATGAATACCAATAGAAATGTAAAGCTAACAAATATTTTCAATTTCTTACCATTTGCCTGAGGCGAAAGTACTTGAAGCAGGGCTGGTGCCAAGCCCGAAGACTGAAGTTCATAGGCCGACAGGTGCTCGTCGCCGCAGAGTAGCTTCGTGAGTTGATCTAACGATTCTACCAGTTCCTCTTGCCAGTCTCCTGATAATAACGATGACATATATTATTCAAACCACTTTCATCTTAGAAGGTTCTACCTTCAAAATGTCATTTACGATGATTAGATGATGCAAAGTAAGAAGGATGGTAGGGTAAAGGCCTGCTTTGCATCTCCATCACGAATCTAACGCTAAACACCTCAAAGTTTGTTCTTACCTACTCGCCTAAAAGCCAGATTCCAACCAGGACCTTGAGTGACGAAACTATTGGTTACACAAGCTTAACTCAAAGTCTAACCTTAAAAACTTTCATAATGTCGTATAAAATGGTAGTCCAAGGACAACGTGGTTAAGGAGTGCTTACCAGTGGGTTGTGTAGCGATTCTCTGCAATCGCGCCAGAAGCGCCCTCAGACGAGCGACCGGCGGTCTCGGCTGTCGCGTCGCCGCACTGGCCAAGTGCCGCGAGTATAGATTGCGGGCTCGTTCACAAACCTAAACAGAGCTTAATTTTATAATCTAGAATCGTCACTATATGTACTCGTACGACATAAATACGAAAAGATCCTGATATCTTGCCAACAAGATATCATCTATGATGCCATTTTATAATTTATATTAACCGGCCCTTTATCAAATTGCTAGCTGCGCCCCGCGGTGTTACCCACAGTTTTCCCGGATCAGTAATCCGAGATATAAACTATCCTGGTAACAAATTACTTCGAAATCCGTTGAGCCGTTTAAGCGTGAAGGTGGTACAAACATACACACATACTCACAAACTTTCGCCTTTACATTATAATCAAGATATTAGTAAATATAAATTAGAAAGATTCACTTTCATGAAAATCACAGTATTCTTATTATACCTGTGCCTTTACGGTTTCAGTCTTAGTAGCCGCACGCGACCGAGTAGGATTTGAAGCAGTGGCGGCAGCAGCGGCTGTCTTGCGGTCACTCCATCCACTTCCAAGCTCTGAAACTAACAAATCAGTATTTAATTTGAACAAGAAGAAACGGTAGTTGATGAATTCAGGCGTTACTTCGCAGTAGTCCATGTTAAGATGATCTGAAAAGGGGTAGGTAATATGTAAACTTGTAATAAATGAGTAAATAATTTTGAAAAACAAGAACAATTCTCCGAGAAAAGGGAAGATCTTCCACCGAGCAGGTGTTATACTCGGGGACCGCGGTCCGACAGATGATGTCGAGAGGTTTTATTTAAGCCCAAACTGCAAGTGTTCCTAGAATTTGCACAGTTCATAGCAAAAATACGCCATCTGTATTGCGTATTTTTGCTATGAACTGTGCAACGAGTAGCAATACCACTGGGAGTTAATTTAATCGCTGATTCATCAGTAATAATTGGCTTGTAGGTACGTAATTAGAAAATCACACGATCTAATAGTTGATTATCGGTCCAAAACCACAGAACCTGGGCTAGTGGTCGTACGGTGACACCAGCGGAAAGGTATAAATATTCGAAGTTTAGCTTACTAAATATTAAACCTTTTTAGATCATGAAGAAGAACCACTCAAGTCAGTCACTATAGAAACAAATTGTACCGAGGAAGGTTTCAGCTGTAAACGCGTGTCTAGTTCCCCTATTGGACTCGAAGATAAAACCGGCCAACTCCTCCCGAAGTATTGTCGATTGTTGTTGTCCATCAGTATTGTGGATGTGGAGTTCCTTTTCTCTGTGAATAAAAATAATAGAAGTCAAAGAATGAAAGACAATTCTAAAATATTCATGGTCATTTCAACGCTAAAGCAGACACAGCACATACATTTGCCTCGGCAAACAAATGTTTGTCCTGGGGGGAAATTGAACCCACGACATACAACGCAGAATGCAAGCTTATTTTTTTTTATAATCTAATAGCTTATGTACCATGTTTGTAAATTATTAAATGAATTATAATTTACTACCAACTGAGCCTTGAGACCAGTTAAGTATATGTATATTAAAAATAGTAATGAATACGTACTTCTTGCAAGTGAGCGCCCAGTTGCCAATGATTAGTTTACTAGGTCCCGGTTTCGATAAGATAGGTTGCGGTACAGTATTCTTGACTGATGCTCTCGCTCTTTGTAACTTATCAATGAACTCGCCACGATTTTCTGCAATAAAAAGAAAAAATATTATAGTTATTAAAAGGACAAGACCTACGAAATGTATGCATTTATGTCACTCCACAATAGACTGTTTTCTATGAGTCACCGCGTGGGGACCGTTTGCAAGGGAGGATTTAAATGCTTTTGTTTCTTAAGGGTCATACAACATACCTGTGTTATCAGTTTGATGCTCAGGGCTACCACTGGAGTACATAGTAGCGAGTTTTCCGTCGAGTAGGTAGCGGAACCAGCCATTACTGCCAGTGCTGAGCTCCAGGGCAGCTACATCACTCCACAGGTAAAGCGCGTCGCGGCCGCGGCACAGCGACCAGTCTCGCCACGAGTAAACCACGCCGCTGGAGAGGCACGATGCATCTTCACTGCTGCTTACTGCTACACTAGACATGCTTGAACTTGCACCTAGTACAAAATGATGGTACTGAATTAAATCCAGTATATTGTAAAGGGTCCAGTATTTGGTTGTTGGGTATTATTGGTTGAGTTTTTGTTGAATTGAGTTTATGAAAATGACAATATACTCATTTAAGGTGGTACCTCGAGCAAATCACCACGCTTACGCTTATTAGCAAGAGCGACATAATTACAAATTTCATGAACTCGCAGTTTTGTAGGTGGTAAGTGTTTAACCCCGCCCGTGACAATCAACCGCAAGCCACTCAGAATAAGACTTTATTGCGGTAGTTACAGCTCCATCCTTCGTATAAAACACAATACCACGATAATGATAATAACAAAATGCAAGAACTCGACACGCTATATAAAATGTACCAAATACTCACCCGCAGTAGAACTGGTAGACTCGGATATCGGTACAGCAGAAGATGCCAATGATTCGACTTTACTGAAGACGCCGAGTCGTGCAAACTGCTCTAGATAGATATCGGATGCCTTCAGCATCAACTCTTCAGCTATTCCAAGCACGACTAGGTGGCCGTCATCATCGTCCTGTTGAAAACAGACTATCTATTACGAAATGAGTTTGGTGGTATCATAAGAAAATTAAAAAAAACTAAGGCATTGGAGACTGTTATTTTACAGACTATTATTTATTTTTTTGCAGTCTTGCCATATCTTATCTGTATTCTTTTCATCCGCTTCAAAAAAGTTCACATTTTTAGCAAAAGTGCAATTGATCGCAAGTAAACTTTTTTAAGAGAAAATGTGATTCCGTGGAAATCACAGGTCCCGGTTCAGATTTGCTCAGTAATACAACTATTCATAATTGAGGTTATATTTATTTTAGTAAAAGATAGACTTATAAACATAAAATAATACAACACACACAGATAGGTCAAAACAAATCTAATGCAAGTAAGTTTCGATGGTGTGATATATTGACATAATGTGGATGCATAATACAAGTTATGAACCGTTATGTTTATGTATCAGCTCAAAAACAGTCATTAGTATTTGAGATAATGGTAGGCTACATAAATCAAATGTACTTTAATCATACAAAGCCGAGCGGGAGCAACGTCATCGCATGGATCATTGTGTAAAAATAAATCTTCCAACAATCCAAACGACATTGTCGTAAGCAAACATGATGTTATGGCTCCAAAATATTGAAATAGCTGTAAATACAACATCATTCCTGTTATTCCAACAAACAGGTTATGAACTAAATCAATCATCTTAGAATCAACCAAATGCCTTTTGCAAATTATGAAAAAGGCTTCGCTTATTTTTTATATTCTGTACTATGCCACTATTATTTTTGGAGATACTAAGTAGTATGCATTACTTTACTATGTTCCGCTTTTAAGAGTGTGGATGGCGGTGAAACTACAGACCATATCTAAACCATGGAATATATAGAGCCATGTCAAACTTCATAGATACATGCAGGCCATGTTCATAGACATCGCCAGATGATCCTCGGGTGATAGTACCTGCATTGCGGTTGGTTGTGGATTGATTTGGTATCAGAACAGTAGGTATTAGAAACCGTCGGGCGATGTCACTAAACGGCCCAGAAGGAAGCGTATTGCTACATTTAATTTCAGTCAAACAAATCATCGCAAGATCATATTATATACGCTGCAATTGGAATGAAGCCTTACCAACAGGGCAGGGTATAATTGGAATTTCTAATTCTAAATGTTTACGGATAGTGTTTCAACAGTTTGAGAGCCACAAAGTTGTCGATTCACGTGATATTAGTGCACAGGTTTCATCACACCATCGGAACATTACCGGTGGCGGGCGAATATAGCGGCTGCGTAGGACGCGCGGCTGCGAACGTCGCACCATCACCTCGCCCTGATTGTACCAGTAATTATACTATGAAAACTAACGTTATTAGAAGTATCTCTTAATCATAATACGACATTTATCACGTACCAAGTACCAGTGTATCACACAAACAGTGTTTTTGGATCTGTCAGAACAATAATGCAACGTGATACACAGCATACTCGCTACTTTGTTATTTAGTTCTTATGCATAAACTTTCAAATATGGTGTTGTAGTTATTAGTATGTTTTTTAATTGAACGCCACCTGAGGCTAACTTCACTAATTTGTTTGTCATTGTCAAACAGTCGCAAATAAATCATAAACTCGGTCTGGGGCATTTTCAGTAGGTTCTAGGTATTTATGCCGACATGACAGAGAAATAAGAATCCACCGTACTGTAGTACCTGATACTTGGTCAAGGAACAGCAAACTATAAGTTCAAACGTGCCGGGATCGATGCTCCCGGTAGTTTGCAGCACTGCTCAACCCTATTAATAGAAACAGACGGATCACATTGTCAGGCGCGGCGTTGAGGATCTGCGTAAATCGTGCAAGAAAGTACACTAAACGATTAAACACTCATACAGAACCGGCATCACTATGAGTAATAAATCGTAAGTTGACTGCACTGAAATCTGAGAAGGGTGAAATAGGCAATTACTTAAGAGATTGTATACTGACCGCGTTGTCAAGCACGGCGGCGACGAGCTGCGTGAGCAAGGCGGCGGTGTGCGGCGTGCGAGCCCGCGACATGTCGCGCAGCAGCCGCGCGGGCGCGTAGTGAATCATCTTGCGTACGAGCGAGAGGCACGCGCGGCGCACACCGGACCCGCCCGCTCCCAAGTACCGCGCGCAAAATGCCGGCACCAAGCGTCTGAAATACAAGAGTAATAAACATGTGACTGAATTAAAAATGTAGTAAACTAACTTCAATCCATTAATTCCCATTTTTCGACGAACGAAACCTTAAAATCGTAGAATGGTTTGAATTATATAAAATGACTCACTCTAGGTAAACAGCCGCCATTTCCTTGTCGCCAGTTTCGGGAAAATCATCTTCGTTGCCCGATGACGGAGAATCATGGTTTCCAACAACGAGCCACTCTCCGGGGCACTGCAGTATCGCTGCTACTTCCCTATGTCCTATGAAATATTTAAATTTATAATTGCTTATTAGATAGATAGACAGATTAGATGACCTTTTTATTGTTCAGCAAAAACAAATACGAAAAAGATCATATAATTGGTGGCACAATGGGCGGCATTGTTTTTTTTTAAGGGATAAAAGAATAGAAGATTTGTTAGATTTTTAAATCAGTCAATTATTATTTTACTCCAGTCCTTCTTACCTTGATCATGTCGTTCCCTGGCTTTATCGAGGGGGGTTTTTCCATCTTCATCACGCAAATCAGCGTTGGCACCGTATCGCAATAGCACTTTCGCGATAGCCGGTCGGCCAAAACACGCAGCGTAGTGCAGCGAGGAACTGCGTTGACCTCTGTTCACGTCAGCGCCTAAGAATGAAAAAAAGGAAACTTATTATTACGGAACATTGGGAACAAATATCACGGAGAAAATATTTTTTTAAGATTTATTAATCGTTGAGATAAATATTTATTTAATTAATTATTGTATCATACTCATTGATTGCGTTTTCCACTTAATTACAAGCTGTTAAACAAGTTAAATGTCTCATTAATATGAGTTTATATTAATAGTTATAATAAAAGTCATTAAAGTCATCTTGAGGGTTTCTTAACTACAGTAAAGTTTCTTGTGATGAAACCTATGATAGATATTCTGAACCGTGATCCTTTGGGATGCCCTAAAAAGCGCCATCTTTTAAGGGCATCCCAAAGGATGCTCATGGGCTCCAAGACTCAGTGTTTCAAGCCCGAGATGATTTTGACTTCTTGATTATTCAATAGAAAAAAAAATACCTTTTTCACACAGAAATTCGACCATTTCTTTAGTGCCGAACGCAGCGGCCCAGTTGAGCAGCGTCTGTCCGACGTCATCAGTGAAGTTAACGTCGACAGCTCCACTCGACACCGCCGCCAGAAGCGCCTCGGTGTCTTTGCCTCGGATACAATCTGACAACAAACAGATTAAGCATAGAATTTTGTACTATCCGGGTCCAAACCAACTGAACAGGGTGGCTCTCTGTTTGGTTGGTTTGGACCCGGCCTGTGTGGACGTAGCGCATGTTGCCATACGGAATTGATTCTTGTTTTGAATCCAATGCTACATAACAATGGTATGTAGCATTGTTTTCCCGATACGGTTTTCGAATTAGGTAAACTAATGTATGTGATGACCTGCAATACTGAATCACAGAATAAATTTAAGTATATCGATTCCGTTGTATTAATAATACAACGGAATCGATATTAGCTGCCTATTACCTATTAGCTGCCTGTGCGATTTGTCCCCGCGCGGGCCTGCGCTGGAACCCTCGCCTGCGGCACCACTGCTCGTTCCCGCCGCCGGGGTACCATTGCGGGCTGCCCCACTACAGCATACAAAAAAAATAAAATTAGGTAACAAAATAGTTAAACCTAAAGGAACAGCGGAAATATCTAAAAAAATCTAAATTGGTAATTATGCATGGAAATTACGTCTTCAGAATTGGATATAGAAGGTTGATTAGGATTCATAACCGCTTATGAAGAGTGACTTACAATAAAATCTATTTTAGGTAGCACAAAGTTCACTGGGTCACCTGGTATTATATAATTTCCAAGCAAAACCAGCTTCATAAAACTTTCACACAGCTCTATAATAGGTAAGTAGGTAAGTCATAAGTCATAATAGGTAAGTCATAGTACAATATAATTAACTAGCTGTTCCCCGCGACTTCATCCGCCTGGAATTAAACAATTTTCTTGAGCGAAAACATAATTATGATTATTTTTTTATAAAAGTAGCCTAAGTTGCTCCTTACAACACCAGCTGTGAAAGTCCCGTCAAAATCGGTCCTGCCGGAACAAACAGACAGACAGACAAAAAATTTTAATATTGTATTTTTGATATAAATAATTACCGTATATACTTTAAATGCAATTAAAAAAAGCTGTTAACACATTGTTTAAATTGGCTAGAAGTGATTTAAAAAAACATGAACTGCAAGATACCTAGATGGTGTTGAAATATAATCACGCGGTCAGTTACCCGATATACCGCAAGACCGCACGCGGCCTCTAACAATACCACATAAGGTTTTATTCATGTGAGAACAAAACAAGTAACAAACTACCTAACCGCACTCTTTCGTTCGATACGGTCTAATGCTGCAATTCCGTTTCCGTGAATCAGGTATTTGTTATATCTTAAAAACCTTTAACACGCATGTTGTTTTGTAGGTATTAGTAAATTTTAAAGAAATAAAAGACGGATTTAAACATAATATACATAGGTAAATATAAAATACTAGCGGATATCTACTACGCTAAAAAAGAAATACATTATGTGCCCAACGCATTGTTTTATTAATCTACAACCATCTTCGCATTATTGTCTTTCTGAGGAAACCGGTTTAAGGCCCATCGGTTGGATGGTTTCAATCTCTATAATGGACATAGGTAGAAACAATTTTTGTTTTATATTAGAAGTAGCTGCGTCAGCGCTCGTTCACCTAAACAATTGCGCAAAACTACACAACACATACCAAATATGGTAACGTTTGCCAGATATAAAACTCACGTCTGTATAGCGTGTCGTCCTTCACATAACAGCACCAGAAGCAAGTCCACGAGACGCATGCACTCGAGGCACCAGCGCTCATCAGCCTGAACCGCCGCCTCCACGGCCGAACACAACTCGGCACGTACTAAATCCTGTAAATATTACAATGGTATTGGACTATGTAACTCCGTGGTTTAGTTGGTAGTAGCCCTGCCTTCGAAGCGAGGGTGGTGAGGATGAAGTTTGTTCTAGGGTCTTGGGTGTTTGTATTGTGTTTCTGTTTCCATGTGCAGAGTATGAGTGTGTAAACAAAGGTTCATTAAACTACTGCCAGTAGTAAGTTTAATGCAATTTTGATCACACATACCTGTCCCGAGGACATCGTGTGTCTTAACTCTGTTATTATTGACAAAGTAAATTGCTTTATGTCAACAGTAGGCGGGTTATTGTAGAGTTTCATCGTTTTAAGCAGATTCTTCCCAATGACCACAAGTAAAACTCCCATTGGAAGTTAACTTTACCTATGTACTTCTAATACTAAGCCTTCGCTTGACAGGAGAATGAGGAGATGACTAAAAAGGCTACAATATATTTATATCCGGATATCAATACTGTTAAGCTAAACTGTTAGGCCAAGAAATATGGTTTTGTCCGAAGCACTACCTGTTTTGGTCAACAGATACACCATTTAAGGTACAGTCAATTTAGATATTTATTTAGGCTTAATCAACCTGTAAAATGCAGAGGATTTAATAAGTGTCCACCGTCTTTCTATCTTTTCTAACTTTAACACACAACATTTATTTAAATTGCAACTTTATCCGATGATCTAAGTTTTATAGAAAGCTTTTTTTTACTCTATTCTTTAATTCTCCATACTACAAGTTTTAATCAATTTACTTACATGTGTAATTTGCGCCGATCCGCGACAAAGAGTTGACAGCAAGCTGACAGTCGTAGAGACCGACGGAGACATACATTTGTCGTCGCTACTCTCCGTGCTGCCTAGGCGACGAATCAGTTCGTCAATTAGACCTGTGAATACGAGTAATTATGTGACTTGCATTTTAAAGTATCCAAGAAATTGTTGACACAATTCACCGTAATCATGCCCAACTTTGGGTTCCCCTAATGGCAATGTTGCAAGACACGTGACTAGAAGTCGACTTAAGTAACGCTTTAAGTCGGGTCGGCATTAATTAAGCACTAATGTGACAGACTCTCTCCTATTTTTATTCAACTTCAAATAAAGGAGGTTATTCTCAATTCGGCTGTATGTTTGTTATTCGATGTCTTTCCAATTGAGGACCGATTTTTAATATGGATAGACCTCTGAGGTAGTCCGAGGTACCTCCTAGAAATTTCATGAAGAAATTCCACCCATATGAGCGTAAAATAAGTAACTAAAGTATTGAAGTTGGTTGATTCGATTTATAAATCAGTCAATTATTGTTAACCATAGTGATAAAGGAAGAACATAGACCAAGTCGCGATGATGCAGGAGGCATATAGATCATATATCAGTGTAAATCAAAATCGAAGACCAAATTGAGTTGGTTGTCTAAGTTAGTTCTAGAAAATACTGTGTCATTAAATTGCAGTCATAAGAAAATATTTAACAGTAAGAATGATGCCACCATATATACCATGCTCGGCTAATGGTGCCGGGTCAGCGTGGGCTCTCGCAAATCTGTCAGCGAGCGACGCGAAACAACGCAACGCAGCGTCTGCAACGCGGGCGTCGCTGTGTCTCAGCAAGGCCGACAGTGAAGATACCGCATCACCCACACGGGCATCACCTGGCTCCATTTTGCCGCAAACCCTAAAATATTACATTATACATTTATTTTGTAGTAGTATAATAATTTTAATTTTGTAACAGTAATTTTGTAACAGTATTTGAAGTAATGTGTTGATAATATTTACCTTGAAACGACGGCCATAGCTGAATGAAGTGTGTCTTTGTGCACAGAGGTGCCATGATGGGTGATGAAATGTAACACTGAAGGTAGACCGCCGCCCTCCCATACGGCACCAGCCTCGCGAGTGCATACCAACTCCAAAACCTATATCAAGCAAGAATTCTTTATATAGATTTAACCAATATAATCATTCTGCATAAAATCAATTTAGATGGTTACTTCTCAAGGCCTTCAGAAAATAATAAAGTAAATGATTAAGTAAGAAATATAAGCGGTTGAATATATCTATACAAATAAATGACCTTGAAGTGTAATTCCAAAATAACAGCTTTTTACTAAATGTAACAACCAAAACTATTAACAAAAAACAGTTAAAAAAATTGTTGTCCTTCTGTCTCTTTGTACCGGATAATCACCGAAGCGGCTGGAAGATTTTGACGGCTCTTTCACTGGTAGATAACTGTTGTTACAAGGAGTAACTTAGGCTACCTATATTTTAGAAAAATTCAGGGTTCCATGCAAGGTTAGTTTTCAATAAAATCAAATAAGGAACTTACTTTGATGCATTGCTCAGCTAAATCCTTACTGGTGCGATTATTGGGGTCAACAGTGAATAATCTGCTGCAAATTGCTTTCACTGCACCATCAATGGCCACTATTCTCCTAGTGCATTCAGCTGCAAAATTATAACTCGTAAACAATCTTAACATTATTAAATTAATTAATAATCATAAACATCTTTAGAATTACCCCCATATATTATTTAATTAAGGTTTGTAGACAGTCTATAATATAAACAAATAGTAAGCATTCAGACTGCAACCCAACTACATAATGTGGCTTTGGTGCCATTGACATAATTACATAGAAACTATCAACCAAGTATACAGTTAACATTGGTAACTACCAATGTTAACTGTATACTGTATACTGATAATGCATCTTCTATCTAGCTGGCATACATATTACTTCTTGCAACCTGCATAAGGACTGCCAAGTCAGATGACCATTTTTTTGTCTAGCTCACTAGCTAGACAGACTATCCATTTAGGTGGAAGTCAGTGGACTTCCACCTAAATGGATAGCTTGACACCATAGACTAACATACTGTATTTGGCAATATTGGAGGAACATTTGTATTTTCTGTGGCTGCTCAGGAAATAAGAATTTAAAATTGAAATGTATTTTTCTAATGAGAAATATTTATTGCATTAATTATGATCACATTGTAGTATTGTACTTTTATAACAAAGAAGGGAAAAGCCGTCACAATATTTTAGTTCCTTATACACCTGCATATGTTTACAGTGCCAAAATAGTGTTAAAATTAGGAGCCAAAAAAAAAGACAGCCACCTATCCAACATACTACTAATAGAGACAGTAGTCTAAATAGATCTTTCAATGTAATTTCGTACAAAGATGTGGATAAGCAAATTGAGACTGGGAACAAGTGTACATAAACAGCATAATACTGAGGTGCATAATAGTTGCTTACTATTGTTTACAATCATTTACAATGATGGCAAGATTTTATAATAAGTTGTAATACAAACCAGAGACATCCAGATAGTATGTGATGGCTCTTGCTGTGACCTCTAGAACATTGTCTGGTGCATACTCATCAAGGAATATTTTGCAAAGAGCTGGTAAGAATGTTCGAGGTGGACAACTGCAGGAAAAAGTATTTTAAAGAATTATATAACTTTGTAAATCAAATAAAATAGATGATTATTATTGTTTTGCAGTGTAAAAATGTAATCAGCAATTGTTGCTCATCATCCAAGCAATAAAGAGATAAGGAAAAACCAACTTGAATTGGTTTTCCATGCAAGCTATATTGAATGTACACAATTTAAAGATGGTATCATGGTAAGATGGTAAGATGGTACAGATCATCTAAGTTAAGCAACTATTGGCCCGATGGGCCTGATGGGGGGCTCCTGTGCTTCGGTGGGGAACATTAAGATGTTTGTCCAGGCTATACAAGTCAATAAGCCACGTCGGAGGCCTTCAGGTGCCTTGAAAACTTTGACACCAGAGTTGGCCACTGACTCATACAAAAGAAGAAGGTTTATAAATTCCAGTTTAATATACAAATGCTCGTCTATTACCTTTCAAAGCACCTATCAACATTGTCAGACATAAGAAGCAGCATACACAGTTGTTCCAGGGCAATGAGCTGCATATCCCGCTCATCACCCTGCCCAGTCAGTAGCCATTCCAGCAATGTTTCTGGATCAACCTCTGCCATCTGTTGAAATAAATATCACTAAAAAAAAATCTTAAATTCTTCACAGGTTAGGACTTAAACTCGCATTCCCAGCCTCAGAATCTGATTGAGTCAACTTGTTAATAAAATCCCATGTGCAATTTTCAGATTGTTTACCTATAGTGGCTAATCTCTCAGCATGCCATCAGCAGGCCTATCGGTGTAGTATTATTAGGACCTTTAAAATACTAAATAATCCTATATTGTGGTTACTTTTACTTCAAACAAGAAACACTCATCCAGTGTTGCTTTTTATGATTAAATTACCTTTTAGATATGTGTGGCACGACTGACCTAAAATAAAAACTTCAGATGAATATAATTTACATATCAAATCTAGTTCTTATAAATAAATTTATTGTGACAAATGCAATAACTGAATTTATTCTTGAAAAAATACGCAGCAGTAATATTTACTCAAGTCAAATTGTCTTTAGGTAACTACATAGATCAATGAACCTTATAAACAACTTGGCTACATACTACTATTTATCAATGCAAAAATTTTAATAAAGATATTGTACCAATATAAATGAATGTAAGATTTATGATTACAAAAAGTAGGTTATAGTTCTTATAAACAATGTAGGCACTGCATAGCACAGTGCACCTTTCTCTTCCTGATCAACATGTAAGGCAGGGTAGGTACATGAAAATAAACACATCTACCTGATAGTATATAATGAATGAATTATAGAAAATCTACAATAATTTTACTCAAACCACATCAATAAAGTTGATTGAATTTTTATTTTTTGAGAAGTTTGAGGGCAAATGTGAAGGTGAAAATAAATAAGCTTACCACTATTGCTAATGCGCTTAAATCATCGATATATACCACAAAAGTAACAATGCACAAGATTATTATTATAATCACTGAAACTGGCTCGATTATTGGCAGATGAAACGCAATTTCACAATGATTTTCAACAAAAACCTCAATCTTCTTGTAAACCAAAAAATATCAATGGAAATGTTTCCATATATTTGACAAATTACCCATTTCTGGGGAAACTGGAAACGTCACGGTAGAATGATAGACAAGAGGTGAAACTCGCAAGCGTGAGTGAATACTCTATGACTCATAGTTTTGTCCCATTTTTGTCCAATTTCACTAATTGCAAAAAAACACAACCCTTGTAGATTCGTCAATCCGACTAACAGCCATTTATCTCGGGAATAAAATTTTGCTGATTTCGAATATCTCGGACGTTGAAATATATTTTGGTGATTTACTACGAAAAAAATGGTATAATTGGTCGATACTGTTCAAACTAAGCAATAAATGGCACTTTATACTAACTAACTCATAGCTCCGTTCGTTTTATCATATAAATGAGTTTAATGCACTTGAGTCACCTGAGATATTTATTATCATATCCGTCTGTGACCTAACACATCCTAATACACTGAATTTCACATCTACAGGCATGATTTATGTTTATTAGTGGCAGCACTATATCATAGACTATAAACTAGCTATGGTTTATGATATAGGTACTTTACTGTTTACTTTTTACATTGGCGTTCATGTAGTCCACGTTGATGTTTCCAAATAATTTAATTATCGCCGCAAAGACCCGTCAGGACACCAGAATCATTTAGCAAAATTTATAGACCACTCACTAAGTCAATGTAGCTAAGACATAGGCAGCGTGTTATCCGAGGCTGTGGCAATCTTTGATGAGCACTTGACGTCAGAAACCTCATAATAAAATATACACGAATTTCTACGAATTTCTTAAACTCATTATTATTTTTCAAAAATACCATTGTTGCAGTTTTAATATATAAAAGGTTAAAGTTTGAGTAGCGCTTAATATCAATGACTCCGTAAAGCATATCTACTTTTGATGCTGTTGTTACTGTGTTGTCCTTACTCTGTTTTTCCATTTGATTTTAGGGAAGGGAAGGAAAAATTATGATCTTGATTAATAAAAAGCTCATTTTCTCTGAATACCAGCCATTTTATTATAATATATGTAAAATTATGCTAAAAAACGTAAACAAAGCATGTAATTTAGCAAGAGGCAAATTGCAAGTTTGCAGGAGACTCCTAGCTAGACAGTACAATGGTACGAACGACCATGGGTACGTTCACCTTAGTGTCATCTATATGAATTTTCATCGTAGTCATGCGGTAGTAGAATTATTTTCCGGTTCTTCTGGAGTACTTCTTAAATACTTATCCACTCATATACTTATCAATACGAGCCAGATCCTTTTTCTGTTAACTTATTGTTGAGTTAGTTCCCTACTCGACATTTATAGTTTAGAAACACGCTACATAAATTTTTTTGGTGCAACGCGAAGGTCACGTGACATAATTGATTTAAACACAATAAATCCGCGAGGGGGCGTTGTATTCGTACTATTGTATTCTGGAGACTACAATACACATTATATAAATTGTATGGCTGCGACGTGCGAACCAGTCGACACGCAAGTGGCAATAATATTACCACTCTAGATTTTCTTCAATTTTACCGGAATTAGGTAAGTTTTAACTTTTGTGATTTATACATTGTGTATGATAACGTTATTCTACAGGATTTTGAAGAAAACTTTTAAAACATTTGATTATATTATATAAAACATTTGATTGATATTTCTGTTATGGTTTGTTTATAAATTATTTCTTTCTTGCAATTAGTCCCCTTCACATTGTTTATATTATTGTCCCGGGGGCATGTATCATGTATGACCGTTATATCACTTCCTTTTTTTTCAGCTTTCAGACGCCTCGACTGTCACCATATACAATATATAATACAATACAATAGACAATAGTAGTCTTTGACTGTAACGCTGAAAGTGACGTATTCATAGAAACCGACGTGACGACAATGTCTATCCGAATGGCGAATAGTGTTAGTGTCACCAATATAACTGTGAACTGAAAGGTGTTGCACGTCATTGTCGTTTCAGTATTACCAACTTACTTTGAAGTCCACAAAAATTGGGTAAATTGGCCAACTAATCTAATTAGTAAAAAGTAAATTTAAAACAGCTACAATCATATTCATGCTGGATTGTATGTAAACATTACTGTTGCTAAGCAATGTATCTACTAACTGCGGGATAGCATATAGATTCAAACTCTTACCGTCTCATTTGTCTAAAGGCCCACCTAGAAATGGTGGTAGAGCCTAATAATAAGTAACAGAAAAATATTTTCACTTTTTATTGAAACTCAGGTTTGCAATAATTATGGTCAATCACAGTTATCGACGAATGTCAAATATATATTATTCGATTGTCTACTGCTTTGTGTATTTTATTTCAATATTTCATAATTTTATATGTTAAATATGTAGAAAGCTATAAAAAGTAACGCTAGGAAGAAGAACCTATTTTTTTTATATTTTCAACTTTTAAACTTTCTAGTTTTCTCTATTAACATGCTGTGACGCCCTATAATTGCGGGACCACTATTATCTAAGACTTTGCCTATTTTAAGTTGTATGTGTAATGTATCCTGTGTTGGGAGTCCTTATTAAATAAATAAAATACTCAGGTGCTCCATCTAGTAAATCCTTTTTCTACGTTTCTCTGTCTACGTCCCGCCCGGTTTTATGTATAGTCTATGGGATAGAATAGAATAGACTTCAATAGACCATGACCATCCACTTTTAAATAATAAAAATGGGATACGCATATTATACGTGATTTTGACATAGTGACGTAATTTTGTTGAGTTTTTAGAACATTCTACTGCTTTTAGAAAATAACTCTGACCCCGTTACTTCTATCGGACAACCTGAGTATTTCTTTTTACGCCAGCTAAAATAGAAACCCGGTCATCCGGTCTCGCCTCATTCCAGTCATTAGTGGCTCTTTTTCTCAATACACCAAGTGTTACGGTACATTATATCATGGAACCTTATAAAAAGATGAATATGACCAGGGATAGAAAAGATGTCGAGTATCCTGTCGAATTAGAAACACAATTCATTTTGAGGTTACCTGAAGAGCCTGCCAATAAACTAAGAGAAGTCTTGAGATTAGGGGAAAACTTCAAGAACCGACTCTCAATACAAATGGAAAACGATATGCGCCATGGTGAAGTTCGCTTTGATGAATGGCTACTGCATGCTAAAGTAGTGGACTTACCGACTATTGTCGAATCCCTGAAAACTGTTGACAGAAAAAGTGTGTATAAAACTGCAGATATTTGCCAAATGATGATTTGTAAAGATGAGATCGATCCACCTGCAGAGGAAGAATCAACCGTAAAAAACAAAAAGAAAGATCCTTATAAAGTGGACAAAAAGTTTTTATTCCCTCATGGTGTCACACCTCCTACTAAGAATGTGAGAAAACGGCGCTTTAGGAAAACTTTAAAGAAGAAAAGTGTTGAAGCCCCAGAAATTGAGAAAGAAGTGAAGCGATTACTGCGGGCAGACAATGAAGCTGTCAGTATCACATGGGAAATTATTGAAGAAGCTGTCAAAGAAGATGAAACTAATACCAAACCTGATCAGAGTGTGGCTGTGAAACCAGAGAAAGCTAAAACTAAGAAAGAACAAATCAAAGCTGAAGGTGCCAAACAACAATCTTCCAAGGTGGAGGACATTTTTGGTGGAACACTGAGTGATAGTGATTTAGAAGATGAAAATGTAAATGTAGACTTGGAAGATAGCAGGCTCTCCACTTATGATGACACATATTCTGAGACATCAGCGCAAGCAACCACAAGCAGCGGTAAAAAGCCATATGCAACAGAATTTAGCTCTGATATGTTTTATCATCCACAGCAATCCTATGTTAAAGGCCCAGAAGGGAGTCCTTCGAAAAGTAAGAAGAAACAGCCAAAGCCCTCAACATCAACAGTAGACCCCTACTTATTGGGTGACTACACCCAAGCTTCTGGGGTTGGCTACAAATTACAGCAGCTATCTTTGGAACTTGAAGAACTTAAACAGAGGAAGCAAAAAACACAACAGGAAATAGCTGGGCTGGAGAACATGACATTACGCCAAAGGTTCCAGGAGATCCTCCATAACATAAACAAGGATATAGCATTCAAAGAAATGGAATACCAGAAACTTCTGTCGCATAAGTAAACAAAATGTTAATGGAGAATAGTACATAATAATTTCACATAGGGATTGTATATTGTTTGTAGTTTTTATCATTTATTATTTTACTTAAAACCTAGTGAGCATTTACTCGTGTAATTAAATTAATCATTTAATTTAAGTTCATCACAAAGTTACCAAATAAACTTATTTAACACTAGGAAAGCCTTTCACTTTCATAATAATTCAATATTAGTGTGTGATGTAGTGTCTTTCAAAGAAGTAAAATTTGTTCATTTGTTTGGAAATGGTTGCTAAGAAACTATTTTGAACTCATAAACAAAAGTGGATACCATTGTACAAGCTTTTCCAGGGCTATAAAGAGGACAGAATGCTTTGATGAAAATAGATTAAATTATGATTTAATACACATCTGAGAGTACCTAAAAGTAATTCACTTGTTTAATAATGTTAACATTGCCTGAATTTGCGACACAACTAGTTGAGAAAAATCTTTCACAAGAACATGAAGCACATGCTCACACTATTGTTTTTGCAGGGAGCAAAGATGTGGTAAGTACCTAAGAATACTTTTATAAAAGTAGAAAGAATGTTTGACTTGAATTATCAAAATGCATATAGGTACTTATATTATTTATGTCCTGGCTGTTGGATTAGTAAGGTTAATTATTAAGAAGTAAGCTGAGTTGTTTGTGGGAAAACAATGGCAGCAATAACCTCACCACTTGTCATGTATATGTTCTCATGACGGTGAAAAGTGGTAAAATGTAGCTATTTAAGGCTCTGCCCTTCAGGATATAGGCATGAAACTATGTATGAATATTTATTTTTCCATATTCTGTGATCTGCAAAGTATATTCCTCACAATTTTTCACAGGGTAAATCTACACTACTTTCTATGTTCTTGGATAAGCCTGACGCTCCTCGAGAAACCTTGGTTTTAGAATATTCATTTGGTAGGAAAACTAATCAGAAGCAAGGCATCGAGAAAACTATATGTCATATTTGGGAATATGGCGGTAAATTTGAAGCTTTGAAGGCTGTTTTAAACTCTATTCCTATAAAAGGAAAATATTACTTTTACATGATGGTAGACCTGAGTAAAATTAAGAGAGTATGGGAAACCATGGAAACATGCTTTCAGGCTATTCAAGACACATATTCAGCTGCAGGAAAAATGCCAGAAGTTGTTATTATTGGTGGAAAATATGATTTATTCAAAAATTATGGTAAGTCAAGCATTTCGTCACTTACATCATATAAAAAAGGAAGAATATTTAAAACCATCACAAATACCTACATATTTATCTACATGTATGAGCTTTCGAAAAATGAAAGTTGGTACCTAGCTAAATAGTTAAAAAAAAAAATTACACCTCTAAGTTTCGATCACAGGCGTGGGTGTTGGTAGTTGCTCTCTGTAAGCCCCCATGGCTTCGATGCTCACCCAGAACAATCATTTCTGTGACGAATATAAATGTTTGATTAGGTGCAAAATTAAAAGAATTAAAAAAATTAAACAGTAATCTGGTTCCCATAGCACAATCTATGCTTAGTTTGGGGCTAGATGGCGCTATGTGAAATATCCATGAACGCTTTTATTAAAATTATTTAACTTTAATTTTACGTTACTGTAGACATTATTGTTTATACTAAAAAAAATGTATCCGTATCTATTTTAATGTATTGTAAAATATGGTGGTATTGTCATTTGCTGAAATTTGACGATCATTGTTGAAGATTTCGAAGAAAAAAAACCATTCCGACTTGGAGCTTAACTGGCGTGACCGCGTAAACCAATATCTAAATACCTAGTATAAATTCGCTGTTTTCGTTTGTCTGTTTCTCTGCTAACATCTTTTAAACCACGCAACGGTTTGATACGATTTTCACTATATTTTTTTTTTTACCCGGAATATTTGTGTAACGAACATGCATATTATAATAGAGAAAAGCAGAGTTTCAATGATGTCGTCATATCATATTTTTGGGCTTTAACATTGCAAATGCTGGCTAAACCTTACAAGATAGATCAAAATTATGAACTACGGAATTCTTAAAAATAGGCTTTTAGTTACAAAATAGAACCCATGAAATTAACATAGATCTTTTTTTTAGTATGCAATTTTACTCGGTTAAACTCTGCGATTATAATTCTTTACCTAATTTAATTTACAGATAGTGAAATTAAGAAAATGATATGCACAACCATCAGAAGCATGGCGATGATATACCAAGCCCATGTTTTATTTTATTCTAAAGAACCTTCATTAGTCAGGCGTGCAAAAGAAACTCTACAAAGCTCTGCCTTTGGAAATGGCATAGTTTTCAAAGACAGGAATTCAAATTATACCAAACCATTACTTATCCCAAATGATTCGGATACCTGGGAGAGTATTGGAGTTGCACCATCCTCGATAGAACAGGTAAGTTGACTCGTGAACACACCTATAAGCAGCATTGTGCAGACCTCTAGAATGTACCCATGTAAGTATTAATGGATATCGTGCACTCCTGTTTAGGACTCCCGAGTACCTACTCAAACACCACACATCTTATTAGGCCATACCTGTATAAAAGATCTTATTCTAATTATAAATTAATATAAATGCGAATGTGAGTTTGTTTGTATGTTTTTTCGCTTTCACGCCTTAACTATACCTACATGAAATTTTGTATCCATGTAGTATAAAAAATGGACATGGGGTTCCTTTTATCCAGAAATAAATTGATTTACAAAATCTACATTAACGCGAGCGAAACAGCGGGCAAAAAGCTAGTTAACCATAGAGAAAAAAATTAAATGCTTCGTAGCCTTGCCCAATTATAATGATTTATTTTTAAAATGGCAGGGTGTACCCCCTTAGGGCGAGAAATAAGGGATTAAAGCAGGTTTCTTTTTCTATTTTTAGATCAGTCACTTTCCTTTTTAGGTCAAAGTCAGGCACTTATCACGCATACCTTCGGAGCCGGTGGATTCCTATAACACCGTCGCCAACGGCAGTCAGGAGCTTGCCCAGGCGCATCCGGAACCAATATTAGATAAGTTAGCAGCACTGAAATACGAAGAACTGCGTAACATAGACTCATTGGATATTTCTATAGACGACTATTTGTTGAGCGTTGGTAGAACTAATACGGGTACCTAAATAAAACTTATCAGACGCGTAGGATGTGTTCTTACATGGCTTTATATTAAATACACGTAATCTAAAATTAAAAAAAATATATTATATATATAATATATATAATATAATTATTTTCAATTTAAATAAATGCTACGTTATCTTTATACCTACTGGTTTTTATTTTACCTTACTCAAATAAATTAAATAGAAGATTAGATACAATGGGGTCGATACCGAAGTTGCAGAGAGATGTGAAAATAATGATTTCTGATTGAGTATTAATAATACACATCTGTTATCAGGTGGAGCCAGGTGGAGCGACGGCTTGCGAAAGGTGGCTGGTAGAAAGTTGTAGAGAACTGCCGAAGATCGGGCTTAGTGGCGCTTGCTAGGAGAACCTTATGTCCAGCAGTGGACCATAAAGACTGATGATGATATGATGACCTATGATTGCCAATTTAGTTCAAGCGGATGGATGTTGACGTTAAATTTCCCATGAGTTTGTGCGAATTAGGTTTGTGCTGAATAGGAGAGCACGGACGGCATGAGATTAAAAAAAAAAAAAAATCAATGTATTTATTCGTTAGAACACACACTTATCATCAAACTATCAGTGAACTTTATGCGAAAGTAATTTGAGAAGACAGAGCCCATTTCACATTTTCCTGGCTAAAAGCCTAGCGTCTAGTGCTCTCAGGGCTTCCCTTACTGCATCGTTCTCTGAGTTGGTAGCGATGCTCACTTGTAAGCATCGCCGCGCGAGGGTCATGTCACCTGTAGACTGATAAAATTACCATCAATAGAGATAAGAACGAATATGTTGATCATTAATTTAGGTTTTTTTATTCATATAGGCAGCTAGTTATTATACTTATTCGACAGGACATGTTTGTACCTAATTTACATTGTATGTAGGTATGTATGTAATATTATACTTCCAACAGAGTTGTATTTGACTGCATTCTCAGCCGATGGGTGGCGCCATTCAAGGTTTGGATGGAACTAGCTCTCAAACGAGGTGCGAACGCATCGTTAGCTACCTAATTAGCGGCAAATTCTGAACATGGGGATATAGTAGCTATCCAGCCGGGTATTTACCTTTCCACCTCGCTATGGTTCTCTAACGATGTTATCCTTCACCGAATGCTCATTGTAGGATTCGAATTCACGATCTACAGATTATAATCCGACGTAACTGTTAACGACGTTGCCATCACCGCTTCAAATATACAAACATTACTTACGAGGGCAACGTGTGCGAGGTTGAACCAAATGCTTGCCCTAGTTTCAGAGTCAGTTGAAAAATACAAGGCCTGTCTAAAACAGGGCAGGGTAAGGTCCCATTGGTTGCAGTATAAACAGCAGAGGCCCAAATTGTTGTAAATTTCTGGGCCTGGTGGGTTAGTTGCCAATAATCGCCTGAAAATAATTCATCAAGATTGAAATCAGGACCAAAGCTAAGCAAGGTAAGCAAATCTATCATAATCACCTGTAGTAACGTAGCGCTATTTCAGGTTGGTCATTGTAGAAGTTAAATAAAGCAATATTTGCAATGGCTTCCATATTAGAGGGATCCTCGAGAGCTACCATGCGGTACTCTTTCACCGCAAGTGCTGAGTTTCCCATTTGGTCATGTATCCGGGCTTGTTCAAGTAGTAATGGAGTATATTCGTGAAATACAGCTAACCCCTGCTTACATACTTCTAAAGCAGAAAGAGGTTGATTCAACCCCACGTAAATGGCTACTAAACGAAGATAAATTGAAATATGTTTATGCTGTTTGAGGGCTTGGCGCAAACATTCCTCGGTGTTTCTGTACATGCCGAGAGCAAAATAACATCGCGCTAAAGAAAAATTCCACCACCAATCCGTAGTTTCACCTAATCCTTGGGCCTGAAATGCCACTTCCATAGCCTGTAAAGTAAACCATAACTCACTTAGGAAAATTAGATAGCTGCATACTATAAGAACTTTAATATTACGGTATCATTATTTGTCTTACGAATTACCCACCTTTCGAACATCACCTTCACAGTAAAACACATACTCGAAAAGAGTTTTAGCGGCTGGCCCGAATAATTTGTCCTCCTTACTGAGGAATCTCAGGGACAAGGGGACACCGGGATTAAAGGGACCTCCGCTTGATAGCGCCGTCGCTGCTCTAGAAGCTCGGGAAGCCGTATGGAGTGCAGTCCTAGCGCTCCGCCGCACATAAGCAGAGTTAGTGCCTCCACGGGTCCGTGCGGTTGCTGTATATCTCTAAAATAAAAATATATTCAATATACTAACTTATATTAACTTGGCGTTGCCTTAATAAATAAATAAATAATCTATATATTGTACTTAAATAAAAATCAATGTTTATGCTACTTTTCGGCGCTAAAAACTTATAGGTACCCCTATAACTTAGTATGAAACAAAAATCAATCTGAATAGACAAGTTAAGTTTAGAGTCTACATACTAACCTTTGTCATATCAATATTTTGTGCAGTCTTACTAACAACTTGACGTTGAAAAGATGTCCCCGCTCTAGGTGTCTTGGCTACAGCCGTGGATGTCAGGTTTTCTGCTTGAGGGAAATAATCGACTTCCTCATACCCATTGCCCGCTATTTTAGCCTGAATAGTCATCGCACGCATTCTGATGAACTCTACCATGCGATCATCTTTCTCCTGGAGAAAGATCGCACACAACTTTAAACATTCGTCGTATTGTTTTGTTTTATACAAATTCAATATTTTGTAATCTATTTCCATGATTGTAACTATGTATTGTAAGCGCACTACTACTTAATACTGTTTTTTCTAAAGAACGGCGTTTTTAGTGTCTTTTGTATGTTTTTCCAAGGCATTATTACCCTACTCCGCGGCGATTGACCCGTTGCTATGCAACTTATGAAGTAAACATAAATTAAACAGGGGCTATATTACATCAGCGGTATCACTCAAAAATAATTGATTCAAGAAATATTCTTTAGAACCCTATATATATTGCATACACCAGATGATTCGTTAAACATCCCTACACTCAAAATGGCCTTATTGCTGACAGGCGTCTAGTAGGTACCTACCTATTTTAGCGAAGCGAATGTAGAAATATTACAAACCCAAACCAGTCTAGGTCGTCTCGTTGAGCTGGTACACTATTTACTATAATATGAGTAGATGTATAATAGATATCTCATAATATGTTTTTAGGTAAAAAGAAAAAACATACACGGCATTTATCACAAAAACAATTCTAATGGTCTTCTTCGTTCCTACATAATTTATTTACAGTACGTTAGTTGAATTTATACATTTTCCGTACGCCCCATAACACTTTATTGATGCACATCAACGCAATGAGTTGAAAATGAAAGAAGAACAAACCAGACATTGTAAACATTTACCCAATTTTTTTGGATAAACAAATGTTTAACCAAACAATATTTCAGTTTCGTCACTGGGTCTGAGATAAAATGGTTGATTTAATATGCAATTTAAAGTTCGTGAGTTAATTTGAAAATTAGAAGACTCCCAATTTTCAAATTAACTCTTAGTGAAGATTAGAATTAATTCATGATTTTCGAATAATTTTGAAGTCGCTTTCACCAAGCAAACTAGACTCGGTGTTACTCCAAAGGTTTTGAGACTTCCGTGAAAAGAGACTGAAAAGGTTTACAAGCTCTGAAAAGAAATCTGTGATAAAAAGCAGTACAGATTAAAATATTTTCATTCGAAACTGGAAGGCAACCCAGTAAACAATCATGCTCCTGAGGTGTCTCGTTGTGTTGTTATCTATTACTCAAATACTTGCTGCCGAGTCATGGCGGAAACCAGGATGCCATAGAATTGGTGCGTAATTCTGTTCCTTTAATCGTATCTTGGGGATTAAATAAGTCTCGCGGACTTGTTTAGTTACCAGGTTAGCGCAACAAATAAATATTGGATTTCAGGACATACACGAAACATCAGCATACCCGATTGTGTGGAATTCAAAATCACTACAAACGCATGCCGAGGCTATTGCGAATCGTGGTCTCTGCCGAGTATCATGCTGGGCTTCAAGCGGCATCCAGTCACTTCGCTGGGCCAGTGCTGTAACATAATGGAATCTGAAGATGTGAGTAGAAACATTATTTTTTTCAGTGATACCAATTATGTGTAGGCATTTGTTACTAGGCCAGTTCGAAGGCCAGTTTGAAAGCATAGTGGCCCAGTGGTACAAACGCTAACTTTTAATCAGAAGGTTTGAATATAAATATGTGCACAATATCATGTTCCCATAACATCGTGAGCAGACAGCCCGGCGTAGAAATATTCGAAGACATGCAACATCCCCACAGTTGGATCATTAGAAGTAGAATATTATAGGTATCATTATAAACGCGAAGTTTAGATTTGATATCCATGCTCTAAAAACGGTTTCGAAGTGGATTCAGCTGCTCTCAAGAAAGCTTCATAGAAAGAGGCTCATTGAACCTAGTAAGGTTATTGTGTATAGAGTGGAAAACATGCACCACAAGTAAATATAATTTCATTATTTTTTTACATTTCTTAGGAAAAATAGTCATTAAAAATCATGTGAAAGATGGTTCTGATGCATGTTTGTTAGAAATCGGTGGAGCCGTCTTCAATTGCATCAGCTCGTGAATACTTTTTTAACGGGTTTATAATTAGTTCCAGTATAAAATTTTGAATACAATTTCAGTAACACTAATCTAGAGTTCGCAACGAATAATACGAGCAAGGTTTTTATTTACAACTAGCGACCCGCACCGGCTTCGCACGGTTAGTAAAGCATCGGGGTCGTATCAGAAACAACCCGTGCGAAGCCGGGGTGATTTGCTGGTGTATTATACATATAAACCTTCCTATTGAATCACTCTATCTATTAAAAAAAACCGCATCAAAATCCGTTGCGTAGTTTTAAAGATTTAAGCATACATAGGGATTTAGGGACAGAGAAAGCGACTTTGTTTTATACTATGTAGTGATTTTGGTAAATTACTTGTAACCTAGTCAAACAAAGACCTACCAATTACGAGAAGAAGCTTTACATATTTTCCTTTATTTCACTCTTGCATGAAATATTTTGAGTTGTATTAATTTTAATGAGTATAAGGTATCTTCTTACATTTGCCGTAAAATAGCCCCTCTGCCGACCTAATTCTACTTATTATGATTTCATTAAAATATTGTTTCAGGTACCAGTCAAAGTTTTATGTCTGGATGGCGAAAGAAACTTAATCTTCAAATCTGCAGTATCGTGCGCTTGTTATCATTGTCAAAAAGAATAACCAAACTGATTTGCCTGGTGGGCTAATGTCATGAAATTGTAACTTATAAAATTGTGTAGCCTAGGTTGAACTTCTCGTAGATAAATAGCGTTCAAACGTTTGGTACAAAATTAGGTACATATATAGTTAATTAAGATATAAGCTCATAAACCCTAAAAAGGTATAGGTACCACTTATCCAAGTAAATAAATATTTTTTCTAAAATAATATACTGTTTTCTTTAATATTCCTTAACATACCAATTAAATAAAGTTGAAGTGTCTGTTTGTAATGTCAATGCAACAGCTTTTTACTAAATGTTTTTGAAAGCATATACTTCGGTATTAACAAAAATATTTTTTAAATTTTAGTCCTCTTTCTGTCGGTCTGTCCATCTGTCTGTCTAGCTATATGTCTATCTGTCTGTTTGTACCGGCTAATCTCCGAAACGGCTCGCTTGACCGATTTTGACGGTAGGTACTTTAACCAGACAACCGATGTTAATAAGGAGAAACTTAGGATACCTACTTAAGAAAAAAAAAAAATTAAAGAGACGTACCGGGCCGGGTCACCGGGTCACACTTTGTGTGGTGAGCATGAAGTTTTTTCTCGGGTCTTTGGTGTTTGTCTTGTGGTTCTGTGTTTGTCCATGCCATCTCCGACACAACGAATCCTAGTAAAGAGGTATGAGTGTGTAAATGTTTAAACGTTGTCTTAAGCTGGCGTGTGTACCTACTTACTTTATCGTATATAAGCTTAATATATAGGTATATAGGTAGATATATAAGCTTAATATATTCACTATATTCACTATTGTCAAAGTCAGACCAAGCTAAAAGAGTCAGATATAGCCAAACCTCAACATTTCTTGAATGGAAAGTTATTCTCATAACTATTTGAAGTTATTGTAAATAATTATTGTATACTTGGTGTTTTAGAAACAACATGTCGCTTAATACCGACAAATGCCAGCATAACCATTTTAATCGCTGTTCATCTACTCAAACCCGCAACAAGTATGTTTTAAATGGTCAAGTGTAACTATTGACGCGAAGCTTGACATCCATACTCTAAAAACAGTTTCTAAGTGTTTTCAGCTGTTAGGTTTCATCATAAGTAACAGCAAGGATTTTAAGCTTTCCTCTACCAGGATAAAACTATTTGAATGCTTGGTCCGCCCTGTGGTTGAATATTGTTCGGATGTTTGGAATCCACGATATAACGTTTATTCTAAGAGACTAGAAAGCATTCAAAAACGGTTTCTATATAATTTATCTTATAAAGATACTATAGCCAGAAAAGTACCCAGTTATATAGACAGACTAAATCTATCTAGGATAGATTTGGGGGGGTCCAGTTGCCCTCGTCTGTAGGTGTGTACCCTTTGATTCTCTACACGTACCCCCTGGGTGGTGCTAAAGGAGCAACCAAAAGTAGCAGTATAACTTGTGCTTGTGAAGTTCGTCCGGAGAGGTGCTGCCACCACATCTGGAATCTGCCGCCAAGCAGTGGTCGTTGCATTACTGTGTTCCGGTGGAAGGGTGTGGCTGCCGGTGAGATCACATGCGTATGAGACGTATCATCCCCATCTCGGGTGATGGACGCAGCAGAGTGAATGGGATTCGGTAAAGATTTGGATCTCATACTGAGTCGCATACTGTTGTCATGGGCGAGGGTCGCCACTTGCCATCGGGTGGGCCCTCAACTCGTTCCATCACTCATCCACATAAAAAAATAAGTAAATAAGTAAAAGTGAGTTTTTGAAATATTTTCTAAGACTTGTTTTGAATAAGGCATAACTCAATCTAAATCAAAAAGATTACTGAAATCTTTTTAGCAATTTCAAAGTCACATAAGTACAACACACAAGTCACATAAGTACCTACAATACAACTTTTTTTTTATTTTGGTGAAAAATTCAAAAACTTGAAATAACCCCGACCTAACAACTTGTCGTTGGCAGCTTACTTTCTTTTTTCATGCATCGACTGCAATAGATTTTTATAAAGAAGGTAAATAAACTAGGGTTGTATTCAGTTTTGAAAGTCTGTATCCCTTCTTAATTTCTTGTTGTATGGCTTCGATTGAGCTAGCCAATTCATTCGCCAATGAGTATGTATCTCAATTGATAGTAGACACCTACCATCGAAGCGCGATGAGAATGAAATTTGATTTTATGTTAGCATGCTACCTACATGTACTACCACAAGTGTAACACTTCTGTTACTACAGAGTCTTGAATTACTATATTTTTACTTTTATTTTATATTACAGTGAATTGTACCCATCGTCAGGATTGAATTATCCTTATGTGCCTTCTACTGTCTTTAAATTGACAAAAAAAGTGTTGAAATAATGTGGATTCTTCTTCTTCTTTATGGATAATGTGAATTTTTTTTAAACGTATTTGTACGTTTTCTTTGACATTGACATTGGAGATGACGGATACAAAATACATGACACATGAAAATTTTGACTTGACAAGTTGACAGATTTGCTTATGCGTGGAACGTGCAGTACTACTGTATTTTGTGAAAAATAAAGTTATTTAATTTAAGATAATGACGACCCATTTAAGGTGATTATCACCCAATGTAATTGTATTACTGACACACAAATAGCATAAACGAAGATGTTATGGAGGACGACCCCGCTCCTGGTAAAAAGCCTACCTGGCAAAACTGTGTCCATTGCCCTAGGCTATTGTTTTCTACCACAACCGAATTTGAAAGGTACGTTTGATAAAAATATGTAATAGCTCGTAATTTAATTATTACTTACTCTAGATGATGTGGCATATTTTATTTTATTTCACAGGCACGTCCAGGAGAAGCACAGCATCAAAGAAGGTTCCATCATTCTTTGTCAATATGGACAAAATGGCATGTGTTCCGCATTACAATTCGGCGATTTACGAAAAGCAGGTTTTAAATACCATGTGAGAGAGTATCACTTCTATTGCAATGATGACAACAACGACTGGACTTTTTATTCATCATCACAAAACCTCCCTGCAGTATTAAATGATCCCAACCGAGGTAAACAGACTAATTTCTTCACCAAAACATGGGGAGACAGTTTTGTTGAAAAAGTGGAAATATATCCTAGTCCATATTTACCAGACATCACACTTGCCCATTTTGAATCTTACTGTAAACGGATAGCGAAAAGATATCGCAGGCACTGCAGGCTTAAAGAAAATGTTCCTTCAAAAACAAAGATCCAAGCGGTGGATAATGATTGTGAAGTTCCTGTTATATTTTATGAGCAGAATTTGCCCTTGAATGATTCCTCAGTCTTTAGCAAAGTCTTTCCTAGTCTATGTAATTCAGACAACAAAGATGCAGCAATAAGATCTCTTCAAGAAACATTGAGCACTTATCTTGATGTTGTAGAAATGAAAATTTCTAAGCAAGTTGCTCTGAAGTCTGATGCATTCTTCCATGCCATGTTGTCTCATGACACTATAATGGAGCAAATGGCAAAAGCGGTCAGTACAGTTAGAAACACCAGACAAAATATCAAAGAAGTGAAAGAAAACCTTACAGAATGTCCACTAAAATTAGTAAGTCTAACTAGAATAAATAAAAATTTAGGAAATGTGCATGAGCTTCTAAAGTTAATGGCTACTGTCCAACAGACACAGCCAATGATACAACTTTTGTTGAGCACTTCAGATTATGTAGCTGCTTTAGATTTAATAAGTTCCACACAAAAAGTTTTATCTACAAGGCTAGCAGGTATACAGGCATTTAGGCACCTTTCTCCTCAGTTGACAGAAATGAAAAGACTTATTCATAAAATGCTAAGTAATGAATTCCAGAGACTCATTGTATCAGACTTGAACAGGCCACTTATAGATGCGTCAGAACCACCAGAAAGAGACAATATAGTTTCAATCGTCTCAGGGATCCTTAGACTTAAAGAGTTTGACTTTATAGATACTTTCAAATCTGAAGCCATGACTTCAGTTCAAGCTACTATCAAGCAAAGTGTCATCGAAATCATCTCTGAGAGAGATGGTAGTTCAGAGATTGTTCTGAGAGGTACCAATGCCGATAATATGTGGCTTTTGTGTAATGAAGGCATAACATTTTTACAAAAAGTTTCTCCAAGTTTGCTGAATTTATTCCGCAGAATCACATTTTTGACCAACCTAATTATTGAAATATGTCAAATGGATGATGTGACTAGTAATGAGAGTGAAGAAGCATGGACACAGGAAGAACTGACATCAGTAGAAGAAAAGCTAAAGAAAATGGTTGTATCACTTTCTGACTATTGCAATGATAGATGTGCCAATCTTATTGTAACTAAAACAGATAAAGACTATGTGTTCTCTGATCTGAGCCATCTATCAATACTTTCCAAACTAATTGAAAGCTTTTGTGATGAATGCGAAAGTATAACTGGTCACCACAGTAACGCATTGAACTTAGCACTGAGAAGTTTTGCAATGAAATATATCCAGACTTTGCACTCCGAGCGTAGATCCCAATTAACAGCTGCACTGAACATAGAGAGGTGGAAAGCAGCAGATGTTCCATATGAACTGCAAAGTGCCATTAACAAGATTTGTGAAGTTGGGGAGATACCCAATAAAATTGTGTATGAGACTGGGAAACCCAATGGTAAATATTTGGTGATTAATAAAGAAAACTATGCAGTAGTATCCACTGTCCAGCTATTAATTAAAATATTACTTGAATATTGTGATGCTACCAAACAATCTCCTGTTATAGTACAGTACTTATTACATTGTATGCTGGAGCTGATAAGACTATTTAATTCAAGATGTTGCCAACTGGTTTTAGGCGCAGGTGCAATTCAGAGTGCTGGCTTAAAAACAATATCAACCTCAAATTTAGCATTAGTATCGAGATCATTGCAAGTAGTCATGTGGTTCCTGCCTTTGATCAGAAGTTTGCTTGAAAAGCATCATACAAAAGAACTTACACTAAATGGCTTTGGTAATATTGAAAGTGATATTGTTAGTCATAAGAAAGAAATAGAAAATAAGATTAGTACCATAGTTAGCCATATGTTGTGTTCCCAGTTGTCAGGGTGGGATGCTAAACCTCCAGTACCATCTCAAACATTCCGAAATATCTCAAAACATTTAGTAAAGCTACATGAAGCCTTAATAGATATTTTACCAACTGAACAAATACAGTTTATTTATAAAAGAGTACATGATAATTTTAAAGATAAACTTAGAGAACAATTAGTGAAGATGAACATTGTAGCTAATGGCAGCCCACAACATGGTGTAGTTACATCGGAATTAACATTCTATTTGCAAACTCTAAAGACTCTGAGAGTGATTAATGAAACTGATAATGAGGACAATATACTCTATGATGTTTGGCTAAATTAAAATGTATGAAATGATTGTATAATAAATGATAAAATATAAATAATTTGTTGTATAAGATCTTTTAATTACTTAGGCTTCAATAGTATTACTCAATATGGCTTTAATTATATTACAAAATATACGAGACCAAAGATTATTTTGGTTTATTGTCCCTTACCCCAAATGAAAGATACAGATTAAGTAGATGCACTCATGGGATGTAAACCTAATAAATGTCACTGGAGCATATGCATGAGGTTCCTGTGTTCTAGTATGTATTATTTTTGCCAAGAACCGGCCGGACAGGAGGTTTTTTCCTTTTTTAAATAAAAGTAGCCTAATTAAAACATCAGCTACATCAGTCCCATCCAAATCGATCGAGCAGTTTTGGAGATAAGCTCGAAAAAATAGACAAAAACTTTATGATTGGATGTACCGTTTAAACTTTCAAATATGCATTTAATAAAATACCGGCCAAGTAAGAGTCGGAGTCGGCCACGAAGGGTTCCGTATCTATAATATAATGAATAATAATCAATATTCTGTGAATATTTCAAGCTTGTATCTGTTGCCATTATCAATACCGAGCAAAAAAATCATCTTTTTTTGTATGGGACCCCCTTAAATATTTGTTAATATCTATTTTCTAGTATTTGTTGTTATAGCGGCAACAGAAATACATCATTTGTGGAAATTTCAACTCTCTTATCATGATTCATGAGATATAGCCTGCTGACAGAGGGATAGACGGACAGCGGAGTCTTAGTAAATTTTACGATTCGAATGTTTTGCAATGCTCGTGGTCACGGAACAACTGCACTGGAGTTCGGAGCTACCATCTCGGTGAAGCCATGGTAGTGTCAACATTCGCTCACTTAGTTTTGAGAATCCTATTTAAAACTTAAATTGAAACTTTTCAAGTTTGTAGAGATAACTTGACTATATCGATTGACCTACTCAAATCTCAAAACGTATCACGAAGTAAGCAGCCTATAGATATGTACAGGCTGTAAACTAGGTACTACTCGTGGTCTGTATACTTACCTCCTCCAGAGCTATTTTGTTGAATGTAGCTGAGAGAGCGAGTCGTGGGTAGGAAAAATATGTACCTTGGTCCAAGCACATATTTTTCACCGTCTAAGACCAGAGTAATTCTGCTCCAAGCTGGCCTTGGAGCAAAATTACCCAAGACGGTTCGTTAAATTCGTCGGTCGAAGGTAATTTGCTGCCTAATGCATGGTTGCAGAAGTGTATATAGATATTACTTACCCATAAAAAAAGTAATTTTCTAGGCATTTTGAAAATTTCAACTATTCATAGCTACAAACTTCGCTTCATTTCATTTCATCGCCTTGTGTGGTTCATCGTTTACCTACGGATAACCCGGCTGATAACTTACTCCAATGTCAAATACCTAGACTGGAAGAGAAGGTCATCTAAAACAGTAAATAATATCTACTAGTATAGTATTATTATATCTGTGTGTAATATGGATGATTCGCATAGGAGTTGCTAGTAGTAGTTTTCTCCAGGTATTGCAACGGTCACCTAAGCTGCCTCTACCTCAGAAACAATTAAGTAGGTATATTCACGATATAATAATAGTAATAAATATACATGGACATTTCAAAAAGCGTCATCGAGCCCCAAACTAAGCATAGCTTGTAATGGTAACTAGATAACTGATAGAATATATATAGTATAGAACTATAGAATTCCAACTCACTAAACTACTGATAATTTCAATGTATAAATGATGCAAATGTAGTTTTATTAACTTCCATTTATTTTAGATAAAAACAATATACATAAGATGTAGGTACGAATACTACCTAAGTGGTGCCTTTGATGTTGTGGTGGTTAATTGATTTTTGCGCCCGTTTGAGGCTTCCGCTCTCACTTAAAGCCCGTGTAGAGTTCAAACTCAAATTTATTTACTTCTTTTATATCTAAAGTAGTATGATCGTTAGGACACGTCAACAAGTAAACATATTCGCGCGCTTTAAACGTGTCACAGCATCTGTCAAGGGCATCAAGAGCATCTGTGGTCAACTGTGTATTACTATTAACTACCTCACCTACCTACTTGAGTATTGTATACTCACATAAACATTATCAATTATCTTTTACTACCTACTATCACATTATAAAATAATCTGATTTTGTAATGTGTATCTTGGTATTATGATTCACGATGTATCATGAATTTAATCATAGCAAAATGCTCCAAATATTTCCTCAATGAAATGTAAACCTATTTATTCTATTAATTATTTTCCCCTATGGTATTCCTACAAGTACAGTGTCTCAAAAACATGCTCTTTGGTTTTTACCAATATACTAGGTACTACCCCAAACAAATAATGGTGAGGAAAAGTTATTAGGACTAATAAGGGATTTCATTTCTAATTTGTGGCAAGGGTGCCAAAACTCTTCTGGCTGGCAATTTATTAACAAGTAATTATTAACAATATAACATAGGACTTTCTTTTTATATAGATTTATTTGGTGGAAATGTCTAAATCAAATCTCAAAATGAATAATTGATTTTTCTAAAGGATTACAAATATTTCCAAAAAGAGTTAACTCTATAATGGATTTTCCCCTGTTCCAAAAACTTGTTTTCATCTGTTAAAGTACTTACCTACCTATTATTATTTATTAATATTTGATAGGTATAAATTTAAAAAAAATATACTTTATACATACATCTTTAACTTACACTTACAATAATAGAAACAAACTATTACAAAATGTAGGTACGTAAATGCTATGTATTATAAAAATATGCTGCCATTGGATATCTTATTAAAAATGCCACAGAACTACAAAAGACTTGGAACATCATAAGTGCCTTCGTCAATCGAACTTCAGGCATAGGACCTAATTTGATTAAAAAAAAGTTTATTAAAGTAAGATTATTCATGATTATACATTCATTATCTTCTTTCCAATCAACCAAATGTAACTGAGTTAAAATATAAACAAATAATTTTGTCAAAGCATTCATGTCTTTTTTCACTATAACTGTTCTGCTGGCCTGGAGTAAATTTGTTTCTGCACTGTACTTTGGTAAGCGGTGTCTTGGACATGGAATAAAGTGGAATAACTGAGGCACTGAATAAAGGAAATTAATTATTTGTGGTAAGAAGAACAGCAGAACAGTTTTGCTGAAATGACTTAGGATCCCTACTACAGCAAATGTCATTCCAGACACATAGCAGAATGTGTCTCCAACGAAAACTTTTGATGGATACCTGAAATACGAAAGTATGTAGTAGATAGAAATGTTATTTAATATCGGGGCTAAAAACATTAATTGAGAACATATGATATCATGTAAATTGGATGATTCTTTGATAGGTTGTAAATCTGAGGTGGTCCCATAGAAATTTTCATTTAAATATTCCTATGTGTTTATCCAGGATATAGGCAAACCTGGTACCAATTTTTATCCAAATCCATTGAGCATGAAGGAGTAACAAACATACACACAGACTAGCAAACAAACAGCAATTGATTTACATATATGTATAGATTGAGAACATTATGCTACAACTTACCAGTTATGTTTTAACAGAGCCAATGTTGTTGCCAGGTAGGGAATCATTATATTTAGTGAAAAGCTGTGAGCTTTGGACTGGTCTCCCCTCAGCTCTAGCAAATCAAACAATATGATGGAAAAGGCAATTATAACTGATTGTCCAACTTCCAATCCGTTGATTCCAGCCAAGATGTTAATAGCATTTGTGCAGAATACTGCTAGCATTCCCATATAAATGTAGTACAGGAAACCTGAAATTATTACTTACTTTTGAGAAATTTTTGTTAATATACTGCCTTTTTTTGTCTATCACTTGGGGACAATTTATATAACTCAACTGTTGAGAATAACATAGATAACTTTTTGAAAGATTCAATAATCAGACTTACCAATATTTACAGAAACACCCAGCCAATACCGCAGTGGTAGTGGTACAACAAATGTTGTAGAGTTGAAATTGACATAATACACTACAAGTAATGGCAATGATGCAATAGTTGGGAGTAACAATTTATATCTCCATCGCAAATCTAATACATCATCAGCAAAGCCCAACAACAGCATACAACATATGGAAAGTAGGGCAGCCAGCAGCTCAGCAAACTGAAAAATTAAATACTTTCTGTAAGATTAATTTAAAAGTCGGATTCAGTATGATTAGCTGGATTTAAAAGATAATGTTTACATTTTGATTGGACTGGGGATTTTTCAATTCTTACCTCGTTGTGTGGGAAATGTTCTGTATCCATGAGACCATATCCAAAATGAATGGGTATAAACAAAAAACATGTTACAAGAAAAATACATCCAGACACAACGCCTAAGGCCTCCGGGCTGTAACAAAATAATATTTATGATATTATACTGATGTTAATATAAACAATTTCAGCATTGCAACGATGGTCGTCTTATTACATTTTATTTTTACTTATTTTACACAAGTCAATACCAAAGAGACCGGCATTTATAAACAAATCTTTGAGTTTGGGTATTAATTCATCAGTTGTTAAATAAGCAATTGCGGATAAGATCAATAGTATAATGAGGGACCACATTTTGAAGAGTTACAACATTAAAATAGGTAGAAACTAAGGAAAATTGGGAGTATTTTATTGAAAACTTTGTTTTTGTAATTTTATATTATGAAATTGACATAACATAATGACATGGTTTTTAATGACATTGGCATTCGGTCTGCCTGGTTCAATATGACGTTTGTGTACACAGATTACTTTATTACTTCATGTACATGAACGTCGACTTTATGACATAATGAAGTGATGTGAACTACATAAATGTCAACTTAATAAATTTTTTATTCTTTATTAAATGTAACAAATCTAACTCACGTTTATGTAGTTTTTTAGTAAAGAATTTAAATTTATCTGTGCCTCGTATCATCTGACATTTTGTTTACTTCCTTCGCGTCACAACAAGGAGAATTTAATTTCACTCCCATTAAAGTGAATTGTTTTGTTTTCTTTTAGGACATATACTATTTATATTAGGGGTTGCTCCTGCACACTGTACACCGATTTTAATTTTGATATATAATGTATATTTATATAATAAATAATGAATAACTCCATAGTAGATTTTATTTTCAGAAGTTTGTATTGATTATGAATACAGAAAAAATTTGCACTATGGATGAAATTGAAGAAGAGGCAAAGGCAGCAGCTGAAAAGATGGTGATGAATATGATGCAAAGGCCTGGGCAGTTGGAAAAGGTAATATGATATTAGAACTATTAAAACTTACTTGCAGGGGCGGACAGTGACAGTATGGGGCCCTGGGCTAATTAATACTGCTTGGAGGCCTGCTTATCAATCAACTTTTTAATATCATTTAGACATACAAACAACTTACTGTAGTCTACAAAGTTTATAATTATGGATAACCAATATCTGAAAGGGGCGGTTTCACAACACCTAAAAGGGATATCCAATCTTCCTAATACTTGGTAGATAAATAGTTGCAATGTTTAGATGGTAGTTTAAACAAATTGGTTGGGTAGTTTCTGAAATTCCCACAACTCCCAGACATCCCAGAGATCTTGGTGCAGATTACCAATTTATTATTGTATTCAAATATTTGATAAAACTGAAAGCATGGCTGTAGCAATTCAAAACTATTTCAAACAATTTAATTTATTTTTTATCTAATTTTCTGAGGTCCGATTACTTTCTATGTGAGGTGTTCAGGGGGGAGTGAGGGTCTCAGCAAATACCACATAATTTTCTCCCTGCATGAAATAGTGTTAAATTGCATGAAAATTTGGTTAAATTAAACCTTGATTGATCAATTTTATCACTGTGACTTTAGACTGTTCTAAGGAAGCAATGGACACCCCCTTTACAATATTGTTATGACATTGCAATAAATAAACGTTTACATACTCATACCTCTGCATTAGGATTCCCTGTGTCGCAGATGGCATGGACAAACACAAAACACAAGAAAAAATACCCCCACGAGAAGAAACTTCATACGACACAAAGTGTTCTCCGGCCGGGAATCGAACCTTGCCTTCAGAGCAAGGGGTCTTGCTCCGAAGGCAGGGTTACTACCAGCTAAGCCACGGAGTCGTCGACGGAGCGAAATCACTCTGAAAAATGAATATTCATGGTTCATCATTATCGTAAATTGACTAAATTTAACGAATTAACAGGGATCCCTTTAGAGCTGCCATATCAAATTTAGTTGTCAACAAAATCAATACATTACGCTTTTAATTTCACAGGTGGAGCAATATAAGAAAAGGATAACACACAAGAAAGCTTCAATAGAAGCCCAATTGAAATCTGCAGTTCAGGGTAAACTGGATGGCGTCAGCGTAGGGCTGAAACAGCTACAGGAGTGCCTTGATGATGTCCAGCAGATAAATATCAAGTAGAGTTTGCTTTCATTTGTACAATATTGTTATAAAACAAAGTTCTTTCAAATAATTTAATAAGCATTCGAACAAAGAGAACAAACGTTGGTATCTTTAGCATAAGTTATATCTGGAGTATTAAGGAATCTTTATTTTACTGAAAGAAATAGCCGAGTTATTCGTGAACAAACAGCTAGTTGCAATTTGGTCTAGAGCACTAAATACGAGTTCTGTGCCACCAATAATATATCATATTATTTTTTAGGATAATCGCAATATCACATTCAATGAACAGTTCCTGCTTTGACTACATATTGCATTTTCTACAAAGGAGTATTGTTTCCATCAGCAGATTTGAGTTGAAATTCCGTTCAGTTGCGAATGCGATGATTTGCGTATACGCAAGTATGATTCATGGCCCTCTTTCAACTTGCTTACCATTTTCAGAATGGATGAACTGGAAGACTTGTTGAAAGGAGTGCCACCCTTGGTAGCATCACTTCAGAACGTGCGAGAGGAAGACTCTAGGCATTCTCAGTATGTGACAGCTATGGACAGCTTGAAGCATATATTCACTGTCCCAGAGAGTGTTGCAAAGGCTAAGCAGTGGATCGGGGAAGGAAAACTTCTTCATGCTCACCAGGTAAGTAATTAGCTGCGTCCTGCGGTGTTATCCGCTGGCCATTGTACGGGAACCGTAAATTGTTTTCGGGATTAAAAGCTATGTGCTATTCCAGACTATAACCTATCTGTGCCGAATTCCATCCAGATATTTTTATTTATATGAATTATGCTTTTATTATTTACAGTGTTTGACAGATTTAGAAAATTCAAGAGACGACCTGTTGTATGAATTGCACCGGTTGCCAAACCAATCTTCTCATGACAAAATCATGTTAAAAGCATACTTTGAAGATGTGGAAATGGTTTCCAATATGCTGGAGAAACAAATCAGATTGATTTTGTCAAGGACATTGAATACAGTACGCAAAGAGCCGACAGTCATTGTTACTGCTCTCAGGATTATTGAGAGGGAGGAGCAGAGAGATCAAATGGCATTACAGGTATCAGTCTATTTATTTTTGTACAAAATAATTTACTCTCATATCGCTCTATTTATATATGTTATGGCTTCATAGAAATCACAGATTGTAATAGTTTGCGTTGAGTGTTCGCTTTATTTTTATAGTAAACGATTGTTCAAGTGGTAGGTTATATATAACTCGACTTTGAGCGCGTGGCTGAGGTTGGTAAGATTATTCGGTAGCTAAGTTGGCTGGCCAGAGCAAACATTTGTAATGAACATAAAAGTTTGAATTTAAAAGAAACAAACAGTGGTATAGGGCCTACGCTTACGCTTAATTACTTGGACTCTTAAGCAATTCGAAAATTCGAGAAGTGTTAACTGAACGTAGAGCTATGGCTCGTAGCTTGAACATACAAACACTAAATGCAGTATGCAATTGGGACATGTCCCATTCTCATGTCTCAGAGAGGCAAGCAATATACCTCAATATATAATACGACTTAAGTCTTCCCATTCTCAATATGCAAGCACCTAATTGGTATTTCTGTTATGAAAGGTGACCACTTCACAGGCTTCGGCATGTCACTTATGATACCAATTAGAAATGATAGAACTTGTCCACGCTTATGGCTGTTAAACTCAAGAGTAACATTATTGTATTTCCAGCAACAAAATCAATCCGGATTCATGCCGCCAGGGCGGCCGAAGAACTGGCGTACCAAAGCGTTCGAGGTGTTAGAACGGGCGGTCGCCCAGAGAGTGGAAGGTACCCGCGTGGACGAACGGGAAGACAACAAACTGTGGCTCATCAGATACTTGGAGCTGACGCGTCAGCTCATACTCGAAGACCTCAGGGTTGTGAAGACGCTGTGTGTCCCCTGCTTCCCGCCGCACTATGATATCGTCAATAAATACGTCAATATGTACCACACGAGTCTTTCCACTAGTGTGAGTATCTATACAGTAACACATTCAAATACTCGGATTCCCTGTGTCGCATGTAGCATGGACAAACACCCCAGACCCGAGAACAGAGTTACAAAGTTTGCCGTGGCTAGGAATTGAACCGGTTCCCCTAGGCGCTTAGTAAATTAATACTTTCATGTGATTAGAAATTCTATTTACCAAGTATGGTGCAGAGCGCCTTTTAAAAAAAATAAAAAAAAACTGATATAAGGTTGATTTTGCGAAATTAAGCGATACATAATGATGTTACCGCTAGTGAACCCAGTTTTTAAACGCTCATAGCCTAAAGGCAACCGTATCATTCTTTGTTTCGACTGAAAATCTACTGAAACACGATAAATCAAAACGAATCGTGGTTCTGTAATTCTGAGGCTGAATGTCGGTTATGAGAAATTTACACTGCCAGCTGGGCTGGGCAGACTGGGCACGGTTCAGTGTATTATCACAAAATATACAAGGGATCACAATTATAACATCTCAATAGCATTTCATTATAGCCTTTCATCACAAAAACCTGCAATGATATATGTACACCTGTGTATGCACTGCGAAACAGAAAATCATACTGGATCACTGAGTTCATAAGCGATATTTGATGTTCAATTGCAGCTTCAGGATGTGTTCCTCAGCGGCATCGAAGGCAATGAATACGTTACCCTCCTATCCTGGACCCTGAACACTTACCCCGGCGAAGAGTTGATGGGCAGTCCAGAGCTCAACATTGACGTGTCTACATTACCGCCCCTGATCAATGACGAGCTGATGAAGAGATTGCAAGACGAATATTTACAGGTATAAACTTACACTCATACCGCTGGACTAGGTTTCCTATGTCCCAGGTGACATGAATAAACATAGAAACACAAGACAAACACCCAAGATCTGTAACTAAATTCATGATTGTCAGACAAATAAAATAAGATAAGTTGGGTTCCGTGGGCAATAAACACTTGGAATTTAAGAATCAATTTGCTTATTGCCGTTAATAGTGATATTAAATACTGAAGCATACATGCAATTTCATAGACAATATTAGCACGTTGGCTACACCAATTTTTCTATTTGACCTCACCTCCCTATCAGTTCGTGAAAGTTAGCGTGGGGAGGTTTAAAACTTAATCATGAAATGTATCAACAGAAAATGGAATCGAACTACATGGAATGGATGGAGAAGACGCTGGAGTCAGAGCGCGTGGAGTGGACCGGCCGTAACGCGCCCGACGCGGAGCCGCACACTAACGCATTCCACACGCACGCGCCCGTCATCATCTTCCAGATGATCGATCAGAACCTACAGGTGACGTCACATCATCATCATCTTTTTCATAATCACCAATGCTAGAAATCCCACTTTACGTCTAGTATCCACCCGGCGTTTCCACAGGAAAAGTATGTGATCTTATCAATCTGCAGGTACCCTTATAGCAACCCTATAGTTAGCAAGCACAAAGCGACAAAATATGGAACCAGATCATAACACCAAACAAACACTTATTTCTCACTCACGCGTTATATAATTGCAGCAATATCATACATAGTGTTCCATATTAATGAAATTTTAGTAGTCTTTTCTTTATTTCTGTAATGCTTTTTATAAAGTTTAATTGCAAAAGAGGTTCATTGCATTGCCTCGCAGATCTTCTGTAATAATAGACTTTGCCAGTTAGCTACCTAGGGTATGTATATCATCGTATATGCCTGGTCTTATGACATGCCGATTTCCTTCATCGCTTATAAAATGTCGTTCATCTGATATCATATCTCACATCCATACTAAGTTCCCTAAACGGTAAACAAAACATTGTAGGACCAGTTGAGGCTTCGTTCTCACATATTTGTTTTAACTCAAACTAAACTTAGTCCCATTCCAGGTAACAGAGACGATCAGTAAAGAAATAACATTCAAAGCGCTACTGCTGAGCATCGATCAAGTAACGCGCTATGGAAATATGTACAAAGACGGAGTCATTCAATTCAAGGTTAGCACTAGAATCAACTATGGAATGTCGGGGCCAGATTATATAGTGCAAAATAGAATTTGACGACCGATATAAACACGGCATCTGCAGTGCCAACATCGTAACTTGGCGGTCCTGTAGTTAACTGCTGAATTATGTTCTCTTTCTCCGTCTCTGCCGTGGACGTAATTTTTTTTTACCACTATCATCTATCTGTAGGACCGCTAATTTTAAAGTCCTACTCCATTACTCCATTTTTCAAGTTCGTCCGGAGAGGTACAGCCACTACATCTGGAATCTGCCGCCAAGCAGTAGTGCTCGCATTACTGTGTTCCGGTGGAAGGGTGTGGCTGCCGGTGAAATCACATGCGCATGAGACGTATCATCCCCGTCTCGGGTGATGGACGCAGCAGGATGAATGCGACTCAGATTTGGATATCATTCTGAGTCGCACGCATTACTGTTGTCATGGGCGAGGGTCACCACTTACCATCAGGTGGGCCCTCAGCTCGTTCCGTCACTAACTCACATAAAAAACAAAAAAAAAAAAATATGTTTCTTTCATTCAGAACTCTCACTTTGCTGACCGTTCTCGCGTGCCGTTCTTCACCCAGCACATGATAACGATAGTGAACAACAGCGAGCAGATGGTGCGTCTCGCGCACCAGACGCAAGCGCGCCACTGGCCGCCCGCTCGCCACGACCCGCCCGCCGAGGAGAAATTCGACAGGATGGTCGCTACTTTCCAGGTGAGAAAACTTCACTGGCAATTTGTTCGCCAACTTCCAGGTCTGAACATCAGTAAGATCAGAAATTCTCATGATCATGATCTCCCCTTTCTAGACGAAAGTTGGTAATTATTTGAAGACGATAGTCTTCACACAGTCATCTCATCTCAGTCAGTCTATAGTTCATTAAAGTAGTAACTGAGATGAGGAAATGGTTGCTACTTTAGTCTTCACTCGCCATATTGGGGGCGGAGTTTACAATACGGTGAATAAAAACCAACATTCTGCTCATATCCGTACGTGATAACCCATTTTAATTCTTACACGTGTCTCCCAAGATGATTCCAATAATGCAGCACTTTTGGAAAGTTTCGTCACGGGGAAGCGATTTTTCAGTTTTTTCCGACTTTCACTGCTTAGGTGTAAGGATTTTAAGGATAAGGAAGGTTTTGAAACTTTTAGATATTCTTTATTTCTTTCATATATAGAAAGTAATTAAACTGTTTGGTCACAGAACCTACGAGACGAAGCGGCCAGATTCCTACTAGAAGAAGCATTTCTTGACTTGGAGGTCCATTTCGACGATCTGTTTACGGCTAAATGGGTGACATCGACCATTCCCGTCGATACCATCTGTATCACTCTCGACGATTACTTTCAAGACTACAATCACTTGCGGGACAAGAATTTCGAATACGTTATAAATGAAGCTCAGAACTTGGTGTATAAAAAGTATATAACCGCGATGCTGTCCAAGAAAATAACTTTTAAAACTGTGGAGGAAGCCCAACAAGCGGCTACGAAGATCGTCAAAGAGGCTAATCAAATCCGATCGTTCTTTAGGAAGATTGCACCGGAGGGGGTAAATGTGGACTACCCGTTTGAAGTTATCAGCATGTTAGCTGAGGTAAGACAACTTATGACAACTATGATGGTTACCTAATTCATTTACATAAATACTGAACCGCCATCAGAAGTATCGGGCGCCATACATAACGTTTAAACTCTTGCCGACAATTGTTTTATCGTGCCGTCTACCCTTTGTAGAGTAAGAGTAACTTTTGTATTTTGTTCTACCCCAAAAACCATATAAATTAACTTCCATGTTTGTAAACAGGTGCTGCGTTGCCAAGACATTGAAATGCTCTCTCTGGATCTGCACTCCGTTGTCGCGAAGTGTCCCGATATGACGGAAGAACAACTGGCCCGATTGGTCAGCCTTCGCGGTGACGTCACTCGGGCGCGACTCCGCGATACCGTGTCCATAGCTTTAGCTTCACGGCCACCGCAGCGTGCCAACTCACAACCTTCTCTCTTCAAGCATATTACGTTCAGTGACCGTCTGTTGTCTCATTTCAACCTATAGAAAGGAACATTTGCTGTCTCATTCAGCCTGCGCGGTATCGTCACTCACCGGTGAAATCGTGTCCAGTGTCCATAGCTCTAGTCTCGAGACCACCGCAGCGTGCCAACTAACACTCTTCTCTCCTCAAGCACATAACGTTCAATGACCGCCTGTTGTCTCATTTCAACCTATAGAAAGGAACATTTGCTGTCTCATTCAGTCTGTGCGGTATCGTCACTCATCAGTGAAATCATGTCCAGTGTCCATAGCCCTAGTCTTAAGACCATCGCAGCGTGCCAACTCACAACCTTCTCTCTTCAAGCACATTACGTTCAGTGATCGTTGTCTCATTTCAACCTATAAACGATGTCTCATTCGGTCTGCTTGTTGTAGCCTGTGCTGTGACGTCATTTAGGTACGACCCGTGTTGCCGGCTTATACCACAACAACAGGATCAGCTACAGCTGTAAAGTGCCTTTATCACATAATTGGGTCCTTGGATTTAGATATACATATTGTTCTATCTACTGTATATCCTATTGTAGTGAACGAAATTACCATTGCGACGCATACATAATACAGTAACCTGCCAGGGTCAACGAGGACGATCGAGACACTGTAACAATATTGAATCTGTGACGCTACCTAACTATAACCGGTGGGTTATAATAACATACCTCTTAATTCAATTTGAACATATTTAGACTGAGCTATTTATATAATCGTGATTCTTCTTTCGTGTTAGCAACTTACTCACACGAAAGAAGAATAACGGTGTCGGAGTTTTCAGGCCTCCGACTTAACAACTAATATACTTGTATAAGACTATGGTTATTATATTATAATATGTTATCGTAAGAATAAGGATAATATTTATTTAAAGTAAATAGTTAGGATTGATATGAAAATTATAATATTTTTAATCGCTCATCTGCACTTTTTGTTCCAACATCAATTACCCGCACCAACGATTTTAAATAAGCAAAGGTAAATATTACTATTTCGTATATTTTATATGAAGTTAAATTTAACACAGACTATGAGATGGAGTATATTAACAATTGGTAATTCATGGTCTGCGCATTCGAGTCGCACTTGGTTAGAGCCACCACTGATAAACTAAACAATATAGTGTTTTGGTCATACATACCTATCAGCATTTGTTAAATACCAAAAAAAAAAATAACATGGCCTCACGAATGATAGTCATGCCTAAAATCGTTTAAAATTGCGATAAATGTGATATAAAACCATAAACAGCGGAATATTTGACGATCCAATCCGAAAGCAGTTAAAGCGCACGCGCAGCGTTTCGTTAATTATCCCACATCTCATCCCAACTACGCCAACTAGACATAATTTCCACTGTGCCACTATTTAAAGTATACAGACAGACCCACAAAAGGGTGTTTAAGACACAGTTGACTAAATAACAAGACGTGACATTATTCGGCTCGCACCGCTCAAGGCCAATTTAGTTCGCGAAGGGCGGGCGGACCCGGGCAGTCGGTCGAACCGCACCGCACGCGCCTCTGGTCTGCGCTCGCGATGTCTTCACTCAAGTGTTGGCTCCTCCTGTGCTGTGTCGCAGGTGAGCAAACCTCAAAGCTCACAAATAATCCCAAACAAAAAAAATCTCGTGATATCGGAAATACAAGAAATGTTTTCATAACTCTTATAAGTAGTGATATTTTTGAATGTCTGTGATTTACGCTGGCACGGAAAGTGTTATCGGTGGTGAATATTGCGGTGACTAAACACTGTCGAATGGTTATTTTGGATGTTTATGTATTCCGTTCAAATATAATACTATGACATAGAAGACGTAGAATGGTATATAATTTATTATTTTATTGTTTATGTTAGCAGCTCTATCAAAACACGTCCAAAATCTATGTGAAAGCTTTAACAAAAATCACTCAGGTGATTATTTATTTATATATTAAATCATATTATATTTAGTGAGGTATTTAGAAATAGTTATCAAAAGCCTTTTGGGACCAGGACGGCTTTTAAATTGTCATTTTACTCGATATCGTATTTTTATTTATTAACCATTTGATCCATCTATACAATAACTAGCTGCGCCCCGCGGTTTCACCCGCATAGTTCCCGTTCCCGTGGAGAATACGGGGATAAATTGATTTTATTTTTTTCGTTAATTTTCCAATGTTTTAATAGTTATTCTGCTATTCGGGACGGAAACAAATCCAACAAATCAAAAACCATGGCAATCGGTCCAGCCGTTCTCGAGTTATAAGTGTTGTAACAAACACGACTTTCTTTTATATATATAGATTTTATAGAAACCTCAAAAATTGTAGCCTATATGTTATTCTGATGTATAAGCTATATTGTGGTAAAGTTTCATTCAAATCCATTCAGTAGTTTTTACGTGAAAGAGTAACAAACATCCATACATCCATACTTACAAACTTTCGCCTTTATAATAGTAGTAGGATTAGCTACCGGTCTTCAATGCTTGTACAAGTCGGCCACGCGATTTTTATATTTTCATATATACGATACGCGAATACGATAAAATAACTTATGGGTATACACGGCTTTTAATCTATCTAGTTTTCGGAAACGTCCAGTTATACGATTTTTCCTTTTAAATTTTGATATTTACAAGTGTTATTTTTTTGAATCAGATACATCTTGTTATTTGTGAAATGTAGACTACTATAAAGTGATAAATTAAAAAAACAAAGACAATCCAATAACCCATGGTATGCTTCAGGAACTCTAAATTGTTTTCCTTCTTTGTTTTGTACGTACGATACGCACTATCTAAACCGTCAGAAGTCGTCTTGAGTCAGAACTTCATCAGCTTGTTAAAAAAAACATGACAAAAACAATGTCCAACCGATTCATCTTCTCAAGAGATGTGATTATCAACAAACAGTATTTAATCTTTAACCACCGTGTTAAATCATAGGTATTATGTATATTAACCCTCGACTAAAAACAGGGGTGTTTTAAACTTGACGGCTGTATTAAACATGTTAAAAATCAGTGGGTACCGAAGTTAATAATAAATTATTTTATTATGGAATTTTGATAATTGTTGCCCCTTAAAACTTCTTATTTAACATTTTAGTAAAATTAAGAGTTCGCCAAGAAAATGTCGGTATAGGCATTTTTTTTAAACATATGTATTATTGCTACCTTGGTCTTATTTCTAACATATACTTATTTAGTTTGGTGCCTATATGAAATTGGCGGATGCAATTTGTCCTGCTTGACATAATTTTAAATTATATTTGAAGCAGCGGTTTTGGTACTGCTTTACTTACACACTCTCCTGTCAGATAAGATACCCTGTGTTGCAGGTGTGAAGCACACGTATAGTACCTATATTTACTACCTGTGCCCGCAGCTTCGTTCGGGGTTGCCATTCCTGCAGACTAACTATTATCTATAACATTAAAAAACACATCAAAAACATTATTGTATGTCATTGTTTTAATATGTTTTTAATGGTAAATTTATCACCCCAGTTAATAGAAAAATTCCTCCTAACGATTAAAGTATATTTTTTTACAACAAAAGTAAAAGCATCTTATGTACCTACAACTAATTAAACGCAATCAATGGTAACTAGAACTTAAAAGAAAATTAAACACTACTTCACAAATAAAGCTAATTATTTATCCCAATTATACCTATGCTGTAACCTTAAAAAATCCAAAAAATGCTGAAGTAACCAATTAATATTTATAGAAGAACAATAATTTATTAAATAATTCTAAAAATATAATATAATAACTTTTTATCCGAATTTACATTAAAGAAATATTGAAAATTGGCAATAAATAGGTATATGGTTCTCCTTTAAGAGTGTTCTGACTGACTTTGACAATAAACCTATCCATTAAGCCTATACGATAACGCACAAATGCCAGCTTAAGATGAGCCGTACTGCCGTAATTTCTGAACTACAAAACCGCTCTCCTTGAAATATTTACGGGACAATCTATAATTCATTTAGGTATAACAAAAAAAGAATGAATGAAATCGGACAACGCGATAATTAATTACAACCAAAAACAAATTTTGAGTTACTTCTTTTCTTTTATATTTTCATCCCGTGAATTTCAGGATTTGTAATACCTAGTTTTGACGTGATGCGCGTCCAAGACACAGACAGACAAAAAATAAAAATAATAAACATTCAGTTTTGGCTTCAGTATCGTCTATAGAGCGACCTACATAAACATTTTCAAAATATCTTCAATGTACAATATTTAGGTACAGAATTGGATCTGCTACATTTTTATTATAAGTATAGATTGAAACAACACGTGTATAAAAAACCTATTTTTATGCTCAAACAATATCTGCAGACAAATATTTGATTAGGGGTGAAACCCAAAACTCCCGTTCAAACTCAGGATTATTATCTAGAAAACTTTCCGTATGGGGTCGAGGGGATAGCGTCGTTTTCATGTAAATAGTGTCAATAGTCTCTTAGTGTAATATGGCTGCGGCATAGGATAGATAGACTGACAGAATTAAACTTGGATGGTTCCGTTTTTCCTATTTGGCTACGGAACCCTCGATGCCATGCCTCTGATACACTGGCTGGCTACGTTCCCGTCAACCGAATTGCTACGTAGTTGTCAGTTGTCTCATTACATCGTGTGATGTAAAAGTTCTTACGACCATTTATTGAATGCTTAATTAATACGGTTTGTGAACTTTTGTTTTGCATATTATGACTAGTAATTTACAATAAACCACTGGAATAACTCAATGGCTCCGAGTAGTAGTAGCAGTTGATTTGCATCCAATAAGGTTCTAAGAACGCATTGGTCTAGTTATAAGTGCACAAAGTGATCTACAACAACAGTATTCATTAACAAGCAAAGCATACTGCATAGTTCGTGAGAAAGATTATTTTTGTAGGCAAGATCGCTAAAATAAACTTGCATTGAGATTGCGCTACGGCAAGATATGAATGAGGAAGGACATATTATTAGAGTTAAGATCTATCATCCTGCCACGAGTCATCAGTGGATATATCGCAACCGCTCTATTCAATGGGCAGGCATTTAATCGAATAGTTCGAATAACCAGTGTTCGACCCACACGGCGTGGCGTCCGCTGTGCGGTGGTATTTTTAACATTCCCGGACCGCCACAAGGTTAGCCAAGACAGTCTCTCTTATTCATTGGAATATGACCTAATTTTCTATAAACAATCGTAGAATTCGAAATTCACGGTGTTTTATGCCCCACATGACGATGACGTAGGTAAATATTTTGGCCTAGTTACAGTATTCGTATGAATGCTATTATTCCATGTGGGGGACAAGTTAACTTAACACAACATAAAAATCTCCTGGCTTAGCTTTCGTAGCAAACTCTAGTATAATATTATAGAAATTGTGTAAAATGTTTAAAAGTAAGAATTAAATTTGAAGCGATGATATTCAGAATACTTAGGAAAAGTATGCCGAGATGACGACCTCAGAAACAAAGCCACGGATTTCCAGCAAACATGGCTAAGTGCAAGAATCAACTTCCATAAATCAGCTTTAAAATAAAGAGAATACCTGTACTTTGTAGTAATTTGAATAAGAAAGGATAATGAAAGAAGATAAGATAAGATTAAAAAAGTTGACAAACACATGCATAAAACACCCCACTTTTTAGTCTGGGATTAAAAGAGACTGAGAAAGATACGAATGAGATTCTTTTCAATTCACTCTCCCTAAATAAACCTAACCTCATAAACCGATTTGCAAGTGAGTCATTCGTCACTCGTGCGAAAACGTTACTATGTTGAGGTTACAAGTTCAGGTTCAAACGTTGTACATAAACACATATGTATTCCGTGATTACTAAAGAAGAGCCGTAATCTAGGTAGGTATCCTATCTGCCTAACAAATATCAAAATTACGAACGTGGGTTGTGCGGGATTGTAATATGCCTGGGTGCCTTTTAACATCTATCTTCCTTTTTCTAATGATCGTATCATAAAGCATAGCAAATTAAGATTTATTGCATTGAGGATCAAAGTAAATAATTGCAGTTGTGGTTATGGGTGGTTCCTAATGTCAAAAGTCTGGGTAATTTTAACTTATTACGACTTGCACCAATGATGCTATTAGCAGTGCACTAGGTTAATTGTAGTTCTTGATACGAAGCCAGGTTAGAAACATCAAAATAGTTATGAAATGTTTTGTTTTAAATATCGTTGTCATCAATTAAATAGGCTTAGGTATATCAGCAGCACCAAATCCACCACCAAAAATACTAACTGGTAACAACGCCGATTTCCATTGATTTCGATTGGTCCGACTTGGGGCCACATTCTACGCGTTATATGACATTTTAAATTTAATTCTTGCACACGAAAAAATATTCTAAAATTATAAGGTTACCCGTATCGTAAAATTAAGACTAAAATACATAAAATACTATTTTATGTATTTTAGTCTTAATTTAATTTAATACTATTTTATGTATTTTAGTCTTAATTTTACGATAAATCATTTTGGTCATGAATAACATTTAGTAAAGCATGTCACATCGGGTTTTTCATTTCTAAGTTCCTACGAATCTATGGGTACCTACGCTTTATTTTAAGTATACGCTGTATTACTAAATATTTTATTGCCATTTTTGTAATTTGATTTATTTATTGTTCAAACACATTTATTTTCCAGCGAGTCGTCAGTTATCAATTAAAGAGTTCGTAGTACCAAATGCAGTACAGGCTGGCCAAGATGTGGAATTGAAATGCAGTTACGAACTAAATAGCAACGAAACAGACAAGGGCCTATACGTCAAATGGTGGATGATTTCTCTTGGCACTGAAAAAAACCGGACACTGTTCTATCAAAGGATTTCTGGGACTGGCATTCCTGGGGCTTCCGTACCGCAAAATGTTGGTACGTTTTTATCGGAATAGGTAGCTGCCGAGACTTTGGCGTGTCTGTTCGTATGCTTCTAGACTTTATTGAGATCACGGCCGTCATAGGGCAGGTGCCCTTGGGAACACAGGAATTTGGGGCCTCTATGGAAAGGAAAAAAGTGACATACAAATGTAAACCTTTTTTGTTATAATTTTATTAGAAAGCGTGAACACCTGTCAATGGTAAATGCGACCGTTGCGAAGAAGGCTTGTTCTTGTAGCCTATAAGAACATGCATTCTTAGTACTAAGTTTAGCACTTGTTCAAACCCTCCATGGAAAAAAACATCCCATACTAAGTTACATAAAAAAGGAATTGTATCTAAAATTTATCGTATTGCGCCCGTAACATTTAGATTGAAAACAGTACTCGCGTACCTGTATTTTCTTGGTGACAGTTCTTTCTGGGATCACAGATAACATTATACTACACACGATTTCTAAAAGTACTAAACATTTTGTACCTTATTTTTCAGAAAAAAAAGACCATGATTCTATCGTCTTGTTGAATGTGACTGCGGCCGACTCTGGAATCTACGAGTGCGAGGTAACCAAAAATATTGATGAAAAAAGAAGGAATCAAGAATTGATAGTATTTAGTAAGTACATTACAAAATAAAGTATAGGTATAAGTAAATTTCGGGTAATGTTACTAACCAAATCAGGGTGAGGAATGAAGTATTCAATCTTCAAAAAATGGTATCAGGACATGCAATTTCCTCAAGAATTTTCATTGACTGTTTTGAGAACGTGGTATTGCGCGCATAATTTTTAAGCGAAAGCACATTGACGCACTTTCTGTAGGTACTACCGGGCCACTACGCTCTTTTGTTGCCTGATGAAGTTATCAATATAATTTTTATTTTATTTGACAATCGCTGATTATATGTCTCTAGTCTATGCGTGCAACACAGGGAATCCTAGTGCAAGGGTATGAGAGTTGGTTTTATATAAATTTTCCAGCGCAAGGTACTGGCCCCGAGTTGAACGTGACGACGATAGCCGACGGCCCCGATGAGGACGAAGAAGATGACGTGCTCATTGAGTGCGAAGCCTCGGGTGTAGCGCCCCTGCCGGACGTTATAATCACTGTTGATGGGTGAGCTAATTCTAAATCCAAGATTCACAAAAACAGGCACGGGCGCCACTTTCCATACATTTCCAACGCACATTCGCACTTTCTTGTTCGCATGCAAAATACCCAGTAGGTACTCTAATAATATATCATTAATTTCAGATAAAATAAAATCGATAATCAAGCATAACAATTAAACACAAATTTCTCATGTCATGCACAAAACAAAAAATATTAATTTATAACATAAATAAATAAATAATGTCAATTAAATGTCAGAATGAGACATTACTAATTGAATGATTATTATAATTAAATCGAGATAAAATTATGACTTAAAATTATTGTATTGTTGATGACTTATATTTTAAGAGTACTTGTCTGCATCCACCTGAACCGATTTGGGCAGTTATACCGTGTTACACCTATCTACTGATGATGCGCATGGTGCTACTGAGTTAGTGAAGCGACTTTTAAGTGAATAATCGCGTGAAAGCCATCTAGACGCGACTCTGGAAACATACAGATGAGCTGCAAAAGCGAGGCAGCCTCATAACATCCTGAAAATTACGTTGTACTACACCCGTAGAACGCTTATAAGATCCCTTCCAAAACCTTTTTTAACCATTTAGCTTAATTTTCTGTTGAAAAGAAAGTCTGACTGTGTGTTTGTAACACAGTTAAATCCTTGTTGGCAGATTTGAATATTATGGATGCTAGAAGCGAGGGATTGTTGGCCGGTTGCCGCATACCATCACGCTATAACTTCCTTTGTAAAGCTTAGTATATGGTCAAACGAAGGCCGTAGTCAGAAGAAGTGGGTGGGTCTAGTTGCTCACGTCTAGATGAATACCTACCCTCAGAGTTCTTACAAGTACCCCCTAGGTGTTGCTAAAGGAACAACAGAAAGTAGCAGAAAGTAGAACTTCTGCAAACTTCGCCCGGAGAAGTACTGCCTCTACACCCGGTAATCTGCTGCCAAGCAGTGGTGCACTCGCAATTGCTGTGTTCCGGAAGGGTGTGGGTGCCGTTGAGATCATATGCGCATGAGACGCAAAATCGCCGTCTTGCCACTTCTCATACTTCGGTCGCCGAAGACCTAAGTTGAATTACAGTTATTATGGGCGGAGGAAACCACTTAACATCGGGTGGGCCATCAGTTCGTCCCGTCACCTTTGTTACATAAAAAAAGAACTTCCGGTGAAGGAAAATATCGTGAGACAGCATGGTGGTAGGACACTGATAGCGGGGGGGTAGCTTTCACCCTCAATATTAAAATGTGCCACTAGACACCTAACCCTTTGTTCCACTAATTTGGAACCATTTCCCAATCCAGTCTTCAAATATCTTAATTTCCGCTGATTTCATAAAAAAAAATACTAGGTACGGCACTTTTTTTTAAATAATATGTACTGCAGCATCATTAGAGGCAGATGCGGGTAAATAACGAACGGGTTTTAATTTATTGCAGAACAGAAGTGATGAACCTTACAGAGTATGTAGCAGGACCCGACGATAATGGTCTGTACGAGATATATGGCAACGCCACGGTCAGCATGGCGGAAGCTGACGGCGCTGATGTGCGCTGTGAACTCGTTTTCATCCACCCTAATGTCACACATCAGCCCTACGTCGCTTCTAAATTATTTTATCCTTCAGGTATGAGTTACGTCAATTTTCGAAATAATGATGTTCATTACATAGCTATTATAGACATATTCGACATTGGCTTTAGTCGAAAAATTAAAATGATACCAAAAACATTTTTTTTATTGAAGAATTTGCGAATATGTTTGTTACGCGATATCTTTGCCTATTGAGAACCGATTTTAATGACTCTTTTTATTTGATAACGCCTAAAAAGTGGGTCCAAAGAAATTTGAATAAAATATTCGCCCCTTTAGTGAAAGTATTATTTAACTGAGGAGTTTAACTAATAGACCTTACGTCGTAAGCATGTGAATGTATCTCTATGGAAATATTTAGTTAATGTTTAACTGCTTCGACAGTTATATGTTATATGAAACGCACGCGAAATTAATCTACCCTTATATACGATATTCCAAGGTAAAGTAATATTTTATTTGTAGTAGATATAAGGTTCTTGCTGTGTGCGGAACTAAGCTAGCGGAATGATATGTTTTCGCATGTGTAAGTGACGTTGCATACGAAGCCTCATAATAACACTTTGAGAACAGTGGCTGATATTATGTTGTGGAGTAGGTAATGATAATCTGATCGCGGGTTTGATACGAAGTCACAGCAGATAATGCCAATCATCCAACAATAAAAAATCTCACTCGATTTACTGTGTCCTTAATCAATTACTTGCCTTGCCTTGCCGTCAAGCCTTGGCTGATCAATGAAAGGTTTTGAGCAGTGTGTCGTGCAGTAAATTCAAATCTCATCTTTTGTTGCTCTGTGACTTCGTCGTACCCGACCACAGGGTTTGGCACGTGCATTTCGGAGCGAGTGAATTCTGTGAAGACGAAATGAACGTTGCTGGTCCCACAGTGAAGTAGACTTGAGCGTGTGCACTCTCGCCAGCTTGTAGTGTGTCGCTGTCTGTGCACTAACTTAGCGGTTTGACGCATCAGGCGCGGATAGCACCACCGAGATGCCAGAGGACGCCACTGAGAACACGACGCCCGAATCTTTGCAAGACTCGGGTAAGTGCAAATACCTCTCCCCTGACAGTTTTGCCTGCATCTCGCATCCATGACTCTACTAGTATGAACATCCTCTCTCAAATATGGCATAACACTTCACAACGAGTCAACGAAAAGTGAGATACGCCTAGGAAGGCAATTCTAGATGGCACCTTTTTGCTACATACCTATAGCTGCTATATATATATATCGCTAGACTAGGTAGTTCATTATTGACTAGGCTAACCTAATAATCATGTTTTACTCTGGACTTTACTCCATTATGTTGAACACAAAGAGATAAAAATGTCAATCCAACCTCTATTTCAACTAAAGTGAATTAGTCAATATATTATGATGGCTTACTCCAGAATCACAAGTTCGTAATATTTGTAATTTTTCATAGAAATTTCACTAATATTATGACTTGTAGGTACTTAATTGTAAAAATTGTTCCGGCTTTCCACTGCATTTTCAGAACATACATGCCATTATTTTTTCTTTTGTAGTATCGTATCAGATGCGTCGAGCATTTGGGTTGGATTAAAATATAGGTATCTGATGCACGTATTTTTTTATATTTATTTCCAAAACCTGGCGCTGCGGTTATCGCCGTTTTTTTATTGTTAACTAGCGGCCCGCTCCGGCTTCGCACGGGTATAAATATATAGCCTATGTCATTAACTGGAAAAATGATTAAAATCGATCCAGTAGTTTTGAATGTTTTGATTTATTCATTACTGCCCGTGGCCCGCACGCGTTAAATTCCCGCCGCCCCGGCCGGCCGGAACCGCCGCAAACGCTACATCCCGCAATTTTTAAATATGTAATATCTTCGAAAATATTCATTTAAATCATATGCTGTAAAGGGCCATATAGATCTATATTAAATCAACAATGTATTTAAGGTATTTAATTAGATAAGGATTAATCCTGTATTGGTTAAAATCGCTTCGAAAATTAGCCATTATATGTCGTAAAAAGTAAATGACAAATAAATGTTATTGTGGGATATCCATAAAAGATATACATATACCATCACGGACTTTTCTGTAGACCTTTTCAATGTGTACAATACTTAGTACATTATTTTGATAAAACTCGTAGGGTTCAGCCTGCGTTTGCAATGTAAGCGGAAAAAATGTAATTATTTACGACATCACATTAGAAACCTCAAAAATAACAGTACTTCTCCACTATTTAATGGATGTTATTATACATATAAACCTTCGTCTTGAATCACTCTATCTATTAAAAATAACTGCATCAAAATCCGTTGCGTAGTTTCAAAGATTTAAGCGTACAAAGGGACATACGGACAGAGAAAGCGACTTTGTTTTATACTATGTAGTGATGTGGGTTAATCTTAGAAGACAGAGATATAGAGTTTAGTTTAATAGATCTTTTTAAGATATAGAACTCCGTGATAAATTGTTTTCATATAACTGAGTTCGCCACAAAAATATTGTGTCGTGTGTTTGTAAAACTTTTTGTTTTCTTTCTGATTTGGAATTACGTCGGGCGTAGAAAACGACCCCAAAAGCCCCAGAGCATTTCTCGAAGATTATGTAAAACTAAGTGGAGTCCCATCCCATCATTTTACATAATTGCCTATCAGCCATTGCCCCGTCTATCTTTATCTTACAATTCATGAAATGCATGTAAAAAAAAACAACCCTAAAAAAAAGCAATTCAGTGTGAATGCCATCTGTCAGAAATGACTTACTCAGATCTTATCTTGTCAATTTATGTTCCTTGCATTTTATTAGGTATGCGGTTTCTAGTAGGTACGCATAATTCTAGTATTAAGATTACTGTGTAATAATGTTAAATTACAGACATTATTATAACAATTACATTATATTTACATACCAGTGTATGAAACGGAGAGGCTGTTTCATACACTGGTGAGTTGATCAATTAAGTGTGCACACCTCCTTTCAATCTAGGCCACCTCACACATTATATATGTAACTTCTCCTGTCACTACATGACGTTTTATGACGCGGTGACTTCACTTACGAGGTACAAATGGACACATCCACCATCAGTTAATGTCAACCTACTATACGTTTACAGTTTAGTTCAAGAACGTAACGTTCACTTGTCTTCAGCAAGTGGTATTTGAAGAATTAATAATAATAATTTGATAACTTTGGCTGTGCCTAAAGTTTTAATGTATCTCATAAAATTGCATCCGATATTATTTGTGTATTTTGTTTTATATTACCTACCTACTCGTCTAATAATATTTCTATGCAGGCACTTTACACTAAACATTTTGCATATTTTGAGATTAATGCTGTGATAATGCTTTTATTTTTACTAAAAGAAGTGTATTTTTTTTATTGGAGGCCGAAAATAAAATGTGCTATAAGTTTTCGTTTTTCATTATACTTCGATCCGTTCGTAAATCAATCGGTAGAACAGATATTTTTTATCTATTTTCTACATAAACAGTTCTAAGAATGTGAAAAAATAATAAGTAATGCCACGCACGCCTTCTTTTGCACTCCATTGGTCAAAACTCGTTTGGAAGCCATGATCAATACATACGATCTTAATTTGTTGACGACACGAACATGTCGGGTGAGTCTCTGTACGGGCAGCTGATGAAGTTCAAATTATTATTTCAGGAGACCATGGAAGTATTATACAGGCATCCTGGATGACAATGCTGATCGTCGGATTACTGGAGTGCTTAAACTCGTTACTTTAAGTCTTTAATGTGATACTAATGTAAATTTATTAAGTGTTGATTTGACTTTTGTGGTTATTGAATAAATGTTTTCGTATAAAAAGGGTTGTTGAAGTTGATTTATTTTAGACGCTACTGGCTAAGATCTTCAAGAATGCTATCCCAGTGATGGCGCGCAGTGAAAAGAGGTTTGAAATTGTAGAAGTTCCACTCTTTCCTTTTCCTGAAAGTATTTGTGAGCTTTGAGTAGGTACTTATTTACATTTCACATTACATTTCAAAATTCAAATTTAGAGGCACATGTTGACATTGAATATTTATATTTATATTGCAGATGGCATGGACAAACACAGAAACACAAGAAGAACACCAGTGAACAAACTTCATGCTAAGTCTGTCCCAGCTGGGAATCGAACCCGGGATCCCTCGCATCGAAAGCAGGGCAACTAAGCCATGGATTTTGCTTGGCCTGAAATTTGAGTAAATAATAAAGAAAGAGTTGGCATCCTTAATTTAATATCACTAAAACGTCGTTTGTGTCTGACGTTTATGTTGATCCAAATATTGCTTCATATAGAACTAACAGCGGGCGTAACACGACTTGATCTTCTCTGTCGAAATATCGGGAGTCAACAAAACTCACAAATCATGGTAAATATCTCGGTAACACGAATAATAATTGATCTTCTCTTATGTTTCGGAAGATCGGAGTTGTTTTGCTGTTGTTTATGATCGGCAATAACTTAAAATTAGGTCAGCTAGTCTTAACGATAGTCACTTTAAACTACGAATAGAACCAACTGTAAAAAACCAAGATGATAGGCAAAATCCCTCAGCATTGGAATTGAAAATAATCTGAAACCATTTTTCAAAAAGTTCCAAAGGATGTTATCAATTCGGCTGCTTTTGAAGGTTCCGTACCCAAAGGGTAAAACGGGACCTGTTACCTCAGTTCTCCATCATTTATCAACCAATTCCGAAAATTCAAGTAGTTTCTTTTTAGATTTTTAAATTAGTCACTTACTCAATATAAGCTTAACTTACCCACATTAATGAACTTCTTGGTAATAGCCGTGTAGTCAACTTGTGGTATTTGTAGGCGGCACGAGATCTCTGCACGGTCGCTAACACTTCGAGACAACAAAACAGCCGTACACTCCGCGTCGTAATGCATCCCGATACGCCAAATACGCTGCTGTTGTCGCGATATGGCTATCCTGAAGTTATAAAACTCACTTCATTTTATGTTGATAGATCGGATTCAAAGAAACAATCAAATTGTTAATGGTTCCACACACATGCACTAGGAGTCCAAAGTTGTGTCTATGTTGACGGACCGGCACCCACTTCATGCTTCAACTGTATGCTCATCTTAAACAAAATGTAGACACGCAAGAGTAGGGATTGATTTGTGCAATCTGCGAATATTTTAGCAAGGCACTAATAGTTTTAATCCCATCTCATCCCTGATGAGATCTCCATCTCATCGCTTGCGTGGGACCGCCAACAGCTTTCTGACCATTGTCGGCAAAAACATGTTTTCTTATTTATTTATTTAATTTTTTATTTATTTATTTAGGACTCCCAACACAAGATACACTGAACATGCAATTTAAAATAATAAAAGGTCTTAAACAATAGTGGTCCCGCAATTATAGGGCGTCACAGCGTGTTAATGGAGAACAACCAGACAACATTTAAAAAAAGAAAAGTACAAAATATAAGAAAGAAAAATAGGTTAATGCATGCGAAAGAAAAACAAAACAAAACAACAATCAAAAGTTGAGAATATAAGAAAAAATAAATAGGTTTCTGTGTACATACGGCTCTGGATGGCACCATTATGCCTCAAATTGGTTGCTTTAATCACGATTTCCTTACTTGTTGAATTCTATCGTCAAATCTGGCTGCGGGTGAAGGTGTTTCGCGACGCATACGATGTCAATTATGTCCTGTGTTGGTCTGCTAAGCCTAAGTTCAAACTCACGCTCGGGACCTGAAAATAGTGTTGTTGTGGCCATCGTTGTGGCGTGATGGAGTAACAAACATCCATCCAACCATGGATGCTGAAAAAATTAGTTATAACAACCTAAAAATAAATTTTCTTTCTAAGTTAAACAATGAATAACACAGACAGGTCATAGGTTTTTTGCAAAATGATTGATGACAAACGACTTCAACAAACCTGGGTATCAACTACTTACTGAAAACAATCATTGTTTTTGTTTGCCGTGCTTCTTGTCCCCGGCTATGAACAACGCACGTATAGTCACCGGTCATTTCTGGTATTATATCTACCAAATGCAACGTGCGCCGTTGAAAACCGTCCTGCACAACTGAAAAAAAATCAGATGAAACTTTTATTATATTCTCTTCTGCGGGGAGTTTATTTGAAATAATCTGAGCAATGGCTTTGATTCCTGCAAATTATTTGTACCATTAAGCATTTGAGGCTTTACTACGGAGCCGTCCGTAGCGAAGATGTTAGTAACCCTCTCTTGAAAGCGTAGTTCTGGAATTAAATTTCGAGCCGGAGCAAACATTTGTGTGATAATGGACCATGGACAGGGTCTTTGAGTGTTAATAGTTGTAGGAACCACAGTGCAGAAGAACGTGAAGACGTTTCTTGTTTACTTCTTAACTGATACAATACTAGTAATTTTTTTGGTAAATACTTACCTACATATTAACACCCAGACACAGAACAAACATTTCTGTTCGCACACAAATGCTTGTCCTGGGTGGGAACCAAAGTACACCCTACAGCGCAAAAGGCACTACCAGCTACTACTACCAGCTGAACTTTGAGGCCAGTCGAAATAGGTACTATATCTCGCTTACTTGAGGTTTCGCGTGCCAAATCGACTCGCCCCTCAAGTATTCCACTAGCCCGCGGCTCCGTGCCTTTTCTCCATTCGTACACTTGCGAGCCGTTGACCTGCCATAGAACCGTGACGTCACCACCACTGCCGGAGTATACGCACTCCAAAGCCACGCTCCTGCTGTCACTCGAAATGACTTCCGGCACTACCAGCTTTTCTATTCGAACGGTACTCAAGATATCTGAAAATAATATTTTTACCACCTGTATATAATTTATAAGGTTTCACTCGCGTGAATCAAGAGAGCGACTTTTTTGAAGATTAACTGGCACTGATAGTTTTCACAACTGAAAATTAATTTACGAAGACGCTTTATAAAATAAACAGCCAATACCTAAGTGTTTCTATTGCCCGAAAATTAAAAACGAAAATTTCAAAATTTTTACAAAGCTGGTAAAGCAAAAAGCCCTAAAATAATGCAGTTCACAAAATTCTATTCATTAAACAAACATTAAGGTTGCTACTGAAAGTATTTCAACTATAATTACTATAAGCAAATTATAAGTAAATTATTATAACTATAATATTAAGAAAAGTAAATTATTAAGTTACTATATAAACATAATTTTCTTTGGTTCCCAAATTAGGATTTCCTGTGCTATGGGTAAATAAGCTCCAGAAAATACATATTCTTTTTATCGCGAAGAAAAGATCAACCATTTTCTTATTCTTCTTAACCAACATGTTTGTCAAAATTTAGAGTTTTAAGTACCTAATTTGTAGGTATGTGTGACTTGAACAAAAATTTAGGGACTAAGGTACAAAATTTCCTAAAATCTTATCATACCTTCTATAATCTGAGGGGGAAATGGAATCTAAATCATCTAAGGATATAAAAATTAGTTATACCACTACATAACAAAACTTACTTGTCATGAGCAAAAATCCCTTCGCAACTGGATCCATAAAATTATTTGAAACCATTATATGTTCTTTTCTTCCTTTTAGTTACTGCAGCTCAATTTGATTGCTGGTTAGGCACATGTGATTTATTTTTAACCAAAAGTTATTGGACTTGCGCAGTTGAATAACTTTTGGTTAAAGAAATTATTTTTACTACTGTTTACTTTCGTAGATGAGAACAACTGCACGAGTGCGCGTGGTATTCGTGAAACTAAATGTGAGATTTGATCGTGGCTATGTAGAACTAGTCAAGTGTGAAAGACAGAAACACAGTAGGTAGGAATTTGATTTATGTAACTTATGGTACAGGCATACAGAATACATCTGATATCCTTTGCCCATAGAGGCAGCCATATTTTCTAGGGGGAACAAGGGAACCAAATTGAATCGTATTTACTTTCACGAGCCAAAGTCACGCCTCATAAACTTGTAAATTCCACCAGAGCCCACACCATTAAACTGGACCAAAGTTATTCGAGACTAGGTAACTAGGCAAAAGGGGGCATGGTACTTAAAAAAACCAAGTAGTCATCACATGGCAACTTTGTTTATTCCTAACATTTCTTATAGCTAGGTTTAATATATTTTATACAATATTTAGTGCCTTCACATTTTCATAAATAAGTAATAAATACAGGTACACAATATACCTATAACCCCATCCAATTTATAGGTTTTCAAATTAAAATCGAATAATTTAAAACATGCACCATTGTCCATTGTCATTTTTGCTCCAATTATAATTATGAGCCTCTCAATATTTTACAGAGCTAGAGCAGTACCCTAGGTTCTTACGTAAAAAAATCTGATTTGATTTGAACTTTATATAATGTCACATATCAATTAAAGTGATCATAAAAGTTACTGTTTTCCTTACATTGCATATGGCTAATCTTTGGGATATTAAAGAATTATTATCATATTACAATTAACGAATAATTCTTGGTTATACAAGGTAGACAGGTCGATCAAAAACAGCGCGTAAATAAAGCGAAAGTTAGAATGTAGGCAGCCCTTAGCAAGATAGGCATCTTAATATAGGTATTTTTATTTGGTATAATTAAAGGTCTTCAATCATCATTTGAAAATGTTTAAAATCTAAAATCTACCGAACTTTCGCTTTGATTAGGTAGGTACTTATTGGAACGCATCAACTAAGCTACCTTCTTAGAAAATATTACATACATACTTGTTATTTTAACAATAAATGCGTTAAATAATGTAATCAAGGTACATAAAAGCCTCGTTGTGCCATTATTCAATTGAACATTTTGACAGCAAAAACTATAACATCATTTGTTTTTTGAGCGACTTTAATACATCATTGAAATGATAACAGTGGCCTCTCTTAAAAATCTCCTTAAAAACTAACACGAGCATTTTAAAAAAAACAAAGAAGCTATCTAAAAATCAGACTAACATTTGGCCATTAAACTTGTACCTACTTACTTAAAACGAATTACTTACTAATAATGTTCGTCGTCAATTCATTATTGAATATAATCATTACTCACAATGTCTTCTAGTAGTAAATATATACCATTTACTACGAACATGCTACAGAATAAAGCTAATAATTTCATGGCATATAGCTATTATATTTCTTATATCTACCTCCTATCACGATAGCCTCATAATTACGAAGAGAAAGACAGAGTCTCCTATCCAGTTTCCCGAGTCCTGGATTATGATTATGACAAATACTTTTGTCTCTATTTTAGATTCTCATTATGATCTCGGCATAATAACCATCGCGCCAACCAGCGCCGCGACGGACATCTGAATCACGTAAATTGATTAATCACATCTTTTAAATTTTTTACTACGTATGTATGTATAATAAATATGTAAGTCACTAAATTTCAATTGCATTTACTGTGTCGAAATTTCTAACAATTGCATCTTCTGCATCTAATTACTTATCGCTAAATATGGCATCCATTATTGGAAATGCAAAGAGAGTTATTAGTAAGATCATAATATTTTGGTGTGAAACTACTTTGGTATTGATGTTTAAACACACACATAGGTGACGAGGGTCATATCTACACATACACATGAACTACCACATAATATTTGTTCTATACAACAACAGGTACCCTCTAACATTTAACATTTAAAGTACTATATGGTATGTTTAACTAAGCTATGCTTAACTGGACACTAATCTATCTGTGGTAAAAAAAAATTGCCGCTATTAATAAACCCATTTGTCTCGTCAAAAAGTGTTTGCCACTACTAATATAGGTACCAACAAACACTAAAATCAACAACACTCACTTATGAAGTATACATTTCATAAGTGTTATAAAATACAACATCATGTATTATATGTTCACCCCAGACTTATATAAACAGCACAATAAGCATCACTTAACTATAATATATATCATGTATGTACCGTTGTGAAACAAATTGAATAAGCATAATATATAAATTAGTTACCATTTTTGTTTTTGTCCCCATTAACAGGACTACCACATGTTACATTACAAGAGTTATGCCTCATCTTACGAGGACCTTCAGAATCAACATCAGCGTCTGCCGCTACTGATGTCAGAGCAACAGTTTTATCAAAATCAATTGTTGTGTATCCATTTTTCGCAGTTGGAGTGGTTGAGTTTGATGAGGTAGTTTTATCTACACTACATTGAGATACAAGGTAGCTTTGTCTTTGGGAAGAACAGGATGCAATACTCTCCTTCTTTGGACTGCTGTATGACTTGCTAGAGGAGACTTGTGTGCTTTGCGGAGACACTACCTCTTTAGGCGTCTTTACAATATCTTTATTTGAGCCAATATCCAGCACAGCATAATTAACTTCTAATTCCTCAACAGGTGACATTGATGTGAATGTATCTGACTCGGAAAACTTTTGGTTATGTTCTGAAAAGCTGTGTACTTGCTTTCCACTTTTGATGCTATCCCCAAGCTCTCCCAATGACAAATTAGCATATGTGTTAACATCTTGTTTAACACCAAGAGACAAATTACAGTATTCAACTTGTTTTCCACCTGGAGTAGGCGGGGTTGAAGGAACCACTTCACTTCTTCTGATATCTTGCAATTTTTTATCAGTGAGATTAATATTGATATAATATCTAGCTTGTGTTTCTTGTTGCTCTAAAGTAAGCTGCGCATAGTGTTCACTGGAAGAGCTTAGTGTAGGGGACAAGGGGCTTTTGGGTTGGTTGTTGGCAATATTAGCATTAGCATATCTACTTTCCAGAAAGTAAGATTCATCTTCCTCAGCTCTCAGTTGATTACGGCTTGCTTCTTGTTTTAGTGTGTTTCGAAGCATAGCAAGATCTCTGTTGAAATCATTTGTATATACATGTGGCGGGTCTGGTGCTGCTTCTCCTGAATTATTGTTGTTATGTTCCCGCTTGAAATCCCTCAACTGATAAACATTGCTTGCATGACTGGTGCTTCTTTGTGAACGTGGGTAAAGGGGCATTACCTCCAATATGTCTGCACTAGAGGGTGATCTGAGAGCATGGTTTGCATTTCTTTCAACAGATTCTGGTCCATTGGCAATGTTACCATTGACCATAGGCCTCAAACTCTCTGGTTGACCATTATCTACAGATGACCTGTGCACAACACTAGCCTGCAATGTTTGTCTGCCTAATGGAGAAGGGTTCATACGAGAGACTGGGTATGGTACTGAATCATGTATCACATTTCTCAATTGAATTTGGCTTTGCAATGCTCGGAACAGAACTGAAGCTCTTCTACACTTGAATGCATATATTCCTTCACCTGTTTCACACCTCCTGCCTGTAACAAACAAAAAGGATACAACTTCATTGTTTTGTTTAACATATTATTTTAACATTCACCAAAATTACTTTTTTTATTGTATAAAGAAAACTAAATTAATATGTAACAAAGAAACATCAATAAAAAACTTACCAGATTCAAAACTAAATATGTCTCCTTCAAATCCATATCTCCTGAGGGAGTGCAAAGGCCAAACAGTCGATTCCCTTCCTTCTCTGTACAAGACAATATCGGAGTCTAGTATCTCGAGCTGACCTGAACAAAGGTCTACACCATGCTCATCGACGTTGACCACACGAAACACATTGGGGTGCTGATCAGTGGACTCTTTTCTACTATGTAAGCAACCCATTACATGGCCGTGATGAAAATTTATAAAAGTCAGACTTCTCTCTCGACATACGGTCGGTATAGAATGTACATTGTATATATGGGTTAAACAAAAGAAATTGTCGCTAGAAGATTATGAGAAAGGAAAGGGAACAAGAGAAACTAAAATCAAATAAACAAGAAACAATTTTGTGAGTGAAGAGAATAAAATTTGACAATATTTAATTATGACAGCTATCTGTATCTGTTGATTCCGTATCTGTGGTCTGGATATTACGAAGTCCGTATGTACGACTAAATATTGTACAGTTATGGAATGTAATTTCGAGTCGAGATCGCAAATTCAAGATAGTTTAGAAGAGACTTTCGACACGTTCGCAAAGTCCCGTAAATTGTCGAGCAAGATCTCATCATATTATAATCAAAAATAGAAATATTATTTCGTTGAAGCTTTTAAGAGCAATACGCTTTAGTAATAATGATTACGTTCCGTAATGTATTACAACACTGATTCAGTAAGCTCTTATTTTATTGCAAGAACCAACCAATATTTATTAATACAAACAAATAAATGCTTAAACAAACTCTTTCACACTCACACCACTGCACTAGAATTCCTTGAGTCGCAGGCGGCATAGACACAAACAATCACGCTACACAACACACTCAAGACCCGAGAACAAACTTCGAGCTCACCATAAAAAGTTTGCCCCAGCTGGGGATCAAACTCGGGATTCCTCGTTTCGCAGGCAGGGCATCAATATATTGAAATGACATCTTACACGTGTATAATTTGTCATGGATACTTCATAATTACATTGGAAGTGTATATAATACTGATTTTGTTTCGTATATTAATGTGAAACCAATGCATACCTAATTTTGACACAATTTGATGATGAGAACAAATTGTCGTACACTTATTTTTTAATTATAGAAAAGTTAAAATATTTCCGAAAATGTGATAATTTATATATTATATTATTGCTCGTGACTGTACAACCCTGGTATCCATGTATATGAAAATATTGTGCTGGGTGTTGTACTTTATCGGGTCGTGCATTATTTTGGTTGTACATTACTATTTCCTGTCTAAATCGAATCAGTCAGTCAGTCAGCAGCAGCAACGACTACAATACAATATCCCAATACAAAATAATACTGCTGAGCAACAGCACAGCATACATACCTACATCACAATGCCGGAGATCGACGGAGTTGATACAGTGGAACAAGAATCTAAAAATGATCCGGAGCAGCATAGCCCAAGGAAGCGTATACGGCATCGAAAAAAGCAACTGTATGCCAGTATACTAAAGCAAATGGAATTTTACTTCAGTGAAGCCAACTTGAGCAAGGATAGGTTCTTGGGGGACCTTGTGAGAAACGATCCATGGGTGCCCCTGGAGCTGTTTCTGAAGTTCAACAAAATTCGTTCGCTGTCACAGGACTTGAATGATATAGCTAAGGCAATGAAGCACTCCACTTTGTTAGAATTATCTGAAGATAGGACCAAAGTAAGACTATTTATATTTAACACAACATAAAGGCAACAATTAAAAGACTTACTTACAAAGATAAAAAGATATACCAGAGGTTATGATATGTTGTTAGGTTTTGTTAATGAACCCCACCCTTCTATATTGGCTGGCTTAGAGCTTTAGAGCTAACAGTTTAAATGATTTTTTATTAAAAACATCAAATTTAATAGAAGCTCTTATTTTAACAGGTAAGGCGTAAAGATCCGTTGCAACCATATGATGCAGATGAGAGAACTGTCTATGTGGAATCAATTCCTGTATCTGCCACTCGGGAGTGGCTGGAGAGAGTGTTCTCTGAATACGGCTCCATTGCATACATTTCTCTACCAAAGTTTAAAAATTCAAAAACTATCAAGGTAATTTTTTTAAGTTTAAGTCTGTTCCGTATTGTATTTCTAGTGATTGAAAGCCCCATTTTTTTAAAATTTTCTGTATGTCTTAGAAATGTAGTTAACTGGACATATGTTATTTCCTTTGACATTGGAATTTTCGGATCGGAGCCTTTCAGAAACCAGGTGTTAATCATTATACCCAGGTCATTAGATCAAACATAGTAAATGCACCCATAGACCATCAAGAAGAATTAAATCTTAATAAAGTTATAATAACAAATACTTATGGACATTTGTCACAGTGTGATTTGGTCTCAAACTAAGTATAGCTTGTACTATGGGATCCAGATTACTTATAGAATACTTTTAATTGTATGTGTTTGTAAATACATTAGATATTAACAGAACAAACATCTATGTTCTAATATAAATATTTGTCTAGGGTGTGTATTGAACCCACAACTTCAGCACAGAAGGCAGAGCTACTACCAGCTTTGTGGCCAATTAATTATTTTTAGTAAAATTCGGAAACATAATCTTCTATCTATTTCTCAGTGTAGAAGATAACATGCGCAAACTAAAGCGCGCGCCGTCAGGAAGACATGGGTGTCAGCTTTTATTATAGATCTGAAAGAATGGATGGATATTTACTGCTACTAATAATGTATAGTCAATGTGCCTAAACTCACAGTTTGAGCTGACAGCCCACCTCATGTCAAGTGGTCACTGCCTTCCATAGACAATAACAATACAACTCCGCTCCTGTTCTACTGAGGTATGAGAAATTTAGGCATATCGCGTTGCGCCCATCACGTTGAGACGGGAATATAACGTGGATTACGTGGCGGTGGATTACTAGGTGCGGTGGTGTGGTGGCTGTACTTTTCAGGACGAACTTGGCATACTACTGCTACTTTTTGTAGCTTCTCTCGCCACATGTAGGGACTCTGAAAGTACTTGCTCTTCCATTGCAATTGCAATTCCAAGCAATTGCTTCTCCATCTTCTTTGAAACCTTTCGGGAAACTTGGATTTCAGGCACATTACTCCAGTTTTTGAAATAATAATGTTAAGCAATTCTTATGAACCTATCGAAACCATGTAGGATATTACATTCTGACTGTGAAAGTTTCTTAATTCTATTTCAAAAACTTAACATAAGGCTCTGTAGTTGAGCCGACTTCGATAGCTTGGTCTGTTTGCCTAGCTATGGCAGACCTCCAAATATTTCCACTTGTTATATTGTTAGCTAGCCTTGGCCATGTTTTGCATGCTATTCTCTTTATTTCATCTTCCCATTTTCTGAACTGTCATCCTCGATTTCTTTTCCTGTTTCATTCCTGAACATTATTAACTTGCTCCATTTATCTTTACCTCTTACTGTTTTCCCGGTCCATCTCCACTTAAGTTTCTTTATTTTTGTGTCCAAGTCCGTTATTTTTGTGTTTTCTCTGATAGATATATGCGGTAGAACTAACTTAAAACAACTACTCTAAAATCCCTCCTAATTACAGGGGTTTGCTTTTATAGAGTTTACAAAACCAGAAGACGCACAGAAATGCATCAGAGTTTTCACAGAAATGGGATGTAAACTGCCAAATGCCATGGCTCCCGAGGAGCTCTCATCCATCAAACTGTTCTCGATTGATGAACCTCCTAATATCAATTTTAAGGAATCGGATAAAGAGGATGAACCTCCTAAAAAAAAGAAGAAGAAGGAAAAAAGACCTACCAAAGGGCTGGACCTGAAACTAGGTCAGGACTCCGATAGCGATAAAAAACTTGACACTCCCACTGTAAGTGTTTCGTATGTTAATGGGTAAACTATTTAGTCCGAATCGCATAGACATTCCTATAATTTTTTTTTTTTTTATTTAATGTTTTGTTATGTCGTTACCTCCGCTCATAATAACGATGACCGAGCTTTATCGGATGTTTTGGGTAAAAGTTTTATTTTAAAATAGCGTTTGACTTAAATCGTCCTGACCAAAGTATGGCAAGCCTCAAGTCGCACCTTGACCTCTCATGCGGTTGAAGTAACCTCTCATGCGGATGTGATTTCACTTTCACCCACACCCTTTCAGTGGCACATAGCGACGTGAGTGCCGTACTGCTTGGCGGCAGATTACCAGATCTACGTACTTCTGCGGACGAACTTGTAACAATTTCTGTTGCTTCTTTTGTTGTTGTTAATCTCATTCGTCTAATCATAATTGTTTGTTTTTTTTAGGATGACAATAAAAGTATTGATACACCAACTGAGGTAAGATAATTACATCTTATATCTAGTCCAAGTCAAAATATTTTGTTTCCAATATATTCTTTAATAAAATCTCGTACTAAATTGTTTAATATTTGTAGGAAACAAAAACTTTGCAATCAGTATCCAAAGATGATTTGACCAGTCACGATGAAGGGGATACAGAAACTCCAAGGAAGAAGAAAGCAAGGAAGAGGACCAAAGAAAAGAACAAAGCTTTTGATAAAAGTGAAGCACCTAAAGGTATCTTCTTGGTATTTACCAGTGGAAAAGATCTTATGTCGGTAGCGCGCTAATTTCGTAATAATAATATGGACCATATAATTCACTTGTTTATAAGTGAGTTTGTAAACTGATATCATTGAATATCCTCATATCATATCCTCGGCGAAAAAGAGGTTTTTTTAGTTTGTTTGTTTGTAGGTATCTGTCTGTGGCATCGTAGCTCCCAAACGAATGGAGCAATTATATTGCTGTTTCTTCTGTTTGAAAGCCAATGTGGTAGAGATGGTTCTGCTATAATTCATGAAGATCGGTTCAGGCGTTTTTGCTCATCAGTACATAACCAATACCCCAAGTAGGGGATTTTCATAAAATGAACTTCTAGGAGTTTGTTACTCCTAGAAGTTCATACAGACTTACTTTCGCATTTATAATATTAGTGGGCTTTTTGCAGGAGCTCTATGGGGCATGCAGATTCTACCCAAAGCGGAGTGGAAAGCCCTGAGAAACAAGTACCTGAACTTGCAACGGCAATACATGAAGGAGATGAAGCAAAACTGGCGCAGCCAGAGGCACGCGTACTCCAACATACCGGCACCGGCTGCGCCATCGTGTGATACAGGTAAATGTACACGCTTACACAGTACCGGATTAACACGCCCCGCATATCCAAAGTCCAAACACTTACCTCCGTATCAGCCTCTAATGTTCCCACTGCAGGGACACCGAACTACTCTAGCTAATTGAAATTGAATGGGCTTTTATCTACTACCTGAGCTCAATCCGGATTGGTAGATGTCAGATATCCTCGAATTTTTGGTCCCAAGACATGCCGGTTTTTCTCAAAATGTCTTCCTTCACCGTTTCGAATTTGCTAGGGGCCCCGCGCTTGCATAATCCAGCACTACTTACACAATCATACACCTGCAATAGAGTTCACTTTGCAGGTAGAGATACTAGCAAGTTAGCCGTCAAAGTAATAACGTTTCAGTTTCAGCGTAATTCGATACATATTTGTAATTCGACGGTTAGGACGAAACTTTTACCAAAAAGTACGTACTACTAAAATATCAATGAACTTCAATTCATTGATATTTTAGTTTTACTTCAGACTTCAAAATGCGTATTTAATTACTATTACTGGATTAAGTAGCGTTACGCTGATTCGGGGACTTATTGGCCAACTTTATTATCTAAATATTAGCATAGTGTGTATTCGGTCTTTTAAATTGTAAGTACTACCAACTAAATAATTGTGAAAAAATGTGTATTGTCACCTAAAACGGGTGTCAATACACATTTCTTTACTAATACGCTTATATTTATTCATTGATGGAAATTTCACACAGCGCCATCTAGCCCCAAACTAAGCATAGCTTGAGATGATAAACTTAAAAATAGCTGGGGAGTTGATTTTTTTAAAGTGTTTTGTATTTAGTATCAAAGTAAAATCCAACAGTACCTACTTGTTAAAAATGAAACGAATACCAAGTGGTCTCAAATATTGACTATAAAAACAGTTTTGGAATAAAAATAATTATAATACCTACAGATATAATAATTACGGTAATCAATCTGAAAAGTGGATGACTCATCACTACTTATATTAGCTTATGTTTTCAGTAATACCATCGTCGGAAGGAGAAGACTCAAAAACAGTAGCCAAGCTGGAGAGAATTCCCGGTGCATTTGTGAAAGAAATATTACCAGATCCGACCTTCGATGTCAGACTCACTAAGCGAACGGTAAGACTTAAAATGGTGAAGGTCTATTAATTATCTATTAACTCTAATAAACCCTCAATATCTGTCCGTCTTTCAGCTGTATATATATCTATTATATCTATATATGTGGTAGAAAAAAGAAATATTCATGAACATTTCATGTGGCGCCATCTAGACCCAAACTAAGCGTAGCTGGTACTATAGTCTGTTTCAACTCCCTAGAGAAATTTGATAGAGTACCGTTTTTGTAAATACATACGGACTATTTTTTTTTACCTTATTTTTGACTATTTAAAGTTTGACTATTCCCGTGTCCACCTCATTCCAGATAAGGAGCAACGTTCACGCGTTACACGTAGACGCGAAGGAGGGTCAAGCAGAAGTTATAATTCGGTTCGATTCAGCTAAAGCTGCCCAAGATGTAAGTTTATCTCTATTGTTTAAACTATTTCCAAATACGCCAGCAGGAGTATAAAACAGAGGTCAATGGAAAAATGTGGCATATCTAAAGTTATATACCACACAGGTTCGATGCTCTTTGAGTGTGGGAATCTTGCAACTAAATTCACATTCATACATGCCTGTAAAAAAGAAGAAAGAAATCTTGTAAGACCTTTCTTGCGGCCTTTACTGGTAATTTGTAATATGATTATTAAGTTTCTCCAAACATCATTGCAGAAAAAAGAACTGCCCTTTTTTCTGCCGAGAATCGAACCCATCGCTTCGAAGGCAGATCTATTATTAACCAAGCTAAGGAGCCGTCAATAATTAATAAAAATAATATTTTGTTTCCGGTTTCAGTATTGCAGCAACTCGAGCAACCTTACGTGTATACTGTCAGGCGCGGCCGAGGCGGAGCAGTGGGCTCGCGCGGAGGCTGCTCACGCCGCGCACAGGCCGCGCGGGCGCTGTCGCCTCGCCGCGCGCGCCGCACAGCTCGGCCCCGCGCCCGCAACGCCCGCCTCGCCCGTGCCTACGATCACGCATATACGATTCGACGAGTAGAAAGGCATTCGCAAAACTATAATAATTGCTGTGAACTTCGAATAGCCCAATGTGCGTTGGATTAAATGGGAATTTTAGGTCCCAAGTTCATTTTGGAAATTTGAACTGTTTAGTGTTTATTTCCAGTTAAACTTCGACACTGAGATGTTATTCATCACTCCTGTTTTCACGGTTACACATAAACAAATAGAGGAAGGTTGGGAACCTTAATATTAATATGAGATGTTTTTGCCAACGTGATAGTCAAGAGAAGTTGTGTTTATCGTTAGACCTGCCAAAGAAGTAACATTTTAAACACTGACAAAATGACAACAGATCCTTGCGTGAAATCAAATTAAGCATGTTATGTTATTTAGTTTGTTTACTTTCTGGTAATAAGACTGTAAATATTATATCTTGATTTTAAGCACCAAAATAAAGTGATTTAAAGATGAAATAATTATTTTTATTCCTGTATAGGGTTATACTCAAACCCGATTATTACGATAGATACTTATAGATTTACTATAACACATTTATCACGGCGATGTGATGTGTCGGGTTTCCTAACAACTACCATAAAATACCATCGGTGGTACGGAAACCTCAGTGTGTGAGTATGAATCTAATTTAGCCTCTTATTAAAACTATTGATTCATCACGCTGAATCTTTATAATGTGACTGTAATTACTCGGAAAGGGGACGTACGAGTATGGTGCACTTTAGATCAATAGACAATAGGAATAAAGTCCTTCCTGGAAGGAGAGAAATATTAACACAAAAGTTATGCAGCCAACATTTGATTGCTTTTATGAAGATTTTTTTAGTGTTCCTATATTTAATGGCTTGTTTTTTTATGTGTAATGTATATATTATTTTCATTAATTGTGTAATGTTTATTTTAACTCTGAAAGATTGTAGTTTAGACACACCAAATAAATGTTTTTCAAATGAAACATGGGAGGTTATAAAATTAATGCAGATTTATACAAAAGAAATGTAATAAATCGTATAGAAATTACATAGTATAATTAAATGCCAACATCAATGATATTCAGTCTTAAATATTAATTAGCTTAAACTAATAATACAGTAGGCACTGGCACATATTTCCTTAGATTATCTTAATTAATACAGAGGTCAAGTTAGTACAAAGAAAAATGTTTCTTTTTCTTGATATTTTAAAATAGGATCGTTTATAATATACCAACTGGTATAAGGTAAAAATAGTTATCGGCGTGTGTAAAGGCTCAAAAATTAAAAAAATATAAATCTAAGTACATTAACTCTTTGACTGCGGAAAACACACATGTTGCGTTTCTCGCGGCCGAACGCGAGTGCTGCCCCACGCGCCTGGCGCGTTTGACCAATATTCGTCTCGGATGTGCGGCGAAACACAAACGCTGTGTTTTACGCGGCTCTACTGCAGTGCGGAAAACGCGCGTGGCGCGTTTGTATATTGTATATATAAATTACGTCTTGTATAAAGTAGCAATATAAAAGTATATCCTCAAATATGTAGAAAACAAATCGTTATCGACCACTTTCCAATAACCCGGTATAATATAAATGCCATTATTTTTGGTTTATATATTATAATTTGATTTAACTTATTCTCTTTTTAAATTCTGCTATTTATCCACTAAACTAGTAATGTTGACATAAAAATCACTGACAAACACGGATAAATTCCTCGAATTTAACCAAAAATTGGTAGCGGGGCCGTAGCTCGGCTCATTACAAAGGGTTCAACATCATTTACAAATAATGGATTTACGTCGCTAAAACTAAAAAGGATCTCATGGCGCGGTGCGCCGTGTGCGCAAAATAGAAACAAAAGCTTCTTGCAATGTTAGTTTGCTGATAAGAAATTCTGAGAAGGTGACAGTGAGCAAAATGTTTACTGTACGTATTACCTATAAATAAGTGAAACAGATATTGAAATTTCTTGCAGTCTGTTGCAAGTGTTTTATGATGTTATTATAACCAACGGACAATAGTTTTCGGGTCCTACATAGTTCCAAGAAAGACCACTGGGATTTATTTTATTACTGGGATTATTTGAATTCTTTACAAAATAGTTTTTTGTAAAGAATTCACCCCTAACAGGTCCTCTGCCATTTCCAATCACCTGTTTTTTGTTGTATATTATTTTTAATACACAAACGCGCCTCGCGTGTAAATCCGCACCGGTGTTACGAATAGGTAGAACGCGCATGCGCGTGGGGCCGCACAGCTGGCTTGCCTACTTTACACGCCAGGCGCGTGCGCCCGCACTGTTGTCTATCCTTTTTCATGGCGCAACGCCAGTGCGGCCGAACGCGCATGCGCGTGTGAAACCGGCATCTCGAACTCGACAATACGAAAGCGGCCCGCAGCCAAAGTGTTAAACATAAGGTACATTAAACAATACAATGTAAAGTTATAGTCTGATTTTTAAACATATAAGTACTTAACTCTTAATATTATCAGAGTCTGATCAAATAACCTTATGTGTGATGTGTATGCAATAATTAACTACATACAAAAAAATTAATAGGTTTGTACAAAATCTTATTATAATTACCACTATGACACAATTCAATTAGTAAATTAATTAGTCATTTCATCATAAAAAAATTAATACTAGTAAACATTAAAAAAGTAGTTTTAATATTAACCAAGACATAAACAAGCTAACAAGATTGACATCAGTACCGTGCGGCCCAGCTTCAAAGAAAATGATAATTTTCACAATGACGTTTAATTTTAATTTTGAGCTGCATATTTTCACAGATATTTAAAAAATAGTGGGTCACCGGTATCAAACTCCAGGACCGTTTGTCACAGTATTTTACCTGTTTATAGCATCTATTGCAATGTGGGGTCCACTATAGATTTCCTAAAATGTAATAAGCTTTGAAGCTGGACCCTTGGACCTCCCGATGAGAATACTATTAAGTATATTATTATGAGCACCAGTGATTAAGTAAAACAAATGGACAAGAGATGCATTACACATAGCTACCTTAATATAAACAAGCTGGCAATCAGAACTATCACATATTACAAATCATTTATGTCAATATAAATTATTATGATTACTTAATTACTAAAATTAGAGGTAGATTTAAATACGGATATGTTTCATGACGCTTCCATGTGTCTGTGTACAGTAACTGGTGCTATTACACTGTTCTTGCCACAGGGCAGTACTGTTACACTCAAGTCTGCAGCTATTAATCTCGGTTTTATCTTAGCTGGAAGAGGGCAACTCACGTCTGACTTTGTATCGTCTGATAATATAATCGGATCATTGACGGAGAAACCTGTAGCCTCAGAATCCTCATGCGGAGTCATCGTCGAATAACCATGGTCGGAACCATTTGCCGTATGAGCTCTTCTGTACCCGGTCACCACTCTATAGGGTGAAATCGGGGGCTCTATCTCCATAGCGGGAAGTAACTTATCGTGACCAGACTGGTCGTGTGGATCGTCGGATTGCAAGTGGCTCATTTGTACGTCAGCATCATGCCAGGTCTCTGCGGGACCATCAACGTACAAATTATGACAACTTGCTGTTGTGACATTTTGCCTGTAACAGTATATGGCAACGGCTATGATCAGGCTGACGGTCACAATGCAGCCAGCTATTGGCCCTATGGTGGAATAACTTCCGAAAGCGTCTCTATTCAGATGGCCGAAAGTACCTTCACCGTAAGGAGTCACAGCGCCCAAAACACCGTTGAAACAAGTCGACTGAGAAGTACAAAAAGGAGTTGGCAGGGGAGAGTGTCCATCGGCATCTATCTGGCACCACTCGCACCCTAGAACTCCCAAACAGGAAGAATGAGAGAGATAACTCTCGCATTGAAAATCAAAGCATGACTTCAAGTTTTCTGCGAAGTTATGAAAATAGTGTGATTTGTGATTGTTATTTTCTAGCATCATTCCACACAAAGGAGTCTCGGAGTTGGATCGAGAAACGTTTGAGTTGGGGCACTCGTATAGTTCAGAACTGCACTCGCACGGACATTCGCATTCGGTTTGTTCCATGCGGTTACAATTGAGACACAGCCGATCAACCATGCTGCAGGGACAAAAAGCGCCGACGCTGCACGAGGCGTTTACCAAACCGACGAATGCATTCGTGCCTGGTATGGCAGCAATGTAATAGTGGACGCAGTGGTCTCCAGATACCACATTAGAAAGAACAGTGAGCAACGAAGTATTAAACTCGTAAAATCGCTGAATAGTTTTGTCATAGAAGTTGTTGCATAGCCTTTTAGTGACAAATCCTTTATGGTTCAGCATATCCATAGCGATCATTGATTCCTTGTGTGTGATATGTTGCTGTTCTATTGGACCAGAGCTATTTGGATCCATCAGTCCTGGGTGAGAAACTAAATAGCCTCGATTGTTCATGATGAAGCATTTGACATACGACACAGCACAAAGTGGCATGCTGTCCATCAATAGCTTATAGAGGAACCCCATTGTAACATCCATTGATACTACCATTGTAGGATAAAAAGCGCTTTTTACAGCATATGATATTGAAACCACATAACCAGCACCACCCACATCTAAGTTAGGTGGAGTCAGAATTATCTTACTTGGATTATCCATAGCATATGTATACCATGGCCTTCTGACAGGCTCATAATCATACTCTAGAACAGTGCCTGGAAACATAACAAGCACACCACTTTCCGTTACCGCATATCTTCTAACAATGTACTTAGAGTAGGCACCATGTAAATGTTGCCTTTTGTAAAATGATAACAGCGAATGGAGAAAACCAACATCTTGTTGAATTTCATGTTTAAGTCCAGGATTGGAGAGTAAGCCGTGAGCTACACTCTTCAAATAAGCCAAGTAGTTTTTCATGTAAGTAATGGCTTCTTGACCATCGCCCATATCACGAAGATATGTAAAAGGCGACTGAAAACTTGATGGGCTTAAGTAAACTGTACCTTGATCTATCGTAGCTATCTGTTTGAAATGGCGGCACATCTTTCCATTTTTTGGAGGGAACAAATCTAATCTATGAAACAATATTTCTTTGCTATTTTTTATAAATAAAATATTTGTTTTATTATAGGTACTATGTTCTGCTATTTCTGATGCTATGCACACTATAAAGAGCTTCTCGACCCACTTCCATGAATAAATGGTTGATTTATTAGAATTTTGTTCAACTATGGTAACATTACCTTGAGCTTTTAACAACATTTGTGGTTTTACTATAAGACTAAAATTGAGACTTTCAATACCATCAATATTTGTAAATTTAATTTTTTCTGATGTTGTTTCTGGTCTAGGAAAATATGTATGCATTAAAACTCGTCCCGAAAAATCTATTACAAAAGCTCTTTTCCTTTGATCGGCACATTTGAAATATATGACATCTTCAGCGAGGTCAGACCAGTACAAATCTAAGCCAATGATACCACTTGGGGTTGGAAGAACAAGGGAAATCATGAAGTCTCTTTCTGTGGCTTCCCATACAGGGCCTTCTGCTGTAATCTCCATACTATCATACTTGCCAGGCAGCAGTGAAATGAAAGCTGAAGCTACCTGTCCAACTACTCCACTGTCATTTATGTGAAGTCTCATGACAGAATGGTTGTTAGAGTGATTATGCCACTTATCTATGTGTAAAATTCCCAATGAACTATTTTTGTCAATGTTATTCTCATTTATTAATCCAATGGCAAATATCAAACCTTCATCTTTGTTATCCGCAAATGGAAACAGTTTCAGTAGAGTGTCGTTTTTCAAAACCTTTGAATCAGTCAAGCAGATAAATAGCTTATTTTTTGGTAAATGATTTTGCTTCAGTAATTTTTTTAGCTCCTTGTTTATGGCCATTGGAGATATAGTTGTAGGTACACTATCCATGGAGGATAGGTATTCTCTCAGTAGTAGCTTATTATTGTCTGTAGCATTCCCTATATCTGAAACACCACCTAGACTACATGTGTCCTCAAATTTCACAAAATCTGTCATGTTGGTAATTTTTAAAGCAATCAAATCAGTCTCTTGTAATGCATAAGCTGTTTCTTTTACAATGTTCACTGCATGGTGAAGAGAGTCTACATTCATACTGTTATCTATTATAAATACAATCAGTTTAGGCTTTGGATGCACA